>OY253649.1:81805-1350066 GCA_958009055.1 Choricystis sp. odSpoLacu1
CCGCGCGTCTGTCCCCCACTCCATCAGCACCGACGTGCCACAGACCACAGCCTCACGTGTGGCAAAGAAACAGGCGCGCAGCCGCCCCCTCCTCCATCCAACTCACCACTCGCGCAGCGGCAGCCGCGCCGTCACCGCCAACCAGTTCCGGTGCACCTCAAAGTCGGTGCACCGGTAGGCGGGCACCAGGGCCAGCTTGAGGCCGGTGGCGGCGAGGGCGAGGCGGGCGGCGGTGGACGCCATTTGGGACGTGCGAAAACGAACGTTGGTTTTTGGTCGGACCAAAACCCAACGTTCTTGCAATCCAACACAAACTCGTTTTCCTTTTTTCACCACCCTCCCTCGCCTCCACCTTCCAACACAACAACCGTTCGGTGAGTCCCCCCTTTCATTGCACCACGTTCAGCTGCTGCATCCACATGCATCCAGGGGGCGGGCGCCGGCGCCTGTGGCGCGCCAGCGGGTGTGCCCTCCTGCCCCCAAGCTGCGCCCGGTCTGCCCCCCCCGACGAACCGCGGCATGCCGCCCCTTTTTGGCCCATATCCAGCGCATCCGCCTCCCCCGCCCCTCCCCACCCCCCCCACGCGGCCGTCCAGTCAGCCACCGCGTGCTGGGTCAGGGGGGTAGCGGGGAGGGCGGGGGGCGGGCAGGTGGTCTTCCGGGCGTCCGAATTCGGAAGGGCGGGCACTGCCCCCCCATCTCCCCCATCCCTCCGACCGTCTCCTTTTCTCACAGCCATGGCGTTTGCCCTCAAGACCACCACCCCCGTCCGCGCTGTGCGCTCGCGCCGTGTCGTGTGAGTGGAGTGTGGGGGGGTGGAAGGTGGCGGGAAGGAGGAGACGAGGGTGGGAGGGCGACTGCTTTTCCGAGCGTGTGGCGGCGGCGGCCACAAGCGGGGCGCGGGGGCTGGCCCCGCGCGACCGCCCCCCTCCGCCGCGCCACCACCCCCACCCGACGACCGCATTGTGGCCACAGGCCGCGGTGGGGGAGGTGGCGAGGGAGGGGGCCATAATGGGGAGGCGCGGGAGGCGGCCAGGGGGAAGGCTGGGCTGGCGGAAGAAGCGAGTGCCGCGGCATGGCAAGCCGAGCGAGTTGGGCGCGGCGGCCGCAGTCGGTTTGCTCTCTCCCTCTCCTCTTCCCCGCTCACCCACCCCACCCACCCCCACCTCCAGCCCCACCATCCGCGCCCAGGCCGCCGGCCGCTCCCACATCGAGGCCGGCCCCACCGCCACGCCCTACGACGACTACACTTTCGCTCCGATCAAGGAGGCGACTGTCTCCCGCGCCATGACGTCGCGCTACTTCAAAGACCTGCACGACTACGCCGAGTGCGACATCATCGTGGTGGGCGCCGGCTCCGCCGGCCTGGCCTGCGCCTACGAGCTGTCCAAGCACCCCGAGCTCAAGATCGCCATCATTGAGCAGGGTGTCGCGCCCGGCGGCGGCGCGTGGCTCGGTGGCCAACTCTTCTCCGCCATGGTCATCCGCAAGCCCGCCCACGAGTTCCTGGACGAGCTGGCCATCCCCTACGATGACGAGGGCGACCACGTCGTCGTCAAGCACGCCGCCCTGGTGACCTCCACCCTGCTCTCCAAGGTGCTGGCCGCCCCCAACATCAAGCTCTTCAACGCCACCGCCGCGGAGGACCTCATCGTGCGCGACGACCCCATCGTCGGGCGCAAGGTGGCGGGCGCCGTCACCAACTGGACGCTCGTGTCCCTGAACCACGACACCCAGATGTGCATGGACCCCAACGTCCTCGAGTGCAAGGTCATGGTCTCGTCCACCGGGCACGACGGCCCCATGGGCGCCTCGGGTGTCAAGCGCCTGCAGAAGCTGGGCATGGTGACGGGCGTGCCCGGGATGGCGGCCCTGGACATGAACGCGGCTGAGGGCGCGGTCGTGTCCCACACGCGCGAGGTGGTGCCCGGCATGGTCATCTGCGGCATGGAGGTGGCGGAGGTGGATGGCTGCCCCCGCATGGGGCCCACGTTTGGCGCCATGTTCATCTCGGGCCGCAAGGCCGCCCACTGCGCCCTCAACTCGCTGCGCCGCCAGGCGGCCGCGGCCGGCGCGCCGGCCACGCCCAAGAAGGCGGCCGCCAAGAAGGCGGTGGCGGCGTGAATGTGAGTGTTGAGTTGAGTGGATTGGCTGTGTGTGTGTGTGTGGCGGGGGTGACGGCTCCGTTCCCAACAGGGCGGCCCTGCCTCGCCCCCCGCACTTTGTCCCTGCCTCTTTTTTTTTCACCCACCGACGACACGTGTTGGCGCGCACCCCCTTTTCTGTGCCCTTCCCCACCTCCTCCCTTGTCTGGGGAGAGCGAGTGAGAGCGAGAGAGTGTGGATCCCCATCCCGACACCACCAACAAAAAGTGCGATCGGCAGGCGGCTGCCTTGCCGCCTCGGGGAGACGGGAGAGCGGGTGGTTCGGAGCAGCAGCCTCTTGTGCGCAGCCTCCCTTCTTCCCCCCCTTCCTTCCCTCCAACCTGTAAAACACACACACGGGGCGCTTGGACTCGGGTCGCTTTGTCCGCACACAAAAAAAGAGAAGGGGGCGGTGAGGTGTGTCGAAGTGTCGTGCTCTCTCGTGTTTTTTTTTTTTTATCTTACCACACACCCCCGCAGAAAACCCAAACCTCTCGCTCTCCCCCCAGCCCCACTTTTTTGTCTCTCAACACACAGCACACACACACACACACCCCTTCCATTCACTTGCGCTGGTCCAGCACGTAGCCCGCCGCCGCCAGCCAGCCCGCGACTTGGAGCACGCGCGGCATGAAGAGGCCGAGGACGGGCGCGTGGGAGGCAGCCTCCAGGATCAACGACCCCACCCCCACCACGATCAACACCGAGTTGAGGGGCAGCTTGGGCAGGCCGTCGGGGCCGGGCTTCCACCCCGCGCCCGAGGAGCCAGAGTTGGTCCAGTCCACCACGTTGAGCGCGGTCGGCACGATGCGCGTGAAAGGGACGCGCACCGCCCCCCTCGCGTCCGCCGCTTTCTCGGCGTTGAGCACGGTGCCCTTGGGGGCGAGAGTCGAGGGGTCGACGGCGGGGGAGGAGAGGATCAGGGACATCATGTATGCGACGCCCGCGGCCGCGCCCGCGGGTTCGGCGGCGAGGGAGAAGAGGACGTTGAGGCCTGAAGTGAGGTGTGGTGGTGTGTGTGAGTGTTGTGTGTGTCGTGTGTTGTGTGTGGGGGGAGGCGCGTGTGTGTTTGGGGGTGCGGATAAGGGAGAGGCGACGCTTGCGCTGGTCTGGCGACGAAACCGGCTCGCGCGGCTTTACCCGTTAGCTTTGTGCCCCCCTCCCGCACCGAGCCGCCGTCCGCCACGCCCACACGCCCCCCACTGCAACGTCAGCATGCCCAATCCCCCTAACGGGGGCGACAGCGGGAGCGCAGAGGGTCAGCGCGAGCCCTGGTGCCGCCCCCCAGGGTGTGGAGGATCAGGGCGTGGAGGGTGCGTGTTGGCGTCCGAATCGTGCCGTGCTCGAAAAAGAAAAAGAAAAAAAAACAACGCCGCCCGCCGGGAACACAAAGCCGCGCGTCTGTCCCCCACTCCATCAGCACCGACGTGCCACAGACCACAGCCTCACGTGTGGCAAAGAAACAGGCGCGCAGCCGCCCCCTCCTCCATCCAACTCACCACTCGCGCAGCGGCAGCCGCGCCGTCACCGCCAACCAGTTCCGGTGCACCTCAAAGTCGGTGCACCGGTAGGCGGGCACCAGGGCCAGCTTGAGGCCGGTGGCGGCGAGGGCGAGGCGGGCGGCGGTGGACGCCATTTGGGACGTGCGAAAACGAACGTTGGTTTTTGGTCGGACCAAAACCCAACGTTCTTGCAATCCAACACAAACTCGTTTTCCTTTTTTCACCACCCTCCCCTCGCCTCCACCTTCCAACACAACAACCCGTTCGGTGAGTCCCCCCTTTCATTGCACCACGTTCAGCTGCTGCATCCACATGCATCCAGGGGGCGGGCGCCGGCGCCTGTGGCGCGCCAGCGGGTGTGCCCTCCTGCCCCCAAGCTGCGCCCGGTCTGCCCCCCCGACGAACCGCGGCATGCCGCCCCTTTTTGGCCCATATCCAGCGCATCCGCCTCCCCCGCCCCTCCCCACCCCCCCACGCGGCCGTCCAGTCAGCCACCGCGTGTGGTCAGGGGGGTAGCGGGGAGGGCGGGGGGCGGGCAGGTGGTCTTCCGGGCGTCCGAATTCGGAAGGGCGGGCACTGCCCCCCCATCTCCCCCATCCCTCCGACCGTCTCCTTTTCTCACAGCCATGGCGTTTGCCCTCAAGACCACCACCCCCGTCCGCGCTGTGCGCTCGCGCCGTGTCGTGTGAGTGGAGTGTGGGGGGGGTGGAAGGTGGCGGGAAGGAGGAGACGAGGGTGGGAGGGCGACTGCTTTTCCGAGCGTGTGGCGGCGGCGGCCACAAGCGGGGCGCGGGGGCTGGCCCCGCGCGACCGCCCCCCTCCGCCGCGCCACCACCCCCACCCGACGACCGCATTGTGGCCACAGGCCGCGGTGGGGGAGGTGGCGAGGGAGGGGGCCATAATGGGGAGGCGCGGGAGGCGGCCAGGGGGAAGGCTGGGCTGGCGGAAGAAGCGAGTGCCGCGGCATGGCAAGCCGAGCGAGTTGGGCGCGGCGGCCGCAGTCGGTTTGCTCTCTCCCTCTCCTCTTCCCCGCTCACCCACCCCACCCACCCCCACCTCCAGCCCCACCATCCGCGCCCAGGCCGCCGGCCGCTCCCACATCGAGGCCGGCCCCACCGCCACGCCCTACGACGACTACACTTTCGCTCCGATCAAGGAGGCGACTGTCTCCCGCGCCATGACGTCGCGCTACTTCAAAGACCTGCACGACTACGCCGAGTGCGACATCATCGTGGTGGGCGCCGGCTCCGCCGGCCTGGCCTGCGCCTACGAGCTGTCCAAGCACCCCGAGCTCAAGATCGCCATCATTGAGCAGGGTGTCGCGCCCGGCGGCGGCGCGTGGCTCGGTGGCCAACTCTTCTCCGCCATGGTCATCCGCAAGCCCGCCCACGAGTTCCTGGACGAGCTGGCCATCCCCTACGATGACGAGGGCGACCACGTCGTCGTCAAGCACGCCGCCCTGGTGACCTCCACCCTGCTCTCCAAGGTGCTGGCCGCCCCCAACATCAAGCTCTTCAACGCCACCGCCGCGGAGGACCTCATCGTGCGCGACGACCCCATCGTCGGGCGCAAGGTGGCGGGCGCCGTCACCAACTGGACGCTCGTGTCCCTGAACCACGACACCCAGATGTGCATGGACCCCAACGTCCTCGAGTGCAAGGTCATGGTCTCGTCCACCGGGCACGACGGCCCCATGGGCGCCTCGGGTGTCAAGCGCCTGCAGAAGCTGGGCATGGTGACGGGCGTGCCCGGGATGGCGGCCCTGGACATGAACGCGGCTGAGGGCGCGGTCGTGTCCCACACGCGCGAGGTGGTGCCCGGCATGGTCATCTGCGGCATGGAGGTGGCGGAGGTGGATGGCTGCCCCCGCATGGGGCCCACGTTTGGCGCCATGTTCATCTCGGGCCGCAAGGCCGCCCACTGCGCCCTCAACTCGCTGCGCCGCCAGGCGGCCGCGGCCGGCGCGCCGGCCACGCCCAAGAAGGCGGCCGCCAAGAAGGCGGTGGCGGCGTGAATGTGAGTGTTGAGTTGAGTGGATTGGCTGTGTGTGTGTGTGTGGCGGGGGTGACGGCTCCGTTCCCAACAGGGCGGCCCTGCCTCGCCCCCCGCACTTTGTCCCTGCCTCTTTTTTTTTCACCCACCGACGACACGTGTTGGCGCGCACCCCCTTTTCTGTGCCCTTCCCCACCTCCTCCCTTGTCTGGGGAGAGCGAGTGAGAGCGAGAGAGTGTGGATCCCCATCCCGACACCACCAACAAAAAGTGCGATCGGCAGGCGGCTGCCTTGCCGCCTCGGGGAGACGGGAGAGCGGGTGGTTCGGAGCAGCAGCCTCTTGTGCGCAGCCTCCCTTCTTCCCCCCCTTCCTTCCCTCCAACCTGTAAAACACACACACGGGGCGCTTGGACTCGGGTCGCTTTGTCCGCACACAAAAAAAGAGAAGGGGGCGGTGAGGTGTGTCGAAGTGTCGTGCTCTCTCGTGTTTTTTTTTTTTTATCTTACCACACACCCCCGCAGAAAACCCAAACCTCTCGCTCTCCCCCCAGCCCCACTTTTTTGTCTCTCAACACACAGCACACACACACACACACCCCTTCCATTCACTTGCGCTGGTCCAGCACGTAGCCCGCCGCCGCCAGCCAGCCCGCGACTTGGAGCACGCGCGGCATGAAGAGGCCGAGGACGGGCGCGTGGGAGGCAGCCTCCAGGATCAACGACCCCACCCCCACCACGATCAACACCGAGTTGAGGGGCAGCTTGGGCAGGCCGTCGGGGCCGGGCTTCCACCCCGCGCCCGAGGAGCCAGAGTTGGTCCAGTCCACCACGTTGAGCGCGGTCGGCACGATGCGCGTGAAAGGGACGCGCACCGCCCCCCTCGCGTCCGCCGCTTTCTCGGCGTTGAGCACGGTGCCCTTGGGGGCGAGAGTCGAGGGGTCGACGGCGGGGGAGGAGAGGATCAGGGACATCATGTATGCGACGCCCGCGGCCGCGCCCGCGGGTTCGGCGGCGAGGGAGAAGAGGACGTTGAGGCCTGAAGTGAGGTGTGGTGGTGTGTGTGAGTGTTGTGTGTGTCGTGTGTTGTGTGTGGGGGGAGGCGCGTGTGTGTTTGGGGGTGCGGATAAGGGAGAGGCGACGCTTGCGCTGGTCTGGCGACGAAACCGGCTCGCGCGGCTTTACCCGTTAGCTTTGTGCCCCCCTCCCGCACCGAGCCGCCGTCCGCCACGCCCACACGCCCCCCACTGCAACGTCAGCATGCCCAATCCCCCTAACGGGGGCGACAGCGGGAGCGCAGAGGGTCAGCGCGAGCCCTGGTGCCGCCCCCCAGGGTGTGGAGGATCAGGGCGTGGAGGGTGTGTGTTGGCGTCCGAATCGTGCCGTGCTCGAAAAAGAAAAAGAAAAAAAAACAACGCCGCCCGCCGGGAACACAAAGCCGCGCGTCTGTCCCCCACTCCATCAGCACCGACGTGCCACAGACCACAGCCTCACGTGTGGCAAAGAAACAGGCGCGCAGCCGCCCCCTCCTCCATCCAACTCACCACTCGCGCAGCGGCAGCCGCGCCGTCACCGCCAACCAGTTCCGGTGCACCTCAAAGTCGGTGCACCGGTAGGCGGGCACCAGGGCCAGCTTGAGGCCGGTGGCGGCGAGGGCGAGGCGGGCGGCGGTGGACGCCATTTGGGACGTGCGAAAACGAACGTTGGTTTTTGGTCGGACCAAAACCCAACGTTCTTGCAATCCAACACAAACTCGTTTTCCTTTTTTCACCACCCTCCCCTCGCCTCCACCTTCCAACACAACAACCCGTTCGGTGAGTCCCCCCTTTCATTGCACCACGTTCAGCTGCTGCATCCACATGCATCCAGGGGGCGGGCGCCGGCGCCTGTGGCGCGCCAGCGGGTGTGCCCTCCTGCCCCCAAGCTGCGCCCGGTCTGCCCCCCCGACGAACCGCGGCATGCCGCCCCTTTTTGGCCCATATCCAGCGCATCCGCCTCCCCCGCCCCTCCCCACCCCCCCACGCGGCCGTCCAGTCAGCCACCGCGTGTGGTCAGGGGGGTAGCGGGGAGGGCGGGGGGCGGGCAGGTGGTCTTCCGGGCGTCCGAATTCGGAAGGGCGGGCACTGCCCCCCCATCTCCCCCATCCCTCCGACCGTCTCCTTTTCTCACAGCCATGGCGTTTGCCCTCAAGACCACCACCCCCGTCCGCGCTGTGCGCTCGCGCCGTGTCGTGTGAGTGGAGTGTGGGGGGGTGGAAGGTGGCGGGAAGGAGGAGACGAGGGTGGGAGGGCGACTGCTTTTCCGAGCGTGTGGCGGCGGCGGCCACAAGCGGGGCGCGGGGGCTGGCCCCGCGCGACCGCCCCCCTCCGCCGCGCCACCACCCCCACCCGACGACCGCATTGTGGCCACAGGCCGCGGTGGGGGAGGTGGCGAGGGAGGGGGCCATAATGGGGAGGCGCGGGAGGCGGCCAGGGGGAAGGCTGGGCTGGCGGAAGAAGCGAGTGCCGCGGCATGGCAAGCCGAGCGAGTTGGGCGCGGCGGCCGCAGTCGGTTTGCTCTCTCCCTCTCCTCTTCCCCGCTCACCCACCCCACCCACCCCCACCTCCAGCCCCACCATCCGCGCCCAGGCCGCCGGCCGCTCCCACATCGAGGCCGGCCCCACCGCCACGCCCTACGACGACTACACTTTCGCTCCGATCAAGGAGGCGACTGTCTCCCGCGCCATGACGTCGCGCTACTTCAAAGACCTGCACGACTACGCCGAGTGCGACATCATCGTGGTGGGCGCCGGCTCCGCCGGCCTGGCCTGCGCCTACGAGCTGTCCAAGCACCCCGAGCTCAAGATCGCCATCATTGAGCAGGGTGTCGCGCCCGGCGGCGGCGCGTGGCTCGGTGGCCAACTCTTCTCCGCCATGGTCATCCGCAAGCCCGCCCACGAGTTCCTGGACGAGCTGGCCATCCCCTACGATGACGAGGGCGACCACGTCGTCGTCAAGCACGCCGCCCTGGTGACCTCCACCCTGCTCTCCAAGGTGCTGGCCGCCCCCAACATCAAGCTCTTCAACGCCACCGCCGCGGAGGACCTCATCGTGCGCGACGACCCCATCGTCGGGCGCAAGGTGGCGGGCGCCGTCACCAACTGGACGCTCGTGTCCCTGAACCACGACACCCAGATGTGCATGGACCCCAACGTCCTCGAGTGCAAGGTCATGGTCTCGTCCACCGGGCACGACGGCCCCATGGGCGCCTCGGGTGTCAAGCGCCTGCAGAAGCTGGGCATGGTGACGGGCGTGCCCGGGATGGCGGCCCTGGACATGAACGCGGCTGAGGGCGCGGTCGTGTCCCACACGCGCGAGGTGGTGCCCGGCATGGTCATCTGCGGCATGGAGGTGGCGGAGGTGGATGGCTGCCCCCGCATGGGGCCCACGTTTGGCGCCATGTTCATCTCGGGCCGCAAGGCCGCCCACTGCGCCCTCAACTCGCTGCGCCGCCAGGCGGCCGCGGCCGGCGCGCCGGCCACGCCCAAGAAGGCGGCCGCCAAGAAGGCGGTGGCGGCGTGAATGTGAGTGTTGAGTTGAGTGGATTGGCTGTGTGTGTGTGTGTGGCGGGGGTGACGGCTCCGTTCCCAACAGGGCGGCCCTGCCTCGCCCCCCGCACTTTGTCCCTGCCTCTTTTTTTTTCACCCACCGACGACACGTGTTGGCGCGCACCCCCTTTTCTGTGCCCTTCCCCACCTCCTCCCTTGTCTGGGGAGAGCGAGTGAGAGCGAGAGAGTGTGGATCCCCATCCCGACACCACCAACAAAAAGTGCGATCGGCAGGCGGCTGCCTTGCCGCCTCGGGGAGACGGGAGAGCGGGTGGTTCGGAGCAGCAGCCTCTTGTGCGCAGCCTCCCTTCTTCCCCCCCTTCCTTCCCTCCAACCTGTAAAACACACACACGGGGCGCTTGGACTCGGGTCGCTTTGTCCGCACACAAAAAAAGAGAAGGGGGCGGTGAGGTGTGTCGAAGTGTCGTGCTCTCTCGTGTTTTTTTTTTTTTATCTTACCACACACCCCCGCAGAAAACCCAAACCTCTCGCTCTCCCCCCAGCCCCACTTTTTTGTCTCTCAACACACAGCACACACACACACACACCCCTTCCATTCACTTGCGCTGGTCCAGCACGTAGCCCGCCGCCGCCAGCCAGCCCGCGACTTGGAGCACGCGCGGCATGAAGAGGCCGAGGACGGGCGCGTGGGAGGCAGCCTCCAGGATCAACGACCCCACCCCCACCACGATCAACACCGAGTTGAGGGGCAGCTTGGGCAGGCCGTCGGGGCCGGGCTTCCACCCCGCGCCCGAGGAGCCAGAGTTGGTCCAGTCCACCACGTTGAGCGCGGTCGGCATGATGCGCGTGAAAGGGACGCGCACCGCCCCCCTCGCGTCCGCCGCTTTCTCGGCGTTGAGCACGGTGCCCTTGGGGGCGAGAGTCGAGGGGTCGACGGCGGGGGAGGAGAGGATCAGGGACATCATGTATGCGACGCCCGCGGCCGCGCCCGCGGGTTCGGCGGCGAGGGAGAAGAGGACGTTGAGGCCTGAAGTGAGGTGTGGTGGTGTGTGTGAGTGTTGTGTGTGTCGTGTGTTGTGTGTGGGGGGAGGCGCGTGTGTGTTTGGGGGTGCGGATAAGGGAGAGGCGACGCTTGCGCTGGTCTGGCGACGAAACCGGCTCGCGCGGCTTTACCCGTTAGCTTTGTGCCCCCCTCCCGCACCGAGCCGCCGTCCGCCACGCCCACACGCCCCCCACTGCAACGTCAGCATGCCCAATCCCCCTAACGGGGGCGACAGCGGGAGCGCAGAGGGTCAGCGCGAGCCCTGGTGCCGCCCCCCAGGGTGTGGAGGATCAGGGCGTGGAGGGTGTGTGTTGGCGTCCGAATCGTGCCGTGCTCGAAAAAGAAAAAGAAAAAAAAACAACGCCGCCCGCCGGGAACACAAAGCCGCGCGTCTGTCCCCCACTCCATCAGCACCGACGTGCCACAGACCACAGCCTCACGTGTGGCAAAGAAACAGGCGCGCAGCCGCCCCCTCCTCCATCCAACTCACCACTCGCGCAGCGGCAGCCGCGCCGTCACCGCCAACCAGTTCCGGTGCACCTCAAAGTCGGTGCACCGGTAGGCGGGCACCAGGGCCAGCTTGAGGCCGGTGGCGGCGAGGGCGAGGCGGGCGGCGGTGGACGCCATTTGGGACGTGCGAAAACGAACGTTGGTTTTTGGTCGGACCAAAACCCAACGTTCTTGCAATCCAACACAAACTCGTTTTCCTTTTTTCACCACCCTCCCCTCGCCTCCACCTTCCAACACAACAACCCGTTCGGTGAGTCCCCCCTTTCATTGCACCACGTTCAGCTGCTGCATCCACATGCATCCAGGGGGCGGGCGCCGGCGCCTGTGGCGCGCCAGCGGGTGTGCCCTCCTGCCCCCAAGCTGCGCCCGGTCTGCCCCCCCGACGAACCGCGGCATGCCGCCCCTTTTTGGCCCATATCCAGCGCATCCGCCTCCCCCGCCCCTCCCCACCCCCCCACGCGGCCGTCCAGTCAGCCACCGCGTGTGGTCAGGGGGGTAGCGGGGAGGGCGGGGGGCGGGCAGGTGGTCTTCCGGGCGTCCGAATTCGGAAGGGCGGGCACTGCCCCCCCATCTCCCCCATCCCTCCGACCGTCTCCTTTTCTCACAGCCATGGCGTTTGCCCTCAAGACCACCACCCCCGTCCGCGCTGTGCGCTCGCGCCGTGTCGTGTGAGTGGAGTGTGGGGGGGTGGAAGGTGGCGGGAAGGAGGAGACGAGGGTGGGAGGGCGACTGCTTTTCCGAGCGTGTGGCGGCGGCGGCCACAAGCGGGGCGCGGGGGCTGGCCCCGCGCGACCGCCCCCCTCCGCCGCGCCACCACCCCCACCCGACGACCGCATTGTGGCCACAGGCCGCGGTGGGGGAGGTGGCGAGGGAGGGGGCCATAATGGGGAGGCGCGGGAGGCGGCCAGGGGGAAGGCTGGGCTGGCGGAAGAAGCGAGTGCCGCGGCATGGCAAGCCGAGCGAGTTGGGCGCGGCGGCCGCAGTCGGTTTGCTCTCTCCCTCTCCTCTTCCCCGCTCACCCACCCCACCCACCCCCACCTCCAGCCCCACCATCCGCGCCCAGGCCGCCGGCCGCTCCCACATCGAGGCCGGCCCCACCGCCACGCCCTACGACGACTACACTTTCGCTCCGATCAAGGAGGCGACTGTCTCCCGCGCCATGACGTCGCGCTACTTCAAAGACCTGCACGACTACGCCGAGTGCGACATCATCGTGGTGGGCGCCGGCTCCGCCGGCCTGGCCTGCGCCTACGAGCTGTCCAAGCACCCCGAGCTCAAGATCGCCATCATTGAGCAGGGTGTCGCGCCCGGCGGCGGCGCGTGGCTCGGTGGCCAACTCTTCTCCGCCATGGTCATCCGCAAGCCCGCCCACGAGTTCCTGGACGAGCTGGCCATCCCCTACGATGACGAGGGCGACCACGTCGTCGTCAAGCACGCCGCCCTGGTGACCTCCACCCTGCTCTCCAAGGTGCTGGCCGCCCCCAACATCAAGCTCTTCAACGCCACCGCCGCGGAGGACCTCATCGTGCGCGACGACCCCATCGTCGGGCGCAAGGTGGCGGGCGCCGTCACCAACTGGACGCTCGTGTCCCTGAACCACGACACCCAGATGTGCATGGACCCCAACGTCCTCGAGTGCAAGGTCATGGTCTCGTCCACCGGGCACGACGGCCCCATGGGCGCCTCGGGTGTCAAGCGCCTGCAGAAGCTGGGCATGGTGACGGGCGTGCCCGGGATGGCGGCCCTGGACATGAACGCGGCTGAGGGCGCGGTCGTGTCCCACACGCGCGAGGTGGTGCCCGGCATGGTCATCTGCGGCATGGAGGTGGCGGAGGTGGATGGCTGCCCCCGCATGGGGCCCACGTTTGGCGCCATGTTCATCTCGGGCCGCAAGGCCGCCCACTGCGCCCTCAACTCGCTGCGCCGCCAGGCGGCCGCGGCCGGCGCGCCGGCCACGCCCAAGAAGGCGGCCGCCAAGAAGGCGGTGGCGGCGTGAATGTGAGTGTTGAGTTGAGTGGATTGGCTGTGTGTGTGTGTGTGGCGGGGGTGACGGCTCCGTTCCCAACAGGGCGGCCCTGCCTCGCCCCCCGCACTTTGTCCCTGCCTCTTTTTTTTTCACCCACCGACGACACGTGTTGGCGCGCACCCCCTTTTCTGTGCCCTTCCCCACCTCCTCCCTTGTCTGGGGAGAGCGAGTGAGAGCGAGAGAGTGTGGATCCCCATCCCGACACCACCAACAAAAAGTGCGATCGGCAGGCGGCTGCCTTGCCGCCTCGGGGAGACGGGAGAGCGGGTGGTTCGGAGCAGCAGCCTCTTGTGCGCAGCCTCCCTTCTTCCCCCCCTTCCTTCCCTCCAACCTGTAAAACACACACACGGGGCGCTTGGACTCGGGTCGCTTTGTCCGCACACAAAAAAAGAGAAGGGGGCGGTGAGGTGTGTCGAAGTGTCGTGCTCTCTCGTGTTTTTTTTTTTTTATCTTACCACACACCCCCGCAGAAAACCCAAACCTCTCGCTCTCCCCCCAGCCCCACTTTTTTGTCTCTCAACACACAGCACACACACACACACACCCCTTCCATTCACTTGCGCTGGTCCAGCACGTAGCCCGCCGCCGCCAGCCAGCCCGCGACTTGGAGCACGCGCGGCATGAAGAGGCCGAGGACGGGCGCGTGGGAGGCAGCCTCCAGGATCAACGACCCCACCCCCACCACGATCAACACCGAGTTGAGGGGCAGCTTGGGCAGGCCGTCGGGGCCGGGCTTCCACCCCGCGCCCGAGGAGCCAGAGTTGGTCCAGTCCACCACGTTGAGCGCGGTCGGCACGATGCGCGTGAAAGGGACGCGCACCGCCCCCCTCGCGTCCGCCGCTTTCTCGGCGTTGAGCACGGTGCCCTTGGGGGCGAGAGTCGAGGGGTCGACGGCGGGGGAGGAGAGGATCAGGGACATCATGTATGCGACGCCCGCGGCCGCGCCCGCGGGTTCGGCGGCGAGGGAGAAGAGGACGTTGAGGCCTGAAGTGAGGTGTGGTGGTGTGTGTGAGTGTTGTGTGTGTCGTGTGTTGTGTGTGGGGGGAGGCGCGTGTGTGTTTGGTGGTGCGGATAAGGGAGAGGCGACGCTTGCGCTGGTCTGGCGACGAAACCGGCTCGCGCGGCTTTACCCGTTAGCTTTGTGCCCCCCTCCCGCACCGAGCCGCCGTCCGCCACGCCCACACGCCCCCCACTGCAACGTCAGCATGCCCAATCCCCCTAACGGGGGCGACAGCGGGAGCGCAGAGGGTCAGCGCGAGCCCTGGTGCCGCCCCCCAGGGTGTGGAGGATCAGGGCGTGGAGGGTGCGTGTTGGCGTCCGAATCGTGCCGTGCTCGAAAAAGAAAAAGAAAAAAAAACAACGCCGCCCGCCGGGAACACAAAGCCGCGCGTCTGTCCCCCACTCCATCAGCACCGACGTGCCACAGACCACAGCCTCACGTGTGGCAAAGAAACAGGCGCGCAGCCGCCCCCTCCTCCATCCAACTCACCACTCGCGCAGCGGCAGCCGCGCCGTCACCGCCAACCAGTTCCGGTGCACCTCAAAGTCGGTGCACCGGTAGGCGGGCACCAGGGCCAGCTTGAGGCCGGTGGCGGCGAGGGCGAGGCGGGCGGCGGTGGACGCCATTTGGGACGTGCGAAAACGAACGTTGGTTTTTGGTCGGACCAAAACCCAACGTTCTTGCAATCCAACACAAACTCGTTTTCCTTTTTTCACCACCCTCCCCTCGCCTCCACCTTCCAACACAACAACCCGTTCGGTGAGTCCCCCCTTTCATTGCACCACGTTCAGCTGCTGCATCCACATGCATCCAGGGGGCGGGCGCCGGCGCCTGTGGCGCGCCAGCGGGTGTGCCCTCCTGCCCCCAAGCTGCGCCCGGTCTGCCCCCCCGACGAACCGCGGCATGCCGCCCCTTTTTGGCCCATATCCAGCGCATCCGCCTCCCCCGCCCCTCCCCACCCCCCCACGCGGCCGTCCAGTCAGCCACCGCGTGTGGTCAGGGGGGTAGCGGGGAGGGCGGGGGGCGGGCAGGTGGTCTTCCGGGCGTCCGAATTCGGAAGGGCGGGCACTGCCCCCCCATCTCCCCCATCCCTCCGACCGTCTCCTTTTCTCACAGCCATGGCGTTTGCCCTCAAGACCACCACCCCCGTCCGCGCTGTGCGCTCGCGCCGTGTCGTGTGAGTGGAGTGTGGGGGGGTGGAAGGTGGCGGGAAGGAGGAGACGAGGGTGGGAGGGCGACTGCTTTTCCGAGCGTGTGGCGGCGGCGGCCACAAGCGGGGCGCGGGGGCTGGCCCCGCGCGACCGCCCCCCTCCGCCGCGCCACCACCCCCACCCGACGACCGCATTGTGGCCACAGGCCGCGGTGGGGGAGGTGGCGAGGGAGGGGGCCATAATGGGGAGGCGCGGGAGGCGGCCAGGGGGAAGGCTGGGCTGGCGGAAGAAGCGAGTGCCGCGGCATGGCAAGCCGAGCGAGTTGGGCGCGGCGGCCGCAGTCGGTTTGCTCTCTCCCTCTCCTCTTCCCCGCTCACCCACCCCACCCACCCCCACCTCCAGCCCCACCATCCGCGCCCAGGCCGCCGGCCGCTCCCACATCGAGGCCGGCCCCACCGCCACGCCCTACGACGACTACACTTTCGCTCCGATCAAGGAGGCGACTGTCTCCCGCGCCATGACGTCGCGCTACTTCAAAGACCTGCACGACTACGCCGAGTGCGACATCATCGTGGTGGGCGCCGGCTCCGCCGGCCTGGCCTGCGCCTACGAGCTGTCCAAGCACCCCGAGCTCAAGATCGCCATCATTGAGCAGGGTGTCGCGCCCGGCGGCGGCGCGTGGCTCGGTGGCCAACTCTTCTCCGCCATGGTCATCCGCAAGCCCGCCCACGAGTTCCTGGACGAGCTGGCCATCCCCTACGATGACGAGGGCGACCACGTCGTCGTCAAGCACGCCGCCCTGGTGACCTCCACCCTGCTCTCCAAGGTGCTGGCCGCCCCCAACATCAAGCTCTTCAACGCCACCGCCGCGGAGGACCTCATCGTGCGCGACGACCCCATCGTCGGGCGCAAGGTGGCGGGCGCCGTCACCAACTGGACGCTCGTGTCCCTGAACCACGACACCCAGATGTGCATGGACCCCAACGTCCTCGAGTGCAAGGTCATGGTCTCGTCCACCGGGCACGACGGCCCCATGGGCGCCTCGGGTGTCAAGCGCCTGCAGAAGCTGGGCATGGTGACGGGCGTGCCCGGGATGGCGGCCCTGGACATGAACGCGGCTGAGGGCGCGGTCGTGTCCCACACGCGCGAGGTGGTGCCCGGCATGGTCATCTGCGGCATGGAGGTGGCGGAGGTGGATGGCTGCCCCCGCATGGGGCCCACGTTTGGCGCCATGTTCATCTCGGGCCGCAAGGCCGCCCACTGCGCCCTCAACTCGCTGCGCCGCCAGGCGGCCGCGGCCGGCGCGCCGGCCACGCCCAAGAAGGCGGCCGCCAAGAAGGCGGTGGCGGCGTGAATGTGAGTGTTGAGTTGAGTGGATTGGCTGTGTGTGTGTGTGTGGCGGGGGTGACGGCTCCGTTCCCAACAGGGCGGCCCTGCCTCGCCCCCCGCACTTTGTCCCTGCCTCTTTTTTTTTCACCCACCGACGACACGTGTTGGCGCGCACCCCCTTTTCTGTGCCCTTCCCCACCTCCTCCCTTGTCTGGGGAGAGCGAGTGAGAGCGAGAGAGTGTGGATCCCCATCCCGACACCACCAACAAAAAGTGCGATCGGCAGGCGGCTGCCTTGCCGCCTCGGGGAGACGGGAGAGCGGGTGGTTCGGAGCAGCAGCCTCTTGTGCGCAGCCTCCCTTCTTCCCCCCCTTCCTTCCCTCCAACCTGTAAAACACACACACGGGGCGCTTGGACTCGGGTCGCTTTGTCCGCACACAAAAAAAGAGAAGGGGGCGGTGAGGTGTGTCGAAGTGTCGTGCTCTCTCGTGTTTTTTTTTTTTTATCTTACCACACACCCCCGCAGAAAACCCAAACCTCTCGCTCTCCCCCCAGCCCCACTTTTTTGTCTCTCAACACACAGCACACACACACACACACCCCTTCCATTCACTTGCGCTGGTCCAGCACGTAGCCCGCCGCCGCCAGCCAGCCCGCGACTTGGAGCACGCGCGGCATGAAGAGGCCGAGGACGGGCGCGTGGGAGGCAGCCTCCAGGATCAACGACCCCACCCCCACCACGATCAACACCGAGTTGAGGGGCAGCTTGGGCAGGCCGTCGGGGCCGGGCTTCCACCCCGCGCCCGAGGAGCCAGAGTTGGTCCAGTCCACCACGTTGAGCGCGGTCGGCACGATGCGCGTGAAAGGGACGCGCACCGCCCCCCTCGCGTCCGCCGCTTTCTCGGCGTTGAGCACGGTGCCCTTGGGGGCGAGAGTCGAGGGGTCGACGGCGGGGGAGGAGAGGATCAGGGACATCATGTATGCGACGCCCGCGGCCGCGCCCGCGGGTTCGGCGGCGAGGGAGAAGAGGACGTTGAGGCCTGAAGTGAGGTGTGGTGGTGTGTGTGAGTGTTGTGTGTGTCGTGTGTTGTGTGTGGGGGGAGGCGCGTGTGTGTTTGGGGGTGCGGATAAGGGAGAGGCGACGCTTGCGCTGGTCTGGCGACGAAACCGGCTCGCGCGGCTTTACCCGTTAGCTTTGTGCCCCCCTCCCGCACCGAGCCGCCGTCCGCCACGCCCACACGCCCCCCACTGCAACGTCAGCATGCCCAATCCCCCTAACGGGGGCGACAGCGGGAGCGCAGAGGGTCAGCGCGAGCCCTGGTGCCGCCCCCGACCGAAAACCCGACCCCCCATTGCCGCGGCGCGCGTGTGCCCGCTTCCCCGCGCTCCCCGGCTCTCTCCACCCCCGCCCCGCCTGCCCCTTTTGCCTCCATGCACGCTGATGGTGCTCTTTTACCTGGAATCGAGTGCGCCACAGTGTCCGCCACCACAGCAGCCGCAAACGGGGCCGCCCCCTTCACACTCTGCAGCCTCTTGAGTTCAGCGTCCGTGTCCTCCGACGTCAGCACCGCCACGGCGGCGGGCATGGCGACGCACACGGTGGAGGCGACCGCGTTGACGAAGAAGTTGGTGTCGAGACCCGCGCGCGCGGCGACCGAGGCGCGGCGTGGGCGGCTGGATTTTGCCAGGGTGCGCACGGGGAGGCGCATGGTCGGGGTGCGGGTGGCCAGCATGGTGTGTTGTTGGTGATGTGTGTGTGTGAGTGGAGAGAGAGAGAGAGGGGGAGGAGGCCAGGTCGATGAAAAAAAAACGACGAACAAAGTGTTTCACGCGGTCGACCGAGTTTTCGCTCCTCTCGCTCCCCCGAACAAAAAAAAAGGGAGACCCCCCGCTCCTTGATGTCACGACACAGTGGCGCGCCTGTGGCGCGTGCGTGTGTGTGGAAAGCACCACCACCACACCACCCTCCCTTTTTCCCCACACTCTCTTCACCCCTCCGCCTTCACCAGCGCCGCCACGTCGGCTGCCGCGCGCTTGGCTTCACTCGCCCAGTCCACCGGCGCCACACTGTGCACCACCAGCCTGCGCCGCGTCTCCCCATTGTACTCCTGCGACTTGGCGGCCACGCGCAGCACGGCGGGGCGCCAGCAGGCGGCGGCCAGGGCGGCGGAGAAGGCAGGGGCGTCGCGCTCCTTGAGCTCGGCCAGCTCGTCAGCACGCGCCCCCAGCAGCGCCGCCGCCGCGTCGTCAAACAGGGTCACAGACGCTTCGCCCGTCGCATCCGCAGCCCGGGCGGGCAGAATGTAGCGCCGCGTCATGGCAGGGCGCAGGGTGGCGTCATACTCGCACCACCACCCGCCATCGCGGGGCACCACTTTGCGGCCGGACGCGGGGTCGGCGTCATACCACAGCTTGGCGTCCGGGTCCAGCGCTGTGAACGTGGCCACGATGGTGGCGTACTCGGGCTTGGCGGTGGGGGGGGGGGGGGCTTCCCCGGGCTTGAGGGCCAGGTCGGCCAGCGACGCGCGCGGGCGCGGGCCGCCCGCGCCGCGCGCGCCGGGGAGGCCTTCCCCCGCGGGCTGCAGAGTCGCCCCAGCGCCGTGCTCCCGCCACCAGGTGGCCAGGGTGGTGGCTGCAGCGTCACCCGGCGGGTCGATGGTCAGCACGGAGCGGCCCAGGGAGGAGAGGGAGACGCCGTTGTAGTCGCCGACGCGGCACCGCGTGGCGGCGAGAAGGGGCGGCACCCCGCGCGAGCCATCAGCTGCCGCCGCCTCCAGCTCAGCCCCCACGCCGCCCGCGGCGTCGCCCCACAGGGTCAGTGTGACGGTGCGGCCGGACGCGTCGGCCAGGGTGATGTCGCGGCGGGCGAGCTCCGCGTCGTCTGACTTGCGCTTGACCGCGCCCAGGGGAGCGACGGCAGTCACCACGCCAATCACATCAATGGGCGCCTTCTTGCCCACGTGGCGGGAGAGATTCCCAATGCTCACGTAGTCGGGGGCGGCGGCCATGGAGGCGGCGGCGGACTGGTCGGGGGCGGGCTCCGCGACGGCACCAGTGCCGAAGTCGAGGCAATAATCGTTGCGCACGCTCGCGTACGCCTTGTTGGCGGGTTTCACTTTGCCTTTCGACAAGTGATAGACGGTGCCCACGGTGAGCGTGTCGTGCAGGGAGGACGCGGCCTCGCGCCAGAAGGTGGCCTCGATGGCGGTGCCCGCCGCGTCGACGAGCTCAGCGGAAAAGACGGCCGTACCGTTGGCGGTCGTCCGCAGAGGCCCTTTCCCCGCCACCTTGGCCGCCAGCATCCACCCCGAGGCGTAGGGGTTGAGGGCAGCGATGGGCAGGGTGCGGGCGGGAGCGCGCCCGGTGGAGGGAGGGGCCAGGGCGCCGGCGGAGGGGGGGGGCGGGCCCGGCGTGGCAAAAGCGGCCGCAGCCGTGGGCTTGGGCGCAGGCGTCGCGGCGGCAGCGGCCGAGCCAGCGGGCGAGGCTTCGGCAATCACCACGGTCAAGCCTTTCGCCAACTCATTGACCGAGTAGTCGGTCAGCGTGATGGCGGCGCCGTCGGCCGCCATGTCGCCGGTGGCGCCGGTGGCGACGAGGGCGGAGACCTGGTGTGGGTGGGTTGAGTGAGAAAACGGTTTTTTGTTTCGGTCGCGCGCGCGCGTTTTGCAGTTTGCCCTCTCTCTCTCTCTCGCCACGCCTCATGTGCCGCTCGTGCGCTCCCGCGCCCACTCTGCAGCCGCAGCTTCATGTGGCCAGAGGAGCTCGAGAGCTGAGAGGCAGGGCGCAGCCAACCACCACCCCTATCCCTCCATCCGCTCTCTCTCTCTCTCTCTCTCTCTCTCTCTCTCTCTCTCTCACCTGCGTCGACAGCACGGCCTCAATCTCGGCCTGCCCGTCGGACAGAGAGGCGGTGTACTTGCCGGTGGTGCCCAGGGGGCGCACGTTGGTGAGCTGCGGGAGCGAAGGGGAGAGTGAGCGCGAACCGATTTCGCATCGCGTTTTCGCATTGCCGCGCGCCCCCTCTCTCTCTCCACTCACACGCAGCGTCACCGGCTGGCTGGCGTCGAAGCCAGCCGCCTTCATGGAGGCGACGGCGCCGGCAGTGAGGGCCATGGTGTGCGGTGGAGGCGGGAGAGTGGCAGGCGGAGAGAGAGCGGCTGTTGTTTGCAGGTTTTCAAACGCCGCCGACGTGCGGGAGGTCTTGTCTCGTTTTTTACTCTCTCTCTCTCTTCGCTTCCTCTCCCTCACAAGGCCGCCGCCAGCCTCGCCGCCACCGCGTCCAGGAAGGCGTCATCCCCGGCCAACGCCAGCAGGGCGCGCCGCACCGAGTCACGGGAGGCGGCGGGGGGTGCGGTGGCAGGAGGGGGAGGGGGGGCCGCGCCGCCACCACCCTGCAGCAGCGCGGTCAACGCAGCGCCCTGCCCACCATCCCTCGGGGCCACGGGCGGGGGCGCCGGCGCGACGGGCGCCCGTGCTGCAGCGGAGGACAGGAGAGACGCCAGGCGGTTGCCGCTCGCTGCCGCTGGCGACGCAGGGGGCGGCGCGGCCGGGGTGGCGGGGGCAGCAGCCGGACCACCACCACCACCACCACCTCCCAACGGATCGTAGCCCGTGGGCACAGAGGCGGGCGTGTCCCAAAAGTTGTCGCCCTCCTGGGACGGAGGCGCAGCGGCAGCAGGCGCGGGCGCGGCGGGCGCGGCCGCCGCACCCCCCCCACCCCCCGCCTCCCCACCCGCCGCCAGGGCCTGCAGCTGGGCCACCACGCCCGCGATGGCGTCCTTGTCGTAAAACCAGACGCCCACCACTTCATCGCGCGCGTTGCGGTAGAGAAGGTAGGGGGAGGCATCCTCAAACTGGAACACGCCCCGCACGTCCTCTGCATGGTTGACGGTGCCCTTCTTGTTCAGGATGAACAGTTGGTAGACCGGGGTCGTCGACCGGCGCAGCAGGAAGAGGGAGCCCTCCACGTCTTTGCGGCGCTGTGGGGAGAAGGGAAGGAAAAGCAAAAAAAATGGTTGTTGTGTGTTTGCGCTCTGACGCTGCTCCACACAGCCACATACGCAATCATACTCTACACTCACCCACGACCCGGCCGCCGTGTCGTAGTCGTACAGCGCGACGTGGCCGGGAGACGCCAGGACCTGTGTGGGTTGGGGGGATGGGGTCGGACACGCAAGTTGGGTGCACACACGCGCGCTCCTGCTGCGCCGATGATGGTGTGCGACCTGCCACCAGTGGGTCCAAGCAGGCGCCACGCTGCCGCGGGCCGGGATCGGGGGGGGAGGAGCGGTTTTGTTTGGGCACGCATGCCGCCCTCTCTCTCCCTCTCACCTCCTCCACCGCGGGGTCCAGCCGCTTAAGCACGGCGAAGTTGAGGTCGGCGGCTGACCGCGCCATGCTGGCTCGTGTGTGAGAGGCTGTGGGAGGCGATAGAAATGAACGACAACGGAGTGAGTTTTTTCGTTTTCGCTCGCCCGTCGCACTCTTCCAAACTCGAAAAACACTCCCCTCTCTCTCGCTCTCCCAAACCATTCAATGGACGTCTCCCACGCCACCCCCCGCGTCAACGCGGGCATGCTGTCCAGCCTGGTGGGGCGCAAAGTGCTGCTCGTCGGGCGGGTGAGTGTGGGAGGAGAGAGCGCGCGGCCGTTCTCATTGCATCGCGCGCGCTGGCGCTCCCACCGCGCCCTCTCACACCTCTCCTCCCCCCCCACACACCACACCAGATCCAAAACGTGGTCAACGACGTTGCCACCCTGGCCGCCTCCGACGGGGGCGCCGTCTCCGTCAAGCTGGACGTGTCCCGCGGTTTCGCCCTCGACGCGCCCGTCGCCGAGTTTGAGGCCGTCGTCCGCGGCCCCGCCGAGGTGGAGGAGACGGGGCGGGCCATGTTCAGCCAGGACTTTGGTGAGAGGAGAGAGGGAGGGCGGGTGTCCGAGGCTCTCGCGCGCGCGCGATTTGCACGCTCTGCCCTCTTTCAACCACCCGACCGACCCACCCACCCACCCTCACCCCTTCCTCCCGCAGACATGGACGCCTACAACGAGCTCGTCACCAAGGCGGCCACCACGTACAAAGGCATCTTTGTGTGAGAGGGAGAAGGAGAGTTTTTTTTACTTTCTTCATTTTTTTGCTTTCCTCCTTGCCTCGTCCCATCTCTCCCTCACGAAAACGAAATGCAAAAACAACAAAGCGCAGTGTTTACACAAAAAACAAAACATCTCTCTCTTTTCTCTAAGACTTCCAAATCCGCACCACTCTGTCCTTGCCCCCGCTCGCGACGCTCCCGCCGGCGGGCGCCCAGTCGAGAGCGTACACTTCATCCGCATGCCCGGGCAGCTCCACCACCAGTTTACCCGTCGCCGCATCCCACACTTTAATGGTGGAGTCTTTGGAGGCGGAGGCCAGGAGGCGGGAGTCTGCAGACCACGCGACGCGGTAGACAGCGCCAACGTGCCCAAGCAGCTTGGCCCTGAACGCCCCGCTCACTCCATCCCACAGCCGCACACTCTTGTCAAAGGAGGCGGTGGCCAGCGTCGCACCATCGGGGGAGAAGGCCAGGTGGGCGACGGGGGCGGCGTGCCCCGTGAGGCGGGCGGACGGGGACGAGGAGGCGGTGGGGCGCCACAGGGCGACGGTGAAGTCGTCAGAGGCGGAGGCCAGGGTCTCGGGGCGGGATTTCGTGGTGGCGGCGTAGCTGTGATGTGAGAGGGGGTGGGTGCGTGTGTGTGTGTGCTCCCGCTCTGATCGCTCCCTCTCACCTCCCCTTTCCACCACCACCACCACCCCACTCACCGTTCCGCCGCTCGCGCCCGCACCGCCTCGGAGCTGGCCCCCTCCCCCGCCCCGACTCCCCTCTCATCAAACGCGCCCGCACGCAGCGCGGCGTCTGTTGACAAAGCGAGTGAGTTCACCCAGTGGCCGTGCCCCTGCAGCCGCGTGATCAGAGTCGCGGCCCCCCCATCCCACACGTTGATGGTGCCGTCCCGGGAGGCGGAGTAGAGGCGGCCCTCTCCACCCCAGGCGACAGCGGTGACTGCCAGGCGGTGTGACGCAAGAGTGGCGACACACTTTTTACTCGTGGTCGCGCTCCACAGGCGCACCGTCCCGTCCTTGGCCCCCGTCGCCAGGCGCCCGCCAGGCATCGCGTGGGCAGGTTCCCACACGGCGCAGGTGACGATCTTTGTGTGGCCGCGCAGGGCGCCACCGGGCTCCGCTGTGCGCCCGCCCGGCGCAATCCGCCACAACCGCACCGCAGCGTCGGCGCCGCCCGACGCCAGTAGGCTGCCACACGGCGACCACGCAACCGTCATCACCCACCCGGTGTGCCCGGTCAGGGTTGCGGCGGGCGTGTGCAGGGTGAGGCCCCACAAGCGCACCGTGGCGTCGCCGCCGCCCGTGGCTAGAGCGGTGCCGTCAGGCGAAAACGCGGCCGTCAACACAGAGTCGGTGTGGCCTGGCATGGAGGCAGCGCAGCGAGCCACGGGGCGAACTCGGAACGTGGCTTGAGGGCGCGCGACGATGGTGATAGCGCCCTCGACCGACGCACGAGCATTCGACAAATGCGCCCCCAACTCCCCCGTCAAAGCTGCGCCCCCCACTGCAAACGCGTAGGGCAGGGCATCGGGCCCGGTGGCGGACTTCAGGCTGTTGACGAGGGCGGCGAGCTGGGTGGGCGTGACCGACGACGGCACGTCGAGGGGGGGCGCTGCGTGTGTGTGTGGGGGGGGCGGGGTTGTGTGTGCGAGTGAGACCATCGAAAGCAGGTGTGTAGACCCGCTCCGCAGAGGTGGGCGAGAGGGCAGGAGGCGCCCGGCGGGGCCCACACGCAGGCGGCCGACGGCTCTAGCCACCGCCGCCCCATTGTGCCCCCCTCCCTCTCTTCCCCGCACACTCCCCCGCCCCTCACACATTCACACCTAGACTCTCGCCACCATCCTCCACCAAGTCGATGATGACGTTGGCCGGCGGCGGCGGCGGCGGCGCCACGCGCCCCCGCTTGGTCGGTCGCGCCGGCGGCCGCGACGTGGTGGTGGCGGCGGCGTCGGCGGCGTCGGCCGTCGTCATGGTTGCTGTGGTGTGTTTTGTGCGGCGTGAAGACTGGAGAGTGTTCACACACAACACACAGGCCACAGAGACGTCGGGAGGAAGAAGCAAAAACAGGAAAAACGTTTCACAAACAAACAAAAAACGCGCAAAACACTCGCCCTCACTTCTAAGCCTTGGCCTCGCCCCGCGTCCCTTTCCGCTTGGCCTTGCTCGTGGCCCGGGCCGCCCCCCGGGCCGCCCCCGCCGTCGCCCTCACCTTGGCCGCCGTCCTCGCCTCCGCCGCGACGCGCGCCGCGACAGCGGCGCGACGGTCGGGTGTGGGGGGGGGTGGCACAGCAGGTGGTGCATCAGCGGGCGCCGAGTTGTCCAGGCTGCAGGCCGCCACGTCGACAGCCAGGGAGGATGGCGTGTCGGAGGCGGTGGACGCGGAGGAGGAGGAGGAGGAGGGGGCGTCACTGCTCTCGCAGTCGTCGTCGTCGTCGTCGTCGTCGTTGTCGTCGTCGTCGTCGTCGTCGTCGTTGTCGTCGTCGTCGTCGTCGTCGTCGTCGTCGCGGCCGCTCTCCTCACTCTCCTCACCCTCCCCACTCTCGCCCCCACCTCCTCCCCTCAACACCGCCTCCAGCGCGGCTTCATCCTTCCTCCTGAACCCGGACGCCGCCAGCGCGGTGGCCAGGTCGCCGCCCTCCCCCGCGGCCGTGGCGGCGGCGGCGGCAACCGCGGCCGCGGTGGCAGCCGCCCCCCCGCCCGCGCCGTCGCCCGCGTCCCGCCTCGCCGCTTTGCGGGCAGACCGCCCTCCGTCTTTTGGGGCGGGGGCGGCACGTGCACGAGCCGCGTCAAAGGAAGCGAGTGTGTCAGTTGGGTCAAACCCGAGCTTGGACGCAAAAAAGGTGGCCAGCGTGGCCGCATCATGCTCAAACAGGTCGCGCGCGGAGGTATGCGTAGCGGCCACCATTTGTGGGAAATCAATCAGCGTCAGCGATGTGCCGTCGGGGGAGAGGAGGAGGTTGAATTCATTAAAATCGGCATGGACTAATCCACGCGCTGCCAACGCTTCCAACAACCCCGACGCCGACGCCCACAGGGCAGCAGGGTCGGGCACGTCATCCGGCCTGGCTTTGTGGAGGGGGACGCCGTCGACCGCCGTCATCAGCACGGCGTGGCGGTTGACGGCCAGGAGGGAGGGGACGGGGAAGCCGGCCGCCGACAGCGCTGCCATGAAGGCCGCCTCCCGCGCGGCCGCGATCCGAGACAGATACAACCACGAATGCGAGGTGCGGGTGCCCACATAGTCGCGCTTGTTGGCGACCGCGCGGAAGGAGGTGCGGCCGAGGCGGTGCAGTTTGAGTGCGGCGCGGGTGCCGTCGGGGGTCGTCACTTCAAACACGTCCGACTCTTTGCCGACGCCGATGGGGCGGCCGACGCCGGCCACGTGGCCGCCGGACGCCAGGGCGCGCAGGGCGAGGTAGTCGTAGCCGAGCGGGGTGAGGCGGTAGCCGTCGTACCTGTGGGAGAGGGAGGAGAAAGGGTCGTGTTTGTTTTTGTAGTTTTTCCCCCTTACCACACGCCACTCCACGTCCCCTCTTCTCTCTCTCTCCCACTCACTTTGAGTTGTCGTGGTGCACCAGCTTTGAGCGCAGTAGGGTGCGCAGGCAGCGAACGGAGGAGCCGTGCCTGCGTAAGGAGGAAAAGTAGGATAGAGTCAGAGCCTTGAAAACCTGGACTCTGCAACAGTCTCACCACCCAGACTCATGCCACCGCCTCCCTCCACCAACCGCCCTCCCACGCGACTCACCTGAGGCCTGCGATAGCGTCCACCAGGGGGACGGGCACGATTTCGTGCTGTGTGGGTTAGGGGTGGGGGTTGGTCGGTCGGCCTGTTTCTGCGACGGGGAAGCGCATTGCGGAGGCGCTCTCTCGCCGGCCGCCTCCCCGTCCACCGCCGCCTGGCTGTGCAAACACTGTGCGTGTGTGAACACACGCACGCGAGCAACGCCGTCTCCACACCACACGAAACACACGCGCACTCACGTTCTTCTGCCCCTGCTCCACCGCGGTCAGCGTGCGGAAGTCGTCGCGTGACAGGTGGCGCAGCGCGTTGACGTCCAGCTTCATGGTGTCAGAGGGGGTGGCAGGTCAGAGAGCCGGCGAGAGAGGGCAAACGGCCGCCGAATTGCTCTCGCTAGCCGTCGCTTGTGAGAAAAACGAAAAACAAAGTCCGGCTTACAGCCTTTTCCTTTTTTCCGCGTCCCCGCGCAGGGCGCCACACACGTACCCTCTGCACACAGGGAGCGCAGGGTGTTCCCACAGACAACGCGCGTGCCCCCCCTCGTCACAGGGCGGGCGAGCGTGTTGCTCCGCGCTTTCTGTCTTGCGCAATGGACGCCTCACCCACGCAGGTAAGCGCGGCGCGTCCCCCAACGCACACGCCGCTGCAAGTGTGCGCACTTGCTGCGTCCGTGTGGGGGAACACACTGGGCCCGCGCCGCGTGAGCTCGCAGGGTGGGGGGGAGGCGCGTTCAAATTAACGGTCGAAAAAAGCCATGGGGCGTCCTCCCGCGCCCCAGGGTGGCGGGATGTCTCACCAGTTTGGGGCTGAGGTAGAGGCCAACACCCAAGCAAGCCACCCAACGTGGCCGAAAGTCGGAGCGACTCCAAAACGAGCAGCGGGCGGCGGGAGCTCGCGGACAAAAAAACACGCGTCGCTGCCTCGTCGCTCACGAAACACCCTCCCTCCCTCCCCCAGACCTGGCGCCTGGCCGCCCACCGCCCTTCAAAAGTGGCCCTGCCCCCCGCCTCCCCGGCCGCCGCTTCTCCCGACGACTACGTGCTGCCCCACCCCTCTGCGTCGCCGCGCTCCGGCCCCGGCCCCCACTACCCACCCTCGTACGCTGCCTCCCTGCCGCCTCCGTCGTTGGCCCCCACCACGCCATTGGAAGCTGTGGGAGCAACGGCAGGCGCCCTGGCGGCTGCTTTGATGGGGGCGGCCGCCGCGGCAGCGTCAGTTGCTCTGGACGTCGGCCGCGCGCGCGCCCCCTCCGCCCTGCACGCCGCCGCCGCCCAGCTGGCCGCCGTGGCGGCCCTGGCCCCCCCGCCCGCCGCCGCGGCGGCTGTCGTGGCGGGCGGGCGCGCGCTGGTCGCGCCGTCGCCAGCGACCAACGCGCGCGCACTCTCTACTCTCACAGCCGCCGACTCCGCCCGCGTCACGGCAGCCGTCCTCGCCGCTGGCCTCGCACACGCCCCCCTCCTGGTCAGGCTGGCCCTGCTCGCTTTCCAGGCCGCCGCCCTGGTGTGGGTGTGGCTGCCGCTGACGCTGGTGGCGCCGGCCGCCGCGCGCGGCGCCTCCGCCGCCATCGACGCTTCCCTGGCGGCCGCCCTGGCGGTGGCCGCCGGTCGCGCGGTCGAGGGCAGCGACCTGGCGCCCTGGACGGATGGTGGGCGGGTGGGCGTGCCCCCCGCGGCTGCCTCGTATTGGCGCCCGCCCCCGGGCGCCGGTGTCCGCTCCGGCCTGCTGCTGCCCGCCCGGGCGGACGCGGTGGCGCGGTCCATGGTGGCGGCCTCGGGGCCAGGACCCAATCCGGTAAGTTGAGGGGTTTTGGGGTGTGGGCGTGTGTCGGCCGCGGCTTGTGGGGGCCCAGGGGGGGCGCGTCTCAAAACACGCCTCCCCTCCCTTCCCACCAACCCTAAGTTCGACCAAGCCCGGCTCGCGTCCCACCGCGTGGAGCCCGCTTCGGCGGAGGAGTGAATGTTTTTGGCGGTGGGGGTTCTGCCTGTTTGATTTTCGATGCTCATCCCTTTTTTGTTTTCCTCTTTCGCATACACACAGCCGCACAACCACCACCACGCCCCCCCCAACCCCTCCTCCACCGCCCCCCCGCCCGCCGCCTGGGCCGCGCCCACGCCTCCCCACCGCGCCCCGCCCCCCCTGCGTGCGTCGCCGCCGGCGGGTGGAGCGGCGTCTCGGTCGACCGCGCCGCCTCCAGCGTCGCCGCCGCCGCCCTACCCCGGGCGCCGCCGGTCCCCCTCCCCCGTGGAATCGTCGGCGGGGGCGGGAGGCCCGGATGTCAGGCGCGCGTCGCCGTCCCAGATCGCGCAGCTGATGGATGCGTGGTGGACGACGGGGTGAGAGTTTGGAGATAGAGGGGGGTTGACGGTGTGATAAAACTGTGTTTTTTTATCTTTCATTAGTTCAAAAAACCTCTCCTCTTGTTAAGGGACAACGCACGAAACACAGAGTACTAAAATCAGGCGGTGGCGGGTGCAAACGGAGACAGTGGGGGTGGTTTGTGGGCGCGGAGCAGAGAAACAAAACACACCCACCGATGAAACACCCTGCACGCGCCTGTGTACACACGCCCCCCCCCCCCCCCCCCCTACCAAACCACACACACACCTCCTCTCCCCAGTGCATGCGGCGCTGGGCGGCCGCCCGCGTGCGTGCGCCGAGTGTCCAAAACCGACGCGCAATGCCCGCCCCCCGCCGCCGTCCACCCGCCCCGTCCGCCGCGCCCGGCGATGTGGAGACTGAGAGCGTGAAGAATGAGGTGCGTGACAAACGTAGTGCACGCTCAACCGGCGTCGCACCACCGTCGTCGTTACCAGGCAACGCGCTCGCCACAGCCCTCCTCTCCCGCGTCGGCCTCGCCGGCGTCCTCCCCCCCGCCGAACTCGCCGCCGTGGCAGGCGTCTACTTTGTGCAAGGCATGCTGGGCCTGTCCCGCCTGGCGGTGACGTACCTGCTCAAAGACGAGTTTGGACTGACGCCCGCGGAGACAGCGGCCCTCACAGCTGCCTCCTTTGCGCCCTGGTCCCTCAAACCCGTCTGGGGCCTCCTCACCGACACCGTCCCCCTGGCCGGCTACCGCCGCAAATCCTACCTCGTCCTGTGCGGCGTGGCGGGGGCGGCCGCATGGGCAGCGATGGCCAACCCTGTGCTCGTGTCGTCGCCGCGGTCTGCGCTCGCGGCCACCCTGGTTGCGGCCGCCGCCACCGCCTGTGCCGACGTGGTGGTTGACTCCTTGGTGGTCGAACGATCCCGGGACTCCCCCCCGGGCGCCGACGGCGCCCTGCAGTCGGTGTGCTGGGCGTCCGCTGCGGTGGGCGGGATCATGAGTGCCTACTCGTCAGGCGCGGCCGTGGCAGCCCTCGGCCCCCGCCCCGTGTTTGCGGCCACGGCGTGCGTGCCGTTGCTGTTGATCCCGGCTGCGTTGGCCGTGGCTGAGCAGAGGTGTGATGGTGCGGGCAGCAGTGGCGCCCTCGACCGCGCGCGCGCCGCGACGCGCGCCCTGCTCTCTGCCGCCTCCTCCCGCTCCGTTCTCCTCCCCGCCCTCTTTGTGTTTGCGTGGCTGGCGACGCCCTCCCCCGACAGTGCCCTGTTTTACTACTACACGGATGCGCTGCACCTGGGCCCCGAGTTCATGGGGCGCGTGCGGTTGGCGGGAGCCGCTGCCTCCCTCGCGGGGGTCGGCCTCTACAACACCTACCTCAAAAAGCTGCCCCTCCGCCCCGTGTTTGCGGGGGCCGCCATCATAGGGGCCGCCCTAGCCTCCACCCAGCTGCTGCTGGTGACGGGGGCGTCAAGGAATTTGGGCATTCCGGACGGCGCATTTGTGTTGGCAGACGCTGCAGTCCTGGCCGCCCTGGGTCAAGCCGCCTTCATGCCGGTGCTGGTGCTGGCGGCCAGACTGTGCCCGGCGGGGGTGGAGGCGTCGTTGTACGCGCTTCTGATGAGTGTGTTGAATGCCGGTGGTGCCGTGGGCGCGGCCGCGGGCGGCGCGCTCACGTCAGCGCTGCACGTGGGGGAGGGCGGCGACTGGACGGCCCTGCCCACCCTGGTGGGGACGTGTGTGGCGCTGTCGCTGGTGCCGCTGGTGCTGCTGCCGTTGGTGCCGGATGGCAAGGGGGGGGAGGAGGAGGAGGGTGCGGACGCGGCGGAAGTGAAAAAAGAGTAGGAGCTGTAGACACACGTGAGAGAGAGACACACACTTTGTTCGCCTGTTCGTCAAAACAGCAAAACACGCATTGACTTCATCACAGCTTGGCAACGGCAGCCACCACGCCCTGGACCTTGGCCGCCGCCGCGATGCGGCCGTCGCTCGCGCCCGGCCGCCCACCACCGCCGCTCGCGATGCGGCCGTCGCTCGCGCCCGGCCGCCCACCACCGCCGCTCGCGTCGCGTGCCGCCACAAACCAGGCATGCACCGCATCCCGGGCGGCGCCCAGGGCGGCGGGTGTGGGCGGGGGTGGCACACCACCCCCCTGTTTGCGCTTGGCGTCGCGCAGGCGGGCGGCCGCTGCGCGTGCCACGGCCGCGGGCGCCCCCCCTCCCGCCGTCAAATAGCCACACCTCGGCCCCGCGCCCCCGTCCTCGGGCTGGGCCACCAGGGACGCCGCCGCAGCGCGCACGGAGGCGGGGACGGTGGGCGTGGACGCCAGCTCGCCCAACTCCCACAGCGGCGCGCGCGGCGACGCGGCGGCCGCCGCGAGCGCGGCGCCCCAGTCTCCGGCTTTGGCCCCCGTGGCGGTGACAGCGACGGCGCCAAAGCGGACGCCACCGCCCCCGTCATCGCTGTCGTCCTCCACGCCTGCAGCCGCGCAGGCGGCGTCGTCGGCGGCGACCGCGCGCGCGCGCCGCGCGCGCCGCGGCGCGCGGCTGCACGCAGAGCGCGCGACCGCCGCACCAGGGTGTTCAGCAGGGCCAGGGCACCCAGGGCGATGGGTTCATCGATGGCGGGCGTCGCGCCGTTGGACCAGCCGCACAGGAGGGCGGTCCCCGCGAGGCGGCGCGCCATCGCAGACGCGCCTGCCGCGTCCAGGGTACGGCCTCCTGCATCCGCCAGGAGCGCACCCGCCGCATCCAGCAGCCTCATGCCGGAGGCAGGGCCGCCGACCCCCCTGTCTGCTGCAAAGGCGACGGGAGCGTCGGCGAGAGCGGAGAAGAGTCCTCCCACGATGCCGCCCCGGTCGACAGAGGCCAGGGCGTCCCCCACGCCCGTCAATGCAGCTGCTGCGACGCTCAGCGCGGCGGCAGAGAGGGAGGGAGGGGCACGGCGGGAGGCGATCAGGGTGGAGAGGCAGGCGTGCAGGTCGCTCGCGTATTCGACGGAGAGGCCTGCCACCGAAGCAGCCAACCCCGCCAGCGCGGGCGTCAGCAGGGGCCAGGAGGTGGCGACAGACGCAGACGTGAGTGGGTGGCCGGGGGCGGCTGGCGCCAACGCCCCGCTCGCCAGCGCGTGCTTCAGCGGGCGAAAGTATGCCTCAAACACAGCGTCCGCCGTCTGCCCCGCCACCAACGCCGCCTCCGCGGCGTCAGGGTGAGTCGAGGCCGCCGCCCGGGCGGCGGCCACCGGGTCGTGGCGCAGCGCGTTGCGGGCGGCCTTGGCCGCGCGCGCGGTGGCCTTCCGCCCGACGCGCCGCGGTTGGTGGGTGGAGGGGCGCCCCCCCCCTCCCGCCCCCAGCGTGGGTGGCGTCAGGTCGATGGCCGCCAGCGGGGCCAGCACGGTCGCCCCACACCTGCACTTGCGCGCCTTGATGAGGTCGGCTATGAGTTGCGCGCCGTCCCGTGTGAGGCGCGCGGCCGCGCCGCCGCCGCGCACGCCGCCGGTGGCCCCACCACACCGGCTGCCCGCGCCAAACAGGGTGGACATGCCATTGGCAGCCGCGTCCGCCACCCTGCCGTCTGGCGAGGCGAGGCGAGGGACGAGGGCGCGCACAATGTCGCCAGCGTGGTTGAAGTGGGGGGCCCGTGCGACGACCTCCCCCAGCGCGCGGACAGCTGCCCGCCCTGCCGCCCGGCGGGCGGCAGCCAGGGGCGCGTCATTGTCCCGCACAACACCAGCGCCCGCGTCGGCGGTGGCGACGGCGGCGCGCAGGAAGGATCGGTAGGTTTTGAGCAGCGCGACCTCGCGCGCCCTCAACGCCCTCACCTCTTTCGACAGCGACGCCGCTTCATCGGCTGCCTCGTCACCGTCACCAGGAGCACGCACTCTGTACCCCGGCACCACATCCGCCAGCACGGCGGCGGAGGAGAGGAGGGCCAAGCGTGCGACGCGGGGGTCGGGGTGTGCGGTGCCTTCGACCAGGGGGCGCAGCGATGGCACCGGGTCGTCGGGGGAGGCGAGGGCGGCTGCTGCAAGTGTAGCGATGCGGTCTGCGGCGGCGGCCAGGTCGGCCGGGGGCAGGAGGGTGGGGGGTGGGCGACGCTGGGGTTGGGCCGGGGTGGCCGGGGGTGCGGGGGCAGGGGCGTCGCTGCCGCCTGCTGCCTCTTCCTCGCCAGCAAAGTCGACGTCGTACCCATCGTCCGACACCACGGGCGACGCGCCTCCCCAGGAGGAGGAGGGGGAAGCGTCGGCGGTGTCATCGCCTCCGCCGTCGTCGACAACAATCACGCCCGGCACTCGTGCCGCCGCCGCCACGGCGGCCGCGTCGATGTCGTCCCCCGCATCCCACGCCACAATCTCGCCCTTGAGCGTTTTGACGGGCAGGCGGGCGGGTGGTTGTTTCGCGTCGTCGTCGGCGTCGCACGCCCCGCCCAGCCGCCGCCGGGGCGCTCTCTCGTAGTCGCGCTCGTCATCGTTTTCCGACGAGTCAGACGAGCTTGATGATGTTTGGTCGGCGGTGGCGCCAGCGCCGGCGCCGCGCGCCGCCCTGCCTCCCCCGGCGGCCGCATGCGGGCCGAGCGTCCCCGGCTTGGGCGCGTCCCCCACGTCCGCCAGAAAGCTGAGCGCCGCCTTGCCGTGGCTCTGCACAAAGTCAAAGTCGTCGTCGGACAGGGAAGCGTCGGACGAGTCGGTGGGGGGAGGCGGGGGCGGCTTGGGCGGGCGTTGTTTCGGTTTGGCACTGCCGGCGGCGGCGCCGCGGCGGCGCTTGGCGGCGGGCGGCATTTGGAGTTTGTGTGGGTAAGGACACACGCCACACACACGGGCCAGACTAGGTGGCAAGGATGCACACGCGGCGCGCGTGGCCGGGGAAAAAGGGGAGAGGAGAGAGTGGAATTGAGAGAAACCGACGCCGACGGCAGAGCAAACTCGCCCCACCACCTCCCTGCCCGTCGGTCAAAAACCAGAGACACCAAAAGAGAACACACACGGCTTTGTTGCACGAAAATAAGAAGAAGCTCAGACACCCCCTTCCCCCTCACATCATCAAAACTTGCCCCCCGGCGGTTCGTCGTCATCCACGTCCAGTCCAAACTTGGCGATCGCCACGTCAAACGGGGGCCCCACCGGCTTGCCGTCCTCCAGCTTGACAAAGCCGTACGATCCCACCATCGATCCAGCGGGTGTGGCCAGCTAGCAGAAACTGGAATAGGCGTAGCTCTCTCCTGGAGCAAGCACAGGAGTTTCCCCAACGACACCAGGTCCTTTTACCTCGTTGACAATCCCGTTTGCGCCATCCTCGATTTGCCAGTGGCGGGTCAAAAGCTGGACGGGAGTCGTCGCATCGGCGGCGAGGGAGATGGTGATGCGGTAGCTGAAGGTGTAGAGGCTCGATCCCGGCGAAGACTGTGCCGCCACGAAGAATGACTTGACGCGCACCGTCACCCCCTGCGTCGTCGCTTGCGACGTCGTTGGAGGGGGCACGTAGGGCGGGGGAGGCGGAGGCGCGAGCGCTGCGAGTGCGTCGCGCGCGGCAGCCGCGTCGGCCCAGCGTTCGGACGCGATGGCGTCCTCCAGGGCGCGCTGGGCGGTGGTTGTTGGGTCCAGGGCTTCTAATGATGCCACCTCATCCCGCAGCTGGGCACAGCGGGCGTAGTCTTCGTCTGTGATAGCGGCCGCCAGGGCAGTCCGCGCGTCGGCCAGGCGGGAGGCGACGTCGGCGGACGGCGGGGCTTCGCGGGGTGATGCACAAGGCCTGTGTGCCAGCCTGTGCGTCAGCCGCGCCGGGCGGGAGGGCGCGTGGAGGCGGACGACCGAAAAAACAAGCCGCCCAGTTTTTGGCTTGGAACGCTCGCCTCTCGGTCCAATCCCCCCCACACCTTTCTTTTCTTGTTTGGGTTGACGTGTGGCCCCGCGCTGCTGGCGCACGAGCCCAGACGCAATGTGTGTGGCCACACACACACACACACACACACAAACACACACACACCCACACACACCCACACCCACACCCACACTCACACACACACGCACGCCCACACACAATGGCCGACCGGGCCCCCCGATTTGCCGCGGGCACCACGCCCCCCCCCCGCCCGCCCACCCCACCACCCTCCCCCTTTGCTGCAGGCGACACCGTGGAACTGGTGGTTTTACCCCTGCCTGGCGTCTCCCCCCTCATCGGGGACCGCATTCCGTTGCTGGCCACGACGGATGCTGCCGCTGACCGCCTGCGAGCGGCGGCGGCGGCGGGCGTCGCCGCTGTTTTAGTCGGGCCCGCCCCCGCCACCGACGGCGGCGCCAGCGACGACACACCCGCCGACTGGACGTCCCCTGGGAGGGGGGCGCCCGGCATGTCGCCCCGGGGGCCGGGGCTGCCGGCTCTCGTTGCGTGTGTGGTGATCGAAGAAGTGTCGTCAACCGTCGCCACCGCCACCGTCGTGGCGCGCGGCGTGGCCACCGCCCCCGTGCGACGGCGGAGGAGGGTGGGCGGTGGCGACGCGATGTCGCCAAGCGGCGTGCCACCGCCAGCGGTCGTCGTCACAATCCTCCCGACCGGCGACGGCCGCCTGCCGCGCGAGGCCGCGGCCGCGGCCGCCCCGCGCGTCGCGTGGCGGGCGGCTGATGCAGGGGCAGCGGTCACCGCGCTGGAGACATCGTTGGCCCGCGTGCTGGCAGCGTTGCCGCCGCCGCAGCGCTGGGCGAGCCCCGCCACGCGATTGGCGCGTGTCGCGGCCGCGCTCCCCCTGAGCCCCCGCTTTCGGGCCACCCTGCTCGCTGAACGCAGCGTGGCGGCTGCTGCTGCGTCCCTGGCCGCGGGCGCGGCCGCCCTGGCCGACAGCGCCGCGCGCTGCCGCCGGGGCGGCACCCCGTGGGCGCGCGGCACCGCGCCCGTGCCCGCCACCCCACCATCCGCGGCCGCCCTGGTCGACAGCGCCGCGCGCTGCCGCCGGGGCGGCACCCCGTGGGCGCGCGGCACCGCGCCCGTGCCCGCCACCCCACCATCCGCGGCCGCCCTGGTCGACTCGGGCGGCGTGGCTGCGAATCCGTTGGGCCACGCGCACGCTGTGACGCTGGTCCCCGCGTCCTCCATCCTCTCAGCGTCCGCCGTCATCGTCGACGGCGCCCCCGTGCCCCACGCCTCCTGGCTGCCGCCGTGGCACTGGTCGGTGGGCTTCTGCGGCGCGTGCGGTGTGCACGCGGGCTGGTTGTTCACGCCGCCGCCGCCGCCGCCGGGCGCGGGCGGTGAGCCCCCTCCTCCCCCCCCCGTCGGCTTTCTGTCTATGCGCGCTGCGGTTTCCGAGGCGGGCGCGGAGGAAGGCGTGTTTGCGCTGCGTCGAGCCGCGCTGGCGAGTCCGGACAGCGACGGCGACGCGTCGCAGAGCGACGATGATGATGATGATGATGAGTAGTGTGTTTTTTTTTTGGTTTTGAAGTGTGGTTGGATTGTGTTTTTTTTTTCACTGAAAAGAAGGATGAAAACAGACAGAGGGAGAGAGCTGCACCAGGAAACGACGGGGTGGTGGGGGAGGCAGGGCGCGAGGGGAGAAAAAAGGGAGGTCGAATCGTTCCCCACGAAAACTCTCTCCAGCTCGCCGCGCCCCGCCCGTCAACACCTCCCATCCCCAGCACAAGCGCTCACGCATAAAAAATAACTGCCTCCCTGGGCGCACACGCGCCAGGCAAACACCCGCACAACGCCCCCCACACACTCTCTCTCACCGCGCGCCGCCCGCGCTCGCGCTCTCCGCCTTGACCCTCTCATCCCGCGCGGCCGCCGTCCTGTCCCACGCGTCCAGCCCCACCGCCTTGGGCTTGCCGTGGAACAGCTTGTGCACGCCCGCCTGGATGCCGGCCATGCCGCCGACCATCGCGACGATGAGCGCAAACGGGGGGGCAGACTCCCACGGCATGAGATGTGTAGGGTGTGCGTGTGTGGGGTGTGTGGGAGGAAGAGGTGCCCGTGGGCAGGCAGGCGCGCGCGTGGATGTGGGCGACCGCGAACAAAAGAAAACGCAGGAGTGGCTGCCGCGTTATTCGCACACCTCACTCCACACGCCGCGCCCCACGGCCGCCTGCCCTCCCGCCCCGCCCCCACACGGGCGACTGGCGCTGCGAGCGTGTGTCTGGGTGGGGTGGACCACGGGTCAGAGGCCGTGTGAGCGAGCGGGCCGCCCCCTGTGCGCGCCGCCCCTCTCCGCGCCAGAGAGAGCCTGCGCTGTCGCCGGTCGCGCGCCATCCCCCCCCCCTCCGCGCCCCCCAACCAGGCTCTTCACCCGCGCGCGTCGTGTGTCTGGCCCCAGGCACGCCCCCGTCGGAGCCCGGGTCAGCCACACTGCACACAATGACGCCGGCAAGCGCCGCGCTCGACGCGCCGCCGCGCGGCGGCGCGCACGCGGTGCGCGGCGCCGACCCGCCACCCGCGCCGGGCGCGACCGCGGCCGACTGGGGGGACAGGTGATACAGTGCATCATTATGTGCAGGGGTGTGGTGAGGGAGGGGGCAGCGACGGCGGCGGGGCGGGCCTCCTGTGGTGGGGGCAGGCAGACCGCGACCACTCACACGCACTCCCTCCTCTCGACCACAGCACCGTCACCCTCAACCTGGACGGCCTGGAGTCGCTGACACAGTGTGCCGTGTGCCTGGGTGCGTGTGTGTGTGTTTTGGAGGGAGAGCGGAGCCAACTGTTGCTGTTCCACCTCTCACCCCCATCTGCACCCCCACCCCTCCTCTTCTCCCACAGGCGTCGTGCGCGGCGCCCGCCTCGTGTCCACCTGCATGCACCGCTTCTGCGGTGCCTGCATCGAGCGCTGGCTGCGGGCGTGCGCCCCCGACAACACGTGCCCTGCCTGCCGTGAATCCATGAAATCGAAGCGGGCGGCGCGCCCTGATGGCCGGTTCGACAGGCTGCTGACCGCCATTTATGGAGATGTGGAGAGATTTGAGGATGCGGTGAGTGTGTGTGTGTGTGTGCGGAGAGGGAAAGGATAAACAGGGTGGAGTGGAGGTGACCGGCGCTCAGCCCGCCCTCTCTCACGCACACCACCCTCACACACACCCAGGCCTCTGTCGCGGCCGACGTGCTGGCCGACGCCAAGCGTGTCGGCGCCGACCTGGCCCGCGCCGCGGGCGAGCAGAAGAAGGCGGCAGCGATCGCAGCCCGCTTTCGCGGCGGTGGCGGCGGCGGCGCCGCGCGGTCCCGCCCCGACCGGCGCCCCCGCTCCCCCTCCCGCTCCCCCACGCCCGCCGACTGGACGCCGCCCTACAGCATGTGGGTGCCGGGGATCACGCTGGACGTGGCCCCGCTGCGCGGGGGGAGTGGCAGCACCGCACAACAACGCTACCCTCCGCCGCCGCCCCCTGTCTGCCTGCCCGGCGTCCTGCCCGCCCCGCGCGACGCCAAGCGGCCGCGCTCCGGCAAGGCGGTAAGGAATGTTGGTGGCGTCGTCGTGGAGCCGGCGCCAGCACCTGTCGACCATGCCTCTAAAAAATCGAGGAGCGGCGCGCGGCGGCCGCGCGGCGGTGGCGGGCTGGAGTCGCCGCCCGCGCCGCCGCTGTCTGCTCCTCTTCCTCCTCCTCCTCCCGCTCAACCACCCACCGCGGCCATGGAATATGATCCCGACTACCTGGAATGGGCGGACCCAGCCGCCGACGCGGCGGCGGAGACGGAGGCGGCGGCCGCGGCTGACGCGGCGGCCGCGCGCGAAGCAAAGGTGAGCGGGGGCGGGGCCACGTTTCTCAAACTGGCCCCCGCGCCCGGGGGTGGCCTGCCCCCCCCGGCCACGCCCTACGTGCTGGCCCCCATATGGGCGTGCGGCGCGGACGTGGGGGCGTTGGTGGGGGGGCTGGTGCCGGCAGTCGGTGCCGCGACGCCGAAGCTGGCGCTTGGGAACGTGTTGAAACGCGGTGCGACCGCCGCCATCGCCCCTGGCGACACGGTGGCCGACCTGGTGGTCAGGTGTGTCAATCCTCTGGAGGACACGGTCGTGCTGTTCAGCGTGTGAGGAGGAAAAGGTGGGAGGGTGGGGACTGCTTTGTTTGCATTCTGCGTTTTTTTTCTTTTTCTTCCGCCCCGTTGTTAGTTTGAGAGACACTCACACACACACCGCACACCACGTGCTCTTCAAAAACGACTCTGCATCTGCAGACCAGCTTTGTGCGCTGTTACACACACAGCGAAAAGAAAAACAGACATTCAAACAAAACCATCCCACTTTTCTCAAGCCGTCACGCCCTCCGTCGTCTTCAGGATGTCGGAGTCGCCCGCGTCCGTGATGGCCAGCACGGAGACACGGTGCAGCTTGCCACAGGCGGTGCCAAGGTCGACGTTGTCTGGTGGAAGGGGAGGGGAGGAAGTGATGTAAGTGTGGGGGCAGGAGACAAAAAAGAGCACGCTCGCCGACCGCCCGTCCCCACCCTCAAAGCAAATCACTCAACTGCCTTGGTAGTGGTGCACCCCCGCCTTGGACAGCATGGCGTAGTACTCGATCTCAGACTTGCGGATGGAGGGGCAGTTGTTGGCGATGATCACCAGCTTGCCCTTGCCGCCGCGCAGGCACTTGAGCGTGGTTTTGAGGCCCAGCGTGAACTTGCCCGACTTCATGACGAGCTGGAGGCGGGAGTTGATGTTCTCCTGGTTCTTTTTCTGTGGTGGTGGTGGTGGGGGTGGGGTGGGTGGAGGGTGAGTGGGGAGGGCCGGTCTGTGTGTGTGTGTGCGTCCCCTCTCCCCCTGCCAGCTCTTCCCGCATCCGGCCACATCACACGCCCGCACGCAGTCTAGGTGATCACGTGCAGCAGTCTGACCGTGGTGGCGGTGCCCGCGGCCGGCCGCAGCGCGCGCGTGGGGGCAGCCGCCGTCGCTTCACTCGCTCTCTCTCGCACACGCACCGCTTTCTTGGCGGGCGCCATTGTTGCTGGTTGTTTTTTTGTTGGTGGGGTGTGAAAGTGGGAAACGACGACCTTCTCAGCCTGGGTGGCGTGTGGGAGGGGGAGAGGTGAGCGAGGGGAGCAGCAGACGCACCGCCCGCGAGCCTCCTTGCGATTCGCGATCGCCGCTTCCTGCCGCACACCCACTCTCGCCGTCGCCGTCCCGACCGCGCCTCACCCACACGCACGCGCAGCGCACCTGGTGGCTCCGGCGTGTCGGTGAAGTTGTTGTAAAGGGTGAAAAGGAGGGGGCAGAGTGAGAGAAGCAGCCGCCGCCAGTCGCAGTGACGAAGAAAAAACGGCGTCCACGTTCACTCCCCTTTCCCCTCCCTCATCGCGTTCACGGTCGACACCTTACACCGTCGCCCGTCATGGTGCGTGGCGTGGGAGTGCCAGCGCTCACACCGCGCGGGCTGGCGCGCGTGGGCTGGCGGCGCAGGGGCGTGTGGGGCGCCCGCACGCACGCCGCCCCGGCGGCCCGGAGATCGCACCTCTGCCGGCCACCACCGCTCTGACGCCCTCCCCCTCCCTCCTCCCCTCCTCCCACCCAAACACAGGCGCCCAAGATGCAGCAGTCCAAGGAGGCCAAGGCCCTGGCGGCGGCCAACTCGTCCAAGGGCAAGAAGAAGGTGTGTTGAAAGGGAAGAAGGCGGCGTCCTGGCGTGGTGTGCCTGCGTGCCCGTCCCCCAGCGTCTGTGCGCGCGTGCCGCGCGGCACAGGGGGCAGCAGGCAATGCCGTGGCCACGCCGCGCTGGGATCGGGGCAGAGCCGGGGAGGCGGGGGGCGCGGGGGGCACGCGCGAATCTGGGCCCCGACTGGACGAAACCCCACGCGCATACCCCTTGTTGCTCACACGCCCTTCCCCCCCCCCCCACCCCACTCACACCACACAACAGAAATGGTCCAAGGGCAAGATGAAGGAGAAGGTCAACAACCTGGTCCTGTTCGACAAGGCGACCCAGGAGAAGCTGGCGGCCGAAGTCCCCAAATACAAAATGATCACGCCCTCCGTGCTGGCCGACCGGCTGCGCATCAACGGGTCGCTGGCGCGGGCCGCCATCAAGCAGCTGCTGGAGGAGGGGGCGATCCGCCCCGTGGTGACGAGCCACCACCAGGCGGTGTACACGCGGTCGACGCGCGGCGAGTGATGCGAGAAAGGAAAAAGGAGGCGGAGGAGGGTAGGGGGCTTGCCCTCTCTGCCCCTCTCTTTCGCCTGTGCATTCCGACTGCCTTGCCCCTGTCTCGCACCTGCTGTGTGTTTTTCCCCCTCCTTTTTTGTGTGTCAACCCACGGAAACATCAAAAGAAACCTTTTGCTTGCACGCTGCTGCTGCTCTCTCTCTGCTGTCTCCCTGTGTCTCCGCCGCCAGTCCAGCAAAGCATCCTGGAGTCGTGGGCTGTGAGCAAGCGGGGCGTCCGGGAGGGGAAGGCCGCTTGGGAAAAAGACTGGTCGCAGGGCGACTGTCGACACGGCGGGAGAGGGGGGGGGGGGGGGGGGGGTCTCCTCGTGCTCACTCGATCCAGAGGGGGCGCACGCAGGCAGGGTTCAGTTGAACGGGGCCAGACACAAGCGGCGCCCGCACAACGGGCAGCACGCCCCCCCCATAACGAAACACGCACAGTGACGGACTGGGGCGAAGGTGCCGCTTGCAGGTCTCACCAGGCCGACAGCGCCGCTTTCCGCCTTGCACAACTCGAAACACGATTCAGAGGAGGGAGAACCACACGCGAGACCCACACCTCGCGTTCCCCTCTCCTGCCCCCCATGGAGGCGCCCGCGCCGCGCACGTTCCCGCCGGGCAGCCGCCTGGGCGGCTGGACGGTGCGGCGCACGATAGCAGGTGCGTGCTTTGTCGAGCCCCGCGCCGGTCGGCGCGCCCTCTCCCGCCCCCTTTGCCGCCCCCTCCCCGCTTCAACCCCCTCCCCGGCCGACCGCACGCCTCGGACGAGGCGTGCGGTGGCGGTGCGGGCGGCGGTCGAGTCGGTGTGAAGCATGGGGTTGGCGTTTGTCATCCAAACGCCCCGAAAACAGCGCGAGTGGCCCTGCCCCCTGCCGACCGCGCCACTCACCTCCGATCTCCCACCCCCTACCCCCCACCACAGGCGGCCCCTGGTCCAGTGTGCTGGAGGCCGCCAACGAGGACGGCGTGGAAGCCGCGCTCAAGGTGCGTGTGGGGCGTGCCGTCGAGAATTGCGAGAGCCGCGCGGCCGCGTGCCTCCCCTGCGTCCCCAGGTGGCGGTTGGCGCGCCTCCGCCCTCCATCCCCCCCCCATCTGGCCACCCTTACTCGCCCGTGGCGTGGTGGCGGGGAGTGGCGAGGGAAGGGCGTGTGCGCCGGCGCCTGTGTACGTGGCAACCCAGGCTCCCTCCAACGCTCACACCCCTCCCCCTTCCCCTCTCTACAGGTCGTCCACGCTGACACCACGGGCCGCCTCCACATGCCGTTTGACCTCGTGCAGAGAGAGGTGAGTTGTGAGAGGGCAAGGAGGCTGGGGAGAGGCAGCGTGTGGCGCCCACGGCCTCCGCCAAATCAACCCTGGGAGCGAAGCGCGCTTGCTTCAAAATGGGCCTCGTTGGCCTGCCAACCCTCCGCCCCCACACGCCCCCGACCCGAGTTTTGTGGCTCTCGGCCGGACCCCAGAGACTTGCTTGGCTGTTTGGGGCGGTTGACTGGCGGGTGCGCCTGCGAGGTGGCCCTGGGGAGCGCGGCAAAAGGGGCAAGGCTCCAACCGCAGGCATGTTTTTCGGCCTCTGGCATGCCACGGCCACCTGGCGAGCGCGCCGTCACCCCTCTCTCTCTCCGCACTCACACCGCCCCCTCCCACCTTCCACCAGATCGGCGCCGCCGCCGCCCTGCACGACGTCCACCCCAACGTCGCCTCCCTGCTGGACGTGTTTGCGCACGCGTCCGACCTCGTCCAAGTCTGGCAACTCGTCAAGGGCCCCGACCTCCTCGCCTTCATCCAGCGCTGCCCCTCCAAGCGCGTCCCCGAACCCCTGGCCGCCTCCCTGTTTGCCCAGCTGGCGTCCGCGGTGGCGGCCATGCATGCGGGCGGGTTTTGCCACCGCGACGTCAAGCCCGAGAATGCTGTGCTCGACGCCACCTCGCGCTCCCTCTACGTCATCGACTTTGGCCTCGCCCGGTCCACGGATGCCGCCGCCACCGCGCGCGTGGGCACGCCCGAGTACATGGCGCCCGAGATGATCACGGGTGGCTTGGTTGGCGCGGCGGCCGCGGCGTCCCCGCCCGACGGCACGCCGCCGCCCCCCTCCCCCACCTACGACGGCGCCGCCGTGGATGCCTGGGGCCTGGGCGTCGTCCTGTACGTCATGCTGACGGGGGCCCTGCCGTTTAGGTGTGCCGACCACCCCGCGTCCCTGGCGCACACGCTGCGCGCGGTCGTGGACGCGCCGCCGCGCGCGGCCCCGCTCGACGCGGCGGCCGTGTCCCGGGGGGCGAGGTCCCTGGTGCACGCTCTGCTGACCAAGGACCCCGCCGCCCGCATGTCGGCCGGCCAGGCCGCCACGCACCCGTGGCTGGCGACGGCGGCGGCCGGCACGCCTGGCGCGGCCGCCGCCGCGGCCGCGCTCGACGCCGCCCTCGCAGGCTATGCGTGGGGCGCCGCCCCCACGCTCGCCGTGCCCACCCCCTGCACGCCCTCGCTGCGCCGGTCCTCCCTGGACGCCGCCAAGAGCGTGCTGTACGCCCGGTCGCCGCCGCCGCCGACGGTTGCGGCCATCGGGCTCGGGCTCACCACGCCGCCGCCCGCGACCGCGCCGCCCGCGCTGGCGGGCGGCACCCCCGCCACAGGGCTCCCCCCCGTGTCCCCCCGCCCCCTGTCCGCCGGCAACAGAGCGTTTGCGTTTGTGCCGCTGGCGCCGTCGGGCGCGTCCTCGGGCGACTTGCCCCGCCCCCCCTCGCGCCCGCCCTCGCGCGCAGCGTCGGCGGGCGCAGCCGCCGACGAACTGCTCGGCGTCGGCCTCTCCTCCTGGCTGTGCGACCTGGCAGCCGCGGAAGCGCCGCCGGATGGCCTGATGTTTGACGAGGCATCGCCGTCGCCCCCTCCGTCGGGCGACGCGTCGACCGCGCCGTCGCCCCCGCCCCGCCCCGCGTCCACCGCGCCGCCCGCGGTGCCGGCCGCTCTGACGGCAGCAGCCGCGTACGCCCCTCCCCCTCCCCTCTCCCCTCGCGACGGCGGCGATGCCGCGTCGTGGGGGGGGGGGCGAGCTGGGCGACGACCCGTTTCTCGACGGCGACGACGACGACGGCTTCCTCTGGGGCGACGACATCGTGGACGCCCTGGATGGGGGTCGGGGAGGGTGCGACTCGGCTCCCGTCTCTGGCAACTGCGCCTCCGCCCCCGTCTCGGGCGCGAGTGCGTGGTCGTCGGTGTCGGCGTTGTCGCTGCACTCTGCGGGCTCCGACGCGTCGCCGCCGCCCCCGCAGGCGCCCGCTGCTGACCCCGCCCCCGCGCCCTCCACCACCACTCGCCGCGGGCTGGGCGTGGCCGGCACGCTGGCCCAGTTCAAGGCGGCGGTGGGGGCGCCCGCGTCGCGGGGCGCGCGTGGCTCAGCTGCGCGCCCGCCCGCCTCCCCCTCCCGCCCGCCCGCCCCGCCGCGCCGGGGCAAGGCCGACCAGCCGCCCGCGCTCGCGTCCCTGACCAAAGCGTTGTCTGGGCTGCGCGGCGGCGCGCGGCGGGCCCCGCTCTTCAAGATCGAAGCGCCCGTCGTGTGAGAGGGAGGAGGGTCGCCCCCTTTTTTTTGTACTCTTGCCTTGCCATTTTTCCATCCACCCTCCTTTTTACTGTCCGTGTCTTAGCCCCCCCCCCCCCCTGGGCGCCTCGTTTTGGCCACTCGAAAAAACGCATTGCCGCCAAAAAACCCAACCCGCACGCCTCTCGCGCGACACCAAGACACGCTTGTGCTCCCCCGCCCCCCTGCGCCGCAGCGCTGTTGCCATCATATGCACTGAGAGAGAGAGAGAGAGACAGAAGAGAGAAATATCACTGATCGAACACTTGAGAGCAGAGAGAGAGAGACTGCGCAGCAAGGCTCTTCTTTTTCCACCCCTTTTTTTCCTTTTTTCCTTTTGCTCGTTTTGTTGCTGCCCCCCGTGTGCCGCGCGAATGTCGGCCACGATTCCCGTGTGTGTTTTTACTTTTGTGCAACCAACGAAACCAAAACGCCTCCTGGCGTTCTGTTTTTGTCAACCACGTGCGAAAAGAGCACACCCTCTCTCCACCGAGAGAGATTGGTCACCTCTCTCCGCTCCTTCTCTCTCTCCGACCCGCCGACGCATGACCCTCTCCTCTCGCCGCCTCCTCCTGTCCACCCTGCTCATCGCACACGCCGCCCGCGCGACCCCCACCGCCGCGCCGCGCGCCATGGCAACAAACGCCGACGCGTCCGTAGTCGCGTTTTCTTTCGAAGTGCACGGCCGCGTCCAGGGCGTCTACTTTCGCGCCACCACGGTGGAGACCGCCCACAAACTCGGCATCGTCGGGTGGTGCCGCAACACGCGGCGCGGCACGGTGGAGGGCGTGGCCCAGGGGTCGCCAACCGCGGCAACAGAGTTTAAGCAGTGGCTGGCGACAGGGCCGCCCGCGGCACGAGTGGACGAAGTCGACTACAAGGACGAACGCATGTTGTTGGAGGCCGAGTTTGATGAGTTTAGTCGCATGGCGACCGTGTAAAAAAGAGTGAGGGAGGAGTCGGGGTCGGCCAACGCCGAAGCGTTTTTCTCGTTTTTCTCACCCCGCACTCTTGCACGCGTTTCTGCGACTTCTCCCACCCAACTACCGCAAGCTCCATATGCTGCGCTTTCCCTGAATGCGCGTGCGCTGCCTTGTGAACGCCCTAGCCGAAGCCGTGCCTCTCCCCACCACGCTCTTCGCTCGCCCGATGCGCTGCCTGCGCCCGCCGTCCGCCTCGCTGTGGACGGCCACCGCCGCGGCCCCGCCGCCCCGGCCTCGAGGGCCGGCGTGGGCGCCTCATCCGACGGCGACCACGCCCCCCGCCTTCAGCCGCGGCGTGGCCGCGTCTGCCGCATCGCGCTCCGTTGACGCACGCTCTTCCGACAATGCCTCACCCGCGCCCTCCGATCTGCGCTCCGTGCCCGGAGTCGGCGCCAAGACGGAGCTGCTGCTGCTGGCGCGCGGCATCGGGTGCGTGGCCGACCTGTCCCGCGTGTTCCACGGCGAGGCGGCTTCCAGCACGAGCGCGATGGTGTCGTATTTGCAGGTGAGAGAGAGAAGAGGGGGGGGTTGAGGGGCGGTTGCGCGCCGCAATCCTCCTCCCGCGTGCCTCCCCGTGGCACGCAGGAGCTCATTTGCGTGCGCTGGAGGGCGGCTGAGGCGAATGAACCGCCTGGACACGGCGGGGCGTCGCACTCCCTGCGGCACGGGCCAGACCGCCGGATGCCGCATAACCGAACCAAAAAAGGCGGGCAAACGCGTGGGGGGCGCCTGGCGGCCGCCTGCCGCCCTCGGCGCCCGCCTGTGTGCGTGGCCGAGCGGCACACGGGTGCCGCGCGATTGGAAGAGGGGTATGGATGGCGTGGAGAGGGGGGGTCTGCCCCACCCCCCGCCGAAAAACGTCACGAGCAAGCGCCCCAACCCAACGACGACGCGTCCCCCGTTTCTCACACCCCACCACCACACACACTCACACCCCAGGACGAAGTCGGCGTCCGCCGAGGCGACTACGCCACCAAGATCGCCACCCACGTGGCCACCCTGCCCGAGCCCGAGGCAGATGAGTCCGCTTCCACCCCCCCCCGCGGCGCTGACCGCCGCGTCACCCTCTGCGTGGAAGGCAACATCTCGGCCGGCAAGTCCTCATTCCTCCGCTTCCTGGCGGACGAGTGTGTCGAACTGCAGGACGTGGTGGAGGTCGTTCCCGAGCCAGTCGACAAGTGGCGCGCCGTGGGCGGCCCCTCGGGCGCCAACGTCCTGGAACAATTCTACGCCGACCCCGCCCGCTACGCCTACACCTTCCAAAACTATGTGTTTGTGACGCGCATGATGCAGGAGCGCGAGTCGGCGGGGGGGGCGAGTCCGTTGAGGCTGCTGGAGAGGTCTGTGTTTTCGGACCGCATGGTGTTTGTGCGGGCGGTGCATGAAGCGAGGTGGATGTCGGACATGGAGCTGGACATCTATGATTCATGGTGAGTTGAGGATTGTGGTGGAGAATGAGAGAGAGCGAGAGTCGCGAAAGAAAATCAACGCGAAAAACAAAACACACCGACCAACCCTCCCTCCCCTTCCTCTCTAGGTTCGACCCCGTCGTCTCCGCCCTGCCCGCCCTCGCCCCCGACGGCTTCATCTACCTGCGCGCCACACCCGCCACCTGCCACGCCCGCATGCACAAGCGCGCCCGGGCGGAGGAGGTGCACGCGACGGCCGGGCGCGACGATGCCGGGTCGGGCGGCCTGCCGCTGAACTATCTGGAGGGGCTGCACGCCAAGCACGACGCCTGGCTGGCTGATCCAGGGCTGCTGGCGTCCCGCGTGCTGAAATCCAGTGGCGGGCGGGGAGGCAGCGGCCTGCTGACCACGTCCACCCTGTTCCCCGCGTCTGGCTCGGCCTCGTTTGGCGCCTTCCCCACCTCCCCCCCCGGCCTCCTCGACCTGGGCACCCGGGTCGCCATGGCGCGGCCCGACCCGGCGGCCGAGGTGCCTGAACCCTCCGAGATCGCGGGGCAGGTCTACTTTTTGGATGCCGCGCGCCAGGCGGGCCTGCACGCTGCCTGCGACGGCGTCCCCGCCCTCGTCCTCGACGCCGACGCCGACATCGACCTCACCCGCGATGTCGCCGCCAAGTCGCACTACGCGCGCCAGGTGCGCGCCTACTTTGAGTATGTGCGGGCGGTGCGGGCGAGGCGGGAAGCTGCTGATCCTAGTCGTGCAGTCGCGGGCCGCGCCGCGCGCGCGGGGGTGGTGCCCGCGGACGCCGCCACCCTGGCCCGCGTGCTGGGAGGCCTGCCCGCGGGGCGGCCGCCCGCGCCGGGGGACTGGGAGAGGGCGTTCAAGGCGAGGCTGTGAGGTGAGAGAGGAGAGGGTGAATCACGAATAAAAAAAAGGTCCCTGTTTTTTTTCTTTTCATCCGTCCCCCCGGCCCTTTTTTTTTTGTCTTCACTTTTTTGCCCGCGTGTCCGAGTCCGTGTGTTTCGTTGGTGTGGTGTGTATGTGCGTGTGGGGTGCGACCAGGCTCCGGCCTTGTGGCCCGCCCCGGGCGTGCCCCCCACGATTTCTTTTTTCGGTGTCCTTTATCGTTTCTCGAGTCCCCCCCCCCCCCCCCCCCAACACAACGACCCCCCCCCCCCCCAAACACCATACAAGACTGGCCGAATCCACACCCCGTTGTCTCTTGTGTAAAAGAACCGCGCACCCCTTTTTACAACACCACACACACACGCGACTCTCCCCTCAATGTTTGCTGGCCGCCCCCCCCACCACCCACTGCACCAGCGTCCCCACCCCATACCCTGTCGCCCCGCCCGCCCCCTCCTCCCACGCGGGGCCCGCGATGTCGACGTGCGCCCAGGCGACGCCCGGGTTGACGAACCTCCTCAGGAACATGGCCGCCGTGATGGCGCCCCCGTACCGCCCGCCCGAGTTTTTCAGGTCGGCGATCGGGGACTTCAACTGGTCCGCGTACCCCTCCTCCAGCGGCAGGCGCCACGCCTTCTCGCCCGCCCGCCTGGCGGCGGCCAGGATGGCGGCGGCATCGTCGTCGGCGCCCATGACGCCGGCAATCGAGGGCCCCAGCGCCACCATGCACGCGCCGGTCAGCGTCGCGACGTCGACCACCGCCGTCGCGCCCGCCTTCTCCTGCGCGTACCAGATCGCGTCCGCCAGGGTCAGCCTGCCTTCCGCATCCGTGTTGTTGACCTCGACAGTCAACCCGTTGGCGGAGGTCAGGATGTCGCCGGGGCGCATGCCCTGGCCGTCGACCATGTTTTCGCAGGCGGCCACGATCACGTGCACTGTGGGGCCGGAGGCGAAGGCGCCGGCGGAGGCCAGGGAGGCGAGGGCGTCGGCGGCGCCCAGCACGGCGGCGGAGCCGCCCTGTGTGGATGGGGTGGGGAGGGGTGGGTGGGTTGGTGTGTGGTGAAGGGCGGGTGTTGAACACATGGATTCAACATGTTTTTCTCCTCCTCCCAACGCACCATGTCAAACTTCATCATCTCGATCATGCCGCCGACCTTGAGCTGTGGAGGGTGTGTGTGCGGTGTGTGTGTGTGTGTGTGTGGGTGAATCCAAAAGAGTGACGGCGGTTCAAACAACCCACCCCCCACCCCCACCCTGTCCATTCCAACGCACGTTGTAGCCGCCCGAGTCAAACGTCAGCCCTTTACCCACCAACGCGACAGACCGGCCATCAGGCTGCGCAGGCTTGATCGTCAGGTGAATGAACTGGGGTGGGAGGGCGGAGCACGCAGCGACGCCCAGGAAGCACCCCATGCCCATCTCCTCGCACGCCGCCTTGTCCAGGATTTTGAGGTCGACGACACCTTTTGGCGCGGTCGCCTGCACTTCAGCCGCGGCGCGGGCCAGGTGGGCGGGGGTGCACACGTTGGGAGGCGCTTCGACGAGGTAGCGAGCCAACAGGGTGCCGCGCGCGACAGCGGCACCCGCGGCCACGCCCGCATCAGCATCACTCGGCAGGCCGTACACCGTCACCGTGTCCAGTGTGACGGGTGGCTTGGGCGGGGGCGGCGCGTCGTCGCCATCGGCGGGGGGCGTGGGCGCCCCCCCCCGCGTCTTTTTGAACCGGGTGGCTTCATAGGCTCCCAGCGCCGCCCCTGTGGCGACCCCCGCCGCGGCAGGGGCGGACGACGCGTCCCCAGTCCCCCCCGTGATGATGAGGGCGACGGTCGACGCGCGAGCCGCCCTGGCGGCGGCCGCGGCGGCGGCTGCCGCCTTGGCAAAGGGGGACGCACCCCACGCCGCGTCGCCGCGCGCCGCGGCCCGCTTGCCCAGCCCCACCAGCCCCACATGCTTGGCGGCCGACCCGCGCGGGGCGCGCGTGACGGTGACGGCCCCCACAGCCCCGGAGAAGGAGGCGTCGCGAGCGATGTCGGAAAGGATGGACTGATAAGCCGCGTCGACGGCCGCGGCGGCAGGGTCGGTGAAAACGGACACGCCTTCGCCGCCACCATCGGCCTCCTCGCTTTTCACGTCATCGCTCCACACGCCCACCAGCAGGAGGTCGGCGGCGGCGCCGGCGCCGTCGCCGGCGGCCAGGGTGATGGTGGACAGGGAGGGCGGGCGCAGGGGGACCGCGTCCGGCGTCAGCACGGGGCGAGGGGAGGGAGGTGACGACGACGCGGCGGCGGCCGGGATGACAGACGTGCGCATGGTGCGGTGGTGGGTGGGGTGGAGGTGGGGGGTGGCGGTGGCGGGGCTGGGTGGGTTTGTGTGGGGAGAGACGTGAGCGGTCGGACGGCCGCGCTTTTTCTTTCCGCATTTGCCCTCTCTCCCCCCCGTTCACCCAATCACGCACCCCCTCCCCGCCGCCGCAAGCGCTGGACGGCACACCCTCATCGAGAGACGGCGCGCCGGCAGGCGGGTCGCGATGTGGCGCAGCATTGTGGGCAGAAGCGCTAGGTTTTCTTTGTGTTTGTTCGAGTGGCGGTGTGGCGAGCTCTCAAACTTCTCTGAACCACCGCCTCCCTCTTTTCGTCGTCTTCACTCGTGCTCTCTCAAAAAAATGGTTTTACAGCGGCGCTCTCGTGCATCCGCGGCGGTTGGATGGATGTAGTTTTCCGTAATGAAAAAGAAAAATGAAACCTCCCTGCACCTGTCTCTCTCTCGCTTTTCCGCTCACCGTGCTTGTGCACTCACCCCACGAACCCCCCACCACGCGCTCCCTAGGGTATTGGAAAAAGGTTGGACGCAAATGAAAATATGAAGAAGAAAGGGGGGGGGGGGCGGCACAGCAGCACACACACACTCAGTCTCGCTCTCTTTTGGATGAAGAAATGTTGTACAGTTTTTTTTTGTTGGTTTATGTGCGTTTTGATGAATAAACAAAGGGGGAAAGGGGGCCCGCACGACACCGCGTAGTCTAAGGAAAGAAAGGTAAGGCAAAAATGGATGTGGTTTCGATGAAAAAGTTTGGATGAAAAAACGTACTCTCTCTCTCTCTCTCGGTGCCAGCATCCGACGACAGTGTGTCGGTGTGTGTGACAAGTGGGGACCAGGGAACAAGGATGGTTCGAACACTTTTCACGCGGCCGCAAACGCGCCGCGCCGCTTGCCGCCGCTCGCGCCGCCCGGCCGGCTGAGCGTCAAGTCCGACTGCAGGCGCAACAAAATTTCAGCCACCTCCGCCATGGCGGGCGCGCCATCCACATCCATGTCGCCCGCCCACGCGCCGGAGACGCCGTCGTCGGCGGGGGCGGCGCGCGAGGTTTCATCGCCGGAGACCGTGGCGCCGCCGTCGCCGCTGGATCCACCACCCACGGGCGTGCGGGCAGCACCAGCCGCGGTGGCAGCTGCCGCCCCATACCCGGGCGGCGTGGCGGGGGCGCCATGGTGGCCGGCGCCGACTTCGGCCAGCGCGGCCGCCGCGCGCGCGGCTTTGCCGCCCGGCGGGCCGCCCGCGTCCAGCGCCGCCAACACGGCCTCCAGGTCGAGGCGCACGCCGGGAGGCCCGTCCCCGGCACTGAAATTGCAGACAGCGGCGTCCCCCCGGATGCGACGGGCAGCGGCGTCGTAGGCGAGTGCCGCCTCCTCGGGTGAATCGAATGTGCCGAGCCACACGCGCGCGCCGCGGGACGGGTCCCGAATTTCAGCCGCATACTTGCCCCAGGGGCGTTGACGCACGCCCCGGTACTTGGTGGCGGTGACGGAGGAGGCGGGCGCAAAGGAGGAGGGGGTGGCGGCGCCGGACGGGGTGGAGGAGGGGGAGACGCCCAGAGCGGCGACTGCTGCCGCGGCAGCGCCACCGCTCGTGGTTGTCCGCTTCACCACACCAGCACGCACCCGTCCGAGTGACGAGGCCGCCCCGCCCCACGACGATGCCGCGTGCGGGTGGGTGGGCGCGGACGCGGGCGCGCCGCGCGGGGGGAGGAGGGCGCCGTCGCGCAGGCGGGCGGGCACCGGGGCCGACCGGGGCGGCCTCGACCGGGGGGGCAGGCCTCCGGCGATGGGCGGGGACGCGCCCATGGGCGGGGACGCGCCGAACAGGTCCAGAGGAGGGGGCGGCAGGTGCAGCGCGGCCGCGGACGACGACAGCGGCGGGGCAGCGGGCAGGCGGGACGGCAGGGACGCGGACAGCGTGAACGGGGGCGTGGCCTGGCCGGGGGTCGGGTAGACAAAGTCGGCGGGCGTCAGGGCTGTGTGTGGGGGAAGAAGGGCAAGAAGGTGAGGAAAAAACGGCGGCGAACGGCGGCGAGCTGGACCGGCGCTCTCGACCCGCTTGGGCTCGCGCGCGCGCGCCGTCGCCGAACGCCCTGCCGCAACGCGCCTCGCCCCCCGCGCCCCACCCTCCTATCCGCCACCGAGTGCCGGCCAACCCACAACGACTCACCCGTGGGCGCGCCCGACGAGGCGGCGCGTTGGAGCGCGGCCGCAAGCGCGCCGGGGGGCGAGCGCGCGGAGGTGTTCTCCATTGGGGGTTGCAGAAAGACTGGGACAGGGCTGGGCGCGCACGGAGCGAGCGCCAAGCAATGCGTGTGTTCCTGTGGTGTGGAGAGAGAGGGTGTGGGGGAGCGCGCGGTGAGTGTCGGCCAGTGCGGGTGACGGGGGTCGGCGCGGGCACTTCAAAAAGCGGCGACCGGTCCTCTGCGCGGCCGCCCCACCCCCACGACCGGCGGCCGCCGTGTCGGCCTCGTCACGTGGGCAGCCAATGCCACGGTGCGAGAGGGGGAGGAGTGGGCAGGGCAGCAGGCGTGGGGCGCGGAGGGTGCAGGACAACACAGCCCGCAACGACACCACCAGCAGGCGCTCGGCACGCGCGGGCGCGGAGGGTGCAGGACAACACAGCCCGCAACGACACCACCAGCAGGCGCTCGGCACGCGCGGGCGCGGTCTCCCCCGCCCGCCCGCCGCCGTCCGCCGCGCCACGGACGGTCCCCACGGCGCCCCACAGGGCTGAATGCGCGACACTGGTGGCGGCGGGGGGCGGCGGTCGGGTGGAGAACGTCGGGCAGCGGCGTGGCTGCTCGAGACCAAAGAGTCTCGACACAAACGTCACCCCCGCGCGCTCCGCCCCCGCCCCGCCGCCAAACCCTGCCCACCATCGCCCACGCGCGCGCCGCCCAGTGGCGTGGAATCGGCTGCCAGCCACTCACCTCTGCTCAAGGGGGGGGGAGGGCGCGTGTCGGGAGGGGAGGGGGAACGCGCGCTAGGGCACAAAGAAGAAACGTCGGGAGTGATTGCCTCTTCACGACGCTCTTTTCTGGTGGCTGGTAACCACCCCCGAAAATCCTCTCTTACTGCAAACCCCCACAGAGACCGATCACAAAAAACAAAAAAAACAGAAACCTTTCTCTATTTCACCCGCGCTCACACCCGCGCCACCCGCCCGTTCCGCACCCCCCCCTCCGCGCGCGCGCGCACGCGGAGCACCGTGGTTGCGCAAGCGGCGGCGGAGGCGCGGCGGCCGCTTGAACCAGAGATACCGACATAGACGTTGGTTTTCTGGGCGGTGGCGGCTGCGGAGGAGAGAGGGATAGCAGCCCTCCGCTGTCGTCGTCGTCGTCGTCGCCGCCTGACGCCGCCACACCACCCCTCGCCCGCTTGGGCGGGGGCGGCTGCATGGCAATGGCAGGCTCTTCGACTGCTTCCTCCTCCTCCTCGTCATCATCCAGAAACAGGGGCGGCGGCGGTGGCGGCCGCCGCGGCGCCACCACTCTCGGCGCCGCACCCCCTCCCCGCCTCTCCACCGCCCTCGCCGTCGCCTGCGCCGCCGTCACGCCGGCATGGCACGCGGTGCACAGGGTGCGCAGGTTGAAGACTCCGCAGGCGCCGCCCCCCCGGTGCACGGGTTGAACGTGGTCCGCCTGCCACGCGGCGCCACTTGTGGCGGAGGCGACAAGGCGGGCAGCCGATTTCGCTGAAAACGCGGGCGCCCGCGCTGCCACGATGGCGGACCGACGTTGTCGCCACCCTGCACTCCCTTTTTCGACGGCTCGCAGCGCCGCCACCAGCGCGCGCGCGTCGAGGCCACATACGCAGCACACGCCTCGTTCTGCGGCGGCCACCGCTCGGCGGGCGGCAGCGGCGGACGTGCGGTGCGCGTGGGCGGCGTCGCAGGCGCCACTGCAGAAGATGGAGGCGCGGGAGGAGAGGGTGGCGCCCTCGCGCAGGAGGGGCGGCGCGCGCGCGGGAAGGGCGCCGCACGCGAGGCACGACACAACGCCATCCGCCCCCACGTGAGCGGCATACAAATGCACGCCCGCGCCCCGGGGTGCGGACACGGACACGGTGCGCAGGGCGGAGCCGGGGGGGGGGGGGCGCGGCGTCGGGCAGCGGCGCGCGCGGCGTGTCGTGGCGGGTGGTGCCGCGGCCAGTGCCGCCACCCCCCCCCCCACTCACATTCAGGGGCGCCCTCAGCACGACGCCCGCAAACTGGGCACGCACTACACCGCGCGCCTCCGTCAGGTCGGCGGCGACGTCGGCGGCGGAGGCGGCCCAGGCGTCTGTGAGCGTCCGCGGCGCGCCGCACCCGCCGGGGGCGGCCGCAGCGTCCGCGAGTGCAGCCGCTGCCGCCTCCACACCGGCTGCGAGGGACGCCAGCGGAGCAGACAAACCCACCAACGCGTCGCCCGCGGCAGTCGCGTGGGCGTGCAGGCGGCCGGTGTGTGGGGAGAGCTCCCACCACGGGGCGTGGCGGGGGACGGCAGAGGCGCGCGCGGCGGTGGGTGCCACGCCGGCCGGCCCGTCCACACACGCCGCGCCTGCCGCCCCTCCACCCTCATCCTCGCTGGCGGACGAGTCGGGAGGGGGGGGCGGCGGGTGGAGCGCCGCCGCGGCAGCCTCGGCCAGTGCCTGCGTGCACGCCTGCGTGTGCGCGCCCTCCCCCCCGCCCCGCACCCGGTCCACCGCCAGCCCGCCCTCCCCCCCACTCTCGCCATCCGCCAGGGTGGCTAGGCGGGCGAGACCCGCGTCCAGGGCCCGCCACCGGCGCTCATCGCGGGTGGAGCGGGCGATGAGAAAGTAGACGTTGACGCGCGACGTCGCGCCGCGCCGGTGGGCTCGATCCTCGGCTTGGACGACCAACGCGGGTTCATCCGGCAGCTCAACAAACACGACTGAGCGAGCGGACGCAAAGTCCAGCCCCACGCCGGCTGCCGTGACGGAGAGGAGGGCGGCGGATACGCGGGGGTCGGACCGAAAACGGGAGACGGCCGCAGCCCGGTCGCTGGCAACCACCGAGCCATCGATTCTCACATAGTCGGCCCCCGCCCGAGTGAGGGCAGCCGCCAAACCGTCCATGACGTCGCAATGGTGGGCAAAGACGAGGATTTTGGGGGGTGGGGCAGTGGTGGTTGACGCGCCACCCTCCGCCGCAACCCCACCACCACCACCATCCGACGACATCAGCGTGTTCAACCAGTCGATGACAGCGGGCAGCTTGGCCAGGGCGGTGCGGTGGGCGTCTGAGCGAGCGTCGATGCCGCCGCCGGTGGGGGAGGGGGGCGACAGCGAAGGGGGGGAGGGCGATGGTTCGGGCGAGGCGGGCGCCGCGTCGCCGCCATCACCGCGTGCCGCGGCCGCCAGCTGAGCCAACGACATGGATGGCGGGGCAGAGCGAGGCGGCGGTGGTGACGCCGACGCGTCACCGCCTGCCGGACGTTTCCCTCCCCCCCCACCTCTCGCCGCCGGCCACGCCGCCGCTGGCGGCCTGGGCAGCAGCACCACCTGCCTCCGCTTGGGCGGCAGCTGGGCTGCGACTGCCGCCTTGAGGCGGCGCACCATGAGCGCGCCGCGCAGCGCGGCCCGCAGCTCGACCGCGCGCGTCAACCCGCCCACATCCCACACCCCTGCATCTGGGCCGCGGGGGCCCCACCCAGGCACCAACCTGCGCCCACAGTAGCGGTCTGCGAAGGCGTCCCTCGTGGGGGGCAGGAGGCGGGGGGCGAGGGCGGCAATCTGGCGGTAGGCGTCGAAAGGGCGGCCGAGACAGGGTGTGCCCGTCAAAAACACGGCCCTCGGCGCCCTCGCTGCGACCGTCACCGCTGCCTCAGTCCACCTTGCATCGGGTGCACGCGCTGTGGTGCGCAGGGCGTGGGATTCGTCGACGATCAGGACGCGCCACCCGCGCGCCGCAAAGCAGGCGCGCGCCCCGGCGCACACGGAGAGTGCGGCGCGTTCGATGGTGGCTCGGTTGGCATCTTGTGTGCACGCCGCACATGACAACCTCGCCAGCATCTCGTACGACGTGATGACGAGGTCTGAGGCAGCCGGATCGCCGGGTGGCGGCGGCGCAGCGGCTGACGCGTCAACGACAGCGATCCGCCCAGGGCGCACCCCCCCCCCCTAACCACCGCTCCACCTCCTCCACCCACACCAGGCGCAGGGAGGCGGGGCAGATGACGAGGGCGGGCCACTCGGGGCGGTAGGCTGCCGCGATGGCCAGTGCTTGCAGCGTTTTGCCGACCCCCATTTCATCTGCTATCAGGGCGCGCCCCCCCCTGTGCAGGGCGAAACGCACGCCCTCCACTTGGAAGGGGAGCAGGGCGGAGCGGAGGGAGGGAGGGATGGTGGCAAAGGCGGCGTCCGCGTCGGGGGCAGGTGGCGGCGCGCCGCCCGCGCGCGCCAGGGCCAGCACGCCGGGGGGTGGGACGCAGGATGGAGCCAGGAGAGGGAGGCGGCCGAACCGGATGCGGGTGAGGGGGGTGATGACAGTGTCAGCGAGCTCCAGTGGGAACGCGACGGTGGAGGGAGGAGGGGTGGTGGAGGTGGCTTTGGCCGACGGATCCACTGCACCACCCCCCCCCCCCCTCCTCCACCACGGGCCGGGCTTCTGCCAGCACGCGCTCATGCACGCCCGCCGCGCGCAGCACGGCGGTGACCCCCCCACAGAAGGCGACACACTCCTCCGCGCCTGGGGCGGGACACATCACCAACTCTGGTCCCCCCCGCCACTGCGCGTCCAGGGAGGGGGCGGGCACGCGGGGTGGGGGAGCCTCCGTGAAGGCGCAGGCGGGAGCGCGCTCGCACCTCCAGAATTGGTGGACGGAGGCCACGCCCCCGAGCGCGGGCGCGCGCCAGGACGCGGGCACGAGGCGCCCCCCGCACGCGGGCCCGCGCCCCCGCCCCCGACGAAATACGCCAGGGCAGTCTGTGACGGAGGGCGGGGGAGGGGGGAGGCGGGGGGCCAGGGCTTCGAAGCGCGCGGTGGCCGTGTCGAGGTCGGACCGCGTGGCGACGGGGGGAGGGGGGGCTGTGGCGTGGCCACGGCCAGCGGGCACAGCACCACCAGCCTCGGTGGAGCAGGGGGGCACCGCCAGGGCCGGCAGCAGGGTCGGGCACGCGGGCGGCGGGTTGGACGGGGCGAGGGGTGGGCTGTGTGCGAGGCGGCAGGTCGTGCGTTTCGCGCCGAGAAAAACAAACGCTCGCACGCTTCCCCCCGCCCTCCCTCTCCTCTGTCCAACACTCACCGTCCGCTCGCCCGAGCTGGATAAAGCTCGTCGGCCACCATGTGTGGTGTGAGAGCGAGTGCCACCGAGCGCTCACGCGGCGCACGGTGTGCGCATGCGAGAAACCAATGTATTGCCTCTTGGCACATTGGCACGCGACGCCGGGGCGTGTCGGTGCTCCCCCAAGCAGCGTGTGTGAGCCTCACTGTGTGCACACGCTGCGTGTGTGTGCACACGAGGGACGCGCTGCGTCCAAGCCGGCCACACACACCCCAGAAAAAAACTGGGCGTCCCTCTCGTTTTCTGTTTCGGTCACTGCCCCCCCCCCCCCGCTGCTGCCCAACACCCCCCCCGCCCCTCCGCCCCACGACACACACCAAGCTGCGATCAAAAACTACATGCACCTGCTGTCCACGTCAACACCGCCCGCTGCGCCGGGGCTGCAGCTCAAACGAGCCCAGCCCTCGACCCCTGCCGCGCCCCCGCCCGCCACCACCACCTCGGTCGCTGCTGCCGTCCACGCTCCCCTCCCCCACCGCCGCCAGGTCGGGAAAGGACGCCGAGTGCGGCCACGCCCGCCGCGCGTCGCGCGGGTAGATGCGGTACAGCCAGAAGTAGGCGAGAAAGCAGGCGGCCCAGGGGACGGTGCAGCAGAGGAGGAGGGCAGAGGCCAGCGCGCGCGCGCGGGCAGCGTTCCCCCCCTCCCCCCCTGCCCCCGTCGGCGCGTCCGCCAGGGACCCCGTGAACCCAAACACGCGCTCCGCGATGATGCCGACGAGCGGGGTGGCTGTGGCGGCGACCGCGCCCTCGAAGGATCGGTCAAACGCGTAGATGGTGCCGCGCAGCCTGGAGGGCACGACGTCGGCAAACACTGCTGAATTGTTGGCGCCGCACCACGAGATCAAGGCGCCCGTCACCACCAGCAGGGCGGCGTGCGCGGTGACGCAGGCGGGGGAGGCAGGGGAGGCGGCGCAGGCGGGGGAGGTGGGGAGGCCTTTGAGGAGGGCGAACGTGAGGGGTATGCCTGCCGCGACCGACGCTTGCGCGACCGCGACGCGGCCCGCGTGCGGGGCGGCGCGGGCAGCGGCGTCCCCCAGGGCGCCACCCAGCAGGCCGCCCACGGCGCAGGCGCCGGTGAAGAGGGCGGTGAGGGCGCCGGCTGCAACGTCGGGGACTCCCAGGAGTTGAAGATAGAGAGTGGCAAACAGCAGTGCCGTCCACGGCATGCTGCCGACGACGCCTTGAACCACGACGACGCGGAAGGTGGGGATGGACAGCACTTCGCGCGCGTCGGAGGCGGCGGCCGCGATGGCGGCGGCGGCGCGGTGGCGCCAGGGGGTGGGTGAGTGGGTGGTGGCAGCCTTGGCGGCGGTTGCTGCCAGCAGGGGGTCGCCGTCGCCGTCGCCGTCGCCGTCGACAGGGGCGGCCACAGCGACAGGGGCAGCAACCACCACGCCCCCCACCGCCGCGGCGCGCGGGTCGACCGCGAAGAGCGCGACGGCTGCCGCGACCGCCGCCGACACGCCAGCCACCGCGCCAAACGCGACACGCCACCCCTCGATGCCGTGTACGGATGCGCGTGCCGCTGCGGTGGCGCCAAAGGCGGCCGCCATGCCGCCCAGGCCGGCGGCGAGGCCGACTGCACCGAAGGCCGCGCCCCTGGTCGAGGGGGGGACGGCGTCCGCGGCCACAGCTTGGACCGCAGGAATCACCAGCGCGAGCCCCACTCCATTGAACGCTGCTGCACAGGCGGCCCCACGCACCGACGTGGAGGCGGCCACGGCCAGCGTGCACGCCGACCACAGCGCGCACCCCCGCCGCGATGACGCGCGCGCGGTCGCACCCGTCGGACAGCGCCCCCGCCAGGGGGGACGCGAGCGCTTGGGCCAGGGCGCGCACAAAGGTGATGATCCCCAGCTCACTCGGCGTGGCGCGCAGGGTGGTGCCCATGGCCAGGTAGACGGCGGGGAGGACCTGGGGTGGGTGGGTGAAGGCCGGGAGGCGTGTTTGACTCGCGTTGGGGAGGGGCGGTCTCTCTCTCTCTCTGGCTCGTGCCTCACACACCCACACACCAACCCACTCACCAGTTCATCACACTTCTCCATGATGGCGGCCGCCGCGCACAGGAAGACGGTGAGCCGCGCGGGCGTCGCCATGGGGGTGTCTTTTTGATGGGAGAGCACGCGGTCGGTGGTTGGCCACCCTCCCGCCCGGTGCCGGCCGGTGGTGGGTGAGTGAGGGGTGTCCTGCTCTCGTGTGACGGGGAGGGTGGGCGGACGGGGAGGACCCGAGCCGCCAGGGCGTGGCCACCCCCGCGCACAAAGGACGAGCGAGGAGTGGTGCTCTTCCGACGTCGGGGGAGACAAGAGAGACCGCTGACCACCCTCCCCACACCGTCTGCAATAAAAGAAAGGCATGCCCACAAAGCGCCAAACAAACTCACAAACAGGCAGCGCGCAAAAGGAGGAAAAAAAACGTGGAGGGAAAACACCGCAAAAAAGAAAAACACTCGCCGAAAAGATGAAAAAACAAACGCAGAAAAAAAAGGGGGGGTCGGGGGCGCGCAGCGCTGGCGCACTGGGGCCCTGTCGCCTTAAAAATGGGGAGTCCTCGAAAAAGCCGGGGTAAAAAAGTAGAGTGTGTGTGGAAAAAAAGGAAAAAACGCGGCACGGCGCAGACTGCAGCAAGGGGGGGGGGGGGGGGGGGACGCGGGAGCAGGCGGACACCAAACATAAGGTGCGCAAAGGCGGGGAGGGTTGAGTTATGAACAAAAAGGAAAAAAAAAAACACGCCGCAACAAAACGAAAATAGGAACATGGGGGGAAGGAAACAAAAGAAAACAGAAAAAAAAGAGGGGCAAGCAGGTGGCGCCCGCAGCAGCGGCGCCAACCGCTGGCAAATTGACAAAAAGCAAAAGTGTGGAAAAAACGTAAAAAAAAGGGGAGTCGAGAGGGGGAAAGGAAACACGGGGGTGGCCTGTGTGTTGTTGACCAGAGAGTCGCCGCGTTTTCCCACCCCCCTCGATTGTCTTGCAGCTGTGTCCGGCACGTGTGCCCTGCCGTTGTCCCCACATTCACGCGATGTGGGTGCCCAGCGGCAGCGTGGGCGCCGTCGCCCGCAGGTAGGCGGCGTTGAGGGCGTCCACATCGACGGGGCCGAGCGGGTCGGAGGGCGGGGCAGCAGACGTGCCACCCACCCCAACAGACCCCGCGTGCGTGGCGGTGGCCACGGCGACGCCGCCGCCGCCCGCCGCGGCGCCATTGCCAACAAAGGCGCCCGCCAGGGCGGGGGGGGCGAAGCCGGCGGCGGAGGCGGGGGTGGGGGGGCCCCAGAGGCCGAGGGTGGGGGCGGGGGCGGCGCCGCCGTTGCTGTAGCCACCACCCGCTTCAAAGGGCGCGGGGCCGGCACCATAGCCGCCGTACGCGCCGATGCCGGCGCCGCCCCCCGCGCGGGGGCCGCAGGGGCCCCGCCCCCAGGAGACGCGGACGGGGGCCGACCCGACGCGCGCGCCCTGCATCGTGGCGACCGCGGCCTCCGCTGCCGCGCGGTCTGCAAACTGCACAAAGCCGCACCCTTTGCCCGGGGGCGTCTTGGTGTGCTCGATCGCGCCCAGGTGGCCGAAAGCGGCGCGCAACTCGGCGTCCCCCGCGTCGGCCAGGTTGCCGACAAAGACGGTGGTGAGCGTCGGGTCGGGGGGCGGGGGGGCCAAGCCTCCGTTCATGCCGCCGCCGCCCATGCCGCCCGCGGGGAGGGGCATGGGGGTGCCGCCCGGGCCGGCGGAGCCGGCGCGGGGGGGCATGCCGAGGGCGGTGGGGTCCTGTGGAGGGCGAGTGTGGGTGAGCAACAAAGCCGGGCGTCGTTTGTGGTCCTCTCCCTCCCTCCCTCCCCTCCACCACGACTCACCGACCCCTTCTTCGCCGTCGCCACTGAAACCCGAATGGCCCTGTCGCTCAACAGGTGCCCCTGCATGCGCACCAGGGCGGCGTCCCTCTCGCCGCCGTCGCCAAACCGGACAAACCCGTAGCCGCGCGAGCGCGCGGTCGCGGGGTCGGCAATCACTTTGGCGCTGCGAACGCTGGGAAAAAACTGGCGGAACGTTTCCTGCAGCACCAGGTCGGTGACGTCGGGGGCGAGGTCGCCCACGAAGATGGAGTGGTCGGCTGTGGGAAGGTGGTGGTGGGTGGGTTGGAGGAAGGGGAAAACTGAGGAGCGTCGGCCGACGCCGAGGGCGAGAAGCGAGAGGTGCTCTCTGCTGCCGCCAGCCCCCGCTCTCCCGTCCTCCACCCCCAATCTCCCGCTCGCCACGCGGTTCGTGGGGAACAGGTCCCCGATCGGGGACGCGGTCGCGGTCAGAGGCCGCCAAGCAGCAGACCCGGGCGCCCGAAAAGCAGGGAGCCGACGCGCGGCCGACAGGTCTTTTGAGGCGAAACGCAAAAAAAAAAAACGCACGACGCAGCCTCCCCCCACCGCTCTGCCTGCGCCGCGCGCCAGCATTCGAGGTCCACCCAGGGCCACGTCACTGCGTCGCCTCGTTGCCCAGTCACGCGCGGCCACGATCGGGGGCGGGGCAGGTGCCCGCGCCCGCGGAAAGGCAGCGCGCGACCGTGGGCAAAAAAAACAAAACGAACAAAAAAACCGTCGGCTTTGGCGGGGGCGTGGCGCGCGCCTCGCGTCCCAGCCACCGCCTCCAGCCCACGCATCGAGGGGATACATGCGCCAGCTTCAGCTTGCGGGTGCGAGCGGGGGCGGGAGGCCCTCGCCACGCGCCAGGGCGGGCGCCAAACAGCAGCGAGGTTTCCGGGAGCAGCGACGCCCGCGAAAAAAGAAACGGGCGTTGGCGCGCGTGGTGGGCACGTTCCCCGCGCCCGTTCTCGTCCAGCACCCCGCTCCAGGATGCAGCAGGATGATGCCTCGCCCGTGGGGGGTGAGCGAGGAGGAGGCGGGCGGCGGCATGGCCAGGGCGCCACCCCAAACACGCACCCCCGCCCGCCCAATCACGCACTTTCCGCGCCGCGTGCGACCGCACACCCTCTCCTCTCTCCTCCCTTCCTCCCTCCTCACCTTCTGGCGTGGTCCGACCCACACCGTGCGCCGCCCAGTTGAGGCGGAACAGGCACTCGGTGAAGGGAATCGGTTGCCCGTTGTAGCGGGCCAGCACGTCGGCCGCCGCTTCGTGCGTCGTGAACTCGAGGAAGGCATACCCTTCCGGCAACCCCGACACACGGTTGCGGATGAGCTTGACCGAGGCGACGCCTTCGGAGGCGAAGAGGCCGGCCAGGTAGGCTTCATCCGCAAACGCGGGCAGGTCGCCGAGCCACAGGGTGCGGCAGCCGGTGGCGGCGGCGGTGGCGGAGTGGACGTCCATGGAAAAGTGAGGTGAGGGAGGCGTGGGATTTCCAGGGATCCGTCAGAGAGGCGGAAAGGGGGGGGGGGGGGGGGGGAGTGGGGTGGGGAAGCGCTTCCCGCGTCGCGGTGTTTCGTCGTTTCTCCTCGAGAGTTGTGGCGAGAGGCGAGTTTTTTCGGTGCACTGCGTTTTCCCTTCTTTTGCAGAGGCGCGCCCACCGCGCGCCCTCCCTCCCCACACCCAGCTCGGGTGCCCAGCGATCAGCCACACCACCCCCGCGTGTGTGCAGGCACTGCACGTGGCGCGGGGCTCTCTTCTGCTGCCCTACTCCGACGCCGCATCGGCCACCGCCTTCTCTGCTTCCCCCTCTCCGTGCGCCGTCCCTCCCCTCCCTCTCGCGCTATGTCTGCTCCCAGTGGGTGAGTATGTGTGCGTGGTCACGGGGTGTTGTGGGGAAGCGACGGCCACAAGGCAGCGGCCGGCGTGGCGCGAGCGTTTTCGTTCGGCGGTCCCTCCACATTCGGGGGCTGCCTGTGTGTGCTCCCGCCCTTCTCCTCCCCCACCCGCACCACACGCGCCACTGCGACACAAAGAATCACGCCTAACTTCCTGTCCGAGGCGTGTCCGTGCCAGGCTGCTGCGTCCGAGGTCCCCTCCCCCGGCCCCGACCGCCCGATTTGCACGCTCACCCCTTTCCTCCCCACCCCACAGCTCCGGCCCCTCCCGCCGCGCCCCCGCCCGTGCCGCCGCCGTGGCGGCAGCCGCTGCCATCGCCAAATGCGAAGATGACGCCATCATGGTGCTGTCGTCGTCATCGGACGATGCCTCCTCGGGCGGCCGCGCGTCGATGCCCGCGCGCCGCGTGCGCGGCTCGGCGGCCGTGCGCCCGCGCCCAGCGGCGGCGGCGGCTGGCTCGGTCGAGTATGTGCCGTCCGGGTCGTCGTCTGATGATGGCGACAATGGTGCGCGCCCGCGCGCGCCTGCGCCTGCGCCTGTGGCGCGGCACGCGCCGGTGCCCATCGCCGGCGACGAGGCGGCTGCGTTCGCCGCCATGTTCAACGCCGCCGCCGTCAACTTTGCCGACGACGTTGGCGACGACGAAGAGATCGCGCTGCGCATCGCCGGCGTGGCCGGCGTCGCCCGCGCGGCGGGCGTGGACGCCCAGCTGGAGGACGCCGTCGCACGCGGCGGCAACCACGCGCGCGTCGTCCTGGACCGGCGCCTGGCTCGGCGGGAGGCCAACCAGCGCCGGCGCGCGGAGAACGCCCGGCGGCGGCGCGCCAACGCGCGCCGCGCCCGAGGCGAGTCGAGCGGCGAGTCTGATGATGGTGATGGCGGCGACGGCGGCCCCGCTGCCGACGCCCCCGCCAGCCTGGAGGCCGCGGTCGCCGCCCTGGCGGCCGCCCGCCCGGGCGGCGCGGCGGCCGCGGGCGATGCTCTGATCCGCCGCGCGCTGCCGCCCGCGCCGCAGCCGCCGGAAATCGTGGCCGAGTTGCTGCCCCACCAGAAAGAATTTGTGTCGTGGGCGCTGGCCCAGGAGACGGCGACCGAGGTCAGGGGCGGCATTCTGGCGGACGAGGTAAGAGAGAGGGTTTGGGGGACGAAGGTGTGTGGGGAGAGGAGACGGCTGCACTTGCCCGCACACTCACCCAACCCCTCTTCTCCCCCCGCACCCTTCCACACAACAGATGGGCCTCGGCAAAACCCTGCAACTGCTGGCCGTCACCGCCGTCAACCGCGACCCCGCCCGCACGGCCGCGGTGGCCGCCACGCTGGCCGCGCGCGGCGCCGACGCGGCCGCAGCACCGACCGCCGCGCGCTCTGCGCTCGCCCGCCTGGGCGTCTCCCTGCGCCCCCTGGGCGATCGGGACGGCATCGACTTTGATGGAGGCGCGCTGTCGGCTGCCCGGGACGCGTTTGCCGAGATGGCTGCGTCTGGTGGTGGCAGCGGCGGCGGCGGCGGGGGCGGCACGCTCGCGGCGTGCGTGGCCGAGGCGGTCGCGTCCTCCGTCGCGGCCGCCCAACCCTTTGGCCCCAAGCCCGCCGACGCGGACGACCCGCTGGACGGGGTGGAGGGTGCTGGTGCCTGTGGCCACGCGCACCCGCCCGTCAAAGCGGAAGGCGGCGGCGCCGGTGGCAGCGCCGCGCCCGCCGGCCCGAGCGCCGCCGCCCCCGCACGCGGCCGCGCTCCCCACGTCAAGGCCGACCCCACCGCCACCACCCCTGCCGACGACGCCACCGCCTCCGGCTACTCGCACGCCACCCTGGTCGTGTGCCCCATGTCTGCGTGCCTGCAGTGGGCGGCGGAAGCCGACCGCTTTTTTGCACCCGGCACCCTCACCGTGCGTGTCCACCACGGCGGCAAGCGCACCGCAGACCCACGCCTGCTGTCATCCTCTGACCTGGTAATCACCTCGTTTGGCACGCTGGAGTCCGAGTTTCGGCGGTCGGGGGCTGCTGCTGCAGGCGCGCCGCGCGCCGTCAAGTGCGGGCGCTGCGGCAAACCCTACGCCCCCGACGCGCTGCCCGCCCACCTGCTGTACTACTGCGACGTGACAGGGAAGCGCACAGAGAAGCAGGCGCTGGCCGTGCGCAAAGCGGCGCGCAAGGGTGGTAAGAGGGCCGCGGCCGCGGCCGCGTGCGCGCCCCGGCGCCGACGCCGACGACGGTGACGCGTCCTCCTCGGACACGTCCACCCGCAAGCGCAAGGCGGGCGCCGGCCGTGGGCGCGCCACTGCCGCCTCCCGCCTGACGTGGCGCGATTGGGAGGATGCGGCGGTGCCCGAGCCCTCCCCCCCGCCCCGCACGACCGACGGTGACAGGCCGCCCATGTGGCCGACGCCCGCCCACCGCGACGCGGCGCGCATGGTGGCCCTGGACGCCATCATCCGGGCGGCGGCGCCGCCTCCGACATTGTCTCCGTTACACTCCGTCAAGTGGCGCCGCGTCGTGCTGGACGAAGCCCACACGATCAAGGCCAAAACGTCGTCGACCGCGGCGCGCGGCGCACTCGCTCGACGCGCGCTACCGCTGGTGCCTCTCTGGTACCCCCCTCCAAAACCGGGTGGGGGAGCTCTACTCCCTGCTCCGCTTCCTGCGCGCCTACCCGTTTGCCCACTACTTTTGCCGCAAGGGCGTCAAGCGTGCCGCGGGGCTCAACCCCGATCCATGCTCCCTGCCCTGCGCCTGCTGCGCGCTCGACGTCGCCCCGCGCGGCCGGTCCTGCCCCCGGTCCTGCTGCACCCACGCCGGCACCCTGCACTCCTCCTGGTGGAACCGGTACGTCGCCAACCCCATCATCAAGGCGGGGGCGCGGCCGTCGCCTGCTGCTGCCCGTGACGCGCGCGCCGCGGTCGAACTCCTGCGCGGCACCGTCCTGGAAGCCACCCTCCTGCGCCGCACCAAGGACCAGTGCGCCGACGCCCTGGCCCTACCCCCCCGCACCGTGCGACTGCGCCGGGACGCGTTTGACGAGCGGGAGAGCGACTTTTTTGAGGCGCTCTACACGCAGCAGCGCGCCGAGTTTGGGGCCTACGTGGCGGCGGGCACCCTGCTGAACAACTATGCGCACGTGTTCGACATGCTGGTGCGGCTGCGCCAGGTGAGATGGAGAGAGGGAGGGTGGAGAGAGAGAGAGAAGTAGAGGGGTTGCTTCAACGCACCGACCCAACCCACCCACCCTCCCCACCCTCTAGGCCGTTAACCACCCCTACCTCGTCGTCCACTCCGCCTCCACCGTAGCCGCCACGGCGGCCGCCGCCGCCGCCTCCGCCGCGTGCGCGGTGTGCCACGACGAGGCGGAGGACCCGCTCGCGTCTGCGTGTGGCCACACCATGTGCCGCTCCTGCGCGCGCGGCTACGTGGCGGACGCGACCGCCGCCCTGGCTGGTGGGGGAGATGGCGTCGCCGCGGCTGCGGGCGTGAGATGCCCGGCCGCTGGGTGTGGTGCCGCGCTGTCGGTCGACCTTGACGCACCCGCCCGCACGCCCCCCCCCGCCGCCGCGTCCACGTCCGGCCCCGCACCCCCCGACTCGGCGGCCGCCCGCCTGCCGGGCACGCGAGCGGGGTCCATCCTGCGCCGCATTCGGGCGGCTGATTTTCAGTCGTCGACCAAGATCGAGGCGGTGCGCGAAGAGATCGACCGCATGCGCGCCGCCGACCCGGGGGCGAAAGCCGTCGTCTTCTCCCAGTTCACGTCCATGCTGGAGCTGATCGCGTACCGCCTGCACGCGACGGGGGTGCGGTCGGTGCGGCTGCAGGGGGGGATGAGCATGAGCGCGCGCGCGCGGCGGCGGTCAATGTTTTCACCAAGGACCCCGACATTCCCGTCATGCTGCTGTCGCTGAAGGCGGGAGGGTGAGTGTGTGTGGGGTGGTGGGGTGGTGCGTTTGTGCGTGTGTGCGGGTTGCGGGGGGACGACGCACACACTACACCTTTTTTCTCACCCTTCCCCCCCCCCCCCCCCCCCCCCCCCACACACGCACACTCCCCACAGCGTCGCCCTCAACCTGACCTGCGCGTCCCACGTCATCCTGTGCGACCCGTGGTGGAACCCCGCCATCGAGCAGCAGGCGGGGGACAGGTGCCACCGCCTCGGGTCGACCAAGCCTGTCACTGTCGTGCGCCTGATCATCGCGGGCACAGTGGAGGAACGCATCCTGGCGCTGCAGGAGAAGAAGAACGCCATCTTTCAGGGGACGGTGGGGGCGGACGCGTCCAAGCTGGCGGGGCTGAGCGCGGAGGACATGAGGTTCCTTTTTAGCGGGTAACCCCTTTTTTCGCTGTATTTCTTACCCACGAGCGCCCACCCACCCACACAACGATGCCCTGTACACGCACGCGAGCGTGCGCCCTGTTTTTGCCTGCTTTGATTTCTTTCCTTCAACACAGCCCCCCTCCACCCTCCACCCTCCACCCTCCACCCTTTTCCCTCTTCTGCAAGAAAAAAAGCATGCGCTGTCAACACACCCACACACAAAACCCTGCCTCTTTCTCTCTTTGGTCTCTTTGTTTGAAGTGCGGGTTGTGATTGCAGAGGTGGCAGCGACGCAAAAAGAAACAACGCGCGCTTCTCCAAACAACGAAACGAAAAACTGTCAACAAAAAGGTGGTTTTGGTGGTGTCACGATTTTTCCTTCTCTGCTCGCGTGCAATTTGGCGTGTGTGTGTGTGTATGTGTGGCGCGGCGAAAGGGGTGGGGGGGAGGTTGGGGGAACAAAGTCAAACGAATCTCCTGCGGGTTAAACCAAAAAAAAATGGGTCGCGAAAGAGGAGGGGGCAGCGATGTGTGGCATGTACAATTGGGTGCAACCAGGGGGAGCCTGTGCGTCAGTGCAAGGCTGCCACCCAAATAAAACGAGGCGAAGAAAAACTGTGTGTCAAAGATCATCGCGACGCCGCGTCGGCGACCGCCGCCATCCACGTGCCCCCGGGCGGCACGGGAGGCTGCGTGGTGCGCGACGGCGCGGTGGCCAACGGCAGCGGGGCCCAGGTGGTGGTGGCAGGCGGCGGAGGCACGCACGTGACGCGCGCGTCGGGCCACCCGCCCGCCGCGGCGGAGAGCAGGGCTTCGCGGGCGCGCGCGGCGGCGGCAGCGGCTTTCGAGGCGGCCACCGCACTGACGCCAGCGCCAGGCCGGCCGGACGGCAGGGGGCCGCCCTGACCAATGATGTGGGAGGCGGGGGCGCGCTGAATGAGGCGCGGGCGGGCGACCCTCCGTCGACCCCCGGGGTCGGCGGAGGGTGGCGGCGCGGCGCGCGGCGGCGGCGGCGGCGGCGGCGCGGCCGCGGGTGCCGCCGCCGCCGCCGCCCCCCCCCCCGCCCGACAGCAACCCCTGCCAGTCAAAGTCGTCCACATCGTCGCCCGCCATCTCGTCGCAGAACAGGTCGTCCGAGTCAAAGTCGACACCGCCAAACGGGTCTTCGGACGGCGCGGGGCGGGGGGTGGGGGCGTGGGGGGCAAGGGCAACAGCCACGCGCGCGGGGGACGGCACCGCGGCGTCCGCCTCCCGCAGGGCGGCCAGCATGGAGCCATGGTGAGGTTGAGCTGCCGGAGGCGGCGGGGCAGCGGGGGACAGCGGCAGCGCGGCGGGTGGCGGCGGCGGCGCGCCGACGCTGCCCGGAGACGGCGGCGCCGCGCGTTGCTGCGTGCCGTCCGTCTCGCCCACCGCCTCCGTGGCGGCACCAGCGGGGTTGCGTTCATCCGCCGTCAGGTCCAGGTCGGGGCGGGCGGCCGGCGGGGACGGCGGCGGGCGGGAGAGGAGCGCGTCGAGCGACGACGACGGAAGAGCGGCCGCGGCCGCGGGAGGCGGCACAGCACGTGTCTGCTCCTCCACTGCCGCCACGGGCGGCGGCGCCACGGACGGCTCCCGCGCCGCGAGCTCGGGCGCCACCGCGTCCGCGGCGCCGCGGGCCAGGGTGCGGGTCGCCTCCGAGTCGGCGGGGGAGGGGGCGCGCGGAGGGGGGGTGTCAGCAGCAGCAACAGCCACCACCTCCACCGGCTTATCCTCCACGTCTGCCACTGCCTCAGCCAGGGCCACCTCCACCTCCTCCTCCCCCACAAACGGGGCCCACGCGCGCAGCGCGCGGCGCGCGGCGGCGGCCGCGCGCGCGCGCCGCGCCGCGCGGCGCAGCGGGCGAGGGCGGCGATCGCGGGAGTGGCGTCAGCTTCGGGGGCGGGGGCCAGGGTGGCAAGGTGCAGGCACCCGGTCTCGACGTCGGCGTCGGCGGCGGTGGCGGCCGAGGGGGCGGCGTGGGCCGCTGCAGTCAGCGCTGCCGCGATCGCGGCCAACGCGTCCGCCGCCACCGCTTGGAAGGGGGGGGGAGGCGGAGGGCCGGCCAGCAGGCGGGCGCGCTTGGGCGGGGGGGCGGTGGGGGAGCGCAGGGCTGCTGTGTGTGTGTGTGTGTGTGTGTGTGAGGGTCGAGTGTGCGAGGGGCGGGAGGACCGCTCGCGCCCGATTCCCGCCCTCTCCCGGCCCCGCAGCCCGCGCGCCACAGCACGCACTCTCCCACTGCGCCACCAGCTGGGCACGCCCAAATTCAGGCCTGCCACCCGAGCAGGCAGCGGTGGCAGTGGCACGCGGGCGGGCGGTGAGGTGCTGGCGGGCGGAGTTGATACCACGCTTCGGAAGGCCCATTGATTTTCCCACGCCCCCGTCCTCCCTCCCTCTCCAACCCCTCACCTGCGGACGACGTGGAAAGAGAGTCCACGCCTCTGCGTGACACACTCTTGCCCGACGGGGGCGGAGCGTGCGTGGCGGCCGACGCGGACGCGCCCGGTGACGGCGCAGCGGCGGGAGCCACATCGCAGGATGGGGGGGCCTGGGCGCCGGCGTCGTGGGGGGCCGCGCACGCGCCGTTTCCAGCCACAGCGGTCAAGACGTCAGCCATGACCACGTTGCGCAAGATGGGGGGGGGGAAGTGTGAGCGGTGGGGGGCGCACGACGAGGAAAATTGGCCTTTGACCAAAAAAACGAGTTTGAGCAGCTCGACGCGCGCGCCGACAATCGCGCCACACACACTCGCGCTGGGGTGTGCCCGTCACACAGTGTCAACCAAGAGCGTGTTAAATCTCCCTTGGTGGGGAGAGGGGCGGGGGGTGCGCGGGGAAAGAGGTCGCGGGAGAGTGAAAGTGAATTGGCCTCGCACCAGACAAGTTCGCGCGACGACGCCGCCGAAAACCGCAGGGTTAGAGCGACGCGCGCGCCGGTCGCGCACACACTCGCCCCCCTGTTTTTTTTGTTTCGAAGAGGGGGGCTCTCTCCTCTCTCCCCACCACCTCCCCCCAAAAACACAACGCAACCATGGACCTGCTGCCGTTGGTCGTGGCGGTGAGCCGGAGAGCGGGGGCGTCGATGTCGGGGGTGGTGTTGCCTTTCCCCCTCCCTCCGCTCCTCTCGCTCCCTCCGTCGCGTGTGCGATGGCGTGATGTTACCATCAAGCTCGCATCATCACAACCAAAACACGCACGCCCGTCCAACCACGAAAAAAAACGCGATCCCCATTCCCCCGTCCCCACAGGCCGCGGCCCTCTTCACCCTCCTGCGCGCCACGTCCGCCTGGTTCCGCACCCTGGACGCCGAGTGCGCCTGTGCCACGGCGGCCGCCACGCTGGAGGACCCGACGTCGCTGAAGAAGGTGAGAGGTGGGGGGGGAAGCGCGGCGCAATTTCAAAACGATGCCGCCCGCATTCGTTTTTGGCACCGCCCGCCCCGCCTGCGCACAGCCCACACGCCTCTTCTATGTCTCACGGACTCCCGCCTGGCCTTCCCTCCCCCCCCCCCCCCACCTCCAGATCCCCGCCCCCTCCCTGTGGGACGACGCGACGCGCTCGCTGACCGTCGTCGTGCCCGCGTACAATGAGGAGGAGAGATTGCCCCGCGCGCTGGACGAGTTGTTGAGGTGAGTGTGTGTTGTGTGTGTGGCGGAAAGAGAGAGAAAGGAAAGCGCAACAAACACGCCGACCCACCCCCAACCCCACCACCCTCCAATCAGTTACCTCGACCGCCGCCGCGACCGCACCGGCCCCTCCTTCACCTACGAAGTCGTCATCGTGGACGATGGGTCCGCCGACGGCACCGCCCGCGTCGCCTTTGCCGCCGCCCGCGCGCGCGGCGCCGACGCGGTGCGCGTCCTCCGCCTCCCCCGCAACCGGGGCAAGGGGGCGGCGGTGCGGGCGGGCGCCTTTGTGGCGCGTGGGGAGCGGCTGCTGATGATGGATGCGGATGGGGCCACGCGGGTGGCGGACTTGGACAGGCTGGATGCTGCCCTGACTGACGCGACGACCACAAAGCCTCCAGCGTCCGCGTCGCCTGGCGCCGCCGCCTCTTCATCCCCCCCCCTGGGCGCCGCCCTGGGGTCGCGCGCCCACCTGGCGGCCGGCGTGTCCGCCACCCGGTCCGCCCACAGGAACTTTTTGATGAAGGGCTTCCACGCGCTGGTGGTGGCGGTGGCGGGCCCGGCCGTCGCCGACACGCAGTGCGGCTTCAAGCTGTTCACGCGGCGGGCGGCGAGGCTGCTGTTTGGCAACCAGAGGCTGCAGCGGTGGTGCTTCGATGGTGAGGGAGAGGCGGGGTGGTGTGTGTGTGTGTGCGTGTGTGTGTGTGCGTGGGCGGGTGCTTTGTTCCAGTTCCAGCCCTTTCCCCTCCCCCCCTCTCATCAGTCGAGCTCGTCTGCCTGGCGTCCCAGCTGTCCGTCCCCCTGGTCGAGGTGGCGGTCAACTGGGCTGAAGTCCCCGGGTCCAAAATCCGCATCACGTCCATCATGCACATGGCCCTCGAACTGGCTGCCATTGCCGCCGGCTACGGGTCCGGCGTGTGGCGGGCGGCGGGGGAGGGCGAGCTGGCGAGGGTGCGGGCCGCAGCGTGAGAGAAGGGAGGAGGGAGCGCCCCTGTGCGGTTGGGAAGCACACCCATTTTTGGCTGGTTGGCTGGTTGGCATGTGCATTGCTTTCAACACCCCCCAAAAAAACACGCGCGTTCGACCCACCCTGAAACTCTCACACCACGCTCGTATCATATAGCCGCGCCAGCGGCCTCGCCAGCCGGGCCAGCAGGGGGGCGCCGTCGGAGGCGGCGGTGGTGGTCACAGCGTCCAGCTCGACGTCCCCCTCGCTTGCAAACACGGCGGCAAACTCTGCCGCCCGCGCGCGGGCGGCGGCGGCGGCGGCCCTGCGTGCCACCACGACGCCAGCCGCGCCCAGGCCGCCGCCCGCGGCGAGGCAGGAGAGAACGATGGCGGCGATGGCGCCGCCGGACAGGGCGCGGCGGGACGGGGCGGGCGGTGGCGGCGCAGCCGCGGCTGCCGCCTCCACTTTGACCTCCTTTTTCCAACACTCGCCACACCAAAACACCGCGTCAAACGCGCCCCGCTCGTCCCGCGTCAGTTCTCCCCCTTCCGCCGCCGCAAAGTCGCTCGCGCACACGTCAAAGGGGGGGCCGATCGTGTCGTCGTCCACAAAGGGGATGCGCCGCCTGACTTTGAAGCGGCAGGTGGCGCATTCAGTTGGCGCCAGACGGGCCACAATGACGCGGCCGGGTGGGTAGCGTTCCTTTTGGCCGAGGACTTCTTCGCCGGGCAGGTCAACAGCTGCCGACCCGCCGCACACGGCATAAAAACTGAGCTCCCCTTCAAACACGTCGATGTGGGTGTCGGCGCGGGGGGTGAACTTGAGCAGGGAGACGTCGGCGGCGGGAGGGGCGTCTGTGTGTGTGTGTGGAGGGGCAGGGGTGGGTGCAGTCGTGAGGCATCGACTCTCCCCCAGCGTTCCTCTCTCTCTGGCTCCTCCCCGCCCCACACACACACCTGCGCCCGTCGCCACGACGGCAGCCAGCAACAACACGACGAGAGCCAGTGCGGCGAGGCGCCGCATCCGGCGCAGAGAGAGGAAGGGAGCGCGCGCAGAAGGCAATGGAACACGGCGCGAAGGTGTGAGAGCGCTCGGACGTTTCTCTCTCCTCTCTCAACCCCCGAGAGAGAGTCCTAGTAAGCCCGCGTTACACACCCACACACACACCCCATACTACTCTGGCCTCACCCGCCACTCGGGCGCCGCCTCGAAGAACACGCCCCCCGCTTCGACCGTCGCCCCTGGAGCCAGGCCTCCATTCTTCGTGCACCACTCGGGCAGCGAGAACACGGCCCGCCCGCCCACATCAGCCCGCCGCTCACAGTTCCAGGATTGTTCGACTATGGATGCATCCACGTCGAACAGCACGTCGCGGTGGGGGGAGGGGCCGGTGTTGGTGATGGCGACGGTGCATTGATACGCGGTGCGGGGGCCAGACGCCCACGACTTGGCGAGGGTGACGGCCAGGCGCAGGCCGCCCGGGCCGGTGACGGTGGTGGTAGGGTCGGTTGATGGTGGTGGTGGTGGCGGTGGTTGAGGCGTTGGTGTCGGCGCTGCCATCGCACAAGCGCCGCCCAGCGCAGCGCGACAGTCTGCCGCGCTGCGCGGCGGCGGTGGCGCGCCGCGCGTGCCCACCAACAGCTGGGGTGGAGGCCCACCCTTGGCCGTGTATGCGGGACCACCTCCATAGTCTGTGACTGAGCCGTCAGGGCCAAACCGAGTCGGCGCGGGGTTGATCCAGTCCAGCAGCGCGAGCTTCCACTTTTCGTCATCGCCTGGCGCTGACCAATCGTCCTTCAACAGGCCGCCAGTGTCGCCCGAGTTTGGATTCAAACACCAGTAGAATGTGTCGGTTAGGGCGCGGTCTCTTTGGTAGGCTGCAAAGGCAAGTGCCCAGTCCCTCTCCGTGTTGCCCGGCCGAAAGCGGCCGCCCCACTCGCCGGGAACGACGGCCGGCCCGCCTGCATCCTTGATGAAGCCCCACTGCTTGTCCCAGATGGCGGGCATGCACGCGTAGCTCGGATCAGAGAAGTAAGACTGCATGAAAACGCCAGGTCCATAAACGTGGGGCGAATAAACAAGCCGTTTGGCGATCGGCAAACGGACGGGCGCCGCCAGCGCGGAGCACAACCCGCCCCCCCACCAACACGGTTCTGGGCACTGGTGCGGCACCGCGTTGCCCGCCGTCCCCTCCACAAACAGCAACCAGTGTGGGGCCACTTTCTGGACGGCAGCCCCGATGCGTTCCGCGCCCAGCCGCCAGTCGGTTTTGGGGCAGTCGGAGCCCCAGGTGGCGTGGCCGTGGGGTTCGTTATTCTGTGGTGTGGGTTGGAGAAGGTTGGCAATCAACACCTCTCTCCTTCAAGCCACTCTTCTCCTCTCCACACACATCAATCCACTCACCAGGTCGGCCGCGAACACGTTCCACTTGTCGCCAAACCGGCGCGCCATGGCGGTCCAGGCCTCGATGACCAGTGCTTCCCCCTTTTCCACGCCCCCATTTTCGTCATACCACAGGTTGGAGATCCCGGTCGCCGCGTTGGGAACGTGGTGCATGTCCAGCATGATGAGCAGGCCTCGCTCTGCCGCTGCATCAAAAATGGAGTCCAGCTGCTGGCCCGCAGTCAGGCCCTGCAGGTGCGGGTTTTGCGAAAAATCAATGTTGGTCGGCCGAATCGTGTCCAGCCCCAGGGCCAGCTCCGCGGAGAAAGGGACGCGCAGCGCGTTGAACTTGTGCTCCTGCACAAAGTCCAACAAGCGGGTCACGCTGGCGCACCAGAGGCCGTGAAATGTGTAGGAATCGGTTTCGAAGCCGAACCAATTTGCCCCATTGAGGTACAGGCGCCGCCCGTTGACGCGCAGCTCGCCGCCGTCGGACTCGAAGACGGGGAACCCACCGGGCGAGGAGGCAGCGGGGGCGCCGCGTGAGAAGAGGCCCATAGAGAGAGAGGGAGGACGAGACAGGAATTGGGCGTCTAGTTTTTTTGATTGACTAGGACTGCAGCGAACGAAAAAAAAAAATCAGCTCCCCCACCTCACCCCGCGCGTTTCTGGCACCCAGCACACACACACACACTGTCACCTCGCCCCCATCATCGTATGGTGTGTGTGTGTGTGTGTGTGTGTGTGTGTATCGGGCGCTGAGGAAAGAAAACCGATCGGGAAAGATAGGGCAGGCAGACGTGGTTGAAACTGAATGATTTTTCTGCTCACAAAAAAAACATCTCTTCCTCTCTTTCTACCCCCCCCCCACACCCCGCCGCCGGCCAGGGCACACAAAGAAAGTAGCGCTACCCTCTATCCACCCCCACTACCGCACCCCACCGCCGCCAGCGCGCACAACTCGGAATCCGTCAGCGTGCCCGTCAGCACGCCCGACCTCACCGCCTCGCCAAAACGATCGTCGGGCGCCATCAGCTCCAGGCACACCAACGGCTCGCCGCCTCCCTGCGCATCCAGGCCGTGCCAACTGTGCGGCGGAAATATGGCGACGTCGCCCACGTTTAAATCAAACGAGGCGTCGCCGCAGTGGGCGCGCCCGGCGCCGCGCAACACAAAAAAGAGTTCGTAGCCGCCGGCGTGTGAATGACGTGGCGTCACGTGCGCAGGAGAGAAAACTTCCACGCCCGCACAAAAGGGGACGCCCGAGCGGGCGGGGTCAAAGGCGAGGGCGATGCGGTTGGTGCCGGCAGGCATGCGGAAGGCTGGCAAGTCTGCCAGGTGGCGGACAGTGGCGGCGGCGGGGGGGGGGTCCAGAGGGTGCGGCGGCGGGGGGGGGTCCAGAGGGTGCGGCGCCGGGTGGCACAGGCGCTGCTGGTCCACCACCGCGCGGCACGCACTCACCACCCTGCCGCACCGCCGACGTGGCCGAACACGCCGCCCCGGCGTCGCGCCCGGTCAGCAACCCCACGCGTGCCGCGCCCGCCACGCGGCCCGCTGCAGCCGCCGCCACCGCAGCCGCTGCTGCAGCCGACGTGTCGGCCGGCAGCGTGATGGTGATGGCGGCCAGCGCATGGGGCACCCCGTTTAAATCAAAGGCTGCGTCGGGGGACGGCGCGAGCACGGCGCCCCCCCGCGCGGCGGCGCAGTCGCCCGCGCGCAGGGCCGCGGGCGGGCCAGAGTCGGTGGTGAGGGTGCCGGCGCCGCCCAGCACGTAGACAAGTGTGTGGACGGAGGCGGACGCGGGGGGGGGGGGGGGGGCAGGGGCAGGGGGGCGTGCCCGCCGCGGGAAACAGGTCCACGTCCACCGCCAGCGGCACGTCACCAGGCGACACCAGGCGTGCCCTCCGGCCGCCAGGCACAGCCAGCAACGGGGCGCCCGCCGCGCGGGCAGCCACCGCGGGGCCAGTGTGCGCAATGCGCGGCGCGGCGGGGACACAGGCGGACGCGCACGCAGCCACAGCTCGTCGGAAGGGTGGGCACGCGCGCGGCGCGTGTTGGGGCAGGGCGTGGGGCCGCATTGTGAGGAGAGAGAGGGAGGGAGAGGGAGAGGGAGTGTGGTGTGATAAGGGGTGGACAGAGGACGCTTCACTCGACACAAACCAATCCCCCGCCCCCTGGCTCCACCCGATCATCTTTGTTGGAATCAAAGCGTTTGCACACACACGCGAGCACACCACACATCCACAGAAACACACGCAACGTAAAAAGGCGCCCGAAAAAGAACAGAAACACACAGATAGACACACACCCTCTCTTCCCGCCACCCTTCACCCCTCTCTCACAAAAAGTAGGGCACACTCGCCCGCTGGCTGCTCATGGTGCGCGTGTTCTCCGCCGTCTCGGTGAAGTACTTGACCTCGCGCTCGAGGTCGGGACCGAATGCGAGCACAGCCGCCACGTTGCCACACCGATAACAGTAGTTGGGGGCCGACCACACCGTCACCAGGGACCGGTCGTCAAACATGTACTTGAGCCCCTCCTGCACCAGTTGGTGGGCGCGGCACACGAGTTCGAGACCGTTGACCGCGTTGAACTCGGCGGTGACCGCACCGCCAAACAGCCACCCCGCGCCGCGGGGGGAGACTGCCCACGCGTCCACGTCCTCCGGGTCTGACCAGACCAGGTCGCAGAAGGGGCCTTCGTGCGGGATTTCGCAGACGCGCTCGATGGTGCGCACTTGGTCCAGGGTGCGCAGGTCGGGGGAGAGGCCGCCATGGACAGCGAGGACGCGGCCGTCGACGAGGGCGGCCAGGGTGAGGAAGTCGAAGACTTCGGTGCAGTAGCGCCAGGCGTTGGCGTTGCCGTATCTGTGTGTGTGGAGTGGTGGGGTGGGGTGGTGAGGTTTTTTGTTTTGTGTTCTGTTGCGGCATCTTCCCTCCTCTCCCCCGCCCCCCCTTCCACCCCCCACCCACCCACACACACACTCCCACACTCACTTGCGCTGGCATTCATCATAAAACCCATACACCTGCGTGATCTGGCGACTCTCGTGGTTGCCACGCAGCAGGGTCACGTGCGCGGGCCACCGCGCTTTGAGGGCGAGGAGCAGGGTGAAGGTTTCCAGCGAGTTGAAGCCGCGGTCCACAAAGTCGCCCATGAAGATGTAGTTGGTGTCGGGGACCTGGGGTTAAGGGAGGGGGGTGGGTGCGTGAGCGAAGAGACCGTCATTTGTTCTTTCCCTTTTTTCCCTCACCTCCCCACCCACACCCACACTCACCTCGCCCCCCGTTTTGAACAGCTTCAGCAGGTCGTGAAACTGGCCGTGAACGTCGCCGCACACCTGGGAGGGAGAGAGAGAGGGAGAGAGGAGGTGAGCGTGTGTGTGTGTGTGTGCGCGTCACCACCCGTGTGTGCTCCCCCCTTGCTTCCCCCACAACAAAAAAACACGCACCGTCACCGGCGAGTTGACGGGCTGCACGTTGGACTCGTCCACCAGGATCTCTTTGACCTGGGGGGAGGGAGGAGAGAGAAGGAGGGGTGGGTGTGAGTGGACAAAGCCCGCCCCTCTCCGCGCAACGCCCCTCGTCTAGTTTTTTTGATTGACTAGGACTGCAGCGAACGAAAAAAAAAAAACAGCTCCCCCACCTCACCCCGCGCGTTTCTGGCACCCAGCACACACACACACACTGTCACCTCGCCCCCATCATCGTCCGCCGTATAGAAAACAACGCCCCTCCCCTCCCCCCCCCCCCCCCACACACACATCCCACTCACCATCTCGCACAACGTCTTCAGCTCGTCCTCCTCCAGATGCTCGCACTTGCGCAGGCGCTCAATCCAGGCGTCCAGGTCGGGCGGCGCCATGGCAGTGTGGTGGGGAGTGGCAGAGGAAACAAAGAACAGGGGCGCCAGGCAACCAAACAGGGGACTGCCGCGCGTGTGGCTCAGACCCTGGTCGCTCGACTCAGCCGCGTCGCGCGGAGAGGGCGGAGGGAGAGGTGGCGGATAGGCCACCGGGCACGTCGCGCAATGGGGGCGCGGCGCACTGGGGCGGGGCGCCGGCGCCGGCGCGCGCGGGCGATGGGGTGTGTGTGGGCGAGGTGTCAAGCCCAGGCGACGGCGGCTCGTCCACAGCTGGGCCGTCTGAGGCGCGGGAGGGCGTTTCTTTCTTCAACAGTGTCGCCGCTGTGCCAGCACACAAGCAAAGCCCTTATTTCGCTCGGCACGTCGCACCCCGCGCCCCACCCCCCCCGCCCGCCCACACCAACTCGACGCACACCACTAGACCCACTCGTGCTTTCACGCAAAGACATGCCGCGCCTGCCGACGGCCACCCTCCGCCCACTGGCGGCAGCGCCCACCCCGCGCGCCGGGCCGCCGCGCCGGGCGGCGCCCCCGCACCCGCGCCTCCCCCCCCCCCCGGCCGCGGCGGGCAGCATGGAGACGGAGACTGTGTCGGAGGCTGTGCAGAGGCCAGGTGAGAGTGGGGAGGGGGCTGAGTGGGGAGGGAGAGGACACCGGAGAGGAGGCGGAATGGGCTTGCGTCGCGGCCGCCCGACCGCGCGCGACCCTCCCACCCACCCTCCTCCTCTCGCCCAGCCCCCTTTGAACCCGCCGACGACGACGCGCCGCCCCCGCCCCCATCGGACCGGTTCTCCGCCAAGCGCCGCCCCCGCACCGCGCGCCCACCGTCGGCCAACTCTGAAAACGGCGACAACACCAACTACGAACCGTTCCCTCACGCCGACTACCCGCGCGGCCGCGCGCGTCGCGGGGCGCGTCGTCGCCGTCACGCCCGCGGGAGCCCGCGTCACCATGCTGGCCGACGACCGGGTCGTTGGATTCTGCGCTGCCTCGGAGGCGGGGCCGCCGCGTGGGACGGTGCCGGTGCCGCAGGCGCGGCGCAAGCGGGGCGGGGACGACGAGAGCGACTCGGACGACGCCGACGCCGCGGACACCCCCACCGCCGCCGGCCTCGCCGTCGGCGACGTGCGCGAGTTCATCGTCCTTTACACCCCCGCCAAAGCCCGCTTTGGCGGCCTGGGGCCCGCGATGTCGGCGAGGCTGGCCGACGAGGATGTGTTGTGGGGCGCGCGCGGCCGCGGTGGCCGACGCGTGCGAAGCTGACGGCGACGCCGTCGTCACCACCGTCGTCGGCGCCAACGCGGGCGGCTTCCTGGCCACCCTGGCCGGCCTGCCCGCCTTCGTCCCCTTCTCCCAAGTCGAGGCCGCCCACGTCTCTGGGCGCGACGTTCCGCCAAACGCCCCCCAGCGCCGCGGCTTCGACCCGGCCGCCGCGCCCGCCGCCGTGGGCGCCACCCTGCGCGCCCTGCCCACCGACATCGACCGCCGCAACTCGCGCATCATTCTGTCGCCGAGGGCGGCGGCCGCCATCGCTGCCCGCCAGGCGGTGAGTGTGGGTGGCCTGGTCGCCGGCATCGTTTCCCGCGTCGAGGTGTTTGGCGCCTTTGTCCGCATTGAAGGCACCATGGAGACCGGCCTTCTGCACGTTTCCAACATCTCGCGCGCCCGTGTGCGGTCGGTGGAGTCCCTGTTTGCCCCGGGCGACCGCATCCGTGCGCTCGTGGTCGGCAATGGACGACGACGGCGGCCGCATCTCACTTTCAACTGCTGAAATCGAGGCCACCGATGGCGACATGCTGCGCGATGCGCAGGCTGTGTACGCAGGCGCCGAGGAGCAGGCGGGCGTGTTCCGGGCGCACCTGGAGGCGCTGGCGCTGCAAGCGTCGTCGGGGGACGCGGGCGAGTGAGAGTTTTTTCTTTTTTTGGGGGGGGGGGGGGGCGCGATTATCTTTATTTTTTTGCGTCTGGTTTTTTAAAGATGTGTTTGTGAGAGTGTTTGGTGTGTGTTCGTGCATGCGTTGTTTTGGGGTGAAAGTGTTTAAAACAAGAAGAAACGGGACAAAAAAGGCATGCCTTAACAAAAGATCATTTTTCTCACTGTTTCGCCGCCGCCCCCGCTGGAAACGTGGGCATCAGCGCTGGATCCGTGGCCCTCGGAAACTCGTCAAACCAGGGGTGGGCGAGCGCGTCTGCTGCCGTGATGCGGGCTTGAGGGTCGTAGGCCAGCATGGAGGAGAGGAGGCGCACGCCCGCGTCGGACAAGCGCGCCGACGCATCGAGACCGACGCCGGGCGCGGGGAACAGGGCCCTCAACCCGGTGCCCCGGTGAGCGTACCGCATGGACGTGAGTCCTGGTAAAGAGGAGCTGCCTGGCAGCGTGTCCTCACTCACTGGGCCCAGGACGCGGGAGATGGCGTCCATCTGCGCAATCTCGCCGTCGCACGCCGCGGCGCCGACCGGCTCAAACAGGATCCTCCCCAACAGCAGCTCCCCCAGCACACACCCCAGCGACCAGACATCGACTTCGGGACCATAGGAGGATGCCCCCAGCAACAGTTCGGGGGAGCGGTAGTAGAGGGTGACGACGGGGGTGGTGAGGCGGGAGGGGGGGGGGGACCCGGTGCGGCGGGCGAGCCCAAAGTCTGCCAGTTTGAACACGCCGCCCGCTGCGCCGCCGCCTCCACCCACCAGCACGTTGGCAGGCTTGATGTCGCGGTGCATGACCCAGGAGGCGTGCAGGAAGGAGGTGCCGGCCAGGAGTTGGCGCGCGACGCACTTGGCTTCAGCGATCGTGAACGGGCGAGCCATCAGCGTGGCCAGCCCCTTCAAATCGTGCGGACAAAACTCCATGGCCACGTAGACGGCGTCCAGGGAGGCGCCCACCACGACTTCGGCCACGTTGACGATGGATGGGTGGTGGCAGGCGAGCAGGATGTTGATCTCTCGCAGGGAGGTGAGAGGAAACCCGTCCCCACCCCCCACCGCGCCCTCCATCTTGATGCGTTTCAGGGCGACGATGGCGCCGGACTCTCGGTCGCGTGCCTTGTAGACGACGCCGTACGCGCCCTCCGCGATCTTGGCCAGGCGCTCGTAACAGTCGACCGAGCGGCAGGGGGCGAGCATGGAGACGAGAGCGGAGGAAGGTTGGGGTGGTGGGGGTGGTGGCCGAGGCGGCGGCACCGCGGCGACCGCTGCTCCACGATCCCCTGCCGACGACGGTGTGGGGGCGGCGGGGCCCACGACGGAAGGCGCCCCCCCCGCCGGCGCGTCTCGGTCAGCGTCTGCCCACCGCGACGACGCGGCCGGGCCACGCGTGCGGCCGGCGCCATCACCGCCGCCGCCCGTGCTGCCCATGTCGGCGCCGCTGACGGCGGTGGCGGCGGCCGCGGCGCGGTGGCCGCCACCGCCGCTGTCCGGCGACGACGGCGACGGCGACGACGCGAGGAGCGGGCCACCGCCATCCTCCTCCCCCGCCTCCGCCGCTGCCGCCGCCCGGGCTGCCGCAAAAGCGGCCGCCTCGGCCAGCGCGCGCTGGGCGGCGGACGGGAGAGGGGCGCGTGACGGCGGCGCGGGCGCGGAGCCCGACGCCGAGCACGGCGCGGGGGGTGGTGGCGCGGGGGGGTCGTCGGCGTCGTCCCAGCGACCCATGGTGTAGGAGGGGCGGGAGAGTGTGCGCCCAAAGGAGTCGCGCGCTGCGCAACGAAAAAAACGGCGACCGAATTTGAGAGGGCCTCACTCCTCGTCCTCGGTCTTCCCCTCTGTTCGAGCGCGCGCGCGCCTCCCCCGCTCCTCCCACACGCGCCGGCGCCCACCATCTGCGGCGCCTGGGACTGGGCTCCCCTCCCCCCACCTCGCAACCGACGCGCGTGTGGGCTGGCAACTGAGAGCCCACACAGCTTCCCCACCCCCGCGCGCGCGCGCCTCCATTGCGATGCGGCCCGCCCGCCGCGCCGCGCTGGCGGCCGTGCTGGCGCTGGCCCTGGTGACCAGCACGCATGCTCAGGTGAGTGCGTGTTAGGCAGCCGCTGTGACGGGAGAGGGGGAGCGCGCCACGCAGGCGGCTGCGGCCCCTTTCGTCTTGCAAACTTGAATTGGCCTCATCCGCCCTCCCTCCCCTCCCACCCCCAGCTCTCCGGCTTTGGCTCCCTGTCCAAGCCCGCCGACAAAGCCCCCACCCGGGACGGCGCCGACGGCGCTCCCGCGGGGACGGGGCCGCCCACCGCCGACGGCAGCGCGGAGCGTCCGCCTCTGCCGCCGCGCGCGTCAACGCCCGACGGCAACGCGGCGCCCGCCTCCGGCACGGCTGACTCAGAGGATGACGCCGTAGACGACGCCGCCGACACCGACGACGCCGACACCGGCCTGCAACGCCAGCTGGGCACCCCTGGCGCGATCATCGGGGATCTGACAGGCGACGTGAAACGCTTCCCCAAAACGACGCAGCGCGGCGCGCCGGGTGGCGGCACCGCAGCAGGCGCCAACGCGACGTCCGAGTTTGGAGTGTCTGCGGCGGGCGCGGGCGCCGCGTCGGCAGCCTATTTTCAGGGGCAAGCCAAAGCGGGCACCCCGCTGCGTGCCGCCGGCCCCGACGCTGCCCAAGGCCGCCTCACCCCCAACAACACCATCCTGTCCGACGGCTCCGTGGCGGGCGGCTACGTCAACTACGGGAAACCCCCCAAAGTGCGCATCGACGTCAACTACACGCCGGGGGATGGGCCTGGCAAAACCACGGTCTGCCACTTTCCGTCGCCCGCGCTCCAAGGGTGGGGTGCCGACCCCTACACAGTGAAACCCCTCTCCCTGCCCCCCCCCGCCGCCGCCCTGCTGCTGTCCAAGGATGCGGGCAACGGGTTTGACTTCAGGGCGCCGCCGAAAGGGGTTAAAACTTTTGGCCCTGGGTGTGTGGCCTATGACTGGCGCTGCTCATTTGGCAGCAACAACGGAATTCCGTGCTCCGGGCACGGCATCTGTCAGTCCACCCTGCCCAACTCGTGCTTGTGCGCCAATGGGTATGCTACCTGCGACCCCCAATCCAACGGGTGCGAGACAAACGTGGCGCGGGACGTCAATAACTGTGGGGCTTGTGGCCGCGTGTGCCCGGGTGCCGACGACCCGACCAAAAACATCGCGTGCTGTGGTGGCGAGTGCTACGATCTGAATGGCTCCGGTGGCCCCACCCGCGCGTGCGGGAGGTGCGGCAACAACTGTTTCTCCATTAATGGGAATGCTTCATGCACCGCCGGCAACTGCACGCTGGCCTGCAACCCTGGCTTCACATCCTGCCAAGCGTCCACCCTCACGGACCTCAACCCCTACGTCCCCGTCTGCGTCGACACCTCGGTCAACCCCCTGTTCTGCGGCAACTGCACGACGAGGTGTCCGTTTGATGTCAATGGGCGCACGACATGTGGAGTGCAGCCCGGGGCGGTGTCGCCGACGTGCCAGGTCACCTGCTCGTGGAGCTACCCGACGCAGTGTGGCACCATCGCCACCTCCAACCTACCCGGCACTGTCCCCACCTCCAACTGTGTCAACGTGCAGAATGACCCCAACAACTGTGGCGCGTGCGGCGTGCGCTGCCCCCGCGGAATCTGGGCCACGTCGTCATGTTCTCTGTCGACGGTCACCGGCAAACCCGCCTGTTCATTCGACTGCTCCGGCGGCCTGGTACCTTGCGCCATCGGCAACGTTCTCTACTGCGCCGACGTGTTTGGGTTCGACTCGTTCAACTGTGGTGGATGCGGCGTGATCTGTGACGCTGGCAACATCTGTTTCCAGGGGTCGTGCGTGCCCAACTACATTGGCTTTGGCGACTTTGGGTATGGGCTGGGCTTCTTTGCGTTGCCAGGAGGTGGCAAGGGGCGGCCGGGGCGGCTGCCGGGGCTCAACTCGAACCTGACGGACAGCGGCAACGTGTCGAGTGCCGCGACCGATGCCGCCCTTGCCGCGCTCACCTCCAAAAACGGCACCCTCAACCTGCTCAACGTCACGCTGCCCGTGTTTGGGCGGGCGGCCCTGGATGCACGCCCACCCGAGGTGCGGCCGCGGCTGGTGCAGCCTGCCGCCAACGGGACGGGGGACGTGACCGTGTTCAAACCTTACGCTGCCCGCCTGGACGACGCGTCGGCCGCGCACGCGAAAGGGCTGCCCGCCGCCGCCACCTCCCCCGTCGCCGCCGCCAAGCTGGCTGCGTACCTGGCTGATAGGCCTGATCTGACCAGTTCCGCGGGCCAAGTCATCGCGGGCGAGCCCGTGCTGGCGGCGGAGGGCGGCGCGAGTGCGCGCAGAGCTGCGCGCGCGCGCGCGCGGCGCGCGCCGCGTCGCTCAACGCGGGCACCCCGCACGGCGCCTCCCGCCTGCAGTGCGCCGCCCCCGAGTATGATGGGCCTCAGCCAGTGGTGGTGGCGCGGGCGTCCATGCCGGCTGCTGTGGAGGGGGCTGAGCCGAGGGCCAAGCCAAGTGTCGCGGGTGATGCTTTCGAGCGGCTCGGCCGCGGCGAGGGCAACAGCGCCGGCTTTGCCAAGGCCCCCGCGCCCGCCGCCGCCTCCCGCCCACCGGCCGCCGATGGCTCGGTCGACCTGGAGACCGCGGCCGCGGCGGGCGTGGTGCCGCGCGCTGAACTGGAGGCGGCGGGGTTGTTGCCGCCGCAGGCGGCGGCGGGCGCGCCGGGGCCGGCGACTGGCCCCCGCGCCGCGCGCCCCGCCTCGTTTGGCGGTTTTGTCGAGCCCGGCTCCCCTGAAGCCGCGGCCGCCCTGGCCGCGCTGGCGCCCTCTCCCTCCGACGCAGACGCCGCGGGCGCGTGGACGGCGGCATCCGCGCTGGCTCATGAACTGGAGGCCGCGGCGGAAGGGAGGGGCGTTGCGGCGGCAGCGTGGGGGACTGCTCCTTCCACCGCGCCGCGCGCCAAGCAGGCGGCCGCAGCGCCGCCGCCCACCCCCGCCCCCACCGTGCGTCCGCCCGCCGCCACGACGGCGTCCGTGGCAGACGCGACGGCGGGGGCGGCGGCGAGGCGGGAGGCGGACGCGGCGGGCGCACTAGCTGGGGCTGCGGAGCGCGCGGGGCCGGCCGCGCGGGCGGGGGAGCAGGTTGTGGCGTCGGCTGGTGGAGTTGCCAGTGCTGGCGCGACGGCTTCCTCATTCCCGCGCGACCCCAACGCGGTGGGCAAGTGAACAGAGGGAAGTGTGCGGCTTTTCATTTTTTTGCAACACCGGACTCGCGTGCGTTGAAACGAAAAATCTGTTGCCGGCGCGGCATGCCCCCGCCCTCCTCCCCGCGCCCGGCGCCCGCGCCACGCCCACAGCAAGCGACAGTCAGTCTATAGGCTGCTGCAACCGGAGTACCACGAACAACAACGCCCGCTCTCCCCACACACATGCCGCCCCGCGCCGACGCGGAGCAGCGCTTCACGGGCGTCGCGCCCACCCGCCGCCGCGCCGCCACGACCACCCCCGCCTACACCGCCACCGTGCATGCGGGCGGACGTCGCCTGTATGTGGGCACGAGCCACCCCACTGCTGTTGCTGCGGCCGCCGCGCGCGACGGCGCGCTGGTGGCGCTGGTGGGTGGCGCGGCGGCCGTCGCGGCGGGTCTGAATTGTCCGCCGTCTGACGCTGCGGCCACGGCCACCCTGGCTGCCGCCCGCCCACTGACTGGAGAAGCCCTGCAACGCCGTCTCACCGAGCTGGCGGGGGAGGTGGCGCGGCGGGGGCGCCCCCCCGCGCCGCGGTGCGGCGTGTGTGACGCGTGCCGCACGCGCGCGGCGGGCGTGGGGCGGCGGCGCCGGTGTGAACGGGCGGCAGAGGCTGAGCAGGCGCGACCGCGGCGGCGGCAGCGTGCGGAGAACCCTGCCGCTGCGCCTCCGCCGCCGCGCCCCGCTCGGCCGCCGCCCCCTCTGACACCGCCGCCCCCGCTGCGCGCCACGGCCACGCCCCCCCCCGTCGAAGCCGACCTGCACGCCCGCCACATCAAGACCATGCCCGTGCCCCCGCCTCCGGCCGGCTCCCTGGAGCAGTGGGCGGCGTACGACTATGGGGCGTGGGTCGACGCGTCGTCCGCGCGCGGCGGCGCGCGCGTGCCGCGCGCGCGCGCGCGCGCGAGCGCGGCGCCTGCCGATCCTGCGGTCGCAACGCCCACGATTCAACCACCTGCCCCTTGGTCACGGTGTACGGGCGGGTGAGTGGGGAGGAGGGAGCCGGCAGCGGCACCACACCACTACGCCGCGCGGTGGCAGCCCTCACGTCCGCGCTGGCGATCGCGGGGGCGGCGGGCGCGGGGGTGCCGCCTCCTTACCTGACGGACGCGGGTCGAGACGCGGTGGCGGCGGTGGCGGAGGCGGTGGCGGTGGGGATAGAAGGGTAGGAGGGATGTTTCAAAACGCTTGCATTAAAATGAAAAAAACAAAACACACTTGGCACAAAAAAGACAAAAGCGACACAATGGGGCCGGCCACAGTCGGACGACCGGCGGACGTGTGCGGGATAAAAAAGTGGGGGGATAAACTTCAAACACACACACAACCCTTCTCTCTCTCTCCTTCTTCTCTTCACTTCCCACACGACGCGCACGCGCCGTTACCACCACCATCGCCCACCTTCCCGCCTCCATTAAACGCGCCGTTGAGCGTGGCCCCGATCCCCACCCCACTCTTCACCGCGCTGCACCCGCCCGCCGCCAGCCGCGCCTTCTCATCCTCAGTCGGCACCCGCGCCATCAACGGGCGCAACAGCAGGTGGAACAGGGCGGCCTGGTACGCGCGCCTCGGCTTGGCGGCGTCCCCCGCGGACGCGCGGTAGAAGGAAGTCACTTTAGTGAGGGAAAGTAAGCGCTGCGCAAAAAGAGGCCAGTTGTAGCGCGCGGCGACACGTTCGCGCGCAGCTTTGGAGATGGTGAGCCAGGCTTGCTCATCCGCGGCCGCTGCCTCAAAAAAGTCGGCCATCTTTTCGGCCGCGGCAGCCGGGTGGAACGGGTCGATGTGAAAACCGTTGACTCCGTCTTTCACGATCTCAGCGCCACCGCCGTGGATGGACACAAAGGAGGGGAGGCCGGTGGACATGGCCTCGATGGTGACGAGGCCAAAGGCCTGTCGTGGGTTGTGGGGTGGGTGGGAGGTCGAGTTTTTGGTTTTTCGGCGACCCCACCCCCTGGGCTGGGTCGCCCTCCTTTTCCCCCCGCCCTCCTTTTCACACCCCACTCACCTCATACAAACTCGGCATCGCGAACGCGCCCCGCGTGTCGGCCACCATGCGGTACAGCTCTCCATTGCGCACCGGGTTGGCTTGCGCCCGTATCCAGCGCGCGGTGCCAGCGGGAAGGCGGCCAGAGTCGAACAGCGCGTGCAGCGCGCGCGCGCAGGCCGCGCCGTCGTCATCGGGCGCGTCCTCCACGACCACGGAGCCGGCCACGATGATCAGGACGGCGTGGCTTTGGAGGCGAGGGCATTCGGCGAACAGGGTGGCGAGGCCGACCATGTTTTTGACGCTGAAGGGGTGGGTTAAAAGCAAAGGGTTGAAACACGAACGCTCTGGTCCTCCACCCACCCACCCCTTCCACATAACACACACACACACACACACACACACCACTCCCACCTGTCATTACGCCCGATGGCAAACAGGATGGGCTTGCCCCGCACCACGGTGCCACGCGCGAGCGGCGCTTGCTCCTCCCCAAAAATCATGTCCTCAAGGCCAGGCTGCAGCGACGTGATGCGGCGGTCGGCCGCGTCGTAGGGAAAGTAGACGGCGGCGTCGGCCCCCGGGGAGATGATGTTGAAGCGGGGGTCGTAGATGGAGATGCCGTGAGTCACTCGATACAGGCCGGGCAGCGTGAACGCGTTGAATTGTTCGTACTGGCCCGCCGACTCCAGGTCGCCCGCGGTGACGGAGGCGGACTTGCCCGCTATCTCTTGGAAGGTGGCTGAGGGTTTGCGGGGTGTGGAGGGTGGGTGGGGTGGGGGTGTCGTTTTGTCTCTCTCTCTCGCTCGCTCGCTCGTCCCGCCCTCTCCACCCCTCCAAACCGAGCGCACACGTGATGATGCAGTCCGCCCGCGCCATGGCCAGCAGGTCTGCCGTGATCTGGACGTCGGCATGCATCGCCGCATGCTGGGGCGCGCTCCAGCGCCACAGGTCTCTGTACTTTGATTTTTCCAGCGCGTGCGCGATCGAAAAGTGGGGCGCGTCAAAGTGGTTGGCCAGGAGGGACGCCACCAGGTTGCCGTCCGAATAGTTGCCCACGATGAGCTGGGGCGGGCCGCCCAGGTGGGCGGCCAGGTCGGAGGCTGCGTCGACGGCAAACCCTTCCAGGTAGGGCCACACATCAAACCGAGAGATCCACGGGCGCACGACGCCGCCCCCGTTGCGAAAGGGGACGCGCAGAATCACGGCGTGCTCCGTGCCCGCCACCTTCTCCAGGCGCACGTCGCACGTGGTGTTGCCGGCGTCGGGGATCAAACGGGTGAGAATGACGATCCGAGGCACCGCCGCCAAGCCCGCCGCCGCCAGGCGGGCCGCCATTTCAGCCTCCAGGGCGCGCGTCTGGTCCAGAATGTAGACGACCTGGCCCCCGGTGTCGGGCTTTCCTAAAACGTTTGCCTGTCCAAAAAATCCGTGCGGTGTGATCAGAGCTACACGCGTGATCGACGGCACGCGGGCGAGAAAGTCGGCGAGGCGGTCGGGGTCGGCAGCCTCCAGGACGTCGGACAGAAGGTCCATGGTCTGGCTGACAGTACCAGCCGTTGTGCCCCACCCGGGTTCAAACCCCATCTCCTGCAGCCTGTCCGCCAACTCCACCCACGGCGTATCGGGGGGTTGGGCGGCCAACCAGCCCAGCGCGCGCGCGAGCGCGCGCGGCAGGGCGGCCGCGCTGGCGATGCGTCCATTGATCATGACGGGGGTGCCGTCGAGAGTGAGATCGACAAGGTAGTCGTACAAGGGGGCGGGGCCGGGGCCGCCTGGGGCGGTCAGGGCGGTGGCCAAGTGGCGGTTGAGGAAGAGCGCCCCCGAACCAATCGACTGGGGGCGCGTCAGAAACGGCACGCCCCGGGCAAAGGGGGACAGATCGATCTCGAACACGCCGAGGGCTTGTTCTTTGGGGGTGAGGTGTTGGCCAGCCTGTGTGGTGTGGGGGTGGGGTGGGTGCGTGTGCGCGTGTTGTGTGTCGTGTGCGTTTTGGTTCAGAAAAAAAATCGCCCTCTCCATCCCCCACTCACCAGCGTCTCCTTCATGCCCAGATATTCAGCCGTCGTCAGCTCGTCGCACCGCAGCGTGGCGGAGCACAGGCGGACGTAGACCCAGCGCCCGGCTGTGGGGCGCAGCGCGATGCCGACGCAGGGAGGGACGACGACAGCCTCCTGGGCCACCGCCATGATCTCTTCTAACGCGCCGCCGTCGGGGTGGGGGCCCGGGCCGGCCATGGAGGTCAGCGCATCGCGCAGGACGTGGGGGAGCAGGGTGGCGCGGTGGTCGTCGCTGCCGCGCGCGGCGGCCAGCGTCGCGTCCAGCAGCGCCGCCACGTCCGACCGCCGCGCATCCACGGCGGCGCGCAGGCGGGCGAAGACGGACGAGGGGCCGTCCAGGGCGGCGGCGGTCAGGTAGAGGCGGCGCAGGAGGGCAGGTTGGGGCTGCGAGGAAGGGGGAGGAAAGAGGCATCGCGGGTTGGTACTGACCCTATCCGCCCCGCGCCCCACGCGCCTCCCACGCGTTTTGGCGCCCGCACCCAGCCTTCGCATGATGCCGACACCGCGTGTGGTCACATCTGCCACCCACGAACTCACCCGCAGGGCGCGGGTGGGGGGCGGCGCGTCGGTCGGCATGGCGGACCGCGAGTATCGTCGACAATGCGTGCGTGTGTGTTTTGCGGGTGGGGCTCTGTCCCGAGGCGTGGGGAAGCAGGGAGTGTGTTTATGTGTGTTTGTGAGCTTGACGTTGACAAGCGCGTGCGGGATGGAGGGGGGACGAGAGCGGGTGTGGAGTGGGCGAGAAGTGAGAGCGACGAGCGTGAGCGTCACTCTCCTCTCGCGCCCCCCACACGACGCGCGCGCGTGCTCCCCTCCTGCCGGGCGCCCTCCAGAATCGCGCATCCCGCACACCGCAAAGCAGCCGCCCCCGGCCCTGGCGTTTTTTAGGTGAGGGCGCCACGCGGGGCGTCGCTTTTCGCAAACCTCCACCCCTGCATGCGCGCACCACGGTCGCGCCCGCCGCCGCCAGCCCCCGTTCCGTCTCCCGCACCTCTCTCGTTGAGCGTGTATGGTGCTCACGCGTGCGCTGGTGACGATATTGTCATTGAAACCCCTCTTTTCCTTACACGCAGGCCCTCTTCCCCAATGCGTTTCGCGGCGCGCGCATGCGCCTGCCTGGTGGCGCTCCAGGTGCGTTTTTTGAGTGGGTGTGCGTCCCAACGCCCTGCGCGAGTCGACGCCAGGCAACAAGGGCTGCGTCGCCGCGGGAGAAAGGCAGGCAGAGGGGGTGCGTGCCCCCGCGGGCAGCAGCCGCGCCGCGCGCGCGCGCGCGCCAAAAACATCGCGCGCCGCGCCGCGCTCTCGAGGTTTTCCACCCGACAACTCACCCCCGACCCCCTCTTTCCCCCACACAGCTGGCCTCCGCCTGGTCGCTGCAGCGTCCCTCCCTGCTGGGCGGCGGTGGCGCCCGCCAGCGCCCCCCTTCCAACGATGACGCCGCGCCGACCGACGCGCGCCGCCGCCTTTCATCCTCCCCGCCCACCATCACGTTTGCGGAGCCGGACGGGCCCCCCCCTCAACTCGACCTCGAAGTCCTCAAACCGGGCCCCCTGCCCAAGCTGTCGTTTGAGGGGTGGGAGAAGCCGGAGCTGCCGTCGCTGCAGAAGCCCGAGCTGGAGGCGCCCGAACCCAATCAGCCGCCCTCCATCACGCTGGTCAAGCCTCAAAAGCCCAACATCACGTGGTCTGCGGTCACGCCTCCCGCCAAGAACTGGACCATTCGGCCGCCTGAAAAGGTCAACGGCAACGTGACGATCGTGAAGACAAAAATGATTCAAAACATCACAAAACAGGTCAACGTGTCCAAACCCGCGTGGAATGTCAACGTGACCGTCGTCAAGGGGCAGAAGCCGGACGTGCGGCCGTACTGGCAAAAGGTGAGGGCGAAAGAGGGGGCGTGTTGTTTTTGGCGGCCCGGTCTCTCTCTTTGTTTCCCCCAACCCCCCCCCCCCCCACACACACACACACACTTCACCAGCCTTCCGCCAACATTTCCGTCACCAAGTTCGACAAGTTCACGGGCTACAACTTCACGTACCAAAAGCCGCCCACCAACTTTAGCATCACCCTGCTGAAGCCCGGCAAACCCGCGTGGGGCAAGCAGGACGGCGTGTTTGTGAAAACGGAGGAGACCAAGGGGGTGACGATCAATGGCACGGTGGAGCCGCCTATTGTGAGTGTGTGAGGGTTTGGAGGGGGGAGGAAAAGAGGGAGAGGAGGGGAACAAAACACACACACACACACACACCACCACCCACGCTCCACACTCCACATCAGATGGTCGGCCCCGTGGACGACGTCATTGGCGAGCGCTACGTCTGCGTCTTTCCCAAGGGGTCGGCCGACTACACGACCTCCTACGCGCGCAAAGTGCCGGCGGGCCTGGCCGACAAGGCCGCGTCCAGAGACAAAAACTCGTTCATCGCCCCCCCCTACGGCGTCAAAGCCTTTGGCCCGGGGTGCATGACGTACGACTGGATGTGTCGGACGAATTATGGCGTGCCATGCTCAGGGCACGGCGTCTGCAGGTCGTCCCAGCCCAACAGCTGCCTGTGCTTCGCGGGGTACCGCACCTGCCTGCCCCCCGGCATGTCCAACGGGTGCGAGACCAACACGTACTCCGACCCCCAAAACTGCCTGGGGTGTGGGTACGACTACGCGACGTCCACCCCGGTGCCTGGCAAGGTGTGCGCCCCGGGGCAGGTGTGCTGCGGGCTGGCCGGGTGCACGACGCCCGCCGCGTGCAACACGACGGTCGCGACGAACGCGACCACCCTGCGCACATCCATCTATCCAACCCCCATCTCTGCGACCAAATCGCCGCAGGGGGTGGGCCTGCCGGCTGCGGATGGTGGGGCGTCTAACGGGGGCAGTGTGGCCGCGCCGACCGACCCCACCGCGCCCGTCGACGGCGCCGCGTCGTCGCCCCCCGGCGACGTCGACGGCGGCGCCGCCTCCGACCCGGGGGCCGCCCTGCCGCCTCCGCCGCCGACTGTGGGCGGCACGCTGCCCCCCTCCGTGGGCCGTGGCGTGGACCCAGACTCTGTGCTGCCGATTGCTGTCGCGCCAGGGCAGGCCGTCTCGATCCCCTCCATCCTGGGCGGCATGTCCGCCTCGGAAGCGCGCGCCGCCCTCGCCGCCGCGGGCGCCCGCTCTGCCGGCTATGGCGGCGGTCTGGCCGGCATGGGGGCGGGCGGCGACATCGCGGACAGTGTGCAGCGGACGCCGGTTGTGAATCCGGCGGCCGGGGCAGCCGCGTATGGAGGGGCTGAGATTGTGGGTGTGGCCGACACCCGGGGTGGCGGCTCGCGTGGCGCGTACGGTGGGGCGGCGCCCCGGGGTGGGGGTGGGCGCACGCCTGTGGGCGGGGGCGCCATGTTTAATGGATGATGGAAAGGAGGCGTGGGTGGGAGCGGGTTGGAACCGTGGTTGAGGGGAGCGTGTTTTTTGTCAACCGCGATTTTTTCCCTTGTGAAACGAAACAAAAACATCGAGTTTCATCCCAGCGCAAAATTCTACACACGGACCTGCTCTCTCTCCTCTTCTCACGCTTCGCCTGGCTCCCGTTCATCCAGCGCGCTCGCCGGCCGCCTCAAGCCCGCCTCCCCCTCCTCCTCCGCCTCCACACACGCCCGCACAGGGGCGTCTCCTGGAGCATCCGCATCTCGTTCCTCGCACAAAGCCGCCAGCTCGGCCGCGGCCGCCGCCAGGGCGCCCACTTGTGCACGCCGCCACGCGAGCGTGCGCGTCGCTGCCGCGCCATCCGTCCTGGCTGCATCCGCCCGCGCCACCGCGTCCGCGGTCGCCGCCGCCGTCACGCCGCGTCTGGGGTGGGCGGCGGCGGCGGCGCGCAGGGCTTCATACTCTTCCTCGCGCTCCCGCGCCGCGCGCGCTTCGCCCAACGCCGCCCGCCGCGCGTTCACCGCGGCGCGGGCGGTGTCTGCCGCGGTTCGTAAGGACTCGGCACGCGCCGTGTGGGCCGCTGCGTCCGCCCGGGCGGCGCGTTCGGCGGCCGCCAGCTTGGAGGCTTGCGTGTCGACAGCAGTCAGAGCCAGCTCCAGGGCTTCTGCAGCGTCGGCGGCAGCAGCCGCGTCAGCCGTGTGGGAAGCGCGCAGCAAGCGGACGTAGCTGTGAGTGAGGAGGGTGGGGGAGGTGGGTGGGTGTGGAGGCGGCAGACGGTTTGTGTGACCCATACACACGCCCCCTCCACAACACTCACGCTCGTGTCACGCGCTTCAACGGCGGCTCCCCGCGCGCTGACGACGTGTGCGACAGCAGGCGGTGCCGCACGACGGCGTCCTCGTCGAGAGGGGGGGCGGGCGGTGGCGGCGCGGTCGGCGTGGCGGCGTCGGCGACCATGGTGGGGAGAGAGGAGAGGGGGGGAAGGCACACACGCGTGGTCGTGTGAGAGACGAGGGGTTGTGCGAGGCAGGCGCGACGCGGGCTGCGGGCGGGGCCGCGGGAAGGGGAAAGGCAGGGAGCGAGATTTGTGTGTCGACACAATTCGTTCGCACTTCCTTCCTTCCACACGCACGCGGCGGCCGTGTCCTCCCGCGACCACTGCGAGTCGTCTCTGCACTCGCAAACCACCCCGTCCGAGGCGCCCACTCGGCCGCGCCCGCGGTGTGCCCGCGCGCGCCCAATCGGCACATACAATGAAGGGCCACGCCCAGCAGACCACACTGGCGGCGCTGCCGCTGCCGGTGAGTGGGTGTGATGAGGGTGGTGTGGAGGACAAACACAGGCCACGGCGGTGGCTCGAGGGGGGCGCAGGCGCCCCCCCGAGGCGAGGGAGAGCGCCCCATCGCGCCGCACGACGCCGGAACGAAGCCGGGCAGAGGGACGCTGGCGCCCCCGCCTCCTCCCCGCGTGAGACGCCCACCATATACCCGGTCCCTCCCTTCCCCAACACCCCCCACAGCTGCGCGTCGCCGCCCTGCCCGTGCACGCCGGCCTGGCCGCCCTGGCTGCCGCCACCGCGCTGCTGTCGCGCGCGCTGGCGGCGGCGGGGTGCCCGCCCGACGGCTACGTGGATGGTGCCAAGGTGAGAGAGTTGAATCGAGGGAGGCAACAGGGAGGCGCGTGGTGGTGTGTGCTGTGCGCGCTGACCCAAACTCACACACCCTCCTCCCCTACAGCTCCGCGAAGCCATGACCGTCATCGACCACATGTCGTACCGGGAGGAACAGTACCGGCTGCAGCTGCGCGCCGCGCGGGATGAAGCCGACGCGCGCGCGCGCGCGAGAAGCGGCGCGCCGCGTCGAAACTGATGAAGGCGAGGGCTGAAGCGGACGCGTCGGCTCGTGAAGCGGCCGCTGCGCGGGACGCGGTGGCTGTGGCGGCCGCGCACGCTGTGGTTGGCAGCGAGGATGGTGGAGGTGTGCGTGGGGGGCAGGCGACAACAGCCGCGCGCGCCCCTGCCGCCGCCGCCACGCACGCGGCCGCAGTCGCCGCCCTAGCCTCCTCCTGGTGGTTTAGGGGCCAGCCCGACTTTCCATCCATCTCGCACAAGGTGGTGGCCGCGCTGGCGGTGCCTCTCGCAGTCCTCTGGGCTCTCTGGGCACTCGGCCGGCCGGCCGCTGCGCGCGGGGGCGCGCAGCGTGCTGGCGGGGGCCGCGTTCCTGCTGGGCTTTTGTGCGTCCAGCTGGGTGTCGCTGGGGGCTGTGTAGAAGAGAGAGAGAAGGGATGGTGGGGGTGGCGGAGTAGAGAGGAGGGTCTTGATTTTTACGTTGTTCGCTACCCACGACAACGAAACCGTGTTTTCATTTTTTTGTGTAAACCTAAACCACAGTCCCCCCCCAAACTATGGGAGAGAGAGACGCGGCGTCTCCTGCTGGGCTCTTGTGTGCCAGCAGCTGGGGTCTGTGCTAGAGAGAGAAGGGGAGAGAGAGAGAGGGTATTGATTGATATCGTTCGCACACAACAAAAACGTGTTTTCTATTTGTGTCAAAACCTGCAATCACCCCCGAAATCGTCACAGAGACAGGGAGAGAGAGAGAGAGAGAGAGAGTCGCCGCGTTCCTGCTCGGGCTTTTGGGCCATCAGAGAGGGAAAGGGGGAGGGTCTTGATTTTCGATCGTTTTTCACCCGAACAAAACGTGTTGTCTATTCTTTTAACCTGCACCATACCCAGTCCCCCCCCGAACACAGAGATAGAGAGAGCCGCCCGCGCCCCAGCCTGTGATTGAAAAAAAAAGTCTCTCTCTGCGACAAAAGGGGGGCTTTCGTGTGTTGAAGGGTACAAAAAAAATCAGCAAACAAGAGCGTACAAAACAGCGCGTCAACTCAAGGGGATTCGGTGGGGCTTGTGTCTCGGGAAAGGAAAGCGGGGGGGCTCTCTCGTGATTCACGCCCAAGCACAGTAAAAAAAACTCTCCAGCGTTGGAACTCTCTCTCTCTCTCTTCCCGTCACACCATGCCCGGCGACCCGGGCCTCGCCCGCTGCACGTGCAGGTCCACCCCCCCCCCAAACGAGGGGGCCAGCACGTCGAAGAGGCCGTCCGGGTTTTCTGCATGCACCCAGTGGCCTGCACCCGGCAGCAAATGCACCGTGTGCCCCAGCGACACAATCTGGTCGGCGTCGCCGCCCGCCCACCTGTACTCAGAGCGTGCCGCCCGCACGAATGACACGTCGACGCCGGGGGCGGGGGAGGCGAGGAAGGGCCAGAGGGAGGCGGCTTCATAGTCGGTGTACATGCTTGCCACCCCATCCAGGTCCACCGCCCAGTCCAGCGCGCCCTGGTCCCCACCAGTGGGCGCCAGGTTGGTGGCCGCCCACCGGGCGACGCCGACCGAGAAGCCGGCGCGAGTCAGGCGGGTGGCGAGGTCTGCGCGGGAGGGCAAGGGCGTGGGAAGGGAGCGCAACACGTCCAGCAAGCGATCAGGGTGGTCTGCGGCATCAGGACCATCCCCACGCACTGCCCCCGGCAACGCGTCTAGCACCCACACGTGCACGGGGCGGGGCAGGGGGCGCCCCCCGTTGGCGGTGCCGAATTGATGCGCCGCGCTCATCACGACTTTGCCGCCGAATGAATGCCCAATCAACACCTCGGGAAACAGTTTCAGGTGGGACAGCAGAGCCAGGATGTCGGCAGCGGAGGACGCCACGCCGTCGGGGCCACCCGTGGGGCGGAGGGCCGCAGACTCGCCGTGGCAGCGCAGGTCGACGAGCAGGACTTGCCAGGAAGGGAAACCCTCCAGAAGCCGCCGCCCAAACGCCGCCAAATTGCGTCGCGACCCCAGAATGCCGTGAACCAGGACGGCGGTGGGGGGGGGGGCGGGGGCCGGGCGACATGTTGCGGAGCTGGGGGGTTGGGTGGTTGAGAGGAGAGGGTGGTTGGGGAAGGGCGTGCGCCCCATGCGCCACAGCACGCGCTCCCCTGCCTCCCTCATCCCCCTCTCTCTCTCTCACCATGGCCCCCTTGATAATCTCGTACGCCAGGGGCGCCCCGTCCGCCGGCGGCGGCGGTGCAGCCACACCTGCGGACGCTTTGCGCGATGGCGCGGGCACCACGCCGCTGGACACCGCTGCCCCGCGGGGCGGGGACGCGGGCGGGGAGCGAGGGCGGGGTTGGGGCACCGGGGTCACGGAGCCGGTGGCGGAGGGGAGGCGGAGGGCGCGGCGCGCGGTGGACTGGGCGAGCCGCGCGCGCGGAGGGGTGCGCGGGGGGGCGCCGGCCGGCATTTGGTGTGTGTGGAGGGGGGGGGGCGTGTGTGTGGTTCCGCGCGGTGTCGTGTGGGGGGGGCCGCGGGGCGGGGGAAGAGGAGGGGGCGCGGGGGAGAAAACCCAAGAGGGCGAGCGAACTGCAACCGCTCGCCGCAACGAACCAGCTCAACGCGCTCCTCCACTCAACTTCCCGCCGGCCTCCTTTCCCCACCCCAAAACGCTGCTCATGGAAACCGGAGATTTTAGAATGGACTCACAGGAAAGAAAAAGACAGAGACACGCGTGTGTGGGGGTGGCGTTGGCGAAAGAAAAACTTACTTCCTTCAACTTTTCCTCTCTCCTTTTCACTCCACCGCCACTTTACCACCCGCCGCCTCCAGCTTGCCCCGCAACTCGTCCGCGTCCGCCTGTTTCAGGCCGCCCTTGATGACGCACGGCGCTTTTTCGACCAGCTCTTTGGCTTCTTTCAAGCCGAGCCCCGTCGCGGCGCGCACCTCCTTGATGACCTTGATCTTGGCGTCCGCATCGAAGCCGGCGAGCTTGACATCGAACGCGGTCTTGGCTTCGGCAGGGGCGGCGGCGGTGGCGTCGGCAGCGGGTGCGGCCGCTGGCGCGGCCGCGGGGGCGGCGCCCGCCGCGGCGAAAGAGAGTGGCCCCACGCCAAGCCGCTTTTGCAGGACGTCGGTGAGTTCGGCAACCTAGAAGTGGGGTAGGAATGGGGAAAGAACAGGGGAGTGGTGGGCGCGATTTCTTTCGTTTTTCGACGCAGGCACCGCCCGCCCGCGCGGGCCGCCGGTCGGAATTGTCTGCGCCCTCCCCTCTCTCCTCCCCTACTCTCCCCGCATTCCACCCCCACCAAACTACTCTCACTCTCACCTCCAACAAGTTCAGGGCCAGGATGTCGGCGACCAGCTTGTCCACGCGCGGGGAGAGGGTGGTGTCTTCGGGCGCGGTCGCATCGTCGTCGGCCGCGTCAGCCGCAAACGCGCGCGCCCCGCCCCGGCGAAAGGCGGCGCCCCCGGACCGGTGTGTGTGGTGCGCGGTGGCGCTGCAGGCGGACGAGGAGGCGACCGCGGCCGAGCGGGCGGCCACCGCGTCGGCCGCCGCGGCGAGTGGGCGCAGAGCGGCGCGCCACATTGAGAGAGGAGGGGGAGGCGGGGCGGATGGAGGGGGCAGAGGTGGTGTGCGCAGGCGTGTGCGCTCGCGCAAAAGGGGGGGCGCGTGCCGCTGGGAACACAGGGCGGTGGAAGGGCGCAAGAAAAGAGAGCGCGAGTTGTTCGCAATCCGCAAGACTTTTTTGTTTCGTTTTGCGTCGATTGCGTCGCCCCGTGCCGCCCCCTCCCTCCCACGGCCGTGCTCTCAAACGCGCTCTTCGACGCCTCTTTCTCGCGTTGATTTTTTTTCTTCCTCTCCCACGCGCGCGCGCCATCGTGTGACACGCGCCGTCATATCACTTGGTTTTTGTCTCCACGACCACGTCACCCTTGTTTGCGGGGCGCGGGGAGGAGAGGGGCGGTCGCGGTGGCAGCCAGCGAACGAGGGCGGCGTCCACAGAGCGCGGGCAACGCCTGCTGCCCGTGGGCCGAGCCGCCTGCTCCACCGCTGGAGCGCGCGCCTCGCCCTCACCGCCTTTTTGGCGGCCGCCACCCCCTGGCCACGCCCCAGATCGTCGCCCCACCCCAGAGAGACGTTGTGAGCATGTTTCCCAGCATGGGGTGGCGCGTGATGCGGTTTAGGAACGCAGTGCGCCGTCCCGAGGAACTAGCTTGGATATTGCATTGCTAGTACCAGACGTGCGTGCGAAACACGTCGAATCAAAATCACCTGTAACATGTGATCACACTTGATCAGGATCTCTTGTTCAGTTGACACACCTGTTCGCAATCTCCAGATTGGCGAGCTTTCCAACCTCGATGCTGACGGAAACCGCGTTTGCCAGAGAGCGGGAGGCACCTTAATTTCCGCTGCAGTGCCGCCGCGTTTTAGCGGCGGCGCGCAGTCGTTGACTTCGATGACCGCGGCGTGTTTGCGACATTCCAACGCCACGCCAAGGCAGAGCGGCGTCTGAGGGGCGATTGCATGCGCCCAGAACTCACTAGCTTTTTTTTTGGGTAGGAGGGACAGGGTGACATGAAAACATAGGAAAAACACAAAGCAACAACACACACTCGCCCACCCCTCCACCATCATTCCCTCTCCCGCTTCTTGGGCACCCCGCGCACCCCGTCCTCCGTCACCACATACGCAGCACTGCCCGCCGGCAGGCTGGGCGACTTGACCAGAGTCGCCGCCCGCGCGCCGCGCCGCCAGTGCAGCAGAACACGCACAGTCGGCGCGTGCGCCCACGCCACGCCTAAAGCGGGCACCAGGCGCGCCCCACTACCGTCTGCAGCCACGCGAGTTGTCACTTGATTCGTGACGACGACAGCCACGCCGCGGTCGCGGGCCAGGGAGGACAGGGAGGCAGCCGTGGCGGACAGAGCGCGCGCGCGCGCGCGCCGGCGGTGAGCGCGCCCGCCCGCGCCAGAAACGCGATGGAGTCGACGATGATAAGTTTGACTGTTGGATGGCGGTCGCAAAGGGAGGGGAGGGCGGCGATGGCAGCAGCCAGCGTCGCAGCATCCGGCGCCCGCAGCACCCGCACCCGCGCCAACAACGCGTCACGCGTGGCCCCCGCCGCCGCCGCCCGCTTAGCATCACCTGCCGGCGTGCCGGAAGGCTCTCGCGCTGCCAGGCGGGCCAAGTGGGACGCAAGAGCGGTGGCCAGAGTGGGAGCGCGGTCTGCGAGCGCGCCACCCTCTGTATCAATGAACAGCGTGTCCCCGTCGGCGCCACCAAAGGCAGCAGGAATGGCAGCATCCAAAGCCAGCTGCAGCGCGAGCTGCGTCTTGCCGACAGCGGGAGCGCCACCTGGGGAGGAAGGGTTGTTGGGTCAGAAACAAGCTTCACCCTTTCCTTCTCCTCCCACCCACCCCACACACCATCCCCACACACTCACAAAACTCGGTCAACTGCCCCGGCGCCACTCCACCCCCCAGCACGCGGTCCAGGTCAGCCACAAACGTGACGACGCGTGTCGCGGCCGCGTCGCGGCGGAGTAACGCGGCGGCTGAGGTCGCGCCCGGCAGCGAGGCAGCCAGGGAAGGAGGAGGCGGCAGAGAGGCGAGAGCAGCAGACGCGTCGTCGTCCGTGATGTTGGCGGCTGAGGGTGAACGAGGTGGAGGGTGGGTCCGAGGAGGCATCGTGTTTCAGTGCCTCTGCGCCACGCCCTCTTCCTTCCCATCCCTACCTTGGGCCACGTCCCCAGCCGTCAGCCCCTCAAAATCAGCGGCCGTGCGAAACCCGGCCGCCGCCAACGCGCCCCGCAGCGAGGGCGCGAGCGGCAGGCAGGCTGTTTCAATGCGCGGAGGAGGAGGGGGAGGGGGAGGGCGAGCGGCCATGGTGTGGGTGGGTGGGTGGGTGTGGGCACGTGGTTGTGCGCAGGCCGGCTCCGCTGCGCGCGGGGAGAGAGGGAAAAGAGAAAAAACAATGCGGCGAACAAACACAATTCGCGTCGAGAGACCGCTCTCGCCGTGTATGTGGTGACCGCGCGCGCTGTGCTGCGCTGTGCACACAGCACACACACACCATGTCCGCCACTCCACCCCAAACCCGCGTCCTCCTGGCCGGCGACGTGCGCGGCCGGTTCGCTGACCTCTTTGCCCGCGTCGCCGCAGTCCATGCCAAGGCGGGCCCGTTTGACGTGCTGCTGTGTGTGGGGGCGTTTTTTGAGCCGGAAGGTGAGGAGATGTGGGAGAGGAGGGGAGGGGAGAGAGAGAAACACGGCGGGGAGGAGAGCGACGGCTTACGCCTCTCTCCCCTCCCTCAGACCCCGAACCCTCCACCACCACCTCGTCACCCCCCCCCCCACCATCACCTTCCGACCCCACCGACCTGGGCGAACTGACCCCCTACATCACCGGCTCCGCCACCCCCCCCGTCCGCACCCTGTTCCTCGGCGCGTTTGGCAAGCGCGCGCGCGCCACCCTGGCCGCCCTGGCCGCCGCCCCACACTGCGGCATAGCTCACTTGGGGCGGGCGGGGGTGGTGGATGTGGCGGGGTTGAGCGTGGCCTTTTTGGATGGCGTGTTCGAGCCTGGAGCGCGGAGTTCGAATGATGCAACCGACGCTTCAACCCGCCGCAACTACACGCGTGCCGACGCCGCCTCCCTTGAAACCGCTCTCGCCGCGTCAGCTGGCGACATCGACATCTTCCTGACGTGTCAGTGGCCTGCCGGCCTCACCGCCGGCCTGGACGCCACCCTGCGCCCGCCGCGCGGCGCGTGCCCCATCAGCCGTGGCGCGGCCCCAATTGCTGCGCTAGCTGACGCGGTGCGTCCACGCTACCACGTGGCGGGAGGCGGGGGCGGCTTCTACGCGCGCCCGCCCTACGTCAACCCGGACCGTGGCGCTGGGGCTGTCGTGACGCGGTTTGTGGGGTTGGGGCCGGTCGGCGGCGACACCAAGTGGCTGCACGCTCTCGCCCTGGTTCCCGCAGCCCGCCTGTCACCTTCTGCTTTGGCAGAAGCACCTGCAGACGCTACGCAATCACCCTACTCTGTCGCAGCTGCCGCAGAAGCAGCAGCAGCCGACGACGCCGCCTCCGCCCAACCCTGGCGCTGGACTCAACCCGCCGCCAAGCGCGCGCGGTCCGCGCCGCGCGGCACCCCCTCCCACGGCCGCCCGGGCGTCGTGTCGGCCGCCCGCAAAACGGTGTACGTGGGCAACTTGTCGCCTGATGCCACGGAAGAAGAGGTGGAGAAGCTGTTTAGCGGTGCGGGGCGTGTGGTGGACATCCGGCGCTCTGCCGGCCCCGGCGGCACGGGCGTCGCCCGCTTCGCCTTTGTCCAGTTTGCTGAGACGTCGGCCGTCCCCTCCGCAGTGGCTCTAACAGGCACCAAGCTGGGCGGCAGGGAGGTGGTGGTGCAGCCGTCGGGCGGCGCCGGCGCCGGCGGGTCACACCCCGCCCCCCCCCCCCTCCACCGCCCTGCCCCCCCCCCCCTCCCGCCCCCGACTGCTGGTTCTGTTTGTCCAACCCGGCGGCTGACGTGGACCTGGTGGTGTCTGTGGGAACGAATGTCTACGTGGCACTAGACAAAGGCCCCATCGATCCGGCAGGCCACACCCTTGTCCTCCCCATCGAGCACGCGCCCTCCTACCTGGCCCTGCCGCCTGCGGTGGCGGATGAGGTGGACGCATATTTGGATGCTTTAACCAAGCTGGCTGCCGCCACTCACCCAGGCGGCGGCCTGCTGATCTGGGAGCGCTTTGCCAAGCTGCGCGGCCGCGGCGGCGGCAACCACGCCCAATTCAACGCGCTGGCGCTGGATGGAGAGGCGGTGGCAGGTGCAGAAGCCGCCCTTCGGGCCACCGCGGCCGACGCGGGCGTGACCCTGGTCAAGGTGGAGGGGGCGGCGCGCGGGGGCATGGCGCCACGCGAAGCCTTGCGAGACGTTGTCGGCGACGGCGAGTACTACGTCGCCACCCTCCCTTGCGGCACGCGCTACGCGTCCCCCGTGCCGCGCGGGGAGCGGCACCCCCTGACGTTTGGGCGGGTGGCGGCGGCCGCGGTGGCTTGTGCGCCGCAGCGCGCCGACTGGAAAGAGTGCCTCGTGTCGCCGCCTGAAGAGGTGGAGGCGGCGACCGCGTTTAAAGAGAGGTTTAAAGAGTTTGAGCCGGCTGCGTGAGTTTTGTGTTTTGGGGGGGTCCTGTGTTTATCTGACAAAAAAAAAACGAGTCGAAACAAAAAAAGCTCTCTCTCTCTCTCCTCTCTCTCTTTTCACCCTTTCCTCTCATCCACATCACCCGACCGACCCCTCCAGCTTGAGTGACATCAGCTGGTTGACTTCAGCCGCAAACTCCAGGGGCAGCTCGTTGAACACGTCGCGGCAGAAGCCCGCGATGATCGTCGCCACCGCTTCATCGGCCGGCACGCCACGCGACTGGAAGTAAAACAACTGGTCCTCCGAGATTTTGGAAGTCGATGCCTCATGCTCCACGCGAGCCCCAGGGTGGCGGACAGCGATGTAGGGGTAGGTGGCCGCGCGCGCCGTGTCCCCGATCAGCATGGAGTCGCACTGTGACGCGTTGCGCGCGCCCGAAGCGGACGGCGCCACCGACACCAGCCCCCTGTACGCGTTGGACGACGTCCCCGCCGAGATGCCTTTGGACACGATGCGGGAGCGGGTGTCCTTGCCGACGTGGATCATTTTTGTTCCCGTGTCGGCTTGCTGCGCGCCGTTGGTCAAAGCCACGGAGTAAAACTCGCCGACGGAGCGGTCGCCGGCCAGGACGACGGAGGGGTACTTCCATGTGATGGCGGACCCGGTTTCGACCTGTGTGGGGTGTGGGGTGGGGATTGGGAGGAGGTGGCGGGTGAGTTGTGAAGAAACAAAACAAAAGAGGAAACACAAAACCCAACCCACACACACACACACACACACACACACACACACTCCCATACCTGGGTCCACGAGATCTTGGAGTCGGCCCCCGCGCACAGCCCCCGCTTGGTGACAAAGTTGTAGATGCCGCCGACGCCGTGCGCGTCGCCCGCGTACCAATTTTGGACGGTGCTGTATTTGATCGACGCCCCCGCCCCCGCCCTCAACTCCACGACAGCCGCGTGCAGCTGGTTTTTGTCGTAGGAGGGGGCGGTGCACCCCTCCAGGTAGGAGACAGAGGCGCCGTCCTCGCACACGATGAGCGTGCGTTCGAATTGACCCGTCTCAGCGGCGTTGATGCGAAAGTAGGTCGAAATCTCCATCGGACTCGCCACGCCCTTGGGCACGTAGACAAAGGAGCCGTCAGAGAAGACGGCAGAGTTGAGGGCGGCGTAGTAGTTGTCCGCAGGGGGGACGACGGAACCCAAGTGCGTGCGCACCAAGTCCGGGTGCTCTGCGACCGCCTCGCTCAAACTCATGAAAATGACGCCCGCCTCGGACAGCTCCTTTTTAAACGTGGTCGCAATCGACACCGAGTCAAACACGGCGTCCACGGCGACGTTGGTCAGCCGTTTCTGTTCGTTGAGCGGGATGCCCAGTTTTTCAAACGTTTTGAGCAACTCGGGGTCCACCTCATCCAGGGACGCCTTCTTCTCGGGCGCCGCCCGCGGCGCAGAGTAGTATGACAGGTCCTGGAAATCGATGTCCGGGAAGTGGGCGTCCACCCAGCCGGGGGCCGGCATCGTGAGCCAGGCGCGGTAAGCACGCAGCCGAAAGTCGAGCATCCAGTCCGGTTCATTCTTCTTGGCCGAAATCGCGCGCACCACAGACTCGTCCAGCCCCTTGGGAAAGGTGTCGGACTCGATGTCGGTGACAAAGCCGGCGGTGTAGGGGCTGAAGAGGGGTGAGGGTGGGTTGGGTCGGGAATGCGCGAAACAGCGCGGCGTGGCACGCTCTCTCTCCCTCCGCCGTGCCCCGCTCCGCGCCCTCGCTCTCCAACCCTCACTGCCGCAGCACGGTCACCCAGCACTCTCCCCACAACCCAACGAACTCACCGGTCCAGCATTTTCTGAATCCGCGACCGCTCCTCGGCCGCCGCGTCCACGACGGTAGCGCCCTCGCCGCCCGGCGGTGCCGCGGCGAGGGGGCGCAGGGCGCGCCTGCCAGTCACCGTGACCCTGCTGGAGGGCGCGGAGGCCCGGGCGTGGGCGGGCGGGCGGCGCGGCGTGCGCGGCGGCGCGGCCAGCGCGGCTGGGGCGGTGGCAGTGGTCGGGGCGCGCATTGGGGAGGGGAAGCAGCACGCGGCACGGGAAGGTGTCAAGAGCGTGTGTGCGTGTTCGTGTGTGTGTAGGCGCGGGCTGCTGGGTGCGGGTTTGTCGGGTGGGGCCGCGGCGTCGGAGGATTGTGAATGCAAGTGTTTTTTTTTCTTTTTTTTCGGCTCACTCTCCGTCGTGGCTCGCTCCCTCTCCTCGACGCCGCCCTCCAACCAAGCAGCAGGCAACAGAGCGCAGCAGCACACACACACACACACACACACACACACACACACACACACACACACACACACTCCCACACAATGCGGCCCCACGCCGCCCCCCTCCACCCCCCCGCGTCCACGTCGGCGCCCGCGCCGCGCGCCCCACCGCCCCCGCGCGCTGTGCTGCGCGCTGTGCCGCCACCCTCCGCCCCCCGCCCCGCGCGCACGCCTTCTCTGGCGCCTGCGGGGCGGCCCACCGGCCGCGCCGACCGCGCGTCCACCACGCGCGCCGCGGCGGCCGCGCCCGACGCGACGCTCACGCTGACGGAGGCCAACGTGGAGGCCGTGCTGGACGAAGTGAGGCCGTACTTGATGGCGGGTGAGTGGATGGAGTGTGTGGGAGGGAGCGGGAGAGGGAGATGGGAGGGCAGCTGTCGAGGGCTCTCAGAGACACAGCAGATGCGAAAAACCCAACCCTCACCCCCCACCCACACCCCTCACCCACTCTCAGACGGTGGCGACGTCGAGCTCGTCGAAATCGATGGCCCCATCGTCCGCCTGCGCCTCAAGGGCGCGTGCGGTTCCTGCCCCTCCTCCACGACGACGATGACGATGGGCGTGAAGCGGCGGCTGCAGGAGAGAATTCCAGAAATCAGTAAAGTGGAGGAAGTGGCGGCCGACGTCACCGGCCTGGAACTCACCGAACCCAACGTGGAGACCGTGCTGGATGAAATTCGGCCCTACCTCGTCGGCACGGGGGGGGGCGGCCTCGACCTCGTCTCCCTGGATGGCCCCCTCGTCAAAGTGCGCATCACGGGCGCTGCCGCCGCCGTCATGACGGTGAGGGTGGCGGTCACCCAAAAGCTGAGGGAGAAGTTTCCCGCGCTGGCGGCGGTGCAGTTGGTGGCGTGAATGGGAAGGGAGGGGGGGGTGGTGTGGGTTGTGACGGTGGGGGCGTCGTCGTTGCGTGTTTTTTTTTTTTCATTCTTTGTGCCTTTCCTTTTTTGCTTCTGTAGAGAGCGTTTGTGTGCGGAGTTCATGTGCCTTCTTCTTTCTCGGTGAAGCGGGGTTTGGGCGCTGGCTGGGCGCAGCAAAAACGAAAACAAAACCCGCGGGCGCACTCTCACTCGACCGTGCATCCCGCCGTTTCCCTCTCTCCCTCCCCCTCCCGCCGTGTTGCCCTCTCCTCCCTCCACGGGCTCCCCGCACACCACACAACAGCCATGCTGACCTCCTCCTCCCTGTCCCTGCGCCTCGCCCCGGTGCGCGCCACGTCCCGCGCGCGCCGCTCCGCGCGCGCTGCGCCGCGCGCTGAGTCCACGCCCCCCTCCCGCGTCTCGGGCGGCGCCATCGGGGGCGGCGCCGCCGGCGGGCTGGGCCCGGCGGTCGGCCTGAGGCCCGCTGTGGCGGGTGACTACGCCAAGGCGTCGATTAAGGTGCGTGGGGAGGGAGGGAGGCGGGTGCGCGCGCGATGCGTCGGATTTCAAGATGGGAGCGCGAGTGCGCGTGCCCACGCCGCGACACCCGCGCTGGCTGCCTCCCCAGACGCGCGCACGGAACCACTGCTTGCATCGGGGCGGGCGAGTGGGCAGGGAGAGGGGTGGTGGGCGTGCGGGGAGGGAGGACAGCGCGCCTCCTTTTTTTTCTCGGCGCCGACCAAAACAAACGAACCGTCGCGTTCCCTCCCTTTTTCCCTCCTCAGGTCATCGGCGTCGGCGGCGGCGGCTCCAACGCCGTCAACCGCATGCTGGCCTCCGACTTGCGCGGCGTTGACCTGTACGTCATCAACACGGACGCCCAGGTGAGAGAAGAGAGGCGGGAGAAGGAAGGAGGATGAATGAAAAAAAGGGTGCTCAACCCACCCTCTCCCACCAAAATCCCCCACCCAACCCTCCACGCAGGCCCTGGCCACCTCCCCCGTCCCCGCCTCGAACAAGGTGCAGATCGGGGCCAAGCTGACTCGCGGCCTGGGCGCGGGCGGCCGCCCCGACACCGGGGCCAAAGCCGCCGCCGAGTCCAAGGGCGCGCTGGAAGCCTTGCTGGCGGGCACCGACATGGTGTTCGTCACCGCGGGCATGGGGGGTGGCACCGGGTCGGGGGCTGCCCCCGTCGTCGCGGCCGCCGCGCGCGCGGGCGGCGCGCTGACGGTCGGCATCGTCACCACCCCCTTTTCGTTCGAGGGGCGCCAGCGCGGGTCCCAGGCGAGGGAGGCCATCGAAGCCCTGCGCGACGCCGTGGACACGCTGATCGTCATTCCTAATGACCGGTGAGTGATGGGGGTCGAAACAATGGTCGTTTGTTGGGGGTCTTCATTTTCGCGAAGCACGCACACACACACACACACACGCACACACACACACACACACACACACACACACACACACGCACACACACACACACACACACACACACGCACACACACACACACACACACACACACACCATCCCCTCTACCCTCAGCCTGCTGGACGCCGTCGATGCCTCCGTCCCCGTCACCGAAGCCTTCCGCGTGGCGGACGACGTGCTGCGCCAGGGCGTGCGCGGCATCTCCGACATCATCACCATCCCCGGCCTCGTCAACGTCGACTTTGCGGACGTGCGCGCCGTCATGACGGGCGCTGGCTCCTCGCTGATGGGCCAGGGCATCGCCTCCGGCAAGGACCGCGCGCGCGACGCGGCGCGCGCCGCGATTTCTTCGCCCCTCCTCGATGTCGGCATCGACCGCGCCAAGGGCATCGTGTGGAACGTGACCGGCCCCCGCGACATGACGCTGGCCGAGGTCAATGCGGCCGCCGAGGTCGTGTACGACTTGGTGGACCCGGAGGCGAACCTGATTTTTGGGGCTGTCGTGGACCCGTCCATCCAGACGGGGGAACTCTCCATCACGCTCATCGCCACCGGGTTTGGTGATGCCGGGCTCGCCGGGTCGGCTGTCGCCCCTTTCGTGGAGCGGCGGGCGCCGGCCGCGGCCGCGGCGCCCGTGATGGCGGCGACAGCGAGCGAGGCGCAGGTGGCGCGCGCCGCGGCTGCCCCCGCCTCCAAGGCCGCCCTCGACATTGTGGTGCCCGCCTTCCTGCGCCGCAACCGCAAGTGATGAAGCGTGTGGGTGGGCGTGAGAGAGTGTGTGTGCTTGTGTGTGCAGGGAGCAGGTGTGTGTTGAGTTTTTTTTTCGATTTCCTTTTCCTAGGCGTGGACCCTGGTGCTTTTTTACCCCCCCTCTTTCGTTACCCCCTGTTTCCATTCAAGAAAGCTGTGCCCCCCCCCCCATGACTTCCAGGGGCGTGTGTGGAGAGAAACACAACTAAAAACAACGGGGGGTGTTTGCAAAACAAAATCGATACAAAACACTTCCACGAAACTGCCGCCCTTCTCTCTCTCCCGTCACACACACACACCTCCCACCCAAAAGAAACGTCTCGCACGCGCACGACGACGCTCTCCCCATCATGAAGGCGTCCCCCGGCGACGCACCGCCCACCTCACCCCACCACCACCACCACCACCACGGCGGCGGCGGCGGCACGCCACGCGAGACGGGGCCCCTCCCTGTGTCCGCCTCGCCGGCGAGGGGGCACGCCCCCCCCCGCAAAGTGTTGCGCGTGGATGCGCAGGGGCGCACGACTTATGTGCTGGTGCGTGGGTGTGTGGGTTGGAGAGGGAGAGAAACAGGGAAAGGGGAGTGTCTTTTTTTGTTTCCTCTCTCCCACCGCCTGCCAACCTACACACAGGCCGACCGCCACACGCTGGCCCTGTCGCTGGGGGTGCCCTACCGCGACTTCCGGGTGATAGATCCCATCACGGTGAGAGGGAGAGAGAAGGAAAGGGAGACAGGGAAGGAAAGGCAACGCGCCTTCTCTTTCCATCCACACCCTCCCCTCCACCATCCAGACCGCCGCCTCCGACGCCGCCGCCAACACCATCTTCATCCGTAGCCGCGCCATTGGCGTCGCCCTCGAAGGCGTGCGCGCCGTCGTGTGCGCGGACCAGGTGCTTGTTCTCGCGGCACCCCCCGCGGGCAGCGGGGTGGGGGGCACGCCCCCCCTCCTCCCCAGCGGCGGCGGGGCGAACACGGGCCCGCCCGCCCCCAACGCACCGTTTGTACGGGACCTGGTGGAGCGGACGGCGTGGTGGTGCGTGGAGGGACGGGAGGGAAGAGAGAGTATTGAACGCACGTGTTTCAGACACCCACAAAACTCACCCTCAAACAATCACCCTGCACCACCTCCCACTCCACCAAAACAGCTTCCCCTCCCGCGACGGCGGCCTCCCCTACGAACTGCGCGCCCTGGAGGCGGTGTTGGCCACGGTGGCACGGCGGCTGGAGGAGGATGCAGCGGCGTTGGACAGCGACGCGGCGCCGGCGCTCGAGGCGTTGGGCGCGGGTAAGAGAAAGAAAGAGAGAGAGCGTTGTGTGTGTGTGTTGCCACTAGTTTTCTCCGCCTTTTAGACTGCACACCTCTAACAAACAACGCACCACCCTTTTCATTTTCACCAGGCGTCTCGCGGGAAGGCCTGGACCGCGTGCGCTCCGCCAAAGCGTCACTTGCCCGCCTCGCCGCGCGCGCCGCCGCCTTCAAAGCCGCCCTGGACGCCATCCTGGCCGATGACGCCGACATGGACGCACTGTACCTGTCCCGCAAGGCGGCAGTGGCGGCCGCGGCGGCGGGTGGAGACGCGGGCGATGACGTGCAGCCCGCTGCCGCCACCCCTCAACCACCCCCTCCCCCCTCCCCCGCCACCATCTTTGTCATGGAGCGCACCCGCTCCATGCGCTCCATGCGCTCCTGGCCCATGTCCACCCCGGAGGAAGCCGCCGGCCTGCCTGCTCCCTCCTCCCGCCGCACCAGCGCGGGGGGTGCCACAGTCGACGACGACGACGACGGCGCCTCCGTTCGCACCGTCGCCTGGCTGCGCCCCCCTGACGACCCCGCCGACGTGGCGGACTGTGAAAAACTGCTGGACGCCTACCTGGCCCGCGTGGCAGCGGTGGTGGCGGGGCTGGATGCTTTGCGCGACCGTGCGGCCGCGGCAGAAGCTTTAGCACGCCTCGACCTCGACAGACGGCGCAACGACCTCGTCGCCTTCAACATGACGCTGTCCATGGGGTCGGTCTCCCTCGCCCTCGTGTCGGCGGTGGGGTCGGCGTTTGGGCAGAACCTGTACTTTTCGGCGACAGTCACCCCCGCGTGGGCGTGGCACGCGGCGACGTGGAGCGCTGTCGCCGCCGCCGCTGCGTTGTTGGCGGGCCTGCTGGCCCACGCCAAGCGGCGTAACCTGCTGTTCATTCCAAGTGAGGCGTGAGATGGAGAGAGGGGGAGTGGAAGGAGTGCGTTTCGTAAAAAATGATCACCTTTTTTCTTCATTTCTTTTCTATCACAGCCTGCTCAAACCCTCCCTCCCTCCCTCCCCCGCCCTCGCCTCCACAAAGGCGCGCAGGGCGGCCACATCGGACTCCTCCAGGCGGGGGATGACGTGGCCACGGCCGTGTTCAATGATCAGAGGTGAGACACAGCCGGCTGCGAGCGCGCGCGAGAGTGAGGCCGCTGGGTCGCGCCGCCCGATCACGTGCAGCGTGGGGAACGCTAAAGGCGGCAGCTCATTGGCGTGGGTCGCGCCTCCACCCACCGCCGCTGCCACGGCGGGCGGCAGGGCGCGCGGCGGGATGCCACAAAAAAAGAGGCCAAAGGAGGGGAGGTGGGAGGCGCCAGACAGCATCGGCGAGCGCGCCTGGACCATGGAAAGCAGTATGGCGCCCAGTATGCATCCCTGTGAAAACCCAAGCACGCCGTCACAGGGCGTGGTGGTGAGGACGCGGGCCACGAGGGCGAGCGCGTCTTCAGCGCCGTCGTACACCCACCCGGAGGGAGTGCGCTCCGCGTTCCACCATTCATAGTGTGGGGGCGCGAACGGGTTGTCGTCGGTGGGGGGGCCGCGCGCGGGGTGGGGGGCGTCCAGGAAGATGGGTTCGATGCCGGCGGAGGCGAGGACGGTGTCGAGGCGCGCCATCTCGAGCTGGGGAGGGGGGGCGGGGTGGGTTGGGAGAGAGCGAGGCGCACGTGAATAGGCATCGTCAATGGGGCGCGCGACGTTTGACTGCCTCCTCCCCGCGCTCCCTCCTCGCCGCCCCCCTCCTCCCCGCTTCCAGCGTGCCGGAGGAGTCCATACCCACCACCGCCCCCGGCAACACACGCACCTGCTCCCTCAGAATCGCGCCGCTCGTCCTGAAACCATGGAGTGCCAACACCCGCAGGCGCCGCCTCGGCGGTTGGGCCCCGGGCGGCACCGCCATGGCGAGCGTGGGAGAGGTGTGTTGGGCTGCGCCCGGGCCACTGTGCGCAGCAGTGTGGAGAGAGAGGAGGAAAGAAAAAAGAAGCGCGCGCGGTTGTGTTTTCAACGTCGGTCTTCTCCGCACAACAGAAACAAGTTTCAACAGAGACCCACCACCAAAACTGAACGCCGTCTCACCCTCGCCGACTGCGCTTCCTGCGCTCGCCACCATTGTCGTCTCCTGATCCCCGGCCATCGTCTCGGGCGCCTCGATCCTCCTTCCGCCGCACCACCCTCGCTTCTGCCGCGGCCACGCGCGCGGCAGCCGCTGCTTCCGCCCTCCGCGCGTCATCCAACAGCGCTTCCGCGGCAGCAGCCCTCCGTTCAGCCACCGCCACCGCGCCATCAGCCGCGGCAGCCACCGCGGCCGCGGTCTCGGCTTGCAGCGCCCCCACCCGCGCCGCCACGTCCACCGCCCCCGCGCCGCCCGGCACGGCGGCCAGCGCGTCGCGCGCAGTGGCAGACTCAGCACGAGCAGCTGCAGCCGCAGACCTCAGCCGTTCAAACTCGCGGGCGGCGGACGGGTCCAGCAACAACTGGCGCGCGTTTGTGATCGCGGGCGTGGCCGCCGTCGTCACCGCCGCCAGCGCAGCCCGCAGGGTCACATTCTCCAGCGTTTTGTCGGCCACCGCGGCGGCGGCCGCGTCGGCGGGGGACGGGTCGCCCGGGGCGGCGGTGGGGGGCGGCGGCGCAGACGCGACGGCGGCGGCAGCGGCAGCTGCTTCATCGGCGGCGGCGCGCCACCTGTCTGCGTTGGCGTGGGCGGTGGACAGGGCTTGCTCCAGCTCGGTGATGCGGGCGGTGGCGGCAGCGAGTCTGTTGGGGGTGGGGTTGAGGAAGGGTCGGTGTCGAATGATCGGTGCGCTTCGCGTTGCCGCACGCACACACTCTCTCTCTCCCCATCTCCACACGCACTGTGCTTGCAGGGCTGCCGTGTCTCCTGCAGGCGCGGCGGGTGGCATTAGCGCCGCCGGCGGGGGCGCCGCGTAAAGAGGTGCGGCGCCCGCGTCGCCATAGATGTCGCCGCCAAACAAGTCGTCGTCAGAGTCGCCCATCGGGAAAGAGAAGGGAGTGGAGCAGGCGCTGTGCTGAGGAGGGAGCGGGCCGCAAGCGCGCTCGCAAACGAGAGAGCAACGTTTTTTCAGTGTGCCGACAAAAAAACTCGCATTTGCGGCTGCTCGCGCTCTCGTCGCTGGCACGCGACCCCCGCTGCGCGCTGTCTTTGAGCCGGCCCCACACCACACACTCGTCACACACACACACACACACACACACACGAAACTATGGGCCTGTTTGACGCCGTCCTCCCCACAGCGCCTGTGTCCGGCGGTGCCGCCGCACTCTTCGACCCAGCCTCCTCCTTCCGCGCGCCCGTCCCCTCCTCCGCCGACCGTGTCGCCAAGCGACGTGCCGTGACCAAGCACATGGCGGACGGCCAGGCAGCGACCGCCGCCAAAGCCGCGGCCGCCGCGCGTGCCGCGGTCGCGGCTGCGGACAGCGACGGCGATGACTCTTCGGCGTCGTCGTCAGCCTCTGACGCGAGCGACGACGATGACGACCTGCCGCCCGCGCTGTACGGCACGGATGATGATGCAGATGTTGAAGGAGAAGCGGCAGCTCCCTCTCCTGCGTCGCGGCCGCGCCTCACCCCAGCTCAAGAAGCAGAGCGCCTCTCCCGCACCCTGTTTGTTGGCAACGTGCCTCCCTCCATCACCAAAGGCAAGCAACTGAAGCGCGTGTTTGCGCCGCATGGTGCGATTGAGTCGGTGCGGCTGAGGTGTGTGCGCCTGGCTCAAGGCACGTCAGTCGGCAAGCGCGCCGCCCTGGCTCGCGGCGCGGTCGACGCCACCGCCCCGCGCGCCGCGTACGTCGTCTTTCGGGAGGAGGAGGGCGCGATCGCCGCCCTGGCCGTCAACGGGGAGGAGCTGGGCGGGCGCACGCTGCGCGTGGACTGCGCGAGCGCGCGCCGCGCGCGCGCCGGCGATGGGGGCGCCCCCCCCCCCCACCCCCCCCGGCCCGCCGCCCGCCTTCGCTCGCGGCCGCACCGCCTTCGTGGGCAACCTGCGCCCCGACGTGGATGATGAGGCCGTGATGGCCGCGTTTGGGGGGGGGGGAGAAGAAGGGGGGCCCCGTGACGGGGGTGCGCTGCGTGCGCGACGCGGCGACCGGCCTCGGCAAGGGCTTCGCCTTCGTCGAGCTGGCTGACGCGGCGGGCCTGGGCGCCGCCCTGGCCAAGCATGGTACGCTGCTGGGCGGGAGGCCGCTGCGCGTGACGCGGGCGGGGGCGGGCGGCGGTGGCAGCGGCGCGCGCGGCGGGCGCGGGCGCGGGCGTGGGCGCGGCGGCGGCGACCGTGGCAGCGCGCTGGCCGCGTCGGCTCGCTCACCCGCCGCGTGGCAGGGAGTGCGCACCAAGGGCGCCAAAACCGTTGCTCGCGCAACAGCGGGCACTGCGCCCCGGTCGGCGCGCGGCGGTGGTGGCGGTGGCAGCGCGCGCACCAGCCCCGCCCGCAAACCGGGCGCAGGCGGCAAACGGCCCGCCGTGGCGGCGCGCAAGGCGGCCGCCAAGAAGGCCAAGTGAGTGGTTTGTTTGTGTAATGTTTTTTTGTGTGCGTGTTTTTGATGTTTTGACACGGGCGGACGAGGGAGAGAGGAGAGCGGGTCGGGTCTCGACACACCCCTCAAAAACGCGTTTGTGCGCTCGCGTCAAATGGGCGCGCCGTCAGAACCGCGCTGCCCGTTTCGGGCCCTGCTGGGTTTCGCACCCTCCTCCAGGGCTCCTTCCGGCGTCTGTCCCTTCTCAGGCGGCGGTGGCGCCACCCCCGCCGCGCCACCCCCGGGCGCGACCTGCCCCCTCGGCTACACCTCCTCCTCCCCCCCGCTCACCCTCCACTCCTGCGTGCGGTGCAAAGGCATCCTGCATGACGCCACCCGGGTGACGGAGTGTGGCCACATCTTTTGCGGGCCCTGCGTGCGCCCCTCATCGCTGTGCTTGTTGTGCGGCGCGAGCGTGAGCGACGGCGTGACGGCCGACGCGGCCGCCCAGGCGGCGGCTGATGCGGCCCTGGAAGCCGCAGCTGATGCCGCGTCCGACCCCGCGGAAGCGTGGCTGGCGGCCGCGTTGACGAGCGCTGCGGGGGGCGCACACGAGGCGGCGTTGGCGCGGTTGGCGCGCGCGGCACAGGCGCTGCCTGATGACGCCACGGTGGCCCGCGCCGCGGTGGCGGGCGTGCAGGGCGACTTGTTGGCCAAGGCGGGACAGGCTGATGCTGCTCAAGCCGCGTACGAGGCGGCGGTGGCATTGTTTGACGATTCTTCATCACCCTTCCCTCTCCCCCCGGACGCCGCCCACGCACTCGCCGTGTCCCTGGGCAAGCTGGGGGACGCGGTGTGGGTGCGCAGTGATGGAGACAGCGGCCCAGCCGCCGCGCGCCCACACTATGACCGCGCGCTGCGGGTGCGCCTGGCGTCGGCAGCAGCGCTCTCCTCCTGCGACGCCACCACCGCCGCCACTGCCAACCCTCTGCCCCCCGTCCCCGACGCCGCCACCGCGGCCGCCTGGACGGATGTCGGCCTGTCCGCCGCCAAGCTGGCGGACGCGGACGCGGCGGCGGGGGACGGGGAGGGCGCGGCGCGTGGCTTTGGTTTGGCCGCTCGCGCGCTCACAGCCGCGCGCGCGGCAGGGGACGCGGCGGGCGGGCACACGGCAGCGCGGGCAGCCCGGCTGGCGTCGTTTTTGGAGCAGCAGCAAGCGCAGTAGGCGTGTGTGTAAGGAACGGCTCTAGTTTTTGAATTTTGTGAAAAACGAAAAAAAAAAAAAAAACAGAGCAACCACCACCATCCACCACAATCACCGCCTCGCATTGAAGCTGCCCCCCGCCGCCAGCGGGTTGGACGCAGCGAGCACGCCGCAGCTGGACCATGAGTCGCCCTGCGGCATGGCGACGGCGCCGTCGGGGCCTCCGCCTGCGCCGCCGCTGCTGCCGCCACCACCGCCACCTCCACCCCCCCCACCCTCACCATCAGCGTGCTGCCGCGCCGCCACCGCCGCCCCCGTGGCACGCAGCGTGAACTGGCGGGCGCACAGGCCTCGCACCGCCCTCAAGTAAGCGTCTGGGGGGAGGCCCCCCGCCGCGAGCGCCCTGTCCAGCGCGTACAGTGCGTCCTCCACCGCCATGTCCTCCGCCTGAGCCGCCAGGGCGGCGGCGGACAGCGGGTCGGCGGGGGTGACGGCGGCGTCGGGGTCGATGGCCGGCCCCCCCGGTTGTGGGGCTTTGGGTTCGTGCGCTTTCAACCAGGCGTCCGCCTCCTTGGCCCGCGCGCGCAGGCCGCCGACCGCTGCTTCCAGCGCAGCCTTCTCGGCGCGCAGGGCGGCCAGGCCGGCGTCCAGGGTGGCGGCCCGGGACGCGAGGCCGGCCGCGCCGTCGGCGTCGCCCGCGGCCGCGGCGGCCACGCCCGCGTCGGAAGCAGCCAGGGAGGCCTGCAGGCGCGCCGTCAGACCCTCAATGGCGGCTTTGCGGAAGGAGGCTTGCAGCTCGGGCTTGGCAGTGGGTTGGGGGGGGAGCGGGGGCGGGGCGGCCGCCGCGCTGGGCGGACGCTGTGCGTTGGTGTTTCCGCCACCGCTCATCGCGGCCGCCATGGCGGCCAGGGCGCCGCCCCAGATGCCGCCACCCCCACCACCGCCGCCACCAGAGGGCGAGTGGATGGGGTTGGTGAAGTTGTCTGCGGGTTGGGGCGTCGGCGTCGGCGTCGCTGCCGCCCCGCCCCCCCCCCCACCATCATCCCACCCGGGCGGCTTGGAGAACAGGGGCGGCTCCGACCCAAACTGGATGGAGGTGTCGTGCGCGAGGTCGACCAGGTTGGAGCTGTTGTGGGTGTGGGGGGTGGGGGTGGGGGTGTGAACAAGAACAACACTCGCGAGTGTTGTTTTCCCTACTTTGCTTCTCTCTCCCTCTCTCTCTCCCTCGACCTGCACACATACTCACCGTCCTCCCCACGCCGCCAGGTAGGGCGTCGCCACCAGCCCCGATCCATCCACAAGCGAATGGCCCGGTTTGATGACCATCGTCACTGTTGGCGTCACGTACAGCGTCGGCGCGGCTGCCGGGTACCCCTCCCCCACCCACAGCGTGATGGGGATGTTGTACTTGACGCCCAGGTAGTAGACGGGCAGGGTGCCGGTGGCGACCAGCAGGTCGGACGTGCGGCCGTTGGGGTGGGTGTAGGCGTCGACTTTGAGGACGAGGGTGGGGAACTCCTGGCAGGTTTTGTGGTGTGTTGCGTGCGTGTGTGAGCAAACCCACATGGACGGTGTGTGTGTCAGTCGAAAGCAGGGTGGGCCATGGGGGCAGGCGGCGCGGACTGTCCATGCCGCTTTGCCCCACACCCTCCTCCTCCTCCTCCTCTCCCGCCCGCCTCTCTCACACACCTGCACCAAGTCCGCCAGGTGCCGCTTGACGGCGTCCTTTGCCGACGCGCGGTACGGCAGCGCGCGTGCGCCGCGCGCTGAGAGGACAGCGTCGAGCCATGTGGCGGGCGTGGCCATGGCTGTGTTTGTGCGCGTGTGCGCGTGTGCGAGAGTGGTGTGTGTGGCCGCTCTGTGCTTGCGCTGGCCGCGTGCCACCCAGCCACGGCGTTTCGTTTTGGGCAAAGAAGTCGGCCCCGACGCGTTGTTCTTCTTCACACTTTGCGCACCCAATCGACCCCACTTTCCTCTTCATAGACGCCGCCTCTGCCGCCGCCCGGCGGCTGGACACCACTGCCCGCCACGTGGGCGCGGCCCCCGCGGCGCTGGTGGTCGCGGAGGAGATGGTATGTGTGTGTGTGTGTGTGTGTGTGTGAATGGGGAGGGGACACAGAGAGGCAGAGGCGATCCACGCTGCCCGCGCTCCCAATAGACGGGGGGAAGCGCACACAACGCCAGGCATGCAGAGGAGGGACAGCGATCCACCCCCCAACAAAAACACACAAAAATCAACCCCTCTCTTCAGGGCATCGCTGTCCACCCCGACGTCGCCGCCGCCCTGCGCGCCCGCCGCCCCGTGGTGGCCCTGGAGTCCACCATCATCTGCCACGGCATGCCGGCGCCGCATGGCGTGACGGCCGCGTTGGAGGTGGAGGCAGTGGTTCGCGCGGCGGGGGCAACCCCCGCCACCATCGCCATCATCGACGGCGTGCCCTCTGTAGGCTTGACACGCAGTCAAATCGAGGCTCTAGGCGATCCCGCCGCCCCCTCCAAACCGCGCAAAGTGTCGACACGCGACATCGCGGCCTGCGTCGCCGCGCGTGCGACGGGGGCCACCACCGTGGCCGCCACGTCCGCCCTCGCCTCTCGCGCCGGCATCCGCGTCTTTGTGACGGGAGGCATTGGCGGCGTGCACAGGGGAGGGGAGGCGTCGATGGACGTGTCTGCTGATCTGATTGAACTCTCGCGCTCCCCCATCGTTGTTGTGTGCGCGGGCGCCAAGTCAGTGCTCGACATCCCCCGCACCCTGGAAGTCCTGGAGACGCAGGGCGTGCCCGTGGTGGCGTACGGCGTGAATGACGTGCCCGCGTTTTGGGAGGCGTCGTCCGGGTGTGTCGCGCCGGCGCGCGTCGACACACCTTCGTCTGCGGCCGCTCTCGCTGCTGCCCACTTGCGCCTGCGCCTGGGGGGGCTCGTCCTCGCTGTGCCCCCACCTCCGGGGCATGAAGCTGCGGCTGCAGCTGCGGCGGCTGCGACGGAGGCCGCGCTGGCGGAGGCTGCAGCAGCTGGTGCGACAGGCGCCGCCGCGACACCCGCCGTGCTGTCCCGCCTGCACGCTGCCACTGGTGGCGCTTCCCTGGCCGCCAACATTGCGCTGGTCAAGAACAATGCCAAGGTGGGGGCTGCGGTGGCGGTGGCGTTGGCGGCGGTGTGAGAAGAGAACAACGTTAAAAGCCAAAACGAACCAATAGCTCTCGCCACACACCCGCGCGCGGCCGTGTTCTTTCCTGTGCTTCTCTCCCCGCGCGCTTCGCGGCGGGTCCCCTCTCTCGGCGCGACCTTTCCGGCGTGTGCAGGTGAGTCCCCTTCCCTCTGCCTTGGGCGCCCAATCGGGCCCCCCACGGCCGCGGGCACGCCCCCCCGCGGCGCGAGGCCGTGGGCTCCTTTTTCGCAGCCTCTTTTGTGTGTGTGCGTTGCGTTGCCGCCCTCCCCGCCGCCCGCCCGCCCCGATGGCCGCGCCAGCGCGCCCTGTGGCGCGCTCACTGGCGCGCGCGGGAGCAGTGGGCCAGGGAGAGGGGCGCGCTTCGTGCGAGCGTGTGGGCGTTTTTCAAAACCCCGCGTTTCAGGGGTGGCCCACGCTCTCCCCGCGCCCGGCCTGCTTGTTCCTCTGCCCCCGCGGTCGCGCCAAGGCGCGGCGTGCAGCACGTGGGTCGGGGCCGGGGAGGCCGGAAGGGGGCAGAGGGCGTGGGGGAACGCACGCGTTTGAGAGGATGGGGGAGGACACACCGTTGTTTGCCTCCACACACGTCTCCCCTTCTCTCACCCGTCACTCCCAGGACGCACACAGGTTGGACACCAAACCAAACCATGTCGTCCAGCTCGCCCCCCTCGCCGCGTCCGCGGCGGCCGCCCCCCCCACCGCGCAGCCCGCGTCGTCAGCCCCTCCCCCCGCCACCACCCCTGTCGACCCGCGCCACCGCGTCCTCGCCTGCGTCCTGGCGGGCGACGCCCCCCGCCTGGAGGACACGCTGTGGTCGGTCGCCCGCGGCGAAGTCGCCGCCCGAGGCGTGGCTGCGTCCGTGCGGCGTGCCGTCTTGGCGGCTCTGGACGGCCGCTCCCTCACGCCCGCCGACGGCGCCCTCGTGCGCCGCCTCGCCCCCTCCGCCCTCGCGGGCGACGGCGGCGGCGCCCTGCTGCTGGGCGTCGTCCTGTGCTTCTGCACCGGGTCGGCCGGGGCGGCCGACGCGGCGCGCGCGGCAGAGGGATACAGGTGCGTCGCGGCCGCCGCACGCGGCGGGTCGCGCGTCGCAGCGCTTCTCCTCGGCCTCTGCTGCGAGGCGGGGCGCGGCGTCCCCGCTGACGCTGACGCGGCCGCGGCTGCCTACGCGCGCGCGGTGGGGGGTGGGTACCGGCTGGCGGCTGCCTTTGCCACAGAGCTAGCGGCCGAGCGCGGCGTAGCGCCCGCCCCCGACCGGAGTGGCGACGCGGCTGCCACCGCCGCCGTCGCCGCCTCCACCACCTCCACCGCGTCCTCGCCGCCCGCGTCCGTGGATGGCAGCTCTGCCGCCGTCAAGTGGGCGCCGCCGCGCGTGTCGGCGCACGGGGCTGTCGGGTCGCGCGGCGGCTCCGACGCCGGCGGCTCCGCCGCCGGCGACGGCGATGGCGACGCCCCCGCCCCGCCCTCCAACGACTCCTCGTCCGCGCCGTCCACCCCGGTCGGCACGGAGGCGCCCGCGCCGCCGCCGGCCGCGGGGTCGGACGACACCGCGCCGCCCGCCCCCGCCGCTGCGGCCTCCCTGGCCGACGTCGCGGCCGCCCTCGCCCTGGGCCCCGGCTCGCCCCGCGCCCGGGTGCCCGCCCCCCCGCCCGACGTGGCGGCGCTGTACGCGGCGCTGGCGGCGGGGCCGCCGCCGCCGCCGCCACCTGCCGCGGTGGGTGGTGGCGGTGGCAGCGCCCACCACCCTCCCTCCCACCACCACGCCGGCCGCACCGTGGGCACCGGGTTCTACACGCCGGCGCCGCCGCCCCCGCCCGCCCCTCCGCGCGGCGCTCGGCGCGACCCCCGCCGCCGCGGCGGCTGCCGCGGCCGCCGCCGCTGCCGCCCTGCACCACCACCGCCCCCTGCCCCCCTCCATCGGGTTGGGCGCGCAGGCCCCCGCGTTTGGGGCGACCACTCGCCCCTCGCGGCGCGATGGTGGTGGTGGTGGCGGCGGGTACAGCGCGGCTGCCGCGGCAGCGGCTGGCCTCTACCCCTATGCTCCTCCTCCCCCTCCCCCACCCCCCCCGCCCCCTCCCGGCTACGGCGCCGGCGTCGCAGCCTATGGCGGCGGCGCGGGGGCCGCCTACGGAGCCGCCTACGGTGCGTCCCTGTCCCACGCCCAACAACTCGCGCTGTTGCAGCAACAGCGCGCGCGCGCGCGGCCGCGGCCGCGCGCCACGCCGCCGCCTCTGCGCGCGCGGGCGGGGAAGCCGCCTCGTTTGACGCGCTGGCCGCGTTCGCGGGGCTGGATGGCGGGGGTGGTGGGCGCGAGCGTGGCGGGCGCAGCGGGCGCGGCGGCCGCGACTCTGCTTCTGCTGCAGTCGCGTCGCTGTTAGCCGGCGCGCGCGCGGCCGCCGCCGCGGGCGACGCTGCCGCCGCCGCGGGCGACGCTGCCGCCGCCAGCGCCTCCTCCATCGACTGGCTGGCCGGCACCGGCTCCGAGCCCAGCCTGGACGAAGCCCTGGCCGCGTCCGGCCTGGGCGGCGGCCGCCACGGCGGCGAACGCGGCGACGCCGCGCCGCCGCCGCCGTCGGACGGCTCCGCCCCCCCGCCCTCCTACTCCCTGTTTGGGGATGGCGCCTGGGCGCCGCCCTCGGCCAGCGTGGGCGGCGGGGGCGCGGGCGACGCCGAGTGGAGGCCGGGGTCGTGGTGATTTGTGGGAGCGCGACACGAAAAAAAAAAAAAAAAAAAACACCCCACATTGCCGGGCAGAGAGAGCCGGCGTTGATTCCGCTCTCGGCGCCCCTTCACTGACACCCCCCCCGACCCCTTTTTCACGGGGTGTACACCACACTTCAAGAAATACTTCTGAGCATGCACGTCGAAGACCCCACACACGACGACACACCCCGGTCGGGGCGCCTTCCACACCACGCGAGGGGGTGCGACCCACCCTTTGTTTTCTTTACTCGGCAACAAGGCCCACTTTCCCTCCCTACTACCCCCCCCCTACTAACCCCCCACCCCCCACCCCCCCAACACATAGCGCGTTGGAACGCCACGGCGGCCGCCCGCCCTCCCCAAGGGATTGAGAAAAAAATTGACATGCTTTTAACCCCATTTTTTTTTCCTCTGCGCCCCGCACGCTTGCCACACCCCCTCCGCACCCGTTTTTCCCGCCGTTTTACTCGGCCGGGTCGGTGGGGGCAGAAACCAGCGAGCCGCGCGGGTTGTGGAGCCCTGGGAAACACACACGCAGCCACCGTGGCGTCCTTCGCGACGACCCCCCCCTTTTTTTTCTTTCCTCCTTTTCTTTGATTCACGCGCTTCTCGCTGCGACGCGCGCCCGTCTTTCATCTATCGAACCTCCCTGCGCCAAAAAAACACCGCTTTTTGTGGACGCCCCTCCCCCTCCCCCTTTCGACGACCTTTGGATGTGCCCCCCCCCCCCCTCGTGCCCCCACCGGCTCTTTTCTTTCATTGTGGCGGGGCGGGCGTGTTTTTGCACACACCAAAGCGGGGCCCTCTCCCTCTTTGTTCCAGCCTGGGCGTGCGCCCCCCCCCCCCCCCCAAGAAGACCCCCCCCCCCCCCCCCTTGCCCTTTTGCACAAAAAAAAACACGCCAACTTGAACGCGCCGCGGCCGTGCGCGTGTTTTGTTTTGCCCCCGCGCACACTCAGCGGTTTTCCGCCCCCGAGTCACGACGCAACACCCCACCCCCACGCCACTGCATGCTCACAAGCGCCCCCTCCCCGCGACTCCACACGTGAAGTTAAAACCGTAAACAAAAGATTATAAGTGGAGGCCGCGGTGTTGGGGTCCAGGGCGGCTCTGGACGTGAGGGGGGTGGAAAGCAACGGGGGGTGTTGCCTGCACGCGCGTTTGGTGGTTTGTTTGCATTTTCATCTGGGGCACCCGCCCTGTTTGTTTGTGAACCCACGCATCGACGTACCCTGGTCTCCAAGGCACACACACACACTGGTGCCTTGTGTTTCCGAACTCAAAAAGCGAACACACACGGGGGTGGTGGTGCACACACACACAGAACAGCGGGGTCTTTCACAGAGTCTCCCCTCTCTCCCCTCTCACCCTGTTCTCTCCCCTCTCACCCTGCTCTCTCCCCTCTCACCCTGCTCTCTCCCCTCTCACCCTGCTCTCTCCCCACTCACCCTGCTCTCTCTCCTCAGTCTCCCGAAAACTTGTCCATCACACCCCCCGCCACGCCGCTGCCTTCACACAGGGAGCAGCCGCAGGTGCCGGTCCCCCGGCACGAAAAACACGGCCCCCCCCTCCATCAGGTACATGCGGATGTCGACGCGCCCGTTGAACGAGTGCAACTCGCCGTCGGGGTCGAGGCCCATCGCCTCCGCTGCGCCGGGCGGGTTGACGCACGTGCCCCCACACCGGTGGCAGACATGCTTGCCCGCACCATCGCACACGGCGCACACGGAGGAGGGGGGCATGAAGGCGCCCCCGACCGCGTACCGCGCTTTGCGCGCGAGAAACGCGCGCTGCGCGGGGCACAGGCCGTCGTCGGGTTGGAACGTGAGGGCGGCCGGCAGGTCGGCCGGGTCGGCAACAGGTGCTGGTGATGGCGCGGTCGGGGCGGGGGGCGCGTTCGGGCACCAGGGCGTGGATGGATTGCAGCAGGGGCTGAGGGAGACAGGGTTAGTGGCCGTGTGAAAAAGTGCGTTTGCATTCTCCTCCCGTCGACCGCCGCCCCTGCCTCTGTGCCCCCAATTCTGCACCCCCATGCCAGCACATCAATTCCGTGCACCTGCTGAGATGAACGGGACGCGACGAGAGGCGTTGGACACGGTGCCGCACACGCGTAACAGGCGTAGGAGACTTTTTCAACAAAACCGCATCGCCGCCTCGCGAGCGTGCCCGCCCCTCACCTGGCTGCACCGTGTGCGCCACGAAAGAGGGCGGGGATGCATTGTGGTGTGCGTGACGTGCTTTTGATGGAGTGTGCGGTCGCCCCACCAAAGGGGCGTTTTTCGTCGCGTCAGAGAGTGTCATGCGTTGCTCTTCTCGACGGTATCACAGGCAAAAAAACAACTTGTGGCCCAAAAAACCACGCCAGGCATGGCGCCTCCGCCACGCCCAGCGCGCTTCTCTGTGGTGTTGCGCCCTCCTGACGACGTGGTGTGTGTATGTGTGTGTGTGTGTGTGTGTGTGTTGACCGGGGTGTGCGGCCGGGCCCTGCTTCCCCGACCCGCATTCGACGCTCTCCCCTCCCCTCCCCACACAGCACACCGCCCCCGTCACCTCCCTCCTGCTCCTGGACGACGCCTCCTCGTCCTCCCTCGTCACCGCGTCCCGCGACGCCACGCTGCGGCGGTGGAGCCTGCCCCCTGCTCCACCACGTGCGCCCGCGCCACTGCCGCCCCCCGCCCCCGCCGCTCTCTACACCGGCCACGCCGACTGGGTGACATGCGCGACAGTGACTGGTGCAGGCCTGCTGGCGTCGGGGTCGCACGATGGCACGGTGCGGCTGTGGCGTGCAGGCACTGATGACGCCGACGCCGACGAACGCGCGCCCTCCACCCGCCCGTTGGCCACACTAGTGGGCCACACCGACTACGTGACGTGTGTGGCAGCACCGACGGATGCGCCTGGCGTCCTCATCTCGGCGGGACTGGGCGGCGCTGTGTGCGCGTGGGACGTGTCTCACCCTCCCTCGTCCGGCCTGTCCCGCGCGGCCACGACGCCGACCCCCCTCCCCGCCGCCCGCGCCTCCGTGTACGCACTGGCGGTGGATGGTACTGGCACCACCATCCTGACGGGGTGCGCGGATGGGGAGGTGAGGGTCACTGACGCGCGTGCGGCGTGTGGTTTTTCGTTGGTCGGTCACACAGACGTCATCCGCACCGCCTCCCTGTCTCCTGATGGCACGCGCGCTCTGACAGGGTCCTCAGACCGCACCCTGCGCCTGTGGGATGTGCGGAAGAGGCGGTGTGTGTGGGTGCTGGCCCCCCACACTGCCAGCGTGTGGGCGGCGGCGGTCGCCGACCCGCCGCCGCCGCGCGGCCGGCTAACTCCCCGCCTGGCGCCTGCGACGCCTTCCACCTCTGACTGGGGGGCCCACATCGTGTCTGCTGGGCGCGATGGCTGCGTCTACAGAACGCACGCGCCGACGCGGACTGCTGAACTGGTTGCCTACTCCCCGCTCGGCTCTGCCTCCCCATTCACCGCCCTGGCCCTGGACACCGCCCGCGCCGCCGTGTGGACGGCGACTGGAAGGGATGGCAACATCACTGCCTGGCCTTTAACCCCGTCGCCGTTGCCGCCGCCGCCGTCGCCGCGCGGTGGGGGCGTCGCGTCGCCGCGCGCGTGTGTGGGGTCGCCCCCGCCCGCACCCACGGGAGGGGTGCCGCCACCTCCCGGGGTGGCCTTTCATGTGCCGTCCTCGCCACTTGTGCGCGCCAAGCAAGCGTTTCCAACCGCGTTTTCCAACGGCAGCGTCGGCAGAGAGCGCACACCACCCTCCCCCCTCACCACCATCTCTGCGCCCCCGCCCCTCGTCGAAGCCGCCTGGCTGCCCGACAGGCGCCACTTTGTGACGCGGGCGGTGGCCGACAGCGTGGCCCTGTGGGATGTTGCTCGCGGCGCGATCGTCAAAACCCTGCCCCCCGCCACCACCCTCTCCTCCGCCCTGCGCTCCCTGTGGCGCCCCGACGCGGGCGTTGCCTGGGCCACCCTGGACACCGTGCTGGGGACGCCCCGCGTGACTCTGGGCGGGGGGGGGAGGGGGCACGTTTGGCGCAGAGTGGTATGCTTCCTCCCTCCGCCCATCCCCCTCCTCCATTGCGGACGACCTCAAAGTCAACGCTGCGGTTGAAATGGCACGTGCCTGTTTGGCGGGCGGTGAGGGCAGCGGCCTGCCGGCCAGCGCGTTGGCGATCGATCCAGCAGTCTGCCTTGCATCATCAGTCGACACGCACGGCACGCCGTGGGCCGCCCCTCCCGCCTGCCTGCAGCCCGGCGCCGACACCGACCTCGTCCCGGCCTGGGTGGCTGCTGCTGCATCCTCCGGCCCTCCCGCCGGCGCCGCAGACACAAAGCTGGCGTTTGTTTTGAAGCCTGATGCTGACGCCCCCCTCCCCCTTGTCCACCCCCCCCGCCTGTCCGCGCCCCGCGTGCTGACCCTGGCCAAGGTGGCGGCTCATGCCGCGTCCGCCCTGGTGGCGGCTGGGGTGGCGGCGGCCGTGCTGCCGGCGGCGTGGGACGAGGCAGAGGAGGCGGCGTTGCGCGCGCGCTTTTTCGCGTCGGCTGCTGCCGCAGGGCCAGACGCCCCTCCACCCCTCGAACTCTTGATGGGGGGGGCCGCCGTGCCGCACGACATCACGCTGGTGGGGGCCAAAGCCTGGCTGTGGCCCAGAGTGGCGGGTGGGGGAGGAGGGGGGGACCCCGTGTTTACGTACCGCCTTCTCGCACCAGGCGCGCAGCCCGCGCCGAGGTGGGAGGTGGCGCCACCGGCGGACGTGTGAGCCATTGTGTTGGAGACTCTCTGTGTGTTGTCTGTGTTCTTGTGTGCAAGGGGAAGAAACAAAACGTTTTGTTGTTTTTCACCTCTGCCTCCTTGCGAAACAACCAATAAAAACTCTCTCTTTGCTCACGCCACCACCATCACCGGCCCCGCAGCCGGCACGCACACCGGCCCCGAGCAGCGCCGCCGCCTCGGCGCCACCGCCGCTAGCCGCGCCTCATTTTCCCTTTCCGCCACTGCCACCAAACGCGCCCCCTCCAGCCTGGCCCCCGCAAACTGGCCGGCCACGCTGCCCGCCAGCGTCAGCACCAGGGCCCACCGCGGCAGGTCGGTGGCCTGGCGCAGGGCGGCCACGAATGGAATCGTCGCGTGAACGGCCGCAAACCAGGCGGGCGAAAACTTGCGCGTGTGCACGCGGGCGGCGCCAAAGGGGGTGGCGGCGGTGGTGGAGGCGAGGAGGACGGCGCCTCCCTTTAACCAGACGGGGCGAGGGCGCAGGGCGCGCACAGCGGGTACGCGGGCCACGGCGGCGCGCAGCGCGACGATCGCCTGGGGGCAGGCCACGTCCCCGCCCACTGTCAGCGGGATGAGGGCGCCTATGACGGGCCACGAGCGCAGGGGGCAGCCGGAGTCATCGGCTGGTGGAAGGCGGCGGGCTGCCAGCGGCGGCCGCGCGGAGGGCGGCGCGCGCGACGCGACGCGGGGGGGGGGCGCCGCCGCGCGCCGGGCCGCCGCCCGCCGCCGACGATGGAGGCTGTTGAGGCCGCTTGCTCGGGCGCCGGGTGCGGCGGGCGCGGCGCAGCCAGTGGAGGGGGTCGGGCTGTGTGTGTGGTGAAGGTCGAGAGAGGAAGGTGAGGGCGCGTCGCGCGAGGCGCCGTGATCCCACCGCGCCCGCCGGCAGGCCCCCCCCCCATTCTTTCCCCATTCCCGCGCATCGGGGCCCAGGCACTGCACGTGCTTCACACGCGGGGCCTCCCAGCACCAGAGCCCGTCCCACTGCCCCTCCACCCCCCCAAGAAACGCACCAACCCTCCAAACAGGGAGAATGAAATGGACGCAAACTGGGGCGCCACGGTCGCCGCCGCCCGCCTGGGAGGCAGGGCGGGCGCGTGGCGTTGACCGTCGCCAGGCACGGCGGTCGCAGCGCCCGCGTGGGGGCAGCGCGCCGCCCGCGCGGCCGCCGCGTGGGGGCAGGCCATTGCAGCAGCCGCGCTGGCGGACCGCGCCCCGCCCAGGGGCAGAGGCGCCGCCGTCCCACCGTGCATCAGCTTAAACGAGGCCAGCAACGAGTCCAGGGCGGTGGGTTCCAGGGCCACCGGGCCGCGGGCGGCGGTGGCCGGGCGCAGCGGCGCGACCGCGATGCGGGCTGCAGTTTCGTGGCCCGACGTCTCCGCCACGCGGGCCAGGAAGGGGCAGGCCGTGACCGCGAACCCAATGGCGGCTGCTGTGGCTTGGGCTGGCGCCATGTTGGAGAGAGGAAAGAGCGCGCTCGCGAAGCGAACAGCGGCGTGTTTGTGCTGTCGCAAATTTGTGTTCATCGACAAATCGCGGCGCTGTTTTTTTTTCCTTTTCCTCTCTATGGCGTCCCCGGAACCCCTTCTCGCCGCCCTGGCCCTCTTCGCCACGGACGTGGTCACCGCTCTGACGTCTGGTCGGTCCTCCCGGTCAGCCGCCCGCGCGCGCGCGCGCGCGGCGCGCGCCGCGGCCGCCCTGCGCCGCGACGCCAAGCGCCTGCAAGCCCCCCACACCTTTGCCGCGTGCGCCAAGCTGGAGAGGCGAGCGTTGGCGTTGGAGAAGGAGGATGACAGGTTGGCGGGGGTGGAAGCCGCAGTCGGTGGGCGCGGCGCGCGCGTGACGACGGCCGTCAAGTTGGCTGTCTGCCTCCTCCTCGTCTTCCGTTTCTGGGGCAAGCCCGTCGCCATCCTGCCGGGTGCCGCTGGGTGGCCGGTCTCCTCCTGGCTGGCGTCCCCCCACCGCGCGCGCGGCGTGTTTGCGGGGGGTGGCGTGGCGGTGTTGCCGTGGCTCGCGGCCGCGCGCGCGGCCAGTGGGGCAGCGGTGCGAGTGTTGAGCTCGATAGTAGCGTAGACGAGAGAGAGAGTGTGTGATGCGTTCAACTGTGTGTAAAAAGAGACTTCACTTGTGTTTTTTCTCATTCGAGGCTTGACAAAAAAGCGACACACACACAAAAAGAAGAGGGGTGGCGCAGGCCACCGCTCTTCTTCCCTCACCTGGAAGGCAGCCGCTGGGACGACGGGACCAGTGATCTTCGATCGAGGCCTCAGGGTCGACCAGTCTCTTCTGCACCCAACCTCCTCCATCTCTCGTTCTTTTTTCTCACAACCCGCACGCCTCCGCCACCGCCTCCCCCGCCGCCAGCCCGCTGGCCAGGGCGGCATCGATGCCCGACCGGTAGACGGGGCCACAGAACAGGTCGCCACAGGCGGCCAGGCGGCCGTCGATGGCGTGCGTCGACGGCACGCGCGTCGTTTCGAGGCCCGCGCCCCACCGCCGCGCCAGCGGTGGGGCGGAGGGGGGTGGCAGACTGAGCACCACCGCCGCCGCCGCCCGCCACAGGTGGGCCCCCACCTCGGCCAACGCTTCCGGGGGCGGGGCCGCGGGTGGAGGCATGGCGGCGGCCAGGCGGGCGCCAGCGGCACGCGTCGATACAACGACGACGACGGTGGCGCCCGCCTGGTCCGCCGGCCTCGCCGGCTTGGCGGAATCCACCACAATGGCCGCCACGTCGGGCGAGTTGAGGACGAGGGCGGCGTCAAAGGGGAGGGGGTGGGAGGCGCCGGGGAGGGCGGCGGCCGCGGTGAAGAGCGCGGCGCGGGCGGAGGTGCGCAGCGTCGCCACGACGGGCGCCGCGGCGACGTCCCCACCCAGCGTGATGCTGTTGGCCGCCCCCCGCCCCGCCACCGCGGACGCGTCCGCCAGCACCACCGCGTCGAACTGATCGGTGGCGGGGGGGGGGGGCGGGGGCGGCTTCCCCCGGTTGGCGGGCGGTGTGGCGGGGGGCGGGCGGCGCGGACGCCACAGCAAAGGGGCCGCCGACGCGGCCGCGCACGCTCGTCACGCGGTGCCCTTGCCGCACGTGGCACCCGTCCAGCAACGCAGCGATGGCATCCGCTGACGTGGGCACCCCCACCCACACCCGGCCACCGTCGCCGACGGGGACGACGCCGCCCAGGGCTTCCGACCGTTCGCGGGACGGGGTGAACGCGTTTGTTGCGGCGTCGAGCACCCCAAAACTCCCAGTCCACCGCGCCGCCGCCCCAGTGGCGGCCAGCGTCGTCATCAGCCGCTCAACCCGGTCACACGACGGCACAATCACTTGGCAGCCGTGGTCGTCGCCCCAGGGGCGGGACGAGGCGCGGCCGCCCGGCCCTCGTCGTCCCTGGTCGAACACGACGACGCTCGCGCCGCGCGCGGCGAGCGTGTGGGCGGCCGCCGCGCCCGCGGCGCCGCCGCCGATGACGGCGACGCGGATGGGGGCGGCCGCCATGTAGTGAGAGTGGGAGAGGGCGCGGGAAGCGTGGGGACGGGAGGTTTCGTCTGCGTTTTTGGCCAGCGAGATGTGACGTCCTTCCCTCTCTTTTTCTGTTTTCTGGGCAGGCAATCGCTCCCAGTTCCTGTGTTTCAACAGCAAGGCACTCTCACAAAACACGCGCCGCGATGCGTGCCTCCCATCGCTCCACGGGCGCGCCGTCAACCACCCGCCTCCTGGTCACCCGCGCGCCCGCACGCCCGTGCCTCCGCGCTTCCACCTCTGCCCTGGCCGACGGCGTCTCCCCCCCCGTCCTGGCGGCCCCGCCCGCGGGCGTGACGCCCCCCACCCCTCCCCCACCCACCAAGTCGGACGCCGCGTTCGCGGAGGATGGAGTGATTATTGGAAGCGGCCCGTCTGGCGTTTCCCTCGATGACTTGAACGACCTCTTCTCTCGCGTCGGCTTCCCCCGGCGTGACCCCGTCCGCCTGGCGGCCGCCCTGCGCCACTCACACGCGGTCGTGTGGGCCACCGCGGCCCGCGGGTCTCGGTGGGCAAAGGAGGGGCAGCTGCTCGCTTTCGCACGCGCCACCTCGGACGGCGCCCTGGCCGCCACCCTGTGGGACGTGGCCGTCCACCCCGCCTGGCAGAAGGGAGGGTTGGGACGCGCCGTTGTGGAGCGCGCCACTCTGGCGGTGGTGGGGGAGGGATGGGTGGGCGCGTGGACACTGTACGCTGAGCCAGGCGTTGTTGGCCTCTACACCCGCCTCGGCTTTGTCACTGATCCTCAGGGCGTGAAGGGGATGGCGTTCCAGCGCAAGAGTGCGGCGGGGGCGGCGCTGCTGGCGAGGGCGCAGGCTGGGAAATGAAACGTTTGTTTTGTTTTTTTTCGGCGTGTGTGTGTTACAAACTTGATCACTTTTTCAAAACCCGCCTCGCCTCTCCGTCTGCCACTTTTCGTATGCCGCCACATCCTGCTCCGTCACGCTGGGCGCCCACCCAGCTAGCGCTGGCTCAAAGTCGGCTGCTGCGACGGTGGCGCCGCGGCGGCGCGCGGCGGAGAGAGCCGCCTCGCGCACCATCATGGCGGCGTCTGCTCCTGTGGCGCCCCGCATTGACGCTGCAACGCCTGCCAAATCAACATCATCGTCCAACGGACACCCAGCCGTATGAATGGCCAGGGCGGCGGCTAGGCCGGCTGTGTCGGGCGGGGGCACAAGCACGTGCGCGTCCAGCCGCCCCGGCCGCAACAGCGCGGCATCCAGGGCCCACGGCCGGTTCGTGGCGGCCACGACCAGCACACCGTCCGCGGGGACCAGGCCATCCATCTCAGACAGCAGGGTGGCCAGCATGCGGGCGCCGGCGGGGGAGTCGCCAGCGGAGGAGGCGCCGCGGGACGCTGCCACCGCGTCCGCCTCGTCCAAAAACACGACGGCAGGCGCGGCCGCCCGGGCAGCCGCAAACACGGCCCGCAGCTCGGCTTCACCCTCACCCACGTAGGCGGAGAAGAGAGAGGCGGCGGGGAGGGGGTGCAGGGATGCACGCGCCGCGGCCGCGACGGCGGCCGCGAGTGTGGATTTGGAGCAGCCAGGCGGGCCGTGCAGCAGGATGCCGCGCGCTGGCCTGTAGCCCAGGCGGGCGCACGCTTCTGGCCTCGTCAGCGGGAGTTCGATCAAGCGGCGCAATTGATTTTTGACGGTGGTTAAACCCCCAACGTCGTCCCACCGCGCGCTGGCTGCCCCAGCATCCGTCGCCAACCCCCGCGCCACCGTGGGCACGGTGGCCGCCAGCGCTGCCTCGAAATCAGAGGCCGTGATGAGGCGGGGCGGCGTGTTGGGAGGGGCGGCGGCCGCGTCGGCGAGGGCAGTCCGCGCGGCGGTTCGCGCGAGCGCAGCCAGGTCGGCGCCCGAGCATCCACGTGCCGCCGCGCCCACAGCCACCACATCCACGTCAGCGGCTAGAGGCAGACTCGCTGTGTGCACCGCCAGGATGGCGCCCCGTGCAGCGGGAGAGGGCAGGGGGACGGTCACCTCGCGGTCGAGGCGCCCCGCGCGGCGCAGCGCAGAGTCGAGGGCGGCCGGGCGCGACGTGGTGGCGACGACAACCACGGCCGGCCCTCCGTCGGGAGCACGGCCGCCGCCACCCCCTGCCGCCCCATCCAGCAGGGTAAGTAATTGTCCAACTACCCTCGCCTCGTGCCGGCCAGAGGTGGAGCGAGAGGGGGCGAGCGCGTCCACGTCGTCCAAAAGCAAAACAGCCCTCCCGCTCCTCCCTCTCCTCGCCGCGCGCGCCGCCCCCCGAAACGCGGCCCTCACCCTTGCCTCCGACTCGCCCAGGTGGGCCCCAAACGCTGTGCCGGGGGCCAGGGTGACGACCGGGGCGCCTGCTTCTGCGGCCACTGCGGTCACTGCCGCTGTTTTGCCGACGCCTGGGGGCCCGACCAGCAGCACCCCCCGCGGCCAGGCCACCCCCAGGGCGGCGGCCGTCGCGGTGTGGGTGGCCGGCCACACAATGACTTCGCGCAGGGCGGCCAGGGTGGCGTCCATGGCGACGAGGGGAGGAGGGGAAGGGGTTGGGGGAGGGGGTGGGGAGGGCGCGGCGTCGCCGTTTAACGCCAGCCCACCCAGCGCCGCAGTCACAGCATCAGCCTCACTCATGTCCAAATTCAATCAACCCTCTCTTTGCACAACGGTGCGGCGGGTGACGCGAGAAACGCGGCCAGGAGGGTCGACAGCCACGACCGTCCACTCGACGCCGCGGCCGCCTGGGGTGATGACCGCTCCCGTTTCCACGGGCAGACCCACTACGGCAGCAGCTATGCCGGCCTGGGTCGCGTCGGGGGAGACGCCGGCGAGCGTGATGGAGAGCGCGGGCGGTGGGCGCGCGGCCAGTGGCGCGGCCACACACTCAAGCACAGCCCCACTCGCTGCCGCTGCCACCAAGTCAGCTGCGGTCGAGGGCGACCCTGCTGCCGTGACGCGGGCGTCCAGCAGGGCGGGCGCGCCGGACGGGGAGGGGGAGCACCAGCAGAGGAGGACGGTGGTGTGAGAGTCTGATGATGGTGAAAAGCGTGGGTGAGCGTGCGTTGTTTTTGCGTGCGTTGTTTGACTCCCGCTGTTGACGTGCCTGCCTGTGTGCTTGCAGTGGCGGCGTGGCGGCCGCACCCCTTGCCCAAGCCGCCACACGCCGCCCCGAAAAAACCACACTCACCAGCCGTCACCCGCACGCGGGCGGGGGCGCCCACCGTGAACGGGGGAGCGTCGGCAGGCAGGCAGGCGCGGGCTGAGCCGGCGGCGGGGGAGGTCGCCGGGACTAGTTGCGTCGAGCAACGCATGCGAGAGAGTCGCCGACTCGAACACTCGGCTCCCACAGCTGCGTTTTTTCGTTTTTGGAGGCGGCCTCTCTCCTGCCCCTCTCCTTTCTCCCGCGCCCGCCGCTTTCCCCCGTGGCAGTCGTGCCACCCGACTCAACACACGCCCAGACTCTGGGGCCCCTGAGCTGCGTCCCGCCTCTGGTCGCGCCCCCGCGTCGGGAGCTCGCGCGCCGTCCGAAACCGCAATGGAGGACGGCGCGCTGCCCGACTGGGGCGACGAGAATGCGGCCCCCATGGTGCGTCCTCCAGAGATCTTGCGCCGGCTGTGGGAGGGTGGCGTCGGTGTCGGGATGGCTGTGGCGGCGTGTGGGGTGACGCGTCGAGAGACCGTCACATCGGCGCGGCGTCCAGCGATGGATTAGAGGGGCTGACGCCCGCAATTGGCGTCTAATTGATTCCGCCGGCCACATAGAGCAGGGCGCGGGAGCGACCGCAGGAGAGCGACCGCAGGAGGCACGCCTTGCCAGGGGGCGAAGGGGAAAACGCGCGGCGCGCGCATCCGTCGGATTTCAAAATCGCTGTTTTCAAAACAGCCCTTGTTTGACCGCCCCGCTCGCGACACCCCACACACCCCACGTGCCCCTTGTCCCACCTCCCCTAACACAACAACCTACTCCCCCACTCACACCCTCACAGGCCTCGAAACTCACCCCCCCTGGCTTCGGCCCGCCGTCTGCCCCTCTCGGTCCGCCGCCGCCGCGCACCCTCGTCGGCCCCTCCCCCCTCGACGGCTTCGCCCACTACACCGCCGGCCGCCCCCTGTCCGCGGGCCTGGCGCCGGACCACGCCCCCGCGCCGGGTTCATTGGCCGGCCTCGCCGCAGGCTCCGTTGGCCGCCCGCGCGCGCCCCCCCAAATCTGTTTCGACTTCACCAAGGGCGCCTGCACCCGCGGCTCCGCCTGCCGCTACTCGCATGATGTCGCCACCATCGTCGCCGTCAACTCGGCGGAGCGGGGCGCCTGCTTCGACTTTCTAAGGGGCGCATGCAGGCGCGGCCTGTTGTGCCGTTTTTCGCACGACGCAGGCGCTCCCCTGCCCCACGCCCCCGGCAGCGTGGGCGGCGTGCCCACGCCGGCGGGGCTGCCGCCGCCTCGCGTCGGGTCGGCTGGATCGGCGGGCCCAGGGCCTGGCAGTGCGGGGCAACCACCCCTCTCCGCCGGTTTCCGCGCGGCCTGCTTTGACTTTGCGCGTGGCACGTGCGGCCGCGGCGCCGCCTGCCGCTACTCCCACGACCCGGCGGCGGCGGCCGCTGCCCTGGCGGGGCGGGGTGGCGTGCTGGGAGGAGGCGCGCCCGGCAGTGGGGGAGGCGTCTCGTCCCTCGGCCCCGCTGGCCGCGGCGCTGGCATCGAAGCCTGCTATGACTGGTCGCGAGGCCGGTGTGGGCGGGGCGCCGCCTGCCGGTACTCCCACGCCACACCCCCCGGCGCGGGCGGCGGCGTGCTGGGTCTGTCTGGCGGCCCGGTCGGTGCCTACACCCCCTCCCTCTACACCCCCTCCGACGACTCCCTGGCCCCTTACTCGTCCGGCCTGGGCCTGTCGGCGTCCGCCACGGGTGATGGCCCTCCCACCGACGCCGCCCCCGAGTGTGGCCTCACAGGGTGGACCGTCTCCGACTCCTCCTCCCTCCCCTCAATCGGCGTCTCCGGCCTCTCCCTCACCCCCGACGGCACCCTGGGCGGCGGCGACGCTGCCGTGGGCGCCCTGCTGGACGCGCTGGCCGCCTCCGCCCTGCGCGACGGCGGCGGCGCCCCCGCGACCGCGCCCGCCGCGCCGCGCCCGCCGCGCGTAAGCGAGGATGGTGGTTCCGCGGGTGACGCCGCCCCTGACGGCCGCCCCGCCAGCGCGGGCGTGCCGCGGTCGCTGTGGGGCGACGGCGGCGGCGGCGGTGAGGGCGGTGGCGGCGGGCGCGACCCGCTCGCGCCGCGGCCGGCCGCGGACCAGCTGTACCTGTGCCGCGAGATTTGGAAGCGGTGAGAAGAAGAGGCTGCCACCACTCTCACTTCTGTTTTTGTTTCCTGCACTTTACACACACACTGTCTGCTTTTCTTTTTTTTTTCACACGCAAAAAACGTGCTGCTCCTGGAGGGACAAGCGATGAGAGAGAAACCTTTTTTCATCCCCGCTGATGGCCGCTTCTTCTTTGCACACACACTTCACACACTGAACTCAACACTGCTGGGGGGAGGGAACACACTCTGCTTTCGTTCGGGGGGACTTTGAGACGCACACGCATCCGCTGCCGTGCTGTGTGTTGTCTTTCCTTTTTCTTCTTTTCATCCCCTCATTGTGCACACACAAATCCCCTTTCCCCCCCCTTTGCACACATCGGCGGTGAGGCGGGCCGAAGCGGCGTGGGGTGCGCACCGGCCTGGCGGGTGCCCCACCGACAGACTTCCCACAAATCACCCGCTTTTTTGAAATCACCACTTTTTTCTTCAATCAACGCCTCCCCCCTTTTGTTTCCAAAAAAACTGTGCACACAAACGTTGGATCGCGATTTCACACACGCTCGGAAAAAAAAGCATCATCTCATCATCTCATCTCTCTCTCCTGCACACACAAACCCATTCACTCCTTCTTGCCCACCGTCAACGCGTCTCGCCGCTCCTCCACATACTTCCTCAACTCCAGGAAGCGAGGCACGGCCCGGAGTTCCACCTTGTCGCCCGACTTCAACTCAATCACCATGTCCCCCCACAACCCAATGCCCCGCCCCACCGTCTTGACGGACGCCACGTCCCGGTAGTCGGCGTCCAGCTGCTCATTTTTCCAGGGCGCCGTCGTCATGACGGACAGTCGGCGGTCTGTGAACTTGTATTTGACGAACGCGGCGCGGCCCAGCGCCGCAATCGTCAGCGGCAGCCACACCAGCGTCGCCCCCAGGGCCAGGTTGACGCCGGCATCGCCCAGGTGGGGGCCGGACTCGAAGTGGACGGTCTCGCCGTCGTAGTCGGCGGGGGCGCGAGTGATGCGGGTGGAGGGTTTGGCGGGGGCGGTGGCGGTCGCGGTGGCGCCAGGCGCCTTGCGCGACTCGCCACGCGGCAACTGGCCTTTGGCGCGTTTCAGCTCGGCCAGGCGGGCTTCGAACGCGTCGTCGTCGTTGTCTGGTGGTGTGGAGAGGGAGGGAAAGAGGTGGTTGGGTGCGTCGATTGGCGTTGCTGTGCGTCGGGGAGACCGTGCGACGCCGTCCTCTACGCATTGCGCGCACGCCGATGCGCAGGAAATGCATCAGACGCACAGCGTCCATCACCTGCGTTGCGCAGGCACAACGCACACACAACACACAACCAAAACTCACCGGCAGCGCGCACGACGACGGCCGTGGCGCGGCGGGCCGGCGCCGGCCCCGCCCGGCGGGGGCGGGGGGCGATGACGGCGGCGCGTGAGGTGGCAGGGGCGATGGCGCGCATGGTTGCGGTTGCGTTTGGGAAGGAGACGGGGCAGTTGTCAAAGCAGAGAAAAACCGACGTCGATTGTGGTCGAAGCGTGTCGAAGCGTCGTGTTCGCCTGTCGCGGCACGGAGAGAGGAGGGTGAGAACTCTCCCTCCCACACCCTCCCACAGCACACGCCCTTTGCGTTCATCTGGATTCAACAACTAGACGCCCAAAGCGATACACACAGTGTTTTTCAGAAAACAGTTTCTTCCCACTCAACCCACCTTTTAACCTCCCTCATCACCCGCCAATCCTCACCATCGCCCTGTTGGGAGCCGCCGCCAGCACGTCCATGCCGGCATGCGCCGCCTTCTTGCCAGCCAGCGCCAAGGCGACGAGGGACGCGACGTCGTCGTCTGACGCGCCGCCCCGGAGGGCGTCTCGCAGAGACACTTCTGCCCCGCCAAACAGGCACACTTTCAGCGCGCCGTCCGCCAGCAGCCTCACCCGGTTGCAGCTCCCACAAAACGCGTCCGTCATGCTGGTGACAAACGAGACGGACGCGTGGGGGGAGGCGGAGGGTGGAGGAGAGGCAAAAACCCAGTCTTTCGCGACAGCCGAGTCGCCGTCGCTGCCTGCCAACCGGTCGCGCGCGGCGCCGGCGGCTGGCACCAGCCCCCCCGCACCCGCAGCCACGGCAGCTGCTTGTGCGCTTGCCAGCAGCTCTTTGTACGGAACGACAGAGTTGGAGCTCCACCCGTTGCCATGGAAAGGCATCGCCTCGATGAACCGCGCGTTGATGCCACGGTCTAGTGCCAGCCTCACAAAATCCCCGATCTCCCCATCATTCACGCCGCGTACAATGACGGCATTGACTTTGACGGGGTGGGAAAGGGGGAGGGAGGATGCTAACGCGTCCAGAGTGGACAGGACTGAGGCGTGGCCGCGCCTGCGTGTGATTCTTTCAAATCGATCCGCCTGCAGACTGTCCAGCGACACGTTCCACAGGGAGACGCCCGCGGCCACCAGGCCGGGGACTCGCCGCGCCAGGGCGACGCCGTTGGTGGTGATGCCGAGGGAGGTGATGGACGGGAGGGAGGAGATGGAGGCAGCGAGCGATTCCAGGTCGGGGCGGAGCGTGGGTTCACCGCCCGTCAGGCGCACCTTGGTGACGCCGTGCCGTGCAAACAGGGAGGTCTGTATGGGTGTGTGTGCGTGTGTGTGTGTGTGTGAGAGAGAGAGAGAGCGTCGTGTGCGTGTTTTGCCGCCTGCACCTGCTCCCCTTTCTTCAACCTAAAAACACGCACCAGCCTCAACACTTCGCCACTGCTCAACAAGTCCTCCCTCTCCGTCAACGCCACGCCGTCGGGGGGCATGCAGTAGGTGCAGCGCAGGTTGCAGCGCTCGGTCAGGGAGACGCGCAGGTAGGTGTGGCGGCGGCTGTGAGTGTGGGTGGGAGGGGGTTGTTGGCCAGGCGTCGGTGCCATTTCGTTGAAAAAAAAACTAGGGCCTCCGCAGCGCGTGCCTCCCCTGCTCAACCCTCCCCTCCGCCTCACCCAAACGAGTCCACCAACGGGTCAGCCCCCAGCCCCGCCTCCCGAGCCGCTTCCAACTCGTTCCGCCAGTCGCGCGGCGGGGGCGCCGCGTCGGGCGGGCGCGTGGGTACGTCTGCACGCGTGCGCGCGTGCAGAGACGCCGCCACCTCCTGCACCGATGGCAGGGAGCGTTTGGAGTTTGACGCGGCCTGCATTTCGGCCAGCCGCCGGGCGTGGGCGTCGCCGTCGTCTGCCGCCGACGCGAGTGCCGCGTCAGCCGCGGCGCCGCGCCGGCCGGCGCGCAGGGCGACGGCCGCGGTGCGGCGCATTGTGTGGGTGGTGGTGGGGGTGGGGGTGCACAGGGTACGTGCGACGTGTGACGTTGTGCCCCGCGCCCCCCGCACACAGCGGGCGAGAGAGGAAGAGATGTGTGTTTCGAGCGCGAACGCTCGCAGACACTCCTGCGAAACGCAAAGCGAGTGGAAGCGAGAGGCGCGCACCGCGCAAAACAAAAAACGGAACACGCGCCCCACACCACACACCCCAACGCAGCTGCGCGGGCTGTGACTGGAGCACGCGCCCTCGACTGACGGCGCCGCCATGGAGGTGAGAGGGAGGGAGGGGTGGCACAGGAGCGCGCGCTCTCCCTGAGCAGCCGGCGTCAAAATGACTGCGCGGAAACGTGTGTGCGCCGCCCTCTCGCCGTCCTCACCTTCCCCTGGCACTCGCCACGTGCGAGGCGCCGGTGTCGGTCGCTGGTGGGGAGGGACGTGCGTCCTGCCCGGCGGGGCGCGCGTGCGTCTTTGTTTCGCGTGTTTTTTTTTTCAACGGCTCGCGCGAGTCGAGCGCTGGAGGGGGTGGCGCCGCGCCAGCGTGCCCTCGCTCACCTCCCCCACACTCCGCGCCCCGAGCGTGTGTGTGGTGGTGTGACCGACTGCCGACGGTATGGACAGTCGTCCTTCCCTCCCGGGGCGTGCCCGCGCCGGCCGCGAATGGCTCACCCGTGCGCGCGCGCCGCCTGACTGCGGGGCGGGGCCCTGCCCCCTCCTCTCTGCCCGCCTGGGCCCAGTCACGAACACTGCGCATGCAAAACTTGACACAGCGCGCTGTGCCGCTGGATGCAGCGGCAGCGCCTGGGGCGCACTTTTTCGCATAACGTGCCCCCTTTTTTTGGCTCTCGTTTCCACTCACCACACCTTCTCCCCCATCCACACACGACACACTCAAAGCAGGAGGCCGTGCTCGACTCCATCATCGAGCGCCTCGTGGACGCGAGGTCGGGGCGGCCAGGCCGCGCGGTCGCGCTCACCGAGGCCGAGATACGGGGGCTCTGCACCACCGCGCGCGACGTGTTGATGGCCCAGCCCAACCTGCTGGAGCTGGAGGCGCCCATCAAGATTTGCGGTGAGTGTGGGATGGTGGGAGTGTGGCTAAAAGACAGGGCAAACAAAAGGTGATAAAACAAAATAACTCACTCAACCCCACCCTCCCATCCATTAGGCGACATCCACGGCCAGTACTCCGACCTCCTCCGCCTCTTCGAGTATGGCGGCTTCCCCCCGGAAGCCAACTACCTCTTTCTCGGAGACTACGTGGACCGGGGGAAGCAGAGCCTGGAAACAATTTGCCTGCTCCTGGCCTACAAATGCAAGTACCCCGAAAACTTCTTCCTGCTGCGCGGCAACCACGAGTGCGCCTCCATCAACCGCATCTATGGCTTCTACGACGAGTGCAAGCGGCGGTACAGCGTGCGCCTGTGGAAAACGTTCACCGATTGTTTCAACTGCCTGCCCGTCGCGGCGTTGGTGGACGAAAAGATTCTGTGCATGCACGGCGGCCTGTCCCCCGAGCTCAAGTCGCTGGACCAGATCAAGCGGCTGCCGCGGCCGACCGACGTGCCGGACGCGGGGCTGCTGTGCGACCTGCTCTGGGCAGACCCCGACAAAGACGTCGCGGGGTGGGGGGAGAATGATCGGGGGGTCTCCTACACGTTTGGCCCCGACTCGGTGGCTGAATTCCTGGGCCGCCACGACCTGGATCTCGTGTGCCGCGCGCACCAGGTCGTGGAGGATGGGTACGAATTTTTCGCGCGACGCCAGCTGGTCACCATTTTCTCCGCGCCCAACTACTGTGGCGAGTTTGACAACGCGGGCGCCATGATGAGCGTGGACGACACGTTGATGTGTTCGTTCCAGATTCTCAAGCCCGCTGAGAAGAAGGCGCGCTTTTTGCAGGCGGGCGGGCGGCGGTGAGAGAGAGAGTGTGGGGTTTTTACCTGTTTTCTCTTTTTGTGTGTGTTTTTCTTTTGGCAAGGAGCGCGCGCACCCCCCCACGCCCGCACCCCTTTCCCTCTCTTACTTTGTCTTTTTTGGGGGGGTGATGTGTGTATGTGAAGCAACGAAATTTGAATTTCACACAAAAAATGATCAAGGTGGTGTTTTTTTCTTTCCCTCATCACGCGCTCGGCAGCAGGTCCCCATCCGCCGCCTCCAGGCGCGCGTCCTCGGCCGCCCGCCACGCCATGAAGTCGGAGTAGGGTTTGGGGTGATGGGCCCAGCAGGGTTTGTCAAAAAAGTCTTTCACTTTGGGCACGTGGTCCTGCACGATGACGTCGCCCGGGGTGGTGGGGGAGCCCAGCTGTGTGTGCATGGATGGGGACGGGAGGAGGGGAGGGGAGGGCAGGGTTGGTTTGGTCGTCAGCGACCGACGAAAAAAAAAGGAAGAAAAAAAACTGCCGCCCTCCCTTCTCCCTCTCTCCACTCACCTCCACCAGCACCGCCGCCACCTTCTCGTGCCCCATGTTGACCGCCCAGTGCCACGCCCGGTCGCCCGCGTTGTTGGAGGCGGCCACCTTGGCGCCCGCCGCGACAAGCGTCCGCACGCCCGCCTCCCACCCACCGTACGCGGCGCAGTGGAGGGGGGTGGTACCGGCGGCTTCGACCTCGTTGGGGTTGGCGCCGGCGGCCAGGGCAGCGGCCAGGGCTGGGGGTTGTGGGGGGGATAGGAAATGGGTGGGGTGGTGTGGTGGGTGTCTGCCGCGAGCGGGCACACGAGCGCCCCTCCACTCTCCCTCCCCCCCCTTCCCTCCCCCAACCCAACCCACCCACACATTTCTCATCCTGGTTGTGGGCGGCCCGGTGCAGCGTCATGGGCCCCACCCGCCCCCGCGCCGCGTGGCAGCCGCCGCCGTCGGGCTTGCAGCCGACCGGGCCACCCCACTCCGGAAAGGGGCCGGCCACACGCTTCCACCAGGGCTCGCGCTCCATGGGGGGTGGGTGAGGTGGTGCGTGTGTGAGGTGGGGTGGCGTGGGGTGGGTGTGGGACAAAGCGAGCAAAGCGTTTTTTTGTGTGTGATCTTTTTTTTGCTCTCTCCTCACCACTTTCATCCCCTGTCCACCGCGCGCCCCCCCTACCCCCCCCCCCCCCACAAACCTCACACCCACACCCCCCACCCACACCCCATGCCCCCCACCCTCCTCCACCACCATCGCGGAGCGCCCCAGGGCCTGCTGCACACCGTGCGCGAGGCGGACGAGGGCGGCGCGCGGCGCGTGTCCATGACGCACGCGTTTGTGTCGCTGCCCGCCCCCGCGGCCGGCGGCGGCGGCGGCGGGGGGGACGGCAGCGACCCGCCGGGGGAGGTGCTGGAAGCGTGCTTGGTGGAGGTGCTGCATGATGAGCAGCCGCCGCGCCTGGTGGTGAAGGCGGGGGTGAGTTGGGAGACGGAACAAAAAAAACGCGCCCCGCGAGCGCGGTCGGGGGCGGCCTGCCCACGTGTCAACCCGCCGCCTCGGGTGTGCCCAGTCACACACACACGCACACGCACCTCCCCTCCCCCTCCCCAGGAACACCGCTTCGAGTTCGCCATCGGGGCCGCCACCATCGTGGAGGAGCGGCACGTGGAGCGGCTGGTGGTGCCGAGCGACGCCGACGGCGAGGTGTTTGTCGACCCTCCCGCCTCCCGCATCCGCGTCACCCCCTGCGCCGCCGGCGTCCTGGCCGAGACCGACAAACTGGTGGACGAGTGCTCCACCCTGAGGTGCGCGCGCGCGGCGGAGGCTGCGCGCGGCGGGCGGGGTGCGCCGTCGCCGTCTGCCGCGGCCGCCGCGCAGCAGTGGATTGACATCGTTGAAGCCATCGCCATCTGCGACGCGCAGGGCGTGTCCGTCACCCTGGCCGCGGTCGCGTGGTGGCAACATGCCGACCTGTTGACCTGGCTGGTAGATGCGGCGGCGAAGGCGGCGCCGAGCCTGGGCCCGTGGTATCGGCGCGCGGCGGACGACACGGCGCGCGAAGGTGTGGCCATCGAGCCCTCCCCCCCCGGCCACCCGCACGCCCCACGCGGCGGAGATGGCTCCTTGTTGTGGCGCAGGGAGGCGCTGGTGGAGGACTGGAGAGACAGGTGTGATGTGAAGGCCGTGGCGGTGGTGCGCGAGCTGCGCGATGAAGCGGCGATCGTGGCCGCAATGGCGGCCCCGTTTGACCCCAACCTGACAAAAAACCCGCCCCTGCCCGAGTGGGAGGACGCCTCCATCGCGTTCTCGGAGGGATCGGTGCCCACACTGGCGGCGCTGGGGCACGAGCGCGCGCGCGTGGCGGGGGTGCCGTCGCGCCTGCTGCCCCGGGAGCTGGTGGCGTCGGGCGTGTGGGATGAGGTGGAGGCCGAGGCGTGAGGAGTGTAGGTATGTGTGTGTGAGAGAGAGAGACGGTGTGGGGAGAGACGGTGTGAGGAGAGAGGGCGCACCCCCCCCCGCGAGCTTTTTTCCTTCCCTGCCTGTTGCTTCGTCTTCCTTCACAACCCCACCACCCCGCCCACCGCCTGCGCCGCCCACACGCCCCCCGCCTCCCCGAACAGTTCGTGCAGGGCGGCCGCCACATCTCCCGGCACCGCCGTCTCCCGCCACGCGGTGTGCAGGGCGGCGCGGGCGGCGGCGCGCGCGTCCGAAGGCGCCGGCGCCGGCGACGGAGCCCCTCGCCTCGACCCGCCATCCTCCGTCGGCGTCTCCCCCCGCCCCCTCCGCCCGCGCCCGTGGGACACAGCGGGCGACGACCGCGCTGACTTGGCCTTGCGGGGGGTGGGGCGCGCGTCCGCTGCCTCCGCGCCGGCGCGCCCGCGCTTGCGCGCCGCGGGCGGCGGCGACGGCGACGCCTCCGCGGCGACCGCGGCGACCGCCGCCACGCGCACGCCTGCGGGTGGGGGTGGCCCGTGGCCCACCCAGGCCGCGGTGTGTGGGCCAGCAGCACCACCGTACAGCGCCCGCCCCGCCGCCTCCAGGGCGGCCGCCCGCACGCGCGCAGCATCGCCCGCGCTCGCGTGCGCCCCCTCCGCGGCGTCCAGCGTCGCCGCGTACTCCCCCAGCGCGGGCAGCAGCAGGGCGCGCACGGCGCGGGGGCCGAGGGACGCCAGCCCCCGCACCGCGCCATAGTGGGAGGCGGGGGGGAGGGTGGGGTCGCCCAGTGCGGTGAGCATGGTGCGCGCAAAGCGGGCGGGCACGCCGCTGGTGTCGCGCCCGTAGCGGCCGCACACGGCGCCCGCCGCCTCTGCAGCCGCATCCCTGGCCCCCCAGTGTGCGTCAGACCCGGGCGCACCCAGCCGGCGAGCCACGCACACGGTGACGAGGGCGGGGAAGAGGGTGTGGAGGTAGGGGCCGAGCGCGACGCGCGGGTTGGCCGCCACCGCGCGCGCCGCCCGCATCAACGCGGTCAACGCGTCCCCGTCCCGCAGGTGGGACCGCACGCCGTCCGCCACCAGTTTGACGAGGTAGGGGGCGAGGGGGCCGAGGCCAGGGTCGGTGGCGAGGGAGTCCAGAACAGCGGCGCGCAGCGCGGCGGGGGGCGGGGGGCCGCGCGCGGGGGGGGGGCGGCGCGCCGGTGCCCGCGGCCTCGGCTGCAGCGGTGACCGCGGGCGGCGGAGTGGGTGAAGCCGGCAGCAACGCACTCGCTGCACGCTCCAGGTAGGCGGCCAACTCTTCGGAGAGGGCGTGGCGGACGGGGGCGCGGAGGAGCGAGCCGTCGGCGGTGGCGGCGTCGTCGCCACCAGTGCCAGCAGCGGCAGCAGCAGCATCCACTTTGACCGGGGGCGGTGGCAGCACGCCTTCACCATCGCCCTCGCCCTCGCCACCAGCGCCGGCGTCGCCAGCCACGGCGTCGTCATATCCCGCCAGCGTGCCGTCGTCGGCGCACGGCGCGGCGCGGCCACGCCGCGCCCGCGCAATCGGCAGCCTCGCGTTCTCCGGGGTGGCGGGCTGGACGCCGTTGATGGCCAGCCAGTGGGGCAGCACGCTGACCTCGACGGGGGGGCGGGGGAGCGGTGTTTCGATGAGCTGAGGAGGGTGGCGGGTGAGAGAAAAGAAAAAACAAAAAAAACGACCCGCCCCCACCCACCCCCCAACCACACTCACCTCCTCAAAACTCAGTTCCGGGTCCTCCACATAGTACAGGTCGCCATGCCCCGCCGCCCTGGCAAACCGGGCACCGTCCCGGGCGGCCGCCCAGCCAAGGAGGGGGGGCTCGCCGCGCGCTGCGAGCGCGGCGTCGACGTCGGACGCTGTCAAGTGAGCCCGCTTGCAGGCGCGCGCCACTTTGAGAGCATCCTGCACCACTTCACGCAGGCGGACGTCGGCGTGGGGGGCCAGGGCGGCGGCCGTGGACGGGGGGAGGGGGGGGGCGCCGAGAGCGTCGGCGACCGCGGCAACGGTGCCGGCCCGGATGTAGGCCATTGGAGTGGGGGAGAGGAGGGCTGAGACACAAAGGAGCTGCGCAGCCTGTGGGCGCGTGCGCGCGCGGGCACGGCCGAGGGATCGGACGGCGTGAAAAAAGAGGGAGTGACCAACGTCGATGCGGCCACACGACGTCGCCCACGAAAACGCGACACATCCACCCACCACCCCGCGCCCGCTATGTACGCATTGCGCCCCCGCGTCGCCCCCGCCTCGCGGCCGCCCCTGCGCCTGGCCACTCGGCCGCGCCTGCCAGTCTGCGCGCCGTCGATCCGCTCCCCGCCCGCTGCCACCCCACCCACCCCCGTCACCCTCGACCCCGCCGTCTCGGCCGCTGAGGATGAAGTGGAGGCCGCCACAGGGGGCCAGCACTACGACTGGGCGAACGGGTGGTACCCGGTGGCGTGCCTCGACTCGCTGCCGACCGACAGGCCGACGCGCGTCACGCTGCTGGGGCGCGATTTGGCGGTGTTCTATGATGGCAACCGGTGGGCCGCGTTTGCTGACAGATGGTGAGAGAAAGGAAGCAAAAAAGGGGGTGCGGGTGGTTGAGGGTTGTTGTTGTCGGGCGCCCGCTGACCCAAAACCACCCCACCCCTCCTCACCAGCCCTCACCGCGCTGTCCCTCTATCCGAAGGCCGCCTCGACGTCGACGCCGCCGACCCGGACCTGCGCAACCTGGCGTGCGCCTACCACGGGTTTCGGTGGCGCGCGGACGGGGCGTGCGTGGCGGTGCCGCAGGCGGTGACTCCGGCTGCGGAAGCCAAAGCCTGTGCCTCGCCCCGCCTGTGTGCTCAGGTGTTCCCCACCGCCGCCCGGACCGACGGCTTGCTGTGGGTGTGGGCCACGCCCGGCGATTTTGAGACCGCAGCGGCCACACACCCCGGCGCACACGCTCTGCTCGACGCGCCTGACGAGCTGGTGTTCATCACGCCCTGGTATGCGCGCGACGTTCCGTGCGAAGTGGCCGAGTTCGGCGAGAACACAATTGACCCGAGTCACGTCGCGTTTTCACACCACAAAATCCTGGGCTCGCGCTACTCACCGCCGTGGCAGGCCATGGCGCCTGCCGGGAGGCCAGTGGTGGGGCACGAGGCGGCCAGCGGCGGCACGGACGCTGTGGCGGAGGCGGAGGACGCGGGCGGGTTCGCCGTCAAAGTGGCGCTGCTGGGCATGACGCGGCCCAAGGTGAGACAAAACGGCGTGTGTGCCTGTGGGATGAAGGCACTCGGAAAAAAAGGGGAGAGAGAAAGAGGGCCGACCCCTCGACGCTCTTTTTCAACCCACCCCCTTTCCACCCACACAGGACGTCACCGCTCCCCCCCCCTTCCCAACCTCTGGCACCTCCACGCTTATTTGGCGGCCTCCTGTGATGGTAAGGTACGACTTTGGCCGGACGCAGAGCCACATGACTATTTACATGACGCCAACAAAGCCGGGCGCGATGCGTCTTTTTTTCGCCGTCTACAAGAAAAAAGCCTACACACCAAAGGCGCTGCGCGCCCTCTTCGCCATCCTAGGCTCCCCCCTGCTCCGCTTCTACGGCCACTGGGGCAACTCAGCTGTGCTGGCGGGCGACAACCAGTTGGTCGCAGCCCAGGGCGCGCGCGTGCGCGAAGCCGAAGCGGCGGGCGGCTCGTACGCGTCCATCATGTTTTTCCCCACCTCCATGGACGCCGCCGTCGCCCGGCTGCGCGCCTGGTTCCGGCGGTCGCCCGTGACGTGGGCGCCCGGGGCGGAGCCGGCGCCGACGACGCCGCCGTCGAAACGGGACGCGATCGAACGCACTGCGCACACAGCGCTGTGCGTGCACTGCCAGAAGGCGCAGGCCAGGTTTGAAGCTCTGCGCACGGTGGCTGCTCTGGCTGCTGTTGTGGCAGCCGTCTACTTTGTGGGGGGGCTGGGCGCGGGCAGGCCGCCCGCGCGGGTTGCGGCGATGGTGGCAGCGGCGGGCGGCGGGCTGGCCGCGGTCGCTCACGCCGCGGTGCAGCGTTTCATTTACGTTGACTACGTGCACGCTGACAAGCACTGATTGGAGAGAGTGAAGAGAGAGAGACGGTGTTTTTTTGTGTGGAAACAAACAGGCAACAGCGGGTGTGGGCACCTCCTTCCCCCCCCCCCCCCCCTTTCGCTCTCTCTCTCTCCTCTCAGATCGCCACCCGCTTGGCCAACGCTGCAGCCTCCACCACCTTGATGTTGTCCGCCCCTCCATCCAGCCGCACGACACCGTCGGACGCGTGCAGGCCGATGAGCTCGCCCGCGCGCCCGGCGTCGCGCCCCTCCACGACGACGACGGCGTCCCCCTTGGCCGGCCGCTCTGGCGCCAGCGAGTCGGAGGGGACATAGCGGGAGCCAGGGACGCGGGCAAGAGCGCCGTCGGGGCCGGGAGCAACGTCCGCGACCTCCACGGTGGCGCCCGCGGCGCGCGCGACGATGACGGCCAGCGCGCCGGAGGGGAGGCGCGCGACGGCACCAGGGACCAAAGCGACACCACCGCCAGCGCGAGCCTGGGGCGGGGGCACTGCATCCCCACCAAAGCCCGGGGTGGCGGCGGTGCCGGCAGGGGTGAAGGCCGGGGTGTAGGAGGCGGCGCCCGGGACGGAGGGCGGGGGGGGGGGCGACCGCGGCGGGGGGCGCACCCCACGACGGCGTCGCGCCAAACGCGGGCGTCCCCGCGGCGCCGGGGGTGGGGGCGGCAGTTGGAGGCGGCGCAGCATCCCCACCCCCACCCCACGCGTGCGACGGCGTGGCGCCGGCGCCCCACGCGCCCCCGGGCGTGGCAGCCCCAGGGTGGAGCGGCGTCGCGCTGCCCCCCCACGAATGCAGGGGGGTCGCGCTGCCCGCCCCCCACGCGTGCAGCGGAGTCGCGCCCCCCGCTCCCGGGTGGAGGGGGGTGCGGCCAGGCTCGAGTGCGCCATATGCAGCAGCGGCGGCGGCCGGGGCGGGGCCACCCGGCCCCACACCGCCCACGCGCGACGCAAACGCGCCCCCCACGTCGGCCGGGTTCAAGTCTGCCAGCGCCACTGTGACCGTCGTCGCCCGCGCCTCCAGCTCCATGCGGACGTGGGTTTCCGTGGCGGACACGACGCGCCCCGCGTAGCCACGGTAGGGGCCCTTGGAGGCTTTCAGGGTGCGGCCGACCAGGGCGGCGTTGGGTGCCAGCGCGCGGCCGCCGCCCGCGACGGGCGCGGCGGCCGACCGCGGCGCAAAGCCGGGGCCGGAGGCGGGGGGCGCGCCAAAGGCGGTGTGGGCGGGGGACGCCATGACGGGGACGGCGGGGCCGCCCCCGCCAAAGCGGTGGGGGGCGGGCGACTTCAAAGGGAGGTGGGCGGCACCACCGCCGCCACCGCCGCGAGCCGCAGCACCAGCCGCGGCTGTAGCCGCCCCACCTTTCAGCACGCACTGCCTCCCCCGCACACACAGAAAGCCGCCATGCTCAGCCACGTCACGGCAGTGCACAAACAGGTTGCCCCGCCACGCCAGCTTGACGACGGCGGTGGCCCCCGCCGCGCGCCCCGCGGAGAGGGCGACCGCGTCGCCCGGCCCCACGGCGTTGCCGTCCCTGTCTTGAGCCACCCCGCCACGGGGGTGCAGCTTGCGCCGGATGTCGGGCAACCGGCACGAGCGCACGTCGGGGGCGTCGGGCGTGCCGGCCGACGTGAGGACGCGGGCGGCACCGCCGCCGAGGCCGACAATCACGCCGACGATGCCGCCATCCAGGGCAACAGCATCATGCAGTTCATACTCACCCAGCGCGTCCACCCCGGACGCGACTTCGGCTGATTCAGCGACGTCGCGCGCAAAGGCGGTGACTTCCTCGCGCCCGGCGTCCGCAAAGATGGAGACGAGGGCGCCGTCGACGCGGACGACGAGCCCCGTTGCGCCCGCGTGCGCGCCGCGCAACACTTTGACGTGGTCGCCCGGGGAGAACCATTTGGCCAGGTCGGCCGTGTCCACGGGTTGGGGGTCGACATCCTCAAACTCGCCCACGGGCTTGACCAGGGGGCGGCCGTCGGGGGCGGCGCCGAGGACGCGGCCGCGCAGGCCGGCGAGGTCGCCGCCCGTGACGACGACTTTGTCACCCTTGACATAGGTGGACGCGCCAGCCGCGCCCGCGACGCCGCCCCCGGTGCCCGCGCCCAGCAGGTCCACCAGGTCGGGGGCGGCGGAGGGACCATTGGCCCGGCGGGCGGACGGGTCGTCCTCGTCATCATCAGCGTCCGCGGCGGCCGCGCGCGCGGCGTCGCCGCGCGCGCCGGTCGACGCGGCCGCAAACTTTTGGACTTGGTCCAGGGAGGGGACGGCGTCCAGCATGACAACCGACTTGAGGGCGACCTCTTTGACCAGGTAGCCGTCCATGAAGCTGTGAGGAGGGGAAGGTGGGTGAAATTGTGTTTTCTCTCTCTCCCTCGTCCCTCTGCTCCTTTCCTCCTCTACCCAACTCACCGCATGTCCGTCTTGTCGCGCAGCACGTACACCTTGCGCCCCGTCTCCCGGTCGGTGTCCTCGCTCACGTACGCGCCCAGCGCCCGTACGTCGGCCAACACAAACCCGCGCTGAGGCGGGCGCTCGCCTTTTGCGCGCGGCGCGGCACCCGCCCACTCGATGCGGGGCACCAGGTGGATGACAGCCCGCCCGGCCGCCGGGTCGGCGGCCACGATGCGCCCCAGGTCGCCCCGGTAGGCGCCGGCGCGCACGCGCACCCAGGCACCACGTGCCGCGCGCGCGCGCGCGGCGGCGGCGCAACTGCCAGCGCCGCCCCCATCTCGCCCAGCGGCACCAGCTTGGGCGGCTTGGACCCGTACACCGTTCTCAGGCCGCGCACTGCGTCCACCACGTGGGCTTCTTTGTGGGCCTCCACGTAGATGTAGCCCTTGAGGTGGTCGTGCGCGACAACCGCGGTCACACCGAGCGGCGCGCGCGCGGCCGCGCGGTCCACCGCCTTCTGCATCAAGCAGATGGCGGCCTCCTTCTCCTTGCCGGTGCGGGCGGCCACGAGCCAGAGCTTGGGGTCGGCGTGGGTGGGGGGGCGGCGGGCGACGCCCGAGCCCAGGGCGGCGGCCGCGCCCGCCTCCTCCTGCAGGCGGGCGGCACGTGCTTTGGCCGCGTATTGAGCCGCCATGCGCTCCAGCTCCTCCACGCCCTCCTCCCGTGTGGCGGCCATGGCTCTCTGGGCGGCGCGCGCCTCGATGGCGGCGGCGGCTTCCGCGACTTCGTCGCGGTCGTCTGCTACAAAGTCGTCGTCTTCCTCCTCCTCCTCCTCCTCCTCCTCTTCATCCACGGCCGCCATGACGTCCACAAAGGCGGAAGCGGCGCCTTCGCCCCCCTTGCGCCGCCTCTTGCCCGACTTGCGTTGTTTTTTGGCGGGGGCGGCGGCGGGGGCGGCTGCCCGCTTTTTGGTGGTGGCCTTGGGGGCGGGGTCGTCGTCGTCAGCGTCGTCGTCGTCGTCGGCAGAGGTGGCATCGTCTTCCTCGGTGGCGGAGGACGGGGCGGAGGGGGCGCCGGACTGGGGTAGAGGGGGTGAGGGTGAGGGAACGCGGCTTGGTTTGCGCCTCTTCCTGTGTCGTTATCCCCTCTTAGGATAACGACCGCCCCGCGTGCTGCAGCAAGCGGCACACAAACCACCCGCGTTGGCCAGGCCCGCACCACCACCCCACCACCACCACACGAAAAACTCACCTCTTCTTCCTCCTCCTCCTCCTCCTCCACCCGCTTCTTGCCCTTGCGCGTGTCGGGCGCCACCGTCGCCCCAGCGGGGACGTTGTCGTCCTCAAACCGGGGGCCGGCGCCGCCGCCGTCGGAGGGGGCGTCCGAGTCGTCCGAGTCGGAGGGGCGTGCGACCGCAAAAAACTTGCCCTTGCCCTTGCCCTTGCCCCCCTTGGCGCCGAAGCGGGCCATGGTGAGTGTAGGCGCTGGTGCGCGTGTGCAGATCGGGGCGCGCGTGCGGGCGGGGGGGGTGTTCAGCTGGGTGCGGCTGCGCGAATGCGAGGGGGGGACGGCGGGCTGGGCGAAGGCGCGCGCGTGTCAGTCCCGTCGGGCGTGGAGGCACGGACACACGCACACGTGCGTGTGTGGAGCCGCAGCCGGCAGTGCGGGTGCGGGTGCGAGGTCGCGCGGGGTGGGGGGCCGCGAGATCACGGCGTTTTTTTTTTGTGTGTGACGTTTTTCTTCACTTTTCTTTCCCGTCAACACACTGTTTGCATTGCTGTGCGCCTTGTGCCAAAGCTGGCGCCGCGCTGGTGAATCCCGTGACCACTCTACATACGTGTGTGCTGCCAGTCACAAACCACAAGAAAAAGCAGGCCCTCAGCCACCCCCCAGACGCGAAGCCACAACGCCATGCGCCGGACCGCGCTCGCCCTGGCCCGCGCCGTGCACGCCGCCCGGTCTGCAGAGTCGCTACCTGCTTCATCTGCGTCATCCCACACCCGTCTGGCCACCCGGGCTTCATCGGGGTCGCCCTATAGTGGCGACCCACCCCCCTCCTCCGACGCCCTGCGCCGCGACCTCAACCGCCTGCTCTACCGCGCCCGCCAGCGCGGCATGCTGGAGCTGGACATCATTGTGGGGCGGTGGGCGGATGAGCATGTGGGGGGGATGGATGCAGAGGCACGTGCCCAGCTGGCGGAAGTTTTAGCGGTCGAAACGCCAGACCTTTTGGCCGGCCTGCTGGGGCGGGGGCCGCCCCCGCCAGGCCTGGAAACCAACCGTGCCTACGCCGCCATGGCGGCGTCGGTGGAGGCGAGGCTGGCGAGGGCCAGTGCGCGCACGGGGGCGGGCAAGGAGTGGGTCAACGCGTGGCTTGATTTGAAGGAGCAGGGCAACCAGTGACAGGTGGTGGTGGTGGTGGGGAGTTGTTCTTTCTAGTTTCGGGTGTGTGTGTGTGTTTGGTGTGTAAAGCATGGAGGCTGTTTTGTCCACGCGAGGGAGGTTGGTGGGGTGGAAGAAGAGGAAAGGAAAAATTGGCGAGAAACGTCGAAAACTCGACACACAACCCGCAATGTTTCTTTCCACGCTGCGCCGCCGCGCAGCGGCCGCCCTCTGGACGCACGCCACCTCAGGTGGCGTGCGTCACTCCATACACACGTCTCCAGCCCTCCCTCGGACGACGCGCATTGAAGAACAGGGACAGGAAAGAGCGCACAGGTTTAGCGAAATCACAACTTTACAGCCGTGTCGGCGCCGCCGTGCGCGCCGCCGTGCGATCAGGAGGCCCTGATCCAGCCACCAACACCGCTCTGCGTGATGCGATGGCCGCCGCCCGCGCGGCGGCCGTGCCATTGTCGATCGCCCAACGCAACGTAGACCGCGGCGCGGCCACGGCCGGTGGCGACGACGTCACACTGGGTGTCGTCGCGTCTAGCCTCCCGGGAGATGCATCCCCTTCCGTAGCCCTTCTCGTCCAAGCCAACACAGACTCCATGGCCCGGCTGACGGCGGACGTGCGCGCCGTCATCAACAAAGCCAAGGCCGCTGGCGCGCGCGTCGTCGCCGCCGGCGGCGGGGGCGGCGCCGCCGCTGGCCTGGGGTTTCAGCGCGTCGCTGCGGTCGTGGTGGAGGGGCCTCTCTCCCCCGATGCCGTCATCGCGGCCGCCGCGGACGCGTGCGCGGACGACGTGTCACCACATGCCGAGCGCTCAAACGCATGGCGCGTGACCGGCCCTCCGGAAGCCTATGGTGCCCTGCGAGACGCGCTGGCTGCGCTCTCCCCCGACGCCACCGTCGCCCTGTCCGAGAGTGGGCTCGAGTTTGTGGCGACCGCGCCCGTGGTGGGGCTCGAGGGCCACGCACGGACCGCACTGGACAGCCTCGTGGACGCGCTGCTGGCGGTTGACGGCGTGGACGCGGTGTGGAGTGCGGCTGATGACGAAAACGAGGAGGAGGAGGGAGGGTAGGGTCGTGTGGTAGGTAGAAAACTTGTCGAGTGTTGATTGTCGAGCGCCAGCCAAAACGCACCGCGCCCCGTCCTGCAGCCACCACCAGCCAAAACAGAACGGAAACCCCGGCCAAAAAGTTAGCGCCGCCACGGATCGAACGTGGGGCCTCCGGGTTATGAGCCCGGCGCTCTAATCCGCTGAGCTACGGCGCTGGAGGTTTGATCAACACTCTGTTAAAAAACCATTTTTTGACCGTATTTAATGTGGTGTCAATGAAAGCATGGTGCAAAACATGGGCGCGTGCGCAGCTGGCTATGGATGCGACTGCGCGAGTGGTTGAAGGGGCACTGGGCGGTCTAGGCCGAGGCGGTGAGGGGTGGTCGGGTGTGGGGCTGAAGGCAGCGTTTCTTTGATTCTCGTTTTTTTCGTGTCAAGTCCGTCGTCAAAAGGCCACCCTGTGTTCTCCAAGCAGTCCGCCGTCTAAGCAAAAAGAATACGGTCAAATCTACACACACACTGGTTGTCACGCGACAGGCGAGAAACGGGGGCACACACCACACTATCAAGCATACACCCGCGCGCCAAACACGCCGCTCCCCACCCTCACGTTGGTGCTCCCCATCTCGATGGCCGCCTCATAGTCGCCAGACATGCCCATGGACAGTTCGAGGGTGGAGGGGTCCACCCCCACCTCCGCCGCGATGGCGGACCGCACGCGGGCAAGACACTCGAAGTTTTCAGGCCGCGACGAGTAGTCAGGCATGCCGATCGTCATCACGCCGGCCAGCGTCAAATTAGGGCAGGCAGACGCCACATGCTTGGCCAGCTCGGGGGCGGCGGCGGGTTCCACGCCGTGCTTGGAGGGTTCGCCCGACGTGTTGACTTGGACGAGCACGCGCAGCGCGCCCCTGCCTGCGTCCGCCACCGCGGCATCCAGCTTGGACGCCAGCTTGGGCGTGTCGACTGTTTCAACGCAAGCTAAGCCAGGCACTTTGTCGACCAGTGTCTTGGCCTTGTTGGACTGGAGGTGGCCGATAAAGTGCCACGCGATGTCGCTCGGCAGTGTGGGCGCCTTGTCCACCAGCTCCTGCACATAGTTCTCCCCAAACACGCGCTGGCCGGCGGCATAGGCGGCCGCCACATCTTCGGCCGGCTTGGTCTTGGACACGGCGACGAGGCGGGGGGGGGAGGCCCGGCCGGCGCGGGCAGAGGCTGCCGCAACGCGCGCCGACACGTCGCGCAGGGCGGCCGCGATCTCGGCGGCGCGGGAGGCGGCGTGCATATGGTGGGAGTGGTGTGAGTGGGGTGGCTGGTGCGAGGTGTCGAGGAGGCGCGCGCTCGGTCCGCCTTTCTTTCTGGCAGCAAATTGTGGGAGGATTGATTTTTACTTCTGCCACGTTTTTTTTTTCTGCCCCAATGCCGCGCCCACGCCCCGCCTCCCTGTTGGCGGGGCGGGCGGCGTCGTTCACCATCAGTCCCTGGCAGAGCGTGCAGCGCGGCGGAGGGACGGGTGCGTCGGCAGCAGCCGACACTGCAGCCGCTCCTCCTCTACCCGACGACACCGACACCGACGACACCCCGTCCCCACCCGCCTCCCCACCCGGCGTCGACTATGGCGACGCGGACGCAGGCACGCCAGCCGCGGGTCCCACTCTGTTCGGTGGCGGCTACCTGGCCTGGACGCCCGCCGGCGGCGTCACAGGGCACTGGGTGGACGCGACAACGCGCGCGACCGTGGCCGTGGCGGGGGCCACCCTCCCCCCGCCCCCCACCGCGGACGCGTGTCGCTGGGGGGACGACCGGCTGGTGGGGCTGGCCCTCTACCTGCCCGGCCGCCCCGACCCGGCCGCCGTCGTGCTGGCCCACGCGGGCGGCGGGGACGCGGTCGCACTGACCGCGCCCGCGCCCGACCCTCGCCCAGGGCCGACCGCGCGTGCCGCGTTGCGGCGGGCGGGGCTGGACCCGGTGCCTGGCCTCCCGCCTGTCGTGTCCTTTGTCACGCGCACACTGTTGGCGGGGGAGGATGCGAGCCGGTATGTGGCCCGGTTTGGGGGAGGAGGAGGAGACGGAGGGCAGGGCGACGACCACCACCCTCCTCCATCCCTCATCGTCAACGTGGGCGAGTTCCGGGTGATCGGGCTGGCTCACGCGCCACCGCCCGGAGCGGACGCACTATACGACTCTGACCTGGATGGGTAGAGACAGAGAGAGAGGGAGGGGGGGTGGGTGGAAAAGAAGGGGGGAGGACACTGGTCTCCGTGTTTCACACATGTTTTTTTGTGTGTCCACACACACACACACACACACTACCACTCCATCCTGGGCCACGCCTTGGGGTCGGTCCCCCGCCAAGGCAGTTCATCCAGCAGGGCGCGCATATCAGCCACGCTGGCCAAGTCTCTCTCCACCTGCACCCGCCACACCCACTCTTTCAGCCGCCCCAGCTGTTGGCCGGGTTTGAGCCCTGTCGCCTCCATCAACGATGCTCCATCCAGCAGGCAGGCGGGGGCGGAGAGGGGGGGCAGGGCGCGCCAGGCGTCCACGAAAGCGTCCACCCGAGCAGTCGCGATCTTCCCCCCCTCCTCCCCTCCCGCCTCCTCGCCATCCGCCGCCGCCAGCGTCGCCTCCAGCAGCAGCTGCAGCGTCAACTGGCTGCCCATGGTGCATCGGAAGAGGCGGGCGGCGGCCGCGTCGGCCGCGTCGGGCAGGCGGCCGAGGGAGGCCACCGCGCGGGTCAACCGCCGCGCTTCGTGCCGCCCCAGCCTCAGGCCGCGGGCAGCAGAGGCGGCAGCGTCGGGGGCGCACCCGGCCAGTAGAAGAGCCAGGCGGGCGACGACGAGGTCGGGGGCGTCGCCCGCGTAAGCCTGAACAGAGGAGTCTGCCGAGCGGGTGACTTCGGCCACTGCACCATCGCGAGCCATGGCCGTCAACAACACCCCCAAAGACGCCGCATCATCCAGGGCGGCGTGAGGGCGGCCGGAGTGAGTCAGCCCCAAATCCGCCAGCATGGAGGCGAGGGAGGCTCGGGGGCGGAGGTAGTGCTCGCGGTACAACACCTGGGCGTCGCACCACGCGGCCGCCCAGGAGGGTAGCTCGATGCCCACCGCCTCCGCCTGTCTCAGCAACAAGGTGTCCAGGTCCCAGTCGCCCACTGTGACGGGCAGCAGGCGGTGCGGGTCGGCGGTGGTGGTGGTGGTGGAGGAGAGGGCGCCATTGTCGACCAGCCACGCTGTCAGTGCATCCAGGGCGGGGCCCAGGGTGGGGGCGGCATCGACATCAGCCTGCGTCACCCCTGTAAACGCCACACAGAAATCAGGCAGTATCGGGTGCAGCGTGGGCCGGACGTGGGTGTGGAAGCGCGCGGTCTCTGTGCATGTTTCCCCATCCATCAGCACAGCCCCAATTTCAATGACTTCCTGGGGCTGCGGCGAGCGAGGGGCGTCACAGGTAGCCTCCAGATCCAGGGCCAGCAGCATCGCCGGTCTGGGTGGGGCGGGAGGGGGCGGGGCGCCGGCTGCACGCGGAGACGACGACGGCGACGCCGCGCGTCCCGCCGCCACGCTGCCCGAGTGCACGTTCAGGCCGTGCGCGCGCGCGCGCTCGTGAAACCGGCGCCACGCGGTCAGCAGGTGGGCTTGAACCCGCACGCCGCGGGCGGTGGGGGAGGCGTCTAGGGTGCCGGGAACGGCGGCCGCGAGCGCGCCGTCGACCGCCATTGCGCGCAGCACGGCGTCCGCGTTGCGCCCCACCAGTATCTTGGACAACTCCTCCCACACCCGCTCCCGCGACACACGGGCTGCAGCCGCCTGCACGGGTGCAGACGCGAGGGCGGTGGCCAGCGGAGGGTCGAGGGTGCGCAGGCCGGCCGCGCCCGCGTCGAGAAAGCGGTACGCGCGCCAGACCCTCAACCCGTCGTCGGTTAAGCGTGTCGCGGGATCGCCCACACACCGCAGCAGGCCTGCCGCCGCGTCGTCCGCGCCGCCATGCGGGTCCAGCAGCAGGCGGCGGGTGACATCCACAGCAGCTGCGTTGACGGTGAAGTCGCGGCGGGCGAGGTCGTCGACCAAGCGGGTCGCGATCGTCACCGCGTCGGGCCTCCGGCCATCAGTGTAACTGCCCTCCATCCTCAGCGTCGTCACCTCCAGCACGGTGCCTCCCCGGCGCACGGAGAGGGTGCCGTAGGTGTCCCCCGTGCCGCGGTGGGGGACGGCGTCGGGGAAAACAGCGGCGACGGCCGAGGGAGGCAGGGACGTGCACACGTCCACCTCGCGCGGCGGCCGCCCCGCCATCACGTCCCGCACGCAGCCGCCCACCGGCCAGGCGGCGCCTCCTGCCGCGGTGATGGCGTCGAGCACGTGGCGCACGTCGCCCGGGAGGGCGTCGACCCATGCAGCCAGCGGGGGGGGCAGGGGGCGGGGCGTGATGCCGGCCAGCAGGTCGTCGTCGGTGGGAGGTGCGGCTTCGCCTGCTGCCGGCCCTGCTGCAGCGGCTGGAGGGCGGGCGAGGGGGTCGCCACTGGCGGCGCGCTTGCCGGCCATTGTGAGGGCGGGCGGCGGGGCACGGGTGGACACAGGCGGACGCGCAAACGGGCGCGCAGTGGGAGTGGTCAGACGGGCGCCTCGCATGAGAGGGGGGTGGAGGAGGCGTGTGGCGGCGCACAGCCAGCTGGGGGAGGGGAGGGGAGGAGGGTGGAATGTTAGCTCGAGCGGGGGGCAGCGACACAAGCTTCACTGCTCCCGTGTCTGTCGCACTACACGCAGGCAGCAAGCGGCATGCTGTGTGGCGTACCTCATAGCCGGGCGGCCGCCATGCGTGTGGAGGAGAAAGGGGAGGGAGAAGAGTGGCGACGAAGAAAAAACAGAACAGAAAAAACACCGTCTCTGTCGGCGCATCGGGGCACCCAAGACCAATGGTGCCGCCTTGTGCCTGCACAGCGTGCACGGCTGTGTGAACCGTCCCAAACAACACAGCCGATCAAACACGCACACGCTCGTATGCGGCCCGGCTTCACGCCCCGCGCCGCGGGCGGCGGGCGCAACGCGCGCACCCCGAGCCAGCGTGGTCGTCGCCCCACCCCCACCACCCCCAAACCAAAATACCACGGCCCCCTGGCCGACATGCTGACCGCGTCCGACGAGCGCGCCGCCGCGGCAGCGGCAGCAGCAGCAGCCAAAGCGCGCGCGCGCGACGCGGTTGCGAAGCGCGTCGCCGCGGCGGCCGCCTTGCCGCTCGACACCATTCGCCAGCTGGCTGACGACGCGGCTAGGGCACGCGCGCTGGCAGGAGGTGATGGTGAGGATGGTGAGGATAGCGACGCTTCCTCCTCCTCCTCCTCCTCCACCACCTCGCGTCGCTCCACCCGCGGCCGGGGCGCCAAGAAGACCGCGGAACGGACCGTCCTGGCCGCCCACGTCGCCGCCCTGGCCGCCGGCCTGGACGCCGAGACGGCGGCAGAGCGGCAGGCGGCGGACGCGCGGCTGCGCGACTGGCCGCGCGATCGGTTGGCGGCTGAGGGGGTCGCGCTGTTTGGTCTGCGCGCGACGGGAGCGGGCGCGCTGCTGGGTGATTCTCTCATCAAGATCGAGACAGACGGCGACCTGCCGGACCACACGTTTGGGCCGGGGGACACCGTGCTGCTGAGTGCTGGGGAGGCTGCAGGTGTGTGTGTGGGGGGGCGGGGGGGGGTCGTTTTGTTTTTGTTTTTTCCCCAGGCCTTCCACAAACCCTCACCCTCCCCCCTCCCCCCAACCTCCACACACAGCCCTGGACGGAGCCGGCATCGAGGGCGTGCTCATGGATTACACCCCCCGCTGGTTGCGCGTCGCCCTGCTGCCCGCGTCCGCGCGCGCGCTTGCCGCGTCCCCGCCCGCCACGCGCTGGCGCCTCGACCTGCACGCCAACACCGCCCCCGCCGAACGGTGCGCGGCAGCGTTGGCCTCCTTTGCAGCCCCGCCCCCCGCCACCGGGGACGAGGCGGCGGCGGGCGTGCTGAGGCGGGCGCTGGTGGGGGCGGGGCGCGCGGAGGCGGTGGCAGCGGCCGCCGCGGCGACACCCCTGTGGGCCTCCGCCAACACACCCGGCGTCGCGGCCGCGTCCTCCCTCGTCGCCGGCCTCAACCCCGCCCAAACCGACGCCGCGCGGGCCGCCCTGGGGCGGGTGGTGACGCTGTGGCGGGGGCCGCCAGGGACTGGCAAGACGAGGACGCTGGCCGCCCTGGTCTCCGCGTTTGCCGCGTCCCCTCTGCGCTCGTCTGCCGGCCAGATCCTGGTCACCGCCCCCTCCAACGTGGCGGTGGACAACATCGTGGTGGCGCTGCTGGCGGCCGGCGTGCGCGTGGCTCGCGTGGGGGTGCCGGCCAAAGTTACGCCCGCCGCGCGGCCGGCCTGTGTCGCGGCACTCGCGGCGGCCACCCCCGCCGGCCGCTCCGCCGCCGCGGCGCGAGCGGCGGCTGCGGCCTCCCCCCCGGGCGCCGCGGGCCGTGTCGACCGCGAGCGCGCGGACGCGCTGGCGGCGGCCGCGACGGCGGCAGCGCTTGACTCCGCCGCCGTCATCGCCGCCACGTGCGTTGGCGCGGGCGACGACGCGCTGGCCGGCCGCCGCTTCGCCCTGGTCGCCCTGGATGAAGCCACTCAAGCGACTGAACCCGCGGCCTTGATTCCACTGCTGGCCAACGCGGGGGCTGCGCTGTTGGTTGGAGACCCAGCGCAACTACCACCCACCGTCGTGACGCGCGCGGGTGCAGCCGCCGGCCTAGGCACGTCCCTGTTTGAGAGACTCGCCAACGCAGGCGTGCCCACCCACCTGCTGGACACGCAGTACCGCATGCACCCCGCCCTGGCCGCGTTTCCCAGCGCGCGCTTTTACGGGAGAGCGTTGAAGAACGGGGTGTCTGCCTCTGCCCGCCTCCCGCCCGCCGGCCTGGCCTGGCCCCACCCATCGATCCCGATCGCGTTTGCGCAGTGTGCTGGGCCGGAGCGGGCGGCAGGACCGTCGGCCATTCCCTCAGACGGAGGCACGACACTCGCCAACGACGCGGAAGCTGACGCCATCGCCTCCGCCGTCGCCTCCCTGCTCGCCGCCGCCGACGTGCCCGCCTCCGAGATTGGCGTCATCACCCCGTACTCCGGCCAAGCCCGCCTGCTGCGCGACCGGCTGGTGAGGAGGCTGGGCGCGGCCGCCGCTGCCTCCATCGAAGTGAAAACAGTCGACGGGTTCCAGGGCCGTGAAAAAGACGTCATCCTGCTCTCCCCCGTGCGCGCCAACCCGGGCGCCCGGGTCGGCTTCCTGGCGGACGCGCGCCGGCTCAACGTGGCCATCACGCGCGCGCGGCGCGGGTTGGTGGTGGTGGGGGATAAAAGCACGCTGGCGAGGGACGGCACGTGGGGCGCGTGGCTTGGGGCGGTGGCAAAGGCGGGGTGTGCGGTGCGGGGTGTGGACGAGCTGCTGGTGGGGTAGTGTCGAGTAAACACGAGGAAAGTGAAACCGACGTCAACGTCCCTCCGCAATTGCCAGCCGTTCCCCTCTCCCGGCTCCGCCCGCACCCCTCTCCGCAACAATGCGAGCCCCCAACGTCCTGCGCACACCGCGCACTCTAGGCCACCCCCCTCTGACCGCCCGCCCCGACACCCGCCGCGCGCCGCGCCGCGCGACCGTTGCGGCGGGGCCGCCGGGGGGCCAGCTGCTGGTGCGTGCGGAGTCGGCGGCCCCCCGCCTGCGTGCAATTGCGTTTGCATTGGTGACAACTCTCACACTCTCACACCTCATTTTCCCTCTCCCGCAGGTCTACGTCCCCTCCCACCCGCTCGCCAAGCACTGGCTCGCCGTCGCGCGCAACAAGGCCGCCCCCTCCCCCGTGTTCCGGTCCGCCATCGCGGAACTGGGCCGCATCCTGGTGTATGAAGCGGCGGAAGGGTGGCTGCCCATGGTGGAGGGGGAGGTGGAGACGCCGGTCGGGGTGGCAGACGCCACGTTCGTCGACCCCACCCAACCGATCAAGGTGGTGCCCGTGCTGAGGGCGGGGCTGGTGTTGTTGGAGCAGGTACGAGTTGTGTGCTGTGTGGGTGGAGCATGGAGAGAGAGAGACAGAGGAAGGCAAAGATCGAGCACTCCACCGCTCACACACCATCCCTCCACTCAGGCGTCCACCGTCCTCCCCGCCTCCGAAACCTACCACGTCGGCTACGTGCGGGATGAAAAGACGCTGCAAGCCACCCCCTACCTCAACAAGCTGCCCGCCGTGCTGTCGGGGGAGGACCGCATTCTGATTGCTGACACCATGCTCGCCACGGGAGGCACCATCGTCCAAGTTGTCGCCGACCTCGTCTCCCGCGGCGCGTCCGACGTCAACATCCGCATCGTGGCGGCGGTGGTGGCCCCCCCCGCGTTGAAAGCTTTGGGCGAACAGTTTCCCAAGCTGAAAGTGTACGCGGGCATGATCGACGCCGACGTCGACGCCCGCGGCTACATCGTGCCGGGGCTGGGTGACGCGGGCGACCGCGCGTTTGGCACGCTGTGAAAGAGAGAGAGTGGAGAGGCCGCGACACACAAACCATCTGTTTTTTTTCTTTCTTCTCTGTTGTTTTTTATCAACCGCCCCTTGTCTTCACACACACACACTCTCCCCTCCCACCATCACCATCAAATGCCACCATTCTCCTGTCCCCGCGCCCGCCGCGGCCGTGGCCGGGGCAGCGGAGGGCAGCCCGCATGCTCCGCCGCAAAGGCAGCAGCCAGCGCGCCGCGCGGGCGGCGCGGCGCGCGCGTGTCGCCGCCGACGGCCAGGAAGGGGTCGGCCGCCCAGGCGGCGGCGGTGTCGCTGTGGTTGATTGATTTGGGAAAGGGAAAGGGGGGAGATAGTGTCAGTGTGTGGCTGAGGATGATGACTGTTGAAGGATGGCGATTTTTTGTTGCCATGAGTGGCAGGATGTGTCTTTTTTTCTTTCACCCACACCTCACACCAAAACATCTCAACTGGTATCGCTGCACCCTGTCTACCCTGGCCAGAGGGCGCCGCTCCGTCTCCCTGGCCGACCCCCACCACCCGCCACAGGTGGAGGGGGGGGGGGGAGCGGCGGTGACGGCGACCGCGGCGGCGGTGGCGGCGGCGGCGTGACGGTGGGGGGGCGCTTGAGGCGGCCGCAACAGTCGCACATGGGGCCGAGCGGCACAGCCTGTGTTGGGTTGATGGTAGGAGGAGGGGGGCGGGTTGTTGTGTGGGTGGGGCAGCGTTGGCCCTTGCGGACCGCCCTCTTTCCCGTTTCCCCTCCTCCTCTGTCTCACGCACCTTGACGCTCGCCGTCATCATGCGGGCCGACAACTCGTCCAGCGAGGGCGCGCCATCGTCTGGCGGCTGCTGGCGCGGGGGCGGCGGCGACGCGGGTGGCAGCAGCGGAGACGGAGACACAGACTCTGACCGCGCCTCGGGGCTGCCGCCGCCGCCGCCGCCGCCGCCGCCGGCATCCAGCCGCGCGCCCTCCCCCGGCGGCCAAGACGCCAACCCCAGCGCGGCCGCCGCCCAGCACTCGGACCGTTCGGCCAGGGACGCGTCGACGGTGGTCGCGCACAGCATCGCTGCGGAAAGGAAGCAGGCGAACAGGGCTGGGCGCAACAACAACCGGGGCGACCAGGCGGGGAGGGAGGCGTGTGGGGGTTGAATGCTCTCCCCAGCCGACGCGGGTCGGCTGGGGTGGGTGTCGGCACCGCGGTGAGAACGAAAAAAAACAGAGTCTCGTGTGAGGGAAGATAGCCTCTCGACCGGTCAACGCCACTTTCGCTTCGTTATCTGTTCGTGTGCGCCCCGTCGTCTCTCTCCCTCCTCCACACCGTGACACACCCGCACTCCCTCCCCTTTCTTCCATCATGTACCCACCCCCGTCCAGGAGGCCGCCCCTGTTTGGCGCGGGGCCGCAGGTGCGCAGAATCCCCCGCGCGCAATGCGCTGCGCAGTTTTGATTGATGCCTGCATGCTGGCGCGCCTCTCGCGCGCCGGCCGCGCCCTCCAAGCTGTGTGATCCGACGAGCGTGCTACCGCTCATCCTGCTTTCACACTGCGGTGTCCCCTGTTTTCTGTGCGTGTGTGCCAGCCAACCCCATACTCTCTCCCTCTCCTCAGGTCGACCCCGAGTCCCTGGAGCGCGACAACGATCGCGGCATCGACGTCCTGGGCGACCGCGTGGGCGCCCTGCGTCAGGTGAGGGATGGTTGGGGGTAGGGAGCAGTGATTGCGTCGTTAAAAAATGAATAACACGCACTCACACCCACTCACCACCACCCTTCCGTCAGATGACCCTCGGCATCCACTCCGAAGTCGAGGGCCAGCACCGTCTGCTGGACGGCATGTCAGACTCCATGGGCTTCGCTCAAGCGGGCCTGGCCAACGCGGCGCTCCGCTTTCGGCGCGTGTTTGAGACGCCGCGCGGGCGCCACTCGGCGGCCACGGCGGGCGGGGTGGCTGCGTTTTTGTTTTTGATCATGCTGCTGATGCGTCGGTGAGTGGAATGAGAGAGCAGGGCGTGTGTAGACAACTAGAGACTTGCAACACAAAAAAACACTGTTTTTTTTTTTTTCATTTCACGGGCGCGTCCCGCTTGGCCCACTCCTTGCCCTTGCGCCCGCCCGCGGCGCGGGCGGCTGCCGCCCTCACTCTCCCCCAGTCAGCCCACACCGCGTCAAAGGTGGGGGCGACCGCGATCGTGCGCGCTCCGAGCGTGAGCACGATGGCCGCCGCGCCAGCCACGCCGCCCGTCAACGCCGCCCGGGCTGCCTCCTCCAGCGCCAGCACGGCGTAGGGGGGGGTGTGCATGAAGGAGGGGGGGCACGTGATGGGTGGTGGTGGGGGGGGGAGAGGGCCGTACTCGAGGCGGGCGGTGGTCGCGCCCCCCCCCACAGCAACAGACGGAGGCGCCACCTCCTCCACCACGCGCCGCTGCTCCGCCATCACCAGCCCTCCGTACACGCCCTCCACCCAGTCCAGGGACGCCAGGCCGCCTGGCTCTGTCGCGGCGGCTGCCACGGCGTCGGTCACCCACGTGGCGGCGGTGGCGGCGAGGCCAGCGTTGGAGACGTCGGGCCACGGGGAGGAGGACGCGTCGGTGTTGGCGGCAGCAGCCGCAAACGCCACCCTCGCCCTCCACGCGCGCCCTGCCGGCGGCTCCCCCAGGCACGCCACCCCGCCGCGACCGATGGCGGACGCCAGCGCTGCCGCGACCGCGGGCGTGGGGATGGCGGCCTGCGCGCCCGCCGTGACGACGACGCGCTTGGCCGACGCGACCCACTCGATGGAAACAGCGTCATCTTCTCCACCCCCCACATCCGCCGCCTCCACTCGCGCTGCCAGCACCGCCAGCGGCGCCCGGTCGGCCGCCCTCGGCGTCACCAGGGCGGGCACCACCAGCAGGGGCGCATCGGCCAGGGGGTCATCCGGGCTGGCCAGGCGCACGGTCGTCGTGGGCGCGCCGGGGGACGGGGGGAGGACAAACGCGGCCGCCTTGCCCGCGTTGCCGCGCGCGCGGCGTGTGGCGAGGCGGTCGGGGTAGGCGGCGGCCAAAAGTTTGCCGGCTAAAGAGGGCTGGGACGCTAGTTGGGCGGCAGCGGACGTGGCCAGCGCGGCACGCGCGGCTGCCGCGCGGGGTGGCGGCGCGTCTTCTGCTTCTTCTGCGTCGTCCGACGCGTCACTCCCATCGCTCACCGCTTTCACCACCTGGCGGCGCAACAGCAGGGCGGTGTCTAGCACGTCTTGGCAGGCACGCGGGTCGAGAGCCTCGGCCAGGGGGCCGGTCTCGCCCGCGAGTGCTGCGACGCGCGCCCCAGCGTCGGCCGTCGCCGCGCGCCCGCGCACAGGGTCTCGCGACGACGCCAGCGCCGCCAGCACGGCGCCCGCGTCCAGGGCGGACGCGTCGACTGACGTCAGCAGCATGCGGGCCAGGCGAGGGTGGGCGCCGACACCGGCGGCGGCAGCGCCGGCGGGGGTGAGCGTGATGCTGCGGGTGGGAGTGTCGACGTCGACCAGCCCCAACCCCTGCAACAGCCGCCACGCGGCCACCATGCCGGCTTCAGGAGGGGGGTCGAGCCACGGCAACTCTCTCCAACGATCTCCCCAGCCGGTGGCCGCCAGGGACAGCGCGGTGGGGGCGATGTCCCCGTCGGCCAGCGACGGCGGCGTGGCTGCCGCCCTCCGCGTGTGGCTCGCCTCACTCCACAGCCGCAAGCACAGGCCCGGCCCCAGCCGCCCCGCCCGCCCCCGTCTTTGATCCGCGGACGCGGCGGAGGTGGGGAGGGTGTGGAGTCTGTCCAACAGGGTGGTGGGGTCGGAGCGCGAGCGGCGGGAGAGGCCAGAGTCGATGACGACGCGGACGCGAGGCACAGTCACGCTGGATTCCGCGATGTTGGTGGCCACCACGACGCGGCGACGGCGGTCAGTGTCATCAGAAGGAGGAGGGGCCAGCACCGCGTCCTGGGCGGCGGCGGGGAGGCCGCCGTGCAACGGCAACGCGTCGATGTCACGACACTCGGACTGCAGGCCTTTCACCACCGCCCGCACGTCGGCCGCGCCCGGCACAAACACCAGCACATCGCCCGGGTGGGTGGCCAGGGCGGAGCGAGTGGCGGTGAGGAGGGCGGCCGCCAGGTCTCGTGGGCCGGGCGGGGGGGCGCCCGCCCACATCGTTTTCACGGGGAACGCCCTCGCCGCCGGCGCGGTCACGAGGCGGGCGCGCCCGCCTAACCGATCCATCGCGGTGTCTGCCAGCCCTCCGCCTAGCGTGGCGGACGCGACGAGAACTCGATAGGGAGGCGTGTCGGCTGCGCCACCCCCACGCAGCGCTGCCGCCGCCAGCGCAAACAGCAGGTCTGTCTCCGCCCCTCGTTCGTGCGCTTCATCCAGCATCAAGCAGCCGTAGCCCAGGCGCCCACTTGCCACGGATTTGAGGGCGATGCCAGGTGTCACCACAAGCACACGTGTCGACCGACTCACCCGCGCATCCCCACGCACGCGGTAGCCGACGGTGCCGCCCACCTGCTGGCCCAGCAGGGTGGACATGCGCCTCGCCGCCGACATGGCGGCCAGGCGGCGTGGTTCGACGACCAAGACGGAGACGCCGGCGGCTGCCAGGGCAAGGGGCACGGCTGTTGTTTTGCCGGCGCCCGGGGGGGCTTCCAGCACACAGGCACTGTGCGTGAGTAGGGCGTCGACGATTGAAGGCAGCACGGGCTCGATGGGCAGGTGGGCCCAAGGGGGTGGTGGTGTGGAGGGTGGTGCGGTGGGGCGGTCATCGTCAGCACTCGCCGACGCTCGAACGTGCGATGGCGGGCATGCGATGCCGCATCGGGCCCCACCATAGGGCAACCGAGGCTCGTGCGTGCGCGCTGGGCGGAGTGGGAGGCCGTGGGCTGGCGTGGTGGGGGTCGGGCCGCGTGGGCGCGAGAGCGACGGCACTCGGTGCATACCGCTGCCGCCTCCCGCCCTGCTGCCCAGCGCCTGGCACAATGACACAGGACTGCACAGGCCACAGCGTTCACGTCACGCGGGGCGCGCGCCCACACGGCTTGTGGCACGCGCGGCAGGGGGCGATGGGGGGTGCCGCGAAAGGTGTAGGGCGAGCGAGGGGAAACAATGATTTTGCTGCTGCTGTTCTTTCACTCCCCTCACCCACCAATTCCGACACGGTTCCCACGCTGCTTGCCCAGCCCGGTCACCACGCCGCCACCCACTTGACCCCCCACGTCATCACCCCCACCCCCGCCACTCGTCCACAGATGGCGGGCCGCGGAGATGCCGGGCGTTCCAGGACGCTGGCGCCGCTCGTGGGCGCGGGCGCCCTGCTGCCCGGCCCCAACGTCCTCAGCTGCAGCGTTGCTGGGCGCGACTATTATGCGGGTGAGTAGGGCCCCTTTTGTGGGCGTGGCGGGCGGGCGGGCGGGTGGGGGCGCGCGTGTGCCGCGCCGCTCGCTTGCCGAATCCCGCCTGCCCACCATTCGTGCGCCGTCCCCGCCGCCACGCTGCTCGGCGCGCCTTTCTGCCTCCCCCGGACGACGCGTATGACTGCTCACAACCGAATTGTGGGGCAACCGCTGTGCCGGCACGAGGCGCACGTGCGGGCGGCGGTCCCATTCCCGCCGACCGCTCGCGGCCCAGGGCCTAGCCGCCGTTTTTCTGCGACGTTGATGCCATCGGTCGGGCTGGTGCCGCGCCCGTTTGCGGGTCCTTCCACCCCCGGAACCGCCCACACTGCACACCCCCACTCCCGGGCGTGTGCGGGAAGGGGGTGGCGAGGGCGGCCGCGGGAGGCGCGGAGCAGAGAAGGGTACGCTCGCCTCCAATTTCGCCCGCCAATCCCTGCCCCCCTCCCCCCCTCCGCAGAGCTCGCTGTCGACGGCGCCATCCTGTTTGAAGGCTACGTGTTCAAGAGCCCGTCCGCTTTCTCCGTGTTCATCAAGCGCAAGCAGGTGGGTGGAGACGAGAGAGGTGGGAGGGTGGGAGGCCAAATGCTCCGTCGCCGCGACCTTCCCCACCGACACGCACTCGCGGTCCAGAAGCAACGCCGGGCCGCCGGACACCCACACTCACCCCTCCTCTCTCCCACACCACTCCAGAACCCGGCCCGCAAAGCGGACGACGGGTGGACCTCGTGCAAGTACCGTGGCCAACTGCTGTCCCTGTACAGGCCCCAGCTGGAGGACCTGCTTTCAGCTGGCTTGGGCGTATCAGGCCCCACGGCGTCAGGCCCCGCGTCCCCCGCGTCGCGCGGCGTCGTCGGCGCCGCCTCCACCGGCGCCCGCCGACCTCCCTCCGCCAACAACCATGCCGACTCCGAGTACGCGGGTTACGGCGATTCAGACGACGATGGCGGGTCGCGCGGCGGGTCGCGCGGCGCGCGCCCCTGGCCGTCGCCGCGCGGGGCGCGCGTCGGGGGGGCGCCCCCGCCCTTCAGGCGGCCGGGGCGGTGCGACGGGTGGCGCCAGCAAGCTCAGGGCTGCAGCCGCTCCCTTGCTCTGGATTCAGTGCGATGAACCCACCTGTGGCAAGTGGCGCCGCGTGCGCGCGCGCGACGCGCCCTCCGACGATGAAGCCTCCTGGCTGTGCTCCATGAACCCCGACCCACGCTGGGCCTCGTGCGACGTCCCCCAAGCCGTGCCCGACGATGAAATTGACAGGCAGCTGGAGGCGGAGGGAGGGCCCCTCCCCGGCCCCGCCGACCGCGACGGCGGCGGCGCTGTGCCCCACGCCGCCACCTGCGCCCGCCCCCCGCTCGACGACTGCACCGACGCCGACTTTGAGGATGATCTGTGCACGTTCTTGGCGGCTTCGGGCGATGCGGACGGCGCCAAAGCGCTGCGCGCACGCACAGTCACGCTGGCGGGCGCGCCACTGGATGTCTTCGGCCTCTACCGCGCCGTCGTCGGCCTGGGCGGCCTGTACCGCGCGGAGGCGCGGTCCACCGGCACCCGCTACGGCCTGGGCGCGCAGTCAGGGCTGGACTGGGGGGGGGCTGTGTTTCCGCAGCTGCGCAACTGTACCGCTGCGACACGTGCAGCGAGTGTGGGGGCGTCGCTCGCGTCGCTCTACCGTCGCTACCTGGCCCCCTATGAACGCGCCCACGCGGCGGCCGACTTGCCGCCCCCGCCTCCACCCCCTGGCGCCGACCCGCTGGCTTTCCTGGCGGATGTCGCTTCCCAGGGCGAACCCCCGCTCCCCGGCCGCGCGGCCGCGTCCGCCCCCGCCGCCGCCTGGCGCAAGCGCGGCGGCGCCGCGTCGGACGATGACGCCGCCTCCCCCCTGGCCAAAAGGGCCAAGGGTGGCGTGGGTGGTGGCGCTGGCGGCGCCCCCGCGCCGCCCCACCTTCACAGGTGGGGCGCGCCGCGCGCGCGCCCGCCACCGTCGCTGCCGAACTTCGCGCCATCGAGACCGCCCCCGGCCGCGCCGCCCCGGGCGACCTGCTGCTGGCCCCCGACCCCGCCGACCTCAACCGCCACTGGCCGGTGGCGGTGGCGGCGGCGCGCGACCTGCCCGCCGCCGTGCTCGGCGGCGACACCGCCGGCGTCGCCCCCTCCCGCGACTTCCCGCAACGCTTGGACGCCGCCTCCGACGCGGGTCGCGTGCGGGACGCGCTGCCCGTGGTCGTGGTGGGCACGACGTCGTGTGGGTGGGTGGAGGCTGCCTCCACGCGCCCCTTCACCGCGAGCGCGGCCGCCGCGGCCGCGGCCGCCGTCGCGCCCGCCGCCCGCCGCACCGCCGACGGCGATGAAGCCGACCCTGACGCCGACGCCGCGGACGCAGAGTGCGCGCGCGCCCTCAAGGTGGCGGCCCAGTCGGCGCGTGCCCCCGGCGCCGCGGGCCGCGCGGCGGCGGCCGCCGCCGCGCACGCGGCCGGCGCGGCCGCGGCAGCCGCCCGCTTGCTCGCCCTGGAAGGGCGCCTCCCCCTTGACGGCGCTGTGTACACGGGTGCCTACGAGTTCTGGGCCGCTTGGCGTCGCGCCGTGGCGCGCGCGGAGAGTGGGGCCGAGCTGGCGCCTCACGTCGCGTCGCTCGCCCACCAACTGAAACCGACCGCCCTCACGGGTGGCGCCCCCGGCGCTGCCGCCCTGTGCGCCGCCGTGCGGGCGGGGCTGGACATGGCGCCGTCGCCTGGTGCGGCAGCACCCTCGGCTGAGCCCGTCAAGGCGCAGGGTGGTGGCGACGCGTGTGCGCCGTCGCCGCCGCCCAAGCCCCCGCTCGCGCGCGCGCCGTCGGTCCCCGGGCCCGCGGGCCCGGGCATCCCGGCCGTCGACGCTGCCGTGGCCGCCATCGAGGACGTCATCGACTGGGGCAAGCTGACGAGGGCGCCGTCGCCGGCGCCGTCGCCCGCGCCGACGCCCGCGCCGACGCCGTTGTCGGCGCCGCCGCTGCCGCCGGCCGCCGTGCCGCGCGCGGGCGTGCCCCCGCCCCGCCCATCCCTGCCCGACCTGCACCACTGTGGCTCCGCCAACAACCTGAATGGCGGCCTGCTGGCGGAGGCTGCGGCTGCGGCGGCCGCGGTGGCGGCGGCGGCCGCCGCGTGTGCCGCGCCGTCGTCGCCGTCTGGGTCGCTAACTGCCGCGACCGCGGCCGCCGTCACTGCCGCCGCCGCCGCCGCCACCACCGCCCCGCCGCCCGCGTCCGCTGGTGCCCCTGCGCCCGGTACCCCTGCCACAGGCACGGTGGGCGGCACCGCCCAGCAGCCGGGCACCGGGTCGCCGCCAACGCCCGCGACGCGGGTCGGCAACCCCGCCGCCGCGCCCGCGACCGGCGCCGCCCCGTCCGCCCGCGCCGCCGCCGGCCTGCCCGACACCGTGTCGGTGGGTTCGGCGGATGGTGCGGCCGCGCCGCCCGGGGCAGACCTGCTGGAGTCGCTGCGGTCGATGGCCGAGAGTGAGGCGCGCGCTGGCGCGTGAATGAAAAAAACTTGTCGTTTATTTGTTTTTTACACACCCCTCCCTTTTCATAACCAAAAAAAGACGTAGGACCGAGTTTGCCGAGTTTGTTGTTTTCTGCCGTTTTGTTTTTTCGCCGAGAGCGTGTGTGTGTGCACGACACGCCCCCCGCCCCCCCCACTTCCACACTTGTTCCCCCTCCCTCCCACACACCCTTTTTATCCACGTTTTGCGATTTTTGGGCCCGCGGCCGACCCCTCGCCCCCCCCCCCCCCCCCCATTCTTTGTGTGTGTGAGAGAGAGAGAGAGTTGTGGTTTTTCGCGTGTAAAAAGCGAGAGAGTGCCGTTACCACTGGCTCACAAAAAACTTGTTTTTCTTGCTTCTCCTGCGCGTTTGGGCGCTGCCCGCGCAAAGCAGAGCAGCACACACGTAACCCACTGCTGACCACAGCAGCGGGGTCGCGGCGTGTGCGTGGCCAATTGTGGGAGGGGGCACCCGATTTCGGCCCCAAATGGTCGTCGCGCGTGTTCGCAGCGTGAGTGTGTGCTTTTTTTGACCAGGCCAGAGCCAGAGTGTGGGCAGGATGACACCATGTTGCGTAGGAGCACGCTCGATGCAAGCGAGCGGCGGGGCGCGCAACCCACAGATCGAGGCCGACCCCCTTTTCTCCTCCCCTCAACACACAGCTCCTGGACCGCTGGTCGCTGTCCGCCATCGCCGCACGCCTGGACAAGCGCGCCCTGCAGCAGCAAGCCGACGTACACCGCCTGTTCCTGGCGACCGAACACTGGGCGCGGGCTGCCGCGGGCGACGCTGGTGCGCGCGCGGGAGGGGAGACCTGGGCGCGAGCCCTGGCCACCGAAGCTGACGCGTTGGGGCATGAGGTGAGTGAGGGTGTAGGTGTGTAGTGTTGATGCTTTTACGATCGTTTTTGCCGGGCAGAGACTGACTCCCTTTTTCCCCCAGGGCCGCGCCGCTGCAGTGCAAACCCACCTCCTCGCCCAGACGCTGGCCGCCGCCCGCCGCCTGGCGGCCGCCCTGGTGGAGGCCGGGGCTGTGAGCGAGACGACGGCGCAAAACGCGCCACTTCCGCGTCCAACAGGGTTGGCGGCCGTGGTGGGCGGCGGAGGCAGCAGCCACGCCACGGCGCCACCACCACCCTCCTCCACCACCACTCTGGCCGACGTCGCCCCCCACTTTGCCACCCGCCACGGCTTCTCTCTGGCCGTGCGCCCCTCGTCCGTGCCGGCTGCGGGGGATGGCGTGTTTGTGTGTGCTGCGTCCACGCGGTCGCCCCTCCCCCCAGGTACGCTGGCCGCTCTCTACCCGGGCACCGCCTACTCCCCCCTGCAAATGCGGGCCCTGGCGGGCTACCCCCGCGTGGATGCTGGGTCGGACTATTTAGCGGCTCGCTATGATGGCGTTGTGCTCGATGGTGTCGCGTGGGGTCTGGCTGGTGGCGGCGCGCCGCGCCGGCCGCGGCCGGACGGCGCGGCGACACCCACCGGCGACGCGGCGGCAGCAGAGGCCGCACTAGGCACGGGCGTGGATAGCAGGCACCCGCTCGCGGTGGGGCACTTGGTCAACCACCCGCCCCCCGGTGCGCCGCCGAACGTGGCGCTCGCGGCGGTCGACGTGCCGTTGTCAGCACTAGACGGGCCATCATCATCCTTGCTGCGTCGCTGCATCCCCGTCGTCCCTGTGGGTGGCCCCGGCGCCCGCCCCCCCGACGCGCCCCTGCCGTGCTTGGCGCTGGTGGCGCTGACTCCGCTCTCCCCCGGCGATGAACTGTTTTTGAACTACCGCCTCTCGTCCCGCGTGGCGCGGCCGGGCTGGTATGTGCCCGTGGATGATGATGAGGACGCGCGGAGGTGGGCGTAGAGAGAAAGGGTGTGTTTTGGGACAGGCTAGGGACGTGTTTTTTCTACATCCGTTTTTGATTTTTTTAACCCCGCAACACTAAAGCAAACAAAGCAAGTTCATTCAAATCAACCACACACACACACACCTCTCACGCCACCACGCGTCTCCTCTCGGCCGCCGTCCACGCCAGCGTGCGCGGTGTGCCGTGCACCGCGGTCGGCAGCCCCCCGGGAGCCGCAAACGCGCGCCCCGACGCGAAATACAGGCCTGTCATAAACGCGGGCAGCAGCAGGGTGGCAGATACTGCCAGCACGAGGGCCAGGTCGCCAACGTCAAGCCTGCGCTTACACTCGCACCCTGACGGCACGAAGCGCAGAATCAGGGAGCCTCGGCTGCAGCAGCACGTACACCCGTTGCACTGGCCCCACAGTCCCTTGTCTGCACACGTTTCGGCGGCGGCGAGCGTGCAGCCCAGGGCGAGGGCGAGGAGGACGGTGGGCAGACGCATTGGTGCGTCAGGGTTCGCGCGCGCGGTTTGGTTTTGCCCTGCGACCGCGTGCCAAGGCGTTGAGAGTGCGAGTGCCGGAGTGTGGTGTGTGTGTGCTGGTGCAACACACTGGTTGGCGCGGGGGGAGGGAGACACACAGCACGGCTACTCCCGTGCGCGCGCCACACAAAACGCGAGTAGCGTAGTGAGGCTCACTCCCAAATTCGGCTTCTCCAGCAGCCGCCCCCCTCTAACCGCGATGTCTCTGCTCCTGCGCGCCCCCGTTCGCGCCCCCTTGGCCGCCCGCCCCGTCGGCGCTGCGCCCCGCCTGGCGGCCGCGACCTGCCGCGCCGTCCCCCTGCGCCTGGTCGGTCCGGCGCGCCCGTCGCTCGGGTTGACGGGCCTGTGCTCCGCGTTTGCCGGTGAGTGGGAGTGGAGAGAGGGCGTGTTTACTGTGCGCATGTGGGGGGAGAGAGAGGCGGGAGCACACGCGCGCGCGAAGAGGGCTGCCCCCCGACCGCGCGGCCGCCCCCCGACGTCCGGCCGCCGGTCGGCCGGCCACCGTGTTGCCCCCGGCCGCGCCCCCTCCCACCCTCCTCCACCCCCCCCACAACGCGCATTGCGGCTTCGCGCTGTGGCTGGGGGTGGTGGTGATGGCGGAGACTCGCAGCCAAGCCGGCGCGGGGCAAGGGACGCTCCCCCAAAACGCGTGCGCCACACGGTCCGAGCGCTCACCCTTCGTTTCCACCCACACCACCACCCCAGGCGCGTCCCTGGCCCCCGACGCCCGCCGCCCCGGCACCGGCCCCGCCCGCGGCGCCCTGACCATCGTGGCCAACTCCAAGACGTGCCTGGGCTGCACCAAGCGCGGCACGCGGCGCCGCGCGGTGCGCGTGTCGGGGTTCCGCGCGCGCATGGCGTCCCCCACGGGGCGGGCCGTGCTCAAGGCACGCCGCAAGAAGGGGCGCAAGGCGCTGTGCACCAAGACGCTGTACAAGAAGCAGTGATGAAGAGAGAGATGGGTGTTGTTATTCGCTGACTTTGGGGTGGTGATTTTCGTTTAATCATTTTTTTCTCGTGCGTTTTTGTCCAACTTTTGAATGGGAGGGTTTAGCAGGGAAACAGCAGCAGGTTCACACACACATACACGCACCAAACCAAATCAAATCAAACATACAAACTGGCCGCAAACACAATCCCGCGCCGAATCAACCCGCTCGCGCCGCGAAACCGCCCCGCCAACCGCTCATCCCCCACCGCGTCCGCGGCAGCCGCCAGCTGGGCCAGCACTTCGTCCAGGCGGCGCACGGCACGTATGAATGATCCCTCGAACAGGTCGGTCCTGTCTACCGCGTCTGCGAACGTGCAGCCCGCTGTCCATGCAGCAACAGCATCCATCAGGGTCGGCGCAAACGAGGCCACATACGCGTCGCCATCGATGCCAGGCACGCCACACTGGACCGCGATGTCTGCCAGCCTGCGGGCGGTGGCTTGCAGGGCGGTCAGGGGGGCGGCCAGGGTGGCTGCGAGTTCGACTGTGGCGGTCGATGGCTCACACGGCACCAAGCATGCCACCAGCGCAGCCAGCCTGGGCCCATCCAGCCCGCCAAACACGCCGTTGAACATGAGTTCGGCGGCCAGCAGTTCGTCCGCGGCATCGATCTCGGCGGCGGCGCGGCCCTTGGGGGTGAGGGCGCCGGTGCCATCGATCGCACCCACCGCCACCAGCACGCGCCCGCGCGCGCCCGCCTCCGCGCGATAAGCATCCAGCGCGGTGGCAGCCAGGGACGCGCGCAGAGACGCAGCCTCCGCCTCCATGTCAGCTCTGGCGCGCGCGGCGGCGGCGGCGGCGGCGGGGGAGAGGGCCGTGCGTGCGGGCGCGGCGGCCGCGTCAGCCAGGCCTGGGTCGGCGTCCCCCAGGTCGGCCACCGGGTCCAGGGGGGGCAGCTCGCCGTCTGGGTGGGCGGACGCGAGCTGGTCCAGGGTGGCGCCGACCGCGGCACGCGCGGCGCGCGGGCGCACGTCGGTCGGCACGCCGACGCACAGCCGCGACATGCTGCGCACCAACGGCAGGGGGACAGGCACACACTGAATGTCGCCGGAGGCGCGGCCCGAGGGCGCGGGGCGCGGGGTGGCGCCCGGGGCGACCGAGTCGGGGGCGCAGGGTAGGAGAACGTCGACCACCGTCGACGTGCTGCCGTCGTCGCCGGCGGGGGTGGCGGCGGCGGGCGCTGCCGCCACCGCCGCCCCGCGTGTTACGCCCACCACGACGCCCCACCCCCAGTCCTCGCCTCCGTCCACCACGCGCACCAGGCGGCCGGGGCGCAGCACGCGGTCGAGCCTGTCGGCCCGCAGCAGGGCGGACCGCAGCGTGCGGCGCGCGGTCGCGGCCGCGGTCTCAGCGGCTGGGGTGGTGGTGGGGGCATCGCCGTCACCACCAGGCGCCAGCGCGGCTTCCAGCGCGGCCAGCCGGGCGGCGACGCCCGGCCTGGCGGCTTCGATCTGGTACTGGCGGAAGGAGCGCGAAACAACGTACTCTGCGGCCTCCCCGCCTCCCCCTCCACCCCCCCCCGCCCGCCTCGCCAGGTTGAGCAGCGTGTAGTACGACAGCCTGAATGAAGACAGCAGCGGCTTGGGCGCCCCCCGCATCATGGCGGCAGCGACGGCGGGGGTCACCGCGTCGTCGACGACGCACACGCACACGCCGCGGTCGTCGGTGCCGCGCCGCCCTGCGCGCCCACTCATCTGGATGTACTCCCCACTCGACACCCACCTGTGGCACTCGCCATCCCACTTGCGCAGCTCGGTGAAGATGCAGGTGCGGGCCGGCATGTTGAGGCCCATGGCGAACGTCTCGGTGGCGCAGAGGACGCGCACCAACCCCTCCCCAAACAGCAGCTCCGTCACCTCTTTGAGCAGGGGCAGCAGCCCCGAGTGGTGGACACCGATTCCCGCACACAGCAAGGGGCGCATGGCGACGACGGCGGCCAGGGAGGCGTCGTCGGGGGAGAGGAGGGAGACCGCGCGGTCGAACACTTCGCCTATGGCGGCCGCCTCCCCTTCATCCGTGAACTTGAGCGCGTCCCGCCCGCGGGCCAGCTTGGCGGCGTAGGACTCGCACGCTTTGCGGGAGAAGGAGAAGACGATGGCGGGGGCGAGGTCGCGGTCGCGCACGAGGCGCACGAGTTTTGCGACCGCGTCGGCTAGACTGGCGGCCGCCTTGCCGTCGGACGCCCCGCCCCGCCCACCCCGCGCGCCAACAGTGGCGGCTTTATTATCTGGGGCCAGCACCGCGTCGTCGGGTACGGCGGCGGCCGCGGTGTCGGGAGCTTCGTCGATGCCAAACGCGTCTTTGCGCAACCGCGCGAATGTGTCGGCATGGAAGGACCCCCTTTCATCGCACACCAGGTACAGGCCCTTGCCGCCCAACGGGTAGGCATAGTGTTGGAGGGGGGTGGGCCGGTAGTCGGTGTAGACGACGTGGCAGGGGGCGCTGAAGTGGGGGGGAGGTGTGGGGGTGTGGGTTTGGTGGGTCGGTTGATTCAGTCTCTCTCATTCTCCCTCCCTCTCTCCCACTCTCCCTTGCTCTTACCTCCTCAGCTTGGCCACCCAGCCCGCAAACTCGGCCGCGTTGGCCAGCGTGGCCGACAGAAACACGGCGCGCGCGCCCTTAGGCAAAAAAATGATCGCCTCCTCCCACACCACCCCGCGCTCCCGGTCCTGCATGTAGTGCACCTCGTCAAAGATGATCCACAGGGTCTCGCGCAGGGGTTCGGAGCCGCGGTAGAGCATGGCGCGCAAGATCTCGGTCGTCATCACCAGGACGCGGGCGGATGGGGCGACCGAGACGTCGCCCGTCAACAGGCCCACGTCCGAAAACTCTTCCGCCAGCTCTCGATACTTTTGGTTGGACAGAGCTTTCAAAGGGGAGGTGTAGATGACGCGGCCACCGTCGCGTAGGGCGGCCGCAATCGCGTACTCTGCGACCGCTGTCTTGCCCGCCGACGTGTGTGCCGCGACCAGCACACTCTCCCGCCGCTCCACGGCGGCAATGGAGGTGGCTTGGAAGGGGTCCAGGGTGAAGGGGTAGGTCTTGGCGGGGGGGCCGGCGTACTTGGGGGCGCGGAGGGTGCCTGGGGAAAGACGGGGTGGAGTTTTTCCACCGGGATTCCATCCTCCTCGGCGCCCACCGAACCCCACCCACCCACACACACTCACCGTGTACAGCTGGATCCAATCCTTCCTCTGCGGTCGCGTCGTGGTACCCGGGCGGCGTCAGGACGTCGTGCACGAGGGTCGGGGGCGGGCGCGCCACAGCTGTTGCCGCCGCCTTCTTTTTGGCGGGAGGCGGCGCCGACGGGTCGACGGTGGCAGCAGCCGCATGGCTCTGCTTGACGGCTTGCCGGGTGGCGGCGGCGGCGGCCAGGCCCTGGGTTTGGTGAGGTGAAGAGGGGGTGGGTCGGTCTGTGTGCTGGTGCTTTTCAGGCTCTCGCATGCACAGCGCAGCTGCTTGCAGGCAGTGTAAACACACACACATCCACTGTCGCCTCACCTCGGGCGTTTCCTCCAGGGCCGCCATGCCGTGACTAGGAGGTTGCGACGGCTCGGTCTCTCTAGCGGCTGCCGCAGCCGCCACTAGGGGGACGTCCAAGCCCTGGACCTTGGGAGGCGTGGAGCAGCCTGGGGTGGAGGCGCAGGGCTGGCGCGGGGAGGCACGGGCGAGTCGTCCAGCCCCGCGCGGGGAGGGAGCGCAGAGCAAAAATAAATGAATGTGCGTCGGCCGAAAAAAAAAACTCCCACTCTCGTTACGTTTCGTTCGAGTGTGGCCCCTCTCTCCCACTGTCACGCACACACACACGCACACACACCCCGATGGCGGTCCCCACCGTCGACCCCACCGCCCTGCTGGCCCGCGACGCGGCGTCCGCGGCCGTCGCCTGGGATGGAGCTGACGCCGCAACGCTCGACGCAGAGGTCGCGGCCTACCGCACCCTGCTGGCCCGCCTGCGCGCCGACCTGGCGTTGGCGGGGGTGCCGTGCAACCTGGAGGATGGGGGCGACGGCGAGACGGAAGCGATTGAGGGGGTGGAGGTGAGAAGAGGAGGGTGGCCCGATGCGCGCGCTGTGTGTTTGATGCGTGGGTGGGGCGCGGTTTTCGCGACGCGCACGTCGCGTGCGCTCGCACGCACATGCACGTTTGATATCAGCGCTGCTGTGAGCGACTGTTGCGGCGGCAAACGTCGCCCAATTGGTGTGTGGGCGCCCACTCCGAGGAAGGAACAAAATTGAAACACTATTCGACCCTTTCTCCCCCGATGCCACCCTCCCCTCCCCTCCCCCAACCCCCAGGGCGTCGAAGGCGTGGACTACCACATCGGCTCCGTGGACGACCTGGATCCGTCCGAGTGGCGCGTCCCCGCGCACTGCATCCCCGTGCACGCCAACGTCACCACCTACGACTGGGGCCGCCTCGCCGCCGCCGTCCCCGGCGGCTTCGACGCCGTCATGATGGACCCGCCGTGGCAACTGGCCACCGCCAACCCCACCCGCGGCGTGGCGCTGGGGTACAGCCAGCTGACGGACGCCGACATCCTCAACCTCCCCATGCACCGCCTCCAGTCGTCCGGCTACCTCTTCGTCTGGGTCATCAACGCCAAGTACCGGCTGTGCCTGGACATGTTTGAGAAGTGGGGCTACGAGTTGAGTGTTTTTTTTTTTTTGTGTTTTGGGGGGGTGGGGGGGTTGGGCGTGTTTCTCCGCCGTTCGTTCACCGTTTCACTCACACACTCCCCTCCCCTCCTCCCATCCAGCCTGGTCGACGAAATCGTGTGGGTCAAGTGCACCGTCAACCGCCGCCTGGCCAAGTCGCACGGCTACTACCTCCAACACTCCAAAGAGTTGTGCCTCGTCGGGCGCAAGGGCCCACCCCCCGCCAACACGGCGGCTGGCGTGGGGTCCGACGTCATCTATGCGGAACGCCGGGGCCAGTCTCAAAAACCGGAGGAGATCTACCAGCTGATTGAGGCCCTGGTGCCGGGGGGCAACTATCTTGAGCTGTTTGGCCGCAAAAACAATCTGCGCGACTTTTGGGTCACCGTCGGCAACGAAGTCACTGGAACGGGGCCGCCCAAGGATGATGCTGATGCTCTGGCGGCGGGGGGGCGCATCCCGGGGGCGGTGTATGGGGCGGCGGGGCGGTGAAAGGAGAGTTTTTTTTTTTCTTCGGTGTTTGTCTTCTTCTCTGCTGTCCCTCCTTCCCTCCTGTCCCACCGGAAGACGCACTTTCATCTCCGCAATGCAACAAAAAACACAGGCGAGGAACTCCACATTCTTGCACACACACCAAAGACAGAAGCAAGAGTCGCCCTCGCGTTGTCCCCTCCCTCCCTTCCTCTCTCCCCCCTTGTGTCACGCCCCCGCCCGCCGCCGCCGCCGCCGCCACAGCGCCGTCGTCACCGCCACCACGCCCGCCGCCACCACGGCCGCCGCCGCGGTGGCCACCGCCGCCGTCAGCGCGGCGGCGGCGGTGTCGGCGGGGGACGGGGCGGCCGCGCCCGCGCCGACGCGCGGTCCGAGCGACGCGAGCTCTTCGTGCGCGGCCGCGTAATCCACGACGAGCGCCGCCTCATTGGTGGCGTACTCCTCCACCAGCAGCCGTGTCTCAGCATCATTCAACAGCCAGGCGTCGCCCGGGGCGTCGCCAGCGAGGACGCCTCGGAAGAAGGCGTTGTCGAAGCGGGGGCCGGGGGGAGGCGCGGGCGGCGCGGACGACGGGCGGGGGGACGCCGTCGCCCGCTGCGGCGACGGCGTGGGGGACACCACCGGCCCCGGCCACCAGCGCGCGATGCCGTGGGCGGCGGCCAGGGCGACGACGTGGCGCAGGGAGAGGCCCAGGCGGTCTGCGAACGCGCGGAGAGCAGCGGACGGGTCGTCAGTGCCGCGCGGGTCAAACAGCCTCCCCTCCGCCACGTACGCCCACGAGTCGCGGCGCCCTGGGGCCAGGCCGATGGCGGGGCCTCCCGCGGCTTCGACAACCACGGCGGCGGCGAGTTGGATCGTGTCGGCGAGGGACAGGGTGGGATGGCGGTCAGCGACGGGGGCCAGCAGGGCGACGGCGGAGGCCAGGTTTTCGTTGCCCGCGTGGGCGAGCTCTTGTTTGATGCTGTGTGTGTGTGTGTGTGGAAGTGTGCGTGTGTGGGTGTGTGAGCGGAGAGGGTGAGAGGGAGGGGAGGCCCACCCGCGCCCTTGTTCCCCTCCTCCAACTCACCGAATGCTCGCATTGGCCCCTCCCGTCCGTGTGACCGCGTCATACGTCATGGCATCGTGGAACGCGAGGCGCAGGAAGATGCCGGGGCGCCCGGGGGCGCCTGCTGCGAGGCTGGCCAGTTCGCGGCGCGCTGAACCGACGTCGTCCGAGTTTAAAAGACTCATGGACGCACGACGAAGCATGCCGGTGGCGGACTCGATGGTGGAGGACCGCATGGTGTGGGTGGGAGGGCGCCCCGGACGGCAAATGGCAAATGGGACGACGGAAACGAAGAGCGAAGAGAGTGAGGGGTTGACGCCTCACTCAATTGCACTGCACACACGCGTTTGTCTGCGGGCGCTCCCGCGCGCTCCGCGGACGTCACCCCGTGCGGCCTGGTCGCATAGTTTGTGCATGTCTGGCGCTCTGTTGGACGGCCGCCGACAAGCCGGCCAACCGCCGCCCCCCCCCCAAAAAAACATGCTGACGAAGCCCACCGAGCGCGCTCCCTCGCGCTCGCTTGGCGACCGCCTGCGCTCCCTGCGCCTGGGGCACAGCAAGAGAGACACGAAACCGGGCGACGGAGCCCAGCCTCCCAAACCGACAGACACTGCACGCAAGTGGTCGCGCAAGGGCGCGAAAGCACGGCACGCGGCGCGCGCGGCTGAACGCAGCGGCAGCGCCGCCCTGCTGCCGCACGAGGCGGGCGCGTATGAGATGGGACCGCTGCTGGGAGTGGGGACGACGGCCAGGGTGAGTCAGTGGTGGTGTTGGGGTGGGTGACAGGCACACAAAACACGCCGGCCGCTGCTCTCTCACCTCCCCCTCTCCTCTCAGGTCTACGCCGCCACCACCACCGACGGCACCCCCGTCGCCATCAAGCGCATGGACCTGGACACCGGCGACGACGCCGCCGACAGGGCCGCGCGTGAAGTGAGTCTGCACGCTCGCTTTCGCCACCCCCACCTGCTGCCGCTGCTGGCCGCGTTTGTCGCGTCCCCACCCTGCGATGGCGATGAAGACGCCTCTCTTCACCCTGAGCTTTGGCTCGTCATGCCGCGTGCTGCGTCCTCGGCACGAGAGCTGCTCGAAACTACCTTCCCCTCCGGCCTCCCCCCCGCCACCGTCGCCGCCATCGTGGCCGCCGTGGCGGAGGCGTTGGCATACCTGCACGCCTCGCGCGCCGTGCACAGGGACGTGAAAGCAGCCAACGTGTTGCTGGGGGCGGAGGGCGACGTGTGGTTGTCCGACCTGGGAGCCGCAAACGCGCGTGAACTGACAGCCTCGGTCATCCCCTCCCGCCACGGTGGTCGGCTGGGCTCCCGCCTGGCCAGTGGCGGCACCCCTGGCTCCCTGCTGGGCGGCAGCTCCCTCACCACGCGCACCTCTGGCGCCCCGCTCGGCTCGCGCGGTGGCAGCGCGACTCCCACCTCCCGCCTGGCCGCCAGCCACCCCGACGACCGGGACGCGTGCTGTGCGTCCACCGGGTCCCGCCACGCGGCCGCCGCCTTGGCTCGGGTGGAATCGGCACGCTATACGGCACCAGAACTCGTTGCCACGCTCTCGTCGACCTCCGCGCCCCAGCTGACGACGCCCAGGCCCAGCAGCGGCCCCCGCGCGGCGGCGGCGCTGCTGCTGCAAAGATACACGACGTTTGCGGGCACGCCTGCGGCAATGGCACCGGAAGTTGTTGAACAATCAGCCGCAGGGTACGGCCCCGCGTGCGACGTCTACTCCCTGGGCGTGCTGATGCTGGAGCTGGCGTCTGGGCGCAACCCTTACGCATCTCTTCCCCTAGACGCCCTCTACGTCGCGAAACTTCACGCCGAGCCGCCCAACCCGGCAGCGTTCGCCTCCTCTCTCCCTCCCGACGCGGCCGCCCTGGTGGCGGCCTGCATGGCTCGCGACCCAGCCGCCCGCCCGTCTGCGGCCTCCGTGTGCCGGGCGCCGTGGGTGGCGGGCGGCAGCGGGCGTGCAGGGGACGCGGCGGTGCGCGCCGCGCTGGCCGCAGCCGCCGCGCTCAGGGTGCCGGCCGCCCCGGCGTCGGCAGGCGCCCCCACCGCCACCCCCTTGTCATCAGACACTCTGACGCCCACGAGACGGGGGTCGAGCCTGCGCGCGCTGTGGTCTGTGTTTGGGCAGTCGCGGTCGCCGGGTCGCGGCACGACCACGATCGGGCGCACCGCCTCCGGCTCCAGTGGTGGCGTCACCAGTGGGCTGGGCAGCCCCCGTGTCTCCCTGGCGCTGAGCCAGGCGTCTCCCGGCGGGCCGACGACCGGGCTCGCAGGCACGCCGCCCCCCCCGCCCGCGCTCGGTATCGCTCGACCTGTCCCCCTCCCCCAGCATCCCTGGCAGCCCCGCCTGGACGGAGGTGGCCCTGTGGGCTGCCATGGCGCCCCGCCTGGCCGCCGTGTGCGGGCCAGACTGCAGGCTGACGGTGCACGAGGTGTTGATGTGCCGCCCCGCGCCGCCGTCGGCGCCGTACGGCGCGCCCCCCTGCGGCGGCGTGCACCTGCCCTGCCTGCACGCGGCTCGTGCGCTGGCTGTGGTGGCACCCGAAGGTTGTCCCAGTGGCGGCCACTTGAGGCGGCGGCGTGGCGGCGGGTGTGGCGCGGTCGGCGTCGCGTTCTTCCGTGTGCCGCTGTCTCTGTCGGACGCGGCAGCTGAGCCTGACGCCTCGACGCACGCCCTGCTGCCACCGTCAGGGGCATGGGCGGGGCCAGTGCTGTTTACTCTGTCCAATCGTGCATCAACGGACGGGCATGCTGCAGCAGACACGCGATCCTCCGCGCTCCCCCCTGCGCCCGCCGACCCGCGCGGCGCCACCGTCCTTGTCGCCCGCACCCCGCGCGCCGCCTCCCGCCTGGCTGCCGCCGTCACAGCCGGCGGCCAACTCACTCCTGAGCACTTGGCCCCGCTGGATGGATTGCCGGCCAGTGTGTGCTTGGCGGGGGGGGTCGCGGTCGCCGAGTACGGGTGTGCCTCCCACCGCCACGCCACCCCCCGCCCCGACTTGACGGCCGCCGCGCATGTTGGGAGGAGTGTAGATCACCAAGCGCTGCTGGCGGGGCGGCTGCCCCCCCCGCCCGGGTGGCGGGGCGTCATTCACGGCGTGCTGGAGGCGGAGCGAGCGGTCGCGGCGCGCAGGCAGGCAGATGGTGGTTGTGGCGATGGCCTGCCGCCTCCGCGCGACGCCACTAATGGTGTCACACTGGCCCCGTTTGCGGTGGGGTCGCCGTTTGCGGGGGCGGCGGGGCGGGAGTGAGGCAGGGTGAAGAAACAAGGGGGGAGGTTGATGTTTTTTGGTTTTGATCTCGTGCCCCCTTGTGTCATTTTGCACAGAATACCGTTGTTTGCAGTGGACACAAACGCAGAGAGACTGAGTGTGGCTGTGGAGGAGAGACGCGGGGGTTGTTTTCGTTCGTTGGTTTTTTGCTCGCACATCTAGTTTTTTTTTTCCCGAGTCCTCTCCCGCTCCCGGCCTCCCTCCACCCCAAACAATACCATGCTGGCCCGCTTACTGAGAAGCGTGTCAGACTCGCGCGGGTCCCGGGCCGACTCGGCGGCCGCCGCCCGCAGCGCGGTGGCGGCCGCGGCCGTCGTCGCGCGCCCTTCGTCCGCGCTCCGGACGGCGCAGACGCTGGCGCCCACGCCCGCGTTCGATGGGCTGGACCCGACTGGGTTTCTGACGCGGGAAGCGTTTTGAACGAGATAGGAAAAATAGGGAGAGGCGCTTGCGTACAGCCTCCGTGCCGCGAGGCGGTTGCCATGCCTTGGCGGTTGACCGCTGCCCGCCTCCCTCCCCACCCCGTCCTGCCACCTTTTTTGTACACGCTGTGCATGTCTTTGACCGTCGACACGCGGTCTGTGCGTGGAGAGAGGGGCTGAAGAGAGGAGATGGTGCTCTCATGGCGGCGGCTTGTTTTGCGCCCCCTCTTCGCGCCGCGCCTCCTTCCCCTCGAAACCCACAACCCTCCATTCTTCCCAGCGGCGTCCCCCGTATTTTTTCTTTGCGAATCCACGCTCTGTCCCTCTTGTAAAACCAACACACGACCATTTTTCTGCTTTCCTTGTCGAGCGTCATCCTTTTTTCAATGAGCTGGGGAGGGGGAGAGAAAATCAGCGCCACCTGCCCCCACAGGGTCCAAAAACAGACGTCGGCGTTCACACACGTGGTGGTTGCTGCCCCCCCCCCCCAAACAAGAAAACACAAAACAAACACCTTCTCAAGCCTCCCTCCCCTTTTTGGCGGCGGCCGCCGCCTTGGCCGCGCGCGCGGTGCGCTTGCGCCCGCCGCGCTGCTTGCGCACACGCTCGCCGTCGTCGCCGCCGGCCGGCTTCTCAGCCTGCTGTGGCGGTGGCGGCGGCAGAGGCAGCGCCTGTCCCGCATCCTCATCCAAACGTGGCGGTGGCGGCGGCAACGGCAGCGCGTCGCCTGTGACGTCGGCCAGCACAGTACGCGCCCTCGCCCCCGCCACGTCGCGCCGCCGCCACGCGTCTGGCGACCGCTTGAACTCGGCCACCCCACACTTGCGCAGCATCGCGATCGTGCGGGGCGCGGTGCCCAGGGATGCTTCAGCGGCGGCCAACTCGGCCGCGATCGCTTCGCGGTGGGCGGCGGGCGCGCGCTCGTAACACTTTTCGACGACGTGCACTCCCCCCGGCGTCGCCCCCACCGCCGCCCACCTGCCTTCGAGTTTGCGCATGAGCGTTTTCAGGATTTTGGTGGACAGGCAGGGGCCCGTCAGCAGGGCTTCCACTGCGCGGGAGCCGGCAGAGTCGGACGCGGCGCGGGTGAGCGCGGGCGGCGGGAGCGCGGCGACCGCGTCGGCAAAAGAATTGCCCCCGGGAGGCGGCAGCCGCAGCACGGCCGCCAGCAACGCACACCCCACGGGCGACAGGCGTCGCGCGGCGATGATGTCGCCCGCGGCGGTGGCGTCGTTGAGAGTGAATAGGCCGGCGGCTGCGCCGCCTGGGAGTGATGCTGCGGCGGTCGCGACGGCGGCCCCCACCTCGGCCTCTGCCGCCCCGACGCGGCGTGCCAAGCCAACCAGGGCCACAAGCACACCACCCCGCGACGCCGCCAACAGCGCGGGCGCCGCGGGGCCGAGCTCACGAGCCGCGCCTTTTGCGGCGGGCGCAGTGTCGCCCGCCCCAAGCGCCGCTTGGACCACAAAGTTGGCCACCGGGTGGGTGGCCAACTCCGCAAAGTTGCCACGCAGGAAGCGGGCGTCCAGCTCGGTGCGCAGGGACCGGGGGGCGACGGCAAGAATGGCTTCCAGCGTGTGCGACGCGGCGCGGTCGCGCGCGGTGGCGGCCACACCCTCCTTTGTCAGGGCAGCCAGGCGGGCGCCGTCGGGGGCGGTGTCGGTGGACGGGCCGGGGGCTCCAAGTAGGCGGGGGACGAGTCGATTGAGGAGGTGGCTGCGAGGGTGTGGGGAGTGGAGTGGAGGGTCAGAGAGAGGAAGAAAGGAAAATCGTCGCCACCCTTCCCTAACCCCCCCGAAACACAAGCACTCACTCGTCCCCTGCCGCCGCCCTCAGCAACGCCTGCACCGCGGGCCCGCCATACGTGTCGCGCGCCAGGGACGGTAGGTGGCCCTCCCACTCTTCGTCGAGCAGCGGAGCAGCGAGGTCGGCTACCAACGCCGCGTGTTCAGCGGCGACACCACCACCACCGCCCCCTTCATCCGTCGTCACGCGGGCTGCCATGCCTGCGGGCGCGGCGCCCGGCTTGGCCGCCCGCATGGCGTCGCGCAGGAAGGCGGCGCCGTCTGCTGCAGATGACGTGGGGGCGCCCCCCGCGCGAGGTGCCACGTCCCGCCCCGCCAGCGCGCAGCACATGGCACGCAGCACGTGGGAGCCGCTGCAGTGGGTGGCCAGCGGGTGCCAGGCGGCGGCTGCAGTGCGCGTGACTTGCGCGAGCGCGTCGGCGGCAGCCTGCGCGTCGTCGTCGTCGCCGCGGGCGAGGGAGGCGAGGCGCTGGAGCAAGGCTTCCAGTGTGTGGGACCCGAATTGGCTGAGAGGAGAAGAGGGAAGGGGAGGGAGGCGTGAGCGGGGGCGGCAATGCCGCGACCCTTGGCGGCTAGACTAGCAACGCATGCCGCCCCCTCTCTCCCCTCTCCCCTCGCACCTTGTCGCCACGTCGGGCAGCGCGTCCGGCGCCAGCACCGCCCCCGCAAACGTGACCACCGCGTCCGGTGGCGCCAGTGGCAGCAGCGCCTCCAGCGCGCGCGACCCGACCGCGTCGCACGCGACCGCCGCTTCGCGCCCAGCCGCTTCAGCCACGCCCGCGCCCGCCAGCAGGGCCGCCTGCTCCGGATCGTCCGCGACGTCGGCCAGGGCCAGTTTTGCCTCTTCATAGTAGGTGGCGGTGGCGGGGTCGAGCCGGGAGAAGCCGCGCGCAAGGGACGGCGCCGAGGCGCGGTCGCCGCCGCCGCCACGACCGCCGCCGCCGCCGCCACGGCCCGACCGGGCGGCGTGCACGACGCGGGGGCCGCGGCCGCGACCCCGGTCGGGGGCGCCCATATGGTGTGAGTGGGTGTGGGTGTGTGCGGGGAGGAGGAAGAAAAACAGCTGTGGGTTGTGTTTTGTCGCCGTCGTTTTTTCATCACTCCTCTCTTCTCTGCCCCTCTCTCTCCGCATCAAACGCACACCATCCCATGCCCTCCGCCGCCCCCGCCTACAACACGGACCTGCAGGCCCCCATCCAGGTCACCGTCAGCCACCGCCCCTGCACCAAGGGCCACGGCCGGTGAGGGAGATGGAGAGATGGTGGGGGGTGGCCGCGGGCAGTAACTGCCACTCGTTTTTTGTTGCCGACTCCCCTCCCTCCCCCCCTTTCCACACACAGCGAGTGGGACCTGGTGCTGGCGGGCGAGCCTGTGGAGATCAACCCCGCCCTGGGGCACGGGTTCAAGGCGAGTGGGGGGGTTGGGTGAGCGACGCGAGCGGGCACACTCTTCCATCCACACCCTTCTCACCCATCCTCCCACCCTTCCACCCCCTCACCAGGTCATGACCATCGACGAGTGGTCGGCCCGCTGGAAGCGCAACGACGACTTCAATCAGTGCGCCAACTGCGGGTCGTCGACTGCGACGCGGGAGCACCACTTCGTGCAGACATGGTGCCGCGGCAAGAAAAAGTGGGACGCGGAGTGCCTGTGCACCGCCTGCGGCGCGTTCACGCGGCGCCAGTATGCAGACCCCGACTTTGCGACCCCGGAGCAGGTGGAGGCGGCGGCGTGGGCGGCGTTGATGCAGGGGGAGGGGGAAGGGGGCAAGTGAAGAAGAGGAGAGGGGAGAGAGAGACCCCGCCCTTGCTTTCTTCATTTCTTTTTTTTTTTAATCATCAAAACAAGCACACAGTGTGAAAAAGGTGGTGTTACCCACTCACTGCCCCCCTGCCGCCTCGCGCGCTGCCGCCGCCGCCGCGTCGCCCGCGATGTCTTGGACCAGCTGTTTCAGCGACCTGTCACTTCAGTTAGCGGGCACAGCAGCACACCACAGGTTGGGGCCGACGCCGCCATCTATGACGGCACCCACCACGTCTTGGAGTTCGTCCGGGGACGCCCCACTGACGACGGCGGCGGTGAGGCCGCCCGCGTCGGCGCACGTGGCGAGGGGGCCCTTTCCCGCTCCGCCACGTTGTCCACGGTGACCCCCGACAACGCGTCGGCCAGCGTGCCGGCCAGTGCTTCACGTGTGGCGCGCAGGACGGGGAGGATGGATGCCGCGCCGAGGTCTTCCGCGACGACGGACCGAACGGTGTCCGCGTCTGCGTCTGAAAACCCAATCAAAAGCAACGCCAGAGGGCCAAAGACGCCGTCATGGGTGCCGCCCAGCGAGTCGTCGCCGACGTCCAGGGGCACGAGGGTGGGGCCGTCGCCGTCGGCGACGACGTCGTGCCACGGGTCGGAGGGCAGGGCGGCGCGGGCGGGGCGGGCGGGACGTCGCCTTGTGGGATGTGTGAGGGTGTGTGCAGTGGAGCACGGGGCGCGGAAGCGCGGGGCGAGGCCGCGGCGGGCTGGGAGAGGCATGCCGGTCGAAAGTCGGGTGAGAGTGTCGAGAGCAACACAAAAATCGTTTCTCAGGCAGCACGCCCTCCGCGTGCGCCCGCGCCTACACGCACACACCGCTCACTGCAGGAGCTCCGCAACCAGACACTCGGCCAGAAGCACGGCGCGCGCGTGTGCGTGGTCCGCACGGGGAGTGAGCCCAATCGGCGCTCCCAAATGTCGGGCGCCTCCCAGTTTCTGCAGACGCTGGCGACTGCGGTCGCCCGCCAGGATGGTGAGTGGTGTGGGTTGGGTCATGCGTGTGAGTGCGAGGTGGCAGCGGGAACCAGAGAGAGAGAGAGAAAAAAAAACCAACTCCCCCCCTCCCCTCCTCCCAGCCTCAACCCTCGCCCCACTCCTCGACCCCGCCTCCCCCGCCGTCAGTGCCGCCGTGTACGGCGCACCCTCCGGCTGGGACCCGACCTACTCCGCCCGCACCGCCCTGCGCGGCGGCGCCGCCCCCGAGTGGGCGGACGTGGCGTCAGCGGTGCTGGCCTCGGCCGCTGCCGGGCGCGGGCGCGACGCGTACGACGCGCTGGCCGACGGGGTGGCCCCCTTTCTGAAATTGTTTCGGGATGATGCGGACGCATGGTTGGTGGACCCGCTGCGGCTGTTGGCACGTGGCCTGCGCAGCGCGGCGCGCGCGGCCGACGCGGCCGGCGGGGGCGGGAGCGGCGCCAAGTGTCTGGAGAATTGTGGCACCCAGCTGCAGAAGTGTTTTGCAGCGAGTATGCAGGGTGCAGGTGAGATTTGGTGGTGTGGTGCGTGGGAGAGAGAGAGGTTTGCGCGCCGTTTGCACCATCCAGCCATCTCCCCTCCCCTCCACCCCAGGCAACAAAGCCAAAAAGCTGGCCGCCCTCGACATCGTCGTAACCCTGTTCCGCGTCTACTTCGCCCTCAACACGCTGCGCCTGTGCAAAAACCTGGTGGCCGCGGTCGGGTCTCGCCAGTTCCCCCCCTTTGACACCTTCCCCGCCGCCCAGCGCGTCACCTACATGTATTTTACAGGGCGCCTGGCCATCTTTGATGAATCCTACGACGAGGCGGACGCCGACCTGTCGTACGCGCTGGCCCACTGCCCGCGCACCGCGGCCGCCAACCGCGCGCGTGCCGCGTTCTTCCTGGTTCCCGTCCGCCTGCTGCGCGGCGCCCTGCCGTCTCCCCGCCTGCTGGATGCGTGTGGCCTGGCGGATGCGTATGGCCCCCTCGTGGCTGCTGTGCGGGCGGGGGATGTGGGGGGGTTGGACGCGTTGTTGGCCTCGCGCCAGTGGGACCACGTGCGGGCGGGCACGTACCTGCTGCTCGAAAAGCTGAGGCCGGCCGCCGCGCGCCGCCTGCTGAAAAAGGTGGCCCTCCTGCACGCGCGGGCGGACCCGGGCAAGAGTGCGCAGCTGCCGCTGGCCAAGTTTGCTGCTGCCCTGGCCTCCCAGGGCGCCCCCTCGGGCGATGACGACGTCGAGTGTCTGGTGGCAACGCTCGTGGCGAGGCGCTATGTCAAGGGCTACGTCGCCCACAGGTCCAGGGTGCTGGTGCTGAGCAAGGTGGCACCGTTTCCCTCGCTGGAGAGCGTGAGTCTGGGCGAGATGCTGTAAAGAACGAAATGAAAAAGTGGTTTTCCCTCACATTTCGCTGCCTCTCTGCTCTTTTTTTTTCCACGCATGCCCACACCAGCCACACCCACTGCCGACGCCTGCAAACGCCAAGCCTGCGCCTTGCAGAAGTGCTTGAAACGTCAATCCTTTGACGCCGCACGCTGTGTGGCCGCGGTGGACGCGCTGCGCCTCTGCTGCAGCGTGGAGGGCAGGCTGGGGGGCAGCGTGCACTGCCCCGCGACGGAGGCAGGGTGGACGGGTCAGGCTAGGAACTAGGTTTGCTTAGAGGGCGGGAGGCTTCTGCGCTGCCTTTGGTTTTGGTGTTAAAAAGAAAACAAAGAAAAATCAAAACAGCCAAAACAAAAGGGATGTGCGCCTCACTCACGTGGGCAGAGTGCAAACGAAAAATCAAAGAATGCAGGAAAGCATGGGGGGAAACAGAGGAGGACTGGCGTCACAAACCGGGTCCTCACCCGTTTTCCCCACCACACAAAAATCATTCACCCCACGACCTCCACCGGCGCGCTGCCGTCATCAATCTCGGTCAGTTGGTCGGGCGTGAACACGGCGCGCAGGGGGCGCGTGGCGAAGCGCAGGTCCAGGCCGCGGCGGCCGGCTTCGTGGACCAACACCGTCACCCCGACGCCAAAGTCGAGGGCGGCCAGGTAGACAGACCGCAGCGACGCACAAAGAGCGGCACACGCAGCCCGGTCAGCGACAACGTCCAGGTCATGGAAGGCGACTGCCTCGAGTTCAGTCAGTTTGGGGGGCGCGGGCAGGACGAGGCGGAGGGCGGGGCACCCCGCGCACAGGGTGCGCAGCGAGCGCAGCGACGCGAGGCCGTCGACGGTGCCCGACTCACACGCAAAAGACACGTCCAGCGTTTTGAGGCGGGGGCAGGACGCCAGGATGGAGGCATCGAACCGAGGCGCAGCCACGTCTTTGAGCTCGAGGGACGTGAGGTTGGTGTAGGAGGCAACGACGGGGTGAAGGCCGCCGCGCGTAAACAAGTGGAGCGCCGTGCTCGGTGGCAGCACCAGCCGCCCATCAAACCCGGGCGCCGCCGACAGTTGCAGCGTGTCCAGGGCCGTGAGGTTGACCAGCCCCGCCGACAGGGCCGCCTTGTCAAAGGGGTGGGTGTTGATTGCCAGGCGTTTGAGGTTTGTGAGGGCCAGGATCGGCGCCGGGTCGAGCCGCGCCGCCGACGCCGCCGGCGGCGGGCTGCCGCCACCGCGCCCGCCCCCGGTCGACCACACAGCCACATCCAGGGCTGTCAGGCATGGCTGCAGCCTGGCCAGGGCGGGCAGAGCGTGCAGGCGGGTGCACTCGATGGCCAGGGTGTGGAGCCCCGACCCGGGCGCGGGGAGTGCGCCAGCGTCCACATCCTGCGCCCGCAGCGTCAGCCAACCCACCCGCGCAAAGCGCAGCGCCCACCAAACATAGCCAAAGGAGAAGGAGGTGCCCCAGGGCGCGTCCAGGGTGAGGTGGTGGATCACAGGGGCGGTGGCGAGGAACACATCGTTGAACACAATGGCGTCAGCCTCGGTGGCGGGCCTCACAGTCACCGCCCCGATGCCGTGGGGGGAGGCCCGACGTGCCAACCAGGCGGCCGAGGCAGCGGTGACGGGGGCGACGTCGACGACGGGCCAGGCGGCGCCGGTGGCGAGCAGGTCGCGCCAGGCTGTGCAGACGCGGGCCAGGTCCCGTTTGGCGGGCGACGGCGGCAGGATGGCAAAGATGCGGAGAGCCACATCGGTCGGCAGGTCGTTGAACGTGGTGGACCCGGCCACAGGGGGGCGGGCGGGGGGTGGGGGTGGGCCAGAGGAGAGGCAGCACGGGAGGGCACGGCGCGGCGGGAGGGGCGGCGACGCGCACTCCATGACCCCGTCCATGTGGACGGGGGTGGAAGGGGCGGGCACAGTCATGGTGTTTGTGTGTGTGTGTGTGCCGCTCTTTTGGTGTGCGGGTGTGCGAGGACAGCTCGTGGGGTGCGTGTGTCGCGGGACGCGGGGGTCGGCCAGGGTGGCAAGCGGGAGCGCGAGCCGAGAACCGAACGCTCCTTGATCCTGGGTTTCTGCCCTGGTACCCCAATCAAGTGCCGTGTGTCGTGTGCGTAGCTAGTTGGCCAGGTGCACCATCGAGAGAGAGGGGTACGGACGCGGGGCTGTGGAGAGGAAAGGAAAAAAAGGGATGGGTCGTCAAACCGGGAAATGCAAGCGTGTCCCAGGCGCCCGTTTGGCCCACCATCCTGCCTGCACTCAGTGCCCCGGCACCATCCATCAATACATAGTATCGTTTGATGGGGGGCAAGTGGGGCCGCGCGCTGACGCTGGCGCTGGGGGCGGCCCACATCGCTCCACCAGCTCTAACGTCCCCTTCCGCCACTCGCACCGCGCCACCGTCCTCGCTCGTCCCCCCTTTTGCCATCCGCGCCTGTGGGTGTCGACAGTTGACTGCAATTGTTTTGTGTGCATGCGCGGTGGGTCGTGTGGGGAGGGTCGCGAGCGGCAGAGGCGCCGAGTGTTTTTTTGTTTGTTCGCAGAGTGAGCGAAACGAGTCTCGATGCCTGTTTTTGGGTGCCACTCACGGCCGTCCCCGCCGCCCCACCCCCCTCCTGCCCTCAACCGTCACCTCGTCACACGGCCAACAATGCTGTCACCATGCTCCGCCCTGCACACAGCCTGCTTCCTGGCCCTGGCGTCGGCAGCCGCTGCAGTCAACGCGCGCGGCGACGCGCCCATGCCTCCCTCGCTGTTCGTCCGCCCCACAGGCCCTCTGTCCCCGCCGACAGTGACTCGGCACGCAGAGCCATACCCTCACGTCCACAAAGGCCGCCGCCGAGGCCTGTTGGCGTCTCTGCTGCGCCCTGCGTCTGGCGCGGGGCTGGGCTGCCTGGGCTGCGCCCCGGGCGACCCCCGTGTCCCGGTGACAGACACGACAGCCTACGCCTTCTCCGCCATCGGCTACATCACGTCCACCATCCCCGGGCGAGTGAATGGACTGGCGTGCACTGGGGCCCTCGTGTCGCGGCGCCACGTGCTGACAGCAGCGCATTGTGTCTTCGACGTCAAACAAACACGCGCCCACGCCACCCACGTCACGTTTGTGCTAGGGCGGGATGGTGGCGACACACCGCTCGGAGGGCCGATTCCGTGGGTGGGGGCGTCGATCCTGGACGCGTTTGCGGCAGAGACCTCGTACACACCGACCGCGATGTCCCTTGATGTCGCTCTGATCACCCTCGCGTCCGACGTCGACCCCGCCGCCGGCTGGTTTGGGGTGGCGGATTTGACAGACGTCGTCAATGGTGATGGAACGCTCAACCTGGAGACGGCTGGCTACCCCACGGGCGCGACGCCCCCCCTTACCCAGTGGCGCACGGCCTGCCCCTCCACCCCGGCCACCCTCAACGCTACCGAGCCGTATCTAACTTCCCAACCCGACTGCGCGGACGGTGCCTGCGCCCACCTGCTGAGGCACGCGTGCGCGTCGACAGTAGGACAGAGCGGGTCGCCGCTCTGGTCGTCATCCCCCCACCCGCCCTCCATCGCCGCCGTCGTCTCTGGCCAGGTGGACACCGGGAATGGGGGACCCTCCTGGAATGTGGCCACCAAGATGGACTCGTTTATCAGGGGGGCGGTGGCAGGATGGTTTGCCGCGGCCGGGGGGGGCGTGCTGCCGCTGGTCGGCAGCCCGCCCCTACGCCCCAAACGCATCGTCACCATCCTAGGCATCCGAATTGACTTGAACAGTCCCACACAAGTCGCAGGAATGGCTGCCGTCGTTGCAGCGCTGGCGGCGGGCGTGCTGTGGTGTGGCGTCGCGGCTGCATGGCGGTGCGCGCGCGCGCGGCGGGTGCGGGCGGCGGCACGCAAAGAGGGTGATGGGCGTGCCCGCATCGATGTGGTGGCAGAGGCTGGGTGATTTATTGGTTTAGTTGTAGTCTTGTATTTAGGCGCGGCCTGTCGTGTGAACAACTGTTTTTTGATCGAAAGGTCGAGAGCGACTCTGTCCAGACAGAGTGTCGTCCGACACTCTTCATTTCGCGCGGGAGCGCTTCTCTGCACTCACTCCTCTCTCTACCCACGCGCTCCCCTCTCCAACCGCGCCCCTGCAGCCCAGAGGACCTTGGATACTCCATCCACGCGCACCGGACGACCGCTGTCGCGGGACCAAGGCCACGCGTGCCGAGCGTCTGCGCGCGCGCTTGTTTGGCCAGGAATTGAGAAAGCGCCCGCGCGCTTGCGCCCTCCCCGCCTCCTCGCGCCTCCCCGTGCCAAGAGTCCACCCTCGTCACAAGCTTCCGACATCCCCACACCATGACGACGGACGACCCGGCCGCCCCACGCCCGGCCTCCCCCCCCACCGACACGCTCACCACCACCACCTCTGGCTGCGCCTCCCTCGTCCGCCTCAACGTGGGAGGCGTGCGCTACGAGACGACAATGAAGACGCTGGTGGATGATGTGAGTTGGACGGGTGGGTGGATGGGAAGATAATGAGGGTCCCCCCTGCCTTTGCCCCCATCCCACGTTCCCGCACCTTCCCACCTCAGGACCCGCACTCCATGCTGGCCCGCCTCCTGCTCGGCGACATACCCTCCCTCCGCGACCCGTCGGGCGCAATATTCATCGACCGAGACGGCGCCCTCTTCGCCCACGTGCTGGGGTGGCTGCGCACGCGGTCGCGCGCGGCTCTCCCCACCGCACACGACACGCTGCGCGCGCTCGCAGTCGAGGCCGACTACTTTCAGGTGGCGATTCTGAGTGCTGCCATTGCGCAGCTGCTGCCTCCGCCGGTGGAGGATGGGGGGGTGGCGTGCCCTGACGCTGCCAGCGCGCGCGCGCGCGCTGCCGCGGCCGGCCCTGACGGCGTGCTCGACGCCGCCCTCTGCGCCGACGGTGGCCGCCTCCTGGCCGCCCTGGAACTGTTGGTGGGGTTGGCCTACTCCCCCACAACAACCGGTGCCCCCCCTCCTTCCCTCGCGGGCGGCGGTGGCGCCGACGTCGAGTGCGCGCTGCGCGGGCGCGGCGCGTGCCACCAACGCCGCCCCGGCGCGTTCGACTCGTTCGTCGAGGAGTGCGTGGCGCGTGGGCCGGCTGGCAGTTTGCGCTACGAACGCGAGCTGGAGCCATTGTTCGACGCGCCGCTGCTTTTCGGGGGTGGGTATGATCGCACCGCCTATGCGCGCCCCCCGCCCGGCGCCCCGCCCGACGCGCCCCCCGTCTGGCCGCCCGCCCTGGCCGACCGCAACCTGGCCGTGTTCACCGTGCTGGCGGCGGCTCCGCTGACCAATGCTGAGCATGATGCCATCAAAGACGCGGTGCTGGCGGTCGCTTCTGCGCCAGAGCTGGCGACCCTGCTGCTGCGGCGGCGCTTTGGGTTTGGCCACGGCACCGACGTGCGCGGCTCGTGCGACCCCGCCGTCACGTGGCGCCCCTCGTGCACGTACGGCACGAGCGATGTGTTTAAGGTGACGTGCGCGAGTGTGCGCATGACGCTCAAGTTTTGAGTGTGTGTTGTTTTTTCGGTCTTCTCCTCCCTCTTCCCTCATTCTTAGTTGTTCTCCTTTTTCTTCGTGTAAAACACAGAGGCACCCACCTTTTTCCATATCCAAAACGCAAGAAGGAAAGAACTTTTGTTTCACACGCAGGAGCGCCACTCAAAAGACACCGACACACACACGGGGGGGGGGATACACACTCACACTCTCTCGCCTCCCCTTCCTTCTCCATCACTTGCGCCGCCCACCCGGCACAGACCCCAGCGCCGTCATCGACTCAAACCTCTGCTGCTGCGACCGGCGCTGCGTGTAGCGCGACTCCCGGCCGTCGCCATAGACGCCGCCAAGGCCGGCGCCGTAGGGGCGCCCCGCGCCGCCGCGCGCGCCACGCCCGCCTCCGCCGCCGCCGCGCCCGCGGCCACGGCCACGCCCGTCGACGCCCAGGCCCAGGGCGGAGGGGCCACCGCCCCGGCCACGCGACGCACGCCGCCTCTCCTGGCCGTCCTGGCCGCCGCCGCCGCGGCCGCCGCCGCCGCCGCCTTCCTCGTCGTCCCGCAGGCCGCCGGTGCGCAGCGTCCACGCGCGCTCGTTCAAATCGAGCAGGCCGCCTGCTTTCGCCGCCGCCGAAATGACGGCAGCCTGCAGGCGAGTCGGCACGACCGCATGCATGACGACGCAGTCGGCGGGGGCGTCCAGGGCGCCGACGAGGCCGTCTTCGATGACCATGCGCCCGACCGCGGCGCGCGCGGCGGCGGGGGACAGGTCAAACTCGGCAGCCAGCGATGCCAGCGACACGCTGGCGTAGGCACCACCCGCACGCAGCAGGTAGGCGCGCAGGCCGTCGGTGCGCAGGCGGGCCGACATGCGGGCCAGGGCGGCGTCGGAGTCAGGCAAGTGGGCCCAGCAGGGCAGCGCCTTGACGTAGCCGTCCGCCTCGCGCCACGCTCCCGACCCCAGGGCCCGGGCGGCCGCCATGACGTGATCGCGCACCGACTCGGGGGGTCCCGTGAACGTTGCCCGGTCGTAGTTCTCCAGCAGGCGGCGGAAGGGTTTGGAGACTGGGCGGCGCCGCTCGTCCGGCGGCGCGCCGCCGCCCGCGCGCGCGGCGAGCAGGGGCACCTCCAGCACCATGGCGGAGACGAGGTGCACGGATTCCAGGAGCTCCAGGTTGATGTGCATGTGGAATGGCATCTGGAGTTGTGTGGTAGGGGTGTTGGCGAAAAAAACATCACGCCTCTCACTCTTTCTCGCTCTCTCTCCATTCACTCCCCACCCCATCTCCTCATCCTCACCTGGCGCCTGCGCTCCAGCTTCTCCTGCTCCGGCGTCCTGTCCTGATGGTAGCGGGACAGGGCCATGCCCTGGGCGAGCAACTCTTTGACGCGGCCCGAGCCATAAAGATCACCGAGAGCCGCATGAGCATCAGGGTACAGCCCCACCCGGAAGGCGGCGACGCCCAGCTGGGCCAGGGTGCGGTTGTACATGACCTGGGTGGACACGTCCATGGAGGGGGCGGCGTCCTGGAGGTGGGCGGCCAGGATGCCGTCGCGCGCGGCGTGGAACTGCCCCGCGACGGCACGCGCGTACACGGCGCACAGGGCGGCGCGCGCTTTGGCGCGGTCGTCTCCCGCGGCGAAGACGGTGGCGACGAGGGGGAGGACGGCGGCGAGGGCGGAGGGGCCGAAGTCGAAGGTCGGGGGGAGGCGGACGGTGACCGCGCCCGCGTCCACGCCGCCGTCGTCGCCGGCTTCGTCGTCGGCACCCAAGTCGCCGCCGTCGTCATCCAGGGCGGGAGCGGTTTTGGTGGGGGCGGCGGGGGTGGCGGCCGCGCCATCCGTGGCAGCCGCGTCCGCCGCCTTCAAAGCGTCGACCAGCGCCCGCAGCGACGCCCACGCCGCGTCAGACCGGTAGTACAGGCGTTCCACCCGCCTGGAGGCGACACGGGCGGCGCCCACCGCGTCGCCGCGCGCCGTCAGGTAGGCTTGAGCGTCGGCGGCGAGGGCGAGCATGGCGGGCTCATCGCGCAGGCGGCCCACGTACGCGGCGCCATACGCATCGAGAGCTTGCAGAGACTTGAACAGTTCGTCATCCAGCCTCTCCACAAAGGCGGCCAGGTTGCCGGCCACCGTGGCGCCGGGGGACCCGGGCGCCGGCTCCTCGGTGCGGGCTTCGGGTTCGCCCGCGGCACCGCCGTCTGCGCCGTCGTCCAGCGCAATCCACTCGTTGTCCCGCAGCAGCGTCAACACGTCGAACAACACGGCCACGCAGCGACGCCACAGGGGGGCGGCCACGTGGGTGGACATGGAGGGGTTGACGTCGAAGAGGGCGGAGACAGTCTGGAGGAGCGCGCGCGCGCGCGCTGCGTAGGGCCCTTGGCCACAGTCGCCAGATATGTCAGCATGTCCAGCTGCTCCTGCCGGTCCACACCCTTCTTGCCGCGCGCCAGCACGAGCTCGCGCAGCTTTTTGTCGACGGCTTCGTACGTGATTTGGGAGGGGTCGGTGGTGAGGATCTTGTCCTTCTTGGCCGCGCCGCCGCGGGGGCCGACCTTTTGGAAGCCATCGTCATCGCCCGCGGCGGCAGCATCAGCGGCAGCGCGGGCGGCGCCACCATCCGAGTCGGCGTCCGAGTCGGCACCACCGGGGGCAGGGCCCTCCGATTCCGAGGCAGACGACACAGGGTTGGCGCGCCACGCGGCGAGCGCGGCCGCGACGGTGCCCCCACTGTTGTGCTTGCGCACGCGCTGGCGCATGGTGTTGAGGGCTTTGGCGTTGGAGGATGACATCTTCTTCTTGGCGGCCAGCGACTCGGCGATGAAGGCCTCGAGGTCTGACAACAAACGCACGTACGCGCGCGGGTGGGCGCCCGGGGCCAGGCGCGCCCCCTTGGCCGCCTTGTCGGCGTCCTTGTGCAGCTTGTCGAAGAGAGTCTGGATGGCGGTCCAGTCATTGATGTCCATTTTGTTCTGGTGGTGTGGGTGGTGGGGTGTGAGCGAAACGAATGTGAGGGTGCGGAGTTGTTCACCCTGCGCCCTCGTCTCCCCCGGCGACGCAGCGCATCACTCGCCCCACGCAAACTCCATTCTCACCCGGATCTCGTCGCACGTCGCCCGCAGCGCGTCCGCCGCGCGGTCGCGCGCCGACCGCACGACGCGGCGCGCGTCCTCCGAGTCGGAGTCGGACGACCCGATCATGAAGCTGCGTGGAAAGTGGTGGGGGGGAGAAGGTGGGTGAGTGTATCAGTGTGAGGATGCGTGGAGGAGCGCGGGGCCAGGAGGGCGCGGGGAGCTCAGCCCCCTCCGCTCGACGCCGGCCGATCGGGCCGCCGCTGCCCCACTCGCTTCTCTCCGCCCCCCATCCACACCACTCACCGACTGGCCTTGCCCTTGCCCACGTCCGAGTCCGAGTCGCTGTCGCTGCTGGACGAGTCGTCAGACGAGGAGGATGAGCCGTCGGACGAGGAGGAGTCGCCAGAGGTCGACGACGCGTTGGACGACGAGCCGTCGCTCGCGTCTGAGCCGGAGAACGCGGACGACTTGGCTTCCTCGTCCTCGTCAGAGGAGGAGCCGCCGCCCCAGAAGCGAGACTTGGCGGCGTCAGCCTGGGTAGGTGGAAGGGGAGGAGAGGGAGGGGAGGAAGCGTGTGAATCGACGGCCGCATCGGCTAGAGGGGAAGTCGTGGCCTCTCTCTCTCACGCGCGTTCTCCCCGATCGTGGCGCGTGGGCCAACTGAGCGTGCGCGCTGGGGCTCACCATGGTGGCTTGTTTGCAGGAAAGAGGAGGAGGAGGAGGAGGGACGGCGGGCAGAGAGAAAACGCACGCGCCGACGAAAGGAGAGTGGAAAGAGGCTGGACGAAGACTCACTCTTTCGCTCGTATTTTCGTGTTTGCGAAAAAAAGGGACACCGCGACGGCGCGCCGCGTGGCGACGTTGCCAGCGCAGTGTGCAAGCTACTGCACGTGTGCGTGTGCTTGAATTGGCGGCGGCGGCAGGCGCCCGCACGCCGCACGCGCGCGCCCTCCCACCCTGACGACGCATAACAATGGCCTCCACCCCGCCTCTCCCCACTCCCGCGGCCGCGCCCAGCGCCCGCGATGCCCTGGACAGCACGCCATCACCTTTCGAGCCTGCGCCAGCATCCCCGCTCCACCCCCTCACCCTGGGCGACGTCCCCGACGCGGGGCTGCACGCCATCTTTGCCCACCTCCCCCCCCGCGACCTGGCGCGGGCGGGGGCGGTGTGCTCGCACTGGCGTCAGCTGGGAACCGACAAAGCATCGGACGATGCGTGGCGGGGGTTCTTCCAGCAGAGGTGGCGCCCGTCGGACGCGCCGCGCGCGTGCCCCGGGTGGCACGTCGCCTATGGCCGCCGCCTGGCCGCCGCCGCCGCCCTGACGTCCCCACGCAGACCTGCGGTTGACGTGCTGGCGGGTCAGGGTCGGTCGGCTGCGCGCGCTGTGGTCCTGGTGCCGTGCTTGGACGCTGTGGTCACTGGGGCAGCCGACAGGACTGTGCGTGTTTTCCGCCTCACCGACGGCGCCCCCCTGGCCGCCTCCCCTCGCCTGCCCGCCTCCGTGCGCTGTGTGGGGGTGGCCTCCGGGCCGCGCGGGCTGCTGGTGGCGGGGTCGGGGGCTGATCCGAGGCTGGCGGTGTGGCGGGCGGGGAACAACGACGCCACTCCCTTTGACGTCACCACATCCCCCACCCTCATTCCCGGCCACACCGGCCCCGTGGCTGCAGTCGCAGTAGATGACGACGGCTCCGCCTTTTACTCGGCCTTGTGGGATGGAACGGTCAGGGTGTGGAGAGCGGGCGGTGGCGCGGGGGGTGACCCGCCCTGCCAAGCCGCTGCCTTCCCACTCACAGACTGGGGATGGAGCGTGGCCCCACGCGGCGGCCGCCTACTGGTGGCCGAAGAGCGGGGCGCGGTCGTCATTGATGCGTGCACAGGGGCTGTGGAGAGGAGGATACGCCCCCGCGATGGCTCCGCCGCATGTGACGGCGACTCGGCGCGCGTTGACGGCGGCCGCGACGGGCGGTCCCTCTTCATCGCCCACGCCGACGGCGGCGTCGATGCAATTGACCTGCGCGCCTCTCCCTCGGCCACGCCCACCTGCCCGCTGCGGGTGGGAGGGCCGCCTCCGTCGCAACTTTCCCACGACGACCCGTGGCTCGCGCTCGCGGCCGGCCGCGCGGGCGTCGCGCTGCTCGACGCCCGCCACCCGGGAGCCGCCGCCCGCCGCCCCCCCCGCCGCCTGGGGTGGGCGGGGGGGGGCGCCCGCTGCGCCGACGTGGCGGGGAGGTGGGTGGCGGCCGGGTGAGACGACGGAGGCGTGCGCACGTGGAGGTTTGGCGGCGCGGGGGAGGAGGATTGACTTATGATTGTCTGTGTTTATTCTGTACCACCACCGTGCCTCTTCTGCACACCAATGTAAAAACCGAATGAATTGCTTTTCTTGGAAACTGTGTGTGTTACAACACTGAAAAAAAACAGGTGGCGTCTCGTTTTGTTCAAGTTTTTCGTATTGATTTCATCTCTCTCTCTCCTCTCTCTCACCACGCGTACCCGCCGCCATACCCGCTCCTCCGCCACTGCATGCTGTCATTCCAGGCGGGGCGGGCGGCGTCCGCCCGCTTGGCCGCCAGGGCGGCATCGACGATTGCCCGCCCACGAGCGTCGGCCAGCGCGGCGCGCGCGGCGCCCACCGCCTTGAATAAAAAGTCGGCGGCCGCGTGTACCCGCTCCGTCAGCGTCGACGCAGCCAGCAGGGGGACGCCTGTCTTCGTCAGCCTGTCCGCCGCGCGCACGCGGGCGGCCGCCTTGTCGGGGTGGTGGGCGAGAGCGGCGCGCTTGTAGGCTGCCCGCACGTCGCTGTCTGTCACACCGGTGGCAGGCAACCCCAGCAGGGCGTAGTGGTCGACCGCGGGCGCGTGGCGGGAGGACGCGGCTGCGGCTCGGGCGGTCGCTAAGGCAGGGGCGAGGTCGCTCTGCGGCGCACCCGCTGACGCCGCATCCTCCAGCCTCGCCACCGCGTCGTCCGCCAGCCCCACCTCGCTCAACAGTTCAGCAGCCCGCACCGCGGCCTTGGCGTAGGAGGGGGCCAGGGCGACGGAGGCGAGGCAGTCGGCCAGGGCGGCCGCGCGCGCGCCGCGCGCGCGCCGCGCCGCGCCCCGGTTGGCCAGCAGCACAGCCGCAAAGGCAGGAGGGGGCGGCGGGTCGGCATCCAACCCCCGGCTGTATGCCGCGTCCGCGTCCTCGTGCCGGCCCTCTGTGTGGGCGGCGTTGCCGGCGGCGCGGGCGGCCAGTGCGGCGCGCAGGGCTGCGGCAGCAGACGCCGCGGCCGCGGCCGACGGGGGCGCCAGGCCGCGCGGGTGGGGGCCCGCGGCAGCACCGCCATCCCCCGCCGCAGCCCGAGCCTCCAACGCGGTGGCGACATCGGCCAACCGCCCCTCAAAGAAGGCGGCCTGGACAGACACCCAGGCCGCCCACGCGGGCGTGCCGTCCGCGCGGTCGTCGTCGCACGAGGGGGCTGCAGCAGCCGCTGCCTCCCCCGGCAGCCCCAAGGCCAGCAGCAGGCGGCACCGCGTGGCGCGCAGGTCGGGCGCGTAGGGTGTGGCCGCGGGGGCGAGGACGGGGGTGAGGGCGGTGAGTGCCGCCTGTGCGTCGGCGTCGCTGGTGGCCGCGTCTGCTGCTGCCACTGCCGCCTCTGCCGCACTGCGCAGCGCAGCCAGCTCGGCCCGCTTGGCGGCAGCGTCAGCGCGGGCGCGTGACTCGTCAGTCGCGTCGGGGCGGCCAGCCGCCGCGTCCGCCGCGTCCAGGGCGGACGCGGCCGCGCCAAACGCGCCCACGCGCATGTGGCATGTGGCCGCCCGCACCGCCGCCCTCCCAAACCCGGGGTCCGCCTCGAGGGCGGACGCACAGGCGGCCAGGGCGGCCCGGGGGCGGCCCAGCTGCAGGCAGACGGCGGCCAAGTTGGAGTGCAGTTTGGCAACACCGGGCGCACGGTCGCCACGCGCGGCCACCGCGGCCGCCAGCGCGCGCCGGTACAGCTCCCCCGCGCGCGAGTAGGCACCCCTCGAGAAGGCAGCATTGCCTCTCTTGCGCAGCAGCTCGATGGTGGCGTCGGGGGTGTCGGTGGTGGTGGTGGGCGGGGCGGCAGCGGGTGAGACTTCAGCGTCGGCCATCTCTTCTTCAGCGGGCGTCGGCGCACGCGGCACACGCACAGGGGTGTCACGCCCGCCTGGCGACGGCCAGCCACCGGGCGCGGGAGATGGCGCGGTGGCCGGGCGGTCCGCGGTGCGAGGGCGGGCGGGCGTGCGGCGCGAGGCGCGGGTGGCAGGGGCGCCGCCTGCCGCCGCGCCGGAGGTGAACACGGGCTCCGCCGCCTGCGGCGGTGGCTCCGCAGCCGTGGCTTCACGCTCCAGTGACTCAGCTGCCGCGCGCCACGCCGCACCTGGCGTCGCCCCACCGTCTGGCGCGGCAGTCGCCCACACGCCCGCGCCGCGGGGAGGCCTCACGGCCGCGCGCGTGGTGGGGCGGCGCCGGTGGGGGGGCGTGCGCCCGGAGCCACCCGCCGAGAAGGGGCGTGGAGGCGGGGGTGGAGAGGGATCGGCGGCGGGCGGTGGTGGGGCAGGCGGGTCTGGGGCAGGCACTGCCTCTGGCGGCGTCGTTGTCCCCCCCACACTAGGCGAACCAAACAGCCCCGCCCCCCGCCGAGGCGTGCCCCGGGACCCGCTGGCGGGCGACTTGAACACAAAGGGAGCCGACGCGCCCCACGCCCCCGGCGACCGGAACAGGACGGGCGGCGACGGGGGTGGTGGCGCAGGCGGCGGCGGCGGCGAGGCGGGGACTGGAAACGGTCCCGCCGTGGCAGCCCCCGCCCGCGTCGTCACACCACCCATATTCAACTTGTCCCTCAACTCGGCCGCAGCAGCCAAGGTGGGCGTGGGCGGCACCTGCTTTGGCGGCGCCCTAAACCGGGACACACCCGGCGCGGCGCGGCGCGCGGTGGTGGGCGGCGGCGCCGCCGCCGCACCCCCCACAAACGGCGAAAAGTCCATGGGAGACGCGCCGCCCGGCGTGGGCGCGGCCGCAGGCGTGGCTCCCACCCCGCCTCGCCTCCTGCGGGCGGACGTGGGGCGTGCGCGGGCCGCGGTGGACGGACCATCGCTCGCGAAGCGAAACCCGGGCGCCGGCGTAAAATCAAAGGGCACAGGGCCATCATCCTGGCCAACGCCACCCCCGCCTTTAGGCAACGGCGTGCTCACCGCCGCCCTGAACGCGGCCGCGTCGGCGCCCAGTGATGGTGATGACTGGGGCACGCTCGGCGCGGGCGCGCACGGCGGCGCGCGCGGCGTGGCGCGGGCGTCGCCGTCGCAGTCGCCACCTGGGGGCGGCTTGGCCATCCTCTCCATGAAGGACGACCACGCGGTGGGTGGGGCGGGCGGCTGGCGCTGGGTCAGGGGGGGCGAGTCGCTGCCCATTGGAGTGTGTGTGGCGAGCGGTGCTTGTTGACGCAAGCCGCCACCCTCCTTGCCTGTAGCTGCTGCACGGCCAGCGCGTGCACAGTTGCGCAGCCAGGGAGCCCCACAGGTCGAGGGCGTGTGAAAAGGCGCGCCGGCCTGCCGCGTGTTTTTTTCTTTCCCAAGACTGATGCGCCACAGACAAAAAAAGACACACTATTTCCCCGCGCCCCTCCACTGCGCCCGCCATGGTCGCGGGCGACAGCGCCAGGCTGCCGCCCCGGCCTCCAGCCGCAGTTGACCCCGGCGCGGCGACCGTGGACGTGGGCCCTGGCCTGCCGCGGCACGCGGGCGTCGTCGGCTACGCGTCAGACAGCGACTTTGACTCGGACTACAGCTCCCACTTTGACGCCAAGGACAATGGTGAGGGTGGTGGAGTGGTGTTTGAGGGGGAGTTGAGGTGTGGATGATCCCCAGCGCTCTCAACCACCCCCTCCCCCCCCAGCCGACTCTGTCAACGCAGGCGCGCTCAAAGCCGCCCTCGAGGTCAGCATCACGTCCGACGAGTTTGAGTGGCTGGCCAGCGGGGCGGTGCCCAAGCCGTTCCCGGCTGCCGCGCTGCCTGCCACCCCCGACACGCGCCGCCGCGCGCGCTGGCCGCGCCCCCTGCTGACCCGGCTGGCCGCCCCGTACGGCCGGTCCTCCACGGGCGAACGCTACGCCCTGTTCAACCCGGTCTCAGAAGACGCAGCCCACCGCGCTCACAAGGTGTTCCGTGGACGCTCCGTGCTGTGCGGCCTCCCCCTCCTCTCCCCGTTTTCGTTTTTTGCACGTGCCGAGCGCGTCCTCGTCACCTTCCTCGACTGCACCTACTCTGCCTTCTTCGTCCCCATCGCCATCGCCTACATCGGTTCCAACGAGTGGTCGCGGTGGGGCGCGCTGTCGGGCGTGGATCTAGTGGCGGGATTTGTGTTCACCATCGACATCGTCGTCTCCTTTGCGCGCGCCGCCGTCGTCACTCACAACTTCAGGCGCCGCCTGCTGGCCGACGGCCGCCTCGTGGCCCGCGCCTACGCCCTACACGGTACCCTTTGGCTGGACGTGTTGACGGTGGTGCCCTTTTGGGCCCAGATGGTGACGCTGTGCGTGGCCCAAGCCAAGACACACACACACACACACACACACACACATACACACACCAGCCGCCGTAATAACCTGTTTAACCTGCTCTCCTGCGTCTGGTTTTTCGTCGCGCGCACCGAGGGCGCGTTCAACCAGCCGCCCGTCGAGACGTGGCTGGACAACACGCTGGGCGACGTTAAGATACACGACCTTGCGACGTATCAACAATATATCGCCGGGTGAGTTGCGTGCACAGTGGTGGGTGTGGGAGGAGGCCAATTCGGGAAGTGGGGTGGGGGAAGCGGGAGGGGGTGTGGAGGAGGTGAGGGGCGACAAAAAAAATGAACACACGAGAAAAAACGGTGTCGTGGGCAGTCGCCCCCCCGCCACCGCCCTGGAGACCGTGCGAGCCGTGCTTGGCGGACGATGACCCACAATACCCATATTTGCCCACTCACTCCAGCGCCTATTTCTCCGTCACCACCCTCACCACCGTCGGCTATGGCGACATCACCCCCAAAACCACGCCCGAGCACGCGCTGGCCATCGGTGTCATGTTTGTGGGCATCTTGTTCTTCTCGTTTGTCGTCAACTCGATGGGGGCGACGCTGGCGAATTCATCGGCCTCTGCGTGCCGCGCGTCGGTGCTGCGCACAAAGTTTGAGGATGTGGACGCCTGGGCGCGCGCGCGGCGGCTGCCCAACCCGCTGCGGCGGAGGATTCTGTCCTACTATTCGAGTGTCTGGGTGCGCAAAGAAGAGTGGCGTGAGGCTGATCTGTATTCCGAACTGCCGCCGGGGCTGCGGGCCGACGTCACGAGCACGCTGGCGCTGGAGTTGTTCAGAGCGTCCGACCTGTTTCAAGGCGTCCCGGACGCCCTCCTGCACGACCTGGCGGCCGCCATGGCTCCCGTCACCGTCTTCCCGGGTCACGACCTGTGCGAACAGGGGGAGGCGGCGGACGGACTCTGGCTCATGCATGAAGGCGAGCTCCTGCTGCTGCGGGATGGTGTGCCCGTCGACGTCGTGCACGCGCCCGCCCTTTTGGGCGAGTGCGTCATCCTCGCGGACCGCGTCCCTGAAGCTTCGCGCCGGCCTGTCACCATGCGGGCGGTGGAGTTGTGCACCCTGTGGTCGCTGCCCGCGCCGAGGTTGAGGCTGCTGCTCGACCGGTGCCCCAACGTCGAAGCGCGCGTCGTGGCCGACTTTAAAGACCACGTCCGCCGCTATGCCGCCCGCGCCCGCCGCGCCGCCAGCAGTGGGAGGGCCTGTCGACCGCCACGCTGTCCATGGCGGAGGCTGCGGGGGCGGGGTTGAGAGAGATGCTGCAACAAGTCGAAGCCGCCGCCGCCGACACGCGCGCCGAGCTGGCGCGGGAGAGGGTGCGCTCGCGGTCGAGAGCCAAGGAGAGGACGCCGCGGGGGGCGTCCTCCTCCCGCGCAGCGTCGGGCACGCTGGAGGCGGGGGAGGGAGGGCCGCGGCGGGGGGCGTCCTCCTCCCGCGCAGCGTCGGGCACGCTGGAGGCGGGGGAGGGAGGGCCGCGGCGGGGGGCGTCCTCCTCCCGCGCAGCGTCGGGCACGCTGGAGGCGGGGGAGGGAGGGCCGCCGCGCAGCGCGACGCCCAGTGCGTCGAGCGCCGACGCGTCGGCGCACGCGCCCGGGGACGCACGCCACGTGCCCGCCTCCCCCTTTGCCAGTGGCGGCACCTTTGTGCGCCCCTCCGTCGGCCTGCCCGACGACGCGTCCGAACGGGCCGCCGTGCTCGCAGGCGTGGACGCAGAGCCCGTGTTTCCCTCGTGCGCGAGCGCGCCGGCGCGCACGTCGGGGCACCTCGGCTCCGGCCGCGGCTCCGGCCGCAGCCCCAACCTCGCCTGCCTTTCCACCGCGGTGCACGCATCCCTGCCCCACGGACTGGAGCGCCGGTCCCTGATGGGTCTGCACCACGCCCGCTCCGACCGGGACGCGTCGTCCACGTTCCTGGTGGGCGAGTTTGCTCGCAACCTGCCCGCCGCGCGCGAGCGCCGCGCGGCCGCCGCGCGCGCCGCCAACGGAGTCTCCATGGGGCTAGGGCGCCGATCGTCGCTGGCGGATGAGTTCATCGAGCTGGAGCGGCAGGAGGAGGAGGCGAGGCGTGCGACGCAGGCGTGAGAAGAGAGGTGTGTGTGAGGGTTGAGGTTGATGTTTTTTTCTTCTCATTTCGTCTTTGAGCGGTTGCATCCGCGTCTCCCCCTCCCCACTCTGAATGTAAGCTGTATCGCGAGTCCCCGCGAGTCGCTTGGTTGACACAAAAGAAGGGCGGTGATTATAACAAAAAAACAAAAATATTTTCTTTCCCACCATCACGCGCGCCCCACCCCATCCACCGTCTCCTTGCTCCAGTCCACGCAGTCCTCTCGCCCCATCTCCTTCAGCGCGCGCCGCCGCTTGGACAGGTAGGTCTGGTACAGCTCCGCCGCCCTCGCTTCAGCTGCCGCGGTGGCCGCGTCCTGGGCCGACGCAAACACGGACCACAGCGCGTCGTGCACGGTCGCTGTGCGCGGGTTCAGGATGGGGGTCACGGCCACGCTCAGCTCGATGTCGCCAAAGCGCAGGTTGTCGCCTTCTTTGAGGGGGACGGGGCCTGGTGGGGTTGTGTGGGGTGGGGTGGGTGGGAGGGGAGAGGGAAGAAAGAGAGAGAGGCACCCGCCCCCGCCCCTCTTTCCTTTTCTTACCGTCATCAGCCTCCACCCGCTTGTAGTTGACGAAGGTACCATTCGTAGAGTCGGTGTCCACCACGCACCACTGCCCCCCCCGCCACACCAGGCGAGCGTGGTCCTGGGAGACCGAGGGGTCTTGCAGGCGCACGCGCGGCGTGGTCGCAGAGCGCGCGCCGGCCGTGCGCGACACCACCACGTCCGTCACTTCGGGCGCTGTGAGCGCGGTGAGCGGGCCCAGGGGCACGGTTTTGGCATGGAGGCCGCTGTAGGCGACGGCGAGGCGGAGGACGGCGCCCTGGGGAGGAGGGGTTGCGGAATCGGGGGGAGGGCATGCGTGAGCACGCGGCGCGACGCTGGCCACCGCCCGCCACGCACACACCAGGTTGCGGCGCACACGCACCTGGGTGAGCTTTTCGTCGAGCTTCATGTGGGTGTTTGTGTGCGTGGGGAGGAGAGAGTGGGCGCGCGCAGAAAAACACCGTTAGATGAGTGAAGCAAAACAGAAAAAAAGAAAACGCCCCACTCTCTCCCTCTCTCAGTGGGCGGTTGCAAGCACACGCACACGCGCACACACAATGCCGCGCTCCACCCTGGTCGACATTACCAACGACGACGGGTCGCCGCCGCCCCCGCTTCCGGGGGTCGGCGCCACGTCCGCCGCGCCGAGCGCCGCGCCGGTGCGCACGTTTGCGCGCAAGCTGGCGGGCAAGGCCAAGGTGAGGGGGAGGGAGAGGATGCAGTGTGTGTGCGTGTGTGCGAGGCGGAATGAGAGAGAAGAGGGAGCGCGCGGCGACCGCGGGGGCAGCGAGCGCGCTGTTGGACATTCGAAAAACTGCGCGTCGGCCGACCCACCACACGACCCCTCCCTCTTTCCCCACACAGCCCGTCCCGCCGCCCGTCCTGCTGGCGACGGTGGGCCACCAACCGCCACCCGTAGCCGCCGCCCCGCCCACGCGCCCGCCCCCCGCGCCTGTCGATGGCCCACTGGCCACAGCCGCCAAGTCGCGCGGTGGCAAGGCAGTCCGCCAGGCCAGCACCCGCATGGCCGAACTGAAAGCTTACTTCAGCCAGGTGGATGAGTACGTGCTGGAGGTGGAGACGGTGGGGGCGAAAGCGCCGTCGCCGCCATGGGCGCGAGCGGCGTCAACCCCCTCACTCCAGGCGACAGCCGCCAGCGCGGCGGTCGCCGCTGCGGCTGCCTCAGACGTCACCCCCGTGCGCGATGCTCGCCCCTGGGCGGCCGCCAAGGCGCCTGGGTCGGGGGGGTCGGCCGCGTCGGCGCCTGCGGACGCGCTGTCGCCGCCGCCTGTCGATGACACTGGTTCCCCTCCGTCCTCGCCTCTGCCTGCCGCCCCCACCGACCCGGAATCCCCAACCCGCGTCTTCTTTGCGGCCGCCGCCCGGGCGGCGGCCTCCCTGTCCCCCGCCTCTGTAGGCGAGGGCGGCGCGTCGGCGCCCGGGGGGCCCTCCCCCATCACCCGCGGCCTGTCCCGCCTGCGGTCCCCGTTTGTGGGGGGCGGGGCTGCGACTGCTGCGGCCACGCCGGTGGCGCGCCCGCGGCCGGCCGCAGCGTCTGCGGCTGCCACGCCTGTCGCCGCCAAGACGCCTGCGCCCCTGCCCGACACGTCCCACCTGCCTCGCTACCCTCAACCCCGCGCCAAAGTGGAGGCACTCAAGGTGGAGGCACCGCCCTCCGCCGCCACGCGCGCCACCCGCCGCCCGCGCCTGCCGCCCGCGGGTGGGCGCGTCCCCCCCACCCCCGCGCGCGCGTTGGCCGCCACCGCCGCCGCCCCGCCTCGCGGACGCATGGCTGAAGCCATGTCCAAGCTGCGGTTGACGACGCCTGCGAAAAGGGCGGCAGTGGCAGCTCCCGCCGAGGCGCCTGCCGACACCACACCCGCCCCCCCCCCCCCTCACCCGCCTGCTGCGCCTCGCCGGCCACCCCCCCGCCGCCCCGCTCCCCACCATGGATGCCGCGATTGGCGCCGTGGCCACCCTGGCGGGCGCGGTCAAGGTGGGGGAGGGCGCGTTTGGGGAGGCGTACCGCACGCGGGACGGCGCCGTCATCAAGGTCGTCCCCATGTGGCCGGCGCGCGCCTGCATCCCGCCCGGGGTGGACGGCAGGACGGCGGCCGATGTGGCGGCTGAAGCTGAAGTCGGGCTGGCGTTGACGTGCCTGGCTGAAGGTGGCGGCGGCGCGGACGCGACCACTGGGTTTGCCGCCACGCGCGCTGTCGCCGTGTGCCGCGGCCCCTACTCCCCCACCCTGGCGGCCGAGTGGGCGGCCTGGAAGGTGGCCCACGGCTCGGACAACCCAGACCCCGCCGTCGCGTCGGCGAGGGCGGACGCGCTGCACGCGATCCTGGTGTGTGACGACGGCGGCACCGACCTGGAGCGCGCCCGCATCCCCTCCCCGTCCGCCGCCCTGTCCATTCTGGCCCAAACCACGCTCGCCCTGGCCGCCGCTGAACGCGCCGCCGCCTTTGAACACAGGGACCTGCACTGGGGCAACGTGTTGGTGGCCCCCCTCCCTGACGGCGCCCCCCCTCCCTCCGCCCTGCTGGCGGGGGTGCGCCACGCCGTGACCTCGCACGGCGGTTTGCGCGTGTCGTTAATCGATTTCACGCTGTCCAGGATCGCGGCAGCTGGTGAGGGTGGGGGTGGCAACGACACCTCTTCTGCCTCCCCCCCCGTCGCCGCCGCCTGGGCCGACCTGGACGCCGACCCCGCCATCTTTGCGGGGTCCAAAGGCGACCCTCAGGCCGACACATACCGTACCATGCGGAAGCTGGTGCACAAGGCGGGTGGTGGTGGGGGCGCCAGTGTGTGGGCGACCCACGTGCCCGCAACCAACGCTCTCTGGCTGGCCTACCTGGCGTCCGTGCTGGCCGACGCCAAGCCCTACGACAAGACCGACGCCCATGTGCGCGCTTTGCGAGGGTTCAAGCGGCGCGCGGCCGCCGCGCCGTCGGCGCACGCGCTCGTGGGCGACTCTTTGTTTGACGGTGTGATCGAGAGGGCGTGAAATGGTGTGTGTTTGTGTGCGTGTTCGTTCAGATGGCGTGTGTGCTTTGGGGGTGTGTGTTTGTGTGCGTGTTCGTTCAGATGGCGTGTGTGCTTTGGGTGTGTGTGTGTGTGTGTCGACTGCTTTGGGCTGTGGGCGTGGGGTGGTGTTGGGTGTAAAGGTTTCAGAACGAAAAAAAAAAAAAAAAAAAAAAAAAAACGAGTGTTTTCTGTGTCGTGGGAGGCCTGCGCCACCTCCCAGACACACACGCGCACGAGTTCGTTTGCACCGCGCTCGAGCGCACGCTGAGCAGCGTGCGTGGGGCGCGAACAACAAAACAACAGAGCACGCATTGACACACCGCAATGAGCGGCTGGAAGTTTTCGGTGACCGTGCCCACGTGGACGTCCACCCAGCTGGGGGACGCACCCGTCGTGGTGAGAAGAGAGGATGGGTGGACAGGAGGGTGGAGGGTAGAGTGTGTGCCGGGGAGACAGAGAGGAAAACCGATGGCGCGCGCTCGACGTTTTCCACCCTTCTCTCCCTTCCCTAAGTTTTACCGCGTCGAGGTGCGCGTCGTGCCGCCCGACGCGCCGCCCCGCGTGCGCGGCGTGCTGAGGCGGTACAGCCACTTTGTGAGACTGCACGACAAGGTGAGAGAGAAGAGAGGAAAACACGGAAGCGGTTGTGTTGCAAAACGCCCACACCACGCCCCACCAACACAAACACACACACACACACACACACCTCACTCACACAGCTCAAAGAAGAGATCGACCCCGCGGCCCTGGCCGGTCTAGACCTCCCCCCCAAGCGCGCGCTGACAGGGCCCCTGCGCACCGACGCGGCACTCGAGCGCCGCCGGCGCGAGCTGGAGGCGTGGCTGTGGCGGGTGGTGGCCCACCCGGCCGCCGCCCGGGCGAGCGCGTTGCAGTCATTTTTGGAGCTAGGGGACGCGGCCAAGACGGTGGCCCGTGGTGGAGGCGGCGGCGGCGACAGCACTGCTGCGCGCTCTGACGCTGGCGAGTCGTCGCCGCGCGCGCCGTCAACGGCGGGGCCGCCATCGACGGTGGGAGGAGGTGCCGACAGCGTGGCACCTCTCCCCCCACCGAGCACGAGCACGGCAGGCGGGGCGGGCGCGCGCCCCGCGCTCGCCGTAGACGCGCGCGCCGCGCTGCGCTCCACGGCGCGCAATCTGAATGACCGCCTGGCTGCTGCGGCAACCGACCTGCGGGACGCGGTGGCCGAGATTGGGACGTTGCGCGACGCGCGGGCCGCGCTAGAGGCGCGTGTGCTGGAGCTGGAGGCCGCGATGCACAGCGCAGGCGGCGACGCGAGCGCGGTCGCAGCGGCCGATGCGGCGGCTTCCCAGGCGCGAGCAGAGGCGCATGAACTGCGGTCACAACTAGCCCGAGCACATGCAGAGGTGCAGGCTGGCCAAACCGGCCGTGCTGAAGCTGAGTCCGCGGCCGCGGCCGCGCGCGCAGACGCAGACCGCGCCGCGGCCGACCGCGACGCCGCGACAGCCGCTCTCACCGCCCTGCGCGCCGACGCGGACGCGGCCGCTGCCAAAGCTCGCGCCGACATGAAGGTGCTGGCCCGCGAAGTCAAGGCGCTGCGCAAAGAATGTGATGGGTTGCGTGCGGCGGCGGGTGCGGCGGGCGCTGCGGCAGCCGACGGCGCGGCCGTGCAAGCCGCGGCCGACAAGCGGGTGGAGGACGTCAAGGCGGCGGCGGCGGCGGAAGTCGAGGCTGCGCGCGCCAAGGCGGCGGAGGCTGTGGAAGCCGCGCGCGCCCAAGCGACCGCCGACGCTGCTGCCGCGCGGGACGCGGCTGCCGCCGAGGCGGCCGACCTACGGCGGCAACTGTCAGCCGCGCGTGACGATGCCCAGGCGGCGGCCGCCCGCGTGGCAGACACGGTGGCGCTTGCGGCAGCGTCAAAACCGAGTGTCGACGACTCCGACACGCTCACAGCCGCGCGCGCCGAAGCGAACTCAGCACGCCAGGAAGCCTCTGCCGCTGCTTTACGGGCTGAAGCAGCCACCGCTGAAGCTGTCGCCGCCCGGCGGGAAGCGGACGCGGCGCGCGCCCGGCTGCAGGAGGTGGAGGCAGAGAGAACGGCCGCCGCGCCGCCCCCCATCAACGCCGACACGCTGGCCGCCCTGACCGCCGACCGAGACCGCCTGTCAGCAGAGCTGGCAGCCGCGTCCACCGACCGTGACCGCCTGGACGCCCAACTGATGGCGGCCTCGGCGAGGGTGTCGGATCTGGAGGCTGCGGTCACAGCGGGGGCAGCAACGCCTCCACCCCCCCGCGCAGCCGCGGCACCCGCCTCCCTTACTCAACTCACCTCCCTGCTGGCCGATGCGGAAGCCATGCGCGCCCGCCTAGCCGCGTCCGCCGCCACCGCGCCCGCGGGGGCGGGGCCGGCGGACTTGCTGACCGCGCTCGACGTGTCGGATGCTGCCCTCGCATCCATAGCGGCCGAGGCCCGCGCACTCGCGGCGCCCCCCCTCATCCCCGACATGCTTGGTGGTGGCTACAACGGCGACTCTGCTTCCGACGACGCCTTCCGCCGCGTCGTCGCGGGGTTGCTCACCGACGCGGCCGACGCACGGAGGCGGCTCAATGCGCTCGCGCGGCGCCAGGCGGCGGCTGCCGCAGCGGCTGCGGCTGGCGGCGCACGCGCGGGTGTCCCGGGGGGAACCGCCCTGGCCGGCGCAGCCGGCCTGCTGGGGCGGCTGGCGCGGCCGGGGGAGGAGGCGTTGGCGGGGCTCGCATCGAGGTTGAGTGGCGGCGCGGCGCGGTCGCCGCGCAGGTAGAAAAGGAGAGGTGTTTTTTGCTTTATTTTGTGTTGAAACGATTGTTGGATCACGAACGCGCCTCACAACGGTCTTTAGAAAGGTCTTGGAGGTCACGCAGGTGTTTTTTTTCAAGCAAGCCCCACCGTTTCTCTCTCAACTCTATCACACCTCTCTAGTTACGAAACGTGCATCCCATCACAACGCACACAACCCCATACACACCATCATCAAGCCACCGGCCCACCGTCCACCCCCACCTTCAGCTTGCCCCCGTCGCGCGACGCGCGCGCGCGCTGCCGCCGTCGCGCGACCGCGACAGCGACCGCGCCAGAGCTTTGCGCCCGCCCGACAGCGTGCGCGCCAGCATACCTTTTGGCGCGGCCGGCGGAGGCGGCGTGGCAGCTGGACGGGACGCGCCGCGCGCAGGCGACGCGGTCGCCGACGCCACGTCGGCCGCGCGCTTGCCAGCAGTGATGTGGCAATAATCGACCGCAAACGCGGGGCCCGCGTCCGAGGTGGCCTTGGACGGAATGCCAAACGAGCCGCCGCGCGGCATCCAGGGGGCGGCCGCGTCGACATTGGGTGTCGCTGCAGCAACACGCTGCGCTGCACGGCGCGCGGCGGTGGCGGCGCGCGCGGCTTCGCGGGCGGGGGAGGATTGAGGCTGGATGACAGAGACGGCGGCCGGCACCGCGATCACGGAGCGGGGAGGGGTGGCTGGGGTGGGTTGAGGCGCGGCAGCAGGGGCAGCCGCCTGCACGGCCACTGCCTTCTTCACCCGCCCCCCCTCCTCGCTGCCCCCCGTCGACCGCCGGCGCGACGCCCCCATCTTGGCCAGTACAGACCTCGCCATGTCGGCCGCCCCGGTGGACGCCTTCTTCTCGAGAGCGGACTGCGCGGCGGCCGCGTCGGCTGCAGCCGCGGCAGACGCCGCGGCCGCCGCGACCGCCGCGTCGGCGGCCGCCTTGGCGGCCGCCGCGTGACGCACCACGCACGCGGGTTGGGGCGGGGGAGCGGCCACATACCACCCGGCGGAGGCTGAGTCGGTGGGTGGAGCCGAGTCGCGGGTGGCCAGCTTGGTGGCCGTCGTTTCGACAGGCGCGGGCGGCGGGGCGGCCGGTGCCGACGGTGGCACTGGCCCCGCGTGCGCTGTCAGGTTGATGCCGCGGCGCGTGGGGAACGATGCGGTCGCCACCGTGGGAGCAGGCGCCGGGGGCGACTGCTTGGGCGGGGAGGCCGGTGGGGGAGGCGCAACAGCAACCAGAGGAGGAGCGATGGCGGCCGGGGGCGGCGCAGGCGGCGCGGCGACGGTCGCAGGCACGGCCGGTGGCGCAACAACAGCCTTTGGCACGGCTGGCGGCTCCGCAGCAACAACCGGCTTTGCCATCGCCGGCGGAGCAGGCGCGGCAACAGCCGCTGGCCGCGCGGCAGCTGCGGGCACGGCTGCCACGGGCACAGGCCGCGCGGCAGCCGCCGGCACGGCGGGCACGGCCGCCACGGGCACAGGCCGCGCGACGGGAGTCACAACCACGGGATCAGGCACAGGCGCCGTTTTTGCAGGCAGCAGGGCAGCGGGAACAGCGGCAGCAACCGGCGCGCCCCCCCGCGCCTCCTCCACGCTCGCCTTGGCCTTGGCGGCCACGCCGCCCAGAGCGCGGGTGGCAGCCTCGGCTTCATCATCCAACGCTTCGGCGGCCGCCGCAAACAGGGCCTCAAGCGCGGGCGGCGCGCGGCCGCCAGCGTCGACGGTGGAGCGGCGCACTTTTGGCGACGCCACCCCCTCCCCAGCCCCCGAAGCGCGCCTGGCGGCCGCTTTGGCGATGGCGGCCGCCTGGGTGGCCACCGGGGACAGAGGGTCGGCCACCAGCTCGGGGGCGGCGGGCAGGACGGCCGGGCCTGAAGTGGGTGGCACGACCGCCCACGACGCGCGCGGAGGGGGCGCAAACGGGGACGCGTCGGCGGCGGCTGTCGCTGTCGACCGGGAGGGCGACACAGACACGCCCACGCGGCGGCCGGCGAGAAGCATGCCGGCGGACAGAGAGGGCGGCGGCACCCAGGCCGCCTGGGGGAGGGGCGAAGCGGGCGGTGAAGGTTGGCGCGCGGCGGGCGCGGCAGGCGGTGCTGCCGCCGCAACAGGCGCCAACGGCACGGCAGCCGCGGCAGTGGCACGCGCCACAGACGCCGTCTCCACACTAGTGCGCACAGGAGTGACGGTGGGCAGGCGCGCGGGCGACAGGGGCGGCCGCGCGCGCGGCGGCGACGGCGAGAGGGTGGGCGCGGGGGTGAGCGCAGCACGCACCCGCGCCGGCGACGCTCCAAACGCGGCCACCGGCAGGTGGACTGATTCGGTGGACGAGGAACCACCCCCGATGGCAGCGGCGGCCGCGGAAGACGCGCTGGCGGCGGCGCCCAGGGGACCTAGGTCGGAGGCAGGGAGCACAGCCCTCACCGCGCCGCGTGCAGGGCGCGGCGGCGGGGGCGACGCCGCCACCAGGGCCGCCGCTGAAGGCACGCTGGACCGGATCGTGCGTTCAGGGGACGCCGGAGCAGACACGGGCAGGGGGCCTGGGGCAGACGTGGCCAACGGGCCGCCGCGCGCCGCAGCGCGCGGCGTCGACCCACTCCCGCCCAACCACTCAGCCGCGCCCGCAGGGGCGGGGCGGGCAGCAGGCGCAGGAGCCCCAGGAGAGGGAGACGCAGCCGATGCCCGCCACACGATGCGGTAGCCGTCGACACCCAGACACGTGCCCGCGGCGACGGCGGCCGCGGTGGCGGAGCCAGCGGCGGCGGCCGCAGCGCGCGTGGCGGCGCGCCCTCCTCCAGCGCTGGACCTGCGCCGCCCTTTGGTCGGAGCCAGCAGGTCGGCGGGTGCGCCAGCGGCGGTTAAATCGGCGGTCAGAGCGGCGGCCAGCGCGCGCGCGTCGTCAGAGGGCGCGGCCCTCAAGTCGGCAACTCCAGGGGCCAGCGCGCGAGCGAGCGCCGTCGCGTCGACCGCCACGCCCGCCCCCGCCAGCACGCCCAGGGCGGCGCCCGCAGCCAGGCGGGCGCGCCCAAACTTGGGGCCGCGCACGATGAGGTCGGTGGTGGGGGCGGAGGCGTCAGCAGACGCGGGGCGGCGCGAGAACGAGACGCAGGCGGAGCGGCGCGCGTCGGCGTCGCCAGACCCAGGCACAGCGTCGCAGTCGAGTGCACCCCTGGTGTGAGGCTCATTGTACAGCCTCACCAATGGCTCCACCGCGCCCGCGTCCGCGATGGCGGCCGCCGCGCGGCGCCCGCCCGCGGCCGCGGCCGCGGCCAGTGCGTCGGCCGCCGCGATGCGCGCGTACAGAGACTCACCATCATCCAGCAGCCGCACAAGGGACTTTAACGTGTCGGGTTCCGTCACCGTCACCATGGCGGCGGGCGCGTCTGCGCGTGTGAGGGAGAACAAGCCGGCCGCGCCCGCAACGCGCGACGCGACCGAGTCAGAGGCAAGGGCGGCCGCGAGTGGTGCCACGCCGCCCGCGCTGACGACGGCAGCGGCGCCGGCTGAACCCGAGGCGGCAACATTGCCCAGGGCGGCCAGGGCGGGGGCCGCGACGCGGGGTTCGCGCGCGGTGGCGGCGGCGGCCAGGCGGGGCAGGAGAGAGGGTGCGCGCGCGACAGCGGCCGCGACCGAGGAGTCGGGGGAAGCCGCCAGGGCGGCGAGGGCGGCGGCCGCGCCAGCCCGCTCCGCGACAACGCCACTGTCCAAGACGTCGGCCAGAGAGTGTAGCACGCCTGCATCCAGGGCTGATTGAGAGGCGGCGGGCGCTTCTGCCAGGACTGAGGCAAGGGTGAGCGCGGCGTCTGCGCGCGACGCTCCCGACGCGTCGCCGCACAACAAGTCTGCCAGGGCGGGAATGGCGCCTGCGCCCGCAGCAGCACGCGCAGCTGAGGGCGAAGCTTCCACAAGGGCGGCTAACGCGGCTGCCGCTGCATTGCGGGCGGGCGCATCGTCAGAGCGCAGCGCGCGGACAAGCGCGCGCGGCGCGCCGGCAGCGGTGGCGGCCGTCGCGGCAGCCCCGCCACCGGGGGAGCCAGCAGTCGCGCCCAGCGCGGCAGCCACCGCACGCGCCGCTTCAGCAGACGGCACAGCGACTGAAATCGGGGCTCCCTTGCCGCGACGGCCACCAGACCTCACGCGCGCGAGCGGCCGGTCGAGCGCGGCCGCGCCGGCAGCCAGCGCGCCCGCGCTCACTAGGGCGGCACGCCCCGCCCGCCCGCGCGACTTGGCCAGGCACTCGGCCAGCGCGGCCCCCGCGTCCAGCGTGACCGCGTCCCCAGAGCGCAGGGCGGACGCCGCGGCGGCCGCGGCCGTGCGCTCGTCGACGCGCGCGGCGCGGGGGGCGGTCTCTCGCGCCACGACGTCGACCAGCAACGCGGCCACGTCCCGCGGAGGATGGGCCGTCGGTGCCTGCCCCACCGCGTGGGCAGCCGCATTCAGCGCATCGCCATCGCGCTCCAGGGCGACACGGGCGGCGGGGTCGGCGGCGATGACGCTGGATAGCGCGCGCGCGGCGGCCGCTGCGGCGGGCGCGTGGCCGGAGCCGCCGAGCAGGGGGGCCAGCGCTGCCACTGCGGTGCGGCCACCAGCGGCGGCGCCACCATCGGTACGCGCGACGGCACCCAGCAGGGCGGCGCCTGCGGCCCAGGCGGGGGGCGCGTCGCACGAGAGGAGCCAGCCGGCCACCGCGCGGCCGCCACCGCCGGCGGCGGCAGATTCGCCGCCGCCGGCCAGCTTGCGAGCAGCTGCGGCAGCGGGGGCCATGGGGCCGCCACCTGCAGATGCAGCCCGGGCGGCGGCGGCGGCTGCACCGCCAGAGAGGAGCCAGGCAGCGGAGCCGTCGAGTGGGCACGGCACGCCGTGCAAGGCGACACTGGCATCCGCTTCCGCGGCTTCTGTCAGCACAGCAGCCACCCTGGCAGCTGCATTGCGTGTGCCCGCGTCAAACAGGTCGGCCCGCACCGCGACCCCCGCCGCGGCAGACACGACACGCAGCGCGCCGTGCGCAAACGCGGCGCGCGCGCCGCGACCGCCCTCCAGCGCCAGCGCGTCATCCAGGGCCAGGGCGGCGGTGCCGGCAGCGGTGGCTGTGCCGGCTGAGACGAGGGCGGCGGCCGCGACGGCGACAGAGGGGCCAGGCGGAGGCGCATGGCCGTCGCATGCGAGCGCGCGCGCGCCCCCGCCGCGAGCGCGGCGGCGCGGGCCGCCCGCCGGTCGGGGGAGGGTGGACCTTCCGCCTCGACGGGGTCACTCCAGCGGCTTCCACGCGAAGAGGGTGGCGCCACCGGGCCCGCGGCCGAGGGGAGGGCGTACTGGGGGCCGAGCGCGACGCGCGCGCCGCGAATGACGCGGCGTGTGGTGGTGGCGCGCGCGGGCGGGCGAGGCTCCACAGCCGCCTTGCCCGGCCCACGCGTGGCGTTCGGTCTGGGCACCACGTCGGGCGCGGCCCACGCGGGGGACGGGGACACCGTGGCCCCCGCGCGCAGCGGCGCATGGCGCGCCGCGTCGCCGTCGTCCGACGCGGCGGCCGGGCGGGCGCAGCAGGCGAAGAGGCGCATTGGGGAGTGGGAATGTGGGAGGTGTGTGTGGCGTCTCGAAGCGTGGTTCAACGACGCGTCGTCTCGCGGCGAGGCGAGAGGGCTGTGCGAAGGGTGTGAAGAGAGAAAAACGGGCGCCCCTCGCCACTCTCGCGTGCGCTTGCTTTCCACACCACACACACACACCACACACACTCCCCCGCCCCACCCAGCATGGATGTCGAGCCCCAGATGATGCGTGTGAGTCGTGTGACCCCCCAGGAGAGGCACGGGGGGGGTGCAGCCGAGACAGCGTGCCTTCTCATTTTCCGTGTGGACAAGGCGACGACACACCTACCCTCCCTCTCCCTCCCTCCCCCAGTCCCGAGCCGCCGCCGCCGCCCCCCCGCCCCGCGCCCGCACGCCTTCCCCCACCGGCGGCGCGGCCGCAACCCCCACCAAGGGGCGCGCCACCCGCGCCGCCGCGGAAGCCCGCCGCGCCGCGCGCGCCAAGCCGTCGCGCGCGTACGCGATCATCGCCCTGCTGACGGGGGCGCTGGGCGTGCTGGCGGCCACTGCGCCCGTCACGGTGAGCAGGTGGGAGGATTGTGGAGAGAGAGGAAGCGCGGTTTTTATTTTTTTTCGTTTTGGGGCAGCAAACCGGGCGCCGACTCACGAGCACGAGCCTCCCTCAACCCCCCACACCAGGCCGGCCGCCTCCTCCTCAAGTCCTCCACCCCCGCCGTCTCCTCCAAACACTTGTCCCTGGCCCTCCACGCCGTGTCCGCCGTCGTGGAAGCCGCCGCCCACGGCGCCCCCACGCGCGGCGTCCCCGCGTCGCCCCGCCTCTCGCCCGCCCTGGTCCCCCCCTTTGACACCCTCGTCCGCGCCCTGGGTGTCGCCTGGTGCGTCACCGGTCTGCTGGCCTGGTCCCTCAAGAATGCTGCCACCCATTCCAAGCTGTCCATGCTGACGTACCGCCGCCTGGCCCTCGCGCTGACGGTGTGCGGCGCGCTGGATGCGCTCACCTTCCCCCGCCTCGCCGTCCACCTGTCGTGGACGGGCATGGTCTTGCTGGGCGCCCTGATTGCGGCCAAGCTAGCGACGCCGTGGAAGACGCTGCGCCGGGACGGGATTGTGCACGTGAGTGTTTGGGAGGAGGGGGGAGGGTTGAAGAAACGGCGACCGACTTTCCTCCTTCTCGATCCAACCCACCCACCCTCCCCACACAGAACTTTAAACTGGCCATGCGCTCCGGCTACATCCCCCCTGGCGCCGGCGGCGCCCACACCCCGTCCTCCATCCAGGAGGCGGCGGACGAGGGGCGCAACCAGGTCGCTCTCTACGGCGCGGCCGCCCCCCTCTTTGCCCTCACCGGCCTCTCCTACATCCTGCTCCCCTCCCTCACCATGCGCGCCGTGCTGGGTTCCGCCACCCCCGCCGCCGCCCGTGCCCTGTGGCAGGCACTGGGCGGGTCCATCGGGGGCATCTTCCCCCTGGTCGCCCTCAACCTCAAGATGGCCGCCCGCGAGCACCGCCTGGTGGCCGTCACCCACATGCTGGAGTCGGTGGCGCTGGCGTGGGCGGGCGCCGCTCACGTGGCCCTGCTGGCGCGCGACTGGGAGGCGCGCACCGCTGGGTGGGCTGCGCCGGGTGTCGCTGCGCTGTGGGGGGCGGTGGCGGCGCTGGCGGCTGGGTGTTTGCCCCTGGTGCGGGCGGGGGATGCGGCGCCCGTGGCCCGGCGCGAGGAGTGAAGACGAGGTGAGGGAGAGTGGGAGAGAGAGAGGGTTGAGCGATGGTCGGGGAGCGACGCGTGTTTTTTTGCCTGCCAACCCGCTCCCCCCTGCCTGCCACGAACACACACGCACATACACACACAAGAGAGAGAGAGAGAGAGCACAGCACAGCACCGTCCTTGTTTGTTCTGCGTTGCTTGTTATGTTCTGCGTTGCTAGGCTCTGCGTTGATTGTTCTGCGTCGCGCGTGCATAGAGAGAGTTTTTTTCAGAGAGCCTCCCCTAAAAAAAAACGTCACGTTTTTTTTTGTTGTCGGTCAGAAACGAAACACGCAAAAAGAAAATACGCGCCCTCTCCCCTTGATCCTGTCCACCGGCACACACACACACACACACACACACACACACACACACCATGCACGCCTCGCTGACGCGGTGACACAAACGCGGCCTCGCATCCAGCCCCCGCCCGTATTCCCCCCCATCCCCAATGCGACGCCCACCCTTCTCCCCCGCGCCCCCCGCCGCCGACGCGGGCCGCCCCAGGTCACGAGCAGACCTGTTTCTGCTGGCCGCGGTGGCGGCGTTGACGCTGCTGGGCCTCGCCCGGTGGTCGGGCGTCGAGTCCCCGCTCCTGACGACGCACCGCCCCGACCCGCCCCCGCCCTCCGCCTTCCTCACGCGCGACACGCCGCTGGGCGCCCACCTGCTGTCGCCTCCCGGAGAACCGCCACTCCGTCCCCCACCCCGCACGGGGGGGGCCTGGGTTGCGCGCGCCCTAGACTGGAGGGACATACGCGACCCTCCCCCGCCCCCGCGCCCGCACCGCGCGTGCCCGGCGGCCGGGTGTCCGTCCAGCTATGATGTGGCGACGAGTGAGGATATCGGAGGTGCCTGCCCTGTCCCCGCGCCCCCGCGCAGCGTGGACGACGCGCGGACAGGGGCGCGCCCCTACCTGTTTGGCGGGCGCACGCCCACGTGTGCCGCGTGCGCCATGCCGTCTGACGTGTGGGCTGCATTCTGCTCTTTTGAGGGCGTCCCTCCCGCCTGCCCGTCCGACGTGGTGGACGACATTGTGGCGTCCCTGGTGGCACGCGCAGACGGCGGGTCATCATTCGCACTGTCCGCGCTCACGCTGGCGCCGTGCGACGTGTGGCCGTCGCTGGAGGGGAGGGCGCTGTGGATTGTGGGCGACAACGAGGCAGCGGTGAGAGGGAGAGAGGAATAGTTGGGTTGGGGAATGGAAGAAGGCGCAAGAGAAACGAGAGAGGTGGACAACCGCCTCACCCTCCCCCCATCCACAGGAACTCACACGCGCCCTGGCCTGCTTCTTCCTGGAGTTTTGGGACACGGCCTCCAAGGCGGACGCCCCCTGGGCTGAGGGCGGCGGCCGGGGCGAACCCCTGCCCGCGCGGTCTCTCTCTGCCGCGGGGTGGTGCATCTACCTGCCGCGCTCCACCCGCATCTGCCACGTCGCCGCCCGCGATGTGGACGCCATCGTGAATGATGTCCTGCCTTCCTTTGCGGCGGGTGGCGCAGGACTGAAAAAAGACGTCATGGTGTTGATTGTGGGGGTTCATTACACGAACGCGCAGACGTATTCGCGCGCGCTCTCGACGCTCGCGTCCGCCCTCCGCACCCACGCAGCCTCCCTCCCCCGCCTGCTCTGGCGGGACGCCTCCCCCCAACACTTCAACACGCCGGACGGTCAGTGGGCGGAGCGCGTGCCGGACGGGTGTGGACCGCTGCCCGGGGTGAGCAACGGGGGTGACGACACCCTTGTGCTGGACCCGCTCGCGGCCGACGAGGCTGCCACCGCGCGCGCCGACCCAGAAAGCCCGCTGCCCGCCGACCGCGCCCCCGCCTCCCTTCTAACCGGCGGCTGGCGCAACGCGGTGGCGGCAGCCGCGCTGGGGTCTGTCCTGGAAGGGTCGCGCCCGCTGGTGACGCGTCTGCAGACATGGAACGCGACGGCTGCCCTTCTCCCCGACCCGGGCAGGCTGTACGCGTCCTACCATCCACCGGGGAAAGCGTACGTGGACTGCTCGCATCCCTGCCACCCCAGCCACTACCAGGCGTGGATTGTGGCGCTGGCGCGGGCGTTGGGAGGCGTGATTTAGTTTTTTGATGTGTGTGTTAGCTTTCTGTTTTCTTCAGCATCTCTCTTACAAAACAAGTTAAATCAAGTTACAGCGCAAGCAAGCACGTATGCACACTCTCTCTCTCTCAAGGAAACAGAGCCGCCACCGCGGCCGCGGGCGTGCCGTGTGCGGCCAGCAGCTCCAGCGCGCGCGCGCGGTCGACGCCCGCAAACTCCATGACGGTGACGACCGCGTCGTCCGGGGGGGGCGGCGGCGGCAGCGCTGGCGCGGCAGGTGCCCCTGCCCCGGGCGGGCGCGCGCCAGCGCCCGCCGCGCGCCGCGCAGCAAAGCCACGCAGAATCGCGTTCGCCACCAGGCGCCCCCCCAGCGGCACGTGCAGGTCGCCCTGCCCTGCGGCCGCGGCGGCCCTAGCGACGGCGCGGTCGAAGCGGGCGTCCGCATCGTCCTCGTCGTCGTCGTCACGCTCGTGGTCGAAAAACGCGTCGTCCGAGTCGTCGTCGTCATCAGTGGGGCGGTCCACGGGGAGGCGGGGGATTTCTCGGTCGTCAAACTGGAACGCCATGGCGGGGCGCAGGCCGGCGGGGAACGCGGTGGTGGCGGCAGTCGACGCGACCAGGCCACGCCACGGGTCGACGCCAGTGGCACGCAGCGCGGGCAGGCCGGCCGCCCCCTCCAGCATGTCTGGCCAGCGTTGGGCTCGAAACCAGGCGGTGTGGGTGGTCATCAGGGTGGCCAGTAGGGCGGGGAGGCGGGGCGGGGGCACGTGCAGCGCAGCCCGTAGCACGGCACGCAGCGCAGTCGTCGTCGTCAGGTGCGGTGGCGCACACGCGCCCTCATCCTGCCGCCCTCCCGGCAGCAGGCTGGCGGCCGCCGCTTTGACGGCAGGCAACAGGGCCGGCTCGGCATCCGCCAGCGGGGCCAGGGTTTCGCGCAAGAATTTTAGAGCGGACACTGAGTCGCCGCGTGCGGCAGCGCCACGAAAGCGCGCTGCCGCCAACTCAAACCGGGCGGCGGGTGGGGCGTTGGTTAGTGCGTCCGGCGCCACAACCGCCAGCTCGGCTTCCACGGTGTCCACATCGCCCGCCACGGCGGCGGCTTCCAAGCGGTGGACTGCGGCGTGACCCGCTGCCGCGGCAGCAGCAGCAGTCGCCACAACCCCAGCCACCGGCTCCAGCCCCAGCCCCCGCGCGGCAGCATGCTCCCACGCCAGCTCGGTCAGCAGGTCTTCGCCTCCAGGAGGCGAGGCCCTGCCATCCAGCTCCACGCGCAGCGCGGTGGCGGCCACGCCGCCTGCCGCGCGCACTGCACCCGCCGCCGCGTCGCGCGGCACGCCCAGCACCTGGCGCAGGGCCTGCACCTCTGCTTCTGCGACTGTGATGCCGCTGGACGAGGGCGGCGGGTCGGGCGGGGTCAGCCGGTCGCCCGCCAGGTCAGCGACCATGGAGGCGAGGGAGGGCAGGAGCGGGTCGACGCCGGGGGCGCCCGCCGCCGCGCGCGCGCACAGGCAAAGATAGCGCACTGCCGCCACCAGGTACGGAGGGTGGGCCGCCGCCCCCGTCACAGCCCGCATGGACCTCGCCACCCGGCCCGCCAGGTCGGCGCGCGCTTGCGGGGCCCACAGGCGGGTGGAGGGAGGGGTGTCACCCTGCATGAGCTGCGCGGGCGGCGGCAGCGGCGCCTCCGTGAACAGGAGCAACGTTTTCCTGAGTTCGGCGTAGGCTTCCGGGGAGGCGGCCAGGGCGAGTGAGGCCAGTTCGGAGCGGAGAAGGTGCAGGGCGGCGGCGCGGTCGCCCGCGCCGAGCAGGTCGACCACGTGAGCAGTGAGCAGGGCGCACCGAAACTCGTCATCCTCCAGGAGGGACGGGGCGGCCTCGCGGATGCAAGTGATGGCGGCGGGAATGTCGCCGATTATGACTGCACGCCACGCGGTGGTGGAGGCGGCGCGGGCGGAGGCGTGGGGGGAGGGTGGGGTGGTGGCGGTCGGCTGAGTGGGTTGAGAGGAGGGCGGGGGCATTGAGGTGCTGTCCCTTGTGCTCGCGCCGGCTCCGCCCGCTTTCCCCTCGTCCACCTTCCCCGACACGCACACACAACAAACACAGACACGACAATGCCACTCTCACCTTGGCCAGGCCCGCGTCCACCAGGAATTCAGCACACCACGCGTCGAGCGTGGCGACGGAGACCACGCCCCCTCCGTCGTCGTCGCCAGCGCCAGCAGGGACGGGAGGAGGAGGGCGTGCGTTGTCGGGGGCGTCTCGGCGGCCCACCATGGCTGTTTTTATTTGGACAGGAGGGGCGCAGCCGGGGCAGAGCGAAGTTCACTCTGAAAGCGAGGTTTTTCGTTTGTGTTCGGCGAAAACAGTGCAACGCCATGGACGACGACGCCCCCGTCCTGCAGACGCGGGCCGAGCTGGAGGCCAACCTGGCCGAGTACGGCGCTCAGCTGGAGCAGGTGAGAGTGTGGGGAGAGAGAAGGCGAGGGCGGCCGGAACGCATGCGGTCGCCTCCAACCCACTCACCCCCCTTCCTCACCTCTCTAGGTCACCAAGCTGCTCGCATCCGACCCGACCAACTCAGAGTATGTCGACGTGCGGGAGGGGCTGACCGAGGTCATCGCCCTGACGCGGGACCTATTGGCAGACGCTGCGGCGGCAGACGGTGATGAGAACCCCCCGCCGCCGCCGCCACCACCCCCGCCCCGCAAGCGCAAGTCACGCTGGGAAGCGGATGAGCCGGTGGAGGTTGACGCGGCGGCCACACCACTACCCCTTTCCCCTTCCGCACCGCCCCCGCTGGACGTCACTACCGCCCCCGTCGCGCCGCGTGGCGCCGCCCCCACCGCCCGCCCCGCGGTCTCCACCGCCCCCATGCAGCTGGGGGAGCTGCCCAAGTGGTTGAAGGCGGCCCCCGGGGACGACGCGCGCACAAAGGAGCGCAAGGCAAAGGCGGCCAAAGCTTTTAAATCCAAGGCGAGGTTCGCCAAGCTGGATGCCGAGGCGGCGCGCAAAGCGGCATCATGGCAATCGTTCAAGGGGGCGGGTGTGAAGAAGAAAAAAGGGCTGGCCAAACCGGTGGCGACCAAGCTGTAGAAAAATGAAACATCAATTTTTTTGTTCACACGCACGTTGTTCTCTCTCTCTTCTCACACTCCCACGTCGGGCGGCGCCGTGCTGCCCCGCGGCGACGCCAGCGGGTGCGACCCCACGATGATGTCGGGGCGGGCGGCGGCGGGCGCACCCCCGGACGCGCTGCCGCTGGCCGTGTGCACGCTGCCCGCCGCGCGGCTGGGCGGGCGCCGGGGAGGGGGCGCCAGCGCCCCGGCGGCCGCGCTGCCGCTGCCACCCGTGCGCCTCAACACAATCCCACTGCCACTGCTGCCCCGGGTGCGGCGCACCGCGTCCCGCGACTCGGCGCGCGCGTGGTAGGAGGACTCGGCGGGCGCGTCGAACGCAAACCCAGTGTGCGACAGCGCGGTCTCGAGGCGGTGGGAGGGTGGGGGTGGTGACCCCCCAGACCGCGCTGTGAGTGACCACCGGTGTTGTGTGGGAGACTTGGTGGCAGCGGCCAGGCAGGACGCGCGGTGCTCGCGGCGCGGCGACGACGCCACGCTCTCGACGTCGGCCGAGCCGTCCCCACAGCTCACCGCTCCGGGCTCACCCCCCCACCTCGCGCTCAGCAGCACGTCTGGGAGTAGGGAGCCGACGACAGCCACCACCAACCCGATCCAAGCGGCGGGCGTGACGGCCAGCGCGCCCGCGACGCCCGCCATGGCGCCCGCTGGGGCGAGCGGGGCCAGTTTGGCGGGCGGGATCGCGCTGTAGGCGGCCAGGTAGCCAAAGTAGAGCGCAATAGAGGCGGCCACCACAGCCCCGTGCAGCCAGGTGAGGGTGCGGGAGGCGATGAGCAGTTTGAGGTTGACGACGACTACGACGCAGGTTGACAGTGTCCCCGTCGGCCACAGGCCGAGCGGCGCACCATCGGCGCCGCCGCCCGCGCCCACGGCAAGCGCCGCGATGGGGACTCCGAAGCAGACGGCTGAGTGCCACACTGCAGCCACACCCCAGGCCAGCAGGGCGGGGGCGGCCAGGTCGGCGCCCGCCGCGGTCGCGCGGTAGAGGCGGGGGGAGGCGCGTGAGACGGCGCGCGGAACATCACGCTCCAGCAGCCCCGTCGCCAGCACCGGGAACGCCGTAAACACCAGATTGAACAGACTCTGGTGCCAGTCGTCGTAGTAGCGTTGGCCGCTGTAGGCGGCAAACAGGTTGAACCAGAACTGGGTGAGGGTGTAGACCGCGTTTTTGTAGAAGAAGTAGCTGAGCGGGAGGAAACAGAGGGTGGGTTAAAAAGCTTTTTAAAGTAGGTAAAAAACCAAGTGCATGCCCAGCTCTCTTCCATCTATTCCTCCCTCACTCACCAAATGACGAGCGCGATGCGGCGGTAGGACCAACGCCCGTGCACCAGCAACAGGTCCACCAGGAACCTGAAGCGCGCGACCGACACGTCGGACGCCATGGCCGCCTGCATCCCTTCCCGCCCCGCGATGCCGACGCCCACGCAGGCGGCCTGGATCATGCCCACATCGTTGGCGCCGTCGCCGATGGCCAGGGTGACGCCGGTGCGCTTGGCGGTGAGGAGCCTGTGGGGTGGAGAGGGTGGGGTGGGTGAGACGACAAGAGAAAAAAAACGCGTCTCCCCACACAAACCACCCTCCCCCAACTCACTTGGCGATCATCGCCTTCTGCAGCGGGGACACCCGGCAAAAGATGACGGCGGGCGAGCGCAGGGCCAGCGTGATGAGGGCGTCCGCGTCGGCGGGGCGGCAGAGGAGCGCGCCGAGGGCAGCTCCGTCGACGACGAGGGAGCGTCGAGTGTGGGGCGGCGGCGCGCGCGCCTGGGGCGCCCGCGCCCGCGCGCGGCGGCGCCACCACCCTCGGCCTTGCCCCTCCCCACTCTCCGCCGACTCGGCCAGCGCGGCCGCCAATTGAGCCGCCACGTCAGCATGCAGCGCTGCGTCGGCGACGTCGAGGGGGGTGCCCGACGGCGGGGGTGGCCCCCGCGGCGCGATCTCGGTGCGGGGGGCGCCATCTGTGATCAGGCGGCATGCGTAGCCGATGTTGACGGCGGTTTCCTGTGTGGGATGGGGTGGGAGTGTGGGGTGAGAGAGAGGAGGAGGGGAGGTCACAGGTGGCGGCGCGTTGTCTCTCGCCACCCACTCACCATCCGGTCGCCCGTCAGTACCCACACCCGGATGCCAGCTTCGTTGAGGGTGCGGATGGTGTCGCCGACGCCCTGAGAGGGAGAGGGTTGGGGGTTATGGGAGAGAGACTGCAGGCCACCACCACCACCCACCCCTCCCACCCCTCTTCTCACCTTCTGTAGCCGGTCCTCGATCGCCGTCGCCCCCAGCAGCGTCAGCTCACGCTCCAGCTCGGCGGCGGCCGCCTCCACCGCCCCGTCGCGCCCCTCGACCGCGGCGCGCGCGGCGGCAAAGCGGGGGCCCCAGTCCGCGTAGACGGCGGCCGGGATGAGGCTAGGAGGGCGGGGTGGAAGGGGTGTGAGTGTTATGTGTGTGTGTTCAGGAGCTGGCGTGTCCCTTTCCCCTTTTTCTCCGCACCACTCACCGGCGCGCGACGCAGAGCGTGCGCAGGCCCGCCGCGCTAAAGGCCTCCAGGTGGGTCATGGTGGCTGGCCAGTGGGCAGCGCCGTCGGCCGCCAGCAGGGGGGCCAGAGTGGAGTCTGCGCCCTGGTGTGTGGGAGTGTGGGGAGAGGTAGGGAGGCGATCAGGTGTGTGTGAGGTGGATTGTTGGGAGGTAAATATTTATGTGTGAGCACACTATTCTCAGGCTCCCTCTCCTCTCACCTTGCAAAACAAATCCACGTCGCCCCCGCCCCCCTGCCGCCGCACGACCACCGACTGGCGCCGCCGGGCGGAAGTGAACTCCAGGACTGCGAGGACGTCGTAGGTGGCGTCGACGAAGGAAGGGAGGTGGGGGGTGGAGGTGGACGCGCCGCCCTCCCTCCCCCCTCCCCCCTCCTCCCTAATCGTCACCGTGGACGGGCCGCGGTGCAGCAGGGCGATGCCCAGGTCGGCGGCGCCCCCCACCAGGGCGACTTCATCGGGGGAGGCGGCCTGGTAGCGCACGTCGGCGGAGGTGGAGGTGGAGGCGGCAGCCCCATCCGCACTGCCGCCACTCGTGACCACGGTGTGGCACAGGGTCAGGGCGCGCAGAAAGAGCGCGACGTCGGGGGCGGCGGGGTTGGCGTGCCAGGCGCCGTTGGACAGTCGGCTGGAAGAAAGTGGGGGCGGTTGGGTGGTTGGTGGCGGTTTTGTCGTCTCTCTCTCTCTCTATCCCCTCCTCTCTCCTCTCCAAAACTCACTCATCGTGAAATTTGGTGCACAGGTCGCCCCCCACGGACAGGCGCGACCAGCGGGGGCCGGCGGGAGGCGAGGTGACACTGGCGCTGTGCGCCACGCCCCCCCCACCCCCCCCACCCCCACCATACCGCACGCCCGCGATGCTCGCCGCATAAAAGTCCATGCGGTTGGCGGTCAGGGTGCCCGTCTTGTCGGACAGCACGATGGAGACTTGTCCGAGCTCTTCGTTAAGGTTGGAGGTGCGTGGCGCGGCGGGGATGAGGCGGGGGGGGGTGGCGGCAACGCCTTTTCCACCGCCCTCCACCGCTGACATGGCTGTGTCCCGCGCCATGAACACGGATGATTGAGCCAGCTTGACGACCTCGATGGACACGTACAACGAAATGGGGATGAGGGTGGAGTAGAGGGCCACTGCCATGACGAAAGTGGCGGCCGCGACGACGGCGCGGCGCGCTGGGTCAAACAGGGACGCAGACTTGGCGGGCTCCGCTGGATCCCCCAGGGCCAGGTACCAGGGGCGGGAAATCACCCAGGCGGAACCCAGGACGGCGTCGACGGCGGCCAGGGCGGCGAGGAGGAGGAAAATGGCGACGACGCCGATGTCGAGGCGGCGCTCCACGTGTGACCGCTTGGAGGGGGCGGGGGTCGCGTTTTGGGCGACCTTGGCGTCGGCGCCGGCGTAGACGACGAGGCCGGTGACCCAGGCCGTGTTGCGCAGGACGCAGCCGCGAAGCAGGAGCTGTGGGGTGGTGGTGGTGGGGGTGAGGGACGGCGAGTGTCGTCGTCTTTCTCTTTCCCCTCCTCCTTTTCTACTCACCTGCACTGGCGACAGCGGCAGCTTCTTCCCGCCCCACGTCAACACGCCCGCATAACAATAGATGAAGGAATTAGGGGGTTCGCACTCGATGGTGGCGGGCAGCACGCCGCCACCGCCGCGCAGCGCAGCCGCGAGCACGGCGTCGGACGGCAGGCGGGCCGTCTCCTCCAGTCACTGCTTGATCTTAAGGTTGGTCTCGCCGTCCAGGTTGGCGGTTTCGAAGTAGGCGATGCCTAGGGAGGGTGGGGAGTGGGGGTGAGGGGAGGGAAAGTCAAACCAAAAACCAGCCTCTCTGGCTGCGTCACCGCCCAACCGCCGGGAACCACGCGTAGCCAAGCGAGCCAGCAGGCGCGTGTCGGGGGGGAAGGGCCGCCCGACGCGCTCGGGCGGCGGGAGCTTTTTCTTTTTTCTTCCTCTCTCTCTCCCCGCCCCCCCGACTTACTCACCTTCCGCGTTGCTGCTGGTCAAGATGACCATATCCGCGGGAAACAGGTCGCCCTCCATCACGCGCACCACGTCCCCCACTGCCACGTCGCACCAGGCGACGCGGCGCCAGGTGGAGGGAGGTGCAGAGGCGTCAGGTGCCGCACTTGCCTCGCCCCACGACCACACATCCACCCCGCGCCCATTCAGCGCCCGATCCTTGGACGCACGCTTGGCGTCCTCCACGCCCTCTTTGACCAGGGAGGCGGCCACAATGGCGACCAAGGGGGTGATGTTGGTCACGGGGGACAGAGGGGACACGGGGGTCAGCGAGATCGCGGCAATGAGGAGGAAGTAGAGATTGGCGAAGCGGCGAAACTGTTCGAACAGGCCCTAGATGGGTATTGGGTGGGGTGGGGGGAGGGAGAGAGGAGGTCGGCAGTTATAGTGGAGGGAGAGGCGCGAGCTCGGCTCTCCTCTCTCCTCTCTCACCTTGGGCAAGAACGTCCAGGGCGTGTACTTGGTGGTGCGCAGCACGTTACGCTTTGTGGGTGTGGAGTGGTGGTGGGGGGACGGAAGGCGAGGGCAAGGGTGAGCGCGTGACCATCCCCCTCCAGTTGCAAAAAAAAACGGTCGCGGGTCTCTCCCTGTGTTTTCGGCCCAATATATGACTTCACACCACTCCACTCACCGGGTACTTGGCGGCCGTGTTGGCGGCGGCGCCGCCGGGGCGCACGACGCGCGGCGGGAGGGGCGTGCTGCGGCGGGGGAGGCAGGGCATAGGAGTGGTTTGGGGTGGGGGGAGGAGGGAAAGGGAGGGGGGGGCTGTAGTGGCCCCCCCGACAAGGCAGGGGGGTGGATAGGTGGGTTGCGGGCCCTGGTGCGGCCGCAGAGCCGTGGCAGAGGAGAGGGCGGAGGTTGAGAGAGTGACGTGCGTCCCGAGGCGAGAAGAGACACAACACACTCACGCGCGCGTATTTTTCTTCTCCGCGCCGGCACGCTGCCCCGCGCCCCCCACACTTCAAGCACTGCAGATCACGCACATATACACGCACACCGCTTCCACGCGCGTGCGCCCAATTCCCCTCTCCATGCCGGACACCCCGCCCGACGTCGCGCCTCGCGCTGGTGACCCGGCCCCAGGCGCGGCCGCCCCTCCAACCCGCCGCCCCAGGCGACGGGGACGACGTGAGTGTGGTTGGTTGAGTGGGCGGTGTTGCAGGAGGAGGAGGGTTGGTTGGGTGGGTGGCGTGTCTTTGTCGGTCTTGGCTAGCGAAGTGCATTGCGCGTGGGAGGGGGGGGCGCGGCCTAAACCGACACCTCTCTCTCTGACCCACCCACAGCCGCGTCACCACCACGGGCTGCAGATGCTGATGTTGAGGTGGCAGCGACAACAGAACCAGCTGCCACAACACCATCACCACCCTCCACCTCCGACCCTCCCACCACCACCAACCCACTTACCACCGCCGCGTCCGACCCGCCTCCCGAGTGCCGCATCTGCCTGGAGCCCGCGTCGTCGGACGGCCTGGTGGCGCCCTGTGCCTGTACGGGCACGGTCGCATTCGCACACGTCAAATGCTTGCAAACCTGGGTCGAAGAACGGCGTGGACTACTGGTGTGTGAGATATGTGGGGCACCTTACTCGGAGGCGTTGACGCCGCTGCTGGCTGATGCGGCGAGGCGGGGGCGGGACAGGGCGGCTGTGGCTGCTGCCGCCGCCGCCCACCACGCCGCACTCGCCGTCGGCGGCGCCCCCCTCGACACCGCTGCCGGCGGCTGCCTGGGCGGCCCCCGGGCGCGTGCGTGGGCGGCGGCAGCGCTTGTGTTTGTGGTCGCTCTAGCCCTACTCTACGTCGTCCTGTTTGTGGGCGGCGACCACCAGCCCTCCTACTGGGCTGTCCTGCTGCTCCGAGTCTTAGCTTTCGTCCTCCCACTCTACCTGGTGGCCCAGGTGTGCCTGGCGTTTGTGCGGTATCGGAGGGCGAGGGCGGAGATGGCGGGGAGGAGGGGGGGAGGGGTGGGGGTGGTGTGATGGAGGGGGAGGGTTGTTGTTTTTTGGGTTGCGAAAACAGACACAATGAGATTGAACACAAACTCGGTCGCGGTCGGCATGCCGGCCAAGCCCGTGGCGTCCCACTCGAGCACCATGCATGTCAACTGCAAATCACGCAGTGTCGGTAGGCCGCCGCCATCGACAAATAGCTCCGCCAGGTTGCCAAAGGGCGGTAAAATCGCACTGTTGCCAAGCACAAGCGTCCGCAAACGTGACGGCGCCACCAATGATCGCAGGATGATGGGTGCTTGGCGTGGCGCACACGGCCACACATCCACCTCCACCAGGTTGAGGAACGCGGCCAGGTTGAGGGGAGTGAATGCCCAGTCGGTGCGCAGGGAGGTCAAGTGTGGCGCGGTCACGCGGTCGATGACGAGGGGTGAGAAGTCGCCGGGGTGAATGTAAGGGGCCCTGTCCTCTCTCAAATTGTTGATGGCCAGCGAGGACAACGCCGTCAGGGCGCCCAAGCCGGCCACAATTGTAGAAGGTTCCTGGGTTGGCAGTGAATCGATGTTCACCATCAGTTTGGTCACCCGCGCAGAGCCAGCGGCGCCCACTCGGCGCCGACGCGATATTGCAGGAGCTCGTCCCGTGAGCCTGATCCCATCTGTTGGGAATCGTTTATGTCAACAAAAAGCTCGTCCAGTGCGGTCAGGCGGTGCGGCTGCCACCTGCCCTCGTGGAAGGCTTTGCGCAGGATTAAGGGGTCGTCCACATCGGTCTCATCGAAAAGCGTTACCCTACAAGAAAGGCGCAGGGTTCGCAGCCTCCACAGCGCCGCATCAGGGCTAGTGAACAGATGGACTGCGACCCCGCCTAATGTAAGATTTGTCAAGCGTTGTGCATCGGGCAGCGCGGGCCACCGGTGTGAAAAGTGTCCACGGTCAATCAGAGACATTTTATCCAGCAGCGCGAGCGCAGAGAGAGGTGCCAGGACGTCGGAAGCGGATGCGTCTTTGTGAGAGTGCGAACGCCACTCGGAACTCAGCACTGTCAGAGCGGAACACGTAGAGAAGGGGGGTCACAACCTACAGGAGCGATGGCAAACAGCACAGAGTGATTCGAAGTTCCGAACAGCGAGCGCGGCAGGTCGGGGTGGCGACCGATCAGACTGGTCACGGTGCGCGGCACCAACTTCGAGTGGACCGTGTTGAAACCCGACGCGTCACGCACGGGTCCACCCGAGAACAAGAGGCGTTTGATAGCAGCCGGGTGGCACATTACGTTTGGTGTTGACTGAGGCGTTTGCTAGTGAGGGTAAGTGGGTTTAGCGTGTGGGTGGGAGGAAAAAGGGACGAGCGAAGAGTGAGCTCCCAAAGCGCTCTCTCCACGCTACCCACTCCCTCTCTCCCTCACACACAAATACCACAATGCCTGGCTCGACGCCCTCGCTCGCACTGCAGTGCGAGCGAGGGTGTGGTGGCGCGTGTGGTGGCGACTGAACCAGAGCAAGAACCGAAACAAACTCACGACTTTGACTGTTTTACCTTGTCACCCTGCTTCCCCACCTTCTCCACCTGCCTCCCCGCAACCCCGCGCACAAAAAAAAGGGTTGAAGCTGAACAGGATCGAACTGTTGACCGCCAGTGCGCTCAACGACACCGCGTTTTGATCGCGGGAACGCGTGTTAAACTGGCGCTCTAACCAACTGAGCTACAGCTCCATGGTGGTAATTAAAAGCGATTTTTTGAATGTATATTTACTATACGCATCATGGCTCGGGTGTGGAGGACGCTGACGGGCGGGCCTCAAGACACTCGAAACAACGAAAGAGATGAAAAAAAACTGGGGCCACTTCAAACTCTCACCCTGCCTACCCTCACTAGCAGCCGCCTCAGCCCACGCCAAACGGAGCCCCCACCCAGCGCTTGCAGAGCGCCTAGATGCTGGCCTAGATGCTGAGGACGCAGGAAAACAAAACAACAGATGTGACCCCCCCCCCCCCCCACCAGAACTGACGCGCATTCCATCAATTCCGTTGATCACCCTCCTTCCTCGTCCTTCCCCGCCCTCCCCCCCACCTCCCGGGCACCAAAAAGAATGTTCCCGGTGAGGCTCGAACTCACGGCCTTTCGCGGTTTCGGGAGGGACCAGTGCCCCCAGCCGAAGCCTGGAACCAGGTAAACCTGGATGTCCGACTACTTCACGATTTGATCGATGTGAAGCGAACGCTCTAACCAACTGAGCTACGGAAACTCGGGAGACTGTTTTCACAGGTTGCCAAAAATGATTTTTTTGGGGGTTTTCAAGATTATGAAGGTTGAGAGGCAGGAAAGAGGCCTGCTTTTGCCGACCCTGCTTTTGCCGACCCGCTCTCTCTCGAAAACCCTTCGTCCGTTTTCTTTTTACGATCGCCTCTGTCGCCGTGTGGACTCTTTGTACCTGCGTTCGACTCTCACCATCTGGTGGCGGCCTGTTTTCTGGTGGACCAGCGCGCGATCCACCCGGCAAACCATTTTAACGCGCAGCCAAACACAGCGGCCTGTTTTTTTTTACACACAGAAACAATCAAAAAACAGCCCCTCCCAAACACCAGCACGCCATCACGCGCAGTGTGTGCAGGGGGGGTGCGCCCATATCGAGAAGGGTGGGGGGGAGTCGTAGCGTAATCGGGTGGGAAAAAAAGTTGTGGGGGGGGAAGGGTATGATAAAAATTGTCCACATCAAAACACGCTCGGTTCATAGAGCGAGCGCGACGCCCAAAATGATTCGGAGGTGATCAGAAAAGAAAAAGCGGTTGGCGTGGGTTAGTGAGAGAGAGAGAGGGTTCGGTTCAAGGGCAAAAAACTTGCCCCTTTCCCAAAACTTGCCTGCTCAGTTCCCAACCGACGCCGTCGACACGCCACCCCCAGCCGAGCAGCCGCCCACCTTCTTGCCCTGGTACTTGGTGTTGATCTCCTTGGCGACGCGCACCAGCGTCTGCCACGTCGCGTCCCCCGTCTGCACGGTGGTCGAGTCGGAGCCACCGTCCGCGGCCCACCGCCAGAACAGGGCGCCACGGAAGGCGTCGCCGTTGGCCAGGGAGGTGAGCAAGGAATTGAGGACGACGTCGTAGTACGGAGCCTTGTCGCCAGCGCCGTTGGATTGTTTGCCAAACTCTTCCAGCAGCAGGGGTTTCCCCAGCTTGCGCGACTCTTTGATGTGGGAGTCGATCCACACAGGCGGGAACGCCAGGTCGGTCGTGTTCCAGTTGTCGGGCCACATGTGGATGGCGGCAAAGTCGATCGACCCGGGCGAGTGCTGGGCGGTGAAGTCCTGGCCGACCGAGGCAGACCAGTAGCGGCCCATCGGCGCCACGTTCTCGGGGATGCCCCAGGGGCCGTACTCCTTGTTGCCAGAGTCGTACTCGAAGAAGCCTTCCTCGCCGACGGTGACCAGGTGGTTGCGGTCGATGGACTGGGGGTTGGGTGGGGTGGGGAGGGGGTTGGTTGGCGTGGATTGAAAAACACCGCCGCAGCCTTTCTTCCTCGCTTTTTCCTCTTTCCCACCCCCACCACCCTCCTCTCTCACTCACCTTGACAAAGTCAGCCATCTCGGTCACCCACTCGGTCACTTTCTTGGGGCAGCCCGCCTTGTCCTGACCAAAGGGGCACCGGGGCTCGTTGAACAGGTCAAAGCCAAAGATGGCGGGCTCATCCTTCCAGGCGACGCCAGTGAAGGCGTTGCGACGGTTGAGCAGAGTCGAAAAGTGGTTCTTCACCATGCCCTTGATCGCACCGTTGGTCCAAAACTGGTCGGATTCCGACACGGGCAGGCCCGCCCATTCCACATAAGTCCCAAACCCGTCACCCACGTGCGGCGACAGCCACATGTTGATGGGCACAAACAGGACGCGGATGCCGCGGGAGCCGGCGACGGCGATGATGTAGTCCAGGCCTTTGAAGATTTTCTCGTCGTAGCGGCCGGGGGCGGTTTGCAGCATGAAGGAGGTTTCCTCACCGTGGCCAAACAGGCGCACAATGTTGAAGCCCGCGTCACGCGCCTGGTCGAACACTTTGGTGACCTGGTTCTCGCCCAGGCGGTCGATGGAGGAGCCGGAGGGGGCGTTGCCGGAGACCGCAGTGGCTTGGCGCACGAGGGAGACCCAGGCTGATGAGGGTTGGAGGGGTGGGGGAATAAATGATTTGGTGAGTGACGTGTGTCAGAGTGTTGTGGGGGAGGAGAGGGCGGCGGGGCGGCGGCTGCCTGCGCGCGCGCACAAAGGGGGGAGCAGCGCAGCGGAGCGACGTGGGGCGCCCAGTTTTTGCTTCCCCCCCTCCCCGCCTCTCCCGCCCTCTCCAACCCCGAATCAGCGCCCAGGGGGCAGCCACAACACCCCAAAAGCACAGCCCGAGGGAAGGCACGGCCGCCAGCCAGCCAACCGCTGCCGACGCCCCCCTGGCAGCGCCTTAAGTGCGCTCCGCCGTTTTTTGGGTGGTTGGCCAGCTTGCGTGGCCGCCACACGTCCGACCGCCTCCCGCCCCGACCACGCGCCTTCCGATCCCCGACCGCGTCCCTACGCACGCAACGCGTTGAACCCGGATTGGTGGTGGGGGTGGAATGCGGCCGCGGTGGCGGCAGCGGCACGCGTGGGACCCGTGCGCGCGCACGCTCCCTCCCCGCGCGTACGCGATTTTTCCTCCCCCCGCGCCGCAGCGTCCACGCGTTCGCCCTCTCGTCCCTCCTCCCCACCCCATCCACCTCACTCACTGTTCCACCCAAATGGAATGAAGTCACCGCAGTCGGCGTCGACAAACTTGTTGCCGGACGTGCGGATGAAGCCCGCGACCGCGCCTTTGCGGGCTTTGGGTGCGGAGGCAGCCGGCTTGGCGCCAGCCGACGGCGCGGGGGCGGGCGCCTGGGCGGACGCAACCACCAGCATGGCGAGCAGGGCGAGGGCGCGGGCGGCGGCCATCGTGGGAGAGGAAAGCGGGGGGGGTGCGCTTCCGTGAAACAAACGGAGGGGGAAGAGTGGTGAGTCAGGTCTCGGTCGGGCAGTCGGCAGCCCCCATTTTGGGTGTTGCTTCTCTGCCCGACCGCGGGTTTTGCTCCCTTCGTCGGCCCGTGTGTGAGCGTGTGCACACACACGGAGCCACCCCCACACCCTCTGCTCGTCCACACACACGCAGCGGGTGGCAGAGCCACACCCCAAACGGTGCCCCGACCGCGCGCCCCCGACCGATCACTTTCTTGATGCTGGCCGCCGCCCTGCGCCGCTGCAGCCGCCGGCTGACAGTGGCAGCAGCTGTCACAAACCGCCACGCATCGACCGCGGAAACAGCATCGACGTCGGCGCCTGGAAGAGTCGCGCACCGGCCGCACCGCAACTGGCCGCGGGTGGCGGCCTGGGCGGCGGCGGCGGCAGCGGCAGCAGGTGTGTGGGCGGGTAGAGGAGATATGCATTAGCAATGCAACCGTAGCCCCGCACCCACCAACAACCAGCCCCCCCTCCCCCCCTCCAGCCACCACGACCGCAACCAACGCCGACGCGCTACCCCCTCCTTCCACCCCCCAATCCCCTCTCACCTCCTTACCCTGGGTCGCCCGCCTCGCGTCCGACCCCCACGTCACCCGCGTCCTGTCCGCCTCCGACCTGGCGGCCACCGCGCACGCGGTCGTGGGGGGAGACCACATGTTCTCCGCCCTGTTGAGGCATGACCTGGTGACTGATGTCGTCGCCTTTTTGATGGGCCGGCTAAAGAGATCAAGTTTGTGGTGGCGCTAGGTGAGAGGGAGAGGGAAGAAGGAGGAGTGTGCGGAGAGACACGAAAAAATAAACACAACCCCAAAACCAACCCTCCACTCCCCACCACCCCACCACCCCTAGGTGACGACGTCTGCGGCTACCCCCGCATCGTGCACGGCGGGCTCACAGCCGCCATCGTGGACGAAGCCGTGGGCCGCCTGTTCTACGCGCTGCGCTGCGCCAACGCGCTGCCGTTTCGTGGGCCCGCGTTCACGGTCAACCTCGACATCAACTACAAGCGAAAGATCGCGGCGGGGCGGGTGCTGCTGGTGACGGCGAGGGTGGTGGAGTGTGGCGGCAAGAAGCTGAAGGCGGTGGCGACCGTTTGTGATGGGCCGGGGGAGGACGCTGTCGTGTTTGCCACTGGAACAGCGCTATTCGTCGCCCCCAGCACCGGACGCTTGCTACGAGAGGGGCTGCGCTATGCAGCGTCCTATGTGGCGCCCAAGTGGGTGAGTCTGGATGGTTGAGAGAGCGGGAGTGGTGGGGTGGGCAGGGTGGTGGTGTCTTTCCTTTCTGTTTGCCATTTAAAAAACGTGTGAACAACTTTCTAGCATCTGCTTTGCTCTCTGAGTGTGTCGAAAGCCGTCGTGCATGGTCTTTAGGGATGGTGTTTCTTGGTGTACAGCGAAGAAATGAAAAAAAAAAAGCAAAAGAACGAAAAAACAGACCCTCTCTCTCACACGCCCTCCTGCCGCAGCCGCGACGGCGAAACCGACCACCTCTTGTGAGTGGCCGGCGTTGGCGTTGCTGCTGAGCTGGACGCAGCAGCCGCCTCCGCGCCCGCCTCCTTCTCCACCTCCACCCCTCCTTCCTCCCCCTCACTCACCAGCCTCTCCTGCCGCCGCCGCCTCAGCTTGACCGCAAAACCGACCGCCACCGCAGCCGCGGTGAGCCCCGCCACCAAACACGCGCCCGCGATGGCGATGCCCAGCCAGACCCCGATCGCGGCGCGCGGGTCTTGTTTGCGTGCGGGGCGGGGGGAGTGGGCTTTGGCGCCTTGACCCTCCACTTCATTCTCGTCCGGCACCAAAAACGCGCCTGCCGGATCCGGCTTCGGCAGCGGCGGCGGTTTCACAGCATCAGCCGCGCGCGCGGCCGCGTCTTGAGCGTCGGCGGCCGCGTTGGCCGCTCCCTCTCTCATCTTGTCGGCCGCGGTGGCCGCTCCCTGCCTCATGGTGGCCACCGCGGTCCTGGCGTCCTGGCGAGCCTTCTGGGCGGCGGCCACTAGGTTGCCACGGGCAGAGGCAGCAGCAGGTGACAAGCCGAACGGCAGCCCCGGCGTGCCCAGCGGCTGCGACGGCGGGGGCGTGGGCACGGGCTGGGTCACGTCTAATACATTAGGCTTGTCCCGCACGAGGGGGACCTTGATGTTGGGGCCGGGGCCGGTGAATTGGGCGTGGGAGAGAGGGGGGAGAGCGAGCGCGGCGACGCAGAACGCCGCCAGAAGCAGCGTGTGGCGACGCATTGTGGAGCGAGGCGTCTCAGCGTGTGTCTGTGTAGTGGGTGGCTTGGGGGTGGGGTGGACGTGCGAGGCGGGCGCGTGTTTTTGTCCGCATTCCCATGCGGCGCCATAGTCTCGCCCCACAGCGCGTGGAGAGAAGCTGGCCCCCGCTCCCCCGCGCGGTCCCAACCCCCGTCTGGGCGTGAGAGTTGCGAGCAGACTAGTAGTAAGGGCGGTGAAACAGGAACCCTGCAGGCCCACACTCACCGCACCAGAGGAAAATATAAAAAGGAGGGGCGCGCTGTTTCTTTGCGTTCTCGCGCTCTCTCTCTCGCGCTGCTGGTACAAAAAACGTGGGCCACAAAAGGAAAAGGCGCGCACACGAGCAACTCTATGTAGTCCGTAGCGCGACCCAGAACGCGGCAGCACGTTCTGTGTCGCGCTATTAAACCGACCCAAAACCAACTCACAGCCCTTTCTTCACGTCCAGCCCGCCCGCCGCCACTATGTCCGCCATCAACAGCAGGGGGCACACGCAGAACAGCCAGGCGCATGGTGCAAACGTGTCCTTGATGGCTGGAGGCGGCGGCAGGGGCGCACTTGACGATGACGATGATGCACTCGCAGAAGCCCTCGCCACCTAGCTAGCAAACGCGGCCCTGTCTGACGCTTCCGACTGGCGCTGAATCACGATCAACATCCAAAAAGAGGCGAGCAATAACCCCCACCACGCAGTCACAACTGCTTGTTTGGGGGTGATGGTGCCGGCGGCACCAGCGCCTAGCAGGGGGGCGACGCCGCCCGCGCGCGCCGCGACGCCCGCTGCGTGCGCGAGCCCCCTCACATACGGGTTGGCATCGATCGCACCCCCACGCACACTGACCAACCGATCATAGTTGAATGATGCAGCCGCGACCAGCAGCAGCAGGATGGAGAGCGTGATGGGCGTCGCCGTGCGCGCGCGCAGCAGGTGGCCCAGCTGGAAGAACAGCATGTACGGCCACTGACTCCCAAAAAACACGCACGTCAGCACAAACACGCGGTAGGCGGAGGCGTGGGGCACAATCTCCATGGGGCCGAGCACGTGGGCGGAGCCAGCGAGGGCCATGAGCTGTGACGGGAGGGATGTTGTGTGTTGTCGTTTTTCTCCTCCTTTGTTCTCCCAACCTCACCCACCAAACCCTCCCCAACCTCTTCTCACCTGGTCCTCCAGCCTCAACACCGTCACCATCACGTCCCGCCTGGCCAGCCACGCCCCCCTCGCCCCCACCAAGGCGGCCAGCACAGCGATGTTCTTTGCCGTCGATGCAGCCGCCCAGGCCGTCACCCAGCCCGGATAATCGGCCGCCCCCACCACCATGCGGATGATGGCGATGACGGCGGTGACGAGGCCCATGATGGCAAAGGCGGCGTCGTAGGGGGCGTGGGCGGCCGCGTGGCGCGCCGCGTACAGGCGTTCCACGGCGCCGTCTTCAAACTCCAGCATGGATGGTTTGTGTGAGGGATTGTGCGTGTGTTTGTGATATTCAGAGGGACTGCATAGTATGGGAGGAGGCGTGGTTGTACGGGGGGGAACGCAGGGTCGGCTGGACCCGCAATGCGCGAACTCTCTCTCTCACAGCTGGCGGTTGGCGCACACCACGCCAGCAGGCAAGCACGCGTCGCCTCTGCCCTTGTGTGTGTGGCGTCGCGCGCAGGGGAGAGAGACGCAGAGAAGTCAGAGCAGTTTTTTTTTTTTTTTTTTTTGTTCTTGCACTAGACGTCCACTAAAAACCTCTCCTCTCACCCCCCTCGCCTCCCGTCGAAGTCGGCCTTTCGCTTGCGCACCGCGGGCAGCGGCGCCACCGCCACCGAGGGCAGCGGCCCTCCTCTCCGCCCGGACGCCGCCTGTGCCACCTCTGCTACTGCTGCGTCCACCGGTGCGCGCGGGCGGCGGGGGTAGCGTGCAGCGACGCCGTCCCCCGCCAGCGCATCCTCCCCTGGCATAGGGTCTTCTTTGAAGAAGGGGTGTTGTAGGGCATCGGCTGCGGCTAATCGCGCTGCGGGCGAGTAGGCCAACAAACGAGCAATCAAATCGATGCCCGCTGGCGACAGGGGCGACGCCAGGCCGCCGCCGCCCGCCACACAGCCGCGCTGGGTCAACACAGTCGCCAGACGGGATTCACGAGGCGAGGCGGATGCTAACGCACGCACATCTCCCGCGTCAGCGGCCCACACGGGCAGGGAGGGAAGTTCGGGAAACGCGGCAGCAGGCGCATCCGGCGCTCCCAGCACCTCAAAAATGACGCGCAGTTGGTCGGTCTGGACGGGGGGACCAGCAGGCTGCTGCGGCTGTCCACCAGGCGGTGGAGTCGGTGCAACTGCAGTCTCTGCCTCCCGTCCTCGAAACAGCGGCGTCAGCAGCGCGAGTTCAGCCAGCACGCACCCCGCCGCCCACGCGTCGACTGGGGGGCCGTGGTGACGTGCACCCAGCAGGAGCTCAGGAGCCCTGTACCACACTGTCACCACCACCCCGTTGTCGGCCAGGGGGCGCAACGGGTCGCGCATGACCCTTGCAAGCCCAAAATCCGCAATCTTCACACGCCCTCGCTCACCACCATCCCCCATGACCAGCACGTTGGCGGGTTTGAGGTCGCGGTGCACGATCCAGGCGGCATGCAGGGCGGCCAGGCCGGACAGGAGGTGGGAGGCGACAGTTTTAAAGGTATGGAGGGCGAGGTGGGCGTGCGGCGGGGCGGGGCGCGGGGTGGTGGTAGTGCCTGGACCAGGCGCCGCCCCTCTTCCTGCTGCGCCAGCGGCGGCACAGCCTCTCAACGCGGCCCTGTGGTAGCGCACGAGTTCGTAGAGATCGTGCTCTGCATAGTCAAACGCCAGCGCAACGCCTTCCTCGCGCGCACTCGCGCGCACAGAGTCCAGCCGCACCACGTGAGGATGCACAAAGCCAGCAAGCAGTCCAGCTTCTCTCACTGCGGTCGGAGACACCCCCTCCCCCGCGCGCCCGGGTTTGAAGGCTTTCACAGCCAGCAGGCGCGGGCGCGCGTCGCGCGTGCGGGCCAGGTAGACGACTCCATACGTGCCCTCCCCCACGCGGGCCAGGACGTCGTAGGAGGAGGAGACGTAGGCGGGGACGGCGGTGGTGGAGGGCTGTGGGGTGGGTGCGTGTGGGTTGGGAAAGGAGCGGGACTGGGCAGCAAGCCTTTGCGTTCTATCCCCCCAGCACCAGCGCACCGCTGCCATTGCGTGTGTGGGAGGAGGCGGTGGGCGTCCGGCGCGTGCGCGTGCCGCACTCGCGCCCCCGCCGGTCGCCGCACGAAAAAATAAACACCGATAGGCAGTGTCGAAAAACACTCGCTCGCTTTGCACACCGTCGCGCCACCTTTTTGACGCCCCTCCCCTCTCGACACTCACCATGTCGCTTCCTCCCCCCCTCTCCCCCCTCTCCACCACCCCCGTCACCTCGGGCGTGACCACCGCTGTCGGCTCCCTCCAGCAGCGCTTCACCGTGTACACGGCGGCCGCGTGCGGCGTGGCGGCAATCGGGGGCACGCTGTCTGGGTATGATATCGGCATCACGGGCGGCGTCACAGCCGACAGGTACTTTCTGCAAAAGGTGTGTGTGTGTGTGTGTGTGTGTGTGTGTGGAGGGGGGGAGCGTGTGGGTGACGAGGGGGCATTGCAAGAAACCAGCGTCGGCTGCGCGCGAAACGACGCTGACTCGCCACGCCACCCACCACAGTTCTTCCCCGAGGTCCACTGCCGCGCGTTCGACTGCACGTCGACCGCGATCCCGCTGCCGCCCCGCCCCGACACCGACCCGTACTGCAAGGTGAGAGAGTGTGCGTGGTGAGAGAGGGAGGGTTTTTTGAAACACAAAAACCTCACCTCTTCCCTCCCTCCCACTACCCCCCAACACACCAACAACAGTACGCCAACCAGCTCCTCCAACTCTTCACCTCCTCCCTCTACATCGCGGGCATGGTCGCCTCCCTTGTCGCCTCCCCCCTCACCCGCAGCTACGGCCGCCGCGCCGTCATCCTGGCTGCCTCCATCCTGTTCCTCATCGGGTGCGCCCTGTCGGCGGGCGCGGTGCACGTGTCCATGGTGGTCATTGGGCGCATCGTGCTGGGGGTGGGGGTCGGGTTTGGCAACACCACGATCCCGATGTACCTGTCTGAAATGGCGCCGCGCCACCTGCGGGTGAGTTGGTGTTTGTGGTGGGAGCGTGTGTGGCCCGCCACGCGTGGTCTGTGGCCGCTGTGCGTGCCCATGCAGACAAACAATGCATCGACGCTTCCCCCCCCCCCCCCCCCCCTTTTCTCCCCCCACCCCACCCCAACACTCCCAACAGGGCGCCATCAACATCCTCTTCCAACTCGCCACCACGCTCGGCATCCTGGGCGCCCAACTCATCAACTACGGCGTCCTGCGCCCCTCCCTGCCCAACGGGTGGCGCATCTCCCTGAGCCTGGTCGGCGTCCCGGCCCTCGCCCTCCTCCTCGGCGCCCTCTTCCTGCCCGACACCCCCGCCTCCCTGCATCTGCGCGGCTACCCCAAGGATGCGCTGGCCGTGCTGTCCCGGTCGCGCGGCAGCCACGGTGTCGACGTGGAGCAGGAGATGGCGGAGATCACATCGGCGGCCAAGCGCACAGTCGAGGCAGAGGCGAGGGGGCGGGGCATGCTGCTCAGCGGGCGTACCGGCCGGAGCTGACGATGGCGGTGATGATACCGTTCTTTCAGCAGGTGAGTTGGAGAGGGTTGGGTGGGGGATGTCGAAGTTTGCCTCCCTTTTTTGTTCACCCACCTCGTCTTCATCTCCGACCCCCCCACGCCCCACCCACCCCACCACCACCCCTCCAGGTCACCGGCATCAACTCCATCATGTTTTATTTCCCCGTCATCCTATCCTCCATCGGGTTTGGCGCGTCGGCCGCCCTGCTCAACACGGTCATCATCGGCGCCATCAACCTGCTGGCCACCGGCGTCTCCATCTGGCTAGTGGACCGCGCGGGGCGGCGCCCCCTGCTGCTGGAGGCGGGCGTGCAGATGGCGGTTGCTCAAGCCTCGATGGCGGGGCTGATGGCCCACTACTTTGCCCCTGGCGCCTCCCCTGACGTCCCCAAGGGCGCCGGTATCGGCATCATCGTGGTGGTTTGTTTCTTTGTCTCGGCCTTTGCCTGGTCGTGGGGCCCCCTGGGGTGGTTGGTGCCGACCGAGGTCCAGCCCCTGGAAACGCGGTCCACGGGCGTCGCCGTCTCCACCTGCATCAACCTCACCTTCTCCTTTGTCATGGGGCAAGCCTTCCTGTCCATGCTGTGCGTCCTCAAGTGGGGCACGTTCCTGCTGTTTGGCGTGTTTGCCGTCATCATGACCGTGTTTGTGGCGCTGCTGCTGCCGGAAACGAAAGGCGTCCCCCTGGAGGAGGTGGGCGACCTGTGGCGGGTGCACTGGTTCTGGAAGCGGGTGGTGGGGGAGGGGCCCAAGCACGCGGTGACAGGGACGGCGTGAGGAGTGGCAACGGGTGGGCCTCCTTAAAGATGATCATGTATCCACCTCCTTTCTTTCTCTTTTTTTCTTGGACTCTAGACCTCGTGTTTTTTCTTCCCTTTCATCGTTCTTCCTTTCTTTTCGCGTGTGAAAACGCGCCCAGCTTTCGTTACTAAGTCAAAAGTGATGCAATTCCACACTCCCCCCCTCCTCACTCTCACATCACGACATCACCCGTCCCCCACCAGCAACACCACCGCCTCCTCCCCCTCCACCCACGCTGAATGGAGCCATCCAGCCGGAATGTCGACCCAGTCGCGCGCGCGCAGCACGGCGGCGGCGGTGGTGGCTGACGCCGGCGTCACTTCACCCTCCGCGATCACAAATATGCCTGACGCCACCGCCAACCGTTTGCGGGGGCGGGTGTGGGCGTGGCCGGACAGCAGGTGGCCGGGCGGCAGGGTGACGGTGGAGACGGAGAAGCCTTGGGCTTGCAGGAAGGCGGCGACGTCGGCGTCCGGGTGGCGCGTCACAGTCAGCGGTGACGGGTCGGCTGCGGCGGCGACGGTGCGGCGTGCGGGGCGAATGCGTGGCACATGCAGGCTGTGGGTGGACCCCAACAATGACAGACACGCGTGTCGATGCATAATGGATGCCAGCGCGGGAGCAATGCGGGTGAGCATTCGAGAGCGAGGTGTGTTTTTTGGGGTCGTGATAAAAATCGTGTTTTACAAAGGCCAACTAACCCCCTCAAACCCACTCTCCCTCACACCTCTGGCCCGCGCGGAGGCGGAGCCGCAGACCCACCATGCGTGGCGGGCAGCGGAGGCGGTGGGCCGACGGTGGCCGCTGCAACGGCGCCTTCGGCCGGCACCCCCACCCCGTCCAGGACTAGGTTGAGGCCAGTGATGGCGTTGGCCCGTGCAACGTTCAATGTCCTGCGAGTAGGGCCCGTGACGCCACCGGCCAGATCAGGCACCCTCTCGGTCGACGCCACGACCGAAGGGATAGGCCCGCGGCCGTACTCCCGAGCCACCCCCACGCCAGGGTGATAGAACAGGCAGCACGTGTCCCCACGGTGACGCTTAATGCACGTTTGGTGGACAGCAGCCATCGCCTCCTCAAACTGGGGGATGGTCACAGCCTGCGCCCGCTCAACTGCCGCGGCGTCTGCGCCGACCTCGCGCGCCAACCCGGGGGAGCAGACAGCGACAGCGTACTCAGCTTCGGTCAGGTTCACACGCCGGAGAAAGTTGATCTTGCAAAAGAGGGTAGAGCGGTTGAAGTCGGCGGTTTCAAAGAAGAGGTTGTTGGGGTTGAAGTCGCGCGTGCTCCCAGGATAGGGCATCAGCCGGTGGCACGCATGGTGAGTCGGGTTTTCGATGACGGCGCCACGGCCCAAGTGAGAAGGTTTGAAGGCAGCAGCCGCCAACCGGTGGAGTGTGCGACCAACCCCAAGTTTCACGGACACCCTGGTGTGGCCACGCGTGTCGGCGGCAAAAGGCGAGAACAGCGGGATCCCGGCCGGCAGGCGACCCGTGTCGTACAGTTCGCGCCACAGGTCACCCGTCAAGTGAGTGTTGGCGTTGGCGAAGGCGGCGTAGGTGGTGTGACCGGCTCCAGAGGTGTTGAAGAGCTTGTCTCGAATGTGGTTCTGAAACCAGGCGTTGTACTCCGCCTGGTCCGTCGGCAGGCCGACGAACGAGCCCGCATCGTTGTTGGACATGGTTGTTGGTCGGGGGCGAGTCGTGGACGTGGGGAGGAGGCTGGGTGGGTTGAGGGAGAGGAATGGGTGAGAGGAGAAGAGCGAGAGCCGCACGAATGCCCGAGCCGCACGAATGCCGCGTCGACCAAAAAACGCCCCCTCGACACAACCACGCTAGCACTCGCCTCCGCCCCCGACCGTCCTGCCACTCACCTAGACGGGTTGTTGACATCAGCCTCTCGGGAGGGACGGCACGGCGGCCGGAGCGGGTGGGCGCGCGGCGTGTGCGGGCGGGCGGGGGCGCCAGAGGGGTGTCTCTCTCACTCGCGCGCGGAGAGAGGCGGAGACGGGGGGTGCGGGGCGGCACGTCTAGACGTGCTGCAGGCGAGCAGGGGGTGTGGGGCGGAGGGAGAGGGGCGGGGGAGGGGCGGGAGACACTATCCGACCGCGGCGGAACAGAGCGCATTTTTATCTTTTGTTTTTCCGCGCACGGCTAGGGCGGGTTGGTCTATCTCACAGAAAATAAAATGTCTCCACTCACGGTGGCCGGCGCGCGCCCTCAATTCCTCGCTTGTGTGTGGCGGTGGTGGCGAGGGATCGAAAAATCCCAAACCGCAAAACAGACGCGGCCGCGTTTGTACACGAAAAAAACGCGACCACCACCCCTCCCCACCCACCCCTCCACCCCCGTAGTCTACATGTTGAGTAGAGTGATGGCGTTGATACGTGTGGTGTTCAGCCGCTTGGGGTCGGCGGGCGTGGCGGCATCACCAGCCAGATCAGGATTTGCCATCATCCAGTTGGTCCAGATATTAGAGGAAGGCCCTTGCAGAAGCGGGCAAAATTGTTATTCGGGTGTGTTGGCGTGGCGCGCGGCCGAGTCAGCGCGCGGGGAGGGAGAGAGGGGGGGTCGCTCTTCCCGGCGGCGCCCGGTGGTCTGTCGACCACTGGGCGTTTCTCGGGGTCGATCATTGGGTATGTAAATGGCCAGGGGAACGGTGCCTCCGGCCTGGACAAGCTCCTTGGCGGTGGTGGCAACCGCGCGCGCGGCGCGGTTGCGGCGGGTGCCTCTGGCGGCCGCTCCTCCTCCACGTCCGCGATCGCCACCTCCTCCTCCTCCAACAACCACCGCATCGGGGATGGCTCCATAGGCGGCATCTCGGCGGCGGCGGGGGCGGCGGGCGATTCGTCCGCGTCGACGGTGGGGGGTGTTTTACTATGGAGAGAGAGAGAGAGCTGTCAACAGAGACAAATATGTTTTTAGCACGCGCGCCCCCTGCGCGTCGACCGCGGCGCGCGCGTCCTTTGTGTTGCCAGCCCCCGGTTTGACGCATACGGCCTCAAAAATGGACGCAGACCGTCCTATGCCGGGCATAGGACGGTGCATTGGCCAACGAGGCCGCCGCTGCCGCTCACTTGCGAGTCCGACATCTACAAGTGGCTGGGACTGGCCTACGTGCCGCCCCAGCAGCGCAAGTTTGAGGGCCACGCGTGAGAGGCGTGGGTGAGGGTGTGCGACGTTGGGTGGGTGTTTTTTCATTTTCCTTCTGCAAAAGAAAACATACGCGGCAACAACAGAAAAAAAAAAAAATGCGGCCCCCAACACCCGCCCCTTCAAACCTCGCTTTTCGTGCGCCTCCCCTCAAAGCCACACACAACCGTCCCGCACCCCCCCTCTGTCTGCGTGTGTCGCGGTTACGTCCCGCCCCCGGGAACAACAGCTGGCTTGGTGTCAGCCGGTGTCGCCGACCCTGGCTCCACAGCGCCGGCATCCACCTCGCGCCGCGACCCGCCCTTGCTGGAGGACAGGGCGCGAATGTATTTGCCGACGTTGGTGGCGGTGGAGCCACCGCCACCGCCACCCCCACCATCATCGTCCATCGACTTGAAAAACTTGACCAGTTCAGCTGCAGTCGGCCTGTCGCCCGGCTCCTCCGCCATGCACTTGTCGATCATGTCAACAATCATTGCCGGCGCTTCGTCCGGCACGTCGAGCGGGCGCGGACACCGCCCGCGCGGCGGTTCGCGCGCCGATAACTCCCACAGCACCATGCCAAACGAGTAGATGTCTGTTTTCTCGTTTACGGGACGGCCTAGCAAGACTTCGGGGGCGGCCCAGCAGAGGGTGCCCGCGGCGGTGGGCAGGGTGGAGACGAAACGGTCGCGCAGGACGCGGGAAACGCCATAATCCGCGATCTTGGCCTCCCACGCCCGCGAAAGTAAAATGTTGGGAGACTTCAAGTCCAGATGCACGACGCCCCGGGAGTGCAAATAAGCCAGGCCGCGCGCCACGTCAAGAGCGATACGCCTCGACAGCCCCGTGTTGGGCATCGGCCTGCCGTTGGTGCCGCGCGCGCGTGCCCACCCAAAGCGCCTGCCGTCATCCCCGCTCAACGCGGTGTACAGGTCGCCATTGGACAGCAGCTCGGACACGATGATGGCGTGGCCGGTGCCCGGGGTGACGCAGGCACCAACAAACGACACCAAGTTTTTGTCGCGGCATGCGCGCATGAGCACGACTTCGCGGGCAAGTTCCTCGAGTTGGCGGGCAGCAGCGGCCGACTTAGGGGCGGGAGGGGGGGCGTTGCTGCGGGCGACGGCAGCATCCGCGGCTGCTGCACCATCCGTCGTCGAGGGCGACGGCTTCAGCGCCGCGCCGCGGTCGCCCGCGGTGTCGTCCGATTTTGGGGTGCCGCCCAGCGTGCGCCACCAGGGCAGCAGGCCGCCACGCTTGGAGGTGGCACCAGGCGTGCCGTTGGAGGCGGCGGTGGCTGTAGCACCAGACGTGTGTGGGCCACCACTGCTCGGCGCGGGCGCGAGGCCGCTGCCGAGCGCGGCCAGCGGTTCTTTAAACACTTTGACAGCGACGTCTTGCACACCATTCAACAGGCCGCGGTAGACGGTGCCGGCAGCGCCCGCCCCCAGCACGACTTGGGCGCCGGACGCGTTGCGTTGGATTTCGATCGAGGAGGGGTCCAGCTGCCAGTCATTGGCGAGCCTGTCAAACCCACACGCCACGCCCGCGGTGCCGCCTTTCATCGCACCATTGCCCAACAGCATCGCCGCCGCCCCAGCGGTGTCGCCCTTGCGGGCGGCGGCCACTGCGGCAGCCAGCGACTCGACGCGGGGGGGACGCCCGAAGAAGGACATGCCCCGCTTGCGCTGGCGGCGGTGCCACAGAATGGCGCCCGTGATGGCGGCGGCGACCATGAAGGCCAGCGGCACCGCGACGGTGAAGGCCAGGGGGGCGATGTCCCCCAGAATGGCTCGATCTGTCAAAGAGTACCCACCGTCAAATGGGTGCCCATTCACAGTGAACGCGTCCCACACGGGGGCCATGCGCGTAGAGTCGATGCGGTAGCCCGCGGCTTGCAGCATGCGGGTGAAGGCGTCGATGTCGGCCAGCATGTGGACGTCGGAGTACACGGCGCGCACGCCGTTGGGGGGCAAGCGGTTGATCTCGGTCGTCACGTCCAGCACGGGATCGTTGTCGATGAGACCCAGGTTGAGTGGGTCGGACTGGGCGCGGGTGGCGGGGGCGGGCGCCTGCGCGAGCGCGCGGCGGCGGCGCGCGGCGCTGGGCGCAGCGGCACCAGGCGCCGCGTCGGCGCCCAGACTCGACGCCTCCGTCCTCACTGGCACCTCCCCCGCCGCCTCTGCGTCGATGTGGGCCACTTTGACGATGCGTGCATTGGCAATGGACACATAGTCCGTCGACGTCGTCGTCAAGTTGTACGCCACGTTCAGCAACAGTTCGTGCAGCATTTCTTGGCGCCCAAACGTCGCGTCCGGCCCTGTCAGGCGGTGCTTGAAGCGCGCCACGTTGGCGCCGTTGGCGGCGGCCGGGCGGCCGCCCGCGATGCCGCCAGTCGTGCTCAGCATGGTGTCGTTGACGTGCAGCTCCATGAGGTCGATGCCGTCCACGGGCGCGCCCAGCAGCGCCATCTCGGCGGCCACCGCGCCCGCGTCCACCGCGTCCGGCACTTCGGCAAACTCTGACGCAGAGGGGGCGACGGGCGGCGTGATGTCGTAGCTCACCGTCATCATGGAGCACCCGTTGACCGCTTTGTACGAGGTGGGGGACGGGATGGCAGGCACACCATCCAGCAGGCTGCGCGTGCGGGGCGGTGGGGGCGGCGGGTCACGCCCGCGCGACTTGGTAGCCGCCGACAACGGCGCGGCCGGTGTCGTGTCCTTCCGTCCCTTGGCCGGCGCCGCGGGCGGCGGGTCCGCAAAGTTGCAGGGCACGATGCCCACCTCCCGCTCGCGGCGCAGGTCGTCGACCGACAGCCAGCCGACGGAGAGCGCGAGCGCGTCGTCGAGAAGCTCCACGAATGCGCGCGTCGCGTTGACGTGCTTGCCGATGACGCGCACCTGCATCGTGGCCAGTACGGGGAAGGAGGTGGTGACGCGTGGCGGAGGGGGGATGCCTGCGGCCGCGGCGGCGGCCGCGGCGGCCAGCAGCAAGAGCGCGGAAAAACGCATGGGAAGCGACCGGCGTCAGCCGCTCGGGTCTGCGCGGGGCGTCGGTTGGCGCCACACCCGTGCCCCGCCTGCGTCCCCGGTGCAGGGAGCGCCGAGGCGGACGGTACACGCCTGGGGTGGCGAGTGCCGGGGGAGCGGGGAGGGAGGGGCGGGGAGGGAGCGGCCACGACAAAAGACAGGTGTGACCGACGAATTCCCCCCCGACGTTTTGCTTCACTCCACACAACGCACGCCCCTCCTCTCTACACACGCGTGTCCCACTGCTCTCCCTCTGCACGCGCCAGAGGCCAGCGTCGACACACGCTTCCCACCCCTCCAGCGCATGCGCCCCGCGCTCACCCGCATGGCGTCCACGCTCTGCTTGCGCGGCCGCGCGCTGGCGGCCGCGCCACGCGCCGCTGCCGCCCCTCCTCGCGCACCGACGCTCCTCATTATGCGTGTGTACGAGCACACGGAAGCCTGTGCCGCGCCTCCGTCCACAGTGGCGCGGGCTGCGGCTGCCGAGACGGAGCCGTCCGCGCCGGCTGCTGGCGACGAGAGCGCGGCGTCGCCGTGGGACGCGCTGGGGCTGGACGACAGGGTGACGGTGAGTAGGGCGTTTTCGTTTGATACTAGGACTGTATTTGAGTGCGTTGTCGGAGGGAGGCGGCCCCCCTCTCACACTCGCCTCCTTTCCCCTTTCTCCTCAGTCCACGCTCGCCTCGCTCCACATCCACGACCCCACCCCCATCCAAGCCGCCGCTGTTGCCCCCATCCTGGAGGGACGCCACACTGCCCTGCGCGCGCCCACGGGGGCGGGAAAGACGTATGCTTTTCTGTTACCTGTGCTCACCGCGGCCGTGCGCGCAGCGGAAGCAGAGTACGAGGCATGCGCCGCGGTGGGGCGCCCCTCGTCCGCGGGCTCCCTGCAGGCCGTCGTCGTGTCGCCGTCACGCGAGCTGGCCATGCAGACGGTGCGTGCGGCTCGCGCCCTGCTGCCGCCCGACGCCGCCAACTGTGTGTGCCAAGCGATCGGGGGCGCCAACCCGCACCGCCAGGTGGACGCGATCAAAAAGTTTGCCCCCATCCTCATCGTTGGCACGCCCGGCCGCCTGGCCGAGATGTCGCGGGAGGGTATCCTGAAAACGCACAACGTGGCCCATTTGGTGCTGGATGAAGCCGACCAGTTGCTGGCTCCCCAGTTTCGGGAAGACTTGGTGCGCCTGGCCGACCACGCCGGCAAGGGGAGGCGGGCGAAAGCCGACTCATCCACCGGTGGCAGCGCTGCCACCATTGTGCTGGCATCAGCGACGCTGACGCCCGCCGTCGTCGCAGCCTACGCTCGGTGGGCCCCCGACGCTGTGTTTGTCGCGCCCGACGCTCCGCTCGTCGCGTCCCCGCGCCGCGGCCCGCGCGCGCCCGCGCCCCCGGACGCCGCCACCAGCAAGCCCGAGTGGGGGTGGGGTGGCCTGGATGGCGGCGCTGAGGCGGCCAGGCGGGCCCTGGGGGCGACGTCTTCATCCGCGGGCGGCGTCGCGTCGTCCGACACGCTGCCCGCGCTGCCGCCATCCCTCACCCACGCGTGGGTCAAGGCTGACCCCCGCCTCAAGACGGACGCCCTGCGCAAAGCTTTGCACGCGCTGGGCGCCCGCCGTGCCCTGATTTTCATGAATGCGGGGCGGAGGTTGAAGGACACCGGGTTCAAGCTGGCCGCGCGCGGGATTCCGGTGGCCACCCTTCACGGCGACCTGCCCAAAGCCGCGCGCGCGGCCGCCCTGGCCGACTTCTCGGCCGGCCGCGTCGCCGCCCTGCTGGTGTCCGACGTCGCCGCCCGCGGCCTGGACGTGCCGTCCGTCGACGTCGTCGTCAACATGGAGCTGCCGAGCGGGGCAGCTCACTATGCACACCGCGCGGGGAGGACTGGCCGCGCGGGCAGGCCAGGTGTCGTCCTCTCCCTCGTCGAACCCGGGGAAGAGTTTGTGGTGGCCAAGCTGGCCAAGAGGACGGGGGTGGTGATTGATGAGTTGAGGGTGGCGGGCGGGCGGGCGGAGCGGGTGGACGACCGGAGCGTGGTCACAGCGCCCGAGCTGCAGTGAGCGTGAAAACAACGAGACGGCTTCCCACTTTTTGCTTTTGCTTTTTCCTCCTCTATCTCCTCTCCTGGCCTCCTCCCTCCTCCCACACCGTGTCACCATGGTTCGTGTGGCCACAGTGGGGCAGGCGGCGGCGTGGTCGGGGGGGCTGGTTGTGCAGTGCCAGCGGACAGCGCCAGCCGGCACACATGCGTCCGCACGACGCGCAGTGTGGGGGGCCGCGACACCGGTGGTTGGCGCCCGCCGTGTGCTGGTGTGTGCCCCCTCACACGCACATACTCTGTGGGCATCGACCTCATGACATTGGGTGGGTCGGAGGACGGCAGACGGGGCGCAGCCAGGGGGAGCGGCATTCGTTCACACACGCTGGTGCCGCGCACGGCCACCGCCACTGCCTCGGCCACCACCCCACCGCCCTGGCCGACGGCCAACCCGGCGACTGTGTGCCCCTGTTTCCACGGACCCCCCCCCCACCCCCCCCCCCAGCCTGCCACCCCCTTTGACGCCGTCTTTGACGTCATGATCTCCAAAGTCTTCTCCGTCGTCGACGTCAACTGCAACGGCGTCATCGAGGACACCGAAGTCGAGGTGGCGATTATGTCGCTTTACAACCAGGTGAACAAGCGCCTGCCCGGGTGGCAGGACCCGCCCTCGCGCGCCAAGATCCGCAAAGCTCTGGCCGCCTTCGACACCAACCGGGACGGCGTCCTGTCCAAGCACGAGTTTTGCTCGTTTGCCAAGGACTTGGTGCAGGCTGGGCCGTCCGCCGTGTTTCAGCGGACTGCGATGAATGCGGCCAAAACGATGGCGGGCATGCCGGCCGCCGCGATTGCCATGAAGCAGCTGCAGAAGCGGGCGCCTGAACTGTTGGGGCTCGTTGGGCTGGGGCCGCTGGTGAAGGCGATGCCGGTGGAGCTGCTGGCGCCGTTCATTGGGGTGGCGACCAAGTTTGTGCGTGGGGTGATCCCCGTGTGAAAAACGGGTCCGCAGCAACCAACTTTTTTGTGCGTGTTTGAACCCACACACAAAATATTCTACACGCGCGCACCCTCACGTGCCCTATGTTTTTTAATCCACGTGGACTGGCTATGCCCAAACGGACGCGCGTGGTGCGACACGCCGCCGAGTGAGTCCCATTATTTTGGTGTGTAAACACCAAACAAGGTGAGAAATCGAAAGACGCGGGCTGCTGCGCCGCGATCCGTGCACGCAATCTCTCTATCGCACACACGCAGGGTGTCAAGCATGCTAAATACGAAAGCGTTGTCTACACAAACACACAAAACAACACCCCCATAAAAAAACTAAAACTTGGGCGTGAAACTGGACCCACACCCACACCCGCCCCCCGCGTTGGGGTTGTCCACCACTTCGAAGGCCTCCCGAATCAGTTCGGACACGTGATCTATGGTGGCGCCCTTGACGAGGTCGAGGGAGACACCGTCCACAACGATGGCCGCGCCGTCGTGGCCGAACCGTCTGTCCCCTGGTTGAGGCGGGCCTCCGTCGAGAGCAAAGCCGTATGAAAAACCTGAACAGCCACCTGCTTCCACGGTCAGCCGCAGGGCGGTGGGAGAGGGAGGCGAGGAGGGCGGCGGGTGGGCCAGCAGCTCGCGGATGCGGTCGACAGCAGCCGGCGTCAGCGTGACGGCGTCTGGGTCGGAGGATGAGGACGCTGGTTGGGATGATATGTGGCGGCTGGTGAGGAACAGGCGGGCGCACCAGCCAGGTGGTGCCCTTGCTGCTGCAGACAGCGTGGCCGCGAGCGCGGCCGCGGCGCGGCACGGCATGTGATGAGTGGTGTGCGTGGGTGGTGTGTACGTGAGCAGACAGCCACACAGGAGCGGCGGTGCAGCCGCGCGCACACACGCGGGAGAGAGGCCAGCACGCGAATGCAGAAGAAACACTCGAAAAGTGGGAGGTCTTCCGAGCGACGTGGCCGCAAACACTCCCCAAGCCGCCGTCGCCTTTCTGCCGGCGCTCTCCCCCCGCCCTCCCCGCGGCCCTCCTCTCCTCCCACCACACAATGCGCGGTGCCGCTCCGGCCCGCGCCCCCGCGGCCCGGGCGGCGCGCCCCGCCCCGTCCGCGCGCGCCCCCGCGCCGACCCGTGGCCCCGCGCCCCCCGCGTCGACGACCGCGACCGCCACGCTTGACACGCTCGCCTTTGACGGGGGCGCCAAGTCCGGCACCGCCGACCTCACCCTGCGCGTGGCCGACGCGGGCGTTGCCAACTCCGTCGTGCACCGCTACGTCGTGCTGCTCAACCAGAACGCGCGCGCGGTGAGTGTTTGGAAAAGAGAGAGCGGGGGTGCGCAGACGGGTGGCCACGCTCTGCGCGACGCGCATTGGAGCCGCACTGCGCAGGGCTGTGGCATGCAAGCCTCATTGCGGGGGTGAAGGACGGTGAACCCGCTCGTGCGGGGCGGCCCAGCTGGGAGCAAGGGCGCCCCGACCCTCCGGCCGCCGGTTGGTCGGCAAAACGCGGCCCGTCCGCGGTGCCTCCATCCTCCCGCTGGCCTCCCCACCCCTGCCACATGCCGCGCGCATGCCTGGAATGCGCGTTCCTGGAGGGGTGGATGTGGGGAGGGCGTGCGGTGGGGACCAGGCAGCTGCGAGAGACGGTCTCAGGCCCCGTCGTTTTGCCCCCCCTCCTCCCAACCACCCTCCCACCTCCCACGCACTCACCCTTTCCCCCACCCCCCCACCCCACTCCCAGGGAACCGCCTGCACCCTCACCCGCGCCGAGGTGCGGGGCGGCGGCAAAAAGCCGTACGCCCAGAAGGGGACGGGGAATGCCCGCATCGGGTCGCGCCGCACCCCCCTCAAACCCGGTGGCGGCGTCGTCTTCGGCCCCAAACCCGTCGACTGGTCCATCAAGATGAACAAAAAGGAGCGCCGCCTGGCCTTGGCAACCGCGCTGGCGTCGGCTGCTGAGTCGGACGTCGTCGCGGTGGACGCGCTCGCTCTGCCCGACCCCAAGACCCGCACCCTGGTCTCCCGCCTCGCCTCGATCGGCGCCGACACTGCCACCCAGAACGTGCTGGTCATCGCGGACGGCGTGGACGACAACCTGCGCCTCGCCTCGCGCAACGTGGAGAAGCTGACTGTGAACAAGGTGACCGCTCTGTCCGCCCGCGATGTGCTGAAAGCCGACAAAATCGTGGTGGACGCCAAGTCGCTGGCCTACATCAACGAGTTCTTTGGCCCCAAGGCGGAGTGATTTGATGGGAGGCGTCTTGGGTGTGAGTGTGTGATTGTGGGGGTGCGGTTCGTTGTTTCACTTTCTTTTCTTTCCCATCCCCCCCATCATTGTGTGTGAGAGAGCCGTCAACCCCACATTTTTTTGTTTCTCCATCACCAAAACCATTCACAACGGGAAATCACAAACACGTCGCGCGCAGGCACACACCAAAAATCATGCCTCCCTGCGCCCTCCAGTTCGTGCCTCCTCCTCCTCCTCCCGCTGCCCCACCGTCACAGAGTACATGGGCGCGGGCTGCACCCCTGCCCTCCCCCACATCGACCTGCTGCGCACCGCGTCCGCGTCCAGGCGGGCCAACAGGGCCACAAGGTCGGTCGCAGCCGCGTCACCCAGCGCCGACCGAAGCGCCGCGATGTCGGCCGCCACGGCGCGAGCTGCAGTGGTGGGGCGTGCGCGAGGCAGTGGGTGCGGCTGCACCCTCAGCGCGGGCGACGACGCGCCCGCGACAGGGGTCGTCGCGTGCCCAGAGTGAGGGTGCGCCCGCCCGTGCTGGCTGCCGCCCGGGGAGGTCGCCTCCGTGGCCTGCGTCTCTGTGCGTGCCAGCGACAGGCGGCGTGGCGGGGATGGGGTCACCGCCGCGTCGCCGTCGTCGCTGCCGCTGCCACCCCTGGCAGCAGCCGACGGGGAGGAGGGCGTGTGCTCTGCTGCCTCTGTTGGCCCGGCCGGCGGCTTGGGAGGGGGCGCCCACTCGCGCTTGGCCACCCACACGTCGCCTCCCTCGCCCCCGTCCGGTCCCAGCACCACGGTGGGTGGCGGCCCAGGCGGGCGCCACACCGCAGCTGCCGCACGCGCGCCGCGCGCTGAGGCGCGCCGCGCCGCCCTCGCTGCCGACGCAGCCGCACGGGCGGCATCCTCGCGCGCGACAGCGGCAGCAGCGGACCGGGCGCGGGCCAGCTGGACGGCCAGGCCGACGCCAAGGAGGGCGACAAGTGCGCCGCCGACGCCGGAGACGGCAGCGTTGAGGCCACCAGCGGGGGGGGTGGCGCTGCCGGCAGCCAAGTCGGAGCGAGCAACTTTGGCCCACCGATCATCCAGTAGGGTGGGGGCGGCCGGCAGGATGGCAGCGGCAGCTGCTGCGGCCTCTGCTGCCGCGATGGTGGTGGTGTTGCCGCTGCCTCCACACCCGATCTCCACGCCCAGAGTGGCAACGATCAAGCCGGGCGATGCAACAATGTCGGGGCACAATCCAGCATTGTAGGTGGCGTCTATGACACGGACGGGGGAGGCGGTGGTGGTGGGTGCAGCAGCGAGCGGGGGCAGCGCGCCCGAAAACGCGTTTCGAGACAGGTTCACAAAAGCCAGCGACGGGGCCGCCATCAACGACGCCGGCACGGGCCCAGCCAACCGATTGGACGACACATCAATCGACACCAGCGCAGTCGCGTTGGCAAACGTGTCGGGCAGGCGGTCGCGCAGGCCGCGCGAGGAGAGTGCGAGCGACCGCAGGAAAGGCAGCCGGCCAACGTCTGAGGGGAAGGAGCCAGCCGCCCGCCGCGCAGACGACAGCCACCCCATCCACGCATCGCCTGGCGTCTCATCCGAGACTGCCACGGGCGGCAGCGCGATCGCGGTCACGCGCCCCGTGTCGCGGTCGCACGCGACGCCCGCCCACGCGCACGCGGGGGCGGCGAGGGGCCACCCCGCTGCCGCGGCAGCCAGCGGTGACCCCCCGAAGATGGATGCTGAGACGGAAGCCATGGCTCGGCCGTCATCGGGGTGGGTGGGGCCCAGCTGTGTAGGTGGGGGTCGAGGGAGGGTGGGGAGGGGTCCTGTCACGACAGCGCGTCGTGTGTGCTGGCGAGGAGCGACGGCATTTTGACAGTGTGGCACGCCCCTGCAGGCGCTCCCACGCCTCATCGCGTGCCCTCCTCGCCCTGGCCATGCACGTGTTGAGCCGTGTGGCGTGGTTGCCTGCACGGCCGCGTGTCGCAAGGGTTGTGAGAGAGGGGCCCAACCAAACCAAAAACTCACGTCGGTCGGCGTCGGCCCAGACGTCGCTCTCAACGCTCGCCGTGGCGCCAGCACGGGCGCCGGTCGTCCGTCAACGGCGAGTGAGAATGTTAGCATGACCAGCACCAGCACCAGCAATGCCGCAGCTGGCGGGTGCGGGCGGCGGTGGAGGCGCAGCGGACGCATGCCGGCAAGCCGTGTGGTCGGCGGGGCGGCGGTTGGCGCGACACACACGCTGCGACACACTCGGCCGAGCACACGGTAGTGTGTAGTGCGCGTTGAAGAGCCACAGCAATCAAACTCAGGCAGCAGCGGGCAGCCAACGCATGGTGCAAAGGCACAGGGCGAGAGCAGTCTGTTTTGCGCCGGTCGAGCGGTCAGCAGAACCCTTTTTCTTTTCTTCTTCCTTAACACAAAAAAATCATGCTTCGTGTCGCCATCTCTCGGCGCACGCCGGTCGCTCTGCGCGCCTTTGGCGTGCGCGGCTTCGCGGCCGCGGCGGAGCAACAGGTGCGTGGATAGAGGGAGGGGGGGCAGGGTCGAAGAGTGTGTTGGTGAATCGGGATTGCGACCCTCCCTGCCGTCCCGCGCGCCCCGCCTGGGCTCCCGGTCACCGCCCCAAAACTTCAACACGATGATGTACTCCTTAAAGGGGGCATCGCCGCGGCGGTGCGCCTCCAACCACGTTTGTTCGACTCCCAAAAACACACACGCACTCACCTCCTCCTCCATCCACCCCCCAACCCCAAACCACAGGACCTGGTCATCATTGGCGGCGGCCCCGGCGGCTACGTCGCCGCCATCAAGGCCGGCCAACTGGGCATGAAGGTGACGTGTGTCGAGGGGCGCGGCACCCTGGGCGGCACGTGCCTCAACGTCGGCTGCATCCCGTCCAAAGCCCTGCTCAACTCGTCCCACATGTACGAGACCGCCACCAAGCACGCCGCCGCGCACGGCGTCATTGTGGAGGGCGCCCGCATGGACATCGGCAAAATGATGGAGCAGAAGGATGCTGCTGTCGCTGGCTTAACCAAAGGCATCGAAGGCCTGTTCAAAAAGAACAAGGTCAACTATGTCAAAGGGTGGGCGTCGTTCAAGTCGCCGACTGAGGTGGAGGTCGCCCTGGCGGATGGTGGGTCTACGACTCTTAACGCGAAAAGCGTCATCATCGCCACCGGCTCCGAAGTCACCCCCCTCCCTGGCCTGGACATCGATGAACGCCGCATCGTCTCCTCCACGGGCGCCCTCAAACTGACCGACATCCCGCGCCGCCTGGTGGTGATTGGCGGAGGCTACATCGGCCTGGAGATGGGGTCGGTGTGGGCGCGCCTCGGGACGGAGGTCACCGTCGTCGAGTTTCTGCCCACCATTGTGCCCACCATGGACGCCGAAGTGCGCAAACAGTTTCAACGGTCTCTGACCAAGCAAGGGTTCAAGTTCAAGCTGAGCACCAAGGTGACGGGGGCCAGTGTGGCGGGTGACGGCCCTGTCACCCTGTCCCTTGAACCTGCCAAGGGGGGCGCCGAAGAAAAGCTGGAGGCCGACATCGTGCTTGTGTCTGCCGGCCGCCGCCCCTACCTGTCTGGCCTCAACCTGGAGGCGGCGGGTGTGCAGGTGGATGGGCGGGGGCGGGTCGTGACTGACGGTCACTTCAAGACGACCTCCCCCTCTGGCACCGTGTTCGCCATCGGCGACGTCATCGACGGCCCCATGCTGGCCCACAAAGCCGAGGAGGATGGTGTGGCTTGCGTCGAGAACCTGGCGGGGCGGGCGGGGCACGTGAACTATGCGACGGTGCCTTCAATTGTCTACACGTGGCCCGAGTGCGCGTCGGTCGGCAAGACGGAGGAAGAAGTCAAGGCCGACGGCACCCCCTACAAAGTGGGCAAGTTCGCCATGATGGCCAACTCGCGCGCCCGCACCGTGGACGATGCTGAAGGCGTCGTCAAGTTCATTGTGCACGCGGAGACTGACAAGATTCTGGGCGTCCACATCATGGCAGCGAACGCGGGCGAGTTGATCGGTGAATGCGTCCTCGCCATGGAGTACGGTGCCTCCGCCGAGGATGTGGCGCGCACGTGCCACGGCCACCCCACGCTGTCGGAGGCGGTCAAGGAGGCCGCACTGGCTGCGTACGACAAACCGATCCACATGTAGGCTGGAAAAAGGAGAGGTTTTTTGTGAGGGTTTTTCTTCTTCTTTCTTTTTCTGTGTTGTGCAACTTCGTGTGTGGGCTTGATGTTGCACGAAGGGCGGAGGGTGGGGAGGCAAGCAGCAGGGGAAGTGACAAGAAAACAATATCAAAAGGCAGCCTGCACACACAAAATAAATCAGTCTACCCACACCCACACCCGCCCTCATCTAAATCAACGGCACCGACCCCGTGATCACGCGCCCACCATCCACGCCAGGTGTGGGGCACAGCGTGCGCGACGCGCCCGTGGCCTCTGCCAGGTAAATCGTGCCGCCCAGCCCCCCTCCCCCATACTCGCGCGCACAGATCACTTCCGGAGGCGAGCACGGGATACAGCCATTTGCCGGTGACGCAGGCGCACACATGTTGACGCAGATGGGGTTGCCGAAGCGAGGAATGATGTCGCCGATGATTCCACCCGCGACCGCAGGCTGCCTCGTGCAAATAAAAGTCATACTTTTAGGTGGCGCGGGCGGCTCCCCACTCGTCGCGCAGTACACGTTGGCCATGCTGCCGGCCAAGGGAGAGAGAGGGGTGGCCACGGAGCGGCCCCAACCCCACCCGGTGAGGCCACCGCCACCAAGTGTCGAGCCCAGGCCGGAGGAGCCTGCAAACTGGAGCAGTTTGCGCCCGCCGTCGACCAGGGTGTGTGTGAGCCTGGTGCGAGCGGTGGCAGGGTGGGAGGCGGCCAGGAGGGCGAGGAAGGCGATCAGCAGTGGGGCACGCATTCGAGGGAGAGGGGTCGCAGCGTGACAGGGGTGCTGCAGCGGGCGGTGCGGGTGCGGGCACGTGTAACCGCGTGCGGTGATGTGTATTATGGCTCACAGGCGTCACGCTTACGGGACAAGAACGCGCAGAGACGCAGGCTCGCGCGGCGGGAGACGGCCGTCTAGAATTTGGTTGTGTTTGTTTTCCCCTCTCTCTACACCACTTTCTTGCGCCCCCGCCCACTGTCCCCCACCGCCGCCCCCACGGCCGCATCCCGCGCCTTGAACAGCAGCAGAGCAATGGCAAAAAATGCCCAGTGCGAGATGTACAGGCCGACGTACACCAGGGCCGCCCCCTTTCGCCGGGTGTCGAGAAACGGGTACAGGAAGCGGCCAGTGCGCCGGTAAAAAGCGAGCGCCCACACGCCAAACGTGGAGGAGTAGGCACCCAGCAACGACATCAGGTAGGGTACAGGGGGGATGGAGTTCAAGGCCAGGTCGCCGACGGCCAGCAGGGCGTTGCCGCCGTGCTGAATGTAAGACTGCGTCGTCTTAAAGTTTCTGCGCGCAGTCTCCCTCACTTTTACATCGGGCGAGGCAGCCAGCATGGGGTAGAGCACGGTCCACGTGACCGCCACCACGATCAGTGAGGACGGCAGGGCCACGTGGAACAGGGCAACAGTGGCCGCGCCGAGAGGGGCGAGCCGGGCGGTGGCGGGTGCAGCAGTGGTCCGGCTGCCTGCCGCCCGCCGGCTGGCCAGCACAGCACGCGCACTGGCCGCCGTGGCACACGCAAAGTAGAGGGTCAACACCCACCACGACCACACGGTGTAATAAGCTAGCGTGTGGGGCGCGCGCCGAAACTGGGTGACGCCCACGGTCAGCGCCAGCGTGAGCGACGCTGCACGGTAGGCCAGCAGGGTGGCATCGCTAACGATGGGGGAGGAGGTGGCGGTGTCTGCGGGCAGGTCGAAGACGCGGCTGGGAGTGGGGAGAGAGGGATGGGGAAAGCGTGAGCTTGCAGCTGTCTTTGACCGGCAGCGTGCTGGATGAACGTCGACCGGGTCAGGCGCACCCCGCCTCAGACGATGGAGCATGCCTGCTTGACCGGGGGCGGAGTCGACGACTTGGCCGCGGGCGGGGCGGGTCGGGCGGGCACCGCGGGTCTGGGCGCAAGTTGGCATTGTGGCCAGCAAAAACAAAAAAATGCTCCCACACTCCCGCGACGCACGTCTTGCTCCACGGCCTGTGTTTTATGAGGTAGGCACTTGTTGAGAAGCCTGCAGCCACGGTGGCCAGCACAGGGGCTGGGAAGGGGTCTGCCATCGCGGATGAAACAACGAGCGAGAGTGGGTCACATTTTTTTGCTTGGAAGCGCTTGTTTCGTCGTCACACTCACTCTCGCTCGCTCTCTCACTCTCTCACAACTCTCTCTCTCTCTCTCTCTTCAGGCACGCACACTCACACGCCGTCGATCGCGGCGGGGAAAATACGGGTGGGGCGCATCGCCCCTCTCTCAAAACACCATGGATAAAAAAAACGTCCTTCACTCTCCCTTCCTCTTCACGCCTTGAACGGCGCAAACACAACAACAGAGTTGTGCCCCCCAAACCCGAACGAGTTGGAGATCCCCGCCGTCACCTTGTGCTCCTGCTTGACGTTGGGCACGGTGTTGATGTCGGCGACTTCGTCGATCTGGTCGCCCTGGTTGATGGTGGGGTGGACCCAGCCAGTCGTGATGGCTTTGATGGTGGCAATCGCCTCCAGGCCGCCCGCCGCCCCCAGCCCATGCCCGATCATGGACTTGGTGCCGTTCATGGCGATTCCCTTCATGGAGGGGAAGGACTTTTTGACGGCTTTGACTTCGGCGACGTCGCCGACCAGCGTGGACGTCGCGTGCGCGTTGATGTAGTTCACCTGGTCCTTCTCAATCTGCGCATTCTTGATGGCCAGCTCGATGCACGTGGACACGCCCAGCCCATCCGCGCGCGGGTCGGTCATGTGGTACGCGTCGCACGTGACGGCGCCGCCCAGGTACTCGGCGATCGGCGTCGCGCCGCGCTTCATCGCGTGCTCCAGCGACTCCATCACCAGCACGCCCGCCCCCTCCCCCATGACGAAGCCGTCGCGCTCCCTGTCCCAGGGGCGGGACGCGTGCACGGGGTCGTCGACCCGGGTGGAGAGCGCGCGGCACGCGACAAACCCGCCCAAGCCGACGGGGATGATCGGCGCCTCGGAGCCGCCCACCACCATCAGGTCGGCGTCCCCAGACCGGATGTGGTTGGCGGCGGACACAAAGGCGTAGTTGGCGGTGGCGCAGGCGGTCGAGATGGAGTAGTTGGGGCCCATGAACCCGGTCTCAATGCCGACGAGGGCGCCCCCCATGTTGGTGATCGCGTACGGAATGAAAAACGGTGAAATCTTTTTGACCCCCTTCTCAATCAGGTTCTTGACGCCATCCTGGAAGACGGTCAGCCCGCCCATGCCAGAGCCGACGAGGACGCCGCACCGCGTTTTGTCGAGCTTGTTGAACGCGTCGGACCCGATCTCGATGCCAGCGTCGATCAGAGCTTTCTTGGAGGAGACGAGGGAATAGGTGAGGCAGTCGTCGTAGCGGCGGGCATTCTTTTTGTCGACCAGGCTGTTGGAGGCGGGGTGGGGTGTGGGTGTGGGGGTCAGGAGGGTGAAACAACCACCGCACACACGCACACACACTCTCTGCCCCCGCGCCCTGCTTTTCTAGCACCCAGCCGTGCGCCCCACATACACACACGCACACTCTGCCCCCGCGCCCTGCTTTTCTAGCACCCAGCCATGCGCCCCACATACACACACGCACACATCGCTCTCTTCTCTCGCTCTCTCTCACCCTTCGTTGTCAAAGTCCTTGATCTGGGCCGCAAAGTTGGTGGGGAACTCTGACGCGTCAAAGCGGGTGATGGGGCCGACGCCGGAGGTGCCGGCCAGGAGCCTGGGGTGGGAGGGTGGGAGGGAGGAGGGTGGAGGGTGGTGGGCGTGGATTTTGTGGGAGGCATGAAAAACACGGAGGCAGCGAGACGACCTCTCTCCCTCTCTTCCTCCTCTCCCACTTACTTGTCGTAGAACTTGTCGCAGTCGTTGCCGAACACGGAGCAGATGCCCATGCCAGTGATGACGATGCGCTGGGAGGGGTCGCGCTCGGCGCGCACGGCGACGACTGTGGGGAGGGTGGAAAGAGGGAAGCGCAAGGTGGGCCGCGAAGCTCTTTCGTCCGCGCGTGCGCCATCTGCCCCCGTGCCCCACCCGCGTGTGCCCCTCCCAATAGCGCTCCGCCCAGAGCAAGTTTTGTGGTCGCAGGTGGTGCGATGGAGGGAGGTGGGGGACGCGTGTGCGTGCGCGGCCGCCGACCGCCCCCCCCCCGCCGACCGTCGAGAGGTCGAGAGGGCCGACTGACTGCGCAGCACGGTGTGTGCGTGGGGGGGGGGGGGGCGTCCACCCTGTGCCATCCCAGCTAGTACCACCGTCCAACGCACCCCCCGCGCACGCTCCACCCTCAATGCACGACTGACGGGTGGGGAGGCGGGCGCCAAAGCGAGGCCCGACCGACCGATCGCGCTGGCACCACCAAAGCAGTCGCGACCGGTCAACCCCGTCCCCGCTCCTCCCACCTCCCCGCCCGTCCCACTCACCGCGGCGGGCGGACGGGCGGGCACGGGCGCCAGCGGCGGGGCGCGTGCTGGTTTGCAGCGAACGCATGGTAAGAAAAAGAGGGCGGAGCGAGGATGGGAGGGTGAAAAAAAAGGCAGCGCGCGAGTGGCGGTCAACGCGCGAGAGAGAGAGGCCAGGCAGATGTTGTCTATCCTCGTGTTTTGCCGCCTGGTTGTTGCGTGCGAGTTGATGTTGTTTCCGTTGCACCACCGTGATGAAAAAAAGAAGGCAAAGTCCACACTGAGAGAGCATCAGAACACCTCACCCACACCCTCTCACTGCGCCGCGACCGCTGCCTTCCCGTTGTCCCGGCGCCGCAGCCCGTCCGCCGCGGGGCCCGACGGCCCAGCGCCAGCAGCATCCATCTCCACCAGGGCGGGCGGCTCATCACCATTGCCATCATCCTTCTTGTCCCCTTCTTCCTCCCCACCCTCCTCCTGGTACCCAAACTCGTTGGCCCGCGTCTTGTCGACGCGGTAGATCCACCGCTGGTAGATGTAGATGGCGAACACGATGTCATCCCGGAACACACTCAGGCGGTGGAGTGTCGGCATCTTGATGACAAAAGCAAACATATCATCTATGATCGTGTTCAAAAACTTGTACGTCATCTGGCGCCAGGGCAGGTGGGCCACCGATTTCAGCTTATAGTTGAGGTAGAGTTGGGGGCACATGAGGGCAAAGCCAAAGGCGTAGACGGCGCCGACGAGGGAGGACAGGATCCAGGAGTACCACGATTTGTGCGTTTCATTCAGCAACGTATAAACCGCGTACCCGCCCACACACGGCACCAGGGCGATGGACAGCCACTTCATGGCCACCGCGTCGTGATGGTCGGTTTGGGAGGTGGCGTAGGAGGCTTTGTCCTTGATGGCGAGGCGGGGGCGCCGGCCTTCGACCACAAATGTGACATCCATCGCCTGCGTCAGTTTCCACAGTTCAATGGCCACGCCCACCCCGGTGGATGCCAGCACAACAAACGAGGTTTCGTTGTCCAGCAGGTACAGGAAGATGATGGCCTGGCAGGCCGCGTTGAAGCCAATAGTGCGCACCGACAGGCCGGCGACATCTTTCTTGCCCTTCCAAAACCCGATGTCGTTCTTGAACGCAAGCGCGTCAAACACAGAGTGCAGCAAGGAGACGAACATGGTCAAAGCGAGGAAATAAGGGTTGCCTTCAGTCAGCACGCGCTTCAGGCTGTCCGACTCGCCGTCCGCCATGGCGCCCCACGACTGCTGCATTGCAAACGAGGCATCCATCTGGGTGTACAGCATCAGCTTCCACGCGGGCAGGGTGTAGAGGGAGAGCGTGATGTTGGCGGAGGTGAGGGTGGAGTTGAGGGGGAGGAGGTAGTCGCGCATCAGCCAGAAGTCGTTAAGCCACAGGGTGGGGGCGTACGTCATGGTGGCGATGTCGACGTCGAGTAGGGGGGCCATCTGGTGGGGTGGGGAGGGGAGGGAGAAAGGGTGGGTCAGGAGACACGAGTTGTTTGTTTTGCGCGCGCTCTGCCCCACACTCACACACACACACACGACCCATTTCCATCCCATATTCACGTGGTCCGGCACCGCCTTGGCGTTGTACACCGTGAAGTCGTCGATCATGGCCACCGTCAGGTTGGGCTTCAAAAAGGAGATGATCTCGCGCGGGCGCTTGGTCGTCGTCGTCGTCGTTTCGCCATAGACGCCGCCCACGACTGCCTCCTCCTCCTCCTCCACTGCATCAACTTTCGACAGCGGGTGCTGGTTGGGCTCCTCCCCGGACAGCAGCTTGACGCCGGTCACCCGTTTGGGGCGCGGGTGGAACGCGACGGCGGGCAGTGCGCGCCTAAACACGCGGGACGCGTTGAACCCTGGCAGGGAGGCGTCCAGGGGGTGACCAGCGTCGCCCATGACGACGTGCAGGTAGAGGGTGCCGTTGGACTGGACGGCCTGTGGAGGTGGGGAAGGGGAGGAAAGGGGGAGATCGGCAATGGTTTGCGTTTGGCACGCCCACCCCTTTCCCCCACCCTCCATCTTCTTCTCACCTTGCTCGGCGTGTACTCAAACGTGGCCGTGTGCTCGCGCTCCAGGCCCAGCTTGAGCCCAGACGCGGACCACACCAGCTGGGCACCGCCCCCTCCTTGCGACCACCCAGGCGCCAGCGTGGCCGATTCGGACAGCGCGGCCGCCACATCCACCAGGGTGCCCCGGTGGTGGCTGGGCCACAGCGTCTGGTTGCGGGGCAGGGGGGCGGGCTTGGCAGGGCCTCCACCGCCGCCGAACATTTGACGCATTAGCCACCACATGAAGATCATGCGCACAAAGCCGCCCAGCGGGTTGGCGGGCGCGGCAGGTTGGCGGCCATCGCCAGCGGGGGCAGCGACAGCGCCGGCGGCGGGCGCGGCGGGCGGCGGCATTGAGATTTGGGAACGGGGACGGATTGATGGGAGCGCGGCGGGTGGGGCAACCGTCGTCCGTGAGGGTGTGCGAGTACTAGAGAGTGTCACTAGAGCTCGTGTGTGGGGGGGGGGCGGGGCGAGGGAGAAGAAGCGCGCAAAAGCGAGAGGCCAGCAACACGCGCCGGACCGTCGAGAGTGAAGCGTTGCTGTCAGGCGTCGTCGCTGATGCTCTTTGTCCGCCTGTCCGTCTCTTCTCTCTCACTGGGCTGTTGATTCGGGTTGTATCTGACGAGAGCAAATGAAACACTGTAGCAACGGCACGAAAACACACCCACACTACCTCTTGCCCCGTACCCGCTCCCCAAGGAACAGGGTCGCGCATGCGGCGCGCGCGTCGCGCGCGCCCGCCCCCACGTGGAGGAGCAGGGCAGCGGCACCACCTCCCGGCACCAGGGCGGTGCACAGGGCCCGCGTCAACGCCCCACCCGACCTCCACGGCATGACGGTGGGGCGGGTGGCAGGTGTGGCGGCTGCCGCGCGCATCAAGTCGGCGAGAGCAGCCGTGTCGGCCGCCGCGTGCGCGGGCGCGGACGCCGGGTCACCCGCCGCTGCCAGGAAGAGTGTCGCACGGCGGGTGCCGTCGCCCGTCACGTCGCGTCCTGGGCGCAGCGTGACGACGCGGGAGGCGCCAGGGAGTGCCCGTGCGGCCGCGACAGCGGCCGCGACCATAGCGTCTGCGCAAGACCGCACAGCCACCAGCGTCAGCGGCCGCTGGGGCGCCGGCAACCCCGGCGGAGGCGCGGTAGCAGCCACATCGTCCAGCAAGTCGAGCCTGCGCCCTGTGACTCCATCCAGCGCGTACGCGGCCAGGGTGAGGGGTGGATCCGTCGTCTGCGGCGCAAATCGCCCGCGCGCGCGCGGCGCCAGCACAGAGAGCAGCGCCGCTGCCGCCTCCGCCACGACGCCGCCCGGGGCGCCGGACACGGCGGTGGAAGCACGGGGACCCGTGTCTCCCACGCTGACGATGGCGGCATCGGTGCCGGCGGCGACGGCGGAGACGCAGGGGGCGAGAGCGTCGAGCAGAGAGGCGGGGGACGCGCGCGGGGGCAGCACCACGTCCGCAGAGAAGGTGTGTGCATCGCCGTCCGCGGTGTCGACGGTGACGCTATTTGGCGTGCGATCAACTGCAACCACATCGTGGGGCGCGGGCGGGGCCAGGGCCACGATGGTGGTCAGGGAGAGGGGCGGGGGCGGCGGCGGCGCAGGCGACGGCTTTGCAAAAACAAGGTCTGCAGCCACCTCGGCCACCGTGGCCGCCCCCGACGACGCGGCGGACGACGGCCGAGTCAGCCGCCGCCTGCGCCGCCTGCGTGCCGGTGCGGGAGGCGGCAACGGCTGGGTGGCGGGCGCGCCAGGGCCGCTGCCCCACGGCGGGCGCGCACGCGGCGGTGGCGGCGCAAGGCGCCGCGCCCCACCCTGCGCTTCGGCTTCCGTGATTTTGCGGGCAGCGTAGAGAACGCGGCCAAGAGCGCCCGTCGCTGCGTCCACGACGATTGGCGGCGGCCGCGGCCGCAGTGCAGCCGGTGGCCGCGGCAGGGTGGAAGTAGGAGCAGCGGATGCGACCACCTGCCTTGGCTCAGTGCTGGGCCCCTTGATAGCAGCAATTGTGTCACCTTCCACCGCTCCACGCTCGCCCGGCGGGCTGGACCGCGCGCGCGGCTCGTCGGGCGCGGTGAACGGGCGGTAGTGTGCGGCCGCGGCGTCGTCGTCACCGCGACGGCGCTCGCCCGGGGGGCTGCTCTTGGCGCGCCGCCCACGGGTCGCCCACCCAGGCGTCAGGAAGGGCAGTTGAAAAGTGGATCCGGGGGTCACCAGGTGGCCGCCGTCTGCTGAGGGCAGGGCGTCGCGGACTCCAATGCCGCGCGCGGGCGGCGTCACGGTGGGCACGTCGGGGACCGGGGTGTGCCCGCCCAGGGTGGCGGCCAGCAATTCTTTGTCAGATAAGGCTGTGAGTGTGAGAGTGAAGGGCGGGTAGAGCGTGAGGGACGCCCCCATCGCGCGGTCGGTTTTTTTCGTCGACTCTTTCTCTCGCCCACACACCACTCACCGAACGCATCCAGCGATAGTTTCAGCCGCGTGACTGGGAATGGTGAGCCGTCTGACGGCGGCGTCGTGTCCTGTGGGGGAGACGGAAAAGAGGGAGGGGAGGGAGTCGTCGAAAATTCGTCGCGCCATCGAAATGGGGAGCGTGTTTTGGTGGCGTGTGCCCACCGGCTGCATAAACAGAGGGCGTCACAGGCGCAGACGCACCATCGCACACAGGCGCCGCAGGGGTGGGAGGGAGGCAGGCGGAGGGGCGTGTGTGGCGCCGCCCTTGTTGTCGACAATAACGGCTCTTTGCGAGAGTGAGAGCGAAGCGAAGCGCCACCGCTCACTCTTGCGTCCCGCTGCGAAAAAAAAACACACACGCATGGCCGACCCGCCCCCCGCCGCCGAGTCGGCGCCCGCCGAGCTGGGCAGGTCGCGCAGCGGGCTGAGCCGGCGAGAGAGGGCGGCGAGCGCACTGCGTGTGTGTGTGTGTGCGGCGAGGCGAGGCGATTGGAACCCTTTTCGCCGCGCCCCGCTCATATTCTCACCCGCCCAAAACCCCCCTCCCCCCACACACACTCATCAGTCAGGCACCGTGGCCGCCGCCGCCGCCATCGCCTCCGTCACCCCCCACGGCACGGGGGCCATCGACGTCGTCATGGTGCGGTCCCCCCTCGACGGCGTCACGCGCTCCTCCCCTTTCTACGTGCGCTTCGGAAAGTACACGGGCGCCCGCTCCGCCGACCGCCGTGTGGCCGTCGAAGTCAACGGCAAGGATTCAGGCTTCTGCATGCACCTGGGGAGGACGGGGGAGGCCTGTTTTTTGGCGCAAGGTGAGTTGGAGAGGGAGGGGAAAGTGGGGGGACCGCGCTGCTTCCCTTCCCCTCAACACACGCCACCACACACCCCACACTCCACAGACGAACACGACTGGGATGACCGCGCCGCCCACGGTGGTGCCGCCTCCCCCCTGGGCTATTCATCGGGGGACGATGTCCCTGCCCCGCCGTCGACCGCGCTGGGTGCCCACCCGCCGCCGCCGCCATCGCCGCGCACACGCTCCCTGGAGCGTGTGGCCGCCGCTGCCGAGCCCGACATCGTCATTGGCTCTGCGCCCGCGCGGTCGGGGGAGGATGGCCACGCCGACGCGGCAGCGTCGTCGCCGCCCCCCACCAAACCGCGCGCGCCGTCACGCCCGCCGCGCCCACCACCCTCCACCACTGCCTGCGACGATGAGCCCGGCATGCTGGGCGGCGTTCTGTCCCCCGACCCCGCCCCCCGTTCCCCGCTGGGGGTGGCGGTGGATGGAGGCAGCGACTGCGAGGGCGCGACGCGCGTGGGCGGCGCGTCGCCGTCGCCCGCGTCGCGTTCGCCGCCGTCGGCGGCAGCGTCGTCATCGTCGCCGTCTGATTCGGACACATCGTGTGATCCTGCAACAATCGATGCAGCGACATCGCCACCCGCGCATGGGCTGGGCGACACCTCTGCCGCCGCGTCGCCGCGCGCGCACCCGCTCGCCGACAGCGTCGCCGCGTCCTCCCCACCCCCTCGCCGCGCCCACCGCGCCGGCCCCACCATCGACCTCGCCCTCGTCCCCCCCGCCGACATTGTGGGCGCCCCCCCGGACGCGGTGCGGGCGGCGCTGGATGCGGGAACCATCGCGCCGTCGGACTGGCGCGCGCGAGGTGGAGAGTTGGTGACGAACAAGAACCTGTTGGCCATCGTCGGCGGCGTCGCTGTCCACCGCTGGTCAGACGCCGCCCCCGCCCTGGCGGGTGGCTTGGCCTACGGTGGCGACTGGGCGGCCCTGCTGCCGCCGCCACTGGCCCTGGCCGCCCCCCCGCTGGTCCGCGCGGACAGTGGGTCCGCAGACGGCGGCGGCGACCGCGCCACCGAGTCACGCCTCGCGTCGCTGCGCGGGTGGTTGGCCTCCTTCCGGGGGGCGGCGGGTGGCGCCCCTCTGCAGCCCTCCTCCTTGACTGCGCGCCGCCCCTCCCCCCTGGCCCCCGACGCCGCCCGCGACGCCGCCCTCGCCTCCGCCCTCGCGCGCGCCGAGCGGCACCGCCGCCACCGCCGCTCCTTCCTCCCCACCCAGCCCCAACTCGCCGCCCTGCCCGTCTCCCCCGGCCGCAACACCGTCGACTTTGTGTATGGGCGGCAGCGGCTGAGGGCCTACATCTACGTGGTGCCCCCCGGCGCGCGGGTCGTGGTCTCCGACATCGACGGCACCGTCACCCGCTCCGACATGCTGGGCCACGTCCTGCCCCGCGTCGGCGTCGACTGGTCGCACGGCGGCATTGCGCGGCTGTTCACGGATGTGGCGGCGAATGGCTACAGCCTGCTCTACCTGTCGTCCCGCTCCATCGCGCAAGCGTCCGCGACGCGCGACTACCTGCACTCCGTCGACCAAGGCGGCGACCGCCTGCCCGCCGGCCCCGTCCTCATGTCGCCCGATGGGCTGGTGCCATCCCTGTACCGGGAGCTCATCCTGCGGCGCCCGCACGAGTTTAAAATCAGGTGCCTCGAAGACGTGCGCGCGCTCTTCCCGCCGGGGGCGTCCCCCTTCCACGCCGGCTTTGGCAACCGGGACACCGACGAAGTCTCCTACCTGGCGGTCGGCATCCCCCCCCCCCCGCACCTTCATCATCAACCCGCGCGGCGAGCTGCGGCGTGCGTCCGGGGGGGGGGTCACGTCGGGCACGTCCACTCTGGCCGCTGTGCACGCGATTGTGCACGACGTGTTTCCGCCCCTGCCCGCCGTCAAGCACAGGGCGGGCAGTGCCACACACCCCGTGTCGGCCTCGTTGGTCGCGTCAGCGGGCGGCCTGCCGCACGTCGGCTCGTTTGGGGGGGCGCCCCTCCCCGACCGTGGCGACAACGAGGTCTTCAACAGTTTCAACTACTTCAGAGTCCCGCCCCCCATCGTCGTGGGCTCGGATGGCGAAGAGTTTTGCGATCCAGAGGGCAAGGACTAGAGCTGGTTGTGAGTGTCGATAGAGAGAGAACAGAAACAGATAGGAAAAAACAGGAGGACCGCTTTTTCTGCAACGAGCGAGGCCCTCAGATTTGCAGACACCCCCCACCAATCACAAAATACACCCCCATAATCACTCTGCCTTGGCGTCAAACCCGATGGCCGTGACCGCTGACGCCAGTGCGTCGGCGTCGACGCTCGCGCCAGCGGCAACCTGCACAGTCGCCTGGTTGGCCGCGTGATCAGCCCTCGCTGACGCCACGCCCGCCTGCTTGGACAGAGCAGCAGCCACACGGTCGCTGCACTTGGAGCAGACCATGCCGTCCACGTGCAGGGTGAGGGTGGCAGGGCCGGGGGTGGACGCGGCGCGCGTGGGCAATGCGCGGGCGCGTGGGCGGGCCAGGGGGCGGGCTGTGAGAGGCAGGATGAGGCGCATGGTGGGTGTGCGAGGAGTGACTAGATTGTGGGCTGGCAGCGGTGAGCGCGGGCGAGAGAGGACAGCAGGTGTGAATTGGTCGGCTCGACGAAAAGCAATTTACACCGTCGTCGTTTTGTCTTTTTGCATCGCACTGCTTTGCTGCGCGCCCGGTCTCGCACCTGACCGCCACACAGCCCAGCACAATCCTCACGTGTGCTGTGGCGTGGCACGCCCCCACGCCAGCTTCCTTTTTGCTCCAGCGCAGGCACTCAACCACTCCCAATGGACCAACGCGCCGTCGACTACACGCGCTACCACTACGACGCTCACGCCAACCCGGCGGTGGACTCGCGTGAGGTGTGTGAAGGGGTAGAGAGATGGATGGAGGGGGAGCGTGCGTGGCCCTCTAGACGCGTCCCGTACTCACACCCCTCCAACCCCCCCTGCACAGGCTCTGCGCGCCCGCTCCCAGGGGGAAGCCCTGCCCCTCAAGCAGTACCACAACTCCATCAAGCGTGCCCTCATCACCCGGTTCGCGGGGGGGGCGCCCAGGCTGCTGGACCTGGCGTGCGGCCGGGGAGGCGACATCCACAAGTGGTTTGACGCGGGCATTCAATACGTGCTCGGCGTGGACCTATCCCCTGGCGAGATCGAGGAAGCCAAGCGTCGGTACGGGGAAGCGGCAGTGAAAAGGGGCGACCGCGGGAGCACGATGGCCGAGTTTCAGGTGTGCGACACACTCGGCACCGCCCCCTTTTCCGCCCCCCCTCCCTTTGACGCCGTCTCCTGCATGTTTGCGGCTCACTATTTCTTCGTGTCTGAAGCTGCGGCCTCCACTTTTCTGGCGAATGTGAGCGCAAACTTAAAACCTGGTGGCTTTTTTTTCGGCACTGTGCCTTCTGGCAAACGCGTCATGGCCGCCGTCAAAGCCGGCGGCCGCTGGCCGCTGCTGGACAGCCGCATGCTCAAGCTGCACGCGCGGTGGGCGGGGGACGTGAAACCGTTTGGATGTGGGTACACGTGCGCGATTGGCGACACCGTGACGGCAGCCGCAGACGGCGGAGGCGGGGAAGACGCGGCCGCCGTGTCTGAGGGATCATTTGAATACCTCGTCTTCTTCTCGGCATTTACCGCGCTCGCCAAAGTGCACGGCCTGGACCCCGTGCCCGCGTGGGGGCGGGACACAGAGTCACTCCTCGACCAGGGGGACGAAGGGTCTCACTTCAAGCACTTTGCGCCCCGGTTTCCCAGGGCCCACCCCAGCCTGGAGCGGGCGAGCGAGCTGTTTGTCGCGTTTGTGTTTAGGAAGCGGGAGTAGAATGAGAGAGATGGGGGGTTGGGGAGGCAAAACGTGTTGAAACAAAACACGGACACTCGCATTTGTCGTTCCGCGGCCTCCTCCGTCTCCGCCGTCTCCACTGCGTCCGTCCTGCCCCCACCACAGCCAACACACACATACACAACTATGCACTCCACCGCCTCCGCCTGGGCCGGCCCCACCACCCTGGCCACCGCGGCCGCGTTCACGGGGGCCGCGCTCTACGTGTCCTGTGTCGAACACCCCGCCCGCCTGCAGCTGGACGACGCGTCCGCCCTGGCCCAGTGGAAGCCTAGTTACAGGCGGGCATCCATCATGCAGGTGACCCTGGCCCTGACGTCGGCCGCGTGCGGCGTGAAAGCCGCCGCTGGCGCGCGCGGCAAGGACGCGCGCTGGTTGGTCGCGGCGGGCGCGATGTTCGTCAACATCCCGTACACTCTGGCAGGAATTGCTCACATCAACAAGAGGCTGCTCCAAACTCCGGTGGGGGATGGCGAGACGACGGCCAAACTGCGCACGTGGGGCAAGCTGCACGCGGTGCGCGCGGTGTTGGGGCTGGTGGCGACGGGGGCGGCCGCGTGCGGGCTGGCGGAGCCGGTGTGAAAGAGAAAAAGGAGGTGAGAGGGAGAGGAGTGGGGATGCAAGACGGTTCGTGTTCTCTGTGTGTGTGTGTGGCGGTGACTCACACAAGTAGGTGTGAGAGGGAGAGTGGTGGGGTGCAGGACGGGCGTGGTCTGTGTTGAGTGTGAGCATGACGGTCGGGTTCAAAACAGCGCTCGCGCTGGCATGCCTCCACTCTTTCTCGTTTTCAGCTCTCCACCGCCTCGCTCCCTCCCTCCCCCCCATGGGAGCCGTAGCCTCCGGCTCCTGGCTGTCCCACGCCGCGGTGGCCGCCGCCGCGGCGGCAGCGGGGGCGGGCGCGAGCGCCGCCACCTTTGACTCCGACGCCGTCGACGACAGCGCGGCCCTGTGCCTCCACCGCGCCAACTCGGCCCGGTCGGCAGCGTGCATCGCTTTGTTGGACGTGTTGGCGGGTCTGGCGGGTCTGCGGCTGTGGACGCAGACCGAGGACGCGCGCTGGGCCGCAGGCTTGGCCGCTCTCTTTCTAGCCGTGCTCCTGACAGCGCTGCCTCGCGCCTCCAGCTGGCACGCCAAGCTGCGCACCGCGGCACAGGGTTCCAGCACCACCTATTTGTTGCTGCGTCGCGAGTCGCGCTTTGTCGCGGCGCGCGCCCTGCTGGCCACGGCCGCGGCTGCCGCGTTTTGTGCGGCAGCTGGAGGCCAGTGAAAACAAAAACCGGGGGAGCTCGCGCTTTGCACGAGACTTGCGCTGGCTCAGCCACTCCTGCGCACTGAGTTGCGCAGCGAAAGTGAACATGCAAAAGCTGGGCTGTAACAAAACAAAACACTAAAAATCGTCTTCTCCCCTCTCTCTTGTCCCAAATCTACCGCAGCCGCCGCGGCGGTCGCGACGCCAGGGCTGCCTTGACCCTGACCTTGACCGCGTCCAAGCCCGCGGTGGCGCCTGCGCGCACAGCGAGCGCACCGGCGCGCGCCAATGATGCACACCCCCTGCCCAGCTCCCGCAGCAGGCGGCGCGGGTCGCCAGGCGAGGTGGAGACGCCTGTCACGACTGTGAGCAGCGTATGGGCTGCAGTCAGGCGGCCGCCGTTGCGTGCAGCAGCGGTCGCCTCTGTCGGCGCAGCGCGCACAGCCGCGTGCAACGCGCACGCCAGCCCCCCCCACCACACGCCGCGCGACATAGGTACAAAGGCGCGCGTCAGCATGGCGATGACATAAGCCGCCAGCGTGGCGATGGCGCGGGTGGGGGGCGTGGTGGGGGGGGTGGGGCCGCCGAGGGAAGGGGGTAAAGGGCCGACCGTGCTGCCGCCGTCGCTGGCCCCACTGTTGGTGAGTTGTGCATCCACGACAGTCGCCTGCAGCGACGCCAGCGTGGGCACAGGGCCCAGGTAGCCTAAGTCTGAGACGACCGCCAGCGCGGCCAACGCTGCCAGCCCAACCAACGACACAGGCCGAAACGCCAGCGCTGCCACCACAATCACCACCAGCACGATGCGCACATAGTTGGCGGCATACACCACCACGTTTTCTTCCAGCCTCTCGCGCAGCGCGTCCACGCAGGACGGGAGGGAGGCGAGGGGGAGGGCCGTGTCGCCGCGCGCAAACGCGCACCACGGCGCGGGCGCCGCCTTGAGGGAGGCGAGCGTGAGTGATTCGAGGTAGGGGCCACGGTAGCGCGCGTAGCGGCGCTTGGCGTGGAAGCCTGTGTGGTGCGTGGAGTGGAGAGGAATTGGTGAAACGACTGTCGGGGAAACGCTGTGGCGGACGCGTCCCCCCTGACCCCTCAAACCACTGACCATGTTTGGCAGCTTCATCCAGCAGTCCCCCAATGCGGGTGGCCGCCTCCCGCCTCTCCAGGGCGCGCAGCCCTGCCACCGTGTCGGTGCCTTCGAGCGGGACGCCCACAGAGAGTGGGCCCGCGGTGAAGCGGCCACCCCGCGGGCGGAGCAGGGGGGGCATGTGAGTTTGGGCTGTGCGTGTGCTGCTGTCTCTCGCGCTCGCGCGCAGAGGGGGGCGAGAGGGGGAGCCCGACGCTGGAATGTGTTGTTCGACACTGTGTCCCCCCTCTCGCGCTCGTCACTCTCCTCCTCCAGTAAGCCCCGCGCTTCTGCGCGCTCTCTGTGCGGTCTGCCCGCTGCCCTCGCTCGCACGCACGCACACACGCCCCCGTGTGGCCACTCGAGAGGCAACGTGCCGCCCGCGACCGCTGTGGCACGCACACAAGGAGCTGGCCCAACCAATTCGGGGCCTCCCCCTCCCCGCGAGCGCGTGCTTGGTGGGCCTCACTCCCCACCGCTCCCGCCGCGATGAGGCGGTTACTTGCCCTGCTGCTGTTTGGGATGGTGGCGGTGGCATCAGGTGAGTGTATGTGGCAGGAGGGCTGTTCGTTTTTTCGGGTCATCAGCCCATTGCCACGCGAACGGAGCGCCAGCCTCCCCACCCCACCGCCCCCTCTCCTCCACCCGCGTCACCGCCGCACGGCATGGGAGGATGGCAGTGCATCGACTGGGTGGTGGTGATGGTGTGGGTCGCGTCACCAGCGGCCGGAACAGACGCCACCAACCCTTCCTCCCCCCCACCACCTATCTGGTCACCACCCACCACACACAGCCGACAACACCACCGCCCTTTTACACCCACGCCGCGCCCTGGCCCAGGCATCCTCCTCGTCTAGGTGCCGCGTGCTGGCCCTGCCCTGTGTGTCCGCTGTGTATGTACAGGCGGGGAAAGGGCCGTGCGCCGGCCCGTCTACCTTTTCGCGCGACAACACGTGTTGCTCCGTCGTGCGCGACTTTGTGTCCGCCGGCTGCGCCTGTGACGGCGCCTTTCTAGCAGTCGCTTCTTTCGGAGGCTGGAACGGGGCCAAGCTGGCGCAGGCGGTGCGCGCGGTGTTGTCGACACCGTGCGGCGCTGGTCTCAGAGACCCGGCGTGCGGGCTCACGTGCCCCGTCGCCAAGCCGCCGCCTGCGTGAATACATGGAAGGAGGCGTAGAGTGAAACCCCAAAACTTGTTTGTTTTTGTTATGAGTGATGTCTGTCTATCGGCGTCTAGCCATTTTTCTGTCTAGGCGCGCAGGGGGGAGACTGCGTTTTTCGTAAAACCCGACCTCCCAACTCCGCGCGTGTGCCTCAAAACATGGTGCCATCTAGATCTACAGCCCACGCAGCGCCGCCAGGTCGGCATCCGCCGCCACCTCAGCCTCGGTCGCCGCCCCGCTCGCCACGAGCGACGCGACCGCCGCGCGCGCCCTCTCCACCTCCCCCGCCAGGCACAGCGCGCACGCCGCGTTGAAGCGAGCACCCGCACGCTCACTCCACCCCCCCATTTTGTGGGGATCGGCCAGGGCGCGGGAGTAGGCTCGTGCCGAGTCTGCGGCGTGAGCGCGTGAGCGGTCGGAGGCACCCACTGCCACGGCCGCGCGCGCCAACGTCAACTCCACCTCTGCCACGCCCGCGTGGCCGTCGGCACAATTGCGGTCTATGGCCAGGGCGGCGGTGTAGCCGTCGGTTATGGCGGCGGAGAGTAAAGAGTGCGACGCTGGATCAGCGCCCGGCAAGCCGGCACCGGCTGCCGCCGCCGCCGCGTCACACAGCACGTCCCCCAACGCCAGCAGCGGGGCCACGTCGCCGCGCACAAACGACGCGGCCTCGCGCAGGCGGGCCGCGGCGGCCTCCAGGGCAGCTGTGCCACCCCCCGCGCGTGCGGCAGAGTGCAACGCCACACCCCAGTTGTGCAGGATGGAGGTGATGTCGTCGCCATCGTCAGAAGATGCGGTTGCGAGCGCGGCCGAGTAGCTGGAGTCGGCTGCCGTCAACGCGGCCTGCGCGGCTGCGGTCTCTCCTGCATCCAGCGCCAACTCACCCGCCTGCTTGAGCGCGTCCGCCCGGTTGACGGCGGTGTCGGTGTCATCTGGGGTGGAGGCCAGGACGGCGTCGTAGGCGGTGATGGCGCGGGCGACCAGGGCGCGCGCGGTGGTGACGGCGGCCGCGGTTTCATCGGGGCCAGCGGCAGCCGACACAACCGCTTCCGCGGCAGACGCCAGTGCGTTGGCGCCATTGACCGCGGCTGCCGCCACGCCCTGCAGCGAGGGGTGGGCGAACGCGATCACCGCTTCCTCTAGGAGAGCGACCGCGGCCGCCGCCGCGTCCCGCTCGCTCGTCGCGCTCACAACACCGTCGGGTGCACGCGCGGCCGCCGCCACGGTGCGTTCCGCCAAACACTGCAGAGTATTACCCAGCCCAAGCCAGGCGTCTGCCACGCGGTCGGGTGGCAGTGGGGCAGCGGTCGCGGCGCGGAACGCGGCCGCCGCGGTGGCGAGCGCGTCGAGGCTGTCGGGCACCGGCCGCCGCCGCGCGCGCTGGGCAGCGGCTTCAGCGTCTTTGATGGGGTCGGTGGATTGTGTAGAGTTCTGCGTCTGGTCGCGCTGGCCGCGGCCGCGGCCGTGGTTGGGAGGCGCCCGCCCACGCATGCCGTTTTTTTTTGTTTCGACGACTCTCGCCACCCCGCTCTCGGCACTTTCTTCTTCGGCAACAACCTTTTGACGGACGATCCGCATCTCGCCCCCCTTCCTCACCTCTCACACCCATCCATCCTCACGCGGCACCTCGATCACCCTCCTCAGACCCCGCCACCGGCGCCCGCCTGCTGCAGACACGTCACACTCAGCATCCGCGTCGGCAGCCGCAGCAGCCGCCATCACAGCCGCCCCCACCAACCGGGTGTGCAGGCTGCCGCACGGCGTCTGGGTGTGCGTGCTGGTGTGGTTGACAGCGTTTGTTTGGCAGGCGGCGTCCGTCTGAGGCGGCCGCGCCTTCGCTGCAGCATCCCTCCTCGCCGTCACAGCCGCCAGGCGAGCCCTCAGGGCTGCCAGTTGTCCATCATACGCGCGCAGCGCCACTGTGTCTACCCTCTGGCGCGCGGTGGCCAGGTCAGCTGCCAACGCAGCCCCGTGCGTCGCTGTAGCCACCGCGTCGGCAGCAGCGGCAGCTGCGCGCGCGGCTTCAGCGTCTGCGCGCGTGCTGGCAGTGCGCTCCGTATCTGCCGCAGCCTCCAGCTGAGCGTGCGCGCCAGCCAGGCGCGTCGCCAGCGCGTCGCGCTCCCTCTCCACGCGCGCAGTCTCTGCGCGCGTCCTCGCCAGCTCCCGCCCCCTCGACGCGGCCAGCAGGCGGGCGGACGCCACCTCAGACGCCAGGCAGTCGCACTCGGCGGCGGCCGTGGCGAGCGCGTCCGCCAGGTCGGCGCGGGTGCGTTCTGCGTCGGCGGTCGCAGCGCGCGCGGCAGCGGCAGTGTCAGCCAACGCGCACGTCGCCGAGTCGTCGAGCCCCCCCCCCCCCCTTTGTCCAGCCCAGCTCGCACCAGCCGCCCCCTCAACCCTGCTGCCGCCTTCAGGGCGGCGTCCAGACGGGACGCCAGGTGGGTGGCTTCAACGCGCGCACGGTCGCGCGCAGCCAGGGCGCGGCGAGCGGACAGGCGGGCGGCGGTCACCGCTGACGCGGCCTGTTTCGCGTCCGCGGAGGGGGGCAGCGGGGCCAGGTGGGTGTCGGGGGGGGGTGGGGAGGGGGGAAGGGAGGGCGCAGGCATTGTAGATGCGTGTGTGCTTGAAAGGGGGGCAGAGATGGCGATCGATGGCTGACAAGGATACATGACAGTGTTAGTGAGTGTGTGGCAGGGTTGGAGGGGACGCATCGGGCGAGGGCAGGGCGCGGGGGGCAGTCGCATCGCGCGGGCTTGATGCGAGTGGATGGGTGGACGCCGCCCAGCTTGACAACCTTCCCTCTCACCTGATCGTGATGTCAAGAAATAGTGGCGAGGGAAGATGAAGGCTGATGATGCTGCGGCTGGAGGCGAAAAACGCGCGCGGAGGGAGCCCCGGCCGATGTTTTATTGTGGGCAGGCCGACTCGAGCGAAACGAAAAACGCACTCACCCTCAAATCTCACCCTCAACTCCCCAAACAAAATCATGCTCCTCGCGCCCGCCGCCCGGCCCCTGGCCGCCGGCAGGCCGCGTGCCGCCACGCGTGCGCTCCTGTCTCGGCCCCGTGTGCCTGTCCCACCGCGCTGCGCACCAGCGCGTCGCGCGGTCGTCGTCACCCGCGCCGAAGCCATAGGCTCGTCGACTCTGCCGGCCAGTCTGCCGGCGGTGGATGGTGAGTGTGCATTGGTGTTTGTGAGTGTGTAAGGGGAGGCGAGGAGTCGCGCGCTTTGTGTGCAGGACGTGCCAAGAGACGGAAAGGTCGGTTGCCCAATGCGCTCCACTTATAGCCACCGTCTGCGCCCCACTCTGCTCCAGGGACGTGCATTGTAGGATGCATGTGACAACGGGGGCAGCAACTGGAGCGGAGAGAGTGTGCCGGCGTCACCCGTCACACAAACTCCCGCACAAACCCACCACCCCACTATCGTTCCAACCCCCCCCTCCAGACACATACGCCTCCACCGTCGCCTTCTCCGACTACGCGCACTGGCTCATCCCCGGTCACCTGATGGCGGGGCGCTACCCGTATGTTGAGCCGACTCGCGTGTCGTCTCGCAGCGTGGGTGAGGCTCAACTCGACGCGATCATGCGCGCGGGCGTCACCCATTTCGTCTGCCTCCAGGCCGAGCTCCCGCCCCAAGCGGACATGCCAGTGGGCGGCAAGGACGGCTTCCTGCCCTACCGCCCCACCGCCACCCTGATCGCGGCCGCGCTGTCGGGGCCGCCCTCGCTGGAAGTCATGGAGGGCCTGCGCAACCCGCACCTCGACACCTTTCTGCCCCCCCGCCGCAAAAAGGATCGCCACGCCGACGACGCGGTCCACGTGGCCGCCGCCGCCGAGCGGCGGCGCGTGGAGGTGAGCTTTGGGCACTGCCCGATCCCTGATTTGGGCGTGCCTGATGGTGGAATGGCCGCTGCCTTGGTCGACGACATCGTCGCCCGCCTGTCCGCTGGCGAACGCATCTACATCCACTGCTGGGGCGGGCGGGGGCGGGCTGGCACGATTGGCGCGTGCGTGCTGGGCAGGCTGTACGGGATTTCGGGGGAGGAAGCGTTGGCCCGCGTCGACGCCGCGCTGCGCACGCGGGAGTCGGACCGCAACTCGCCGGAAAAGGAGGAACAGAAGGAGTTTGTGCGCGCGTTTTTGGGCAAGTGAAAGAGGGGGCGAGTGTGTGTTTGTTTGGGGGCGTGTGTTAAAGCAAAAAGTGTCATTCTTTCACCGCAAACCGCGCGGGGTCACACCCGCCACTGCCCGCCCCCGACCCGAGCGGCGCGCCCACCGACTCCAGGTACGCGATCACGGGGCCCGCCTGCACGCGCACAGCTTCCATCATGGGTGTGCAGCCCCAACGGTCTTCAACCGTCACGTCGGCACCCGCCTCCACCAGCGCCGTCATCATCGTCAGGCTGCCGTCTGCAGCCGCCAGGTGGGCGGCACGGCGATCATCCCAATCTCCTTCATCCAGGGGCGCCCCCGCCGCGATGTAGCGGCGCAGACGGGGGACGTCGTGCGCGTGGACGATGGCGAGCAGGCGTGCCGCGATGGAGACGGAACACCGAGCCGTCGCGCTGGGTGGCGGCCGCACGTTGGCCAGGGTGACGCCGGTCGCGGTCAAGGCCGCAATGACGGCGTCGGAGCCGCCGTCACACGCTTCTGTTAAAGCACAGCCGCCGAAGTTATCACTTGCTCGTGGGTCTGCCCCAGCAGCGATGAGTGCGGAAACTGTGGCCACGTCGCCACACCCGGCCGCCAGCATGAGGGCGGTGCGACCGTCAAAGTCGGCGGCGTTGGGGTCGATGCCGTCGGACAAAGCAGCACGCACGGCGCGCGCGTCGCCCGCGGCGGCAGCATACAGCAGCCGCGTTGTGCGCTCCCTCTCTGCTCGTGCAGCCAAAGCAGCCACCGCAGCCCGCACGCGGGCCAAGTCTGCCAACGCCGACCGCTGGCTGAGCGTCATGGAGGGTGGCGGCGCGTCGGCCGCTGCCGCGAGCGCGGCGACAGGCACCCCTGGAAACTCGCGCGCCACGAGGCGTTCGGCTTCCGCCAACAAGTTGGCGAGCACGGCGGTCGCCGCGCGCGGAAAGGAGCGAAGGTTGGCGTCCAGCGCCGACCTCGGAATCGTTAGCACGCGCACAGGCGTCGCACTCGTCACAGTGGACGCGTGTGGCTACTCTGTGAAGAACGCAAGGTCGCCAAACAGGCACCCCGGCCCCAGCGTCGTGATCGGGGCGGGGGGCGGGGGTTTGAACCCAGCCTCGCCCTCATCCAACGACGCTGACGTCGTGGCTGCCAGGTCGGCGCGCGCCCGCACGTCGACGGTGCCGGAGACGAGTAAGTAGATTTCGTTCACCGCGTCGCCTTCCTGCAGGACGTCGACGCCGGGGAGAAACTGTTCGAGGCGGGCGTCCGCGAGGATCGCGTCGCGGAAGCGGCGAGGGGTGCCGGCAAACAGGTATGCGTCGCGCAGCGTGGCTCCGTAAACGTGCCGCAACACTCTGCGACGCAACGCGGTCGGGTAAATGGCCAACACCGCGTCATCGCTCGCCTCCGCCTCCTCCGTCGCAAAGTGGAGGCGCAAGTGGTCGTCCATCGCGGACGCAAGATCGTCCGGCACGCGCGCGCGCGCCGCAAACCCGCGCAGCTGGGCCGACTTGGACAGAAAGCGGGATGCGCGCTCATCGTTTTGGACTAGTAACATGGATGTCGACCCCAGGATGTAGGAAAACAGGACGACTTCAAACGCGAGGTACAGCCCCGCGCGCGCGGTCGCGGCCGCCGTCGCGGCCAGCGTGTCGGGGACGGCGTTGCCGTATTCTGCCGAGGTTAGAGTCGTCAACGCCCAAAACAAACACACCAGGTACCTCGCCCCCTCGCTCGGGGCGGCCAACAAAGCGGCGTCCGCGCCGGGGAGCAGGGCGGGGTCAAAGCCGACGCCGACGTGGGCGCCATAGTAGAATCCGCATGCCGCGACGTGGGCGGCTGCCGCGACCATGGTGGCGTTGCGAGCGATCGTCACGCCGAGTAAAGACCAACTTACGTCATACTCTAGCGACCGAAACGCGTCTCGCAGGCGGTGCAGCCGCAGCAGGGACGTCAGCCGCAGCAGGGGCAGCCAGGGCGGCAGTGGGGCGCCACCAGCGCTCAGGCAGGCCAGAATGATCACGTCGGAAGGGTACCACGACCGCGAAGTCGAGGAGGAGGGGTGGTGACGATGGCGTCGCGGTCGCGCCGCTCGTGCGGTCGCTCGCGGCGTCGCCGCCCTCGCCACCTCGCCGCCGCGCCGCCGCCGACCGCCAAACTTCGACTGACCACACGGCTGCCAGGCCGGCTTCCGCCCAGGCGTCGCCGTTGGCAAGTGGGGCGGCGTAAAACTCGGCCGCGTCGCAAAACGCGACGTGCAGGGGAGTGAGAACCAAAGTCGCCGCTGCCGCCGCCACCGTGGTGGCGTACCAGGCGGGCGAGTCCAGGGGTGTGGCATGTAGGCGGGACGCGTCTGGCGTGGTTGTGGGCGGCGGGGCGGCGTCGTGGAGGGAGGCAGCGGGTCGGTGCGAGGGCGCCGCGCAAAAACGTCGGTTTGCCCTTGTGCGCCGAGTGAGGGGCGGCGGACGCGCCGTACTGCGCACCCCGCCCACAGTAAACATGGTCTATGTGTTTTTAGCGACTAGGATGCACAGACGTTGATGAGAGGCGGGGGACGCGGCGGGCGGGGCCAATTGAAAGTGTGGCGAGGGCTTCTAAGATGCGACGTCGTTCGGACGTGTGTGCAGCCGCCAGCCGATGCGTATCAGCTGTTTCAATATTTGGCACTGCACGCTGAATTCAGAGGGTGGCGTGGCGGGTGTGAGGTCGCCGGGCGCAGCCGTGGAGCGTTTCCCTTGTTTTTTTCGTCAACACTCTGTCCGCCACTCTCGCACTTGCGTTTTCTTCCGCCCAACCCGCGGCTCACACAGCCACAGGCACGCCACCACACACACACGCGCGCCAAAAAAAACCTGCAGCCCCCGCTGCATGGCCGACAAGTCGCCGGTCGACGCCCTGCTTGCCTCCTCGCGCAAAGTGCGCCAAGCCCAGCAGCAGCAGCTGCTGCGAACGACGGGCCACCTGTCGCCGGGTGAGTGGGGCTCTCCGTCCGCGCGACATGATGGTGATGTTGTCTAGCATGCGTGCATGTGTCTGGGTGGGCGGTGGGAGCGGGGTTTGGTGGGGCGGAGGGCGGCCATTCGATTGGGGCGACGACGCGGCCCCACCCCAAAAAAAAACACCCTCCCCACAGCCATCCCGTTCGACATGACCGAGCCACGCGACCACCTGGTAGCCGACGCGGGCGACGTCAAGGCCGCCACCGGCAACCCCAAGTTTCCGCAGGCGGCTGCCTCGGCGCAGCAGCCGTCGACGCCGCCTGACGACCACCTGTCGCCCTCTGACGAGCCCACCAAGCCGGGGTCGGCCCACAAAGTTTTTGAGTGAGTGCAAAGAGAGACCGCGTGCCTTGCTTTGGGAGCACAGTGTGTTTTGTTTGGCTTGAAGATGTTAAATCATTAACACAAATGTGCACGCACCACAGCACCCACCCTCGCTACACCACATGAACCCCTTCTCTCTCTCACGCTACCACCTTGCTCTCGCTGTCTGCAGCTGGCGCCACCACGACCGCGCCCAGCGGCGCGGTGCGCGCGCCCGTGGTTGCCGCTGTCGTCGTCGTCGCCGTCGGCAGCCCTGCCTCACCCTCTGGCCGCCCATCCAGACCCCGCCACCTCGCCGTCCGACTCACCGCAAAAAATACGAGCGGCACCACAATCCAGGCGACGACGACGTCGAGGGAGTAGTGTTTGCGGGAGGCGATGATGAGGAGGGACAGCGCGGCGTCCGCGGTCCAGTACGCCACCTTCACCACCCGCCACCGCCCCCAGTGGCCATACATCCAGGCAAAGGACAGCACAAAGATGCAGTGGGAGGAAAAGATGAGGTCGCCACACGATTTGGAGGCTTGGGTGACGACATTGATTAGGATGTAGTTCCACCAGTGCTGAGGCCTGGGCTTGACAGCCACAGGAGAGTCACTCAAGCAGTGGGGCGCAGGACTGGGCAGCCTCGTGGACTGGAAGCAGGCGATGCGCAGGGCTTGGCAGAGCACGAGCGCGGGGAGGGCGGCGGAGAGGGCACCCACTGTTGTGAAGGCCGACCGGCGCGCGACAAAAGGCGACAGCGTCCACAGAATGCCGCCAAAGAAGAGGCAGTAGAAGAGTGTTTCAGACGCCCAGTCTGCCGAGAGAGGGAGTTCGGGCAGGATGGTGAACCCCAGGTCGGGCAACGGGGCCGGTGCGGGGGACGCCAGAATATACGCCAGCTGGGTGAAGACGCCGTGCACGTACTGGAAGGCGAGGCAGAGCAGGATGATCCACCAGTGGAGCTTGAAGAGGGGCCACTGGAAGGTAGGAGGGAGGGAGGAGGGAGGGTTGGTCGTGCTAGCCTGTGCGAAAAAGGATAACGTCCGCCGACGCTGCCCGCGCGAACACACACGTCACACACACACATGGCCGCTGCATACCTCGACCTCCACCTCGTGCTTGAAGTGGCGCCCAGCCGCGGCGAGGGCGGTGCGGGCACCCATGGGGGAACAAAAAAGTGAGGACGTGCAACAGACAGCCGGTGTGCTGAAGGAGGTGGGCGTGCACGACACAGGCGGCGCAACGATCAGCCGCTCCGGCACGGGATGGGGGCGCTACCAGCGTTGTTGCTTTCCAGAAAGCAACAAAGGTGTGGCGCGCAGATTTCGCATCCCTTGCAAAAAAGCATTGCGGAACGGCGCCGCGCCCTCCGGCCACGGGGCGCACACGCCCACACGCCCGCGCCATGATGCAGTCGCTCACGCACGCGTCCGTGCGTGATCCACGCACCACGTTGCCGCACTGCCGGCCCCTGAGCCGGCCGTCCCCGCACACCCGTCGCGCGCCCCCGCCCCCGCGTGTCGCGGGTCAGTGCTATGACGCCGTCTGCCAGGCTGCCACAGACAAAGCATTTGTATCAGCCGTCCTGGTGCCACTGGCGGCGTCTGCGGCGGCGGGCGTCTGGTTCTTCACGCGGGAGGCGCCGCCGCTGCCGCCCGACGCGCTCATGCTGGACGCAAAAGGCGACCCCGTCTTCCGCGTCGCGGGGTGGACGCCCGCCCCCGCCCCCGACGGGGACGCCGGCACCAGGCTGCGCATCCCGGTGGGACGCGTGGGGGCGCGGGCGCCGAGGTCGTTCCTGTTTGACAGGCTGCTGCCGACGTCGCGCCTGCTGGCCGTCGCGCTGCCGCGCCCGCTGGGCGTGACGTTTGCAGAGGATAAGCGATCTGGCCGCGTCATCGTGGATGAGTTTGTTGAACAAGGTGCCGCTGCTAGGCGGGCTGCCGCCGCCGCGCTCGACCCTATTTTAGCTGACACAGTTTTGGCCCCGGGCGACGTGCTGCGCGCTGTTACTGCCACCACCTTTGTCTTCCGCGGCCCCGCCGCCCTGGCCGGCTTTACACCCCCCACCCGGGAGGTCGTGCTGTTTGGCGCGGACGGGGAGCGGTGGCCTGCCGTCAAGGCAGCGCTCAGGAGGGGGGACGTGGCTGATGGCGACGTGGTCGTCGTCGTCGAGCGGCCGGGCGCAGCGGCCAAGGAGCATGGTGCGCTTGGGGCGGCCGTCGGCAGCGCCCGCTCCGGCGGCAGCGGCGGTGACCGCTCCCTGGCGCCAGCCAAGTTTGCGTCGTTGAGGCCGCTGCCTGATGATGGGCGGGGCAAGGTGGATTTGTGAGAAGAGAACAAATGGGGGGGTTAGTTGTGTACCAAAACAAAAAAGCAATGCTTCGAGGGGTGAGGCCACGGCTTTTACGTTTCCTTTGTTGAGAACTGGAGTGCGTGAGTGGATTGCGAGTTTAAAACCAAATCAAAAAACAAGCAGATGAAGGAAAACGACGGAAACTCTTTCTCTTCTCTCCCTCACTTCCCGTCCTTCTCTTCATCCACCGCCAGCACGCTCTTGAACACTTCGTACGCGTAGTACGACAGCGCGGCCGACGGCAGCACCTGCAGCATGTTGGCTCCCAGGCCCGCGTACAGGCCTGCAACGCCGCGTTCGGCCAGGAGCGCGGTCGCGGCCGAGCGGAAGGTATGGCGAGCTGCGGTCAGCGCGACACCCCCTCCGGCAGCCGCCGCCCGCCTGATCGCCCCCGCTGCCGCCGCAGCCTCCAGCTGCATCCTGCGTCTCACCACTTCGGCGGGGTAGATGGTAAGTTCGGCAGCGGCACCCGCGACTGCGCCAAAGGCCAATGTTTCGCGCGGGCCGAGGCGGCGGGGGCGCACGCCGCCGTTTTTGGCAGCGATGGCCCTCAGGTAGGCCTCCTTGACGACGTCGTAGGTGCCATAAAAGATGGCGCCCGAGGGCGCGGTGGCGACGAGGGCGGGGGCGAGGCCGACGTAGAGACCGCGCACACCCTCCGCCGCGACGAGTGCGCGCGCCGCGTGCACCACGCCGCCCGCCGCGGCCGGCCCTCCCCCCGCCATGATGCGGGTGCGCAGCACGTCCAGAGGGAAGCAGAGCGCGGTGGCGGTCATGCCGGCCAGGGCGCCCGCGGCGAAGCGTTCCCCTGTGCCAAAATCGTCGGGGGCGGCGGCCACGCGGCGCGGACGGGCGAGCAGCGCACGCCGAAACGTGTCAAACGCAAAGAAGTTGACGGCTTTATGGGGGCAAGTGCGCATCAGGTTGACGCCGTTGCCTTGCCAGAAGGCGGCGAGGCCGCCCTGGGTGTAGAGAGAGACGACTGTGGCACGAAACCCGCGCGCGGCCGCGCTCGGCGCCCCCCCGGGCCTCGACCGCAGCACTTGCTCCAGCTTGACGCGTTCCAGGGGCGCCAGCACGGTGCGTGTGACGGCGCAGGAGGAGGCGCCGGCAGCGAGGTGGCGGGCGTAGCGCGCGGCGCGAGCCGCGACGGGGGGCAGGGAGAAAGGTGGTGGGGGTGGAGGCGCCTTGTTTTTCCCGCCACGCCCCACAATCACGCCTTGTGCCCGCCTAGCCACTCGGTCCAGAGCGTCCAGCACGCGGGCGGGGGCGTCGGCTAGAGTAAGTGACGCGACCAGGGGGGCCGGGGACGGGCGGCGCCCCTGCCGCCGCGGTACCGGCGCCAACGCCACGCTGGGGTGGGTGGCAAAAGTGACGCCAGTGTGTGCACGCTCGCTGGCAAAGGGGCGGCCCGACGTGGAGGGGAGGCAGGACAGCGCGCCGCCGATTGGCGGCGGCGCAGCGTGGTTTGGCATGTGCGGAGGCGGAGGGGCAAGGGGGTGGCTCTCTCTGTGCTAGTGAAGCAGTTTATGTTCGCAGGCCCCTGCGCACGCGCCCTGGAACTGAGGCAGGGAGGCGCGGCGCGGCGCGAGGGGGAGAGGAAAGAGAGAAGTGTTGTGTTGTTCGCTGGCACAGACTCGCTCATCAAAAACCAATCTCTGCGCCCGGCGCCCGCCGACGCCCGCCGGCGCCCGCCGACCCTCTCTCTACCAACCCGACATGGACGACCTCACGCCATATGAACGGGAGCGCGCGGCCATCATCGAGGCCAACCGGGCGCGCCTGGCCGAGATGGGGCTGGCGCGCGCCGCGTCGGCGCTGGGGGTGGGGGCTGTTGAACCCAGCAAGCCGGCCCCCAAACCCAAGCGCCCTCCGCCAGCACGCAAGGAGACGTCCCGGCCCACCCGTTCATCCAAACGGCTACGCGGGGACGCGGCAGAGGTGAAGCGCGAGCCGACGTCGCCTGAACAATCACCGTCACCGCCGTCGCCCCCTCCCCAAAAATGGACAGACGCCGAACTTTCAGGTGCTCTGCGCCTGAAAGTTGCGCCAGTTTGAGGCCGAAAAGGAGGCCGCCCGCGTCGCCCGCCAGGATGCGCGGCTGGGGAGCTGGATGTGGCGGGCCTGATTTCGTATGGCCCAGGCGCGGCGGGCGACGGCGGCAAAGACGCGCCGCCGCCGCGCGTCGCGGCACGCTTCGCCGTCGTCGGGGCGCCCCACAAAGGCAAAAAACGCAAAAACTACATCGTGTCACTGTCTGCCGACCGCTACACGTGCTCGTGTGAGTGCATGGACTGGCGGTTTCGGCACAAGACGGCGGAGAATTACGCATGCAAACACGTGCGCCTGATCCTGACCCAGCTGGCCTGTGTCGACACGCCGGCCGAGTGGGAGACGGCGCTGGAGACGCGGGTGATGGGGGATGTGGTGAAACGCGGATAGAAACAGAGTAGGGAAAACACGGAAAAAAATGAGTAACAAAAAACACACGCACTGTGGGTCACTCTCTTCTCTATCTGCCGCTCTCTCAACCATTGGGACAGGACGACGCCCAGTGGCCCGGCTGGCCGCACTTGAAGCAGCCTCCCTCAGCCGGCGCGCCACCGACCGCGCTCACAAACCTACCGCTGCCGCCGCCGTTGTTGGTGCCGCCTCCCCGGCCACGCCCACGCCCCCTCCCAGCCCGGCTGGTCGAGGACGATGTCGACCGCGAGCCCCGGCCGGCACCAGCGCGGGAAGAGGTGCCCCGCCCGCCACGCGCTGGCGCGGGGAGCGGGGGGCAGCGCGCACTGCCGCTGCCGCCGCCGCCGCCACTCCACTCGTCCAGCCACTTGAAGGGCAGGCAGTTTTCGCGGTCGTCGTCCACGGAGCACTTGACAAACTCGCGCCCCGCGTTGGCGCCGTTGCGCGTGGTGAAGACGAGGACGGACGCGCCGTGCCGCGGGCAGGGTGGCAACCCGTTTGAGGCGGGGGGAGGAGGGGCGCGGCCGCTGGCGCCGCCACCGGCAAGCGCACGCTGGCGCCCCGCGGGGCGGGGTGGGGCGGCGGGAGGCGGGCGCGGAGGCCGTGCACCTCCGGCGCCGCCGCCGCCACCGCCACCGAGCTGCGGCACCCTCAAATCGCCACACGCGGCCAGCAGGCCGGTCAGACCGCGGTCGCACCCCAGCGCGCACGCACTCATGCGGGCGTCAAACCCAGCCGGAATGGCGGCCCTGCGAAACGTAAAGTTGACGACGCGGCCAGAGCACGCGGCACACCGCGCGTCCCTCGCGACGGCCATCGTCCCCCGCGGCAGCGCCACCGTCCGCCCGCACAGCCGCCCCGCGGCGCAGGCCAGGTAGGCACCCTCTTCATGGGCGTGCAGGGCCATGGTGCCGCCGCAGCCAGGGCAGGGGCCGAGCGCGTCGCCCGCGCCGGCGCCACCCGCGCGCCGCGCGAAGAAGCGCGACACTTCCCCCTCCAGCACGCCGGCCGCCGCCTTGGCGGCCGCAAAGTCGGCCGCAAAGGCACGCACCGCGTCCGCCAGCACGGAGCTTTTGTCTTTGTGGCCGTCGGCGATGGCGCGGATGCCGGCCTCGATGCGGCCACGGAGGGAGGGTTGCCAGAGGCCGGCCAGGCCTGCACGCGCATACCCCGACACCAGCGCCTCCCCCAGCGGCGTGGGGGAGAAGCAACCGTCCGCCGGATCTTTCACCGCATACCGCCGCGTCTGCAGCAGCTTGATGTGGTCGGCGATGGTGGCGTCCGTGCCGATGCCGTGCGCGTCCATGGCCCCCACCAAATCACCCTCCGCCAGGCGGGGGGGGGGGCGCCGTGTGGCCGGTCCTCAACTCCAGTTCGGCGGGGGTGAAGCGATCACCCGTCACAAAGGGGGGCAGGGGGGGCGAGTTGCCGCCCCAGCCGGCGTACGGGTAGATGTCGAGCCACGCGCGGTCGCGGATGACAAGGCCACGTGCCGAAAACCTCTCCACTCCCACCGCCACATCGACGGCCGTTTCATCGCCGGCAGCAGCACGGGAGCAGGTGGCCAGGAACGAGCGCACGATGAACTCGTACAGGCGGCGCTTGGGGGCGGGCCACCCGCCCGACTCTGCCATTTTGGTCGTCGGGTGGATCGGCGGGTGCGCGCGGTCGTTGCCGCCCCCCGACCGCGGAAATCGCCACAGTTCGCCCGAGGCGACGCGCCCCGCGTACCCCCCCCAGTCGGGGTGGGTCGCGTGGGCGGCGATGATGGGGGCGAGGTCGGTGTCGGGCGCAAACTCGGACGTCTCGGTGCGTGGATAGGAGATGAACCCTCCCTGGTACAACTCCTCCGCCAGTCGCATGACCTCGGCACCGTCCAGGCCCAGCACGTTGCGACGGGTGGCGGCGCGTTGGAGGGCCAGGGTGCAGAGGGGGGGGGGGCGGCTCGCGGTGCGCGCGGCGCGCGTCGACACTGGTGACGACAGCTGTTGGCGACGCCGCGGCAGCCTCGTACAGGGTGGCCGCGATAGCGTGGTCGAACACGTGGCCCCGACGCCATTTGAAGGGGACGGTGACGGTGGGGGTGGTGGCGGTGGGTGGTGCACCCCCGGGGCCATCACCCCACGGCACCCTCAAACTGACGTGGATCCACCAAAAGGGTTCGGGCACGTGGGCGCGCGCCTCCCACGCGCGCTGCACAATCAAGCCCAGCGCGGGAAACTGGCAGGGGCCGTAGGAGAGCAGGGGGCGGTCGTCGTCCATGTCCCCCGCGGCCCAGTCGTAGCCGTCCTGCAGCAACAGCGTCTGCAGCCGCGTGAACGCGGCCCCCACCCGCAGGTCGATCTCTTGGCGTGCGTCCACGGCGGCAGACGCAGCAGCGTCCGGGGGGCCCAACGTGGCCAGGGCGCGCCCTATTTCAGGCGGAGACAGCGAGGAAAAGCGCGCGCGCAGCACGGTGAGGCGCGGGTTGGCGGCCTTGCAGGCGGTCACCACCTCAAACGCGATGTTCTCCCCCTCCCGGTCGCAGTCCAACCATAGGATGAGGACGTCCGCGGCCCGCGCCTGCTGCTTGAGGTTGCGTTCGATGGGGGCTTTGTCGTCGGGCACGCGTTTGACGACGGGAGCAGAAAACAGCGCGTCGGGCGGGACGCGCCGCCACGAGCGCGCGTCCCCCACAAAGTCCAGCTCCATCATGTGGCCCGCGACACAGGTGAAGGCGATGTCGCAGGGGCCGAGGGAGGGGATGGTGGCGCGCAGGCGGTAGAGGCGGCAGTATTGGGCACTGGGAAGGAGGGGAGGGTAGACGGTGCGATGAGAGGAGTGTGTGTGAGCGTGGGGTGTGTGTGGGTGTGCGCTTGTTCCCTCTTCACTCCTTCTCCTCCTCATCCACACCACCGTACTCACCACGTCGTCTCGCTTGGCGGCGGCCGCCCCCCGTTCATGACACGGGCCACCTCGGACGCAACCGAGTTTTTCTCGGCGACGCACAGCACGCGGCGCGGCATGGTTGAGGAATTGGGGCCCTCGGAGGTGCCACAGGTGGGGGCGGCAAGGGTCAGGGGGCGGACATGGGGGGTCCGAGGGGCAGAGCGCGGAGCGCGGGGCGCGTGTGTTGCGCGCGAGTGTGTTTTCGGTTTTCGTCCGTCGTCGATGTCCACTTGTCTTCCTCTGTTTTTTCTTTCCCGTTGCTTGCGCGCCTCTCCTCCCGGCGCACACACGCAGCAGTGCACACACGCACGCCCTCTCGTGGCTGTCTGTCCGTCCCGCCAAGACACACGCGTCGACTCGCGCAGCACACACACGCCCCCGCCCATCGGTCGGCCTGCCCATCACGACTTCTCCCCCCTCCCTCCCTCCCCACACCATGTCCGCCCCCCCCGCCGCCCTGGAGGCCGCCGTCCTGGCGTCCGTCGCCGCCGTGGAGGCCGCCGTGGACGCCAAGCTGGCGGTGTTGGACAACATGGACGACGCCGACCTCGCGTCTGTGCGCGCGCGCCGCGTGGCCGAGATGAAGCGGGAAGCTGAATCCCGCGCCACCTGGCTGGCTGCAGGCCACGGCCGCGTCACCAGCGTGCGCGGCGACGCCGACTTTTTCGATGCCGCGCGCGGCGTGGAGCGCGTCGTCGCCCTGTTCTGGCGTCGCTCGCGCCCGTGTGAAGCGATGCAGGCCCTCGTCCGCACCCTCGCCCCCCGCCACGTGGAGACCAAGTTCATTGAAGTGGAAGCCGAAACCGTGCCCTTCCTGGCGGACAAGCTGAAAGTGTGGATGCTGCCGACGCTGGCGCTCATGGTGGACGGCAAGTCGGTGGACGCGGTTGTCGGCTTTGACGGCCTGCCGGGTGGCGACCGCGCCACCGCGTCCGTCCTGGAAGCCCGCCTCGTCGCGGCGGGCGTGTGCCGGGAGAACGGGTAGGCGGCCCCCGGCGCGGCGGCGGGCGGCGCGCGGCGGCGGATGGTGCGCGCGTGCAAGGTCGCCGACAGCGACGAAGACTCGGACTTTGATTGATTGATGTGGGAGAGAGGAAAGAGAGAGAGAGAGTTGCGGCATAATCTTGTAGTGGTGGTCTGTTTCTGGCACAGTGTTTTCATTCTGTTTTTTTTCGCCGCGCTCTGCAAACGAAAACGCAAAAAAAATCATCGTCCCTCCTTTCTAAACGCTGTGTGTGGGTATCAAGAAGCATGTCAGCGACCGCGACCAAACCGCCTGCTTCCACGCGAAGCAGGCCGGCGGTTGAAGGTGTGGGAAGTGTTGCGGCGACAAAAAGAACACGCGTCACTCTCCCCACGGGGTCGCACACTCTGTTTCATGTGCGCAGACGATGGCCACGCCCGTCATGCCACCGCCCCCGCGCAAGCACGGGGGTGGGTATGTCAGGGGCGGATGGAAGGCTGCGGATTGAGAGGCGGCCGACGCGAGGGCAACCCACACCAGCACGCACCTGTCTTTGTGCCGATCCAAACCGCCCAAACCCGACCTGTGTGGAAAATAAAAGTGGGAAGAAAGTTGGAGGTGTGTGTCCAAACACAAAAAAAAACAAAGGGTGTGGGGCGAACGTCTTCTGCAGCGGTCACGTGCAATCGCGCGCAGAATAGGTAATGCCGCCCCTGTGGGCGTATGATGTGCCGCCGACATGAAAAAAGCAGGTGCTTTTTGAAAGGACCTCGGCACTGACGACGGTGCGCGAGGGCTGGAGCAAGCGGGTTGTGGATTGTGGGGGGGGGCGCGTCCTGCAAGCAGGTGCGACCCGTCTCTCTCTCTCCCTCCCCCCCAGCGCCGCCGCCTCTCCCCTTCCCCATCAAACAAAACACTCGGTCAATAAGCGGAAAAATATTTTTTTCATGAGATTCATGCGGCCCGGATATGGAACCGTCGTGCATATCGTGTTCTCGTCACCGTGTTTTTTGGGGGGAGGTCGGGTGCGGCCGCCGCTTGGCGCATGGGCGTGGCCTGCGCGCCGCCACGCGCTAGTCTCTTCCTGTGCCTACCTCTAGGCAGGCTGCTGGTGCATGCACAGTGGTCTGCGTGCGAGGGAGGGAGTGGGGAGAGGGGCGCGTGGGCAGAGTGGGCGCGCGGCGGCCCCCGCACATCTGCGAACGGCCAAAAGTGTGAACGACGCTTTTGTCTCACCTCGGTCAAAAACGGTCACACCATGAACGCCGCCCTGCTGCGCCGCATCAACCTGCAGGAGTGCCTCCAAGAGGAGGCCGCCTCCGCGGGCACGCCGCGCGGAGATCCACCCGACGGCAGCGAGGCCTGGTGAGAGTGGTGAGGGGTCGGCGACGAGCGGTCACCCCGTTTCCGTTGCCCCTCTGTGCCCACCGTCCCGCCACACACACAAAACCCACACAGGACCGAACCCACGCTGCGTGCCTTCTACGGCGCCGCCCCGTGGCCACCCCCCCCGCCCGACGCGTTTGCTTCCTGGTTCCCGGCCGCCGCACGCACCCCCCCTCCCACCCCCCCTCCCACCGCCCTCGTCATCGCGTTCGCGTGCGCCGGGTCCGCGGAAGACATGTACACCAGCGAAGGCACGGGACCCCGGCGCGCCCCCTCCTCCCTGCTGGCGTGGGTGGCGGAGTCCGGCGCGCGCCTGCTCGCCGCCCAACTCCCCGGGCGGGCCCTCCGCCGCGGCGATCCCGCCCCCGCATCTGCGCAGGCGGTGGCGGGGGAGGTGCTGCCCTTGATCGCGCCCCTGATCATGGGGTCGAGGGAGGAGGGGGAGAGACACCCGCCCACCCCCTACATCATCCTCGGCCACTCGCTCGGCGCGTGGCTCGCGTTTGAACTCGCTGCAGCAGCCGCGTCCGCCGGCCTCCCCCCCCCCGCCCGCCTCATCGTGTCCGCCATGCCGGCCCCGTCCATCGGCCCAGCGTCCCGGCCGTGGCACGCGCAGGCGGGGCTGGACGCGGAGGGGCTGCGGACCGAGTGCCGCGCGTGGGGCATCGCTGAGGCGGTGTTCGAGCCCGCCGTGTGGACCAGTTACGAGTGCGTGCTGAGGGCTGATTTTAGGCTGTTTGACGAGTATGTGTGGCGAGGTGAGAGAGGTGGGGGAGGTAGAGGAAGCGGTGAGAGTGGGAGTCAAGGGCACCACTCACTCAGTCTAGACTCTGAAAATTGACCCACATTCCAACACTCCCCGCCACCACACACCACACCACCAGCCCCGCCCCCCCTGGCCTGCCCCATCACCGCCTACTATGGCGATGAAGACACACGCGTGACCCCGGCCATGGTGAGTGGGTGGCAGGGTGTGACGGCCGCCCCCACGCGCGTGGCGCGCGCGCGCGCGGCCCGCACTTGTGGCCGCTGCGGCCCGCGCACAAGGGCGAGTGGCTGGCGGCGGTGGTGGCGGTGGTGAGGGGCAGCTTGGGGGTGTGAGAGAGAGAGAGTGTGTGTGTGTGTTCAGGAAGCGATGTTTGGTGTTGCTTTATTTTGCGGTGGGCGCCGACGAAAAACGAAACGAACGAGAGAAGGAAAAACACAAACCGGGGGCGCGAAAAGTCTCGGCCACCCCTCACCCCACGACAACTCATCAAACTTCATCGTCCACCGTCGGGCTGCCTCGATTGGGGCGACACCGCCCCCCCCTCAAAGAAGGAACCCCCTCTGTAGGAGGCGGAGAAGGAGTGAATGTTCATCGTGGCGCGCAGGGACATGGGGGTGCCCAGCGGCGCAGACGCGGGGGGGCGGCGGCGACGCACTGCGACCGCGACGGTGGGAGTGCCGGAGGCGCGTCCAGCGATACCAGTGTCACCATCATCGCCTGCGTCTGCGACCGCGGATCTAGAAACAGCGACCTCGCCACCGTCCGCGCAGAGCGCGGCGGCCGCGGCCGCGTCGTCGCCCCGCCCATACACCAGCGTTCCCGCCACCATGATCGCAAACCCGGCCGCCTGCATGAGCGACCATGTGGTCCAGGATTCGCCCAGGTCGCCGCCTCCCACGCCGCCGTAGAAGAGGTCGAGGTCGACGATCCAGACAAAGAGGGTGCGCGACGTTTCGAGCACGGTGCGAAAGACGGCGCCCGCGGCGCCTGTCACCCGCATTCCCGCCACGTTGTACAGCATGAGGGCGGCGCCATCGACGGCCAGGACGGTGGCGATGGTGGGGGAGTGGCGGATCATCTGTGTGAGGGCGTGTGTGGGGGGGTGGGGGTGGGGGTGAAACACACCACCCTCTCCCTCATCCTCCCGTCCCCACCCTCTCCCCCACACCACACACACACACACTCACGTGCAGCGTGTCCCTCGTGTCCTCGTGCACACCATCCCCATCCCTGCCCGGCAGACGCGCCACCAGGGGCAGCATGGCCCCCACCATGGCGGCGGTGCCGAGCACGCCCTCCCACCCCACGATGACGAGGGGCGCCATGGCCAGCCCTGCATCGCTCATGAAGTGGTCCTCAAACGTCAGCTGAGCCGCTTGCACAGCTTGGGACGCGATGATGAGGCCCATGCCGGCCAGCATCTCGGCGGGGGGGACGGCGCGCGTGCGGGAGCCTTCGCCCGACAGGACGGACGCGGCACCGACGGCCGCGATGCCGGCCACGCAGCACCCGATGCCAGCATAGTGCAGCTTGTTCAGGGTGCGCCCCAGGAAGGTGACGGAGAAGAGGGCGGCGAAGAGCATCTCGGCGCCCCGCATCATTTGGTAGACGGAGGCCTGTGTGAGGGGAGGGGAGGAGGAAAAGGGGAGGTCGGAAAATGCGGGGGGAACACACACACACACACACACACACACACACACACACACACACACACACACACACACACACACACACCAACCTCTCTCCCAGCTTCCCCACACACCCTCTCAAACTCACCGTCACACTCAGCAACCCCACATTCATCAGCACGGTGGCCACAAGGTCGAAGGCGGTGGGCACTGCGAGGAGTGCGGCGCGGCGCAGCTCCGCGCGCAGGGGGGAGTGGCCGGCCTGGCTGGTGGCGCCACCGTCACCCCCGTCCAGCAGGGGGTCGGACGCGTCTCCATCTTCTCCCTGCTGCCGCCGCCCCCTCGCCTTGGCTTTGGCGGCTTTTTCTTGGGCCAGCGCGACGGGCAGGCAGAGCGCCATGCCCGCAAACATGACGGCCGTCATGGCCCACGGCTTGCGGAAGCGCTTCATGTGGCCGTCCAGGCCGGGGCCGCGCAGTTCGTAGACTATGGGAAGGCGGGGAGTTGTGGAGGGAGAGGTTGAGCGAGGGAGGGGGCGCGGCAACTTGTCACGTGTGGGGCGCGCGCGCGCACACACGCACACACTATGGAAGTGTGGGGCATGTATAAAGCGCGTGCCCACGCCTGGGCGCAAAACAGCGGGCGCGTGTGGCCGCTCTCCCTCCCAACACGCCGCATTCGCTGACCTATTTTGGCGAGCAGGGACGCCGTCGTGCCGAACACGACCAGGCCGCCCACAGCGGCCAGGAAGAAGGGGTTCGTGAAGGAGGACATGGTAGCGGGGGGGAAGGGGGGGTCTGTGCGGAGATAGTGGGAGGCAGCCCAGGGCAGAGTTTTCTCGCGTAGGCGCCGGCTCTCTCAATTGAGTCGTCGGTGTGCGGAGAGCGCTCGCCGAAAACAAAACGCATCGCTCCGTTCCAATCCCCGGGGTCCCCTCCGCGCCCGGTCCAGACGGGCGCGCGTGTAGACGTGGTGCAGGGCAGGCGCCTCCCCTCCACCCAAACCATGCCGTCCCGCCGCCCCCCCTCCCGCGCCCAGCTGGCGTTTGACTCGCTGCTGGCGCCCGACGACGACGACCCACCCTCCGCGCCCCGACCCACCCGCCGCGCCCCCTCTCCCCCCCGCCGCGATGCACGCCTGCCTCGGCACGCGTTCACTCTGCGTGAGGATGCGTCGGCGGCGACAGCGGTGGGGGCGGCGGCAGCAGACCCACTGACAACGCTCGTGCGTCGCTTTCCGACTGCGGACGCCGACCTGTTGGCCGACACTCTCGCCGGGTGTGGCGGCACCCTGGCCGCAGCGTTAGAAGTTCTGGCCGCGTTGGGCATAACGGAGGGCCCCCCTCCACCCATCCGCACACCCGCCGCCCCGGTCGACGCGGCCCGCCCCACACCCTCAGTCTGGGACGGGCTGTGGGGCGGCCTCCCTCCCGACGTCCAGGCCGTCATCTGGGAGGCGCTGCCCTCCCGCGATGCCGCCCGTGCCGCCCCCACTTGCCGCGAGTTTGCCCAGCGCGCGGCGGCGGGGCGGGCGGCGGTGCGCACACTGCGCGCGCCGCGCGGCGCAGCGCCTTCTGTGGTTGCCGCCATGGTGGCCTCCCACCCGCGCGCCACGGGGCTGGACCTGGCCAAGTGGGACAGGCTGGATGGGGAGGATGCGGATGATGTGCTGCTCGCTGTCATGGCTGCCGCTGAAACGGGGGAAGCGCGGCGCGCGCGGCGGCTGCAGGCGCTGACGCTGCCCCCGGGGGATGGTCTGTCTGACGGCGCCATCGCAGCCGCCATCGCCCGCCTGACCGGCCTGCACCGTATCACGATAGCTGGGTGCGACGCGGCAGGCGACGGCACCGCGCGCTCGCTGCTGCGGTACAGGCGGGCAGAGCCAGCGTGGGTGAGCGACAACAAAGACGACGCCGACGCGTCTGCCCGTCCCCTCGACCCTCACTCCACCCTGCCCTCCACCACGACCGCCGGACTGGTGGCGGCGGGAGTTGCACGCGCGGCGGGATCCGCCGTCCCGCGCCGCGTCACCCCCCGCCGTCCGCCGGCCGGCGGGTTGACATCGGTGGCACTGCGCGGCGCGCGCGCACTCACAGGCGTTGGTGCAGCCTCCCTGCTGCGGGAGCGCGGCCTGGAGTCCGTGGACGTGTCCCACTGTCCTCGGGTTACGGATGCCTGCTTGCGAGCTCCTCTGGGGGCCAGCCTGGCGGCCGTGGACGCGCGCGGCTGCCGCGGTCTGCGGCGGGTGGCTCTTCTGGACGCGACGGCAGCCCCCTCCCTCACCACCCTCACGCTGGCCGCCTGCCCTGGGCTGGAGGCGGTGACGTTGAACTTGCCATCCCTCATCACGCTGTCAGTGTCGGGGTGCCGGTCCCTGGTTGAACTGGAGGTGTCCGCGCCCTCCCTCACCGCGCTCGCTGCATCGGGGTGCCCCTCCCTCACGACCCTGTGGCCGGCGGGCGCCTGCCCCGCCCTGGCCGACGTCAACCTGTTTGGCGCGCGGAGCCTGCCCAGTGCGGCGCTGGAGCCCGCGTTGGCGGGGGCGGCCACGTTGACGCGGCTCGTCGTCAACGGCGGCACGTCGTTGTCCCGCCTGCGCGTGCCCTCCCACTCTCTCGCCGCCCTGGATGCTGCCGGGTGTGGCGCCCTGGCTGAGGTGGCCACCAGCAGCAGTGGGCTGACCGAGTTGAGGCTGGATGGGTGTGGTGCGCTGGCCAGGCTGGAAGTGATCGGCGCGCCGCGCTTGCGGCTGTTGCGCCTGGACGGCACGGACCGCCTGCCGGCCGGGGTGAGGGCGGCGGTGGCGAGGTTGGTGAGGAGAGGGAGGGGCGCGTGAGCTTGTGTGAAGCGCTCGTGGGGTTGGTTTCTTGCAAGAGGCACGTGCCGCGGACACGGAGGGAAACGCGTCAGTCGGGGAGCGAAAACGAGCGGGGTTTTTCTCTCACACCTCGCTCGCGGGCGGCCTATCCACGCTCCCTAGGCCGCCCGCTCCCTGCTCTCCCCCCCCCTCCCCCCACAACCCACACACACGGACTGTGCGCGACTGTTGGTCACCCATGCAGGTGAGAGGAGGGCGCCGGCACCTGGAAATGCAGCGCCTTTCCAAAACCCGACGCTCGCCATGCGAGTGCAGAGCGGCCCGCTTCCCCGCCACCCACCGCGCCCCCCGCCCGCCACACTCCCCACCTTCCCCCACTAGAGCTCGCCCAGGACCCACACTCACACCCCACCCCCCTCCCCCCCCACGCATCCGCAGCCGTCCCGCCAGTCGGCGCGCGCCGCGGCCCGCGCGGCCGAGCCCGCACCAGCGCCCCCGCCCCCAGCCACGGCGCCCCCGCCCGGCGGCCTGGCCACCTCCCTGCGGGCGGCGCCGGCGCCTCCTGCGCCTCTTCCCCCCCCACCCCCGCCCGTGGTGGCGCCCGTGCCGGAGGACCAGGTGGTGGCAAAGGGGCGCGACAAGACGTACCGCGGCGTGCGGCAGCGGCCGTGGGGCAAGTGGGCGGCCGAGATTCGGGACCCCACGGTGGGGCAGAGGCGGTGAGTGTCTCGGGAGTGGGGGAGTGGGAGTGGGACGAGGGGCCACGCGTTCGGGGGGAAGGTGCACGCTGCGAGCGAAAAGCGCACGTCGGGGAGGGAATGGGGGTGCCCCACGCGGCCACGGCCCCCGACTTGCCACCTGCCTCCCTTGGCCAAGTGATGCTCGCGTCTCATCACGCGCCCTGCGTGGGTCGGGTCGCGGGTTGGGGGCCGCGGCAGCGTTGGGGCAGGGGGGCAGCGTCGTTCTGTGCGCGTGGCTAGCTCGGGGGCGAAAACCACACCACACGCGGTTTCTTTGGTTTCCCGCCCACTCGAAACCACCCACACCCCTCCACTCTCCAGCTGGCTCGGCACCTACGACTCGGCCGAGGAAGCCGCCCGCGCGTACGATGCAGCGGCGCGTGCGATTCGGGGCCCGTCTGCCCGCACCAATTTTCCGCACGAGGTCGACAATGTCGCCGCCCCCGAAGTTTTAGCTGCCATGCTGCAGGCCGGCGCCAACCGGGCCGCCAACAAGCCGTCCAACCAGGCTGGAGGCGGTGGTGGTGGTGGTGGTGCGTCTGCGCCGCGTCCTGCCGCGCCGCGGCCGGCGGGGGGTGCCGCGCCCCCCGCGCCGCGCGTGCCGCCACCGCCGCGCGCGCCGGAGCCGCCCCCCATCACGTTTGGCGGGGCGGCGCCGCCCGTGGGGTCACTCGAACAACCCCTGATCGACAACCACGCGTTGCTGGTGGCGCGCGCGCGCACGGGGGCCGCCCTGGCGCCGCGCGACCCGCCGCTGTTGCCCGCCGCGTCGCCGTCGTCGGCGGTCGCGCCCCCCCACCACGGCGGCATCCCTGTCAACCCGCACACCCACGCCGTGCACTCGTCCACAGCCGCCTTTGACACGCAGCACGCGGCGGCGGCGGCGGCGACGGCATGTGCACCGCTGGGCGCCCCCCATCACGTGCCTGCACCCTCCACCCCCGTACCCCTGCCCTCCGGCCGCCCCGCCGCCGTGCGCGGCTCCCCCGCCGACGCGGCCGCCGCGCCCGGCACCTCGTGGGCCGCCGTGGCGGCGGGGCGGGCGGCGGCTGCGGCGCCCCGCCCCGTGCCGTTTGGGCGGTCGCCCAACGGTGGCGGCGTGAGCGGCGGCGCGAGCGCGGCCCCCCCCATCCTTTTCGGCACCTCCCCCTTTGGCCGCTCCGTCGACATGGCGGACGTCTGCGCCGCCCTGATGGAGGGCGGGCGCGCCACCGTGGACCCGCTCAACATGGGGTCGCTGCGCGCCGAGCTGGATGCTGCGACCGCGGGCGGCGCGGCGCGCGGCGCGGCGGCAGCGGCCGCTGCTGCTGCGGTCGCGCGCCACCCGCCCACCGCGCTCGGCGGGTTTGGCCGCGCCGCCTCCGCCCCCGCCCCCGCCGCCACCACCACCACGGGGTGGCACCAGCCCGCTCCCTCGGTCGCGGGCGGCGACGACGCCCTGATGTCGATGTCGCCGGATGGTGTTGGGTTCCACGCTCCCGGCTCGTCGCACGCCGCGGCCGCCGCGGTCGCGGGTGGCGTCGGCGTCGGCTTTGCGCCGGGTGTGCCCGCGTTCCGGGACACCGCGTGGGCGAGGGGCACCATGATCGACAACGCGTGAAGAGTGTGGAAAGTTTAAAGCAGAGAGCAGAGGATGGAAGAAACCCACGACAACAGTCAAAAAAACACTGCCCCCCTTTTTTTTTTAATCCCCCGCCCCCTGTTTTTGTGTGCCATGTTCCTTTTAATTGTGCGCTGTGTGCTGCGCTGATTTGCTGGTTTTCTGGCGCGGGAGGGCGCGCGTGGTGAGGAGGACATACCTCCCCACCACGCGCGTTTATTGCCCGCACCCCCCCCCCCCGTTTTCCCCCCACCTGTGTGATTGTGGCGGCACCCCCTGCCGCCCCCCCCATTTTCCCTCTAGGGACGCGCCCTGTCCACGTGAAACAGTTTGGCTGTTCCCCTGGGCGCGTCACTTGTGTGTGTGTCCTTTTTTTCTTTTTTTCGACCATTTGATGACCCCCCCCAACCCCCCCGCTTACCTTTCCTCCTTCTGCGCTCGCTGTGTTTCAGAGTGCTCCATTTCGCGCCTTTCGTTTGCTTTTGTACATATGCAAGAAAAACAACAACACGCCCCCTTCTCGCAGAAAAAAAGAAAACACGACCGCTACACAACGAAAAATGAGTTTTGCGCGCCATTCCGCCCCCAAAATTGCGTGGCGCGCGCCTCCCTCCTCGCCTCCCGCTCTCGCCCGGCTGCACACAAACACGCAGAGCACCCTACCCTACCCCCCCCCCCCTTGCCTCCCATGCCGGGCGCCCTCGCCCGCGCCGCGCGCCGCGCCGCCCTCTCCCTCTCGCGCTCCAACACCCGCTCCGTGGGTGACCTCCCCGTCAAGCCCAACCCCCACATCGAGGCCTGGTCCACGTCGCGCGAGCACATCGAGGAGACGCACACGTTTGACGGGCGCGCGTTTGCACGGGCGGCCGCCTGGATCGTGGGGTTTCCGCTCGCGCTGTACGCGGGCATGACGACCGAGTTTGGCAAGGCGGACGACCTGGCGGGGCGGGACCACAGGAAGGTGATGGGGGGCAAGGCGGTGTGAAGAGGAGGGAGGGGTGGCTGGGAGCACCAGACAAGGTGCGATTGGTGGGCCGACCCCTTGTTTTTGTTTTTTGTCGCGCTCCTCCTGTGTCGGCTTGCCGCGTGTCGACGTGGTGCGATCGAGGGAATGGCGACGATGTAAACGTGTTTGATCCCGCAAGTAAAGCGGGTAGAATGAAAAATGAAAAGCGTTTTTTGCTTTCTCACTCTGCGCTCTCTCTTCTTCTCCCTCTTCGACCCACCCCAGAACGCACACCCACCTACCCACCCACCCACCCAAGCCCCATGTCCGACGTGATTGTGTAGTGCCTGCCGGCCGGCGTGGGTGGGGGACGGGTGGGGCCAAAAAAAAAAAGTCTAACCCACCCAAACCCACCCAAACGCGCCCCAACCCACTGGAACCCACCGAAACTCACCCCAACTCACCCTCGCAAACTCACCCCAGTACGCCCTCGTCACCGCATTGCACTCAGCCAACGTTTTGCTGGCCGACGCGCGCAAGGCCGGCGACGCGGCCGCCATTCAGGCCGCCGAAGCCGCCGTTGCCTCTGCCCAAGCCGCCGTCACTCAAGCTCTCGACGACGGCCGCGTCTTGTCGGCCGCACACATCCTGGATCTGCCGCTCGACTGCGTTGCGTTCATCATTGAGATGCTGGGAGAGGGGCACGTCGTGGACACCTGGCGCGCAGCCGACGTGGCCCGCGTGTGCGGCGACTGCCGTGCCGCTGCGAAGCTCGTCCCCATCCACGCGGAAGCGGATATGGGACTGCTCAAGGATGTGACGGAGCGCGACGCCTGGCTTGCGGGTCTGGCCGCGCACCCGACCGTGCGCCACGTCACCTTTAAACACTTCCAAGCCGAGGGCGACCTCGAGTTCGTCGAGGATCTGTCGGACGACGACTTCTACTGAAGGGAGAGAAAGAGAGACACACACCCACACCTAGACACAGAACGCACAGAGTGTTGTTACTTTCATTTGGTTTGATTTGCTGAAGTCGCGGGCGTGTGGGCGAGATGAAAAACACACAGAAAAACAAAAAAACAGACACCTTTCTTTCTACACCCCCGCCTCGACATCCCCCACCACCGTCAACCCAGGCACCTTGGCCAGCGCCCCCGCCAGCAGCGCTTCTCTCTCCGCCCGCGTGTACCACGGCAGGAACCACCGGGCCGGGTGGCGCCCAAACACGGAGGCCCAGTTGGCAGAGCGGGTGCCGAGTGTGTATGGCCACTGGGCGCCCGGGGCAGCCTGCTTCTCATACGCTTCAATCGTGGTGGCGTTGCGCGACACCAGACCTCCATGCATGATCATGAACCCCGCCAACGCCAGCGCAAAGGCGGCGTCCAGCACGGCGGCTGCGAGGATGGCGACCGCGGCGCCCGAGGCCGGGTCGCCTGATGATGATGTGACTGCCCGCGCAAAGGAGGCGGCCAGCATGGAGGCGCCCATGATGGAGGCGAGAAAGGTGTAGACGAGGAAGAGCAGGAAGGACTGATGTGGGGAGAGGTGTGCGTGAAGGCAAGGGTTCAACCTCCCTCTCCCTCCTTCCCCTCGTCTCTCCTCCCTTCTCACCTTATAATTCAGCAACCCCACCGTGTTCACCACCCACACACAATAATGGTCCATCCTCAGCACACACCTGCCCGCCACCGAGTCGTGGTGCGCGCGGTCGGGCTTCCACGCGCGACACTTTTTGCACCAGCGCGCGCGCGCGGGGGCGCCCAGGGCGCGGGCGGCGGGGGGGGGGGGAGGGGCGGTCAGCAGGTGTTGCAGCTCGGTGTCGGCTTGCTGTTGGGTTTGGGGAGGGGAAAGCAAGGGGGGGTGGAGGCGCGCGCCGAAACACACAGTCGCCCTACCCACCTCCTGCTCTCTCCCCCACTCACTCACCTCGTCCGTTTCAAAGGGGTGCCACCCGCTGGGCACGCAGCCCGGCGCCACCACGACGCACGCGACGTAGGCCGTGATCGCGGCAGCCACACACACCACAAACAACGCGAGCGCCGCCACCAGCCCCAACGACCGGGCGAGGGGGCCGGCCCGCACGAGGGGGGCGTAGGAGGCGAAGACGGCGCCCAGGGACAGGCCGAAGATGGCGAGCACGATGAGGACCATGACCTGTGTGGGGAGGAGAAGGGGTGAAGAAAAAACGAAGGCAGCGCGCCATGGTGTGAAGTGTTGCCGGTTTGCCGCGCCTCACAGCGCCGCAACGCCGCCCTCTCTCCCCTGTCAATACACACACCACATACCCAGAAGGCGAGAAGGCCAGAAGGCCAGAAGGCGTGTGTGTGTCGTCCACACAAGCACAGCCGTCCCTCGCTTTCCCACTCACCTTGCCAATGTGCCTCAGCCAGCGACAAAACCGAAACACGTCAAACGACGTGACGTCGACGGACGCCATGGCTCTCCCCGTGGACGCTAGTGCCTGCAGGAAGCCGGGGGGCGGGGGCCGTGGCGACACCAGGCGCGCTTGCGGAGGGGCCAGAGCACGCATTGGGAGAGGGAGGGGGGGGGGGGGGGGGGGCGGAACGAAAGAGAAAAGCAAGCGTCGAGAAAACCAAACCGGAGAGTGGTCGAGCGCGAGAGAGCAGAGAGCACGTCTCCCTCCCACGTCTCTCCACGAGAGAGGAGAGGAAAAGGATGGGAAGCAACGATGTGTGAAACAACAAAAACGTGTGCTGCTTTCTGGCCCGTGTCCACCCGCCGTGCGACCGCGCGTCGACGACCAGCCACGGCGCTCGCTTCTTTCCACCGGGCGGCCCGCCCCCCCAGCACCCGCGCCCCGCGTGCGCGTGGCGCACGAATGTCTGCACACGCGCCGGCCCCGCCACCGCCTGCTGCGGCGGGCGGGGGCGGCGGGGGCGACGCCAAGGAGCCGTATGGTGAGAGTGTGGCAGTGCGTGCGTAGCGCATGATGGGCGAGAGCGCGAGTGTGAGGGCGGGCCGTGTGGGGATTGGGTCTCCTCGTCGCCCAGCCACCTCACCCCCTGGTCACCCACCCACCCCCGTCCCCCACCCCACCAGGCGTCCACCTCTGGCACGCCCGCCGCGCCGCCTGGACCGCCCTCTCCCCCTCCCGCGCGGCGGCGTCGGGGGGGGAGGGAGGCGCCGCCGCCGCCCCTGGCCGCGGGGCGCGCCCCCCGACGATCGAGCCCGACGCGGTCTATGACGACCTGCTGGCCACCACCACCCCCTTCGCCCAGCCCATCCCCTTGCCCGAGATGGTGGACTTCCTGGTGGACACCTGGATCGAGGACGGTCTGTATTGAGGGAGGAGGTGGGTGTGTGGGGGGGGGGGGGAGAGGCAACGTGTGTAGAAAGGTGTCTGAACCAACAAACAAAAACCCCACCGAGAAAAACAAGTGCGTGCAGTGTCTCTCCACCCTCTTCTCTTGTCTTCACCCCAGCGCCACCCAGGCCGCCCGCTCGCGCGGCGCCAGCAGGAATGGGTCGGCCGTCCACCCTTGGGCCGCCAGCGCGGAGCCAAAGGTGCGGCCGTACTTGCGCCCAACAGCCACCCCCCTGTCCAACGCGGCCTCCGCTGCGACTCCACTCCCGCGCTCCCGCCTCGGCAGCGTCTCCAGCTCGCGCCGGGATGCGGCGGCCGCCAGAATGGCGGCGACAACGTCGGAGGGGCGCGCGTCAGAGCGCAGCGCGACGCGCAGGCGGCCGGCTGCGACGCCCGGGAGCATGGCCCCCAGCAGGGCAGCCACAGGAGGTGGAATGGCAGCACTCGCCCATGGTGGCGGCAGCACAGTGACCAAATAGCGGTCTCTGCCGCCGCCAAACGCGCGCGACCGCGCGAGCGCGCGCGTCAGCTGGGCGGGGGCCGCGACCGCGTCCTCCAGCGGCGCCAGGCGCAGGGCGACGCCCGACCGCCGGGCGGCAGCGACGCCGGATAACAAGGGTTCCAGGGACGCTGTTTGCGCGGGGGACGGCACCTGCCGCGCGGTGGGGGTGAGGGAAGCCAGCCACGCGTCGGCAGCCAACTCGCAGCGCACGCGGTTCAAAGTCCGCAAGTGCACCGCCTTCAACTCGCCCCAAATCGCCACCAAGTCGCCCACCGCGAGCACACCCAGCAAGGCGAGCGGCACGCGGGGTGGGCCGGGTGGGGCGCCTGTCACTGCCGCGACTGCCGCCGCTTTCGCCGCGCCGCGCCGCAGCGTCGCGACGCACAGCGCCAACCCCACCGTGTCCACCACCATCTGTTGGGCCTGCGCCTTGGCGGTGATGTCGGCCAGGTTGCCCCGCGTCGCAAAGGACGCCCCAAAGGAGGGCTGCGTCGAGATGTAAGTTGTGAGGCCGACGCTTTTCCCGACGTTGGCGGCTGCGGCCAGCGCGAGAAACTGACCCGGAAACTTGGGCGTCGCCAGCTCCAGTCCGACGGACGCTGTGAACAGCAACGATGTGGCAAACCTGAACCGTTTCAAGTCGGAATCAAAAGAGTCGCCAAACCGGGTGGCGGCGGACAGGCGGCCGAGGCGGCCGAGGCCGTCTTTCAACAACCAGTTGATGCCTGCAGCCGCTGGTAAACTGCGCCTCGCCCCCACCCCCACCGCCTGCAGCAACGCCTGCGTCGCAAAGTTGGTCAACATGGAGGAACACAGGCGGTGCCCCGCCCGCCACCGGCAGTAGGACCAGTAGTCTGGGGTGACGTCCTGCGCGCGCGGAAAAAACGCGCGCCACGCGGCCGCGCGCGCGTCGGCCGCGAGCTCGGCGGCGGCCGCGCCCACGGCTTCCCCGCCTGAGGCGGCGGAGGCGGGGGAGACGGGGCGGACGCGGGAACCGTCCCACACGTAGCGGCGGCGGGTGGCGCCTGGAGAGTGGTGGGTGGTTTGGGAGGTCGGTGTGCGACCGGTTTGGTTTTCGACGCATTTGTCGGTGACTCTCGCTCTCTTGCGCCCCTCGTCCACTCTCTTACCTCCACACTCACCATCCCCCACCCCCACCGGAAGCTCCTGCAGCGGGGGCGGTGGCTTGCTGTGCAGCCACCACCCGCGCGGCGCGGCCGCGACGGCTGTGAGCGTGGCTAGCGGCGCGACGGAGCGGCGGGGGCGGCGTCGCAGCAGGGTGGGCGTGTCGTGCGATAATTCAAACATCAGGTCGGGGGGCGGTGCTGTCGGCCGCCGCCGGGAGAGGCGGAGGGAGGAGCGGCGCCCCATCGTAGGCAATTTGAGAGGGAAGGAGGAAAACTCCCGTTTTGTGTGTCGGCGTTTGTCTGCTCTTTTCTTCGCCTCCCTCCGCCCGCACCAGCACACAAGCATTCTCTCCTTTTCTCTCTTTACAGTTTCAGCGCATGAGCCCCCGCCTGCATCCAGGGGTGTACCAGGTACGCGCCCAGCGTGACGACCGCAATCGTCGCGTAGGGCGCGCGCGCCCACTCCCTCCAATATTCGGGCGGCAACTGTTGCCGCCCATCCAGAATGGCAGCAAACGGCACCCACGACGTCCGAGCTGCGACCGCGTCAAACGCGGCCCCATGCTTGCGCTTGAGGCGGAAGTCGCCGTGGGGCAGGGAGAGGGCATGGTGCGCGCACAGCGCGAGGGAGGCCGCGAGCACAAACGACGACCCCGTCCACACTGTGTGCGCGGCACACCACAGCGCCTGGCCCCAGGCTTGGGGGTGCCTCGTGATTCGGGTGACGCCCGTCTCCCACAGGTGGAGCTTGGGCTCGTCCACGGCGGCGACTTCCAGCAGGTTGAAGGTGGATGGGTAGAGCAGGAAGAACGAGATGTAGTTGGCGGCCCAGACACCAGCATGCACGCCTGGCACGCCCCGCACATCCCACAGGGCGATGCCATCATACCTGTGGTTGATGAAGTAGGCGACTGACGCCGCGGCGAGGGGGAGGGAGAGGGAGGCAAACAGGACGCGCCAGGCACGGGGGCCGATGAGACTCTCACCCCACGGCCGTGCAAAGGCCAGGCCCGAGTGGACCGCCGCAAAAAAGGCCAGCTGCAGCACCATGGAGGCGGAGGAGTTGTCCCCGGTGAGGGCGTCGAAGCCGGCGACGTAGGCGCGGGCGAGGCCAGTGTCGGGGGAGAGCCAGACCTTGTGTGGGGTGGAAAAAAGGGGTGAGTTTGATTGTTTCCGTTGTCTCTCTCCTTTCACCTCTCTCACTAGACTCACTATCTCTCCAACATCACTTACCACCCACAGCAGCACCATGACGACCGTCAGCTCGCCCCCGAAAAAGGCCCACCGCCCGACCGACTGCGCGCTGAGTTCAAAGGCGGCTGCATCCTCCCCAACCAGGGCGGGGGTGGAGGTCGTCACAGGGTCTGGTGTGGATGACGTCGACGGCCCTGGGTCGGTGGACGCGGCGGGGGGGTGGGGACAGGGGCGGCTGGGGCGGAATGCGGTCGGAGTGGCGCGTGGTGTGGGGCGCGTCGGGGTGGTCATCGGGCGGCGCAGGTGGCGAATTGCCAACGTGCAACGCATCGTGACGTGTGTGGGAGGGAGGCGAGGGCGTGGTTGACCCCGACGGGGCGGCGGAAAAAGGGAGAAAGAGTGGGTCGGCTTAAATTGAGCAAACACAGAACGAGCGAATGCCGGGGCGCACCAAACGCGCCCGCCCCGCCCCGTCAGGTGAGGGCGTGGCGCTCAGCCCGCCCTCTGGCGATGCCACCAGCATCCCTCCTCCACACGCGCTCCTCTCCCTGCCCGAGTGCCTGCTTTCGCGCGTCGCGTCCCTGCTCGACCCAGCGCCAGACCTCTTTGCCCTCGCCTCCACGTGCGCCCGCCTGCGCAGCGTGTGTGCGGCGCCCCACCTGACGCGCGTGTATGTGGACCCCGGGCTGGCGGCGGAGCTGGCTGAAGGGCGGCGTGAGCGCAGGCCGCCGAGGGCGCGCGTGGTGTGTGCGACGCTGGAGGCTGCGCTGTCTGTAGCGAGGCCTGGCGATACCGTGAGGTTATCACAGGGCGTGCATGCATGCCCAGATGAAGGCCTGGTGGTAAACAAATCCGTGCGAATCGAGGGCGGCGCAAACGGCGCGCGCGTCGCCGCGCCCGCGCCCAGCGCGGCCACCCCGCCCACCCTCACGCTGGCCGCGCGATCAGCCGGCGTCTCCCTCCACAACATCACCCTAGATGGCGCCCCCTCCTCCCCCGCCCTGCTGCACGTGGCGGGCGCCGCGCGCATCGACGCCTGCCGCGTGCTGGGCCACCTGCAACCCCCCGTCGTGTCGGCCGCGGTGGCGGTGCCGCCAGAGGCACCTCCCTCAGCCCGTGCTGCCGCCCCTGGCGGCTGCCTGACCATCAGCGAGACCATTGTGTCGGGCTCGCGCGGGGGCGCGGCGGTGAGAGCCGACGGGTCGGGGCGCGTGGCCGCTGTGCGCGGTGTCCCCCTGCCTCGCGGTAGCGTGCTGCTGTGGTGCGAGGTGGATGCCGCTGGTCTGGACAATGATGCAGGGTGTACTAGAAAGTGTTTTGATTTGTGATTGTGCTCTGTTGTGCGTGTTTTTTCCGTCTGTCCCTACAAACAAAAAAACCCTCCTCCTCCCCCTTCTCTCCTCTCACTCCACATCACACCTCAAACACGATCTTGCCGCGCGTGTGCCCCGCTTTGAGGTCTGCGAACGCGGCCTCCGCGTCGTCCAGCTTGCGCAGGGGCGCTGACACAATGGCGCGCAGCTTGCCGGCGGCCACCAGGTCATTGAACCCTTTCAAACCCTCAGCAGCGTGAGACACCGACAGCACGGTGACGCCATACTTGGGCCCCGCCCCCAGCAGCGCCCTGGCCTTGCCTTTGACGATTTTGGGGACAGAGGTGCCGCTGTTGAGGATGGATTGGAACCTGCCTTTCTTCGCGGTCAGCGCGTACACCTCATCCTCCACCGCGCCCCCCATCACATCGATGACGGCGTCAAAGCCGCCCTCCGGGATGACGCCAGGCGACGCGTTGGCGGCCAGGGGCCCCTTGGTGTAGTCCAGGGGCGTCGCCCCCAACTCCTTGACAAAGGCCTGGTTTTTGCCGCCCGCCGTGCCCACCACGCGGGCGCCGCGCGCCACCACCAGCTGCACCGCCAGCGAGCCGACCCCCCCTGCAGCCGCGGTGACGAGGACGGTGTCGCCCCGCGCCACGCGGGCCGCGTCCAGCGCTTGCAGCGCGGTGAGACCCGCCAGCGGCAGGGAGGCGGCGTCGGTGGGGGGCAGGGCCGGCGGGCGGTGGACGAGGCCGGACGTGGGCACTGCCACGTATTCCGCCAGGGTTCCCAGGGGTGCGGTGGCGGACACGATGCCGTAGACCGCGTCGTCGACGGCAAACTCCGACACGCCGGCCCCCACCGCAACGATCGTGCCCGCGAAGTCGGCCCCCGGGACGCAGGGGACGCGGGCGACGGGGCGGGGCAGCATGCCGTCGCGCAGCTGTGGGTTGGTGTGGTGTGGGTTTGGGGGGGGGGGGGGGGGTCAAACGGCAATCACAGGCAGAAACGTGCCTCACCCGCGCCTCCCACCTGTCCATCCCACGCACTCCCTTCCCACCCACCTTGAAGTCGATGGGGTTGATGGCGGCGGCTTGGACATTGACCAGCACCTCGCTCTTGGCGGGAGTCGGCACCGGCAACGTGACCGTCGCCAGCGGCCCGCCAAAGGACGTGTACTGGACGGCGCGCATGGTGGTGGGGAGCGACATTTGGTGTGGGCGTGTGTGAGGGAGCGGGTTTGACGCGGGCGCGGATGGGGGAGAGGTCGAGAAAAGAGGCGACTGAATGCGTGTTTTTCTTGCCCCTCGCTCGACGACGCCCTCACATCAAAAAGAAAAAAAAACGCCCGGCCGCCCTCGGCGCGCCTCCCGTGCGCCGGCCCTCCAGTTTTCACCCGCTCACACATCGATCAAGCCACCACTCTTGCACGACCGACCGCCATGCCCCTGCTAGGGCGCACGCCGCCCGCGTCTCCGTTTGAGGCGGCTGCAGCACACGATGCGTCCAGCGATGGCTCTGTCGGCCCCTCTCCCAGCAGCAGCTGCTTCAGGTGGGTAGGCGAGGGGTTGAACGATACTATGTTTGAGCGGCAGAGGGACGCCGGTCGCGCGTGCGTTACGGCGGCGGCGGCGGGGGGGAAGGCGGGGGCGATGTCCTTGTGGGCTTTCGCATTCGCACGCCCCCCGACCTCCCACCTCCTCCCACCTCCTCCAGACGATCGCTAACATGGACGGTGCTTTCGCCACGTCGTAAGCTAGGGCGTGATGCTGCTGGGCGAGCCTCCCTGCCTGGAGCCAAGGCAGTCGTCACCCCTGTCCCCTCAGCTCGCCCCGGCTCTGCCCCCCAATACCACCCGTCCCCCACCGGCAAACCGCCCCGCCCCAGGCCAGCCGCCACGCTGACGCTGCCCACATTGATCCGGCCGGGGTCGGCCCCTGACCCCGCCATGGCGGATGAAGCGGCCGCCAGGTTGCGGCAAGTGTTTAGGCAGCGCGCGGCGCTCGCTCACGCGGCCTGGCCCGACGGCGGCGAGGGACGGGGCGCCACGTGGCCCAGCCCTTTCAGGAGCAGGGGTGGCGACGGATCGCAGGAGCCGCGCGGCCGGTCGCCACGGTCACCGTCGCAGCACGGGCGCACGCTGGAGGACTCGCCGTCGCGCATGCACAGCGGCAAGGGGTGGGGTGGTGAGGATGCCAAGTCTGGCACTACTCCTCAGCGATCCTTTGGCGACCGCCACCGGGGCGCCCTGGTGGCGACAGCTGCCGTGTGTGTCGCCGCCGCGCACTGGCGCACTGTGGCAACCATCCTCACCACCCTGGCCCCCTCCCCGGCGTCCGCAGTCTTGATGGTGGCTGCCCTGGCTCTGCTGACCGTGGCTGGCGTTTTCAGCCTCGCGCTGACTGCTGGCCGCGACGCCGTCGCCTCCGCCCTGCACGGCCTGGCCTCCGTCGAGCGCCTGTGTGCCGTCATCGACTCACTCGGCCTACTCCCCATCCTGCTGGCCCGCCTGGAGGCGGAGCTGGGGGCGGTGGGCACCGACATTCGCACCATACGGCGCAAGGCGGACTGGCTGCCGTCGAGGCCACGCGGGCGGGAGAGCGCGGCAGCAGCGGCATGATTTCGCGTCAACACTTCATTTCATCACTTTTTCTTTCTTTTCTCTTCCAGATGCCCCCCTCCCGTCCGTTTTTTCGTCACATCCGTTTTTTCTTCGCGCAATCTCCGGCTGCTGTGCCGACGCATGCAAGCAACCCGTGGCGCCGAGAGAAGAGCAGCACGGATGTTTTTTCTTTCTTTTTAGAGCACGCTTCCTCCCTCCCCCCCTCCCGGTGGAAAACACTGTGCGTCGCTCTTTTACCTCCCCACTTCCATGTCGTCATCTTTGTGTCGTACTGACACCTTTCGTACTTGTTGGGTCTGGGAGACTGTGAACTTTTCACACTTCTTCTGTTAACTGGCCAAAAAAACGGGGCACCCCGTTTTTTTTATCACACAAATACTGCTCCCTCGGTTCACAGAGTCACAGACAGAGAGAGCAATTGCATCTCTCGCAAGCAGAGCCAAAAAAAAACACAGCTAGCGGGGGTTTTGCTTCGCCCTCTCTCCTTCCCTCCTCTTCACACTCCACCCACACTACCCCCAGCCCTGCTCCTCAGAAACCGGGCCACCGCGGGCGTCAGCGTGATGGTGATGGGGGCTCGCACGGGGAAGAGCGCCTTGTTGGCGACGAAGGAGAGGGCCAGTGCCGACCCGCCACCCGTGAGCCAGCGCGTCCAGGAGGGGGGTGCGTCAGCGTCAGTCCCTGCCTCACCATCCGCCGCGGGCGCTGGCGATCGCACCAGCCCCCAGTCGCGCAGGGCGGCGTCCACGTTTACGCCGCGCTGGATGGCGAGGTAGCAGCCTGAGGTGTGTGTGGGGTCGGAGCGGGGTTCGGGGAGGGTCTCGCGTGTTTGTTCTCACCACGCATTCCACACCCTCTCATACCCCTACTCACCCGCCCACCCCGTGAAGTAGACCGCAAAGTGGCACCCCACCGCCACGCGGCCGTACTTGCGGAACAGGTCCTGCGTGCGTGCGCGAAGGGACGCCATTTGTGTTGTTCTGCCAAGCGCGCCGCGTCCCCCACTTGTGTGGGTGGTGTGAGTGGGGTTCACTCGAGCACGCGCCTCCCCACGCGCGGGCGCAGATCGGGTGGTGCGTTTTGGGGAAACAAAGGGAGTGAACAGTGAAAAAAAAAAAAAAAAAACACTCCCGCAATGGCCGACGATTCTGACCTGGCCACCACGTTTTTCCGGGCGCTGGGCATAGGCGACGCCTCCGCGCCCGCCTCTTTCGATGCGCAGGCACTGCGCGGCCTGACCGTCGTGTCGGCCGACGCGGCGGCGGGCACGTTGACAACGAAACTGCCACTCACTGCGGCGAAAACAAACAGGTACGCCACCCTGCACGGCGGCTGTGCCGCCACCATCGTGGACGTGGTCAGCTCAGCCGCGCTAGTTCTTCAAGGCGGCGAGAGCGGGGTCAGCGTGACGCTGGAAGTAACTTATTTGTCCCCCGCCCCTCTGAGTGCGGGCCACGTGCTGGCGACCGCCCGCGTGCGCCGCGCTGGGCGGTCGCTCGCGGTCGCTGACGTCGACATCACGCTGCCCGATGGACGCACCGTGGTGGCGACGGGGCGGCACGTCAAGCACGTGGCAGCGGGACGGTACGTGCCGCGGGCCAAGCTGTGAGGAGAGAGAAAGGGAGTGTTTGTTTTTTTTGTTTGTTAGACCACACGAGAGGCCACCACAGCACGTCCCCAGGCCTGTGTGAGAGAGGGACTGTTTCGTTTTGTTAGTAAGCGTGTCGTTTTGTTTTTTCACGTGGTGTGGGGGCCAGCTCTCTTGCCCGAACAAAAATATAAATAACCAAAAAACCTTCACCTCACACCCTCTTCTCAAAACCCGGGCTTCAGCGGGCAAGCGTCCTCGTGGAAGCTGAGGGGGCCTGCCGCGCCGCCCGCCCGGTGCGCCGCCCTCCGAGCAAAGAAGGACGACGCGCACGCGCAGTCGGCGTCGCCGCCCGCCAGCGGGGTGCCAGCCCCCGAGTAGACGCGCGCGACGGCGGGGGAGGGGGGGGCAGACTCGGTGGCTTCGGAGGTCAACCGCGGCGCGCCAAACAGGCGGGGCGGCGGCGGCGGCGCGGCTGGGCCGCCATAGCGGGAGCGCAGTCCACCAAGGGGGGACCCAGGGGCGGCTTCGGAGGCGGTGGAGCGTTTGGGGGACAGGGAGGCGGGCAGCACGGCCCCGTTGTGCAGCAGGGGCGCGGGGGCGGCGCGGCCGTCTTCGCCGACCGACGCGGCGCGCGCGCGCGCGCCGGCCGCGGCCGCGGCTGCCGCAGCAGTTATCGCCGCCGCCGCGGCAGCAGACACGGTGGGCGACCCCGTCGCGTGGGCGGCGATGGGGGTGCCCGTGGCGCGGGGCGTTTTGGGGGACGCGGCGCCTCCGCGCTCGGCGCGCGACGCGGCGGCAGCCGCCGCGGCGGCGGCAGCCCCACCCTCCGCACCCGCGCTGCGCGGCCGCCGGGGGGCGACACACGACCGCACGCCCAGGGCCACTGCAGTCAGCAGGACGAGGCCGCCCACGACGCCGCCCGCGATGGCGGCTGCCTTGGTGCGGGCGGGCGGCGACGACGCCTGCGCGGCCGCCGCGCGCGCGTCGCTCGTGCTCGTCGTGCCCTTGCCCTCGCCCTCGAGCACGGCGCCCGGGTCCACACCATCATCATCGTCATCAGAGCCGCCGACCGGGGTGGCTTCCTCCGCGTCGGGCGCGGCGGCGGGCGCTGACACAGCCGCAAACATGTTTGGCACCTGCCCCGCGCCCCCGCTGGGCGCGATCCTCGGCATCTGGCCGGTATCACCGGACGGCATCTGGCCGGCACCACCGGACGGCATCTGGCCGGCGCCACCACTCGGCACCGACTTGACGACGGTGCGCCCGTTTTCGACGGTCGCCTCCTGCCCCGCAGTGGTAGGAGGCGCGGCAGGCGCCAGGTCACGCGCCCACGCAGACGCATCAATCGCATCCTCCAGCGTTTGGTCAGAGTGGGGGGACCGCTTGGGAATCCAGCCCGGGCGCTGCTGCGGCGGCGGCAGCGTGCGCGGCGTTTCAGGGGGGGTGGGCGGCTCCGCGGGCGGGGGCGGCAGGGCCGCCTGTTTGGCGGGAGGTTTGGGAGGCACCTCCCGCTGCGGCGGGCGCGGCGGCGGCGCCTTGGGGGGCGGCTTAGTGGGGCGGCCCTGGGGGCCAGGGGAGGACGCGCTGCCCGCCGTGCGCTCGGGGGCGGGCGCAGGCGCGCCCACGACTTTGCCGTCCACGGTTTGGACGAGGGACGAGCCAAAGGGCAGGGGGCGGGCGCCGACAGCGTCGGCGTCGCGCTTGAGAATGGAGCCGACCTGTTGTTGTGCGTGTGGGTGAAGAGGGCGGGTTGGCCAGGGTGAACGCAGGCCGCGCGGCCCGAGAGCGTGGCGCGCGCGCGGACCGACGCCTCCCCATTCCCTCTTCTCTCCTCCTCCCTCCTCCTCTAACCTCCAACAAATTGGCCAGAGTGTTCACGCCCGCGTTGGCGGTTTTGTCCAGGGCGGCGTCGCCGTCGCCGTCGGTCTGAGCCAGCACAGTCACGGCAAGCTGAGGAAAAGAGGGTGGGTGGCCATGGCGGGTGGTCAAGCGCCCAATTCAACACCTATAACTGGGTCCCCAGGCGCCATAGCTGCACAAAATATCCGTCTAGAGGCGGACACGCACTCACCGTAAGCAGGAAGACGCGGAGGAGGGGCGCCATTGTGTGGTTTAGTTTCTTGGGGGGTCGCGAAATGCGAGTGCGTGTCGTTCTTCACACAGACCCTGGCGTCTCTGCACACAGTCTCACACAAAAGCACAAACTCGTCCGTGTGTGTGGCGGTGGTGTGGGGTGCAAGAGGAGGAAACCGGTCGCGAGAGTGCGAAAGAAAAATGTTTTGCACAATGAAAAAAACACCGGTTCCACACACCCCACTTTCTCGCACTTCTTCACAGAAGCCCGTCCGTCAACATCTCCAGTACACCCCCAAACGCCACCTCCAGCGCGGCCGCCCCTTTCGCCAGCCTCGCCGCCAGCGCGTCCACCTCGCGCGCCACGCAGGCGCCCCCGCACCTCGCCAGCGCGGCTGCCACCGCTGCGTCCGCCCCCCGCCCGGGCGGCAGCAGCAGGCGAGCATGCAAGGCGGCCGCCAGGCCGGACGCCAGGGCACGCTCGGCGGGGGCGCCCGCGCGCAGCAGGCGGTCGACGCCCGCGCGGAATTCGTTGACAGCCGAGGGATCCCCCACCGCGTCGGCCAGGGTGAACGCCAGGTCGGGGTCGTCGGGGGCCGTCAGGATGGCACGAACACGGGGGATGAGGGTGTCTGTCGGTGCGCTCGAGCGGCGGGACGCGGTGAGCAAGCACGCAGCCACACACACAGCCAGCGTCTGCAGTTCAGCGCGGGCGGGGGCCAGCAGGCCGGCGTCCAGGGGGGCCAGCAGCTCGGGCATGCGAACGGGCGCGGTGAGGGGGGAGGAGGTGGTGCGGTCTGAGGCGAGGGCGACGAGACCGACACGCGCAGCGGCGCGCCACGACGACCGCTGGACAGCGGTCAGGCTTGGCAGGTCGTCCGCCGCGGCGGCTGCTTCGGTGAGTGCGCCGCACGAGGACGACGGCGACGGCGTCGGCGTGGACGGAGGAGCACGCCCCGCCCGCAGGCGCGGCGGCGGCGAGCCACGGGAGGAGGCGTCGTCCTCGCTCGTCGCCCCTGATCCAGGCTCCGGCAACGCCGCCTCCACAGCCGCCAGCTTGCCACACGCGGACGCCAGCCAGGCCCGGGTGAGAGGCAGAGCCGAGGCGGCAGCTTCAGGATCATCAGCTGGCTCTGGGGGCGCGCCGTGGCGAGCGAGCAGCGCGGCGCCCGCCAGCCTCGCCAGCGAGGCATGCCCCAGAAAGGCGGCGTAGAAGGAGACGGAATCGTCCACAGTCACCCTCGCCCCCGCGTCAGCACGGCGCAGGGCGGTGGCCAGCGCGGCCGCGAGGGCGGGACCATCACGCGCGGCCGCCAGCGCTTCGGCCGAGCCGGCCGCCGCAGCCGCCAACTCGGCGTCGCGCGACGGAGCGGCCAGGCGGCGCAGGCACGTGACGACGGCGTCCAGGCGGGCCAGGGCGGGGGCGAGGGCGAGGCCGGGGAGGGGGGAGGGGGGGGTGTCGGGCTTGGGGGCCAGTTCGCGTTGGATCGAGTCAAAGGCGGCCACCTCCTCCAAAACGCTGCACTCAGCCACAGCCGAGCTGGACGCACCACCCGCCGCCAACAGACTGGGCACCAGTGTCAGCAGGCGGCGCGCCGTGGTGGCCAGGGCAGCTGCCGCGGCGGCGGGCGCGCGGTCGGCGCCGCCGCGCTCGAGCGCGAGGCGCACCGCCGCCCAGCGCGCGTCATCGGCGGCCACGTCGGCGAGGGCGCGGGCGTCGACGTCACCAAACATGTCCCCCGTGCGAGCGCCGACGGCGGCGGCGGCGGAGGCGGCCGCATCGGCGGCGGAGGCGGCAGCAGCCGCGTCGGACGGGAGGGCGCTGTCCGACATCGCCGACGCCCACACCGCTGCCGAGGCGCGGGCTTCGACCGCAGACTCGCCCGTGATCACGCTCCACGTGATGCGTTCGACACGGGTGGGGGGGAGCATTGGGGCGGTGTCGGCGTCGGCGCCCGCGCTGGCAGGCGCGCGCGCGCGCGCGCTGCCGCGACGGCCGCGTCCACGCGCGCCGCGGCGGCCGGCCCAGCCACCGCGGCCGCCCGCTCGCGCAGCAGCGCGACGTCCCGCTCCACGGCGGCCGCCAGCTCGGCGGCATCATCGGCCGTGGCGACGCGTCGGGCGGGGGCGCGGGGCGCGTCCGAGTCGTCGGACGTGGCGGCGGCGGCCGCGGCCGCGCGCGCCGCTTCGACCGCCAGGCGCGACGACTCGAGCCCCGCCGCCGCGGACGCCAGGTCAGCCTCCAGGCACGCCGCGTCTGCCACCTTCCAGGCACGGAAGGCGGCTTCATAGGCACGCCACGCGGCGTCAAACGCGGTGACCGCGGCGCGTTGGGTGGGGGGGCCGGGAGACGCAAACTTGGCCGCGTGCGGCGGCAGTGCGCCGGCCGTCAGCCACGCGGCCACCACGTCCACCGTGGCGCCCCGCAGGCGGGCGGAAGCTTTGGTGAGAGCGGTTTCGCGCGCGCCCGTGGCCCGGGAGAGGACGACGTCGGGGTGGGTGAGCAGCATGAAGGCGCAGAGGAATTCACGGGGGCGGTAGCGCGAGGGGCGGGACGGGGTGGTGGGGGAGCGCCCGTGCGCACGGTCCTCCAGCCGGGCCAGCAGGCAGCGTGTGGCCATGAGCGTGCGCCCCGACCGCAGCACGTCCGCGAAATCGTCAAACGGGGTGCGGCGGGGCGGGGGCGAGGCGCCCGGGACGAGCAGCACGGCGGCCGGAGGAGGGGGGGACCGAGGAGGCGAAGGGGCTTGCGGCTCGCCGTTGGTCACCTCCGGCTCGCCTTCCGCCACCAGTACCCCCGTCTCCACAAACGCGGCCGCCAGGCGGGTGGTGGGGCGGTGGGTCGCCGCAAACGCGCGCCACTCGGCCTGGATGGTGCGCGCAGCGGTGACAGCAGCCGCGTTGACGGTGACGGCGGCCACCACCTGGTCCACGCTCACAACTCTGCCCCGCAGCTTCAGCGCGTTCACCCGAGCCGCCGTAGCTTCAGCGCGCCGCTCGGCCGCCGCCCGCCGCGCCTGCGCGCGGCGCACACTCGCGGCCGCCTCGTCCGCCGCGCGGCTCGCGCGCCGCACCGCGGCCTCCGCCGACCGCAGGCTCGTCTGGGCGGCGGCAGCCGTCACACGGGCCAGTTGGGCGGCCCGCGCGTCGGCGGCGGCGGACAGGCGGCGCTGCAGGTCGGCGGCGGCGGCGCGCGGCGTGCGCGCGGCGGCGCGGCGGGGGCGGCCGGGGCGGGCTTTGGAGGCGACCCAGTCGAGGAATCGCTGAGTGGGTGTTAATGAGGTGGGTATGTTTGTGTGGGGGGAGTCGGCGGGTGGATCGGTCGTGGGGGGGGAGCGTGGCCGGACGACGACGCCAGGAGGCGCGCACAGGCGGAGGCGCATGTCGGAGCCTCTGGGGCGCCAAGAGCCGCGCACTGGCCGCTTTGCCTCCATCATACGACACTATGTGCACATCGACGATGACAGCGGGCATGAAGTGAGGCTGGCGGCGGCCGCAGCGCGCCATCGAGGGGGGGCGCTCCGCGCTGGCGTCGTGACATGTCTGCGCTCTCCCTCCTCCCCACCTTCTCCTTCTCTATCCTTCTCTCTCACCTGGCGCGACACAGCCGCACGTGTCAGTTTGGCCTCCAGGCGCTCAGCGCTGGTGGAGGGACCGGCGGCTGAGCCACGAGCCGCGGCCTCCCAGCGCTCCCGCACTGCAGGCGGGAGCGGCGACACCGCCGCCGCGACCGCCGACGGCGACAGCTCGATGCATTTGGGTAGAGTGGAGGGTGTGCTCCAGTGCCGTGGCACCGTAGATGGTGTGGAGGCCGCCATTGGGGGGGGGCGGGGAGGGGCGGAAACAATCGGAATAGTAGACAGAATGCGTTGTTCGCGTTTTTGCGCGTCCTTTCCTTTCACACTTAGTTTTACACCGTGCGACGTGGGGGCAGCCCCACTTGTCACGGCACATTCTCACACTATCGCTCAACGCACAAAGAAATCATTGGGGGTAGGGGCGCACTCAAAGAAGGAGGGAGGGGGGAAAATCAATAGGGCCGGCGGGTCGAGAGGGGTCTCGGACCGCGCCAGCGCGCACAAAAAGAAGTCGGTCAACGAAAAAAAAGGGGCGTGGGTGCCAGCACACACACAATTCGGTAATTCATGGGGTTAGGGGGACGGTGTGGCCGGCCGCACAATGGGGGCGGGCGCCATAGCCAAAAAGGGGGGAAAGTGATACAAAGCCGCACACACACACCAACACCAACCATCTTCACCATCGATCAAGCCGACGCAGGCACCGTGACCGCACCAGCCTCACCGCCACCTGCTCCATCAGCCGGCGTTGCACCACCATCACTGGCCAACAGCGCAGCCACCGCTTTTGCGTCCGAGGGAGGCGGCAGCTGGTCCACACACCCCACCCTCACCCCCACAAAGTGGAGCGCGTGAAGCGGGTTGTTGTGGGGGACGAGACCGTAGCAGGGAGGGGCGGGGACGCCTTCTGGCTGTGGGCCCGCGGCACACACGATGATGGCCAGCCTGCACTCCTCCAGGCGGCCCGCCGCCACTCTCTGCGCAGGCGTGGGGGTACGTAGATGGAGTAGGAATGGAGTGGGAGCAGGCGACTGAGGCGGTGGCGGCGTCGCGCTGGCGTCTGCCGCGCGCGGTGACGGCGACGGCGACGGCGACGGCGACGCGGCAAACACGTCGCGCCGCGACCGCACCGCCACGACGCGCAGGCCGGCGGCGCCCAGTTCGGCAGCTGCAGCCGGAGACAGCACGCCCTCCAGCTCAAATAGGGTGGTGCCGGGGCCGTCGTCGCGCGGCGTGGCGACGCTGCCGCGCCACTGCGCGGGCGGCGGCGACGGAGAGGGCGGGGCGTCGACCGCGCGCGGCGACCGGGGTGCGGGCGCGGTGACTGGTGTGTTGGGTGGCGGGTGGGAGAGGGGGGCGCCCCGGCGGCCGGCGGACGGGGTGGCGGGGGACGCAGGGCGCGGAGCAGGAGTATATGCTGCAGCAGCCGCAGCCGCCGCTGCCGCCGCCAACACAGCCACGCGCGGCGACGACGGCGACGGCGGCGACGCCCGCCCGCACCCGCCCGACGACGGTAGCTGGCCCGAGCCCGCGGACGCCAGCCGGCCAGGAGGCGGCACCGTGACCCGCAGTGCGGGGCGCGTCGGCAGCGTCGGCGCGACCCGCGCCGGCGGGCGCGGCGGCAGGGACACCCCGGCCACGGCAGCGGCTTCGGCGGCCGTCGGCACAGCCACCCCGCCATCGGGGGCGACGTACGCGATGTCGACGCGGGTGTCGATTGTGGTGGTGGTTGTGCCATCGCCATCAGCGGGCGCTGCAGCCGCGGTCGTCACGCACACCACTTTCCTCCACCCGGGCAACGCCCGCAGGTCTCCATCCAGCGTCGTAGCAAGCGCCACGGGCACGGGCACGCCATGCCCACTGCGCCGGGCGCGGGGCACCGGGTCGGCGGTGGCGACCGCGTCGGCCGCGTCGGGGGAGGACGCGTCAGGGGGGGGGACCCAGTCGCTATCACCATCGTCTGGGTCGTCACAAGTCCGTACGGGCAGCAGGGCGGCGACACCACCACACAGAAAAGGTTCGTGAGGAGGGGGGCGCCGCGCTGCCAGCCTCGTGCGCCCACACGCGTCGCACGTTTCCCACAGGCGGCCGCGGCGGGTGAGGACGGCAAGAGCAGCCGCGCGCGCGGCGCGCGGGGGCATCGTCGCCGCCGACTCTGCAACATTGACCAGGGACACAGCGACATCGCTGTCGCCACACTTGACGGCCAGGAGGGCGGCTTTGCGGCAGGCGGAGACGACGGCGGCGGTGGACGCGGCGGGGGCGGCCTCGAGCTTGCGCGTGAGGGTTGGTTGCCACGCGGGCACTGTTTGGCGCGGCTTTTCAACCATCCCCGCGTCATTGCCGCCACCATTCAACGCGAGCAGGGATTCGGCGTCTGCCAGATCGGTCAACAGACGCAGGGCGGCGTGGCGGTTGCCGTAGAAGAGGGCGCCAGCGCGAGACAGGTCGACAACGATGGGCGACGCCTTGCCCGCGTCGCGCGCAGCGGCCGCGGCCGCCGCCCGAATCAACGCGGGCGCAGTGCGAGGAGACAGGCGGGCCGCCGTGATGGCCAGGCCGACGTAGTCGGACCACCCGCGCGGTGGCGGCGGCGGCGGCAGGGGGGACGGGTGGAGTGAGGGAGCGTGGCGTGCGCGGCGCGCGCCGTAGCGGGGGCGGTCGCTGTCGGACGAAAAGTCGACGGGGGGGCGGGTGGGCGGGCGGCGGGGCAGGTAGTCGCCTGTTGTGTGTGGTAGAGGGGAGGAGGGGGGTGAGTGCAACACGGGGAGGAAAAAAGGGAGGCCGACGCGCCCCGACCTCTCTCTCCCTCTCACCTCCGCCTCCCCGCGACCCCGGCATGTAGCTGTCCAGTGTCCCCTTGTTCAGGTAGCGCACGCCGCACGCGTTGCACAGGTGGGGCTTGGAGGCGGGACCGCGACGCCAGGCGGGGGAGTGGCGCCTGGGTGTGTGGGGTGGGGAAGAGGGTAAGACGTTGGCAGGCTGACTAGCCCATCGCGGTCGCCATTCGCGGCGGCCGGCGCGCTGGCCTCCCCAGTCCGCCCGCGGGCGCGCCCCCTTCGCGCCTCCCACCCATGCCAGCTGTGTTAAAACACTCCAATCTAGCCAGTGGTGGGGACGCCACTTCTTCTCACCTGCCACAGTGGTCGCACGGCCCGGCCGACGCGACGCCCCCGGCGTGACCACCGCCCGTCGCGGCGGGCGGCCACTCTGACCGCAGGCTGGCCGGGCGGCGGCGCTTGCGGCCACTGGCGCGGGGCGACTGGTTCAACGCATCGTACGCATCCAGTGGGGGGAGGGCGTGGGCTGTGGGGAGGGAGGGGGGGAGGGAAGGGCGTTGTGAGGCGTCGCCATGCCGGCCCCGCCGATCCACACAACTCGCAATGCGCGTCCCACCCTCCCCTGATCTCACCAGCGTCGACAAGGTCACTGGCTGAGGGCGACCTCAGGGCCTGCATTTTGGGGGTCGGAGTGGCTGCCCGGGTGTTTGGGCAGCGGTCTTGATTGGCGACGTGTTGACGAAAGCAGCGGCCTTGACTGTCCGCCACAAACATCGCGCTTGGCTGTGTTGTTGTGTGGAGGAGGTGGCGCACAAGCACGGCCACACGCACACGCACACGCCCTCCTCCCTGCCATGACCGTCGGCGCCGCCATCCCCGCGCCAACCACCGCCCCTGGCACCGGCGCCGCCGCGCGCGTCGTGTCCACGCTCCCCCATTGGGACACCGTGGACGCCGCCTCCACCACCACCACCATCGTGTCGGGCGGCCTCACCAACGCTCTGGTCAGGGTGGAACCTCCCTCCACCCGCCCCGACCTGGCGCCCGTGCTGGTGCGGTCGTTTGGGGAGAGGACGGAGCTGCTGATCGACCGGGCAGCCGAAGCACGTGCCCTGCGCCGCCTGGCGGCCGCCGGCTTTGGCGCGCCCGTGCTGGCCGAGTTTGAGGGGGGGCGGATTGAGGCGTACTTGCCTGCGCGGCCATTGACGCCTGAAGATATTGCAACGCGCGACGTCGGCGCCGCGATCGCGCGCGCCTTTGCCCGCCTGCACGCTGCGCCGAGGCTGCTGCCGCCACTGGCTGCGCTGCATGGGTCCCGCCTGTGGGCCACGGTGGATGCGTGGATCGCGCTGGCGGAACGGTTGGCGGGTGGGGAAAGATTAGCGGTGGATCCGGCGAGGTTGCGGACCGCCGCAAACCGTGTGCGGCATGCAACACGCCGCCTGTCCTCCCCACTCGTCTACTGCCACATGGATCTGCTGCCAGGCAACATCATGGTGCCTGAGTCCGGGTGGACCGCGCCCCCAGTGGATGCAACAGGCACCACGGACGACACTACTGCCGCTGCCTCCTCCCCCCTCCCCCCCGGCGCCGGCTCCGGCCTCACCTTCATCGACTTTGAGTATGGCCGTCCGGCGCCCCGCGGCTTTGACGTGGGAAACCACTGGTGCGAGTACGCGGGGCTGGACTGCGAGTGGGGGCGGTATCCAGAGGAGGGGGTGCGGACGGCGTGGGCGCGTGCTTATTTAACCGAAGCCGCCCGCTTGGCGGGGCGAGCGCAGCCGTCTGATGCAGATGTCACCGCCCTTGTCACAGAGGGAGACGCCTACTCCCTTGCCTCCCACCTATTTTGGTGCGCGTGGGCGTGCGTCCAAGCGCGCGTGTCGGCCGTCGACTTTGACTACGCGTCATATGCTGCATCCCGCCTGGCCGAGTGCGAGAGTCGCATGGACGCGTTTCTGGCGCCGCTGGAGGGGGAGGGTGGAGGCGGGTGGGGCGGGGTGGTGTGTTGCCGGTGAATGATAAAAACCTGTTTGTAGAAACATTGAGAGAGAGAGCGTCGTGATAGAGGGCTCTTTGGCTCAACAGAGAGTGATGGTGACGTGTCAAGCGTGGGCGGATAGACAGTAGCCAAGTGTGTGGGATCACAGAACAAAAAAACAAAACCTATTCCTCTACCTCGCCCTCTGCCGCCGTCGGTTTCGAAACTCCATCCGACACCGTTAATTTCGCAAATCCATCCACCGTCAGCTTGACCACACCAGCCTCCACGTCTGCTGCCGCAGTCGCCGCCTTCCGCTTCAACAACAACAAGTGAATGTTTTCGTGTTGGTAACTGGCATGCTGTCGCCCACGCGGCTCACGGCGCACAGTGAAGTGGGGCGTGATGGCGGCATCGAACGCGGCCGCCACCGAGTGCGACCGCAGTTCGTTGGCGACGAGGATCGTGGTCTTGCGATGTGTGGTCAACACGGGTGCAGCGCCGCGATCCCGGCAGCCCCGCCCGCGGCGGCAGCCAGCGTCGCCTGCTTGTGCACGCCTGCTATTGTGGCATCGGTGGGGGCCAGCAGAGCGATGGGCTCGATGCGGGCGAGCCTCAAGTCGGCTAGCGTGTACTGACAGCGCGGCACGTGTGTGGCGCGCCCAAACACACGCAGGGTGCCTGCTTCCGCCAGACCCCGACGAGATTGACGGTCAACGCGGCGTCGAGGTGGCCATTCATGCACCAGTTCAGGGGGCCTGTGGCCGTGAGAGGGCGTGGCATGGCTAGCGAAGCTGTCCCTGTGTTCCCGCGCGCCGGGTCTGAGGCGGTGGAGAGGGGGCAATGCAACCAGCCCCTGCTCGAGTTGTGAGCCCGTCGGCTCAAACTTGGACACAACTAAAAAAACGCAGCGCGAATTACCCACACCCCGCCCTCCCTCCCACTCGCCCACACCCATCACGGCGGCGCGCAGTCTCGCCGCCAGCCTGGCCCGCGCCGTGCGCCCCGCAATGCGCGGCCTGGCGCCCACACGCGGCGGCGGCGCGCCCCCAACGCCGAGGCCGCACGCGCCGCTGACGCGGGCGGTGGCCGCGTCGCGCGGCTTGGCCAGCCTATGGAGCCAGAGGCAGGAGCGTGCGTTATGTGGCGTGCGTGGGGTGGCGGCCAGCGCGGCCCCCGCGGAAGCGTCGCCGACTGGGGCCGCGACCCAGTCTGGCACCCAGACACCAACCGGGAACGTGATCTCCATCCTGAGGGAGCGCGGCCTGTTGAACAGTGTGGCGGGCGATGTGGACGAGTTAGAGCGCGTGGCTTGTGAGGTGAGAGAGAGAGGGAAAGGTGGCAACAAAGGAGGATGCACCCACCAAAACCACCACTCACCCCACCCCTCCCCCACCCTCTCCACACAACAGCAATCCCTGCCCGTCTACTGCGGCTTCGACCCCACCGCCGACTCACTGCACCTGGGCCACCTGCTGGGCATCGTCGTCCTGGCGTGGTTCCGCCGCTGCGGCCACGCGCCGGTCGCCTTGCTGGGTGGCGCGACGGGGCGCGTGGGCGATCCATCGGGCCGCTCCGCTGAACGCCCCGTGCTGACGGAGGCTGCCCTGGCGTCCAACATTGCGGGAATCAAGGCCACGCTGGACGCCCTGCTGTCGAGGGACGTCGATGCCGCAGCCGGCCCTCCCCCCTCCATACTCAACAACGCAGACTGGTTTGGCGCCATGACCCTGCTCGACTTTCTGCGCGACGTTGGCAAGCACGCCCGCGTCGGCACCATGCTGTCCCGCGACTCGGTGCGCAGCCGCATGGAGGCGGATGGGGAGGGCATGTCTTTTACTGAGTTTACTTACCAACTCCTCCAAGGGTACGACTTTGTGCACCTGGCCCGCCACCACGGCGTGCGCGTGCAGGTGGGCGGCTCCGACCAGATGGGCAACGTGGTGGCGGGGCTGGATTTGTGGCGGCGGTTGAACGTGGGCGAGAGTGACAACGGTGATGCCGATGCCACCACCACCGACGACCGTGCCCGCTGCTACGGCGTCACGTTTCCCCTGCTCACCAAGACCGACGGCACCAAGATGGGCAAATCGGCGTCGGGAGCTGTCTGGCTCGCCCCCTCCAAACTGTCCCCCTTTAAATTTTACCAGTATTTGTTGACGTCCATTCCTGATGCCGACGTGTTTGCGTTCCTGCGCAAACTCACCTTCCTACCGCTGGCCGACATCGAGGCTTTGGAGAGGAAATCACAGGGCGGTTCAGCCGCGGGGTACGCCCCAAACGACGCGCAGCGCGTGCTGGCTGCTGAAGTGACGCGGTTTGTGCACGGAGACGCGGGGTTGGCGCAAGCACTGGCGGCCACAGACGCGCTGCGCCCGGGCGCAGACACCGCCCTCGACGCCGACGCCCTGGAAGCGGCAGCCGGGGACGGTCCCTCCGCCTCCCGCCCACGCGCCGCCATCGTGGGCGCCCCCCTGGTGGACGTGTTGGTCGACGTCGGCCTCCAACCATCCAAGGGCGCGGCGCGGCGGCTGGTTGCGGGGGGCGGCGTCTCTTTGAACAACGCCAAGGTGAAGGACGCGGGGCGCGTGTTTGAGGAGGGCGACTTGATTGGGGGCAAGGTGGCCCTGCTGGCGGCGGGCAAGAAGAACAAGCTGCTGCTGAGGGTGGAGTGAGCCGAAGACGTGTGTGTGTGCAAACCCCAAACGCGCGACCCGCGCGTTTTTTCTTTTTGTTGTGTCTCCACTTCTGTGGTTTCGACACACACGCGCGCACTCTGTGTGTCGCACACCACAGCGGTTGTCCTCAAGCCTTGGCGGGGGGCTTGACAGCGTGAGTGTGCTCGCGGCCGCCACAATGCGGCCCCCTCCGCACCACATGCCGCGCCGTCGCATGGGCCGCCCCGCTGCCCTCGCCGCCGCCTCCCTCACAGTCGTCTGCCTCCTGTTGACAGTCGCCCACCCGCGCGCCCGCCTGGCGGCGTCCTCAGCGTTTGCCTCCCCCTTGCACGCCCACACAGCGGCGGCGGGCGCGCTGGGGTCCGCGCACGTGGCGCTGGCGGAGGAGATGGTGGCGGGGGCGCGGTCACCGCAGGAGCGAGCTATGGGTGAGTTTGTGTATTGTGGGTTTGGGGGTGTGGGGGGCTGTGCTGGACGATGTTGTGCATCACCCCTCACACACCCTCGCTGTCTTCCCCAGCCCTGGACGTCCTCGCCCGCCAGGACGCCGCCGCCGACGCCGCCGACGCCGCCCGCCTGGCGCGGCTGGATGCAGCAGCAGCGACGGCGGTGGCCGAACCCTCCGTCTTTGGCTCATCCGACAGCCCGCGCTTATCGCGCGCGCTCCTCGAGTCAGTCGCCCTCCACGGCGCCGTCATGGTGACCTGGGCCAACGCCGCCTACACTGACTTCACCCTTAACTGGGTGGCCCACGTGCGCGGGGCGGGCATCACCAATTTCCTGGTGGGGGCACTGGATGACGAAATTCTGGCCAGGCTGTGCGCGGCCGGCGTCCCCTCCTTCGCCATGCACGCCGGCCTCCCCGCCTCCGACTTTGGGTGGGGGTCCGCCTCCTTCCACGAGATGGGGCGGCGCAAAGCCGCCTTGACAGCGGCTGTCACAGCGTTTGGGTTTGACGTCCTCGTGTCCGACGTCGACACCGCGTGGCTCTCGAATCCATTCCCCTATCTATCTCGCTTCCCCGACGCCGACGCCCTGGTGTCGTCGGATACACTGGCTCCATCCCTGCCCCCGGGCGACGACCGGCTGGAAGCGTGGCCGACTGCCGGCGCCGCGTTCAACATTGGGGTGCTGTTTGTGCGCGCCACGCGCGGCGGCCGGTCCCTCGCAGCCGCCTGGCACGACACACTAGCCGCCTCCCCACCCGGAGCCTGGGACCAGGCCGTGTTCAACGATATCGCCCGGGACGGCGTGGACCTGGAGTCGGCGCGCGGAGACAACCTGTTTTGGTGCGCCAACGGGACCGCGCTGCTGGGCGTGCTGCCTGTGGCCGACTATGCATCAGGCCACACTTTCTTCGTGCAGAGGCTGGCTGAGCGGCGCAGCGGAGAGGCGGAGGGGCTTGCGGTGGCGGCAGCTGGGGGAAGCAGAACCACCCACGTGCTGCCCCCGCCCTCGCCCCACCCGACCGTCGTTCACGCAACCTTCCAATTCTCGGGCACCCCCGGCAAACGCCACCGCCTGCGCGAGCGCAGGCTGTGGGCGGTGGACCAGCCCGAGTATTATGACCCGCCTGGAGGGTTGCTGGCGCTTGAACTAGATTTGGGGGGGGTTGTCCACGCCGCGGCCGTCCCCGACGCTCCGCTTGATCCAGAATTGCCCGCTGCCACCCGGCTGGCCCCGTTTGAAGGTCACTTTGCTTTGGTCCACGCCCAGCTGCGCCAGCTGAGGGCCGGCCTCGCCCTGGCGGCCGCCCTGAACCGCACCCTCATCCTGCCGCGGCTGTGGTGTGGCGCCGACCGGTGGTGGGCGCCGCACGCGGGGCGGCTGCCGGGGGCGGCCCACCCCAGGCTCCCGTTTCGTTGCCCCGCCGACCATGTGCTGGACCTGGAGGCGTGGGCAAAAGCGGGGCCCGGGCCCTGGAGGCCGGCGCTGCGGGAGGCAGGACTGCTCACCCAACCGCGCATGCCCGCACGCGTGCGCGGCGACGTCGTGCGCGTGGCGCCATGCGATGCGGCTGCTCACTTGGCGTGTTCCACCGGCGACGGATCCCCCGCGATGGAGGTGCAGCCCGGGTGGGTGAGGCTGCATCGTGGGTTGAGCGACCGTGCCATTGCCACCGCCCTCGCTCCACACGCCCACCGCCGCGTGCTGACGTTCACCGATGCGGCTGCATCGTTCGGCGGTTTTGAGGGCGGTGAGTCCGTCGCGGCGGCAGCAGCCGCGGCCATGGCCCCCCTCACCTCCATCTGGTGCTGCACCGCCGCGCCGCCCCACTCCCCGGGGCACGTGTGGTACGATCCACACGCGGACACCGTGCCCCACGTCGACAGGCATGGCCGCGTGTTTGAGGGGGAGTGGGTGCCGTTGTTGGGGCCGTGATGAGAGAAAGAGGGAGAGAGAGGGAGTCTTGTGTTGATGTAGAAACAGAAAGAAAAAAAGCAGTTACCAAAGTCAAACGCAAGCCACGACCCTTTCCCTCTGCCGCTTCAAGCACTTTGTTACGACGTGAAATGTGTGCAACCCCATCACTCGGGCGCCTTGGTCGGCGGCGGCGCCTGGTCTGGCGCCGGCTCTGACGCTTGACCCTCCACCTTCTCCTCCTCTTTGCCCGCCCCTAGTGCCGCCCTCATCTCCGCCCTAAAGTCGGCCGATCCCACAGCCAGCAGGGGCCACGCAGCCGCAAACGGCAGGCGGGAGCTCTGCTTGAAACGTGTCGCGCCAAACCCGCGCCACAGCTTGGCGCCGACGGCGGCCCACGCGCCAATGACGAGGGCCAGGCCCAGGGTGGTGCCACTCAGCAGCGACAATGGCGCTGGCGGGGCCACCGTCGGCCCAGACACGACGAGGCGGGAGTAGGAGCGCGAAAACGAGCGCACGCCGCCAGGGCCGACGTCGACCCGCTCGGACGACCACTCCCGGGTGCGGGCGCCCCTGGACTGCAGCAGGGCGTTAGCTTCTGCATCCAGGCGGCGCACGTCGGCTTCCAGGGCGTCAAACTGGGCGTCCAGGGAGGAAAAGAGGGAGGAGATTGAGTCGCGCTGGACAGCGCGGCGGGGTGGGGCGCGGGGTGGGTGGGGGGGGGGCAGGCGTCCCCAGACGCTGGGACGGACAGTGTGAAGTGGCATGGGGGGGCGCAGGGCGCGAATGCAAGCCGCAGGTGGCAACAGAGGGCGCTGGGGCGGCCGTCTCTGGTAGCGGAAGCAAAAAACGACGAATGGTTTTGCTTCGATTCACTTTCTGTTTCGCAAAAACTGTGCACCACCCGCGCCACGAGCCCTCTCGGGCGCGCAGTGCCACAGGTGCACGCGCCACTCCCGCGTGCCGACCTGGGCCACTGCACGCACAGGCGAGGCCGCGCCGCCTGACCCGCGCGTCACAAAGCGTGCCCGTCGTGGGAGGAGGGACCGCCCTCCCTGCGAGCGTGGCTGTACCAATTCACACACACACATCCCACCACTCTCACAATGGACGACGTCTGGGACGCGTCCATGGAGGCTGCCCTGCGCGCGGCTGAAGCCAGCGCGGCCGCGCGCCGCGCTGCTGCACCATGCGCCGGCCCCTCGGCGCCACCTCCCCCGCCCGCCGCCCTGGCCACAGGCGTGTTTGCGAGTGAGGTACCGGCACGGCCGCCGCCCAGGTTGGCGCCCGTGTTTGCGGCTGCGGTGGGCGGCGCCGCGGGACCTTCGCGCCCACCCCCACCCCCTCACCACCCGGGGAACGGGCCCCACCCGACGTATGGTGGGGGTGGGGGTGGTCCAGCGCACGGTGGGGTGGGGGGGTACGGGCAGCCACCCCCTGTCAACTACTCAACCTGGCCGCCTCCCAACGCCCCCCCCCAACACCCCTTCCGCCCCACCGCCGTCTGCGTCGCCCCCCCACCATCCGGCCCGGCAGCCACCGCCACCCTGCACATCGGCCCCGACGCCACCATCGACGTCGCTTTATCAGGCGATATCGCTGCCGCGCGGTCTGCGCTCGCGTCGGTCGGCGCGACGTGGGTCCCCGACGCGCGCGCGTGGCGCGTCCCCCTGGCCCGCCTGACGGACGCGCAGTCCGCCCTGGTGGGTTTGGGCCGCATCGCGGTCGACCCTGCTCCTGACGTGGCGTTGCGCATCCTGCGGTCTGCCGCGTCCACGCCCGACGACACCGACCGCTACTCTGCCATCCCGTCCCGCCTGGAGGCGGCGCTCATGCCCTTCCAACGCGACGGCGTCAAGTTTGCGCTGTCCCGGGGAGGGCGCACGTTGATCGGGGACGAGATGGGGCTCGGCAAAACGGTGCAAGCGTTGGCGGTCGCGGCAGCCTACCGCTCGGAGTGGCCCGCCCTCATCATCGCCCCCTCCTCCCTGCGCGAAGCCTGGGCCGACGCCCTGGCGGAATGGCTGGGCGTGCGCGGGTCGCGGGTGCTGGTGATCAACGCGGCCAAAGATGGCGACGCGGTTGGCGTCGGCCCTGCGCCGCCCCACGACTTTGTCATCGCCTCCTACAACCTGGTCCCCAAGCTGCGGGCGCGGCTGGAGGCGGCCTCGTTTCGGGTGGTCATTCTGGATGAGAGTCACTACATCAAGGATGGCAAGGTGGGAGAGAGAGCGTGTGTGAGGGAGGGTGCGGGGAAACGGACGACGCGCGTGCGTCTCAACTCACTCACCCTCCCCTTCCCTTCCACTCAGTCCCAACGCTCCAAGGACACCGTCCCCATCGCCCAGCGCGCCGCCCGCTGCCTGCTGCTGTCTGGGACACCCGCCCTCGCGCGCCCGAAAGAACTCCTCCAACAACTCTCAGCCCTCCTCCCGTCCGCCCGCCTCAAGATGAGGGACTTTGGGGAGCGGTACTGCCGGGCCCCGCCCTCGAGGTTTGGGGGGGTGTATGATGGCGCCAACAACCTGGATGAACTGCACCGCGTCCTCACAGCAGCCGTCATGGTGCGCAGACTGAAAGCAGGTGTCCTGTCCCAGCTGCCCCCAAAACGGCGCCAACAAGTCTTCCTGACCCTGGAGCCGGGGGAGAGGGCGCAGCTGGCCAAACTGACGGCGGGGTTGGACGCCGCGCGGCGCACGATGGCGTCGGCGGCCGCCACGGCAGCTGCGGGGGGCGACCCCTCCGCCTTCCGGGGTGAAGAGAGGCGCGCCATCATGGACGCCTACCACGCCACCGCGGTGTTGAAGGCGAAAGCCGTGCAGCGGTATGTGCAGGAGCTGGTCGACGCGGGCGACAAGTTTTTGATTTTCGCGCACCACACCGAACTCCTGGACGCCATCACCGCCGTCCTCAACAAGTCCCGCGTGAAGTTCATCCGCATCGATGGCTCGGTGGCCGCCTCCAAGCGGCAGGGCCTGGTCACTGACTTTCAGTCTGGGTCGGATATTCGTGCGGCCGTGTTGTCCATCACGGCAGCAGGCACGGGGCTGACCCTGACCGGCGCCTCGGTCGTCGTCTTTGCCGAACTCTCCTGGACGCCCGGCCAAGTCGTCCAAGCTGAAGATCGCGCCCACCGCATCGGCCAGTGTCGCGCAGTGAATGTGTACTACCTTCATGTCAAGGGATCAGCCGACGACGTGGTGTGGGCGACGCTCGCTTCCAAGCTGGATGCCGTGGGCCACGCGGTGGATGGGCGGGCGGACGCGCTCAAGCTGGTGGCGCCGGCGCGGACTGCGGCGCCGCCCGGGCAGGCGACGCTGGAGGGCGCGCTGGCGGTCGCGGCGCGGAGGGTGGCGAGCGGCGCGGACGGAGGAGAGGGCAGCACGCCCGCACCGCCACCGCCCCAGCTGTACGCGGAGGATGATGGGCTGTCGTCGCCCGTGCACGACGAGAATGAGAGGCCGGCCGAGAAGCGGGCGCGGTGGGAGTGATTTTTGTTTTTTTTGTTTCTCAGAGTGCGCACGATCCCCCACTGTTTAAGGCATGCCACACACATCAGGCAGAGCGAGAGGAAAAGAAATCGCATACACACGTGGGCCTAACGAAAGGAGGGAAGGCACGCACGCACACACCAACTCCACCCACCCACGCACTCACTCCCACCTTCTAGCTCCAAGAGCCCGACACAGACGGCCGCACCTCGGCAGGCACAGCCTCATCTCCGTCGTCCTCAAGCTCGCGGTCCAGGTCCTCCCGCTCCCAGGCCGCCACCACTCCCGCCAGCCCGCGCGCGTGGGGCGGCGCGGGCGCCAACGCCCCCCCCACGCCAGCGAACGGGACATCACCGCGCGCAGGGTGGGCCGTGTCGTCAGGCGCCGGGGCAGCCACCTCCTCCACCGCCATAGGCGGCGGCGTTGGCACAATCGCAGGCCGCGACGCGCTGCGCGCCGCCGCCACCGCCCCCAGGCACCGCGACCGCGGCTTCGTCATCAGGCACGCCCACCCGGTCACCGGCGTCGACGTTTCCAGCGCCACCTCGTGCACAGCGTGCATGCGGGACCGCGGCGCGATCCGGTCGCACCCGTCGGCGTGGCAGCACACTTCGAGTGTCTGAGCCGCGAGGGGTGCCCCGGGGATCGGAGCTGGGTGGCCAGGGCAGGCGTCCCCTTTCAGGCAGAAGGCGAGCGCGACGCCGTCGACGGCGCGATAGGCGAGGTAGGTTTTGTGGACGGGCGACGGGCGGCGCCACACGCAGCCGCGCGCGTTGATGTACTGTCCATCGGGCACCGTCTCCCCCAGCAGCAGCCGGGCGCGTGGGTCCCGCAGCGCCAGGGCGGCCAGGTGCATGGCGGCGGTGTCGGCGGCGCGGGTGAGGGGGACCCAGGTGACGCCAAGGCCTGCGGGTGGGGGGGGCAGCGGCAGCGGGAGGGGCGCCGGGGCCGCCCTCGGTGGCCGCCCGGGCGGCGGTGGCGGCAGCATGGGGGCGCGATCAGGTGACAGCGGCACCTCGTACGGGTCGGTGGCGTGAGGCGACGGTGGGGTGGGTGTGCGCGAGCGGGTGGCGGTGCGGGTGCGGGCAGCAGGGGACCGCGTCTCCACACCGCGCTCAGCCTCGGGCGTGCCTGCCTGGCGTGCAGCGGCCCGGGTTTGGCGGGTGAAGGTGCGCCCCGCAGCGGCGCGGGGGGGGAGGTGGCGGCCAGGGGGGCGCGCCTCCGTGGCTGCAGCCGCGGCCAGCAGGGCGGCCGGCACGGACGACCCGCGCCCAGTGGGCGGTGCCGCGTCGGACGTGGGGGAGTGATTGGACACGCTGCCGTCCTCGGAAACGGCTTGCAGGTGGGGAGAGGCGCGCGCGCCGCGCACCGCGCCGCGCCGCGCCGCCAGGCTGAGGGAGCGCTGGCCGGACGAGCTGCTGGCGGTGGACGTGGCTTCCGCGTTGGCCTGCTGCTTGAGGGTGCGGACCATGGTGTTGTGGGGTGGGGTGGGTGGGGTAGAGAAAAGGGTTGTGACAGTGTGTGAGCGGGCGCGTTTTTTCTCTTCATCTTTACACGCCGCCGCCTCGTCTCAAAACGCAAAAACACAACACACGCTGCTTGCATCCCTCTCTCTCGCACGTGCGCGTGGCCAGACGACCCCCTGTCGTGACAGCAATTTCTGTGTGTGTGTGTGTGCCGTGCGGAGTGCGTGTGGGCCCTGGTTGGCAGGGGGCTGGCTCACTTGGGCGCGGCCTTCGTCGAGTGGGGCTCGTAGGGCCGCTCCTGTGCCTGTGTCGGACAAAAAGGAGGGGGGGAGAGGACGGGTTTGGGGCGGGCGGACGGGGACGGAGGACGGGGGTGTTGGGGGTGAACATCACTTACGGTCACCGCCGACGAGGCAACGAAAACAACTCACCGCCCGCCGCCCGCCCGCCCACCCGCCCGCCGCCCTCATCACTCCTCGATCACTCACGAGGTCGGCCTCCTTCTGCAGCTCCTTCACATCCTTGGGAGCATCCTCAGACTGCGGCACGTAGGCGGCGGGGGCAAGGCGCTGCGCGCTGTCGTCGGCGGCGGGGGCGTCCGCCGGGGAGCGCTGGTCGCGCTTGCCCGCAGTTCCAGCGGGGGCCGACGTGTCCGAAGGGGAGGACATGGTGTGTGTTTGTGTGTTTGTGTGGAAAGACTGGTGGGGAAGGCAAAAGGAGGAAAGAAGGTCGAAAGGGAAAAAAAAAAAGTGTGTGCCGCCACTTCATACTAAAGTCCCCTCCGAACAAAACTGCCGGCGGCGACGCCGCCGCTTCCACCCCACTCCCCATCCCCCCCACCTCGCATGATACGCCACCCTGGCCTCGCGGCCGCTTTTGGCTCGTCCACGGACCGCGCAACGTGGGAATCGGTGTGGCGCGAGGCCTGGGCGGTCGCGACCCCCGCCGACATCTCCCTTCACGGCCCCTCCCTGGGCGCGTCCGCCACCGCCCGCACCACGGTGGAGCACGCGGTGTCGGGTGGCACCGCTGACGTGACCGCGACGGAGCTGGATGCCGCCGTTTCGCCTGCAGTCGACGGGTCTGCAGTGTCCGCACTCTCCGCTGTCCTCGCGTTCGCAGAGGGGCGGGGCGCCGACCCCGCCAACGCAGGGGCACCGCCGCTGCTGGTCACAATACCCGCCGCCACTGTTGACGCCATCGACGCGTCTCTGGCCACCCAACCCCTCGTCTCTGTAACCGGCCCCCCGGGAGCCGGCAAAACCGCCGCCGCAGCCGCCGTCGCGTCCGCGTCTGGAGCCGACATCGTGCGCGACGTGGATGTGCACGACTGCCCTGTCGACGATGGCGGCCACGCGGTGGCGGCCGCCATCATGCACGCGGTGGGGGGCACCCCCGTCGACGGCGCGTCCCCCCTCGCGCGCGCGGCACTGCGGCTTGGAGGTCGCCCTGGCGCCACAGCCATCTTGACCGTGCGCTGCAGCACGAACCAGGTGGCCACCGTCACCCAAGTCTCAGACCAACTGCTGGACGCGGCGCCCGGGGTGCGCGTGGTGGTGGTCGCGCCGTCAGTGGAAGGTGGTGACGTTGTCCTGCCCCCCCTCACGTGCGCCGAGGCGGCGAGCCTACTGCCTGCGACGCTGACATCGCAGGATGTGGCCACGTGGACTGAAGTGGCGGGCGGACGGCCGGGCGTGCTGAAGTTGGCGGCGGTGGTTGGCGGCGCGCCGGTCTCAGCCGCCGCGTCCTCCACCCCTCTGCCTCTCGCCGCCCGCCTGCTGGCCAGCTTGCCTGCTGCCGACGTGTTGATGACACTGAAGCTGGTGACCACGCTGGGATCCGTCCGTTTCACGACCACCGCCGCAGCGTGCGTGCTGGGTAGCGGCAGCGCCACTGATGCCACCCTCCGTGCACTGCCGACCGTCGACGCGGCCGCCGCAGACGCGTGGTGCCTCTCCACCCTCGTCACCGACGCAGCGCTCGCAGTTGCTGACGCCGCGGGTATGACCTTTCCCTCGGTTGATGGAGCCGTGCTGGCGGGCGCGGCCGCGGTGGCTGGTCGATTTGCGGCGCTCGCGCCGCGCGCGCCTGCGGCCGCCGCGCGCTTGCTCGACCGGGAGCGAGCCTTGATCAGCGCGGCAGCCAGAGCGGCATGCAGACTAGCAGCCACAGAACCTCTGCCTCCCGACTCCACCGACGCCGCGGCCACCGCGGCCGCCGCCTGGCTGTGGGACGGCGGCGCGGCTGTCGTCGCCATTCTCGGCCGCCCAGCCCACGCCCGTGCCTGCGCGGCCGCGCGCACCCTGGCCGCCCGCGCCCGCGACGCCGCCGCCGACGCGCGCGTCACGCTGCAGGGGCGGCTCTGGCGTCTGCCGGCTCCTGGGCGGACGCGGAGCCGCTGCTAGCGCAAGCTGCTGCTGCGGCCACGCCGCAAGACCGGCCGCGCGCGCTGGCGGCCGCAGCGGCTGCCGCGCTCAAAGGCTCCCGCCGCGACGCGCGCGCGGCACACGACCTGTACGCGGCAGCCGCGGCCTCCTCTCCCACCGCAGCGGGGGATGCAGCTGCTTTAGACGGCGCTGCCTCGCTCGCCCGCGCCGCCTCCGCGGGCGACGGTGACGCGGTCGCCCTCGCGCGCTCCGCCTTTGCCGCCCGCGAAGCCGCCGACGGCGCCGACGCCGCCACCACGGCAGCCGCGATCAACAATTTGGCAGTCCTTCTTGCCGCCCGCGTCGCGTTTCCCGGGGTGGCGCCCGCCGAGAGTGCGGCCGCCGCCGCCGAGAGCGCCGCGCTGCACGCGCGCGCGTTGGCGACGCGCGAGGCGACCCTTGGGGCTGGCCACCCCTCCGTCGCAGCCTCCCTCTCCAACTGGGCGGTTTAAGACGCTCGCCTGGGGGACGACACAGCCGCCGCCAACAAACTGCGCCGCGCGCTGCGCGTTTGCGAGAGCGCGCTGGGCGCGCGCCACACTCGCGTCGCCGCCACACGTGCCGCCCTGGCCGCCGCCTTGCGAGCTGGCGGCGCCCACCAGGAGGCGAGGTGCTTGGCAGACGCAGCCGTGGCCGCATACAGCGATGGACGGGCATTGAGTGGGCGTGGGGTGAGAGCGCGTGCGGTCGACGCGGCGTGCTTGCTGGCCGCCGTCGCGGCCGACTCGGGCGACGCGGCCGCCGCTGCGTCCGCTGCCGCCTGCGCGGCCGTCTGGCTGGATGGAGACGCCGATACGGATGGGCGTGTCGCGCTGGCGTCTGCCCGGGCTGCGCTGGCGAGTGGAGACGTGGGGAGGGCGGCGGCGACGGCGAAGAGCGCGCACTCGGCGCGAGCGCGCGCGCACGGCCCGGGGGCTGCGGCCACCCTCGAAGCCGCCGCCGTCCTGGTGGTCGCTGACCCAGCTGCAGCGGCCTCGATCGCGCGCACCGCCCTGGCGGCAGCAGACGCGGCGGGCACGCCGGCCGCGTGCTGGGAGCGACGCGCGCTGGCGCGGTGGGTGTGAAACCACACACTGAAAATTCGCGAGTTTCGCACAAGAGGGGTTTAAAAAAAAGGAGAAACACAAACATCCACACCCCTCTCTTTTGTCTCACTCACTCTCACTCTCTGTCACAAGGGGGGCGGGCAGGGGGGGGGGGGGGGAAAGGCGGGAAGGCAGACTCTCCAAAAGATCACGCCGCCCCACACGACACACCCACCCTCTCCCCTCTTTCCTCACAGGCCGGAGCGGCCCCACACAACGAGTGCCAGGGAGAAGGAGAACATGGCGCAGGTCGCGCACCAGCCCAGGGTGACGATGAGGGGCTCGCCCTGTGGAGGTGGGGGTGGGTGCGTGGGCCGAGGGGTACCCAGCGCCTGCGCTCGCTCGCGCGTTCCCCCCCCCCCCCGCGCGCCCGCGATCACCGCCCCCCGCGGGTTGGGTTGCGCCCCCTTCTCGCGCCGCTGCCGCCCAATGTGCAGCAGCTGCAGCTGTTGCGCGTCCGTGGAGGGTTCGCCGCCGCACCGCCAGCGTCCGCAGCAGTCGCCACGCCCCCCCGCGCACTCTCGACCACCAGAGAGCCCCGCGCGCGCTCCCGCCCGCCCCTCTCCCTCCCCCCCCCCCGCATTCACACCACTCACCTCGGCCAGAGTGGCCACCTGCATGGCAGCGTCAGCGGCGGGCGCCATCGCGGCATAGGCGGCGGCGGCGACGGCGACGGGGGCGACCTGGAGAGTGGGAGAGGGTGAAATTTGGGTGAGGCACACGGAAGCGGTCGGCGGTTGGCGCAGTGCCCGACGTCTCTCCTGCCGCATTACCCCGCGTCTGGGCTGTGGCTGGATCCAGCTCCGCAAAGGGGGGTCAAGCGTGGGAAGTCGCGCCCAGGGCGGGGGCGACTCCACACCGCCGCTTTTGCGCCGGCTCTTTTGGCCGCCGCGCGCTGCCCAATCCCGCACCTTGGCCGCGGTCGCCTGGGCGACCGTCGCCCGGCGGGCAGCCGCGCGAGCGCGCACGGGGGCCACGCGGGCGGGGGTGGAGGCGAGGGCGCGGTTCATGGCGAGGGAGGGGGGGGGAGACGGGTGAAACGAGAACGGGTGAAACGGAGTGAGCGGGGGCAGAGAACCACGCTCACACTCGGGGTGACAGCGCCATCGGCCGCGCGATCCAGCCAACGTGTGCTGGGGCGGCACCAGTGGCCAGGCACGGTTGCAGAGTGCCAGGTTTCTGTGTAACAAAGCGCGGGGTGGGACAAGAGGGCAGGAGACTGGGGAGACAGCGTCGGCCGCCCCGCCCTCACAAAGAAACGCACGGCCGATCAAAAGCCAGCGTGTACAGCGCCACAGCAAATCAAGACAATGGCTAGGCGAGAGCCAGCAGCGCACAAGGGGAGGGCGAGGGGGGAGGAGTTTTCGGTGGGGCAGCGGTGACTACACGGCGGTGCCAGGTGGCACAGCAGCGAGAGAGCGTGGGTCGCGGCAAAAGGGAGAGCGAAGAAAAAACCTTGCTCACTCCTCGACTGATTTTTCGCTGTCCGCTGTGCCCCCCAAAACCCAAAACCGACACCCCACAAACCACACCCAACCCACACCATGCCTCGCCACCTCACGGCCCTGGCCCTGGTCGCCCTGCTGGCCGCCGCGTCCGTCGCGTCCGCCGAAACAGAGTGGTGCGCCTCCCGCCGCCGCGCGTGCGAACGCTCCTGCGGCACCCCCGACCGCACAGACTTCGACTGCAAGGACAAAGGCAACGGCGCGTCGCGCTCTGTGTCCTGCTCCTGTGAAGGCGGCGGCGGCGCGTCGGCCGGCCCCGTGTTTGCGGGCGACCCGCAGGCCGCGGTCAACAACCCCGCCGTCGACATGCTCAAAGGCATCGGCGCCTGGCCGGGTGGCGCGTTTGGTGGGTCGTACGATGGCTCTTCGTCGTCGCCGTCCAAAAACAACGCCAACAACAAGGGCGGGGCGTCGGGCTCGCCCGCCAAGACCGACGGTGGTTCCACGGAAGCGCCCGGGTCCTCGCCCTCGAACCCGGCCTACCTGTCGGGTGCCCCCGGTGGCTCGTCCAAACAGTCGTCCACTGACGTTGGCAAGGCTGTCGGCATCGCGGTGGGCGTGACGGCGGCGGTGTGCGCAGCGATTGCTGCTGGCTTTGCGTTTGTGTCGCGCCGCCGGGCGGCCGCCGCCCAGGATCTGCCGCTGGCCATGCCGCCTCCCAAGAGCGTTGACTGAGGCGAGAGAGAGAGGGTAGGGGGCAGGTGGGTGCACTTTGGCGGGGGGCCCGCTCCGCATGTGGCGGGCCCTTTTTGCCAATGCGCCGTTTTTTTCATTGGGTTTTCGTTCGGGTTTCCACGCCAGCCTTGTATTCACAACATGCTCAGTTAGCGGGCTAGGGGGTGGAGAGGGGGTGGGTGCGGCGGGAGGAGGGCCGGGGCGGGAGCGCGCGCGCGGCGAGGAGAGGCCTCTTCTCGACTCCTTCCTTGTTCAGCTGTCTGCGTCTTTCCTCGTCGCCCCTCGCCTTCTCCCGCCACCGCCCGCTCACTCACACAAGCTCTCTCCCACCCACAAAATCATTCACTGTCACTCCCTCCCTCCTCCCCCACCGCCACCACATCAAACACGGCCCTCATTGTCGCACGCGCGTTCACACCAACCCCCACCACCCACGTCGGCGGCGGCGCGGGCGGCGCCAAGCCGCCTGCCTCCCAGGCGTCGGCGATGGCGCCGGCTGTGGCGTCTCCATCATTCATCGCACCACCACTTGCCACATAGCAGCGAGCGATGGCGACGGTGGTGGGCGGCAGTGCAGCGCGTGTGAGAGCCTCAGCCACCGCGCGCGCGCCCGCCCCAAAATCAGCCGCCGTGGACACCGCCACGCAGCACAGCGTAGATAGCGCCATGATGGAGACGGTGGTGGTGGCGGCGTTGGCATCATCCCACCGCTGCAGCAGCGGCGGCACGTGCCGCCCGCCACCACTCCGCCACACCAACGGCTCCACCTCCACCGCCGCGCCGCGCGGCAGGCCGGGGGACACGATGTAGATACAGGGGGGAGGACCAGGTCTGCCGAATGGCGGGGGCGGGCGGGACAGGTAGGGGTCGCGATACGATGAAATGTCATCAGTCGGCTCGTCCTCCCCGCTCGCCTCAAAAAACGCGTCAGTCGCCGCAGCCACCGCGTCCAACCCCGCCTGCCCCGCCTCCTCGCTCGCGTACAACGTGACGGAGAGAGCCCCGGATGCTGCGTCCGCGCCCATTGCCACGCAGACAGCGTCAACTGAAGCCCACGCGCGGCGCGCTTGGGGGGCGGGGCCGCCTTCGACCAACGTCATGGACGCGGGATCCAGCCCTATCTGGCCCGCACACCGCACCAGGGACGCGTGCGTGACGACGGCCTGGGCGTAGGGGCCGATGCAGGCGGGCGCCCAGGCAGACACAGACTGCACGTGCAGGCTGGTGCGCTTGGCGGAGGAGGCAGGCACACACACGTCCACGGCCGCACCCACCCCACCCTCCAGCGGCGAAGCCACGCAGGCGCGGGCGGGGGGGGAGATTTGGGGCACGATGCGCGCGTAGCCCGCGTTGGCGGCGGCAAAAGTGGTGGCGTCGAGGGTGGGCAGGTAGAGGCGCACGTGCGCCGCTGCCGACGCGAGCGGGGGGCCGCCTGCACTGTCCAACGCTGCCGCTGCGGCAGCCAGCGCGTCCGCGGTGGCGGACTCAGCGTCTCCTGACGCATGGGCAGTGACTTGGTAGCCGTCGGGCGAGGCGCGCACGGTGGTGGACGCCAGGGCGGCGGGCGACGGGGGTGGCGGCGGCGGTGGCACGGCCGCGGGTGGCGGCGCGGTTGCACCATCCACCCACACCACCTCCCCCGCGTCGCCGCCCCTCCACGTGTCCTTGACCTCAGCCCTCAGGCTCAGCCCCGTCACCACAAAGGCACCCCCTCCCGTGGGGGTGACGGTGCCCGGGTGGCCGATGGCGAGGGACGCGCGAGGGAAAGCGGCACAGTCGAGGGTGAGAGTTTCATACTCACCTCCCTCGCCCGCGGGGTGGACCCCCATGTTACGCCCCAGGCGCAGCAGCAGGGGCACAATGGTGTCCAGTTCCTGCCCCACGTGGCTGCCATCCAGCCCCACGGCCGCCGTCTTGACGATGATCGCGCGCGTCCCCCGCGCCCGCATATCCTCCAGCAACCACCCCTGACCCACCCGCCACAGCGGGGCCAGCGAGGTGAGTCCCACCCGTGCTGCCGCATGTTCCACACGCAGCCGTTGGTAGTCGGAGGCTACCGCGCCGGAGACAACGGCCGTGATGGACGGGTGGCGGGATTTTGCGGCAGCCAACAAAGCCACCAAATCCTCCACCTCGTCACCAGCCGCCCCTCTGGACGCGTAGTCCAGGCTGGTGTCCAGGGAGGAGCCGGCCAGGCGGCGGCGTAGGAGGGGCAGGCCGGTGGCGGCGGTGAGGGCGGCGACCGCGTCGTGGCCGACTGTTTGAAAACAGTGCGAGTCGGCGTCCGGGGCGGCTGCATCCCCCGCGTCCGCGTCGCCTGGAGCTAAATTAAGCAGGACGACGGGCGTGTGCCCGTCCCGCGTCGCAGCGGCCAGGGCGTGGCACGAGTCTTTTCCGCCGGAGACGAGGGCAGCAAAGAAGTGCATCGAGTGAGTTCGTATCCGTTTTCCACTACCTCCTCACCGTCCCGTCCGACGTGGCCAGCGCGTCCAGCAGCTCAGCCGTGGGCCGGTCGGGCGGCTTGGCGCCGCCGGGGAGGGAGGCCGGGTCGTGAGGGCCTGCGGCGCGTGCTGCCCCAAACCAGCGCGCCAACGCGTCGTCGCCCCAGCAGCAGCTGATGACCCAGAAGGTGAGGGCGACGACGCCGACCAGGGCGAGCGGCCAGACGGCCCAGTGCATATGTGAGCGCGCGCGCGCGGAGGGGGGGGGGGAGGGGGTGAAAAGCGAGCAAATGTGGTGCAGATACCGTCGCGCTCTCGCGCTGCATTTGGACACAACACCGCGTGTCGCCCGGCAGCATGGGCCTCTTCTTCTTAGAGTCTCCGCCCTCCCTCAAAGAGGGGCACGTGATCAAGACGTATGTGTGTGCCACGTGCCGGGCGCCACTGTGCACCACAGATGCGCTGGTGTCCAGGGTAAGTGGGGTGCTAATGAGTCGGTGTCAGCGCGCGTGGGTGTCGTGGCCCTCCCTGCGCTGCCCGGCCGCGTGTGGCCCAGCATTCCGCCAATATCGATGTTAGCCAACTCCCCGACAAGCTGTATGGGGTTGTGGCGGTGGAGTAGCGTGTGAGCAGGGGGCAAACGCGGACGAAGAAAGAGGGCGCACCCCGTTATTGGTCCCCCATTGGCTCCCCAACCCACCCACACCACCGTCGTCACCGTCAGGCCTTCCACGGCCGCTCCGGCAAAGCCCATCTCTTCAACACCGTCGTAAACGTGGCCCTAGATCCCCCGCCCCCCGCCTCATGTTGACAGGGCACTACACCGTGTCCGACGTTTTGTGCCGCCAGTGTGCCGCGTGCCTCGGCTGGCGCTACGTGGAGGCCGCGTCCCCCGACCAACGCTACAAAGTGGGCCACACGGTCTTGGAACGCGCATCGTTGGACGTGGATGTGGCGTCTAGTGATGGTGGAGGGTCCATCAGCCTCGCGTCGGATGATGACGACGAGTGCGCATGAAAAAACATTCCCCTGATTTGTAGTGTGAACCTTTCTGTTTGTATGATTGCCCCCCCCGCCATTGTTTGCCTTGTTGCCATGTACTTTTTGCCTTGCATTGTTTGTTCGTTTTGTGTGTCGTTGTGTTATAAAAAACTCAAAACCAGAACCCCTCTCACTTTTCATTCACCCCCACTTTCCGCACAAACACCAGCGACAGGCGCCTGTCTGCCCTCTCGATCACGTCACCAGCCACCACCCCCACTGCGGCCGCATTGGCGCAGTCGGAGCGAATTGTGTCGGCGGAGGCAGGAGGCACGGCGTGGGTCCAGCCCGTGTACGCCACCCCCGTCAACACCACCGCGTCCCCGGGCCTAACCGCCAGTTGGCAGGTGGGAGGGGTGGCGCAGGACGCTGTGTCCGTGCCGCGCCTCAAGTCCAGGGTGGAGGGGCCGCCCAGGGTGACTACACACGAGGCAGAGTACAGGTCACCGTCTGCATGAGGGGGGAGGCCGCCCCCCGGGGCCAGTTCGTTGACCAGGACGTGGTTGGGCACGGATCCGCCTGGAAACGCGGGTGCCAGGGCGGCTGCCACAGCGGCCAGCGGGGGTGGCAACCGCTCCGAGGGTGACGCTTCGTCGCCAGGGCGCCCCCCCACGTTGGCGGTGCGGCGGCCCGGAGGGGCATCGATCCAGCGGTCTGCGACGTAGTCGTCCACGGCAGCTTGCAGCCTGTCTTGCAGGGAGAGAGGGATGGCGAGGCGGCGGTACATCACGCCCGGGGGGGCGGGGGGGGGGGACAGCGTCGGTCGCGGCATTCAGCGGCGTCAGCGCGGCGGCCAGATCGGCGGACAAGGCGGCTGAGTCGGATGCGGGCTTGGTTGATGCATGCGTTGAGGCTAGCGCGGCGGAGGCGCGGGCTGCGGAGAGAACGTCTATGCGGACCATTTGTGGAAATCTCGCCGAAAACTGATGACAAAACTGTTTTGACAAAACCTTTACCGGGTCCTAACCACTCCGCGCGCGTCCGCCACAAACCGCGCCATGGCCGTCCGAAACTTGCGCCGCGCCGCGCGCTCGGCGGCGGGCCCTCCACCCCCAGCGACTAGAGCAGCGGCCGCATTCAACCCTGTCAACGCGGCTGCCACGCGGTCGCGCCCGCCCTCGGGGCAGCCGGCCAACAGTTCACCCACCGCGCCCTGCCAAGCATCGGGCGCTGCCAGAGCCAACGGCAGCAGCGCGTCCGCCGCGCCGTCCGCCACGGCGCGTGGGGCGTCGGCCAGCAGCAGGCGGCCGAGGAGAGGGCGTACACAGTGTTGAGCGAGCTGCGAGCCGAGAGCGGGGCCACCGTTGCTGCCACCGGCCGCTGCATCAGCAGCCGCCCACCTGGCCAGGGCGGCCAGGCCCGCCAGGCAGGGGCAGGCACATGCTTCATCGAAGGAGGCGGCCCCCGTGTCCAGTGCGGATAGGAGCGCCACCCCCAGCGACGGCGGCAGCATCGGCACGCGCTCCGGGTAACTCTCCACCACATCCCCCAGCAGGCTGTGAAACGCGGCCGCCAGCTTGGGGTGGGCCAGCATGGGGGGAGTGGCCAGAGGCAGGATGGCTTCGAAGGCGGCAAAGAGGGAGCCACCGACGTCGACCGCGTCTGCCGCGGGGGCGGGTGCCGAAAAATCGGCCACGCCACGCGCGGCCAGGGCGGCGGTCAACCTGATCAGCGCTCTCAGCTCACGCTCTGCATCCGCCACCTCATCATCGCGCAGGAAGGTGGTGGGGGAGGCGGCGACCGCGCCCGCACGCGCGCGCGAGTGAGCGCGCGCGGCGTCCAGGGCACATGCCACGAGGGCAGCTGCGTCACTTGGTGGAAGGTGCACAACCAACGCTTCCACCGCGTCGGCCGCCAGTTTGAGCAGGAGGCAGGAGACGCGGCGTTCGGCGCGGAAGGCGGCGGCCAGCAGGGTCAGGTGGGGGGCAGCGGCGCCAAAGGCCGACGCGAGCGCGGGCGCGGCGCGCGGCGGCGCGCCGCGCACGAGGCCGCGCGTCGCTTCAGCTGCGCGAGCGACGGCGGCGGCCACGTCACCACGTGCTGCGTCAGTCTTCAGGGTGGGGCGTGTTGCTAGAGCCGCCAGGCGGGCTGTGGGGCCGGTTGCGAGGCGCGCGACATAACTGCGCGCCGCCCCCGCGTCGGGCGCGCCCGCGGCACCACGCGCCAATGCCGCACCCAACGCTCGGTGCACAGGTTCAGCCAAACAGGCCAGCCGATCATCAGGCGCCGCAAACGCGTCCGCCAGGGCGGCCCAGTCGGGGGATGTGAGAGCTGCAGCGGCCGCTGCGCGCGCGCGCACGAGCGATGGAAGCAGCTGTTTGGCGACGGCGGCGTGCAAGTCGACTTCACCCGGCCACTGGGTCAGCAGGGAGGTGGCCAGGCGGGCCAGGGACGAGATGACGGACGGGCCGCTGCCTGCAGGGCCGTAGGCGGCGGCCAGACCAGGCGGCAGCGGTGCGCGCGCGGCCGCGGTCGTGCCCGCGGGCGCCGGCGCGTCGTCATCGCGGCACACATAGGCGGCCGTCACCCGCGCCACCGCGCACACGGCGGCCTCCATGACGCGGGGGGAGGCGGCGGTGGGGCCTGAAGCTCCGGCGGCCGCCACATCAAGCAGGCGGGCGATGAGGGGTAAGGCAGCGTCGGGGGCAGCCGCCAACTCCACCGGCGGCGCGGGCGTCTCCCCCGCCCCACCATCAGCCAGCACGGCGCCCGCCATGCGCACCGCGTACACGAGTTGCTCCAGGGGGGCGGACGGGTCGGCGCCGGAGGTGGCAGCGGTGGCGGCTGCGCCGCGCGCGCCGTCCAGCGCTGCGGCCAGCAGGTGCAGCGACGCGGCCGGCGCGGCGCGCGCGACGACAGCCGCCCTCGCCAACGGGTCGTCCGCACCCGTGCCGCCGTCTGCGGCAGCCGCGGCCTCGCCTTCATCTTCATCCCCGTCCGCGTCTGCGGCGGCAGCGGCCAGGCCGGCTTGGAGCAGGGCCGAAAAGACACGCGCCGCCGCGTTGGTCGCGGCAGGCGGCAGCGGCGTCACGCCGACCGCCGTGCAGCCGGGCGCCAGGGCGGCCGCCCACCCGTCCAGGAGGACGTCGACGGCTTCATCTGCGGCTCCATCGGCGTCGTCTCCACCAGAGGCGGCCAGGCAGGCGACCGTGAGGTCGGCAAGAGCGGCCAGCGCGCCCGCAGGCGCGCCGGGGGTCGCGCCCGCCGCCTCCAGCCCGCCCGCCCTCACCGTCGCCGCCAGGGCGGCCAGGGCGCGGCACCCATCCACCAGGGAGCCACCATCTGTGCCCGCGTCGGCGGCGGCCAGGGCGGCGGACGGGGGGGAGGTCCAGGGCAGGGCAGACGCGAGCACGGCGCGCGCGTGCGCGGTCCGCGCGCCCAGCGCGTTGGGCGGGAAGATGTCGCCATCCAGGCCGGCTAGGAGGACAATGATTTGGCGGGCGGCGACGGATGCGTCTGACGCCGGCCCTGCGGCCACCAACGCGTGCAGGACGGCGCTGTGCAGCCAGTCGAGGGCGGACGGCGACACGAGCGCCTCACGCAGGGCAGCACCCGGCCGCACCGCCACACTGCCGTCGGCGGGGGGGCGGCCCCCACCATAGCTGGAGGCGGCAGCCCCCACGGGGGCCCAGTCCCAGGCCAGCACGTCAGCCGCCAAGGTGAGGGCGGGGGCGAGAGAAGGGGCAGGCGGCGACGTGCCGGCCGCCGCGCGCGCGGCCCCTGCAGCCACACTCCACAGGCGGGGCAGCCACCCCGCCTGCAGGCTGGCACGGCAGACGTCATGATACTCCCACGGCTGGCCCAGGGGGGACGCGGTGGCGGGCGCAAACTCGGACACGATGGCGGAGAGTGTGGCCAGCGCGGTCGCAGCGCGCAGGGACGGCGCCCCCACTGCCTCCGCTTCCAGCCGCCCCAGGCAGGCAGAGCGCGTGCCGTCGTCTAGACTGCCCCACGCCCGCTTCAAGCAGGCGGCCAGCGTGGCGGCTACTTGGGAGGAGACGACGCGCGGCGGGGGTGGTGTCGTGCCCGCGGCCCGCGCCAGCAACCATTCCTCAAGGTACTGCATCAACTGCCCCTGCCCATCCCGCCCTAGCCGATCCCAGTGCCTCAGCACCGCGTCGCGCAGGGCCAGGGCGGCCTGGAACTGGGCCCCCGGCGACGCGGCGGGTGTGTCGAGTGCGGCGCGCGACGCGGCCAGCGCGTCGGGGGACGCGCGAAAGGCCAGCAGGGCGGCCTCTGCGGCAGAGCGAGTGGCCGGGTTCTGTGTGTGGGTGTGTTGGAAGAGTGGGAAGTGAAGTTCTGACGGCTGCTGCAGCAGGCGGCGCCCGGCGCGGCACTGCGACCCGCCCCCCTGGCGTGTCCCCACACACACCTGCAACGCATCAGCCGCCCGCTCCAGGTCGGCGACCGCGGCCGCGGCGTCCATCGCGGCCCGAGAGGTCGCGGCAGGGGTTTTTGTTTTTGTTTCGATTGTGGCGTTGACAACCAAAACAAAACCCTCTTCATTTTCTTGTCTCTCTCACGCGCTGCACGCGGCGGGGCTGCCACCACCACACGCTACCCGCCGTGTGCACACCTTCCCTCTCGCCTGCGTCCTTCAAACTCTCGCCGCATTGACGCGCCCAACGCTCGCGCGCCGCGCGCCCGCGCGCCCACGTGCGGCCGCGCCCTCTGGCGCGCCCTCCTCCTCTGGCGATGGCCAGCGGCGCAGCAAGAAGAAGCAGCGTGAGTGGACCGTAGTGCGTGTGCGGGAGGAGGGACGGTGGAGGCACAGGCAATGGGCGCGTCACCAACGCGACGTGGCGCCCTGTTTCCCTCACACAGACCACGTCTTCGACGTCCTAGTCTCCACCCCCCCACCCCGCTCCCTGGGCACGCACGCCCTGCCCCCCGACACTCACAATGGGGACAGGGTGGAGATTGATGGCGACGCGTTTGTCGTGCGCGGTGTTGTGTTGAATTACCGCCTCGTGAAAGGACGCTACGTGCGCGCCGGCCAGACGCTCGAGGTGTCGACCCAAGGCCGGTTCCTGGCGGAACGGTTTTTGGAGGGGCTGGTCAACAGGTGATGATGTGAGAGCGAGTTTTGTCTTTGGCTCGACAGGTGATGATGCGAGAGTGAGTTTTGTCTTTGGCTCTCGAAGTGAGTGTTTGTAGCTTTGTTTGTTTCGTTTGTTGGCCCCCACAGTGAGACACATACACACGCGGAGGGGACACGGTGATGCCACGGTTCCACGGTGCAAAAGGGGGGGGGGGGGGGGGGGTCCTGCGTTGCCTTGTTTGATCGTCACACAAAAGGGGGATGGCCCTGTTTTTGTATTGTTCCCGCAAGCTCTCTCTCTCTCTCTCTCTCTCAAAAGTATCTCGCTCTCACTCTCTCAATGTCCAAAAAAGGGGCGGGGAAAAAACATAAAATGAAAAACGCGCATGCCTGGCGAAAGAAAGAAACGGATAAAAAGTGATGAAAAAAACACGCGCTTGCACAAGTGTGGGTCGAGTGTGGGCGTCCCACCGGAGGGGCGGGGCCGCACACAAACACACACGCACGGGTGTCCCCCACTTGCTGGGCGCATGGTTTAGGATGGCAGGGGGAGGGTAAAGAATTCAGTGTTGAGGGAAGAAAAAAAAGTAAAAAAAAAAAAGCGAGCTTTCCTCATCACACCAACCCCTCACGCCGCCGCCTTGCCGCCCGGCAGGAAGCGCCGCTGCAGCTTGAAGAAGGGGTGCTCCGCCTCAGCGTCAAAAGGCACATAGTTGGTGGGGGCGGCGGCATCGTACACGTGCAGCTCGGTGCAGATCGTCTTCAGCATCGTCCAGTTGACGCTGGCCTCCGTCATGTAGCGCCCCCAGTTGGAGCGCAGCGAGTCGGTCGCCGCCCGCAGGTTGTACCACGGAATCTTGGAGGAGACGTGGTGGGGGACGTGCACGTTGATGTCGTGGCACAGGAACTCGACCAGGGACGGGTAGTCGCAGTGCACGGTGCCCGACAGCTGCGCCTTGGCCGCGTTCCACTCGCCCGCGGGTTTGAACGGGATGTGGGGCGCGGTGTGGTGGACGACGGTGAACGTGGACATCCAGAAGTGGTAGCCGAGCCACGGCATCAGCCAGTACTTGCAGACGCCCCACGCGCCTTGACCAGACACGGCCGCAATCGCGGGCAGCCCCACAAACGCGAACGCGGCCACCGCGGCCAGGGACACCAGGACGCGGGGCTTCTGCTTCTCGGTGTAGAGGCCCAGGTTGAAGTGCCAAATGGCCCAGTGCCCCACAGAGGCCCACAGTTTGAGGGGCGACCCGAGGAAGAATTTGTAGAGCGCCCCCTTGACCGGGCCCCACGACTCAGCCTCCGCCTTGGGCACAGGGTGCCACGCTGTGTCCTCCACCAGCTTGTTGGTGTGGGCGTGGTGGTGGTTGTGCTTGATGCGCCAGGGTTCGAAGGGGAAGATGAGGGGCATGAACATCAGGGTGCCCACCACGTCCTCCACCAGCTTGTTGTGGGAGAAGGAGCGGTGGCCGCAGTCGTGGCCGATGACAAACATGCCGGTCCAGGCGGTGCCGGCGAAGGCCCAGGCCAGGGGGAGGAGGTAGGCCGGCGCGATGGAGATCAGGTACACCGACAGCGAGACGGAGCAGACCGTCGTCAGGACGGCCCCCCACGCGCGCACCGGGTTGATGTCAAACACGGAGGGAGGCAGCGTCTTGATGACGTCGGTGAGGGAGACGGTGTCGGGCAGTTCAGCGCCGATGGAGCGGTAGCCGAGCGAGGCGGCCAGCGACGCGCGCACATCGTCGTCCAGGGTGGAGGAGGCCAGGGACGCGGCCTCCAAGGGGGCGGTCAGGGCGGCCGCGGCGGAGGGGGGGTGAGGGAGGCGGGTGGTGGGGCGGCGGGGCTGTGGGGGCGGGGGGAGAGAGTGAGCGAGGAGGAGCGGCAGCGCCCAGCGAAGGCGTGTGTGGCCCATAGAGCTGCAGGGGCCGCCCCCCCGCCCGCTCGCCTGTTGGCTGCCACCGCCCCCGCATGGCGCCCCCCTCGACAGCAACCACTCACCTGTGGCCTGGCGACGCGGGCAACCGGGCGGGCGGCTGTGGGTGAGGGGTGTGGGAAGGGAGGGGGTGAGCCGCGTTTCGGTCGCGCAGCGCGGCGTCGCGTCGCTGGCGGCCGGCAATGGGCGCGCGCCGCTGTTCCTCCTGCCTCCTCACCCCACCAGCACGTCGCTCTGATCACTCACCAACCGCGCCAGTCGGCACGCGGACCGCGGCGGAGGAGCGGGCGGCCTGAGAGGGGGGGGAGGGGAGGAGCGTGAGGCGTTGGTCGCGTGTGGTGGTGGGGGCGGCGGCCTCACAGCCGCCTCTGCCGGCGACCGAAAATCGGCGATGGGGGGGCCCGGGCGACGCACCAGCATCGTGTGTGCAGGTGGGAGGTGGCGCGAGAGTGCGCGGCAGGGGCGAGAGAGGAGTGAGAAACAACGGTGAGACGCGTGTGGCCTCGAGCGACGAGCGAGGAGATCCTCACTCTTTTTTTCGTTTTCGTGCCGCACTCCCCGCGCGCACTGTCGTCTCAGTCGCCAGCACAGCCCACTATGCCCCCCACCGACGATTCCGCCTCATTCCCCACCCGCCGCGCCGCCCCCCGCCTGACCGCCAAGTCGGCACACAAATCGGCAGAGGACGCGCGCAAAGCCGCGTCTACTGGCGGCCGCACCATCTACCGGGGGGACGCGCGTGGGTGGCGGCCGATGAAGCGTGGGGTGAGTTGTGAGATGTGGTGGTGGTGGTGAGTGTGGGCGCGGTTTTTGTCTCACCCCCCGCTGTCCTTCTCTCTCACCCCTCCCTCCCTCCTCCCACACCCACACAGCCCTTCGGCCCCATCCTCGACTTTATGCTGGCTCCCTTCCCCATTGATGTACAATATGGCGTCCGCCGCCGCCTGTCGGAGGCTGCGCGCGCGATCGACAACCTGCTGCAGTCGTTGGGTGGAGGGGGGGCACCCCGCCTGACGGGAGGGCGGTGAAGATGGTGTCTAGTGTGTGTGTGTACGTGTGTTTTGTTTTGTTGTTGCATTACTTGCTTTTTTGTGTGTCGGAACGAAGTGTTTTTTTGGTTTCCGTTTGTCGCGCCCCACTCACTCTCTCCAACATCGATCACCCTCGCTCCCCCCCCCCACACACAATCAACGATCCTCTCTCTTTTTACTCCTTGCGCCAGCGCGCCCGGATGACCGCCCACGCGGCCGCCGGGTGCGCCGTCAGCGCGACCCCCTCCCCGCGTGGCCGCCCGGACGGAGCCTCCAGGTCGACGCGAACCGCCAGCGTGGCCAGGGTGGCGGTGGCGAACGCCATGGCCATGAAGCGACCCGGGCAGTCGCGTGGACCAGTGGAAAAAGGCCAGTAGGGGCGGGCGTCGGCGACACTCGTGCCGTCGTGGTCGTCGTGCCCCAGCCAGCGTTCCGGCTTGAACTCGCCAGCATCCTCCCCCCACTCGGTCGGATCGGTGTGCACCGCCTTGATGAGGGCAAAGACATACGTGCCAAAGGGGAGGGCCGCGTTCACCGGGGGGACCTTTGCGCCGCGCAGGGGGGCGGTGCGCGGCACGTCCGGCACCACGGGGTGCAGGCGCAGCGCCTTTTTCATGACGGCGGCGGTGTAAGGCAGGCGAGACATGTCGGCCGGGCCGGGTAGGGTGGGAGGGTGGAGGCCAGCGGCTGCCGCTTCGGCGCGGACAGCCGCGAGCGCGCGCGGGCAGGCCGCCAGCTCGACCAGGGCAAAGGCGAGCGTCTGCGTGCGGTGTTTGTGTTTGTATGCGTGTGTGTGTGTGTGTGTGTGTGTGTGTGTGTGTGTGACAAAACCAAACACACACCCACACACCCTTTTTTCTCGCACTCACCTTGCCCGTCGTCTCAAACCCGGCCGTCAGCAGCATGCCCACCTCCGCCCTCAGGGCGTCAGGGGCTAGGGGAGGGGTGGCCGTCAGCAGGGCGTGGCCTACCGTGCCGGCCGGGGGCGGGGCGGCGCCGCGGCCGGAGGCCCACCCGTCGACGAGGCTGGTGACAAAAGACGCGTGCGCCTTCACCGCAGCACGCCCAGCCGCCGCCGCCTTGCCCCACACCCCCGCCTCCCCCGCGGGGTGGCCCATGGCCAACTGAGCGTGCTCCAGGGCGATGGGCAGGTGGGCCATGGCGGGGGGGCGGGGGCCGGCGAGGTTGAGGATCGACGGGAGGGGCGCCCCCGGAGCGCCGTCGCCCAGCGTCGCGATGGTGATGGCCCCCATCGACAGGCGCAGGCCGGCCTCCACGACATCAACTTCCATCCAGCCGTCAGGGGAGGAGGCGGCAGCGGAGGTAAGATAGTCGGCGAGCGCTGCCGCCGCAGCTGCGCCGCGCGGCGCGGCCGCCTTGGCCGCGACGCCCGCGCCCACCGCGCTGGCGAGCAGTGTGCGCACCCGCTTCCAGTGGGCGCCTTCGACGGCAGTCGTGAACACGGACTCAGCCCCCCCCCACAACGCGTCCAGCACGGCGTAGGAGCGGCGGTGTTTTGGCAGGTGGGGCGTGTGGTGGCCGGCCACGCGGTCGCGCGGGCCGCGCGCGCCGAGGACACACGCCACCGTCCTCCGGTCGGCCGCCACCAGGGCCCGCCCCCCAAACGGGGTGGCGATGGCGTACGACACGTGGCCAAGGGAGCGACACCACGCCACCATGACGTCGTGAAAGTCGGGGACGAGGAGGGAGGGCACGTGCCCCGCGAGCCAGGTGAAGGGGGCGGGAGCGAGCGGGAGGTGGGCCAGCGCAAAGCGGGACAGGGTGGCTGCAGTGATGAGGATGGCCAGGAGGGCGGCGACGGCTGCTATGGGCAGCAGGAGGAGGAGGGAGGCGATCATGGTGGGCTTTGGTTTGGGGGCGGTCGACACAAATAGAAAAGGAGAGTGGGAGATGAAAAGGCAGGAGGCGACGACGATGACGACGATGACGCGTTTTTTGTTGTTTCATCGTCACTCTCGAATTTCGGGCCTCTGTCCCTTTCGCCCGACACCACGCACACCGCTCCACTGGTGTCGGGCCACTCCCTTCTGCCCTCTTGACCGACTGCTGGGGAGCCCCTGCTGGCCTCCACCGTGGGTGTCTCTTTCACGCATGCTCCCCTTTCGCCGCGCCCTCTCCGCAGCAATGGCAGCCGTCAACGGTGCCTCCCGCGGCGTGGGCAACGTGGCGGGGGTGGCAGGCATGCAGCCGTCGCTGTGCGGTGAATGTGGGAGAGAGAGGGCGCGGGTTTGCGACAACTCGAATGCAGCGACAAGCGCCCGACCTCCCCCGGTCTCCCCACACCCACATCCTTCAGACGTCGTCATCGCGGGCGCAGTCCGCACCCCTTTCGGCGCCTTCCTGGGCGACCTGTACTCCGTGCCCGCCCCGTTGCTGGGGGCGGCCGCTATTCGCGGCGCGCTGGCGGCGTCGGGGCTCACCCCGGCCGACGTCGATGCCTGCTACCTGGGCAACGTGCTGGGCGCGGGGCTGGGCCAGGTAAGAGAGACAAGGAAGAGTGTGGTGTGTCTGTCTGTTTGTGTGTGTCGGGAGTAGAGCATCAGAACATCACGCCCACCCCCAAACCACCCAGGCCCCCGCCCGCCAAGCCGCCCTCGCCGCCGGCCTCCCCGCCACCGTCGACTGCACCACCATCAACAAGGTGTGTGCGTCAGGCATGAAAGCGGTGTCCCTGGCGGCTGCTGCCATTGGGAGCGGTGACGCTGACGTGATTGTCGCCGGCGGTTTCGAATCAATGTCGCGCGCGCCCCACCTCGTGCGAGGACTGCGCACCGGGGGCGCCCGCCTCGGCCACGGCGCCCTGGAGGACACCCTGCTGACGGATGGCCTGACGTGTGCTCACGGTAGTGGCCACATGGGGGCGATCGCGGACGCCGCCGCCGCCGCGCGGTCGCTCGACCGCGCCACGCTGGACGCGGCCGCCCTCGAGTCGCACGCGCGTGCTGCCGCCGCCGCGGCAGGAGCGCGTGACATCGACCGCCCCCACGGCTCAGAAATTGTGCCGGTGGAGGTGGCGGGCAGGAAGGGGGGCAGTTTGCGTGTGACCGCCGACGGCGCGCCGTCCAAACTCGACGCACGCCGCCTGCCCACCCTGCCCCCCGCCTTTGGCGACGCAGCCTCCGGCGCCGTCACCACGGCAGGCAACGCGTCTCCCTTGTCTGATGGGGCTGCCGCCCTCGTGCTGGCGTCATCCTCTGCGGCCGCGTTGTTTGGGTGCCGCCCCCTCGCTCACATCATTGCCTCTGCAGACGCTGCTCTCGAACCCGACCAGTTCCCCTTTGCCCCCGCGATTGCCGCCCGCAAAGCTCTTGAAAAAGCGGGCATCACCCCGTCCGACGTGGACCTGTGGGAAGTCAACGAAGCCTTTGCCCTGGTGCCCCTGGTTGCGGCAGCCGACTTGGGAGTCTCCACGTCCATCGTCAACGTCGCAGGCAGCGCTGTCGCCCTGGGCCACCCGCTGGGCGCGTCGGGGGCGGCCATCGTGGTGAGGTTGGCGCACGAGCTGGCGGCGCGAGGCAAGTCGGTGGGGGTGGCCACGATTTGCAACGGGGGGGGCGGCGCGAGCGCGGTCGTGCTGCGGCGCAGCGCGCCGGAGACGTGAGGCGACTGCAAGGAACAAGGGGGTCAGCTTTGGGTTCACAGACGCACACACACACAGTCTCTCTCTCTCTCACCCGCTGGCTGGGCGCAGCCGTTTCTCGACAGAGTGGGCAAGGTCGTCGGCCGCGCGCGCCCGCCGCGCGGAGCCCGGGGTGGACCCCGGCGTCCCCTTGCCGCCCCCACTCGCCCCAGTCGCAGCCGCCAGCAGCATGGCGCCGCGCGACCGGAAGCCGGCCTGGGTGCGCTTGGCTGCGGACACAGACGTGAAGACGCGGGGTGGGGGGGGAGGGGGGGTCAACCGCGTGAGGTGGCGCGGCGGTGGCGGCAGCGGCGCGTGCTGGCCGCCAGAGGGTGGCGTCGCACCAGCCGGCGGGGACGCGCCCGCCGGTTCGGCCGTGGCAAAGGGAGCCAGACCAGCCCGCCCCGCCGCCCGCCAGGGGGATGCCGGGGGCGGCGGCGGCGCCAGCGCGGTGGAGAGGGGGACCGCGGCAGCACCCGCAAACGGCAACGGCGCGGCGGTGGGGCGCGCCGGGCTTGCGCCAGCCCCAGGCTCCACCCCGCACACGCCGTCTTTGACGTAGAACAGCATGTAGGCGGCGGCGGCGGCGACGTCCGCCCACGCGGCGCGGGTGGTGCGGGCGTCATCCGCGCGCCACCACGCGCCGCGCGCGCCCCGCACAAACGCGTGGTAGTGGCCGCAGCGCGCGGTGGGGCCAGAGTGGACGACGACCGCGGCCAAGCCGTAGCGCGCGGTGGCGGGGGTGGGGGCGGCGCCAGCCTCGTCAGCAGCCAGCACGGGCGTCCCCAGGTCCAGGCGCTGCGTGAACGCGACGTGCGCCCCCAGCTTGGTGCCGCCCGCACCCTCGAACCGTTTGAGCACCAGGCAGAGCAGTTCGGGAGCCTGCACGATGCTGAACCGTTTGCGTGCTGCCGCGCAGGTGGCGCCACACGCGCCGCACGTGTAGGCGTCGGCACCACGCAACGTCTCAGCCGCACAAAAGGAGGCGAGAGACGCGTGAATGGATGCACCGCCACCCCCACACCGTGGCACATCCATCGCAATGTCCAGGAATGGGTCCCGAGTGTCGGAGGCGGCGCTGCACGCGGAACAGATGACGCGCGACCGCAGTGCGCCCGAGAACAGGCGCTCCTCGGCCGGGGCCAGCAGGGCCCTCAAAAACTCGTGGGCGTCTTCCTGGCGCCCCGGGTGCAGGTGTTTACTGAGGCTGGGCAACGCTGTGAAGACGGCTGTTGGCGAGAGTGGGTCGGGCGACGCTGGGTCGAGGGCAGCCCGAATGTGCGACGCCAGCAGCGACTTGCTGGCGCCCTCCGCCTCCTCCGCCTCCGCCTCCGCCGCTAGAGGAGGACAGTGCGTTAACGCCTGCAGTGTGGCCGCCATGAAGCACGAGTTGCCCTGGTTGCGCAGCCCCACGCCGACGGGGCGCCAGTGCGGGCGCCACGCGGTGGGGGGTGGGGGGGCGGGTGGGGAGGAAGCGGTGGCGGTCGCGTGGAGGGAGGTGGTGGGTGCATGGCCGGAAGGTGGGGGCGGCTTGGCGGGGGCTTCGGGGGCTGCGGGGGCCGCAGCGGTTTCCATCGTGCGCCAATTCAAATCGAGAGAGTGGTTCCACTTTTCACCCGCGTTTCCGTCCGCCAACAGCGCCACCATGTCCTGCCTGTCCTGTTTCCGGGGCGCACCCGACTCGCCCCAATCCTTCTACACGGCGGGAGGCGCCTCCTTCCGCAGCGGCGTGTCCCTTGCCCAAACCTTTGTGTCCGCGCAGACCGCGTTCGCCTCCCCCCAGGCCTCCCTGCCCGACCGCTCCCCGCCGCCGCTGCGGGCGCGCAACCTGAATACTGCCTTGGAGGAGGCAGTGGGCGCAGACGTGGTGGTGGGGCGCCCTTTCTCGGCGTCTGCGGTGTCGTCCGAGGGCGACGAGTCTACCCTGGCTCACGAGGAGCCGCTGACCTCCCACCCGCTGCGCTCGGCGTCGCCCTCCCCCACCAAGTCGGTGACGCGGGAGGTGGCAGAGGAGCAGGCAGCCTTCAAAGACGTGGACCTGGCGTCCAGCCCGTCGCCGCGTGGCGAGGGAGCCGCGCCGCAGCGCTCTGTGCTGGGTGATGTCGGCAACGCGGTGCGGTCGGTGTTTGGGGGCAGGCAGAAGCAGGGCCCCGCAGCAGGTGTGCCGGCGGCGGCTGTGGTGGGTGGCGTGCGGGCGCGGGCGTTTGCCGACCTGCTGTTTGGGGAGGAGGCGTGAAGAGGTGGGGGAAGAGAGAGAGCGTCACCCCACCATGTTGCAAGAAGAAGTAGGAGCCCCTGAAAGTGGCCCACCCACCGTGCTTCACGCCAACGCGGGCTCGCGCACACGCTCGGCAGCGGCTGGTGGAGCCGCCCCCCAATCTTCACTGCCCCCCAACCACGCCAAAGCCGCCTCCACCGCTGCGTCTGCCGCCCGCGTCGCAGCCTCCCGCGTCGTCCAGTAGTGGTGTGGCCGTGCTTTCAGCGCGGCCGTGACGGCGTCGTGGGTGGTGGACACGACAAAGGCCCGCCCGACGCGCGACGCGAGGGCGAGGTCATTGTCGTCGTCGCACAGAAACGCGGCAGACGCCAGCCCGATGCCCAGCTTCTCCGCCACATACGCCCCCACAGCTTCCTTGCCCGAGGTCACGGGGTAGACGTCGGCGCAGCCCAGGTTGCGCGAGTGGGTGAGCGTGGGCGGCAGGCGCGCCAACGCTGCGTCCAAATCAGCCTCCGTCTTGCCCGCGCGATGCGGCAGGCGAAACGAGGTCGTGTACCCGGACGCGTCTGGCGTCCATCCATCAGAGATGAACGCCCGGTACGCGTCCCACAGGGGACCGGACCGGTGCAGCGGCGCGAGCGCGTCGTTGGCACGTGGTCCAGCGCCCGCGGCGTGCGCGTCTCGCCAGCTGGCGTCTTCCTCCAGCTGGGCTAGTGTCGGTCTGTCCTGTCTATGCCACCACAGCCGCCCCCCATTCTCGGCGGCCAGCGCGGTGGCGGGCGGCAGGCACGGCAATCGCGAGGAAAGTGTCGTCGACCGCGCGCCACTGACGATGACGACAGCGACGTCGCCTTGTGCGTGCGCGTCAGCCAACAAACGCAGCGTGCGCTCACTGATTGTCCCCCGCTTGCCCGTGGACGAGGGCGGCAGGTTGAGGACGCGGTGGAGGGCGCCTGTCTCAGTGTCCGTCCAGTCGACCCACTCGCTCTCGCGATTGGGGTCATTGCCGCCGCCTGCCGACGGCGCCGCCGCCCCCCACGCATCGAATGCGTGGGGGTAGTGCACCAGGGTGCCGTCTATGTCGGTGAAGAGGAGACGGGTGGGCGGCATTACGATGTGAACAGGGAAAAAAAACAGACTGACGTTTTGGGGACAACAAACCAACGAAACCGAAACAAAAAAATCACGCAACGACACACCCCTCTGCACCGCCCCGCCCAGCAGCCCGCTCAACCCCCGCGCCGTCGAATCATGCAAACACACATCCTCTGTCCACCACAAACGCGCCCCCCACCGCGCCAGCCTCGTAGTTTGGGTCCCCCGAATACTGCACCACAATTGTATAGTCGCCCGGGGGCACCACCCCGGCGGCGGGGGTGATGCCGCCCCGCGACAAAGCTCCGGGAATGATGGATGAAGGCAGCAACGGGGCGGCGCCGAGCACCAGGTGACCCAGGGGGGAGCCCGCGCCCGCGTCCACGAGGGTGGTGGCGTTGATGATGGAGGCGGCAGTGGCCTGCCTCAAGCGGCGGCGGTCGTGGAGGGCACGAGGTGGCATCACCGCGCCCGCGTGCGCGGAGCGGGACGCGGCGGCGGCGTCGATGCGTGCGTCGGGGCGGTGCGTCAACAGGGACAGCGTGAGGGAGGGGGAGGGTGATGCTGGCGTGTGTGGTGTCGTGTTGACTCGGGGGGCAGCCGGCTGTGGTGGAGCCTCCACCGCCGACTCTGCCGCCGCCTGCGGTGATGCTTGTGCTTGCCGACCCACAGCATAGCCCGCTTGCACGGCACGCACGATATCGGGCAGGCGGGCGGGCTCGAGGGCGGGCAGGGACGGCGACGGTGGTGTGAGGGTGGGCGTGGCGGTAGCCACAGGCTGGCCCGCGCCCACCGCCCCGCCCAGCAGCTCACTCACGCCCCCCCATGCCGTCGAGGCAGCCGCCTGGCCACCGCGCACCGCGGCGGCCGCCACGCGCACCGCGTCAGTCGCCCCAGGCGGCGCCAGCGGCCGCCACACCGCCGGGTCGCGCACCGCACCAGGTACCAGGTAGGCAAAGAGCCCTCCCGTGGCGGGTGGACAGCCTGGAGGAGGGCGGGCGGCCACCCAGAACTGGGCGCGCGTGATGTCGCAGTCGGCCGGCGGCGTCAGCGACGCTGGCACCGGCATCACACTCAACGCCGGCACCGCTTTGCGCACGCCGTGCGTGAGGGCGGCGCTGACACCGGCACTGCACCCGTTGCCGGGCGACGACGGCGGCGTGTAGGCCGCGGCCAGGGTGTACGCTTCGGGAGTCAGAGACGTGACCACAGCTGTCGCACTCCCATCGACCAAAGCCACGGACGGCGTAACCGCCCTGCCGTTGGCGTAGAATGTGACCACACCATCCACCGGGGTGGAGTTGGACCGGGCCACGGCGGCGGTGAGGGTGAGGGGCGAGCACGCGGGGGTAGGGGTCGAAGGGGACGCAGTCAGCGTGATGGTGCAGGGGTCCGTTGGTGTAACGTCTGCTGTGGTGACGACGGTGGTGACAATAAGCGTGTATAGAGCCACGAGAATGGGGGACGCGGGGCGCGGGAGGGCGCGTGGCCGAGCCGGATGCGCCGAGCGCGCCATTGTGTTGTTTTGCGGGCGTGTGGTTGCCCAGCCCGCCGTCTCTCTCTCTTTCCCGTCCGCCGCGTCTCGTGTACAGGGGGTTTCTAGTCGGGGACCTGTGCAACAGGCGGCTCACATCAAACGAGGAAAAAATCGACAAAACACACTGACAAAAACCATGCCTTCTCTCTCTCCTACCTTCTCTCTCTCCCTCACCCCAGCTCGCTCAAAAACTTGGCGTACTCGTCCGCCACGCTGCCCGGCACCGCGGCCGCGGCAGCGGGCGCGGCCGCGCCCCCGTTGGCGGCGCGCGGCTCCAGCCGGGGCCCACTGTCGGGCGCCGACGCGGGCGGAGGCGGCGGCGGCGCGTCGGGCGGGGGCGGGGGCGGCGCGTCCCAGCCGGGGGCCTGGTGAGGCGGCGGTGGCGGAGGCTGGGGCGCACCCCAGCCAGGCGCCTGGTACGACGGCGGCGGCGGGGGCGCGCCCCAGCCAGGTGGGGGGGGCGCCCCCCACGTTCTGGGCTGTTGCCACTGTTGCTGCTGGGGCGCGCCCCAACCTCCACCCCAGCCGCCGGCAGACGGTGGCGGAGGTGGAGGCGCCCCCCAGTCCTCTGGCGGGGGCGGAGGCGGCGCCCCCTCGTCCCCCAGGGGGGGGGGGGGGCTCATCCGGCGGCGGCGGCGGCGGGTCGTCGGCGTCGGGAGGGGGGGCGGAGGGGGGAGGCGGCACAGCGCTGTACGCCCCCGGCGGCGGCGGCACCGCGCCATAGGCACCCGGCACCCCACCTTCATACACGCCAGGCGGAGGAGGGGGGGCACCATACGCGCCCGGCGGCCCGTACTGAGGTGGGTAGGGCGCGCCAGGCGGCGGCGGCGGCGGGCCGCCCCACCCGCCGCCGCCCCACCCACCACCCCGCCACTGTGGGCCGCCCCACCCGGGGGGGGCGCCGCGCGGGCGGGGCGGGCCCCAGGCGGGTGGTCCTCCGCCGCCACCAGCCCGCGGCCTGCGCACGCCGACGGGGGGGCCTCCCGCCGCGAGCGGCGCGCCGTCCGCACAAAGCGCGCGCGCGGCGGCGTCCGCCCCCCCAAACACGACGGCAGCAAACCCCAGCCTCGCCCCGGTGACGGGGTCCACGACCAGCGTGGTCTTGGTGACGGGGCCGTGGGCAGCCATGGCGGCCGCCACGTCAGCCTCGCTCGCGTGCGGGGGGAGGCCAGTCACGTGCACTGTGCACGCGTCATCAGTGCCCGGGGGTGGTGGCCCACCACCACCGTGGCGGTGCGGACCGTTCCAAGCAGACGGAGGCAACGGAAAGCCGCCGGGAGGCACGCCAGGGGGCGGGGGCCCCCCCCCCGCGCGGCTGCACGCGGATCGGCCTGCCGTCGACAGGAGCGCCGTTGGCCCCCCGGCACGCGGCGGCCGCGCCCTCGGGCGTCTCCATGACGACAAACGCGAAGCCGCGGCGGCCGCCGCCGGCGTCGAGCGCGAAGTCGAGGGAGGCGACAGCGCCGTGGGGGGCGAGGGCGGACCGAAGATCGCCTTCCGACGCGGACAGAGACACGTTGCCGATGAACAGCTTGCACTCGTTGGGGGCGGCGTCGGAGGGGCGGGGGCCGCCACCGCCGCCGCCACCGGGGCGGCGGCTGGAAGGGAAGGAGCGCGGTGGAGGCGGCAGGCCGCCGCCACCACCGCCGTCGTCGCCGCCGCCGAGCTCCGCCAAAAACTCTTTGTATTCCTCGTCGGGCGCTTTCCCGTCGCCGCCGCCCCCCATGCGGGCCACGTCGCGCGCGTACTGGGCTTCCACAATGGCTTGCACATTGTCGGCGAGTTTGTAGCCGGCGTCGGGGCCGGAGCGGGTGGGGCATTCATATTGACGATGCCCCGGGTCGCCACAGAGGTAGCACCCACCTGCGTCATCCGCCTTCAACGTGCCATTGATGATGGCCAACTCCCGCAGTTGCTTGTCCTTGGCTTCATGGAATGAATCATTGGTCGGGTCCAGCAACGGGCGCACCGCGGCAGCCGCCAGCTGGACGGCTTCGCGCGTGTCACCCTCGATCAGCACGTGCAGGTCGTCTTCCTCCTCGTCCGCGTGCCTCGGGTCCCTGGCCGCCCCCTCCTTGACACTGCCCCTCCCCCTCACCACGATGCGGCACCCTGTCTCCGCTTGCAGCTTCTTCTGGGTGGCGCCCCGGGGGCCGATGACCATGCCGATGAAGTTGAAGGACGGAAACTCGCGCTGCGGGATGTAAATTTTCATCGTCTTTTTGGAGGGTTTAAACCCGGGGGGAGGTTTAAACCCCGGATCAGCAGCCATCAACGCCTCCATCACGTCTTGGCGGTCAGCTGTAAGCTTGTCACGGGCCCGCACGTCGCGCGTGTTGACGCGCACGCCGCGGCGATCATAGACAGGGGGCGGCGACGGCGAGCGCTCGCCCTCCGGCGGGATGCCCAGGTCCCCCGTCAGCAGGCGCCGCGACAGGTCGGCCAGCCGCTCATACATGCGTTTGACGGCGGGGTTGTCGGAGCGGGCGGCGCCAGTGACGGCGGGCGGGAGTTCGACCTGGGGGGTGGGGGAGGGTGGAGGAGGGTCTGTGGGGGAGGGGACAGGCGCCACCCCCTCCACCGTGCGCACACGCATGCCACACACCCACACATTGCGCCAGCATACTCACCACAATGCCGCCCGGCAGCACCAGCTGCCCAGGCGCGGCAGCCGTCAGTGCCCCCGTCGCCGGTGGCGGGGGCGGCAGCGGCACCGCTAGCACTGCGTCAGCTGGCGGCGCCGTGTCCCACCGCGACTTGCGGGCGCGTCGGGTGGGGCGCTCAGCGGCGGAGGCGTCGGCGGGGGCGCTGTCGGCGGCGCGTTTGGCGGAGGCGTCGGGCGGCGGCGGTGGTGGGGGCAGGGGCAGGTCCGCCCCCCCGGGGTCTGACATTGTCTGTGGGTAGGACGTGTGTGTGTGTGTGTGTGTGTGTGTGTGTGTGTGTGTGTGTGTGTGTGTGTGTGTGTGTGTGTGTGTGTGTGTGTGTGTGCGTGTCTCGCGGGCTGCAGGGCGCGGCAGTGCCGTTCAGGCGGGCACCAATTCGTTTTTTTTTTCTTCACGCGAGTGTGTGCGTCGACGCCCGCATTCTCTTTTTCCTCCCTTCTTGCTCATCAAAAATCGCCAGGAAAAGGGGTGGCTTTGCATCAGGAAAAAACAAAAGAAAAACACTCAACAAAAACACACACTCACTGCTCGACCCCACCCAGCAGCAACGCCTCGAGGAAACGCGGCGCGAGCGTCGACGGTGGCGGCAGCGCGTGCGACGGCGCGTCGAACAAGGCGCCCCACGCGGGGGCGCGCCCCGCACGCTTGGCAATGATGGCGGGTGTGTCGTCGGCCGCCACGGTCACCCCCACGCCCACCGCGGCGGCAAGGGGGGTGGGGCCGGGTCGGGGTGCGTCGGCCGGGGAGGCGAGCGTGGGGCACGGTTCCTCCCCCACACCCGCCTCCACGGCAGCTGGGGACGGCGCCACGCAGTACTCGCGGTCGCCGGTGACGATGAGCAGGGGAGGTGAGGAACCCGCGACTGCGGCAGCTGCCGACGCGAGCGCGCCGCCCGCGCGCGCGGACGGCAGCCACACCAACGCGTCTGCGCCGCACCGGGGCAGGTCCCAGCCTGCCACGGCAGACCCAGTGGCAGCCTCCAGGATGACGACTCTGCCGCTGGGGGGCGAAGCATCGGACGCCGCGCCATCAGGCGGGGCAAGGGCGAGGGCCAGGAGGCGGGAGGGCGCGGGCGCGGCTGTGAGCCTCAACACGCGCGCTCGCGGGGCACACCACGCGTGCCGCCCGCGCACCAGGTCCCACCCCGCGACGCAGGGGGCGCCGCCGCCATACGCAATGACGAGGATGGGGGAGGCGGGCACCAGGGCGACCGCGACGGCGGGGCCGCCGCGCGCGGCGGGCGGGGGCGGCACGACCGCGACGCGGTCGCCGTCTGCGCACCGCCACGCGCCCACGTCGGACCCAGCGGCGCCCACGACAAGGGAGCCATCGGTTGAGATGTCGACCACGGCAAAGGGGGCGCCACGCAGGCGGGCGGACCAGCCGCAGCGCCAGCGAGTGGATGAGGAAGCGGTCATTTCTGGCCGCCGCTCCCACAACTTCAAGTCGCCGTCTGCGCCCCCAGTGACGATGGCGCCGCCGTCGGGAGTGGCCGCCATGCCGGTGATGAGGCCGCTGTGTGTGGGGGGGGGGGAAATAAAAAAAAAGTGTCAGCACAAAGTGTGTGCGGTCCTCGCAACTGCGGGGGGGGCGGCGCGCGGTTGGGTGTCCCCCCTCGCGACAAATGACAGAGGTCTCTGGTGCTGCTCTCCTCGGCGAGTCCACGCGGCGGGCGGTTTGTACGTTGCCCCTGATCCCGCAAACGGTAGAGTTGCGGAAGCCGTCCCTTTGAGCGCCGAGTTTTTTTTTGTTTCCCCTGTTTTTCCTCCCCTCCTCTCGTCCACTCACCTGTGCGCGTCCACCACTTCCGCCGCCAGCACAAACGGAGCCCCACCCGCCGCCGCCACGTCGGGCGCGACCCACATCTTGAGGCTGGAGGCGCGGCCTCCCGGAGCTCCCGGCGACGCGCGTGCGTCGACGGTCACAGCAGCGGAACCGTCGGACGAAAACGCGAGCGCGGTGACACGCGGGCCGCCAGGAGGCGGTGTTGTGGCCACGCCACCCCCACCACCCGCTGGCAACGCGTTCACATCTGTGCGTGGCACGACGGCCAGGGACCCCGCGTGCCTGTCGGCCGCCAGGTCCCAGAATTGCAGGCCGCCGCCGCGCGTCGCCAGGGCGAGCGCGCCGCCGCGCAGTGCGGCCACGCCGCGCGCGCAGCGCGGGCGCGGCCTCAGGCCCGCCACACTCCACTCCACGGAGGCAGTCGCCAGGTTGACGACGCGCAGCGTGTTATCAGCGTGGGCGGTGAGGATGGTGCCCCCCCGGAACGCGCGGGGAGGCGCGGCCCGCGCGCACGTGAGCGCGCCGCCGAGGCGCGGTAAAAACGTGCGGCCGCCGCCCGCCAGCTGCCAGGCGGCCAGTACGCCTTCGTGGCCGCCCGACACCAGGAACTCGCCATCTGCCGTGAAATCGAGGGCCAGCACGGCGGCCGATTGCCAGTGCAGGGTGCGAGGGGGGGGGAGAGGGGAGGAGGGTGGCGCGGCCACTCCACTCACGTTGGCGCTGCCGCCGCTGGCGGCGGCGCCACCGCCGCGCGCCAGGGCGGCCGCCAGGCCACGCCACACTGTGATGCGGCCCGTGACGTCGCCTGCCGCGACGCGGTCGTCATCTGCGTCGACCGCGAGGGACTGGGGGGAGAGAGACGGGGAAAGGGTTGGCAAGAGAGAAGGCGGAAGAGAAGATCACCCCACACACATTTACCCAAACTCACCGTCACCGCCTTCGTGTGTGTTATGACAGCAGGCGCATGCAGGTCGCCATCCGCCCGCCACAACCAGAGCGTGCGTTTTTCGTAGGCGGCAACCACGCCACCCCCGCCCGACAGCGTGAGCCCACCAGGAGCAGCCAGCTTAAACCTCTCCCCCTCCACCGCGCCCGTGGCCAGCTTGACGCGGAAGATGCGGCCCGCCCCCCGCTCCCAAGCGGTGGATAGCCAGGCGGAGCCGGAGCGCGGGGGGACGGCGAGGCCGGTGACCGGGGCGCCGACTGCCATGGTCGCCACGCAGCGGCACGACGCCAGGTCCCACGTTTTGAGGGTACCATCCAGGGAGGCGGTGTAGACCTGGAGGGAGAGGAGGAGGGGGCGTGTGGAGCGTTGGACGGGGGGCAACGCTTTTTTTTGGCCAGCCGGCGGCATGCGCCGGCGGCCGTGCCGCTGCGGTCGCCCCTGCCTCCCGCCCCCCCCCCCCGCGCACAGCCCCCCCCCGCCTCCCTAGTCACGCCACACACACTCACCTTGCCGTCGTCCACCGGGTGCCGCGCCACGCCCGTCACGTCGGCCGCGTGGCCGCGCAGCAGACCGACGGGCGCGTCATTCCCGCTGTCGGCTGCATACACGCGCACCGAGGCGCCCGCGGGGGCGAGAACGTGGCGTCCATCTGCGGACCAGACGGCGCCGTGGAGGGAGATGGGACCACCACCTCGAATCATGATTTTTTAGTCGAAATTTGTGAAACAACACGGAAAAACAAAACCTTCACCTCCACTCCCACTACAGCTGCCACCATTTTTTCTCCGCTCGCTCCCGCAACGCTTTCGCGGCAGCCTCAAAGCCCGCAGCATCCTCAGACAGCGCGTCCGTGGAGGCGGCCAGCCCTTCCAGACGTTCGCCGCGTTGCGCGAGCGCGGCGCGTGCGCCTGCGAGCATGTCTGTCAGTGAGGCAGCAGCAGCAGCCAGCCGCCCCGCCGCGCGCGCCCGGGCGGGCAGGGGCCGGCCATACGCTGCCCTGATCTCTTCCGCGGTGCGGGCGGAGGGCTGGCGGTCGCTGACGGCGCCGGCGAAAAGCACAGCACGCGCAGCCGCGTCACCACCCTTCTCCTCACCACCTCCCGGCTCCTCCGCGTCCGACGTCCGCCTCAAAAAGATGGAGGTGAATGAAGCATTAGCCGGCCCGCCTGCCGTGGGGGCGGCGGCAACCGCCACGCGGTGCGCGGCGGCCGCGGCTTCGCGCGCAGTGGCCAGCAGGGCCTTGCCCAGCGACGCCAGAGGCTTGGGGGGGGCTTCCGTTGCAGATGTCACGTCGGCACACGGAGCGGGCGGGGGCAGGGGCGGCGCAGTAGTCGTCTTCGCGACGCGCGCTGTGGGCGGCGGTGGCGGTGGCGCGACAGTCGACGCCAGCACCCCCACCCTCGTCACTTCGCCGCCCCCGCCCAACAGGATGAGGGAGCCGTCAATGCCGCCCGCGCCCAGGGTGCCGTGGAGCGGGGGGCGCCAGTGGTGGCCGAGGAGGGTGGGGAGAGGGGTGGCGTCGCCCGCCTCTGCGAGCGAGGGCAGAGCAAAAACAGTCACGTCTCCGCCCGCACTCACCGCGACCACGCCCGCCCGCCCGCCCGGCGTCTCCACCGGCCACGCCAGCAGGGGGGGGGGCGCGTCCAGGGGCAGGCGGGTGGATGGCGAGGCGGGCGGCGCGTCGGGGCCGGCGACCAACGCCGCCGCGTCGAACAGGGCGATGCCGCCGCCCCCCACGATGGCGACGGTGGTGGCGGCGTCCACGCCGGCTGGTGCCACAGTGACTGGATCGAGCTGGGGGGGCGGCGGAGGTGGTGGTGGCGACGCGCGGGCAGACGCAGCGCGGCGAGGGGACCGCCCGCGCGCGCGCCGCCGCCCGCTGTGTGCCGCGGCGGCGGCTGCCAGAGCCGCGCTCAACATTTCGCCATCGTCATCGGTGGCAGATGCGCCGCCCTCGCCTTCGTCGCCGGCGGTGGCGCGGGGGGAGGGGGACGCGGCGCGCGACTCGGGCAAGGCGGCAGCGTCGGCCGGCGGTGCCGCCGCCACAGAGTCTGCGTCTTCTGCTCGCCCCGCCAACCCGCCAGCCCCCGCCTCCAGCGGCCCCGGCAGCGGGGACAGAGACAGCGCGGCCTCGCTCACCCGCCCACTCAGCCGCCCGTCGGGGGCACGCCGAGGGAGGCCGACCTCCCACTCGCCCGAGTCGCGGCGGTGAAGAGGGTCGGCGGGCGAAGCGGGAGAAACAAACACGGCCGACGGAGGCGGGTCGCTCGCGCGCGCGGTGGGCGGTGGCGACGGTGCCACCAGGTGGGCCGAGTCCAGGGGCGGGCGAGACGTTTGGTGCGGGGCAGAGGTCAGAATTGTGATGGACGGCCGCCCCGGCGGCAGCCGCGCGCCGCTCAAAGTGCGCGACGGCGCGGGGGACGCGGCGGGCGTGTTGACCGGCGTCGTGCCCGCCGCCCCGGGGGGGGGCGCCCCCGCCGCGTCCGGCACCCCCGCCCACGGCAGCAGCAGTGGGGCTTCAGGCAGGCGGGCCAGGGTGGTGGGGGTGAGGGGGATCAGGGCGAGCGCTGGTGATGGCGCCGCAGCGCCGCGGCCCGCGCGCGCGCCGGTGCCTGCATCCACCACTGTCACGCCACCGTCGCACGCGGCCAGCAGGACGAGGCGGGGCAGGTGGGATTGAGCACCCGAACTGGTGCTGGCTGCCGCTCGCGGCCGGGCGTCCAGGGCGGCAAAGGAGAGTGAGGTGACGGCGCTGGCGCCGACGCGCGCGCGCCACGCGACGCGTGGCGTCGCGACGTCGATGCAGGTCACGCCTCCGCTAGCGTCGCCAACCGCCACCAGTCCAGCGCAAGGGGCCAACGCCACTGCAGTGATGGACTCAGCGTCGGCAGAAGGCGGTGCCACCGTCAGCACGTGCTGCCAGCCGGGCGGGTGCCGCGTCGCGGCCGCGGACGCCGGCAGTGGGGGCGCGCCGTCACTCCCCACCTCCACCACCGCCACGCCACGCTCCACGGCGCAAAACTGGTGCACCGTCACGCTGCCCCGGTCGTGTCCCGTCACCGCCAGGCCGGCTGCGGGGGACGCGGCGAGGGCCGTGACCGCGCGCGCGCGCGCCCGCCCGCGCCGCCCGCCCACGGCGACACGTCTATAAGGGCAGGCGCGCCCGCCGCCCCCGCATCCCACACGCGCAGGCGGCCATCATCATGACCCGTGATGAGGAGGCGGGTACAGGCGTCTTCAGTCGGCGGCGGCGGCGGCGGCGGCGGCCCAACTAAATCGCGCCACAGCGGCGGCGGCGCGCGCACCGTCGCGCGCGCGGCCGCCGCCACCGCCGCCGCGGCAGGTGTGCACGCGTGCAGCAGCGCGGTGTCGTGCCCCTCTCGCCGCACGCTGTCGGGGGGGGCGGCCGCCAGGGCGGCGGCGGTGGCCAGCGGCAGCGCGGCCAGAGGAGGCGCGAGCGGGGAGGGGGCGCCGTCGCGCAGAGAGTAGACAGTGAGCGACCCGCCATCCCCCAAGGCCACGGCGCGGCACGTGGGCACAGTTGCCTGCCCTCTAACCGGAGGCAACAAAGCCACAGACCTCAGCGCGCCAAACCAGGGCAGGGGCCTCCCCGAGTGGGGGGGTGTCGGCGTACCCGCGTCGCCATCCGCAGCCGCGGTGCGTGCTTCTGCGGCCGGATCAAATGCGGTAAGTTCCGCAGGTTCATCGCCGCCACGCCCGCCCCACACCAGGGCGGCGTCGGGGGCGGCGAGCCAGATGCCGCGGATGGGGGTGGGGGGGCCGCCCCCGCGTGACGCGAGGGAGAGGGAGGCGATCGGGGCCAGGTTGGAGGGCACCCCCGCCCGCCGAGGCGGGTGGGACGGCACCCGCCACAAGCACACGACACCATCGTCATGTCCCGTGGCCAGCAGGGAGCCGTCGGGGGCCGCCCACGCTGCGGCAGTCGTGCTGCAGTCGCCTCCGCGCGCCGCGCGCGCGGTCGCAGCCTCCCGCCGCACATCCCACACCGTCACGCCACTGTGTTCGTGCGTGATGGCGATAGTGGAGGATGACACAGATGACGGCGGCAGCAGGGATGTGACGGCGCCCGCGCCGGTGGCTGGCGCGGGAATTTCATAGCGCGCCAGGCACACGCCGCGTGCAGGGGTGGAAGGGTTGCTGACGGGAATACCATCGTCGCAGGACGATGCGTCCTGGGTCAACACCAGCACCGATACCGCACCCGACGCCCGGCCCAGCAGGGCAAAGGGTTCGCCCGGGAGGGGGGCGACGGCTGTTGCACCGTCGGTCAAAGGCAGCGCGTCCACCAGCCCTCCTGCCGCGTTGTCGCCACTGCATCCGGGCGCCGCCCACAGCTGGACGTCGCCACCCGCCGTCAGGCGCAGCAGCTGGCCGCGGCCGGGGAGCGGCGCGAGTGCGGCTGTCGCGGCGCGTGGTGAGGGCGCAGCGGGGGGGGCGGTAGGAGGCGGCAGCCCGGTCTCCGGGCCAGACGCACTGGCCACGGCGACGCGGCCGTCGGAGGTGGCGAGCTGGTGGTTTGGGAGGGGGTGGTGGCGGTGGTGAGTGTCGAGGAGACGGGGAGCGATGAAAAACAAAAGAGCTGTGTCCCGACCGCCACACCCAACAGAAGCATGAAGCCATCCAAAACTCACCGCCAACACTCTCCCCTCCTCGTCAAACGCCACCGCGTCCGCGTTGGGGGGCAGCCCTGCCCACCAGCTGCACGCCGGGGCCACGTCGGTCGCGTCCAGGGGAGGGGGGGCGCCCGCCCGTTGGGCGCGCCTGATGCGGTACATGTGGGCAGGAGCGTCTGTTGGGTGGAGGGCAGGCAGGCAGTGGGCCGGGAGCACGGTGCGCGATGTCAAGATGGGGGGGTCCCTTCTCTTGACCGCAGCGCCCGCGGGGGGCACCGCCCAAGGATACGTGGCCGGCGCGCCACCCGAGAGGGTACCGTGCTGGGGTGTTGTGCACACGGCCCGCGGAGGCGGAGGGTGTCGGGGAGGGCGCGGGGAAGAGAGCCCCGTACTCCTCTCTGTGCGTATTTCACGCAGGTGTGCGAGAAGACACTCTCTCTTGTCTTCTTCGTTCTCCCGCTCTCTCCCGCTCCACCCTCTCCACTCCAACTATGCGCACAACCACGCGCTGCACCGCGCCGTCTGTGGCCCGCCCTCGGGCCTCTGCCCGGCCGCCAACCGCCGCCCTCTCCCGCGCCGCACCCCTGACGCAGCGCCGCGCGCCGCTGCCGACCGGTGTGATCACGGGCCACCTTCCCCGCGCGGTCGCCACCCACGCGGTTGCTGAGATGAAAGCTCTGATTTTCGATTGCGACGGTGAGTGTGGGGAGAGTGGAGCAAAAGAGAGCGCGCGTTTTCAGCGCCGCATTTAACCGACCCTCCAACGTTTTTGTTTCACCCACGCATCAACCCCCACTTTCCCCACCCTGCAGGCGTCATTCTCGACTCCGAGGAGCTGCACCGCGTCGCCTACAACGATTCATTCGAACGCTTTGACGTGCGCATCAACGGCGAGCGCGTCGTGTGGACAGAGGTGAGTGGAGGAGGTAGTGTGACCCGAAAAAAAAAAAAAAAAAAAAGGCGCCTAGCCACACCCCTGATCAAGCTCTTTTCACTCACCACCACCCTCTCCCTCTCTCTCGCACACTCTCAGGCCTACTACGATGACCTCCAAAACAAAGTGGGCGGCGGCAAGCCCAAGATGCGCTACTTCTTTGGCGGCCACGGGTGGCCCACCACCACCGCGGCGGGCGGCGCCCACACCAACACGCCTCCCGCTTCCGACGCGGAACGTGAAGCCGTGGTGGATGACCTGCAAGCCTGGAAGTCGGAGCGGTACCGCGCCATTGTCAAGAAAGTGGACACGAGGCCGGGTGTTCTCCGCTTGATGGACGAAGCTCGCGCCGCCGGCCTCGCCCTGGGCGTCTGCTCCGCCGGGACCAAGGACTCTGTCGTGTCGGTCCTGCACGCCATGCTCGGGGAGGGCCGGTTTAAAGGACTGGACGTGTTTTTGACGGGTGATGACGTTCCCGTCAAAAAACCAGACCCCCTGATTTACAAGGAAGCCGCCGCCTGCCTCGGCCTCGACCCCGCCTCCTGCGTCGTCGTGGAAGACTCGGCCATCGGGGCTGCCTCTGCCACCGGCGCTGGCATGCGGTGCGTCATCACGTACACCCGGTCGACCGCCAACCAAACGTTCCCGGGGGCGGAACGTGTTGTGGCAGCCCTGACCCATGAAGACGGACGGCCCGCTGTGACGGTGGCTGAGCTGGCCAGGGGTGGCGTGGTGCAGGATGACCGGATGGAGTTCAGCCAGTAGAGAGGGGAGAGAGACGGAGGGAGAGACGAGTTAAAACACGTTTTTTTTTTTAACTCTAGCGACCATTTTGTTTCAAAAAAACACCACCGTTCTCACTGCAGCGCCGCCGCCAGCTGGGCGACGCCGCCCGACCCGCCCTTGGGCCCGGCTTTGAGGGCGTCGGCGCCGATCATGGAGCCGTCCCCCTTGAAGAGGCAGAGAGGGACGTTCGGCACCCCCAGTGTGCACCCCGGCTCCGCGCACTTGAGCGCGCGCACTTCAGCGTTGGCTTTGGCACAGATAGAGGCAGGAGCGTCGTTGGACGCCGCGCCCACAGGTTTGTTGTTCAGGAACGCGGCCACCGCTTCCTGCTTTTTGGTGTCGGCCGAGTTTGCCACCCCGCTGCCGCTGCCACTGCCGCCGCCCCCAGCACGGAACAGGGTCCATTCGTCGATGACGGCAGAGAGGCCAAACGAGCACACGCCCCACGACGCGCCGGTGGAGTCGGTGAGGGTGTGGGAGGCGCCCGCTTTGTAGGCGCACAGGACGGAGGCGGGGTTGGGCAGGGCGGTGGCGAGGGTGGCGCCTGGGTGTGGGAAGAAGGTGGAGGGATGGTCGGTCTCCGCGCCGTGCTCTTCTGCCGCGTGCCGGGAACGGGCAGCCTCTCCCATCGAACACGACAAAGTGACGGCAGTCGCATGCACGTGGGTCCCCACCACGCACTCAGGGCCACGAAAGCGAGTGCGAGGGCGGGGGATGCGTGCTTCATAATTGAACGACCGAAAAAAACGACGGGTGCGAGTGTGTCCAATTTCGTGTTTCACTCTTTTTCTCCCTTTCCCCACCGCGCCGTGTCATCTCGCTTGTGTCAGGGGCACGCGCGACACACCCGTCACTCGCCTCGAACTCTTGCCCACCCCAATGCGGGCGGCCACCCACATTTCGTCCGTCGGCCGGGCGCCGGCGCACCGGCGGCCGGCCGTGCTGGCGCCGGCACGCGCGACGGTGAGTAGAGAGGAGGGGAGGGCACGGTGGTGAGCCACAGGGTGACGCATTAGAGCTCCACCGAGCAAGCTGGCGTGGGAGCGTGGGCTGGCAGGGAGTGTGGCGGAGAGGAGGCGCGCGGGCCACCACGTGTCGAGCCGCCCCCTCGCTCGACTTCCCACCCGCTGCGTGGCGTGCTGGTGGCACCTGCGTCTCTCCCCCGCACAACCAGGCGGCACAACGCCTAGCGTTTCACTCACACACACATCACCATTTCCGGACCCCACAGCGTCCCCTCGCCGTCACCGTCGCGGCAAGCGGCGACCTGGCCGCACCCCCGCCCCGCCCCTCGCCCCCACCCTCCTCCTCCTCCTCCGGCGACCGCCCTCCCCTGCGGGACGGCCCCTCCGGCGGTGGCCGGGGCGGCCCCGGCCGTGGCCCCGGAGGTGGCGGCCGCTACGCCCCTGGCGGTGGCCCTGGCGGCCCTGGCGGCGGCGGGCGCGGCGGCGGTCGCTACGGCGACTCGCGCACCGCGGGTGCCGGCCGCGGCGGCCCCGGCGGCCCCGGCACCGGGGGCGGCCGCTTTGGCCAAAACGCGGGCGGCGGCCGCTACGGCCAGGCCGCGGGCGGCGGCCGCGGCACCGGCGGCCGCTTCACCCCGGGCGGCGGCACGGGTGGTCGCTTTGCCCCGGGTGGCGGCCGCGGCAGCTACACTCCCCGCCCCCCAGGCGCGGGGCCGTACACACCCTCCTCATCCACCGCGCCCCCCCGCCGTGAATATGCACCGACTGATTCAGCGGGGTCCGTCTTTGACGACGGCGGCCCCACCCGCTACAACCGCGGCCGCCGCGGCGACCGGTCGACCCCCTCCCCCTACGGCGGCCTCATCGTCAATGAAGCCATCCAGGCGGATGAAGTGCGTCTGTTGGGCGTCGACAAAGCCATGCTGGGCGTCATGCGGTTGTCGGACGCGCTGGAGCTGGCGGCCGAGGAGGGGGTAGATGTTGTCCTCATCTCACCAGACGCTGCCCCCCCCGTCGCCCGCCTGGTGTCTGCCTCTAAATACCGCTTCGAACAGGTGCGCGCCGCCAAGGATGCGTCCAAGAAGCAGCGCGAGTCGAGGCGCGACATGAAGGAGCTCAAGATGAGGATCAACACGGATGTGCATGACTACCAGGTGCGCCTGCGCGCGGCCGCCAAGTTCATCGCCAAGGGCGACACCGTCAAACTGTCGGTCCAGTTCCGGGGCCGTGAAATGGAGAGGAAGGCGGACGCCGTCACCATGTTTGACAAATTTGTGGAGGACGTGGCCAAGGAGGGCGGGTTTGATGTCGTCGTGCAGTCGCCGCCCGCGATGGCGGGGCGGTCGATGACGATGATCATGGGGCCCAAGAATGATGTCTAGTGTGATTTTTGGTGATGGTGATTCCAGCACTGTTTTTCGTTTCTTTGGTGGCCTTTTTTTGTGCAAGGAGAGAGCGAGCCGCGAAAACAGTGAGGGAAAGAGAGCGAGCCGTCAGTGTCGTCGCCCCTATTTTTACTAGCCATGGGCATTTTCAACCGGTCCTCCCACCCGCCCCCCTCCGCCTGGGCGGCGCACGAGGGAGTGGAGGCGCTTGACCCGCCCCTGCCTCCTGCCAGGGTGGCCGTGCCAGACGGCAGCGGTGGCGTGACGCTGGTGAGTAGGAAATGGGGACACCAGCTGGTTCGCGCTGGCCGCCAGGCTTCTCCACCCCGCCAGCCCTGCACCCAAGTGCGCGACGCCTGCAAGACTCAGGCGGCACCAGGCACACCCCCCCCAGTCTCAATTTCCCACACAATCCCTTCCCCTTTTTCCCCCCAACACAGGGCTTCCCCACTGAAGCCACCCGCAAGGACGGCTTCATCGCGTGCGCCACCAACGTGCGGGCCCGCTGCCTGGATGGCGCTCGCTACGGCTGCACCCTGGACGCCGCCCGGCGGTGTGCGCCGCCCGCGTGGAAGGCCGCCCTGCGGCTCGCCCCCTCAGCCGACGCCGACGCAGAGCGGCGGGCCGCGTGTGAAGCCTACCACCGCCACCAGTGCGCGCGGGCGGCGCTGGCGGCGTGCGGGCAGCATGCTGGCGAGTTTTGTGCGAGGGTGGTGGGGGCGGGGCGGGAGGGTGAGGAGGAGGACGCGGAGGAGTGATGCTGTTTGTGTGTGATGCACTGGAGACAACGTCATGTTTTCGCACGCTCTCTCTCTCTCTCTCTCACTCTCTCTCCCTGGTCGAGTGGGGGAATTCATGTCTGCAGCGCTCGAAAGAAAAAGGGGGAAGAGGGGGGGCAACGGAGAAAAAAAACTGAAAAAAAGGTTTCTCGCTCTCCCTGCTGGGCGCCCGCGGTTTCCGCGCGGTGTGGCATCTCGAGGCGCCCGCTGCGTGTGCATGTGTACCGCCTCAATCCTTGGCCACGGAGCCGCCGACGATGATCTGGTTGATGGGCTGTGTGGGGAGAGGAGGGAAATTAAGGTGTGAGCGCGGGAACACGAGACGCCAAGCCCAGACCCCGCCCCGCGTGCGTCCCCCACCCTCCGAGCGCCGGTGTGTGTGCGCGCAGACATCACACGCAGAGAGATGCAGGGGGACGAGTGACGACCATCCTCCCCCCGCACAACACGACTCACGATGAAGATCAGCTTGACGAAGAAGCCGATGAACCCCATGACCACGAAGCCGAGGGCGGTCTTGGTGGCGATCTTGTTGAACTCTGAGTGTGGGGTGTGGGGGAGAGAGGGAGGGAGGGTGAGGCGTGGAGAGCGCACGTGACACGAAACGCGATTTGGCGCGCGCCCATCGCGCGCGCGCGCGCACCGCCAGGGGAGGCGCAAACGCCGCCCTACCCTCCCGCATCCACGGTCGCGAGAGCGTGACGAGCACCAGGCTCGCGCCAATGGGGCACAGAAGGGCAGCCGCACCGCGACCCAGCACGCCCCACGCGATGGCGCGGAAGCGCCCAGGGGTCGTCCCCTCTCGCTCCCGCTCTCTCACCCTTGGCGTCCGGCTTGGTGCAGCGCTTGACCAGGCGAACCGAGTCCTTGGCAAAGCCCTTGAGTTCGGTGGCGACGTCCATGGTGTGTTTGGGTGGGAGAGGGGCGGGGAGAGATGAAAAGGAAACGAAGAGTGTTGCAAAACAAAACAAAAAACGTTGCATTTTTTGACAGCGCCCAGCGCGCTAGAGCCGTCTGCGCTGGCGCGGCGGGGGCAAGGAGACTGAACCTACCTCACATCCAATGTCGTCCCCCAGCCGCAGCGCCCGCCCCACTGTCGACGCGCCGACCGCCGCCGACGATGACGACGCGTGTGCTGTGTGCCTGGAGCCGTGGGCGTCCGCCGGCCCCCACCGCGTGGCTGCGTTGAAGGCGTGTGGTCATTTGTTTGGTCTAAAATGCATTCAGACTGTGGTGGACACAACCAAAAGGTGCCCCCTTTGCTCCGCGCCCGCGACGCGCGACGACGCGCTGCCCCTGTTTGTGGGCGCCCGCCTCGTGGCTGCGGATGGCACGGCGGCTGCCGAGACTGAGCGCATGGTGGCTGCAGAAGCGGCCGCCCGGGCGGCGGCGGAGGCCGCGCTGGTGAAAGCGCGGGCGACGGTGGCCGACCTGCGACGGCGCGTGGCGCGACTGACAAAAGACAAAGCGAGGCTCGTAGCCCTGCTGGACAGCGTGCGCAAGGATGGTGGAGGCGGAGGGGCAGGCGTCGCCGCGTCGGACGCGCCCGTGGACTCGCGGGGGCGGCCGCTGGAGAGTGGCGGAGAGCGCGCAGCCCAGCGCGCGCGCCGCGACTTGCCGCCGCCTTCTTTTTCACACCGCCTCACCATCCCGCTGCCGGTTGCCACTGCGCTGGACGCGTGCGCTGCTGCAGGGGTGGCGGTGGCGGGGTGTGCACCCTGTGGCGCCTCCACCGCCGCTCTCCTGCGCAGGTGCTCCCTGCTGGCGCCCTCCCTCGCCCCCCCCGTCGCCCTGCCCCTGACCAGCGTGCGCGAGGTGGTGCTGGCTGGCCCCCACATCGCGCTGGCGGTGGGGCGGGGCGCAGCCGCCGGCGTGGCGGGCGCGATCGTGGACGCAAGGTGTGGCACAGTCGCCGCCACCCTTGCCACCACCCCCTTCCCCGCCCTCTGCGGCGTGTGGGTTGGCGGCGGTCCAGCCGCCTCCACCTCCATCGTGCTGGGGCTGACGTCTGGTGGGCTGGCCCATTACGACACGCGGCGGCCGGGCGCGCCGCTGGCCACCGCGCCGCCGCCGGGCGGGGCGGCGTGCTTGGCACCACGCCCGGTGCACACACTCACGACCGCCCCAGGAAACCGCCTGCTGGCTGTGACAGCGGCGGGAGGCACGCTGTGGCAAGAGGCAGGGGGCGTCTGGGAGCCTGCTGCCGTGGCGGGGCTGGCGACGGAGGAGTCGTGCTTTGGCGGCGCGTGTGCGGCGGGGGTTGCCGCGCTCGCCATGCGCGCCGCTCCCGCCGCTCCCCCCACGCTGGCCCTGTGGTCCCTGACGGACGACACCCCGGCCTGCCTGGGCGTCACCGCGCCCGCGCCCACGCCCACTGGGCCGCGCACGCTGGCCACGGTGGAGGGAGGCGGCAGCGACGACCGCCCACCCCTGGTCGTCGTGGGCGCTGGTGACGCGCTCGCGGCGTGGCCACTGGCGCGCAGCGCGGTGGGCGCGCCGCCAGTCATGCTGACGCGGGTGCCGGGTGGCGACCTGGTGGCCATGGCAGGCGCTGGAGGGGGCGTGCTGGTGGCGGCGACCGCGGGCTGCGTGAGCGTGGTGCGGCGGGGGTGAGGGGAGGTGTGTGGGTTCGCCACTTTCACCCACACCTCCACGCGCGCCGCGACAGCAGTAGAGAGATAGAGACGACTTGTTTGATTTTGTTTTTGGAAACTCCCTTTCCCTCCCCGCATGTGGGCGGGTGGCGGCCTGGTTTACACAAGAAGCAAAAAGTGTGTGTGTGTGATTTCACTCCCACGCCAAACAGAAAGGAAGAGGGCGCACAGAAACCGGCGGGAATCACGCCACGCCCCTCTGCCAGCTTGGGGGCTCCCGCCCGGGGTTAGGTGGATAAAGTCTTCTCGTTACCCCGGGGAGGGCGCCCCAGTAAAAAAGGCCGGTAGGGGGGAGCGGTGCGCGAAAAAAAACCGATCATCCATGCTCTCTCTCCACCCCTCCCTCTTCTCTCTCGCCACACCACCACAGTCAGTGGGGTGAGGAGGAAACGTATCTCATCTTTGTGTGTTTGAAAGAAAAAAAGGAAAAAAGTGGGGAGGGCCGTCTGCGGTCCAGCCCCCTCTCTCTCTCTCCTTCTTCCTCTTCACTGCGCCAGCTGGCCGTACCACAGGCCCGTGATCTTGACGTCCTTGGGCGCCTTGGACCCGAGGTCGGTGTCGGACGGCTGCACTGACTCGAACACGCCCGCGATCTCGCCTGTGGCGGGGTCGACCTTGGCCACCGAGAACACGGCCTGGCCGCGCAGGGCGACAGTCGACTTGTTGTTCTCCTTCTGCAGCTCCTCCGAGTCGGAGCGGGCGGGCAGGGCGACCGCGTTGTCGTAGCCGGTGGAGCCACCCCGGCCCTTGGGGTCGAGGAAGGAGGAGCCACGGTAGGACGGCACAGTGAAGTCGCCGCCAAACGCGTTCAGCGTGCCCTTGGCCACCAGCTCCTTGACGGTGAACAGGAAGGGGACGCGCTCGCCGCCCGGCAGCTGCACGGTGACGGGGGCGTAGTCGATGCCGTCAGTCTCGGCAAACTCAACGTTGCCCGAGCCGTCGACCTTAAAGGTGCCGGACATCTCGTCCAGCGTGTACGTCAGGCGGGTCATCAGCTTGGTCTTGACAAACTCGGCGTCGCCACCCTTGAAGGCGGACTCCTCCTTGACGGTGAACGAGGTGGGCTCCATGCAGAACTTTTCGATTTTGTAGGAACCCGCTTTCAGCGCCTTGACATCCGACGACCCCTCCTCGATCACGGGGCACGTGTTGGCGATGCCCGACCCCTTGACCTGCAGGTAGGTCAGGCCCTGCAGCTGGTCGTAGGTGACGGCAGAGGCGGGGCCCTGTGGGGGAGGAGTGGGCGGGTGGGGGAGAAGGGGTAAGGTCGAGAGGGTCGAGCGCTGGTGTTTCGCTCTCGCCGCGCTGGCGCCGCGTCCCCCGTCTCCACCCAGATCCCTGGCACGCGCGCTGGCCGCACGCCGTAGGGCGCACATGCCCCAGCAATCGAGGCGTCGAGCGCGCCCCAGATCCGAGGCGCAAACCGAGAGGCCCCGCGCCCAAACAAAAACGGCAACGCGGGCGCGACCCTGTGGCCGCACGCGCGTTCCCTGTGGCGGTTGGTGCGCGGCTTCGCTGCCGCCCCTCGGATCCCGCGCATGTGCACACCAGTCTGGCGGCCAGGCGGGGCAGGGGACCCGCGCCGGGGGGCGCGAGGGCGGCAGGGCGGCCCAAACAGAGGGCTACCCAACCCCCAATCCCCGAACCAACAAACGGCCGCCGCGCTCGTGTCGCCGCCTCGGACCCCGCCCTCCCGCCTGGAACGAAACCGTGTCATCCCGCCTGTCTGGCAGACAGGCGGGGCGCGCGTCGTGCGGCGGGGGGGTCGGCAATCACGCCCCCAATTCCGTCACCCAAACAGAGACTCACCGAGAGCAGCACAGCCGCAGCGACGGCGGCGGCGGCCTTGCCCGCGTTCTCCACGGCCTTGGGGACGGCGGCGACCGTGACGTTGCTGTTGGGGGGGCGAATGGGGCGCGGGGTGAGGGCAGGAGGCGAGGGAGTGGCGAGGAGGCTGCAGGCGAGCGGAGCGGCGCGACGTTTGGTGCGGGGCAGCAGGCCCCCTGCTGCTTCTCCAACACACACGCACCGGCGAGCAGTCGCGGGGGCGACGCGCGCAGACTTGAGGGCGGCAGACATGGTGGTGTGCTGGTTGGGGGGAGCGGGTGGGGATAAAATGACGAAATACGAGTGTGCAGCGAAGAGGGCGACGTCGAGAAAGAGAGCGGCGAACAACCACCCCCACAGTCCTCTCTCTTCCCACGTCCCGAATGAGGCCCACACTGCACCCACACAGCCGCCGACTGTTGGCTCAGCCGCCGCGTGCCACTCCAGGCGATGACGAGACCACGCCCACCCACCCCCGACGCACCCCCGCGCCCCAACCCCGCCGCCGCCCCACCCAGGCCGGCTCCACCGACGCGGTCGCCTCCGCCCTGACACGCCGCTTTGGTCTTGCAGGCGGATTGGCATGGCTGGGCGTGCTGACGGTGGGCGTGGTGGGGGAGCAGGTGAAGACGCGGCTGGAGGTGGCGGAGGCCAAAAAATCGACGCGCAGCGTGAAAGACGCGCTGCCCATCACCCTGCCGGACGGCACCAGCTACCGGGATGAGGTGGTGGGAGGGGGGACGCCCATTGCAAAGGGACTGCTGGTGGCGCTGCACTCGACGCTGGCGGTGGGTGAGGGCGGCACCACAATCATTGATTCGACTCGTGCCCGTGACAAACCGATCGTCTTCATAGCTGGTCGTCGCCCTTTGACGGGGGGCCTAACACAGGGCGCCGAGGCCGCCCTGCTCGGCATGTGCGCTGGCGGCGTGCGAGTGGTGCAGGTGCCTGCAACGAGTGGGTTTGGGGAGGCGGGCGCGACGCTGAGGCCGACGGAGCACGTGCCCGACAAGCGCGGCGAAGTGCCTCCCGGTGCCGCGCTGACGTACCACCTTGAAGTGCTCAGCGTAAGCGTTCCACCCAGCTAGAGAGAGAGAGAGACGTCTTTTCTGTGATTCTGAGGTTCTGTTGTCAATGTTTCACGCGTTTTCGGTCTCCCCTGCCCGCCGCCGGTGCACAAACACGCGCGGCTCTGTTTTCACGCGGACCGGCACCCCCCCCGCCGCCACCCTCTCCCGCAGCTGGGTTAAGGAACGGGGCACATCCAGCCCCGCATACCCGGGGACAGCTTCGACTGCGTAAAAACCGGGCAGGGAGGGCGACGCAGACAGCGCGTGTGTGAAACCACGCGCCGCCAGAGCAGCATCAGGCAGGCCCTCCTCCTTCGAATACGTCCACGGCGCCCCTTGCTCCCCAAACCGGGTCACCCCCGTCATGGCGGGCAGCACGCCCACGTGCACGCGGGGCGGCCAGGCGTGCGGGTGGTGGAGTGCGTCGGTGGAGGCAAGCTCGTGCAGCCTCATCAACGCGACGCCACCCGGATAATTAACAGACGCGGCCGCCACAAACCCGGCTGTGGCGGCAGCCGAGGCGGCCAGCAAGCCCACGACGAACGCACGGGCAGCCAGGCCGCCTCGCCGCCAGAGAGCCCCGAGGCCGGCTGCGGCAGCCACGTTGAACAGCGGCAGAACGGGCAGCAAAAACCTCAACTCTTTGTGGGGCAGGAACGAGTAGAGCGCGGTGAAGGCGGCGGCCATGGTGACCGCGGCCCGGGCGGCGGGGGGGGACGGCGTCGCAGCCAGGGCGACGCCCGGGGCGCCGCCAAGGAGGGCGCGGGGGAGGGCAGATGTTGCATACCAGTGCCACGGCGACGTGCCCCACTCGGCCGACCGATTCTCCGCCGTGTTGAACCAGAAGACGGCGCCTTCTGGCCACAGAGGGCGCCTCCAGAAGTAGGAGTCGACGAGGACTGAGGCTGTGGCTGCTGCGCCGCCTGCCATGAGTGCTGTCGCCATTGCTTCCCTCACCCCCACCGCCCGCGTCGCCAGCATTTGCAGCCCCAGCACGCCCGCCAGCAGCAGCACGTCGCACCTCAGCAGGGCGGTGGTGGCGGCGAGCAGGGCGATGGTGCGGCGGGGGGAGGAGGCGTCGACCCAGTCGGCTGTCGCGAGAGACGTCACAATCAGTGCGTACGTGTTGGGCAGCGGCCTGGACAGGTAGAAAGGGAGGTGGAACTGGACGCAGGCCAGGGCGAAGAGGAGTACGCCAGCTGTTTTGCCGTGCACGCGGGCGGTGGCGCCGCGCAGGCGGCAGAGGGAGGCCACGCCGAGTGACGCCAGAGCGCAGCGCACCGCGACACCAGCCGCCAGTTTCGACAGGTGGGTGACACGCAGCGCCATCACAAAGGGTGCTGCCAGCACCGCCGTGGCGGCAGGCCCCGCAAACGAGCGCGGCACGACGCCAGGGAAGGCGACGTGGTCAAACGCGTCGACCGACGCCACGCCGTGGAACAACAAGTCGTGCGCCGCCTGCATGCCGAACGATTCCTCCACCTTGGTGAAGGGAGCTGCCGCCACGTGCGCCAGCACTGTGAACGCAAGGGCCAGCGTCCAACCGTCGACGATGGCGGGGGGGCCGCGCGGGTCGGCGGTGGGAGCTGCACGGCGACGGCGCGGGGGGGAGGTGGGGGGGGCTGGCGTGGCCCCCGTGGCGGCTGCACGGCGACGGCGCGGGGGGGAGGTGGGGGGGGCTGGCGTGGCCCCCGTGGCGGCTGCACGGCGGCGGGTGAGCGCCATTGAAGGAGAGGGGGGGCGTGGATTTTTAGGAGCAAAGCAGGTACGGAAACACGCGCCGAATGGGTTTTGATTGACAAAAGAAATGAACAAAAAAAAAAACGAAAGAAATGAAAAAAAAAAACGAGATCAAACACGCTTCTCTCACACCTCGTCGCCCTCCCCCAGCAACGACCGCTGCAACGCCTCCACCCGCGCCGTCAGCTCATCCACAGCCGCGTCGTCCGCCCCTCCCACAGACGGCGGCGACGTGGGGGCAGGCGGAGGGGAAGATGAACCCGCAAACACGCGCGCCAGCGGGGACAGCACGCCGTCCGCCCCTCCCAACCGCGCCGCCAACGCGCCCCGGAAGGCGGCCACTTCACCGTGCAACCAGTCTGCGCGAGCGTTGGCGGCGGCAGCATCCGCGCGGGCAGACTCCAGGGCGGCGCGCAGCTCGGTCAAGGTTTCGGTGGGAGGGGGGGTGTCGGTCGTGCCGCCACCCCGCGCCTGTGCCAGCGCCGCCCTCAGCGCGTCCACCTCGGCCGCGGCCGCCGCCCGGGCTGCCGCCTCCGCGGACGCCCGCTCCGCCAGGGCGTCAGCCGACCGTTCTAAGGCTTCCAGGCGGGAGGCCAGGCCCGCAGAGTCGGCGGCGGTGGTGTCGGATGAAGCGGGGGCGGGCGCGCCGCCACCACCGCCGCGCCGCCACACAACCGCGGCGGCCGCGTCCGCGCGCGCAGCGTCCGCTTCAGCGCGCAGGGCCATGTGGCGCGCGCCCAGCTCCACCAACGCGGCGTGCAGGCGCTCCAGCACAGCATCCCGGCGGGCCAGCTTGGCTTCTAGCGCGCGCGCGGTTTCGCGTGCGGTGGTTTCGCGGACTGCCGCGAAGCGCAGCCTGTCGGCCAACGCGTCGGTTTCAGCACGGGCTGCGGCGGCAGCGCCACGGCGAGCATCGGCGGCCGCACGCAGGTCGCGGGCGCCCGCCACCAAAGCAGCCCGCTGCTCGCGCAGGCGGACCGACGTGGCGGCGGCAGAGGCCAAGCGATCGCGGTCGGCCGCAAGAGCAGACGCCGCAGCCTCCGTCGCCGCCAGCCTCGCCTTCAGCGTCGCAATCAACTCATCCCGCCGCCTCAGGCGGGCGGCCAGGACGGCGGTGGAGGGGGCCCGCGCCGCGCGCGCGGCCGCGACGGCGGTGGCCACCGCGGCGGTGAGCCGCGCGGAGACGGCTGCGGAGCGCGGCGTCGCCTGCGGCCCCGCGGACGGTGGAGGCGAGGACGTAGGCTCGGACGCGGTGCCAGCCGCGTCGGGCGCGTAGCCTGCGGAGGGAGGAGGCGCCAACTCCAGCAGCGCGGCGGCAGGGAGCGCGGCGGAAGGGGGGGCGGATGGTGCAGGGGTGGCCGGGTCGCCGCCGCCGCGACGGGCGGCAGACAGCAGCCCCAGGATGGCGTCCTTGGACACGCGCAGCTCGCCCTCGAGGGAGGCGTAGTGCTGTGGTGTGGTGGTTGGTGTGGGGAGGAGGGTGAAGGGAGGAAACCTGTGTGCTTGGCTCCGCTGTGCCCGCCCTGCTTCCCCACCCCCCTCGCTCGCCACACCGTCGCCACACCATATCACTCTGCATGCGGCCGAGGCGATCCGGGCTGGCGGTGAGGCGGAGGAGGGGCGGCGCAAGGCGTGCGCCCCCCGCAAAAACAGCACATGCGCGCGCGCGCCGCGCGACGCTCCGCCCAACAAACACACGCACCTCGCTCAACCCTGCGTCCCCCGCCTTGGCCACCAAGCCCGAGGGAGGCGGCGTGTTCTCGCACGCCGCTCCCAGCGGGCGGCGGGTGGGGGAGGCGTGAAGAGCCTGTGTGGTGGGGGGGAAAGGAGTGAGTCTCCCCATGCGCGCGTGTGCGTGTGTGTGTGTGTCAAGGCACAGCCTCCCCGCGGCACGGCTGAGCAGGGTTTGAGTCGCGCGTGGATGGTCACTTGCCTCCGCCATCGTCGAGAGGGGGAAGGGGTGGGGAGGGAGGAACAGGAGAGAAAGGCGGGGCCAGAGAAAACAAAGGTGCCGAGACTGCGTTTTTTTTTTTTTTTTTTCTGTTCGGTTGGCGCTGCAAAAACTACTCCCAACCCTCACAACACCGGCGCCAACGCCAGTCTGTATGTGTATCGCACCACTGCCCCTCCCCCGCCATACACAGCGTCCCCAGGGGCACTCATCCCTCCCCTTTCTCATCAAACATGGTCAAAAACTCGTCCACCACCTGCGTCGCCACAATCGTGGCCCCACCACCCGCCTCCTCCACCTCCCGCCACCTCCACTTGGTGAACACCCGTGTCGCTTTGACGCTGGGGGGTGCGTCCCCGGTGGACAGGGTGACTTAAGAGAATTCAGACGTTTCAGTTGAAGCGGGGGTCGCGCCATCGCTCTGCGACCTCCGCGTCACGCGCACGCGGGCGGTCAAGCCACCGGAGAAGCGCATGGCCAGTTCGTTGGGGTCGGTGGGGTCCCAGTCGATGGTGTCGGGGGGGGAGCCGCCGGGGGTGGCGGCTAACAGATTCGCTGTGTTGAACGCTCGATCCAAAATGACGGCCCCTTTCGCCCCCGCGGGCCCAGGGGCAGGCAAAAACCGAGCTCTATAACGCAGCGTCATCCCCAGGTCGTTGGCCCGGGCGCGGGCCAGGGCGGCAGCGGTGGCAGCCGGCAGCGCGTCGTCGCCGCGTGGAGCGTCGGCAGCAGTGAGAGTGGATTCAGCGTCGAATAAACCAGCGAAAGAAGCAGGAAAATACAAATCAGGCGGTGCCCCAGTCACGCCTTGCCACACAGCGTCCACGCCGGCGCCCAGCTTGGACGCGCGGGCGGAGGGGGGGAGGGTGAGTGCTGTCGTGGTCGCCAGCAGGAAGGCGCGCCGGGTGGGAGCTGGGGGAGTGGCACCATCTCCCTGGTCCCAGAGAGCGCGCACAGGTGCGGGCCGGGAGGCGCGCACGGGCAGAAGCATTGAAACCAAACGACGACGAAGTGGGTCGAAACTCACACCGACGCCGATTTTTGGTTCGACGTCGGCTCCGCAAAAAAAAAAAAAAAGTCCAATGGGCGCGGCCGCCCCCGTGCCGCTCGTGCTGAATGAAGGTGTGCTGGGCGACTTCAAGCCGACGCGCGTGTTCAAGGTGCGGGGGCAAAGCGAGGGTGGAGAGAGAGGCGAGTTTTGGGGGGGCAGGCAAGACTCGACACCCACACCTCCTCACCCTCTCACCCAACCCCTCCAGGCCGACCCCCCCTTCCTCATCAACTCGCTCTCCTTCCACCGCACCGACCCGTTGCTCTTCACGGGCGCGGAAGACGATGTGATGAGGGTGGTGGACACCGCGGCGGGCGTTGAGCGCGCGTGCCTGCCGTGCCCCCAGCACGGCGTGGCCCACGTGACGGCGACGCATGCACCGACTGCGGTGCTGCATGCGTCGACCAAGGAGGCGGTGGATGGATCGCAGGAGGCGGTGAGTGAGAGTGTTTTGTGGAGAGAGAGAGTGGGAGGCTTGCAACACACAGCCGTCTCTCACCCTTCCTCCTCCCCTCCCTCAGCTCCTGGCCGCCCACGCCCTGCGCTACCTGGACCTCCACACCAACTCCTACATCCGGTTTCTGACGGGTCACACCGCCCCCGTGTCCTGCGTCTCCTTCTCCCCCACGCGCGACGCGGTCGCCTCGGCCGACTCTTCTGGCGCTGTTCTCTGGTGGGACGTCCGCTCCCCCGGCCCCACCGCCAGGCTGGACGCGCCGTCTCGTGCCACTGTGGCCTTCGATGAACAAGGCCTCATCGTGGCAGTCGCAGCCGACGGCAGCGGCGTGCGCCTGTTTTCGGCGGCAGAGCTGTCGCGAGGTCCCTTTCTGACGCTGCCCCTGGGCACGCCCGCCGGCTTTGGCACCGCCCCGCCCGATCGCCTGGCGTTCGATGGTGCGGGCCGGTCCCTGGTGGCCAGTGGAGGGGGGGCGCTGGCCGTGGTGGACGCGTTTCGGGGCGGCCCCCCCCCTCCTGTGCGCGCGCCCCGGCCCGCCCCCCCCCGGCACCCCGCCCCTCACCCCGGCATTCACCCCGGACGGCAGGTACGTGCTGTCCGGGTGCCACGACTGCGCCCTGCGCGTGTGGCGGCTGCCGGAGGAGGGGGGAGTGGCGGTGGCGCCGGGTGGGCCCCCTGCGCGCGCGGTGAGAGAGTGGCATGGTCACTCGGACGCTCCCGCCGCCCTGGCGTGGGCGCCCGGGAAGGTGTTGGTGGCGGCCGGGTGCCACGCGCTGGCGTTGTGGCAGCCGGCCAACTAGAGAGAGAGATAGAGGTGGACGGAGGGGAGGTTGACACTGTTTTTTTTTTCTGAAAAACAATGACGCAAAGCAGCTCCGTTTTTTCTTTTCTTTTATCGGACTGTGTGGATTACTGGGTAGGCAGCCAAGCGGGCGGGGGCGGCAGCGTGCGCGCGCGGTGTCTCAGAAGAGTCTAGAGAAGGCTGGAAAGAGGGCAGCGAGGAGACCCGCCACAAGAAAAAAAACGCGGGCAGCTCGCTTCACGCTCTCTTGCTCCTTTCATATTCACGCGCCGCACCAGCCGCGCCTCCCCCACCACACACACCCCGCACCCACACACACACCCCGCACCCACACACACACTAAGCTCACCATGCCGACCCCCGCCACCGCGATCGGCATCGACCTGGGGACGACCTACAGGTGAGTTTGGTGTTGTTTTCTCTTTTCGCGACGGCGCGTGGCCGCCGCGCCCCGCCGCGCCTCCCTTTTCCCCGCGCGCACCTACCGTCGCGAACTAAGGCGCGCATGCGTGCCGCCTGGGGTAGAGAGGCGGCCTGGGGGCGCGCCCACCGCCGTGCGAGGGGCGTGCTTCCGACGGCCCGCATTCGGCTTCTGGAAGCAATGTTGCAAAGCGAGCGGGAAGCCGCACTCACCACCCCCCTCCCTCCTCCCCCCCACACACAGCTGCGTCGGCATCTGGCAGAATGACCGCGTGGAGATCATCGCCAACGAGCAGGTGCGTGTGCAGAGGCGCTGGGCAGTGTTTTTTTCCTTTCAACGGCTCTCGGCAAGCCAGCGCTCACCATTCCCCTCCCCCCACACACAGGGCAACCGCACCACGCCCTCCTACGTCGCCTTCACCGACTCGGAGCGCCTGATCGGTGACGCCGCCAAGAGTCAGGTGAGTTGTTCGGGGGCAGGAGCGCACGGAGGGAGGGAGAGGGAAAGAGAGAGGGAAGCCGAGAGGCGGCGACGGCGACGGCCGCGCTTTTGGTGCTGCCTTCCACAAGCCCCCGCCCCCCGCCCCCACCCCGGCCCCCGCCCGCGCAAGGCGGCTGCCTGGCGTGTGGTGGACGCCACAAGGGTGGAAGGGGGGGCGGGCGGCGCGTGTGGCAGAGGCGGGGCGGGCTGAAACACGCAAGCGTGAGATCTCATCGGAAGCAGCCTTCCTTCCCTCCTTCCCACACTCACACACACACACCCCACCCCACCCCTCCCCCCTAGGTCGCCATGAATCCCCTCAACACCGTCTTCGACGCCAAGCGCCTCATCGGCCGCAAGTTCGCCGACCCTGACGTCCAGGCCGACATCAAGCACTGGCCCTTTAAGGTTCTCTCGGGACCCGCCGACAAGCCCATGATCGAGGTCCAGTACAAGAATGAAGCCAAACAGTTCTCCGCGGAAGAGATCTCGTCCATGGTGCTCGTCAAGATGAAGGAGGTGGCCCAAGCGTATGTGGGTGCCGACAAAGACGTCAAGCGCGCGGTCGTCACCGTCCCCGCCTACTTCAACGACTCCCAGCGCCAGGCCACGAAAGACGCGGGCGTCATCGCCGGCCTGGACGTGCTGCGCATCATCAACGAGCCGACCGCGGCCGCCATCGCGTACGGCCTGGACAAGAAGTCCGGCACCACGGGCGAGTCCAACGTCCTCATCTTCGACCTGGGGGGCGGCACGTTCGATGTGTCACTGCTGACCATCGAGGAGGGCATCTTCGAGGTGAAGGCCACCGCCGGCGACACCCACCTGGGCGGCGAAGACTTTGACAACCGCCTCGTCAACTTCTTTGTCCAAGAGTTCAAGCGCAAGCACAAGAAGGACATCACGGGGAACCCGCGCGCCCTGCGCCGCCTGAGAACGGCGTGCGAGCGCGCCAAGCGCACGCTGTCGTCGTCGGCCCAGACGTCGATTGAAATCGATTCTCTTGCCGACGGCGTCGACTTTTACTCTTCGATCACGCGCGCGCGCTTTGAGGAGCTCAACATGGACCTCTTCCGCAAGTGCATGGACCCCGTGGAGAAGGTGCTGCGCGACGCCAAGATGGACAAGGGGTCAGTGTCGGAGGTCGTGCTCGTCGGCGGCTCCACCCGCATCCCCAAAGTGCAGCAACTGCTGCAAGACTTCTTCAACGGCAAGGAGCTGTGCAAGTCCATCAACCCGGACGAAGCCGTCGCCTACGGCGCCGCCGTGCAGGGCGCCATCCTGTCGGGCGAGGGGTCGGAGAAGGTGCAGGACCTGCTGCTGCTGGACGTGACGCCGCTGTCGCTGGGGCTGGAGACGGCGGGCGGCGTGATGACGACCCTCATCTCGCGCAACACCACCATCCCCACCAAAAAGGAGCAAGTCTTCTCCACCTACTCCGACAACCAGCCCGGCGTCCTCATCCAGGTGTTTGAGGGTGAACGCTCCCGCACCAAGGACAACAACCTGCTGGGCAAGTTTGAGCTGTCGGGCATCCCGCCCGCGCCGCGCGGCGTGCCCCAGATCACCGTCATCTTCGACATCGACGCCAACGGCATCCTCAACGTGTCGGCCGAGGACAAGACGACCGGCAAGCGGGAGAAGATCACCATCACCAACGACAAGGGGCGCCTGTCCAAGGACGAGATCGAGCGCATGGTCACGGAAGCCGAGAAGTACAAGTCGGAGGACGAGGAGCACAAGAAGAAGGTGGACGCCCGCAACGCGCTGGAGAACTACGCCTACAACATGCGCAACACGGTCAAGGACGATGCCGTGGCGTCCAAACTGGATGGCGGGGACAAGGACACGCTGGAGAAGGCGGTCGACGACGCCATCAAGTGGCTGGACGACAACCAGCTGGCCGAGGTGGACGAGCTGGAGCACAAACTGAAAGAGCTGGAGGGCGTGTGCTCCCCCATCGTGGCCAAGATGTATGCCGCAGGTGGCGGGGCGCCGCCGCCGGAGGGCGGCGCGCCGGGCGGCGGCGACCCGGCCGGCCCCAAGATCGAGGAGGTCGACTGAAGCAAGCCACGCTGGCACGTCTGAAAGAGTGTTTAGGGTTCTTTTGTCCAGGGACACTTATGAGTTTTTGGTGGTGGTGAGAGAGAGAGAGCGCGCGCGCACAAACGACGGAGAGTGTGTTTTTTCTTTTCTTTTTTTCGCCGGTCGGCGCGCGACCTCTCGTGCGCCCCGTGCGCCCCCCATACCCCCCCCCTTTTTCTTCAAACCATGTCATGGAGACTCGCACGTCGAAAAAAATCACACAAAAACATAAACAGAACGCGCGGTTTGACGGGGTTCAAACAAGAAACAAAAATCGTCGGACCCCGTTTTTGCTCACTCTCGCAAATGTCGTTCACGCTGCGCGGCGCCGACGCGGGCGCGCCCCCCCCCAACGACGACATCGTCCACCTGCCCCGCCGCCACGATGATGACGATGGTGCCTCCCCCCTGGTGCACAGCGTGCGGGAGGGGCGGCCACGCGAGCAGCGGGAACGGGCGCAGGTGAGATGGGGGGAGAAAGAGAGGAGACACCAGGGCGCGAGAGAGGGTCGCGTCCTCTGCGCTCCCGCTCACACACCCCTCCACACTCACAGAACATGGAAGCCTTGATCGTCGTCGTCGCCCTGTCGCGGCTGGCGCTGGGCGCGTGGCGCGGGATGCAGAGGCGGCGGCGCGGGGGGAGGAGGTCGCCGCCGCTAGCGCAGCACGGGCGGCTGCCCACCGCGCCGCCGCCGCCGACGTGCATGGACAGGGCGTAGAGTGAAGGAGAGAGGATGATTTTCAGTGTGTAATTGTTTTCCAGGCGAAACACGGAATGATCTTTTTTGGATTTTTCAAAGGAAGACACGAAAAAATGGGTTTTTCGACGAATCAAACGAAGGCTTTCTCTCCACCATCACCACCACGATTGTTGTTTTATTTTCTCTCTCTCTCACCATATCACACGCCGTACGGGAAGCGGTCGGCCGCGTCGGCCTCGGGGTCGGTCTCCCACGCGGAGCCTTCCCCCTCCACCCCGAACTCCAGCCCCACCTGGGCTTGAGGCTTGATGCGGCGCACCGGGATGGCCACGGAGTAGATCGTGCCCAGTCCATCGTCGGTGGACACGTTGACGTCGACGGCTTCCGTCGAGTCGACCTCGACAAATGCAGAGAGAGCATTCACGATGCTCGTCTTCATCTCAGCCAGCGAGCTCTGGTTCATGCCGCACCTGTCCGCCACCAGGATCATGCGCAGCCGGTTCTTGCCGGCTTCGCGCGGGTTGAGGGCGGTGGGGCGGGGGGGGAAGAGGACGCGCCACGCGGTCCGCGCGCGCGCGAGGAAGGAGGAGTCGTCCGAGGCGCGGGGGCGGGGGGGGGCGGCCTCGAAGCGAGGGGCGTCGTCAAAAGAGTAGCCGGCGGCTTCGACCTAATGTGTGGGGAGGGGAAGGAGTGTGTGTGTTGTGGGAGGGCGTGTCGTGTGTGTTTTTGTTTTTTTTGCAACGGTCCGGTCGAGCGGGGGGCGGGCGCAATTGGGCGCCCCCGCGCCGCGCCGCCCACACACTCTCCATCCTTCACATACACACACACACGCACACACACTGACACTCACCTGGGCGCGAGCCGCGCGCACGACGTCCTCCACCGCGTCGCTGGCGCCGCGCGGGGGGGCGGCGCGCAGGGGCGCGGGCGCGCGCCGTGCGGCGGCGGGGTTCTGTGTGGGGGGGGGAAGGGTCAGCCGTGTCGTGAGAGAGAGACAGAGAGAGAGTGACGGGTTTGCGCCAGCACCCGGGCGTGTGTGTTGGTGGGAGGCGCGGTGGGCGCGGGGGGGGCGGGAGAGCGCCCGCGCGCCCTCCCATCGCACGCTCATGCCCCCGTTTTCGCTGCTTGCGCTTAGCGTTCGCCGCCCGCCCGCACACACTCACGTGCACACGCGGCCGAGACGCAGACAGCTTCATGGCGTGTGTGGCAAAGAGGGAGGGAGGGAGAGTTGGGGAGAAGAAGGGCGCGCGGGTGGGTGACGCGCGCACAGGGAGAGAGGTGTGGTTTGAGCGCCCATCGACGGGCGACGCACAATCGTCCGCGTCTTTTTCTCCCACTCTTCGCGCGCCCTGGCCGCCGCCTCTCCGCGTAAACACAATGGTGGTGCGTGTGTATGTGTATCTGCCATACCTCAAACACACGCGTCAGCGCAGCAGGAAGAGAGCGCCAAACACGCAAACCGCCCACGCCCCCGATCACTCACCTCCCCACCACCCCACACCACCCATACCCTCAGCGCTTCGTCCTCATGCTCAAAGCCACCCTGGAGAACGTGGCATCCATCACCCTGCCCCCCGAGTACGACTACTGCGTGGACGTCCAAGACTCGGCGGGCGACTCGACGCGGGAGCGCGTCACGTTCTCAGCCGCTGAGGAACTCGAACTCCCGGGGTCCCGCGGCGTCGCCCACCTCGTTCTCAAGTGGGAGAAAGGGGCCAAGCATGCTGCCTCTGCCAGTGTGGAGGGGGTGGCGATCAAGGGAGTTACGAAAGCGGTGACTGGCGACGATTCAGACAAGTGGGGCGGCCCCCTGGCCGCCGTCGAAGCCCGTGGCCTGGACCTCACCGCCTTCCACCCGGGCCCAGGCTTCCGCGTGGTGGCCACCAGTGGCACAGTCTATGAAGACGTCGACCTGAGCGACGACTGGTGCGAGTTTGATGAAAAGGGAGGGGAGAGTGTTGGCGTGTATGGAGCGGAGGGCAAGTGGGAGGTGCGGCGAGGGTAGGCAAAGTGGGTATTCTGCAAGCGAGACACGTTGGCAAGCATGAGCCGGGTGCTTACAGGGCGCAGGGAGAGGAAGGGTGGCGAAAAACGGCGCCCGACCTGCCCCCGAAAAAAAAAACAAAGCAGATAAATAAACCCAACGAAACACACACACACAACCCGCTACTACTCTGCCCTGGCCGCCCGGGCGGCCGCCCCCGCCAGCGCCAGGTCGCCAAACTCGACGAACCCGCGCGCCGCGGGCGGCAGCGCAACCCGCCCCACCACCGCTGGCCGCCCTCCCCCCACCAAAGCAGCCAGGGCAGCATCCACGCGGGACAAGCGGGCGCGCCGCCCACCCAGCACAGCGTCATCCAGGGCGGCGTCCGCGTCGTCGAGAGGAGTGGAGAGGGAGGCGACCGCAGCGCCGCGCGGCGTTGGTCCGCGCGCTGCGCTGGGAGGGGAGGGGCCGTCCAGTCCCACACGCACCCGCTTGGCACGCCGCCCGCCGACCGGCACCGGCGTCACCAGGCCGGCGCCATTGCCCACGGGGGCGGGTGGCGTGGCGGCGGGGGGGAGGGCGCGGCGCGAACGCAGCGTGGGCGACTGGAAGGCGCCGCGCGGGGCGGCGGACGAGGCACGAGCGCAGGGCTTGGTGGGTGGAGACGGCGTGGCGGTGGGCACGGTGCCGGGGTGGCTGGTGGCGGTCTGTGTGTGGGTGATGGGGGGAGGCATCGTGTCGGCTTGGAAAAACGGGTGGGTGGCGCCGCGCGGGCTCAGGCCCCCCCTGCCGCCGCTGCCACCCCCCCACAACGCAGCGTGTGATTGCAGCGGATTCGTGTGGGCTTGTGGTGAGGTCTGGCGGGGCGCGGGCGGCTCGCCAATTGGCCCCCCATCAACACAGCAAGCCGCGGTGCCGTCGTTCGGTGCCCCTCCACCCACACTCACCGACCGCGGCGACCGCCGCCGCACCGCGCCCGGGGTCAGGGGATTGGGGGCAGACTCTGTGGACGACATGTGGGCGTTTGTGTGTGCAGGAGAGAGGCCCGGCGCCCGCCCAATTGTGAGAGAAAACGACGCCGCTCGCCTTGTCGCCGTTGCCGCCGAAAAGTTGTGTCTTGCTTTCACCCGCTTCTGCTCTTCTCTTCTACGCCCGCCCCTTCCCTTTCACGCGCGCGGGCACCACCACGGGCGCCGCCGCCAGCCCGGCCAGCAGCACCCCGTGCGCCGCCAGCAGGGCCGCTGAACCGACGGCACTGGGCGGGAAGGAGCACCACACGACCTCGATCACACAGAAGAGGGCCAGCTTGACGGCAACCGGCAGCCGGGTGGACCACAGGAGCAGGGGCAGCGTGTGCGCATACCACGAGTAGAACTATGTGTGGGAAAGGGGGGGAAGATTGAGGAGAGGGCCGGTGTCATTTTTTGTCTCCAACCCACCCTCCATCGTTCTTCCACATTCACCTGGTAGTGCAGCGACCGCGCAAACACGATGCCCACAAAGTTGCCCACCGCCACCGTCATCACGACGTGGGCCGGGTGGAGGGACGGGCGGCGCGTCTTGCGGCCGGCTGATGTGAAGAAAGCGCGGAGAGAGAGAGCGGGGCCGCCATCGGCCACACTCCAGCGGGCACTCCAGAACCAGGCCAGTGCGCCCAGGTGGCAGGCCAACAGAGTCAGCGCCAGCAGTTTGCACAGGAAGACGGGTTCAGGGAGGAACTGCCAGTTGACGGACCACTTGTAAAAAAAGACGCGCGAAAATTCGAACGCGCGGGACACGTACTCGCGAGGGAAGGTGGCCAGGAACGGGGCCGCCAACCCCACCTGCAGGGCCACGCCTGCAGCCACGGCGGCGGTGAACTGGGTGGGTGTGGCGCCCTGCAGCATGAGCGCGGCGACGGGGGGGGCGGCAAGCAGGGCCGACATTTTTACGGAGACAGCGGCGGAAAACAGCACAACTGCCCCGATCCACGCGCCACGAGCCAGCACCAGGGTGCCCACCAGTGTCAACAGGACGGAGATGCCGTCGTTGAAGCAGCGCAGGAGGTAGATGGAGTGCAGGCGCTTGGAGGCTGCGAGCAGGGGCAGCGCAACCGGGGGCACCACGCGGGCCGTCACCGTCACCGCCAGCGCTGACGCTTGTGAAGCCAGGTAGATGGCCGCAAACGCCCACTGGGCGGGGCGGACAGCACCCCTTGTGGCCAGTTTGAGGGCTGAATAAATGTAAACAAAACCCGCGGGGTAAACCAGAGGCCCCGTCCCCCCAGCCAGCTTGGTGTAGTCGCGCTCTCCCTCCAGGAAGCCGCCCACTTCGTCCATGTAGGCTTCCCAGTCGATCTCGGTGTCTGAGTGGGGTTAAGTGATGGGGTGGGTGTGAGTTGTGTGAACAGCAAAAACACTCCATCGCCCTATCCACACACACTCCCTCTCTCTCTCCTACTCACACGGCACTTTGACAATGATGGCGGCGCACAGGGCGGCCTCGGCCAGCAGGACGACCGCTGACACAATGGTCGCAGCGCGCACATCGTTCGGATCGGCCAACCTGCCCGCCCAGCCGGCCAGCGTGCGCCGGGTGGACGTGGAGGACCGGGTGACCGCGCCCGCGCGGGCGCGGCGGGAGGGTGTGGGGACGGGCATAGAAAACAAAAGGGGGAAAACTGAGCGAGTTGTGTCACATCTTTCGAAAATTGGCGACTCTGCGCCGCGGAAGCCGCGCGCCTGCTCGTTTCGTGACGCCCGCGCCGACACACCGTCACGTCACTGATCACACACACGCGCGCGCATAGTCAAACCACGGAGCCATGGACCGCACCGCCCTGCCCGATGCACCCCCCCCCAAACCCGACGCACCCGCGCCGTCCCCCCACCGCCCCCCCACCCTGGGCGGCGTGCGGGGTGCCGTGCTGCGCGCGTTGGCGGTGGACCCTGGCAACGCGGGGCCGCCATCCCCTGCGGCGGCGGCCAAGCTGCACACGCCGCCGCGCGTGCCCAGGGGTGCGCGCGTGCCTGCGCCCACGTTTGCGGCTGCCGGCGCTGGTGGCGAGCCCAGGGCGCGCCGCACGCCGCTGGCGCGCCCCCAGTCGGCAATGGCCCCTGCGTCGGACGCGGGCACGCAGACTGAGAAGGAGGCTGCGGAGGCAGCGGGCGCCACCCTGTCCCCTCTCTCGTCCCCCGCTGTCTCGCCGCCCCGCCTGGCGTCCCGCCCGTCGTCTGCATCATCGCGCGGTCTGCTGTGGCATGCCATCAACCCGGGCCGGTCGACGTCGCCGTCGCCCGTACCGTCGCCGGTGGCGACGGCGGCTGCGCGCGCGGCGGCGGTCGCCGCCGCGCGCGACCGGGCTTCCGCCGCCGCAGAGCGCGGGGCGGCGGTGGCGGACGCACTCGCGTCTTTGAATGTGGAGGTGGACGTGCTGCCGGCGGAGTGGCGGCCAGTGGCGGCGGCGGCGGCCCGGGTGTCGCCGACTGCGCTCGTGGCGCGCGCGGCCATGCCGCCCCCCCCGCCTCGCCCGCCCCTCAGCTCCAGTGAGCGCACGTCCACCTCGTCCCTGGGGCCGCTGGCCACTGGCTTGTGCCCGATCGCGGAGGCGGCAGCCACGGGCGCGCTGCCAACGCTGGAGGTCACACTCGAAGACGTGAGGGCGGCGGCCGCCGCCGCAGTGGCGCGCGCCGCCGCCGCGCGCGCGCCCTCCAACCAGGGGTCGGACGCGTGGACGCTGGCCACCGCGCAGAGCGTGGGCGCGGAACGCACGCGGTGGTGGCGCGTGGGCGGCGACGGCGGCTCGTTCGCGGGGGCGTTGCGGAGAGTCACTCCCGACGGCCGCGTACTGAGAAAGAGGACGGAGGAGGAGAGAGTGGCTGCGCGTGCCAAGCGGGGGTGGCTGAGAAGGTGGCGGTGATTGTGGAAACAGAACTAAAGCAAAAACTCCCTACACATTTTTCTCTCCTCAAAAAAACGGTTTCAGTCCATAGTAAATGCCGCGCCACGACGCCAGCGTGGCCAGCGTGGCGACGAGCACTTCGGCCTGGGGCGGCGGCGCTCCCAGCCCCCCTATGTTGGATAGGAACGGCGCGGCCGAAAGGAAGCCTCCTTTCACTAACGCTGCATCCGCTGCCAAACTCACCGGCAAAGCCAGCACCCACGACGACGCTGCATCCGCCAGCCCGCGCAGCATGGCCCGCTGCCTCCCAAACACGGATGCATCCGACGCGCGTGGCGCGTAGTCGCCCTTGGCCGCGGCGGAGCACACGATCGCAATGACCAAGACCGCCGCCAGCGTCCCCACCTCCCCACTCCGCACCCGCTCGGACGCCAGCTCGGTGCAGGCCACGGTGACGGCGTCGCCCCAGGCCAGGGTGGTGTCCAGGGGAGGCGTCTGCCGCAGCGGGGAGCGGCGGGGGAGGGGGGGGGGGGGGCGGCGCTTTTGGCCGCGGAGCAGGTGCCTTGCGGGAGGACGTGGTTTTGCCGGGGCGGGAGGACGTGGTTTTGCCGGCCATGATGAAGGGTCGAGAAAGAAGGGGATCGGTAACGCGAAGAGGCGATGTGGCAGGTCCGTCCCCCTCGCGCGCGCAGGACGCGCGAATGCGGGCCACGAGCAGTGAGTGTGAACCGACTGAAGCACGTGGCGTGTGTGCACGGGTGAGAGGGGGCGCGCCGGGAGGGAAAGAGAGGCGGAGGCGTCTCCCCGACCGTCAAACCGACGCGTCGTGTGTTTTTTTCGTTCGTTTGTTTTTCTTTCTCACAGACCTCCCCTCCCTCAACTCTCAAGCTGGCACCGCCACCCTCTCCTCCTCCACCTCCTCTGCCGCGGGCGCAGCTTGGACCGACGGCGGCACAGCCAACTTTTTAACCTTGGCTGTCGGCACCTCCGGCAGCGCCGCCGCTTCTGCACTCTCCGCTGCTGCTTCCATCGCCGCCAACTCACTCGCCACGGCAGCCTCGTCCACGGCGTCCGTCCCCTTCTCAGACAGCAGCACGCCCACCGCCCTCTCATACTCGGCAGCAGCCGCCGCGTCGCGCAGCACGGCCTCCACGTCGGCCAGGGGCAGCGCCGCCCGCGCGTCGGCCAGGGCCGCGTTGCCCGCTTTGAGGGCGCCCATGACGGCAGCCGTAGACGTCACATCCTCCAGGTGGGCCAACACCTGCTCCAAGGACAGCAAGTGGGCATCGAGCCTGTCGGCAGCGCCCTCCTGCAGCTGCTTGCGGCGCAGCGCGGCCAGGGCGCGCGGCTTGTCGCGCGCGGCGATGGCGTCCTTGGCGGCACCGACTTCGCGGGCGATGATGCGGTCGATCTGATGTGGGGGAGGAGGGGTTAGGGGAGGTGAGGAGCGATGAAAAACAACGCGACGATGACACACACACAAACACCCTGCATCCCCCATCCCCAAAAACTCACCCTCCCCCGCTGGCTGATCAGCTGCCGTTTCTGCGTTTTCAGCTGCAGCACGGCGCGGTCGGCGTCGGTGATGGAGGCACTGTGGTGCGTGGGAGAGGGGGTGGGTGTGTGAGCGGCGGGCTGTCTTTCTAAAAGCGCACGCGATCACCCCAAACCCGCCAGCCCAAAACAAACACGCAACTGGGACGGTGGCTCAACCGTCGCGGCGTGGTGCTTGCCAAACACGTTGCCCATTGGAACGAGGGGTAGCACTTCGATGCGCGTCCGGGGGTGTAGGGCGATGCGAGGCGGCACAGCGGTGGATGCGAGCGGCTGCGTGTGGGCGCAGGCGGTGCAGTCGTCTTTGCGCACGACGCGTGCGCGCCCGTCCTCGAAAGAGGAAGAAATGCAAAAGCGGTTCTCTGTCGCTCACACACAACGAACCACGACGTGCTGCTGAATGCGAGCAGCCACCGTCCTGCCCACCACCCCGCTCCGCCCGCCCCGCCGCCTAGTGCTACAGGTGCGTGATGTTGCAGAGTTTCACAGCACGGCTAGTATGCAACCAAACGGAGTCTGGCCCGGGGGGAGACCAGGACCGACGTGTCGTGACACGTCGTGTTGCGCCGACCAAACCTCACCACCACCCCCACCAGATCCGCATGGTTGAAGGCCATCAGTGCCACCGCGTGGTCGCGTCCCACCGCCAGCTCCTGGTCGGGCGCGCCTTTGACGCGACCTCCCCCAACGGCCGCCTGGCCGACGGCGCGCGCGCCGTCCACCGCCGCGTGCTGCGGTCGGCGGACGCGCACGGCAAGCAACTGTTCTACAGGTTTGGTGGGGGTGCGTCCTCCCCTGAAAAAGAGAACGTGATCGCCATCCATTTTGGCATGTCAGGTAAATTTTGTGTAACGCGCGCGCCGTCGCGCGACGCGCTGCCGCCCCCCACCCCCACGACGCGCCTGCGCCTGGTGGCTGAAGATGAAGCAGCTGGCGGCGTCCTCTGCGCCGACCTGTCCGCCATGACCGTGCTGCACGGTGGCCCTGAACTGGAGGCGTCCCGCCGCTCCACCCTGGGCGCCGACCCACTGCGCTCCGATGCCGACGTCGACGCCGCGTTTGCCAAGCTGCACAACTCCCACGCACGCCGCTCCATTGGCTTCGCGCTCATGGACCAAGCTGTTGTCGCGGGCGTGGGCAACATCTACAGGGCTGAGATCCTCGCAGCCGCCCGCGTCCACCCCGACACGCCGTGTGCGGCCATCGACCGCCCCACGTGGGACGTGATCTGGGGGCATGCCGTCACACAGATGCAGACCGGTTTTGAGACGGGCAGCATTGTGACTGCGAACAGAGCAGGGTTGACGCAGTGCGAGGCGAACCCGACTGCACGCCGCCTGGTCTACAACAGTGTGCGTTGCGCGCATTGCAACGGCCGCGTCGTTTCCTGGCAGATCAATGCGCGGACGGCGTACGCGTGTGTCGCGTGTCAACCGCTGCGCAGTGGGCACGTGGCGACCGCTGTGAAACCTTCCACCGTGTTTGCGTCGGCGTGTGCGCCGCCGACGGCCGCTGAAACCGCGGCCAACCCGGAGACTCTGAAGGTGGCCGCTCTGAAAAAACTGCTCCAAGCTGCGGGCGCGCCGACAGGGGGGGGCAAGGCGGTGTTGGTGGCGCGCGTGCGGGCGCTGGGCGCGCCCAAGGCGGGCACCGAGGGGTTAAAGCCCGCGTCTGCGGCGGCCGCCGCGGCAGAAAAGGCGGCTGTCGGCGAAAAACGCAACGTGGAGCACGTGCCGCAGGGTGCGGAGGATGCGACTGTGGGCGTGCCGGTGACGCCGTCGCCGGCCAAGGCCAAGCGGCGGGTGACGAAAGCGGGGAAGTGAGGGAAGAGAAAAAATGTTTTTCTTTGTGCAACTCTTGCGTGCTCTTTTCCTCTTCTCCCTCGCGCCCTCGCCCTTCGACACCCCCGGAACCGCACGTGCGGTTTCGGGGGTGTCGCATTCAACACCATGCCGAGGCCGACGCCCACCCCACCGCCTCAGGACGTCGCCCTGGCGGCCGCCCTCTCCGTCGCGCTGCTGCCCCATTTCGGTGCAGCCCAGCACGCCACCGCCCTGGCCACCGACGCCGCGGCTGTGCTCCAGTCGCTGAAGCAGTCTGACACCAGTGTGCCGGTGTCGGCCAGGGCGACGGGGCCGGGAGCGCCACCGCCGCCTCCCCTCCACGGCGCCGTCGTCGCGGCGGTGCGTCGCGAGATCACGAGCAAGTCCTACCTGCGCCGCATGCACGTCAACAGCGATCTGGTGCGTGTCTGCATGAGATAGAGGGGGCGGGGTGAGGGAATGCGTGTGCGGGAGGGCGGGGGGCGCCGCCCTCTGCCCGCGATTTGGTCAGAACAAGATGGGTCAAACCCAAGCACACAACACAGGCAGACCTGCTCCCCGACATGTCGGTACATGTGCCCGACGACCAGACCATGCGCAATCACGCCAACAAAACCTTCTTCAAAAAGCCGCTCACGCTGCTGGACGGGTACGCCGCCCCCTGGGCCGTCACGTATGAGTCCCTCGTGTCCAGCGGCCAGCGCCACGCTCGCCTGTCGGCCGGCTGGAGTGGCCTCATGCGACACCTGGGGGCGGCGCTGGGAGACACTGTGGTGCTGGAGCTGCGCGGACCGCGCACGGCGGGCGGGCTGCACGTGCGGCTGGAGAGTGGGGGCCAGTGAACTAGGGTGTGGCCCTGTGCGTTCAGCGCACAGAGGGGAGGGAGGCATTGCCCGCCCCTCTGGCCGCCGTTTTGCGGCACTGCCGCAAAACCACACGACAACAAAGCTGTTTTTTTCTGCGTTCAAAAAAAAGTTTTAACAAAAACTGATGATTTCTTTTTTTCTACCCACCCACCTCTCTCCCACCCTTACCCAACTACACGCCCGCCGGCAACAACGCCGCCACCACCGACCTCCCCTCCCGCGCCAGCACGTTGAACAGGGCGGCCGCGCGAGGCGTCGGCGCAATTTCACAAGCCGCCCCCCCAACCGCGTCCGGCGTCACAGCCGGCAACTGCCTCAACACAGAACCCGTGCCAATGATGACGATGTCGGGATGAGGGGAGATAAGGCGGGCGAGAGCGAGCGACTCCCGCGTCACGTCTCCTGGCGAGTCGACGCCGCGCCAGAGAGCAGCCACGCCGCCAGGCGCGGCCAGCAGGACGCCGCCATCCACGCGCAGGCCGCCCGTCAGGTCGAAGCCGTCGCCGTCGTAGGCGTCCACGGTGGCGCCCGCGTGGACGCCCAGGAGTTCGGCGTCGGCGAGCGGGGAGGTGGGGGGAGGGGGGTCGGTCGCCAGCTGGCGTGCGACGGCGCGCAGCGGCGGGCGCTGAGCGCGGCGCAGCAGCGCCACCAGCATGTGTATAGAGTGTGTGTGTGGACGGAGGGCGGCGGCCAGAAAGAGAGAAAGTGTGACGAAAAAAACAAAACAAAACAAAACAAAACAAAACACAATTTGCCGTCAGGAGTCGTCAGTTGAGTTGTTGTGGGCCGCGCGCGTTTGGCCTGTGCGCACGCGCCCCCACCACGCTCACACGCGTGTCCGTACCACCGCAATGCACACCGTTCGCCTGGCGTCGGCAATCACACGCCCCCGCCGCCCGCTGTCCACCGCATGTGGTCGCCCACGCCCGCCTGCCCCGTCCCTTGCCCGCCCCGCCGTCAGGCCAGAGGCATGCACACGTGTCTCTGCATCCAGTGCGGGGGCTGCTGACGCTTGGGAGTGGGCCCCGGAGGGCGGCGGCCCCACCGACGGCAACGGCGCCGCCGATGCGCGCGCAAGCACACTGCAGGGCGAGCCGTTGTTGGCCGACTTGCTGCCCGAGGACAAGGAAAAGAGGCCAGGTGAGTAGTTGGTGGGGAGGGATGGTGGCAACAACACGCTGGAGTCACAGAGTGGGCCCTCCACCCAACCCTCCCTCTCTCTGCCACCCCAGCCTGGCTCGTCACCCTGCACCGCGCCGCCCCCTTCCTCGCCTCCCGTGAACTCCGGGCCCGTGTGCTGGGCACCCTGGCCGCCATCGCCCTGGTGCGGTTGGGCGCGTTTGTGCCTCTTCCTGGCGTTGCCGCCACCGTCGCCGCGCCCGCCACCGCGGCTGGTGCCTCCCTGGACGCCAGCTTTGGTGGTGACGGCGGCGTCTCGGGCGCCGTCTCCGCCGTGGCCCTGGGCGTGGGCCCCGCCATCAATGCGTCCTGGCTGCTGGCGGCGGCCGCGCTCAACCTGCCGCGCGCGCCGTTTCGGCGGGCGATCATGGAGTGCCGTCAAGGCGGGCGCGAGGGGGAGGCCGAGTTAAAGCTGGTGGTGAACGCGTTGACGGTGGCCCTGGCCCTGCTGGCGGGGTGGAGGACGGCGGCCGCATGTGCCGCACCGGGGCGCATCGCGCCGGCCGCCCTCACACTGGCCGTCGGCGCCATCGCTGTCCGTTACGTCGCCGACTGGGTGGAGGACAGCGGCCTGGGGGACGGTATCTCCCTCATGATCTGCGTCAGCGTGTTGACCGGGTATGGGGGCACCGCGGCGGCTGCCCTGGCGTGCGCACGCGCTGCGGCGACGCCGCCGCGTGTCGTCGCCACCGTCGCGGCCGCCTGCGTCGCCATCGTGGCCGCCGGCCTGGCCATCGTCCAGCTGGAGATTCGGTTGCCTCTGGCGTCATACCGCAGGCGGCGGACGGCGGGCGTGGCCCCGAGGCCACAAGGGGTGGGAGGGGTGCCGACCACCGCTGCTGCACGGGCAAGCGCCGGTGCCACCCTGCCCCTCCGCCTGGCTCCCTCCGGCATGTCCCCCCTATTGATGGCGTCGCTGGCGTACCACATCCTGCCGTCGGTGGTGGGGCTGGTCAGTGGCAGTGCGGCGGCCGCGTTTGCTGCGTGGCTCGCGCGCCCCGCCGTTGGACCAGCCGCTATGGCGGCCTTCATCCTCCTGGGGGAAGCTGCCGCCGTCAGCGGGTCGCAGGCCCCCAAAGAGATGGCGGACTGGATGGCGTCCGCGGAGACGGGGCTCGTCGCCATCCCCCCTGGCGAAGACACTGAGCGCGAGCTGCGCGCCCTCACCGCCGCCACCCGCATGGCGGGCGCGTCCCTGCTGGCATGCTTGTATCTGGCTGCCGTCGCGGTGGACGCGCTCGGCAGCGTCGCGCTCGGTGGGGCCCCCCCGGGCGCCGTGTCTCTTCTGCTCGCCGCTGGCTTTGTCACGTCCGCGGCGCGCCAGGTCGCGTCCCTGGTGCGCCTGCCCCAGCTGGCGGACACGCTGGTGGCGGAGAGGCGGGAGTTGAGGCGGTTGCTGGAATGATGTGTGTTGGGGTGGTTAAAGAACGCACAAGTGTAACAAGGCACAGTTTAGAAAGAGGGAGCACCACGATACGACACACACACACGCAACATGCCTCCAACAACGACCCCCCCCGGAGAGCGGGGGGAGAGAGAGTGTGGTTGTGGTGGGTGGTGGGAAAAAAATGAAGTGCAGACTCGAGCACACGGGTGAAAAAATGGAGCCGACCCCGTTTTCTCCCCGTCAAAAATGGTGGAGCGCGGGGGCGCAAATGGAACGCACACCGCAGCAGCACGTGAACCACTCGGGGACACAAAAAAAAAAAACTGACGAAGAGAACGAATGGAGGGGGGAGGGCGGCCCGGGTGGGGCCAGAATGAAAAGAAAAAATAACACTAAACCCATTTTCCTCTCAACTCAGGCGCGTGCGCACAGCGTCCGCGTATGTGGGCTCGGTCAACGAGTGGCGTAGGGGGTGGGGCACGTCGGGCGTGGAGACGGCGGGGCCGCCCTCGGACACGACGACGCCGGGAGCGCACGGCGCGCGGCCGCGCTCGCTGGAGAGCAGGGTGGCCGGGTCGGACCAGGACGTGTGGCGGGAGTAGGCGTCCGCATAAAAGGCGGAGTCAACGCAGGCCGCCTCCACGGAGGCGGGGGTGGGGGCCGCGATGGTCGGCGCGGCACGAAGCGTCGCGCGCAGGGAGAGAGCCTCCGGGTCCGACACAGACGAATGGGGCGCCCGGTCCCGGCCGCGCAGGGCGGCGCCCGCGACGCGCATCTGGGAGGCGCCCGAGGGGGCGACTTTGGTGAGGTGGGGAAAGTAGTTGGGGGAGGGCGTGGCGAGCGTGGCGGCGGAGCGGGTGAGGAGGTGGCTGGTGTGTGTGTGTGTGTGTGTGGTGAAGAGGTGTGGCGTGAGGTTGAGGTGAGAGGTGTGGCGGAGAGGTGCGCGGGGGCCGGAGGAGAGCGGGTTGAAGGTGGTGACTCTGCGAGCCTCGCGACGCGGCGCGGCGCCTCGACGTGCGACAAGGCCCTCGCATCCGCGCCCGCGATTGCGACCCCTGCCTCCTGCGCCTGCCCCTAGGCGCACAGCCACGCATGCACGACACCAGTGAGCGGGTGGCGCGATGGAGTGGGGGTGCCAAAACGGGCGCTGCAGCACAAACGGTGTTGCAGGGCGAAAGGCCCATCCCTCCAACACGCACACGTGTCGTGCGGGCGCTGCCGCGTCCCCCGATCGCCGTCCCTCACCTCAGCGCACGGGCGGCTTGTTCTCTCATGGTGGTGGGGAGTTGGGAGGGTGGAGGGGGGGAGCGACAGACGGACGCGACAGAGAGAAGAAGCTGTGGAAGGCGGAGTGAGCGGGATTGCGTTTTTTTCGGCACACCGACGCCGTCATTTTGCTTCGATGGCAGCCCCCCGCCCCCTCTCCGCCGCGGCCGTCGAAGCCGACGTCCTCACCCTCATCGACTCCCTGTCCTCCCTCGTCCGCGCCACTCGCGTCCCCGAGGATGGCGCCCGCCCGCCCCCCCCCCCGCCCGGGCGACCCGCCGCCCCCCCCTGCGCTGGCGCCTGCCGTCGCGGAACGCCTCGCAGGCGCGGCCGCCTCCCTGGCGGACGCGGCCGCCGAGCTCAAGCGGAGGGCGGTGCTGGCGGACGCGGCGGGGCACTGCGCGACGGTGCGCGCGGCGCGTGCGCGGGCAGACGGCGCGACTGAGAGCGTCAGCACTGGCCTGGTCGCCCTGGCAGATGAAGCAGCAGAGATGATGCAGGTGAGAGTGCGGGAGGGGAGAGGGATTGCGTGGGAAAGCTTGTGTCAAGCGCGCTTTAACCACATTTTGACCACCCCCCTTCAGCGCCTGGACGCCCACCTCGCCTCCTCCGCGGTGCCCCCCCCCCCCGCCGACCCCGCCACCGAGGATAGGGACGGCCTGTCCTCCCTGTTGGCGTTGCTGGGCGGGTATTTTGGGGACGGGGAGCGAGAAGCTTAGATGATGATGGGGGAGAGGTGGTTTGGTTTGTTTTCGGTGCTCCCACACTGCCTCCCCGCCACCTTAGCTCTGTTAGCAAAATGATTCGCCTCAGAATTGGAAAATTGTCGTTGCAGCAAAAAAACACAACAGAGGAGGGGAGGATCACCAAAGAAAAAACACTCGCTCTCACCGTTTTCACGTTTTTTTATCACTCGCGACTCTTCTCCCCCTCCAAAACCCCCACACCACCTCACAGCACAAATTCCTCAAACTCGGGCTCCTTGCCATCCCGCTTGAACAGTTGCCCCCTGTCCACCAGGGACAGGGTCACGTTTTCCGCTTTGACCGAGAGCGCGGCTTTGACGACCAGCGCCGCTGCGTCCTCCCGCGACACCGCGCCACACACGCCCGCGTTGGTGGTCAGCACGGCGGTGCCGGTGGGGGGGTCGGTGGTCAGGCCGCCCGGGCGAATGATGACGTGGGCCATCCCCGTCGCGCCACGCAGTGCGGCCTCTGCTTTGTCCTTCTCCAGCAGCACCGGCTTCAACACGTCAAACACTTGGGCGGGGGGGGCGTCCCGGGAGTCGCCGCACCCGATGGAGGTGACGAGGACGAACTTTTTGACGCCTTTTGCCGCGGCCGCTTCAATCAGGTTGACGTTGCCGACAGAGTCGGCGGTGGGGTCGCCGGGAGTGCCCCCAATCGTGGACACCACCACATCAATCTCCTCGATCTGGGCCATGGCAGCCTCCACGTCGGAGCGCACGGTGGCGTCCCCCTTGACCACGACAGCCATCATGCCCTCAATCTCGGAGCGGCGCACGTCGGAGCGCTGCAGCATCCACACCCACGCACCCGCGTCTTTCAGGCGGCGGGCCACGGACAGGGCGACGCCGCCGCCGCCAGCGACGAGGATGGAGGCGTTGTCGGGGTCGATGGGGCCGAGGGCGGAGGGGGGGGGGAGGAGGCTGGGAAAAGTGGGTGAGGATAGAGTCGTCGGTGTTGGGTGCGAGCCGAAAAAAAAAAACAGATCGCCGCCCCCGCGCCACTGCACGCCCTCTCTCCTCACGACTGCGCCCCCATTCCGCGTGAGCATGCGCGCTGGAGCGCTCGCGGGCTTCCCGGCCCAGCAGTTGGTCATGCACATAGCCCCCCGTGTCCCCCACACACAACGCACCTGCGGCCGCAGCGCAGCGGCGCGCGGCAGGGCGCAGGGCGGCCGCACACGCGGACGGAGGTGGGCATTGGCTTCACTGCGTGCATTGTGCTGTGGGGTAATGTGTGAGGCTGCGTGAAAGCTGTGCGGAGGGGTGACGCCAAACACAAAAAACGAACTGCGAGAGGGTGTGCTCGCCGACGACCCCGACATCGCTCTCGTTTCTTTTTCGTCCCTCCCGTTTGCAAAACAAGCTCCCTGCCGCCCATGGGCCGCCGCCCCGATGGCGCGGCCACGCGCCTGGTCTGCGGCGTGGCGCTGGCCGCCTTTGTGCTGGGCAGGCTGACGGCGCCGGGCGCGCCCGCGGCGGGAGCGATGGTGCGATGGTGGTGTGATGGGGGTAGAGCCGCGTCGGTCCCCCCGAGCCTCCTTCTGCTCAGCCTGCTGGCTGTGTCAACAGTGCAGATCAAAAGGCGTCATGGCGCCACACCATCAAAAACGCCACCAACCACCGCCTGTTTCCTTCCCCAAACACACGCACACACAGACCGCCCCCCGCCGTGCCGCCCTCCACCGCGCCCCCGCCCCGCCCCGCCCGCCAGCCGCTTACGGCGCGACCGGGTCCAACCGGACTCACTCGTTCACGGTGCAAGTGTTGAGTCACTTTCCGCGGGCGTACTTTTTGCCAAACTTTTTATCCGCGACGGCCGCGGCATCCCTTGCGGACGCCGCCCTGCCTCGCATGACGGCATCCACACTCGCCCTCAAACCAGGGGAACGCCCCGAAGACGTGGCCGACGTGCGCACGTCGCACGGCACTTTTATGACCCATGACGAGGACGCCACCGGCACCCTGTGGCAACTGGAGCACCGGATTGCCGCCCTGACACACATCCCGTGGCCGCACGGTGAATCCTGGAACATCCTGTCTTATGAAAACGGCGCCCACTATGATGCGCACTACGACTCGTTTGACGAAAAAGTGTACGGCACCTCCAAAAGTCAGAGGGTGGCCACAGTGCTCGTTTACTTGACGGACGTCGAAGCGGGCGGAGAAACCTGTTTCCCACTGGAGGATGAAGGCGGTGTGGCGCGTAAATCCGTCCCCGGCTTTGCGTACAAAGACTGTGCTGGCCTGGTGGTCGGCCCCCCGCGCGCCGGCGACGCGCTCCTTTTCTACAGCGCCCACCCGAACGGCTCCCTGGACGCAGCCTCCCTGCATGGCGGCTGCCCCGTGACGCGTGGGCGGAAAGTCGTGGCGACCAAGTGGTTGAGGAACAACCAGGTCGCGGAGTTTGGGTGACAATGGTTTGTGGGCGGGATAGGAGGGAAAGTGGTTTGTGGGCGGGATAGGAGGGAAAGTAAAAACAGAGTCGACACCACAATTCTCGATTTTTCCGGCGACACGAGTGGCGGGGGCAGCACGCGCGCCCCCCCGCCTCTCTCTGCCTCCCTCTCCACATGGCACATACCATCTATGTGCACTACGAGCTGCAGGAGCCCGCCGTGACGCTGGCGTACAGAGGTGTGTGGGAGAAATGGAGGGGGAGCGGCGCATTCGTCAGTTTGGCCAAAAACACGCAAACCCACCCCTCTTCCCACACAACACACAGCCACCCCTGACGCCACCCTCAACGACGCCCTGGCCGCCTTTGCAGCAGCGGCGGCTTCTGTCCCAGGCGCCGCCATCGGCGCGGGCGCCACCGCGCGCGCACGTGTCGCACTCGCCCGCGGCGGCGCCCCTCTCGACGGGCGCAGCCGCTGTGTCGACCTCGCCCCAGGCGCCGACGTGTTTGTCGTGGCGGAAGCAGACGGCAAGCAACGCGGCGACGACGAGTCATCAGATGGAGACATCGAGGAGGTGTCGACTGCGGTCGCGCCACCGCCCACCACCGATGACGGTGCTGCCGCCGCGTCCCGCGCCGACGCGCTGGCCGCCGCCGGCGACCGCGCCACCGCGATGCGCCTGCTGGCCGCGTGCCCAGGCCACGTGGCTGCTGCAGCCGCGGTGTGGGTGCTGCTGGCGGCGGGCAGAGTGGGGACGGCTGTCGCAGCAGCAGCGGAGGCTGCGCGTGATCACCCCACCAGCTACCCCTGCCTCCTTGCTGCTGCCGACGCGGCTGCCGCCGCCGTCAAAACCATCGGCGACCCATCCACCGACCCAGACGCCCCCGCCCGCTATGGTACCGTATTGGACGCCTACTCCGCCGCCGCAGACGCTGCCGTGGCGGGCGGGGACGCCGGCCTGGACGCGCGCGCGGCGGCCGCGCTGCTCGCCCTCCGCGCGGGCGGCCTCCTCGCCGACTCGGTCGCCCCCCAACTCGCCCAAGTCGTACTGGATGTGGATGATGGGCATGCCACCGCGCTGGCCGTGTACGCGGGCGTGGCGGCGGCGAGGAGCCTGCCGTGCGACGCGGTGCGCGCTGCGGTGCGCGTCCTCCCCCGCGCACGCCGCGCGCCGCCCGGGTCACGCGACGCAGTCGCCTTCACCCTGGCGTCCTCCGTGCTGGCCGACTTGGCGGCGACGGAGGCAGGCCACGCCGCCATCGTGGCCGAGCTGGGGGCGCTGGGCGACGACGCGGCACGGTCCGCGGCGGTGTGGTCGCTGCTGGGTGGCGCGGTGGCACGCGCGGGGGAGCCGGCCGCCGCGGCCCGCCTGCTGGCCCGCGCCGCTGGCGAGGAGCCGGGAGATGCAGACATCGCGCGCGCCCGGGCGCAAGCGTTGGAGGCGGCGGGCGACGCGGAGGGGGCGTTGGGAGTGGTGGCCGCGTGGTGTGCACGCGCGGGCGCAGACACACAGACACCGCTGCGCGCCGCGCTGGCTGCGGCGACGACGAATCTACCCCCCCTGGACTCGAGTACTGCATGGCTTGTGGCTGACGGGTGGCCAGATGGGGAGGCTGGCGGCGGTGGTGTGCAGGCTGGCGCTGGTGACGACGACGCGGGCGCCGCGGCGCTGACCGCGATCACGGTTCGCGTTCTCTTTGCCAACGGCGCCCTGTCCCGGGCAACCGCCCTGCTGGCCGCCCTGCCAGATGGATCCCTGACATCCCGCCCCGCCCTGCGCAACGAGGCAGCGTACGTTGAGCTGGTGAGGCGGGTGCTGCATGATGATGCTCCCGCAGCGCCACGCGCAACAGGCACCGAGCCCCCCCTCTTTGTGGTGGGCGATTCACACGCCATGGTGCCTGCGTGGCGCGTGGTGACTGTGGGAGACACTCGACGCGTCGTGGTGCCGCTGTTGGCGCCGGGAGCGACGCTGTGGTGTGCCCGCGCCAACGCGCCGCGCGCGCGCCGCGTCGCGGCCTGGCGCGCCGCCCTGGCCCGCGTGCCAGCTGACCAAGACGTCATTTTGGCGTGCGTGGGCGGGCTGGACGCCACTGAATATCTGCCCCGGTCGGTCGCGTCGCTGCGGTATGAGAGTGTGGCAGCGGCAGCAGCCGCGACGGCGGACGCAGGCGTCGCGGGTCTGGCCGCCGCGGCTGAGGCCGCGGGCACACTCATTGCGGTGCACTCTGTCCCAGTGCCCAGCGTCAGCGAGGCTGCGGCGGGCGCGGCGGGCGTGCTCAACTCCGAACTGCGGCGTGCTGTCGAGGCACACAGCGGCGGGGGCCGCGTGCGCTGGCTGGACGTGGCCAGCTCGGGGAAGGATGGCAATGCCTTGTTGGACGGCCTGCACCGGCGGCCCGAGTATGTGCGTGACCTGGAAGCTGCACTGGCAGGCGTGGTGTGAAGAGGAAAGTGTTTCTTTGGCGTGTGTTCAAACTCACACGTCCGCGCCGTTTTTTTCTTGCGAAAAGCCACCGCTCCGCCCGGCCGCAGTCACACGCAGGCGCGCAACACGCGTGTACACGCGTCAGCCCTCTTCCCCGTCGCCTGCTCTTCGCATGTCGCCAGCGCGCGCGTCCGCCGCCGCCGCCGCCGCCGCGCGCCGCGCGTCCGCGGCAACCGCGTCCTGTCGCCGGCCAGCGTCGTCCATGGCGTCCGTCGACGGCGGCCCCGCCCGCCGGGCTGTGTTCCCCCAGCCGCGCGGGCCGGCGCCGCCGCGCGGCGCGCGTGACGCCGCGATGCGGGAGCTGATGGCGGCGCGCGACGACAAGCGGGCGGACAAGCTGGATGCAGCGGCTGGCATTGGTGAGGGAGAGAAGGGAGAGGGACGAGAGAGAGGGTGGCGGGACGGGGAGAGGGCAAAAACGGCACCGACCCACCGACCCAACACACCTTCCCCACCCACCCCAGCCACCTCCTACGACTGCACCCCCCCCCTCACCATCATCCGCTACCCCGACCCCCGCCTCCGCGCCCCCAACGCGCGCGTCGGCTTTTTTGATGAAAAGCTGGCATTAATCGCGCGTGCCATGTTTGACGCCATGTACTCCTGCGACGACGAAGGCGTCGGCCTCGCCGCCCCCCAGGTCGGCGTCAACCTGCGCCTCATGGTGTTCAATCCGGAGGGGGATGCGGCCAAGCCGGAGGAGGAGGTGGTGCTCGTGAACCCGCGCGTCATCTCGTCGGGTGGGCCCCTGCGCCCGTTTGAGGAGGGGTGTTTATCGTTTCCCGGCATCTATGGGGAGGTGGTGGTGAGTTTGAGAGAGAGAGAGAGAGAGAAGGAGGTGGATGAGGTGCAAAGAAACGCACGCGCCCTCTTTTTCCTCTCACCCTTCCACCCACCCCCACACACTCTCAGCGCCCCTCCCGCGTCAAAGTCAAAGCCCAGCGCCTGGATGGCACCACCTTCACCACCACCCTGGACGGCTGGCCCGCCCGCATCTTCCAGCACGAGTACGACCACCTGCAGGGCGTGCTGTTTGTGGACAGAATGGACCCCAGCGTGCGGGAAGACTGCGCCGACAAACGGTTGACCACGCTGGAGGCTGCCTTCGAGGCCGCCAACCCGGGGATTGAGTTTGGGCGGGGGGCGGCCAGCGTCGTGTAAAAAGAGGTGTGAAGAGAGGAGAGAGACACACTTTTTTGGGCGCAAATTATCATGCCCCACCTCCACTCTCAACACTCTCCTAAACCTCTGCCACACCACCCCACACCCACCCCTGTTTGCTGTCTTGACCGCGCAAGCAGCGTGTTACAAAAACAATCGGTGAAAGGGCCCGAGCGTGGGATTGTTTTTTGTCTGTCTCTCGGCGGGCGGCGGCAAAAGGAGGGAAAAGGGGGTGCCGCGCGGCACCATACGCTGGCGACTGACCACCCGCCACTGCTGTGTCGGGGGGGCGGTGCCGTCGCCGTGTTCGCGCGCGCGTGCAGCAGAAACATGTGCCTCTCGCCTTCAGTTTGTCGTGCGCCGTGCGCCACACATGAAAAAAATGTGGGGGTGGGTGCGTGGGTGGGGAGAATCGCGCGTTGGTGTGCAGGGGAGGGGGGGGAAAAAAGAGAGGCCCAAAACGCCAACAAAGGGAGGGTGTGTGGGAGAACCAAGCAGATTGAACCAGCATCGACACGTGGCTCCTCCAGGCGTGCAGGCGCGAGGAGGCAGCCAGGATTCGAGGTAAGAGAAGAGGAGAGAGGGGGGGGGGGGGGGGGGGGGACCTTCAGGGGGTGGGGTGGGGTGGGGGAGTAAAAGAATCACGTGTGTGGGCCCGAAACGAGAGAGCCCAAAAGTGTGCAGCCAGGGGGACGCAAGGGAGGGGGACACAAGCAACCAGTGGTGTGTGGGTCGGGTGACAATCGAACAACCGTGGGGCCCAGGGAAGGGGCGGGTGGGGGAACAGGTGGGGAGGGGGGGGCAAGCATGACAAACCATACAGGCTGCCGCGCCCAAAATCTCAATCGGCGCCGGCGCCAAAGAAAACCAGTCTGCCGACCACACGAAGAATGTGTGGCGGCGTTACAGTGGGGGGGGGGGGGCAGGCGGTGGAGGGGGGGTGAAAAGACGGGCCCAACAAAAAGAGACCAGTCAAGAGTGATGTTAAAAAACCCTACGAAAACCAGACTGCAATCGAACAACGGGGGCTCTCAGCCAAAGTGTCCCTTTTTTTGCCCAGCCAACGCCACCGCGTCGCTTGTCAGCCTCGATGGCGGGGTGGTGGTGGGGGGGGGAAGGAATTCATGTTTTCATCGAGCGCGTCGTCAGGTCGACACACAACCTGCTGTTTTGTTGTCGTGTGCGTTCACACGTCGGCAGCCGTCGGCGGGACGCTGCCGCCTTCATCGGGAGCATCGTCAGCGGGTGGCGGCGCGTCGGGCGCGGCCGGGTCGGCGGCGGCGGGCGTGGCCGCGCGCGCGTCGGTGTCGGCGGGCGCGCCGGCCGGCGTGTCGTCACCCGGCGCTGCCGCGCGCGCGCGCGCCAGCTCGTCCGACGACGACCAAAACACTTCGATGTAGCGGGCGGGGGCGCCGTCACCCGCGGACATGGTGGACCGGTCCCGGCCGGCGACCAGGGCGGCGACGGCGGGCGTGTCGAAAATGACAAAGGCTTGCCCGCTCGGCCGCCCGTCGCGCGCGGAGCGCACAACATGCACGGCCGTCGGCGGAGGCCCTGTCGCCGCCCCGGGGGCGGTGGCGCACCAGGCCCGCACATCGTCCTCGGTGGCGGAGAAGGGCAGGCCGCGCAGGCGCAGGACGGCGGGAGGAGGGGGGACGGCGGTTGAGGTGACAGTGGACGCGGACGACGGGGCAGACCCCGCCGGCTTGGGCGGCGCCAGCGCCACCCCCCTGCCAGCCGACAGCACGGCGCCTGGTGGACGGAGGGTCGGCCCCGCGACCGCGGCGGCGGCGGCAGCAGCGGCCGCTGCCGCCGCCGCGGTGGTGCGCGCCGAGACGGCAGCGGCAGCCGCCACCGCAGCCGGCGGCGGGGGCGGCGCCAGCGCCGACACAAACGCCTCGTTGGACATGATCTCGGCCGCGATGGCGCGGTAGTAGTCCAGTCTGCGGGCGGGGAATATCTCGATCCAGCGGCGGCCGACGTAGCCGCGATCTTTCGCGGCGGCCGCGGCGACAGCCCCCGGCCCACCCCCGATCACCACAAAGGCTTCCCCGCTGGGGCGGCCGGCTCGGGTGACGAGGATGACGTCGACACACTCGACGGGGGCCTGTGTGTGGGTGGGGTGGGGAGGGTGTGGTCGGCCCCTTTTTGGCCGCAAGTGCCCTCAACCAAGTCAGCGGCGACTCGGCGGCGTCGCGTCGGGACCAATCTCCGTCCTTGCCCCCTCCTTTTCCCGCTGCGCACAGGCCGGCCCCGCTGGATCACCCGTTTTTCATTCATGACGGGCATGCTGGCGCACAAATGGGGAGGTGGAGCCCGCCCAAAGGGGCGCCAACCGCCGCCAGTGGAGGGGGGCTGAACACCGAAACACATAGCGCCAAACAAACAATTGCGCACCAGGAAGCTCCGGACCTCCAGCTCCCCCGCCGAGAACGGCAATCCTCTCAGACGTAGCACGGGAAAGGGCTGGGGGGCGAGCCCCAGCCCGTAGGGGTAGGGGGGCGGGCCCGCCATAAAAAAAAAGCTAAAGTGTATCTACGCCCGGACACAAAGAGTTTTTTTTTGCTCACACAAAATCTTCGGTGTGCCCTTTTTCGCCCCACAAGAGAGAGAGAGAGAGAGAGAGAGAACCGCCCTCCCACAGCGTGCCGGCCGCCGAGAAAACGCCGGTCCAAAAAAAGTGGTTGATGCACCCGTGTGATCAACAACAGCTCCCTCCCTAACCACAAATGAAAACGCGTGCCCGCGTAAAACACCCACCCACACACACACACACACCACCATTCACGCCCCCAGATCCGCCATTCCCCCCACCATGTGTTCCGCCGCCAGCCCCGTCTCCCCCGTGCGCACGCGCACGATGTCGGCGACGGGGGACACAAAGATTTTGCCGTCCCCAATCTCCCCCGTGCGGGCGGCAGCCACGACGAGGCGGACAACAGCGTTCACTTGGTCCCGCCTGATAACAACTGTGACCATCTTTTTGTCGATCAGGGAGGATGTGTCGTGCGACGTGCCGCCGTACCGTTCCTTCCTCCCGCCCTGCACCCCCGCCCCCGCCACGTCGGCCGCAGTCATGCCCATGATGCCGGCCCGGGACAGCGCGTTGACGACGGTGGGCAGGCGCCAGGGGCGGACGATGGCCTCCACTTTGAAGAAGGCGGCGTTGGGGAATGCAGAGAGGTCGCACGAGACCGCCAGGCTGGCCGGGGCTCGCGGGGCGGCGGGTGGAGTGGCGCAGGGGGGAGGGAGGAGTGTCTGGCGACGGCGGGATGGTGTTGTGGCGGCGGGCAGGGGGGCCCGCCGGCTGTGTGGGTAGGAGGAGAGGGATTGAGGGTTAAAAAAACGCTGGGACGCCTCGAGACTCGTGTGCTTTTGCCACCACCCACCTCCCTGGCTCCCGTCCCTCACCTGCACCGCGGCACGCCACACACGGCAGTGCGGCTCAGGACCACCGGCATTGGGGGCAGGAGTCAGCGAGGGAGGGGCGCGGCAGGGGGGTGCTAGGGCAAAACGAAGGTTTTTTGTGTGTGTTTTTTTTTCGCGACCTCGAGTTTTAATGTTGGCTTTGAACACAGTCGCCCCAATTGTGTGCTGTCACGGCACAGGGCGCGTGCGCACGCACCTGCCGCCCTAGTGCACCCGACGTTTCCCCTGTCTGACGCACAGCCACACCCCAATGCACACCACGCGGTTGGCGGCACGTGTGCCGCTCTGCCGCCTGGAAACCCCACCCCGGCTGGCCCGCCCCACGCCAGCACCAACACGCGGGCAACAGATTGAGCCTGCGTCGTGGCCCAGGATCGCAGCAGTCGTGCACGTGGGCGGCCCTGCAGCCGGCGCAGGTGATGACGGCGCCACCGCCCCCGCCCCCGACAGCGAGCTGGTGCTGTACACAAAGGCCGGGTGCCCGCTGTGCGCTGGGCTGGAGGTGAGGATGGGGAAAAGGCAGGATTCAAAGGGCTGCAGAGAGGACGACTTTTTTTTTGTCACCCCCCACCCCCCTTTCCCTCTCAGTCCAAAATCCAAGCCGCCCTCGACAAAGCCGCCTTCCTGCCTTCCCCCCTGACCGGCGTCACCCTCACCCTCATTGACATCGCGTCCCTGCCCGACGGGGGCGGCCCTCTAGCTTTAGAAGTGCCTGTTGTAGCGTGGCGCACCCCGGACGGGACCGAAGTGCGGGTGCCGCGGTCTCCGCCGCGGGCGACGGCTGACAAGGTGGCGGCCACGCTGGTGGAGGCCAAGCCCGAGAGTGACTGAATGAATGTAGTTTAAAAAAACAATGACTTAAAACTTGACCAAATTTCACATACACTTGCTCCGCCCCCTCCGCACGCAACCCTCCCCCCCCGCCTCTGCGTACGCGCCATACACGCCCGCCGCCACGGCGGCCGCCGCGTCGAAAGCGGCATCGTTGGCGCCGGAGGCGGTGTGGGTGGCCTCTGCGGCTGCATCCACCCCCACCCCCACCTTCTCCATCACCACCAGCCGCCGCGAGTACCAGCGCGTCAACGGTTGCTCGCACACGGTGACCAGGCGCAGGGCCGGGTGGGAAGGAATGTGGGAGGGCGGGATGTCACCCGCGGCGGTGGGCAGGAAGTACACGAGGCGCCCGGCCGGCCGCAACCTCCGCGCGGCGCCACACAACAGATCACTCAAACAGTCGGCCAGGCTGTAGGGCGCCGTGGGCGCGATGCCGCCCTGCACCCGGAAGCGGGTGCCCGCGCGGGCGGGCTTGCGGGCGGGGGTGGGCGGTGGGTGGGTGGGGGCGCCCGCGTCGGCCGCCGCGGCTGCGTGCGCCTGGGTGCGGCCGCCCGCCCGCACCCCGTACGGTGGATCCGCAATCACCGCGTCTACCCCACCGTCCGCGGGTCCGCGCGTCAACGGCAGCCTCCCCATGTCCGCCACCAGGAAGGCGGCGGGCGCCAGGCGGGCGGCCGCAAAGTTGTCGGCGACGCCCGCGGGCGCGCCCTTGGCGGCGGCCGCGGCAGCGGCCGACCCGGCCGGCCCAGCCTCGTACCTCGCCCCCCCCGTCGCCGTCACGCGGGCTCCAGTGGCGCCCACTGCGTGTGCATCCACCCCGCTTTCACGCCGCTTGCGCGCGGCGCGGGCGGCGGGGCGGCCCCAGAGGGCGGCAGCATCAATGTCAGCGCCCACGCACCACGCGCCGCGCGCGGCGGCGGCCAGCGGGATCGACCCCGTGCCCGCGCACGGGTCCAGCACGATGGATCCCCGGCGGACGAGGGCCAGGTTGGCCATGATGAAGGCGACTGGAGGGGCAGGGGGGGGAGGGAGGTGTGCACACAAGGCCAGCACTCCCCCCCCCCCCCCTCATTCTCCAACCCTCCCACACACACTCACCTTCTGGATCCATGCTCGTGGGCCCAATGTAGGGTCTCGCCGTCAACGTGCTGGCCGCAAGTGCAGCCCTGGCCGCCCCGCGGCCTCGGCCGAGCTGCGCGCCGACCACCACCCGCGCCGCCGCGCGCGGCAGCGTGGCGGCGCCATCACACGCCCTCCCCCCCACCAGCGTGATGCGCAGCGTGAAGGTGGGGTCATCCAGGGACACGGGCCCCGTGAAGTGGGAGGTGAGGGGGGCCGCGGCTTCCAGGGTGGATCGAATGGCGGTGGAGGAGAGGGTGGACCCATACGCATCCACGGTGGCCCTCCACGTGGCCTCCCTGCCCAACGCCGCCACTTGGGCGGCAGCGCCTGAGGCCAGGGCGTCAGCGACGGCGGCGGGGACGGTGGCACCGGCGCCCCAGGGGATGGTGATGGCCTGTGTGTGAGGTGTGTGTGTTTCGACACCTCAACCCCCCCGACCAACCCTCTCTCCCCACCCACCAAATCACCCCCATTCTCCTCACCTTGATTAACATGGCCCGCGCCAACAACGCGTCCGCCGCCCCACCAGCCGCCGGCAGGTCGGCCAGGCGGAACGGGGATGCAGGGTCGTCGTCGGGGTGTGCAGGCCGCAACCGCAGCGGCGGCAACCCCGCCAACTGCGCCGCCGCCTCGGTGTCTGCTTCCCTCAGATCCAGGTAGCGGTGCAGCAGCTGGATGAGCACGGTGACGGTGGGTGGGGCTCCCGGCGGAGGGGGGGGGGTGGGGGAGGGGGGCGGCAGCCGGGGGGGCGGGGGGGGCGAGCGTGGCCATTGCGTGGAGGGGCGCTGCCTGAGGAGGCTGAACTGGAGAGAGAGCAGCAAGCTGACCCACACTATGCGGGGCGTGGTTCGCGGGCCCGCGCGCGGGGTGAAGGCAGCCGCAAGAAAAACGACAAAGCGAATTTGCGAGCCTCACTCCCCGGTTCGGTGTTTCGAGTTTTTTTTTCAATCCCCCGTCGCGCACACCTCTCTCCCGTTTCCCAGCGCGGGCGCACGGCACGGCACTCCTGCAACCCACACACAAGTCCACCATGGCCACCCCAGCCGCCGCGGGCGCTGCTCCCCGCTTCGCCGCGTCGGCCGACGCGCGCGCCGACCGCGCCTTTGTCGCCTGGTTTGCCGGCCTGCCTGACGACGACGGTGTGGTGCGCTTCTTTGACCGCAAGGTGAGAGAGAGAGAGTGTGTGTGAGGAGGGGAGAGAGGAGGGAGAGAGGGCGCTGGCGCACCGGGTGTCCCCCGACGCGCGCACATTCGTTTTTTTCGTTTTTCGACCCCCTCTTCCCACCCACGCCACACAGGACTGCTACACCGTGCATGGCGCCGCCGCACTCATGCTGGCGCGCGACTTGTACAAGACGCCCGCCGTGGTGACCCAGCTGGCGGGCGAGCTGCCGAGTGAGTGAGAGGGGGCGTGGAGAGGAGGGGGGGGAGCGAAAACGGGGACCGACGCGCGCGCAGCCGACTCGCGCACACACCCTCCCCCCCTCCCCACCAGCCGTCGCCCTCAACCGGGCCACCTATGTGTCCGCCCTGCGCCTGCTGCTGCTGGAGGCGGGGTCGCACCGGGTGGCCTTGTTCGAGCCCGCCCCCGGCGGGTCCTGGCGCAAAACCAAGGACGGCTCCCCCGGCCGCCTGGCCGCCTTTGAGGCCGACCTGTACCGCAACGCGAACGCTCCCGATGCACCGCCCTTGCTGGCTGTGGCGCTGCCCCCGGCCACGGCTGCCGGCGGTGGCGGCGTGCGCCAGGTGGGCGCGTGCCTGCTCGACGCCGCGGGGCGCACCCTTGCCGCCACCCAGTTTGTCGACGACGCCGGCTACGGCGCCCTGGAGGCGTTGGCCTCAGCTGCTGGTGTCCGCGAAGCCGTGCTGGCGGAGGGAGGGGACGCTGACGTGGCGCGCGCGCGGTCTGCGCTCGAGCGCGCGGGGGCTCTCGTCACCCCCACCCCCCGCCCCGCCTTCGCCGTCAAAGACTTGGAGGCCGACCTGGGCCGCCTCCTGCGCTCTCGCTCCGTGGAACAACACCGCGACGTGCTGGACCGCCCCCTGGCGGCGGCCGCGCTCGCGGGCGCGCTCTCGGCCGCTGAAGCCGCGGCCGACCCGGCCTCCACCCACGCCTGGGCCCTCACCCTGCACAACCCCGCCGGCGCCCTGCGCCTGGATGCCGCCGCCGCCGCCGCCCTGGGCGTGGCGGACGGGCGGCCGGGGGCTGACCCCGCGGCTGCCGCGTTGGTGCGCCACATGAACGTCGCGCGCACGCCCGGCGGCCGCCGCCTCCTCCCGTCCTGGCTGCGCGCCCCCCTCGTCGACCCGGCCGCCCTGGCCCGCCGCCACGATGCGGTGGGCGCCCTCGCGTCCGACGCCCCCCTGCGCGACGCGCTGCGGTCCTCCCTGCTGCGCGGCCTGCCCGACATCGACCGTGCGTCCCGCCGCCTGGAGCGGAAGGCCGCGACTCTCGCAGACCTCTGCGCCCTCTACCGCGTGTCGTCCCGCCTGGCCACCCTGGAGGCTGCACTGCGCGACTGCGAGGCGGAGGGAGCGGCCGTGCTGGTGGCGTGGTTTGCAGACCCGCTGGCGAGGGCGCGCGCGCCGGACGCGCTCGCCAAGTTCGAATCTTTAATCGAGGCCGCCATCGACCTGGACCGCGTGCCCGATGAATACCTGGTGCGCGCCGAGTATGACGACGGGTTGGCGACCGCGCGCGCGGCCAAGGATGAGGCGGAGGCCGGGGTGGATGCCGCCGCTGCCGCCGCGGCCAAAGATCTGGGTCTCACCCTCGACAAGGGCGCCAAACTGGAGTGGTTCAAACCCGGGGGCGGCGCCTCCTCCGCCGCCGGCACCCGCGTGCGCTGCCTGCGCGTGACGGCAACGGAGGAGAGGCGCGTGCGGTCGAGGCTGAGTGTGGGGGTTACGTACACACTGCTGGAGACTCGCAAGGACGGAACCAAGTTCACCTGTGGCCCCCTCCGCCGCGCGGCGGACGCCCTCGCCGCCGCCGACGCCGTCGTCGCCGCCCGCCAGGCCGACCTAGCGGCCCAGGTGGTGGCTGTGGCGGCCTCCTTTTGCGACGTGTGGGGGCGGGTGGGGGCGTTGGTCGCTGAGCTCGACGTGATTACATCTTTCGCCCACGTCGGCGCGTCGGCGCCCACCCTCTGGGTCCGCCCCACCATGACGCCGGCCGACGGGACCACCCTCACCCTCATCGACGCGCGCCACCCCGTCGTGGAGGCGGTGGCGGGGGTGGACTTTGTGCCCAACTCGATCGAGATGCGGAAAGGCGAGTCGTGGTTTGCAATCGTGACGGGCCCCAACATGGGGGGCAAATCCACCTTCATCCGCTCCATCGGCGTCGCCGTCCTGCTGGCCCAGGCGGGTGCCTTCGTGCCCGCCGCCTCCGCCACCCTGCCGCTGCGGGACGCGATTTTCGCGCGCGTCGGCGCGGGCGACTGCCAAACGCGCGGCGTGTCGACGTTCATGGCCGAAACGTTGGAGACGGCCGCCATCCTGCGGGGCGCGTCCTCTTCCTCCCTCGTCATCGTGGACGAACTGGGGCGGGGGACGTCCACGTATGACGGGCTGGGGCTGGCGGCCGCGATCGGGGAGCACTTGCTCTCCGTCACGCGGTGCCCCGTGCTCTTCGCCACCCACTTCCACGAGTTGACGGGGCTGCAGGGGCCGACCGGGGTGGCCAATCTGCACGTCGTCACGGCGGCGGATGCCGGTGGTGGTGGTGGTGGCGGTGGTGGCCTCACCATGCTCCACCGCGTCGCGCCGGGGCCGTGCGATGAATCCTTCGGCATCGCCTGCGCCGAAGCCGCCCGCCTGCCGCCCTCTGTCATCGCTGCCGCCCGCGCCAAAGCGGCCGCCCTGGCGGCGGGGGACGCGGTGGAGCCGGGCGCCAAGCGGCCGCGCGTGGAGCGCGCGCCCGGGGCGGCCGAGGCCGAGGCGCGCGCGCGCACGTTTTTGGCCGCGTTTGCCGCCCTGCCGCCCGGGGAGGACCGCGCGGCGCGGGCCAAGGAGCTGGTGGCGGGTCTGACGGCGGACGCGGCGGAGCTGCCTGAACTGCGGGCGTGCTTACCGGTGGGGTGAGAGAGGTGACGTTTTTTTTAGGGGAGGGGGCAACGGAAACAAAACACACGGACTCTTTTTTCTTTCTGCATAATGAGTGAAAAACACACACACAAAGGAAACGCACACGAACACACGCCCCTCTCTCTCATCGTCCATCACCCGTTGTGCGGGGCAGGGCGTCCCCCACAAGGGACGATCGCGCGCGCGCGCGGCCTCGGCTTTCAGCGCCTCCAGCGACCGCAGCTGGTCCGCGCTCATCGCGGCCACCTGGTCAGGCTGCAGGCCGCCGCTGCCGCTGCCTGGTTGGCGCAGCTGGCGCACGTAGGTCGCCCACTCGCCCGCAAACGTTTGCCACGAGTCGGCGGGGGGCGCAGCACGCACCATCGCGGCCCACTCGGCTCTGACGGTGCGGTCCCCCAGGTCGCGCAAGGGGGGCGGCAGCGTTCGGTGGGCGCGCAGCACGGCGCGGTAGAGGGCGGTGAGGCTGTGTGAGGGGGTGGTGGGAAGAGGAGGGAGGGGGCACGTCGATGCGCGCGAGTGTGTTTGACAAGGCGGCGTCCCTCTCTCCCACGCCCCACCCTCCCCGATCTCCACTCACCTGGTACGTGTTGTGCCTAAGCAAGTCGCCATGGCGAGTGGGGAGTGCGTAGAAGGGGCGAGACGAAACAAACGGCGCGTCCGCGAACAGACACCTCTCGCTCTCTCCTTCTCTCTCTAGCCTTCCTTGGCGGTCAGCGCGCCCAGCTGCTGGTTTTCAAACTCCACCAACTGCGCCTCCCGGTCCAGCTCGATGATGAGGGGGACAGCGAGCACGAGGAACGTGGTGACCGCAATCCAGGCGGCCTTGCCCGTCGACCGCGTCAACCGCCACGCCGCGTACGAGGTGCGGGCCACGGCTTTGGAGGCGGCCGAGTCGGAGGCCAACATGTGCGTGGGGAGGGAGCGGGTGTGTGGGCGAGGGCGTGGGGAAACTCGAAGAAAAAAGTGTTGTCACTCACGCCACTGCTCGTTTTTGTTTTGCCCATCCCGCCTGGAATGGTGCCTCCCGCTTGACGTCGCGTCCCGTGGGCGCCCCCCCCACGCCTCTCATCGCACAGACACACGCCCCCGTGTGTGTGTCTCGACACAGGTGTGTGTGTGTGTGTGTGTGTGTGTGTGGTCTGCCCACGCAGAGAGTGGTTGGCGACTGCTCCCCCGCTCCGCTCACGTTGCTGACACACAAGCGCCGCCCTTTGGCCCGCGGCACGCGCCCGCCCCCGCGTGAGCACGCATGCCGTCTCGCCCACGCGTGTCGCAGCACACACCATGACCGCGTGGGTGGGGAGAGGGGTGGGGAAGAGGCCGGGTGGGAAACGGGGACGCACGCCGTGCGCTCGCTGGCACGCCATTCAGACGCTGCCTATCCTTTTTCTCACCTCAAAACACCCCCCTCCCACCCGCCCCACAGCCACGCCATGGCCGCCCTCGCCCTCTCCACGCCGTCCCGCGTGCTGGTGCGCGCCCTCATCCTGGCGCTGGCCCCCTTTCGCCGCGCGTTGGCCATCGCGTTGCTGACGGGACGCTCTTTTCGCGCCCTGGCCGCCTCGGCCACCGCCGCGTCCCTCGCCGCCGCCGGCTTCATCGCCGGCCCCGTCACCTCGCCCTGGCTGCGCTCACCCCCGGGCGCCGCCGCCGTGCTGCGGCGGTGGCACGTGGCCCTGGTGGCGGCCGTGGCGGCTCACTATGCGCGGCGCGCGATTGCTGCCGCCGCGACTGCCGCCGCCGGCGAGACCGGCCGCAAGCGCGCCGCCCTGGCCGCCGGCATGGAGGCCGCCCCCACCTACGCCGCCTGGTCGCTGGCGGCGACCAAGCTGGACGCGCTGGCGGGCGTGGCTCCCTCTGATGCGCTCGCGCGTTGGCACGCCGAAACGCGCGTCTACGACCGCCAACTCCTGACCGCCCGCCTGGACCACCTGCGCGCGGTGCGTGTCCGCGGCGACGTCGCCGAAATGATGTTTGCGCTGCGCACCGACCTGCTGCGCAACCTGGGCAACATGGCGTCGCCCGCCGTGCATGAAACGTTCCACGTGGTGCCGGAACCGATTCGAGCCTACATTGATGAAGTCAAGCTCCACCTGGCTGCCATTCGGGATGCTGCAATCTCGGGTGTGCTGCCGTTGGATGAAACGTTGAACTTTCTGCGCGAAACGCGGCACGCCTTTGGCCGCACCGCGCTCGTCCTCTCGGGCGGCGGCGCCTTGGGTTCCTTCCACGTCGGCGTTGTCAAAGCCCTGCTGGACGCCCGCCTGCTCCCCCGCGTGCTGGCGGGGTCGTCGGCGGGCGCCATCGTGGCCGCCACCGTGGCCACGCGCAACGATGTCGAGCTCGACGAAATGTTTGCGCACGCGGACGCCTTCGACCTGTCCTTCTTCGCCAACTCCACCGCCTCCCAGTTTGCACGCCACCTCCTGCTCAAGGGCACCCTCCAAGACAACGAAGTCCTGGCCAAGCGGCTGCGCCGCCTGCTGGGGGACGCCACCTTCCTGCAAGCCTTCCACCACAGCGGCCGCGTGCTGTGCGTGTCGGTCTCCCCCGCCGACGCAGTCCACGAGCCTCCCCGCGTCCTCAACTACTTGACCGCGCCCCACGTGGTGGTCTGGTCGGCGGTGGCTGCCTCGTCCGCGTTTCCGCTGCTGTTTGCGCCGTCGGCGCTGCTGTGCCGGGACGCGCGGGGGGCGCTGGTGCCGTTCGCGCCGGAGGGCGGCCGCGACGCGGGGCGCCGCTGGCGCGACGGCTCCCTGGAGGAGGACCTCCCCATGCAGTCCCTGGCGGAACAGTTCAACGCCAACTACTTTCTCGTCTCTCAAACCAACCCCCACATCGTGCCGTGGCTGCACGCCAAGCGCGCGCTGCCGGGGCGCGTCGGCGCGCTGCTGGAGTCGGAGTGGAAGCACAGGATTGGGCAGGCGATGCTGGCCTTTCCCCGCGCCCTGCGCTGGCTGAAGGTGGCGGCCCAGCCGTGGGAGGGGGACGTGACGCTGGTGCTGCCGCACGCGCTGACGCGGTTGGTCAAAAGCATCACCAACCCCACCACCGCCGACCTGGTCGAGTCCGCGCGCTGCGGCGAGCGCGCCGCCTGGGCCAAGCTGTCCGCCATCGCCGCCAACTGCGGGGTGGAGGGGACGCTGGACGAGTGCATGCTGAGGCTGTCGTCCGAGGCGGCGGCGCGCAAGGCGGGCGCCGTGCGCGGCGCAGCGCGCGCGGCGCGCGTGCGCTCCCGCATCCCGTCCTGGGTCTCCTTCCCTCCCGCGTCAGCAGGCGGCACCATGCCCCACGTCGCGTCCGACGACGCGCTGGACGCGCGCGCGGCGGAGCCCTGTGCCGAGCCCGCGTTTGCGTGCGCGTGCGGGCCGTCGCCGCCGCCGCCGCCGCCGCCGCGCGTCGGCACGGGTGGTGACCTGGCCCCCTTGTCCGAAGCGTCGGACGAAGCGGATGGCCCCTCCCCCCCCGCCGCCTCCTCGTCCGCGGGGTCGGTGTCACCCTCGGATGATGGCCGGCGCCGCGGCCGGGGGGGTGCGTCCCCCGACTCACCGCTGTCGCCGACGGCGCGCGCGCGCGCGTGCCCGCGCCGGCCGCGCCTGCGGAGGCCGCCTTTGCGGCGTCCTGCCTGCCGTTTGACTGTTGCGACCGGTCGGTGGACCTGTGGGGCAGCGTCATGCCGCCCGCCTCCGTGTCGGACGGGCTGGACGTCGTGGCGCCGTGATGTGTGTGGAGAAAGAGGTGGGACCGGGTTTTTGAGAAGACACCACACAAAAAATCACCCCTTCAAGCAACCCACCCCCCCGCCCCCCTCCCCCACTTAATTCTTTCGCGTGTGTGTTTTCGTGTGTGGGCAAAACCTGTTTTGCCCCCTCCTCCCCCCCCCCCCCTCAAAAAGGGGCGGTCACGGAGGCTGCGCAGGCCCCCCGCCTGCCCCCTCGTGCGACCTACCTTTTTTTTGGTCGATTCTTTCGTTAGGTTTTTTCGTTCTTGTTTGTCGGTGGTGCCTCACTGACCTCACGTTTTTCCCACCGCACTATTTTTTTTTTGCTGGGATGAGGGAAAGCGGCGTCGACCTTTCTTCTCGCCCTTTTTTTTGCCCCTCTCCCCCACGCGTGCTTGTCTGCCCCCCTCCAGCCGCCACCCGTCCTGCAGTACTTTTTTCATTGCCCACTGCTCCACACCACCTCCACCCCCTTTTTTTCTGCCGCTTTTTTCCACCATTGTTTCAGCGGCGGCGGCCAAGAGCTGGCACCGACGCTCCGTCTCTCCCCACCCACCCATCCCCTGCCCCCTTTGGACAGATAATTGGGTGGCGCAGGGGTTGTGCGGTGGCGACTCAATTTTGTTTCGTCGCGTGTTTTAGCATCCCCCGTCGATTGTGTAACGACGAGAGAAGAAAATCAAAAAAACAAAAATCAAAGCAATGGGGAAACTCTCTCTCTCTCGGGTGGATTTGGTCCTACATGGTCTTGTGTTTTCGTTTGGTGGGGGAGGGGGGTGACCAAAATAGAGGGGAAAAGGGGGGCGGGAGCGAGAGGAAGGGGTGTGGGGGAGCGAAAGACAGGCTCGCTTCCCCCGCCCCCCGCCCCCCACACAGCACGCCAAAAAAAGGGGGGGTGCGGCACAAAGGCAAAGAAAATAGGAAAACAGTCAAAGAAACACAACGCACGCTCTCTCTCTCCCTCACAACCCGTTGGCTGCACCGCCGCCATTGACCCCACCACCACCACCACCACCCACCGAGTCCACCGAGTCCAGCGGCATGTACTGCGCCATAATGGCCCGCACCTCGGACGCCATGGCTGCCCGCAGGCGGACGCGGTAGGCGGCGTACGCGCCGCCCAGGGCGACTGCGAGGGAGGCGACCGCGACGAGCGCGGCGGCCCAGATCGGCGCGCCGCGCGCGCCGGCCGGCGCGCTGCTGCACACCCCGGTCGCTGCATCGCAGGCATCCAGGTCGCACTTGGGAACGCAGTCCATGCGCCCATTCTGTTTGAACTCGGTGAAGCAGGGGGGGCAGACACACTCGTGGAGGGGAAAGTCAGGGGTGAGGCGCCCGTGCGCGGCCGCGTCTTTAAACTCCACAATGCGGTCGTGGCACGCGTGCACGACCTCCTGCTTGCCCTTGATCGTGTACGTCTTGCGCCAGCAGCCGCCATAGTCGGCGGCGCACTCGTCCTTGACGTTGGGGATGCACTCGTAGCCGCCGTACGTGTCTTTGCAGGCGCACCGGTCGCACGTGCACTTGGGGTCGAGGTCGGCGGGGGACGCGCTCACACACTCGTTGATGTTGAGGCAGGATTCGTGGCCGTCGGAGCCGACGTGTGAAATGAAGCCCGACCCGCACGTGCACTCGTACCCCGAGGCCGTGTTGCGGCAGCGCGTCTTGCCGTCGGAGCGCGCGGCGCAGGCGGCGGCGCCCGCGGAACCCGAGCGGCACGCGTCCCCCGCGGCGGCGGTGCACACCGCAGGCGCGGCGCCCTCCTTGAACCCGGCACAGATGGCGCGCAGGACGTCGCCATACGCCAGCTTGCCACGATACTGGCGCCGGTTGATGCGAATGGTGGGCAGAATGAACACTTCGCCATCGCCGTCGGCGCCGCGCTGGCGCGCCATCTCGGCCTCCAGCATCCTGTTCTCTTCATCCGCTTTCACGTTGCCCACGCAGTCGCGCAGATCAGACAAGGAGGACCAGGAGGTGTCACCAATGTCGGTGAAAACTTTTTCGCCGCACTCGGCGCCGTACTTTTTGGACGCCATCGTGCACCCCTCCCCGAACTTGGTGACGTAGTCCCACCACACCCACGGCTTGCCGGCGGCATCCGCCAGCTTGAACACGCACAGTTGCCTCAGGTTTTCGGCCACGATGTCGGCCCCTGCATAACCCTCCCGCAGGTCGCCGTCGGGGTCGGGCGTGCAGTACCGCCCGCCGTGCGTGCACTGCGACTTGCACTCGGCCGATCCCCGGTACGCGGGGGGGCACACCCACACAATGTAGTGGGGGGTGAATTTGGTCCAGTTGCCTTCCAGCTGGCGGGCGGCGGGGACAAACTCTTTGATGAACTCTTTTTGAACGTCGCATACGGCGCCGCACTGGTCGTTGGAGTTCGACCAAAACTCCCACGCCACCACGTCCGCCTTGGGCAGCACGTCCCCCCAGTCCAGGGTGACGTAGACGTCGGTGCTGGCCATGAGGGACTTGAGGGCGGCGCCATCAGACTTGGTGATGAAGGCCGCGGGGATCGTGATGTTGCGCAGGTACTTGTACGACACCTCATCCTGATCATCCGGCGCCTCCATCGTCGTGTGCCTGTCCTCATAGTTGACGACGAGCACGCCCTGGGCGCCCGCCTGCTGCGCGTTCCACACTTTTTCGGCAAACTTGCAGGGGGTGGCATCCCCGGACATCGGGCCGCGGTCCACCACCATGATGGCGTTGGAGGGCAGGCCGGCCGAGGTGGAGATATGGAAGGGGGGGTCGGCCTCCTGTGGAATGGGTTGGGGGAGGGAGTGTGTGTGTCTGTGAGGCGGGGAGGGAGGGTGGTGTTTGTTTCGCGCGGTATTTGTTGACCCCACCTTCCCCACTCACCGAGAACGGTTGGCACGCGTAGTTGCAGGCGGGGTGGCAATTGTTGGAGTGGCCGTGGCCAGAGTCGACGTAGACGAGCTTGCCCCTGTGTGGTTTGGTGGGCGGGGGTGGGAGAGAGAAAAGAGCCATCCTGGCCACGCAGGCCAGCGCGCGCGGGTGGCGTGCTCGCCCGCCCCCGCGCCCACTCCGCGCCGCGGGGTTTCACGCATCCGGCATCCGTGCCGAGCGAGCAGTCCACAGATGCTGCCCGCTGGGCACGCCCATCGCGCGCCAGCGTGTGGGGGGCGGGCGGGCCGCGCCCCGCACTGCCAGCGCGTTGCCCGAGGGGGCGCAGCGACGCGCGCTCCCGCCCGCCATCCCTTCCCCTCCTCCCCACCACTCTCTCTCACATCAATGACCCGCCATACAGGGGCGCCCCAAAGTTGGCCAGCGACATCGCAAACGGTCCCTTGGACCGCGCCGACGCGGGCAGGTTGATGCGCACACCCCCCTTCTCCACGATGAAGCGGGACGCGGCCGGCGACGCCGCTAGCGCCAGGGCCAGGAGCGCGGCCAGCGCGAGCGGACGCATCGCAGGAGGAAGGAGGTTTGTTCGGTCGCGCGAGCGAACACAAAAAAGGAAAAGGAAAAGTGTCCATTCACAAGAAAAATTGGTCTGCAAAAAACGCGGGGGGGGGCGGCAGCGGCCGGCGCGGCCTCCACACACCAGGCCGCGCCCTCAGCCACATCAACGCCACTATGGATGCCCTGACCGTCACCGGCGTGCCTGAGCCTCTGCACGAGCTGTCCCAGGGAGCGCGCGACCCGGCCACAGCCCACCTGCAGCCCGCCCCGTGCGACGGGGACGCGTGGGTGGACCCGTTTGATGGGCGCCTGCTGTTGGATGCGGGAGAGCTGGCGGCGGCCACGGGGACGGGGAGGAGGCGAGGGAGGGTGGTGGGAAACGACAGCGACGATGACGACGATCAACGAAAGGCGGCACGCGACGAGGTTAGGTGGCGCTACCTGCCGGGGCACCCGGTGTACGCCGCTGCTGCTGCGGCAGCGGCGGCGGCGGCGGCGGACGAGCAGGCGCGAGCGCAGGCGGCAGCTGACACGGCCACAACCGCGCTGCCGCCGCCACCACCACCCACCACCACACAAAAAAAGCGGGACGGCCCGTTCACGCCCTGGTTTGAGGTGCCGCCCGGCGTCCTGCCTCCGTCGACCCTGCGTGAGCATGCCGCCGTGGCGGCCACTGCGTCTTTTGTCGCGCACGCAGCGGGTCGCTCCACCGAGCTCGCCCTGCGCGCCGCCCACGGCGCCGCCCTGGCCTTTCTGGATGCCGACCACGCGCTGCACGGCTACTATGTGTGGTGGCGGGACGTGGGCGTGGGGGCGGGCGTGGGGCGGTCGCCGCCGCAGGAGGAGGAGGAGAGGGGGGAGGCAGGGGGAGAGGCAATCGATGACGACGACGCATCTGCTGACGCTGGTGCTGCTGGCGATGCAGCCGACTTGCAGACGTTGCTAGGTGGCTACAGATCATCGGAGGAAGAGGAAGGAGAGGGCGAGCCCGCCTCGAGTGACGACCAAGGCACGCCCACTGCCGCCGTTGCTGCCGGGCCGGCTCCCCGTCCCCTCGACTATGATGATGATGGCGGTGATGGCGGCGGCGACAGCGGCGGCGGCAGCGGCCAACCGCCGGTGTCTGCAGAACCAGTGGCCGCAGCCCCCCCATCCCCTCCTCCTCCTCCTCCTCCCCCCGACCCGGCCGCCGACGACCTGGCAGCCAAACAAGCCGCCCGCCGGGCGGCGGCCCGGTCCCTGCTGGCCCGGCGGGCAGCGGAGGCGGACGACACGGCGCGTGCGGCGGCCGCAGCCACTGTGCGGCGCCACCGGGAGCTGCTGCTGGCTGACGCCGACGGTGCGGCGCTCAGCCTCACTGCGGCTGAAGCTGATGCCGCGCTGGTGCCGGTGGTGGGCAGGGAGACGGCGGCTGCTGAGGTGCGGCCACACAAGCGCGCCAAACGATCCGACGACGACGGCGACGCGATCGCGACGCGCGATGCCGACATCGAGGCAGCCGCCGACGGCGGGCCGGATGCGCGGGAGCGGGTGGTGAGGCGGGTGAGGGAGGCGCTGAGGAGTGTGAAGTGAGAACGAAACCACAACAAAACCCTTTTTTGTCTCCCCCCCCACTCGCACGACCATGTCGTTGGACGGCTCGGAAGAAGTGCCCCTGTCTCCACCCACCCCTCCTTCCCCCCTGGCGGCGGCGCCGCTGGCCCCCGCCCCTGTGCACCCCTCGCCCGCGCCCCCGCCCGCCACCGTGCCTGCTGGCGGTGGGGGCGGCCATCTGATGGCGCCTGCCGCGGACGCGGGCGCGGTGGGCGCTCTGGCAGCCCCCACTGCCGGGCGCCTGGTGGCGGGCGGCGGCAGCGGCGAGATGGAGCAAACGTTGAACGGTGCGCGGATGGATTGGCAATGGGATGGTTTTTTTTTTTGCGCCCGCGGGTGTGGCTTTCACGCCCCGACGCCACGCTCACAAGCACACCCAAACACAGCCATCAAAGGCGGCGCCGTCGGCTTCGCCGCCGCCGTGCGCTCGCGCGCCGCGCGCGCGAGCGCGGCCGTGCGCCGCTCCGACGCGGCGGCCGCCGTCAAGTCGCTGTCGCTGGGGGCGGCGGCCACGGTCAGCAAGGTGTGTGTGGGTGGGAGTGGTTTGTGGGGATCGGGAGGAAGTGTGCGGATCAAAAATCAACCACCCACTCTCCTCCCACACTCAGGCCATCGAAGCCACAGAAGACAGGCTGCGCCGCCTGGGAGGCGGCGCCCTGGCCTCCATCTGCAAGGCGGAAGCGGCGGGCATCCCCTGCCCGCGCGCCGTGCTGCTGGCTGCCTCTGCGGTTGCCGCCGACGCGGCCGGCGCGGCACGCGACCGCGCCTTTGTCGACGACGCCCCCACCGAACTCGCCGGCTTCCTACTGCAGGAGCTGGAGGATGCTCACTATGCCGTGCTGCCGCCTCCAGGCACGTCGGCCGCGATCATGGCCACCGCGCTCAAACTGTGGCTGGCCTCACTGCCGTCCCCCCTGCTGGACGACGGCCGGGACGCCGCGTCCGGGGGCACGCTGGCCTCCTTCATCGGGGCGGGCGTGCCGTCTGCCCCGCCCCGGGCAGCCGCCAGGGCGGCGGCTGGCCTGCCGCCCGCCAACCGGGCGGCCCTCGGCCTGGTGATCGAGGCCGCCGCCCGTGTCGCGGCCGCGGGGGGCGCCCCCCCCGCCGACATCGCGGCCGCCCTGACGCCGTGCGTGGCGTGGCATGGAGGGAGTGGGGGTGGCGGGAGTGACGCGCTGCTGCCCGCGCGGCGCGACCTGACGCCTGGCGAAGCGGCCGCAGTCGCCCGCGCCCTAGAGGTGCTGATCCTCACCGCCGCCGACAGGGCGGGCGGCGGGGAGCCCGGGTCGGCGGAGAGCCCGATGGGCTTTTGGGGGGATTGAAGAGAGAGTGTGTGTGTGTAGAGGCTGGGTGAAACAAAACAACTAATCAACAAAACACACACTCAAAACTGCAACCCTCTCTCTCCTCGCTTCACTGCCACAGATCAAACTCGGCCAGCGGCAGCCACACCTCGTTCAGGCGGGCGGGGGGCAGCACGGTGTCTGGGCCGTTGAAAACAGCAAGGAGTGCGCCCGCTCCCGGAGCGACGCGCAGCCCGTCGGCCGCAAGGGCAGCACGCAGCGCCGCCTCCTCCCGCGCCGCCCGCCCGTCCGTCGCAAAGCCAGAGAAGGCGCGCACCGCGTAGGGACCGCCGGGCACGGTCTCGATCTTCACGTTGTCGGCGCCAGCAGTGGCATCAACGCCCGGCGGCAAAACAAACCGCATCGCGCCCCCGCCAGACAGCACGGGGGTCGTCATGGCCACCTTGTTCTCCGTGATCCAGTCGGCCAGCGTCTTGAAAGCGGTGTAGCCGGCGCCCCGGGTCGAGACGACAGACAGGGAAGGGTATTCACGCACCTCGTACTCCTCCTTCCGCAGCAGCTCCCCCTTGGCCTCGGCCGCCCCCCCCGCCGCCCGCGCCACGCTCGTCAACTGCCCCACCACGTGGCCGGCACCCTTCCACGAGAAGTAGGCCTGCGCGTCGGGAGGGAGGGCGTCCCACGTGTCGGCGTGGGCACAGAATTTTCCGTTTGAATCAACACGCATGATTGAAGTGCCTGTGAACGCCAGCCGCGGCCGCACAGCCGCCGGCAGCGACGCCACCTCCATCTTCATCGTCCACCGCGTCGTCAGCTCGCGGGGCCCGGTCTGGCGCACGCCGCGCAGCGTGAACGTGGGGGAGAAGACGGATTTGAGGGCTTTGATGTTGAACAGGTACCCCTGGAGTGATGAGTAGCGTGTGACTGGGTCCGTGAAGTCCACGGCGTCCGCGTACGCAGTGGCATCGATGCCGACGTCGTCGAAGAGGTGGGGCAGGTCGCGTTCCAGGAAGGCGGCGCGGTCCTGAGTGAGGGTGGGTGGGTTTTGTTTTGATGGTTTGGTGGTTGCCTCTGATTCTTCATCCACCCTTTCAGCCACTCAAACACGCCCACACTCTCACCGTCATGAACGGCGTCATCGGGTCGCCCGGGCGCCACGCGTCCTCTGCAGCGCCCGGGCGCGCGGGCGTCGGCGGCGGCGCGCGCGCGTCGGTGGACGGTGCCGCGCGCAGGGGGGGGAGGGGCCGGCGCGATGCATGTGGCTGGGCAACGGCCGGGCGGGGCGGGTGGGAGGGGTGGGGGGCGTGGAGTCGCATCGGGAAGGCGAACCGAAGGAGGGGTGTGTGGCGCGCCCTCCCGGCGACTCCACTCTTCGGTTTCGTCGTCGCGAATTTTGGCGTGTCCTCTCCCGATCCCCACCCCCGCGCGCGCCCCACTCAGCGTCCACCCCACACAGCGCACCCACACACACACACACACGCACACACACACACACACATACACACACACCATGCCCCCCCCCCGCCCCGCTGACTCGCCGCGCTGCGTCGTGCTCGTCACGGGCGGCACCGGCCTCGTCGGCCGCGCGGTCGCTGAAGTCGTGGACGCCGCCCCCATCCCGGGCTGGTCCTTCTTCTTCGCGGGGTCCAAGGACGCCGACCTGACCGACCGGGCCGCCACCGCCGCCCTCTTCGACCGCGTCGCGCCGACGCACGTGCTGCACTTGGCCGCGTTTGTTGGGGGGCTGTTTGCCAACATGGTGAGTCGGTGGGAGTGGAAGTGCCCCATCCGCGAGGCGGGAACCTAGTGGCCGCGACGGCTGGTGGGGGTGGAAGGAGGGGAGAGGGGGGGAATGGGGGCGGGCGGGCGGGGGCCGACGCGCATCGTGCGCCACTCGAAAAAAACGTGCGCGATTCCGCGTCGGGCTCACACGAAAAACGCGCGCTTCCCTCTCCCACAGAAATACAAGGTCGAGTTCTGGCGCAAGAACGTCATCATGCAGGTGAGGCAGAGAGAGAGAGGGAGGGGGAGGGACACTGCGACACACACCACCGGCGCCGCAGTTTTTTTTTTTTTTTTTTTTTTTTTTTTTTTTTTTCAATTCCCGCCCGCCGCCCCCGACCCTGGAGCGGGTGCGCGGCCACCCCACGCCAACAACCACCCCCACCACCTCACCCCCACCAACCAAACCACCAGGACAACGTCATGCAGGAGTGCCACGCCCGCGGCGTGGCCAAGCTCGTCTCCTGCCTCTCCACGTGCGTCTTTCCTGATGCCACCACCTACCCCATCGACGAGACCATGATCCACAATGGTCCCCCCCACTTCTCCAATGAGGGGTACGCCTACGCCAAGCGCATGGTGGACGTCCAGAACCGCATGTACGCCGCCCAGTATGGGTGCAAGTTCACGAGCGTCATTCCCACCAACATCTTTGGCAAGCACGACAACTTCCACCTCGCCGACTCGCACGTCATCCCCGGCCTCATCCACAAGTGCGTCCTGGCCAAGCAGGCGGGCACGCCCTTCACCGTGCTGGGGAGCGGCGCCCCGCGCAGGCAGTTCATTTACTCGAAAGACTTGGCGCGGTTGATGCTGTGGACGCTCCAGTCGTACGATGAAGCCGACCCCATCATCCTGTCCGTAGGCGAGGAGGACGAAGTGTCAATTGGCGACGTCGCCCGTGCCGTCGTGGACGCCGTCGGGTTCAAGGGGGACGTCGTGTTTGACACGAGCGCGGCGGATGGCCAGTTTAAGAAGACGGCGTCCAACGCCAAGCTGCGCCAATACTTGCCCGACTTCAAGTTCACCCCCATGGAGGCCGCGCTCAAGGAGACGGTGGACTGGTTTGTGGCCAACTTTGAGGGGGCGCGCAAGTGAGTGGAGAGGGTTGGGAGAGGCTGGCTCACACTGTGTGTCGCACACAACATGCACCACACGACGGGAGTGTGGTGTCTTGGGGGGCACCGCGTGCGCGCTTTTTCTTTTTTCTTCTGTGAATCAAAAACCCTTGGCGATGTGGAACATGGCTTTTTGGGGGGTGCGGGGAAGGAACGGGGGTCGCGCCTTTGCGTTGCTTACACACCAGCCCCCGCCTCTTGTTTGTGGTTTTTGCTCGGTCGCGGTGCCGCGACGCCAAGTAAACAAGGGAAATGAAAAAAAGGAAACACACGCCATCACACGTACTCTCTCCAGCCAGCCAGGGGGGTTCTTGTCTTGCTGCGTGGTGTTCTTTTGCAAAAGGGGGCTGCTGCGCAGATGGAAAAGGGGGGGGGGGGGGGGTGATTTTTTTTTTTACGGAGGGCGAAAAAAAGGGTTTTGGGGGGGGACGCGAGTGTGTTGCCAGTCGCGTGGTCGTCTTGCGTATCAGTTTTTGGGGGGACACAAACGTCAATGCATGCTTTGAGGGGGGGATGGTGTTGGTTTTTAACCCGAGTTTGAACGGGTGTTTCAACCAACCCTCACCTTCGCTCAGTAGCGCAGGTACGCGGTGGGGTCGGACGCCATCTCGACGTCGGCGTCCACCATCTCGTCCACCAGCGCCTTCAGGCTCGTGCGGGTGGGGTCCCACCCCAGCGTGTCGCGCGCTTTGGCGGGGTTGCCGAGGAGGAGGTCGACCTCCGCGGGGCGGAAGTATTTGGGGTCGACACGCACCACGATGTCACCCTCGCGCGGGCCAGACGCGACGATGCCGACTTCCTCGACGGAGCCAGCCTTGCCCTCCCACTTGAGGGGCAGGCCGACGCGTTCGAACGCCATCTCGGCAAACTTGCGAACGGTCGTCGTCTCGCCCGTCGCCACCACAAAGTCTTGCGCCTTGTCCTGCTGCAGCATGCGCCACATGCACTCCACGTAGTCGCGGGCGTGCCCCCAGTCGCGCTTGGCGTCCAGGTTGCCGAGGCGCAGGTCGGCCTGCTTGCCGAGCTTGATGCGGGCGACCGCCATCGTGATTTTGCGCGTCACGAAAATCTCGCCGCGCCGGGGGGACTCGTGGTTGAACAGGATGCCGTTGCAGGCGTACATGTCGTACGCTTCGCGGTAGTTCTTGACCGCCCAGAAGCCGTACAGCTTGGCCACGGCGTAAGGGGAGCGCGGGTGGAAGGGGGTCTCCTCGTCCTGGGGGACGGCCTGGACCAGGCCGTACAGCTCGGACGTGGACGCCTGGTAGAAGCGGGTGGTGTGGGTGAGGCCGACGGCGCGCACGGCTTCGAGCAGGTTCATGACGCCCTGAGTGGGGTGGGGTGGGTGGGGGAGGGTGAGTTTTGTTTTTTGTTTGGTTTTCGCGCTCGATCGAATCACCACCCACACACACACACCCAACTCTACTCACCACGCCCGACGCCTGGGCCGTGTACTGGGGCAGCTGGAAGGACACCTGCACGTGCGACTGGGCGCCCAGGTTGTAGATCTCGTCGGGGCGGGTGTCGCTGTGTGGAGAGGGAGGGAGAGAGGGTGGGTGAGGGAGTGAGCATGTCTCTCTTTGCGCGCGCGCGCCAGACCCCCCCACCAGCCTCCCACCGCCCCGCGCTCGCCGCACTGCCTCCCCCAAAGACAGCACGTGCTCGGTTCCCGGCCTCTGGGAGGAAGAGCGGCGGCAAAGAAGCGGCAGCGTGGGCGGCAGGCACGGAAAAGGGGGCTCCGCCGCGCGGAAAAATCGAAAACGTGGGTCGGGGCCGCCGCACACGGCCCAGGGTTTGGAGGGGGGAGCGTGTTTCCACCACCCCCACACACACTCCTCTCTTCTCACCTCAGCAGCGTGCACAGGGACCCAAAGTCGATGAGGTCGGCGTAGTGCAGGAAGAAGCGCTCGGAGCCGGGGTAGCCTGGTGGGGGAGGAGGAACGAGAGGGAAACAAAATGGGCGGGGACGTGGGTGGAGCGCAACCGTCGCGCGAGATCTCCGGCCCGCACCGGGCACGCGCACCCTCCCGCCCCCCCGTCGCACGCGCGGGTCAACCCATCAGTGCGCGCGACGTGGGTGGGGCGGCGGCAGGGGGGCAGGGGGGGGCGGGGGGGCGCGCCTAAACCGCCCCATGAGAGGGCTTTGCGCTCGAAAAAACGACACGCGCGCGCGGGGGGGCAGGCACGGAGCCGCCGCGCCCGCCGCGCCCGCCGCCACCCCCTGTGCGCGCGCCACCCTGAGCGTACGCGCCAGTTGGGCAGGGGAGTAGGCAGGCGGGGCGGCGGGGCAGGCAGCGCGGACGCCCCCATTCGCGCAACCCGCCCAATTTTCTAATCCCCCGCCCAATTTCCGCGACTCACTCTTGGCGTCCACGATGTGCTCCAGCCGGGGGTGGTTGTACGACGAGGCGCGGCGTTTGAGCCCGTGCACGACGTAGCCCTTGTCCAGCAGGAGCTCGATCAGGTAGGAGCCGTCCTGCCCATTGGCGCCCGTGACGAGCGCGATCTTGCGCTTCTCCCCGTTGTCATCGATGGAAACGGACGCGGCCGCGTTCTTGACGGGGGAGGTGTTGGTGGCCATTGTGTGAGTGTGGTGTGGGGTTGGTGGTGTGGGGTGGTTTTGAAGGTGAAAAGGAGTGGCGGGAAGCCAAATGAAGAGGGAGAGTGATCCAGAGCGCTCGCGTCAAGAGACGAGGCGTCGTCCAAATTTTTGCCCAGTCTCGCTTTTTGACAAGCGGGCGCCCTCCCCGTCCTGCCGTCTCGGAACCGCAGCTGTGACACACACACACACACACATATGCACCCCCTTCCCACCATGCGCCCCACACATGCGCAGCCGCGCCTGCCTCGCCCGCTCCGCACATCGCGCCGCCCCCCTCACCCCGCCTCCCTGGCCGCCCTGCACGCGTCCCTGCCTCCCGCCGTCACAGACGCTGCGTCTCAGCTTTTTGCAGCAGCCACCGGCCCCCACCGCGACGCCGCGGCGGCCGCGGTGACGGCGGGGGGGGCGTACACACTTGTGAAGATGGCATCCCTTGTGGGCAGCAGGGGGTGGGCAGACCCGGTGCGTTGGAGGGGAGGGTTATGTACTCGCTGTCGAGGGGGGAGAGGGAGGGCAGGACAGGCTCGCGGTGGGGAGTTTTGGTTTGTTTTCGACGCGCTCATTTTTTCACCCACACCAACACCCCCTCCTCCCAGAAACTCACGCGCAAAGTGGTGCACACGCTGGCAGGGCCTGGATACGCATTGTGCTGGCCGCTGTTCAGGTGAGTTGGGAGCAGGGGGGGAGACGGTGGTATGTGTGTGTGGTGTGTTCTGTACCCACCACCACCACCATTCCCGCCCCCCACATACACGCAGCGCCGACCCCATGGCCCGCTTCTATGCGGCTGCCGTGCCCGCTCTCAACATGCTGCGGTGAGTTAAGATTTGGACAGGGGTTGTTTAAAATGGAGTGCTGAGCAAAAACCTTTTCACACACACAACGCACAACACACACACACACACACACACACACACACACACACACACACACAACGCACAACACACACACACACACACACACACACACACACACACACACACACACACACACACACACACACACACACACACACACACACACACACACACACACGCACAACACACACACACACACACACACACACACACACACACACACAACGCACAACACACACACACACACACACACACACACACACACACACAACGCACAACACACACACACACACACACACACACACACACACACACACACACAACGCACAACACACACACACACACACACACACACACACACACACACACACACAACGCACAACACACACACACACACACACACACACAGCCTCCTAGCCGTGGGCTCGGGCGCGTTGCAGCATGAAGGCTCCATCAAGTCCATGACGCGCGAGGGCGACAGGTGTGAGAGGGCGTGGACAGGGAGGAGGGGAGGGGATTTGTTTTTTTTTCTTTTCGACGCCCCACGCCTCTCTCACCACCACCACCACACCACCCCCACCCCCACTCAGGCGCGAACTCCTGCGCGGCCCCCTCTTCTACGTCATCATTCTCCAAGCCGCCACCCTGGCCTGGTGGCGCACGTCCCCCGTGCCCCTGCTGGTGGTGGCGACCATGTGTGGAGGGGATGGCGTCGCGGACATCGTGGGACGCCGCCTGCCCTCCCCCCGCCTGCCCTGGAACCCCGCCAAGTCGGTGGCGGGGACCACTGCCATGGCGGTGGTGGGGGCGGGCATGGGGGTGGGGTTTGTGCGGCTGTTTGCGGCGTGCGGCCTGTTTCGCGTCGATGCTGCTGCCGCCACCACTGCCGCCATCGCGGTCGCCGCCGTCGCCGCCATCGTGGAGTCGCTGCCGTTGCCGTGGCTGGATGACAACCTGTCTGTGCCCGCGGTGAGTGCGGCGCTGGCGGCGTGGCTGTTTCAGCCGGTGTGAGAGGGAGGGAGGGCTCACCGCCAGGTGGGGAAAAATGACCAGTTTCTGTTTTTTTGTGTGTTTTTCTGTTTTTTGGAAATACGGGGCGCACACAGTCGCGAAAATGTTTGTCCACACACGCCGAAGTGAGGGGAAAGAAGAGGGGATGAAACGCAACAAATGGAGAGAGAGGAGCCCCCAAAAGAACAACCCCCAACTCACTCCTCCGCCACCACCGCCGCCGACGGGGGCAGCGCTTCCTCATCGTGGTCCCAGTAGCAGAACGCGCCATCGCCACGGTAGGCGGTGCCCCTGCTGCTGCTGCTGCTGGCGCCTTCACCCTCGCCATCGCTCTCGCTCTCGCTGCCGTCGTCGCTCGTCACCCCCGCCCAGTCCCCGCTCGGCGGCCCCATCATGTGGGCCATGCGCCGCGCCTTTGTGCGCAGGTAGTCCACCGACTCGGCCCCCGCTTGAACAAGGCAGGGGGTGCGGCTTGTGACGTTGAGGCCGAGCGCCCTCAACGCGTCGACCTTCCTCGGGTTGTTGGTCATCAACGCCACGCTCTCGATGCGCAGGTCGCCCAGAATCGCCGCCACGCTGGTGTACTCCCTGCAGTCGTCGGGCAGGCCGAGGGCGCGGTTGGCGTCCACGGTGTCGAGGCCTCCTTCTTGCAGCGCGTACGCCGCGATCTTGTTCGCCAACCCTATCCCCCGCCCCTCCTGCTGCAGGTAGATGACGAGGCCGCCCTCGGGGGAGGCTTTGATGGCGTCCAACGCCAGCGCGAGTTGGTCGGCGCAGTCGCACTTGAGGGAGCCAAGCACCTCGGACGTGAAGCACGCGTCGTGCACGCGCAGGGAGACGGAGGTCCCGCCTTCAGGGTGGCCGGAGATGATGGCGGAGGGCTCGGTGTAGGTGATGCCGCCATCGAGCTGGGGAGTGGGGGGGGGGTGGGGGAGGGTGGGGGGGGGGAGTGGGGGGGGGGGTGGGGGGGGGTGGGGGGGGGAGTGGGGGGAGGGAAGGTGCGTGGTGGCGCCAGCCGAGAGGGCGGTGGTCGGGGCGTGTGAAATGTCGCCCCCCAGTGTCGGCCCCCCATTTCTCTCTCTCTCCACACACACACACACACACGCACGCACACACACCAACAACAGCAAGCCACAACTCACCGTGTGCAGGTAGCCTCGCAACCGGAACTTGCCGCGCCGCGTCGGCAGCAGCGTTTCGGCGACGAATGACGTTTTGCCGGGGGTCGCGTGCGCCTGCCCCGCGCCACTCACGCTTCCTCCTGCTCCACCATCAGACAGCGTGCCCCGTCTGGCGTCCAGCGACCCCGACACCGAGGCCGGCACGTGGCGCGGCCACGGACAGCGCGGTGCGGGGGGCGTGCGCGGCGGGGGGGGGGCGCACCGGGCGCGGGGCGCCGCTGGGGCTGGCGGCGGCGTGGGTGACGAGGCGACTGGCGTCCATTGTCGCGGGGGGGGGGGGGGTGGCGCGCTCTGCCCCGGATGCGCGTTTCTGTGTTTTTGCGGCCGGGCACGCCGTCAGCCAAAGAGTGTCGTCGAGAGCGAGACACGTGGACACACACCGGTCAGGCGAGGTTTTTTGTCGTTGCCTTCGCGAACACGCGGTGGGGAGAAGCCATGCCGTCACTTTGACAACACACGCCATGCGCTGCACACAGTCGCCGCCCACGCGGCGACCGCCGCGAGCGCGGGCTGTGCACGCGGCGGCGCGTAAGGTGAGGGAGGGCAAAATGCGTCAAACCACCTCGTTGACGCCTTCCTCCCTCGCTCACAAACACACACTCACACATCACACACAGAAGCAACAGCAACAACAACAACAACAACCGGCCGACGCCACCCCACCCCCCCCTCCCCGCATCGTCAACACGTCGCGCGTCGGCCTCAAAACCCAGAAACGCCTGGTCGCCGCCGTCAAAGCGGCTGACAGCGGGAGCGATGGTGAGGGTGCAGGCAGTGGTGGTGGTCCCTCCCGCCCTGTCGTCGCCCGCAAGTTTCGGCGCCCCAAACCCGACAAGGATGCACTTGCCGCGCGTGCTGCCGAGGAGGAAGCCGCCAACGCCGCCTTCAAGGGCACGATCAGCGTCACGCTGCGTGGGTTGCACGGGTCGCGGGACCAGTCCCACCCCCCCGTCCTGCTGGTGGATGGTACAACATTGTTTTTCACGCGGCGCGAGTCCCCCTGGGTGACGCCCAGCGCACCCTCCCCCCCGCCACCCGGGACGCCCTGGTGTCGGGCGTGGCGAGGACGTCCCTGGAGGCGGCAAGGGAAGCCTTGTTGCATGACATGTGTGACTACTCGATTGTGGCGGGCGTTAAAACTGTCGTCGCGTGGGATGCTATGTATCGCAGGGCCGCTCTCGCGCGCGAGTTGGGCTTGCCAGCGGGCGCCCTTCCCGGCCTGGAACGTGCGGCATCGGTGGCGGGGGTCGAAGTCGTTTTTTGTGGCGACCGCGACGCCGACGCGTTTGTCATATCGGAGGCGTCCCGCCTGGCCGCCGCCGGCGCGCCCCGCGTCCTGGTCGCCTCCTCAGACACGGAAGTCCAGATGTCGCTCGACTTGGCGGCCCACACTGGGTACGTGTCGGCCGGCATGTTTTTAAAAGAGGTGGCCCGCACCCTGGCCGCGGATGACCACGTCTACGCTGCCCACGTGGCCCCCAGAACGGCAGGCCCCACCCAACTGCGCACCGGCATCGCAGGCGGCAAGCTCGCCGGTCTGACCGCTCTCAGGGACAGGCTGCGGCAGGAGGAGGAGGTGAGGTGGGAGGCGGCGCGGCGGGCGCGGGCGGAGGAGAGGGAGCGGCTGAAGCGGGAAGAGGAGGCGCGGGTGGAGGCGGCGCGGCTCAAGAGGGAGAAGAAGAAGAAGTAGCAAGAGTAGAATGGTTTTGTGTTGTGTTAGCTAGTGATTTTTCCGCCAGGCGGTGCTTGAAACCGGGGGTGAAGCGAGAAGCGCCGAAACCAAAAAAACACAAGCGGTCGTTCGTTTATTTGCCCGCGCGTGTGCGGCCCCCGCGCGCGTATGTCGGCCACTCTCTCACACTCACTCGACACACTCGACACACTCACCCTCCCACCATGGCCACCCTGGCCCTGCCCGACGCCTCCTTTGACGGCAGCTGCGTCGCGTCGCCGTCGCCCGGCATCGTGTCGCGCCCCCGCCCCGCGTGGGCGCCGCCCCCTCCCGATGCGCTGGACCAGGTGGTGGCGTACCTGAAGAAGCGGGACGGGGTGGACAAGGTGAGTGTGTGTGGAGAGGGAGGGTGTCGCAATTCGGCTTTCATGCGCCCCCCATCCTTTTCGCCCACCCTTTGACGCAGCACCAACCATCATCCCCGACACACACACCACCCCCCCACACACACTAGGTCCTCAAAATACTGCGCTACCTTGCCAAGTTCCTGCTCGCCTCCCGCCTGGACCCGTCCTCCCCCTCGTTCACCCGCGCGAAAGCATTCGAGGCCGCCATGGGAGACGCGCGCAAAGCCTACCGCCTCGGCAAATTCTGTCAAGGCCTCAACGAGCTGAGGCGAGTCGACTACGCCTCTCCCTCTGCCCCCCTGGCCGCCCTAGCGGCAGGCGGGGATGCAGCCTACTATTTTTTGGAGCAGCTCACGTGGTTGATTCGAGCGGGCGTCCTGCCCAAGCGCTACGCCCGCCGCGTCGCCCGCGCGTCGGCGGCGGCCGAGCTGCTGGGGTACGTGGGGTCCGCCTCCCTGGCCGCCCTGCGCATCGCGGCCGCGTCCCAGCGGGAGGCGACGCTGGCGGCCACGCTGGCCGCTGTCACGTCAGTCGACGCCGCCGTCTCCCCCCACACCGACAGTCCTCGTGCCCGCGCTCTGGACGTCGAATTGGCCGCGGTGGCGGCCGCGCGGCGGGGGGCGGAGCGGGCCCTGCTGCAGGACGCGTGCGACACAGTTTTGGCTTTATCTGACTTGACGGACGGACGGGTGGCCTCCTCCAAAACTGTGCTGGCGATTGCGGGGCTGACGTCTGCGGTTTTGGGTGCCAGGAAGGTTTGGGGTAAATGATGTGTGTGTGCTGTTTTTCGACACCCGTGTGTACTTTTTTTGACAGTTGTTTTTTGTTAAACTTGAAATATTTTTTTCCCTCGACGAAAACAAAAGCAATTCAGCAGAGCATGCCTTCACAATTCTTTCACGGCCTCCCATTCACCGGCCCCAGCTCCAAGTCACCAGCGCCCCCCCCACCCCCTTCCCCCTCGCTCTCGCGCGTTTCGGCGTCGGACGCAAGAGTGTCCACCACCGCCCTCTCCGCGGCGCCACCCTCCCCCCGCACCGCGTCCGCCATGGCGCGCCTCGCCAGCAGGACGGCGTAGGACGCGCCTGCAGCGGTGGCGGCCGCCCCTGCCGCCGCGGCGGCCAGGGCGGCGGGGCCTGTCGGGCCGGCGCGTCCTTCCACCACGTCGGCCAGAGAGGCCGCCAGCGACCCCGCGTACGCAAACAGGGCGACCCAGGGAGCCACCGCGGCGGCAGAGGCCAGAGCGTAGGGTAAGAAGCGGACCGAGGTCGCCGCGAGTGCAATGTTCAACGCATTCCACGGCAGTGCAGGCGACAACCGCAGCAACGCCACCAGCCTCCACCCCGCCCCCCGGGACAGGGCGGCGTCCAGCGTGGCCCAGCGGGGGGGGGGCGGCCGCCAGCCAGGCGGCCACGCGGGCGCGCAGCAGGGTGCGGCCCAGGGCGAAGGCGGCGGTCTGGCCGACAACCAGGCCGGTCCACCCGACGGCTGCCCCATTCAGTGCGCCGAACAAAGCTCCTGCCAGCAGGCAGAACAGCGACGCCGGCACCATGACGACGACGGCGGCGGCTTCGACGGCGGCGAAGAGGGTGGCGCCCGCGGCGGGGTGGGCGGACAGCCAAGCGAGCGTGTCGGGGCCAAGGGCGGCGTTTGCGATGGCTGGCACGCCGCCTGCCTCACCGACCGTGTGCACGAGAAACAGTAGGGCTGCTGCGGCCACCACCAGGGCGCCAAAACGGGCAACCCAGGCTCGTCCGAGCCTGGGACGTTCGCCGCTCGACAGTCTGCTCGGCAGCGACGCCCACGCGGGGAGGCGCGGCAGGAACGGGTGCGATGCGTCATCCCGGTCAGCCTTGCGCGCGCCGGGGGAGAGGGCGCGCTGCATATGGGGCGCGTGCAGACACACCAACGTCCCGCGCCAAAAACGGCGAGACGAATGGGAGAGCGACGACAAGCGACGCCCCACTTCAGTCGAAATGGGCGTGCTATCAAAAACGGGCCTTGCAATCGTCTTGGTCGCCCCGCGCGTCCCAGAGAACGTGGGCGCCGTCTGCCGTGTCGCCTCCAACTATGGCGTGTCCGAGGTGCGCGTCGCGGCCGCCCGCTGCGACCCACGCGGCCCCGTCGCCGCCCGCGTCGCCGTCGTCGCCCCGTCCTTCACCTCGCTCAGTCTGCACGCCACCCTGGCCGACGCTCTGAGCGATGGCGTGTACGCGGTGGGCATGTCTCGGCGGTCGGGGGGGACGCGCGTCGCGGCGACGTCGCCGGCTGCCCTGTTTTCAGAGCTGCTGTCGTTGTCGTCAAGTCCAGACGCCACCACCCCACCACCACGCCTCGCCCTCGTATTTGGCAGGGAGGAGGCGGGCCTGACGACCGATGAGTTGGCGTTGTGTGCGGGTGGCACCTTGTCTTTGCCCCACGTCGACGCCGGCTTTGGATCCCTCAACCTGTCGCACGCGGTCGCGGTGACGCTGGCCCTGGCTGCTGACGCTGCTGCGGCAGCAGCAGGTGAAGGTGAATGCGCACCACGCACCCCCCTCCTCACCGACAGCCCTCCCCTCCTCCACGCCCCCGCGCCGCCCGCCACCTTGGACGCGCTCATCGCCCGCGTCGCCGCCCTGTGCGCCCGCGTCGGCCTGGACCCCGCCGAAGCCGTGGCGGGGGACGGCAACCACGGGCGCAAGCTGCGTGTCCCGGGGCACGTGCGGTCACTGGCGGTTCGGGGGCGCGCGACGCGCACAGAGGTGGGAGCGCTGCACGCGCTGTTGAGGGAGGTGGAGGAAGAGTTGGGTGGGGTAGAGTAGACTAGAACGCAGGCCAGAGGGAGGGGGGTGTCGCGTGGGTGGGTGTGTTGCGCGGTGGGTGGGAGAGTGCAAAGAACTCCGCACTCAATGGACGACGGAAAAGGCGCAAGCAAGCGTCCACCCGCAATTGCTTCACTCTTCTCTCTCTGTGTGCGCTGCGTCTCCGTGTGTGCGCGCCTCCCTTTCTACACACACGGCCGCGTGGTGCCCTGTCTCTGTTCACAACGGCACACGAGGGGAGGCACAGAGGCCTGCAGCACGGGGCCTGCCCCCACACACAGTCCACGCGCGTGCTTGTGCGTGCTCCCCATCCCCTCCCCGCCCACGCGCCGGGGGCCCCACCCGTGACGCGGGGGTGACCCCCCACACCTGCGTGTGAGCGCTCACCATGCGTGCACCCACGCCCGCGCGCCAACCGCCGCCCGGGCTGCGCGCGCGACCGCGCGCCGGCACGCCTCGCCCGCCCTGCGCCATCCCTCCCCCCCGCGACGCGCCACCCCCCCCCCCTGGATGGCGCCAGGCGGCCCCTGGCACTGCCATCAACCGCGCCCGAGGTGGAGCCACTGGCGCCCGAGGCTGAGAGTGTGGATGTGACTCCCCTCACGCCCTCCGACACCTTCTACGCGACCCGCCCCGGCCCCCTCGCCGCCCTGGCCCACGCGGCCACGACACCGGCCTCCGAGGGGGGCGGCTGGAGGCGCCTGCCTGCGAGGTATCGCGTCGCTGCAGGCTCCGCTGCCGCATTCGTCGTGTGCAACATGGACAAAGTCAACATGAGCGTCGCCATCATCCCCATGGCCGCCGCCCACGGGTGGGATGGGGCAACCATTGGGGCGGTGCAGAGCGCGTTTTTCTGGGGGTATGCATTGACGCAACTCCCCGGGGGGGCTGTCGCGAGCCGCATCGGGGGCGCCGCGCTGTTGCCGGTCGGCGTCGGTCTCTGGTCGGCCGCCACCGCCGCCGTCCCCCTGGCCGCCGCGGCCGGCCTGCCTCCTTTGCTGGCCGCCCGCGCTGCAGTGGGTCTGGGCGAGGGCGTCGCCCCCGCGTCTGCGACTGACATGGTGGCTCGACTGACACACCCGACCGAGCGCGCGCGCACCGTCACCTTCATCTTTGGCGGCCTGCACGCGGGGTCGTTGATAGGCCTCCTGGCAGCCCCCCCTCTGATCGACGCGTTTGGCACGGACGCCGTGTTCTACGGGTTCGGGGGGGCGGGCCTGCTCTGGACGCTGGTGTGGAGGCGCCTGCTGGCCGGGGTGGTGGCCGACGACCCGGAAGCGGCCGCCGCGTTGAGGCATGCAGCGGATGGAAGTGGGAGTGGTGGTGGGGAGGAGGGTGCGGCGGGATCGTCACCCTCCTCCACCGCCACCCTCCCTGTCCCCTGGCGCGCGTTCCTTCGCTCCCCGCCCTACCGCGCCCTCGCCTTCACCCACTTTGCCAACAACTGGCTGCACTACGTGCTGATGGCGTGGCTGCCGTCCTACTTCAAGGCGACGCTGTCGCTGTCGTTGGATGCAGCGGCAGCTGTTGCCCTTTTGCCTCCCGCAGCAGCACTCGCGGTTGCCACCGTCGCCGGCCCCATCGCCGACGCCATGCTGGACCGCGGCTACTCGCTGGCCGTCACCCGCAAAGCGGCCCAGGGGGCCGCGTTCCTGCTGCCCGCCGCCAGCCTGGCGGCGGCGGGCACGCTCGCGCGCGGGGATGGCCCCGTGACCGTCGCCCTCGTCTCCGCGGCGCTCGGCCTCTCCTCCCTGTCCCTCGCCGGCCTCTACTGCAACCACGCCGACCTGAGTCCACGGCACGCCCCCCTGCTGTTGGGGGGGACGACGGCGGTGGGCGCGGTGCCAGGGGTGATTGGCGTCGCGGCCACTGGCGCTCTCCTGGACGCGACCGGATCCTGGGAGGTTGCCCTCTTCGGGCCCACCTGCATCCTGCTCGTCGCGGGCGCCGCCGTGTTTGCGACGTGGGGGTCGGCGGATGAGCAGGGTTGGGAGGAGGATGGGCCGCTGTGGGTGGAGAGGGCGTGGGGAGCGGCGTGGGGTGAGGCGAAGCAGGAGGATTAGGCAGACAGGACCGATTTTGACCTGTGTTTTTCGTGCCGTTGAAAAGCGAGAATGTATTCTTTTGATTGTATCGAATTCGTGTTGGTTGAAACAGAGAGCATAGAGGGGGGCGAAGTGGACAGTGTTTTTGGTTTTCTACCGACCGAAAGAAAAAAAGCGACACGACCCACCCATCTCCTACCCACCCACCAACCCCGCCAACCTCTTCTCCAGCGTGCCCAGAAACTTGGCCTGCCGCTCCACCCTCGGCCCCAGCAGGTTGACGGGCAGGGTTTCCCCCTCCGCCGGGCGGATGGGGACAAGATCCGCGGTTTCCCAGGACCGCATCGCCCAACAAAACCAGAACAAGGGCAGCAGCAGCCCCGCCTGCAGCAGGTTGATGGCGGTGAAGTTGCCGTGCAGGCCGTGCAGGCCCCACGACGTCAGCGGGAGTTGGAGCAGGCCGACGACGCCGTTGACACAGTTGTCGATGGCGACCATGCGCCCAAAGTTTCGAAACCCAAACAGCGCGCCAAAAATGGAGTAATAACTCGTGTACAAAAAAAAACGGCCGTACGTCCACAGGAGCAGGGTGACGACTTGGAAGGGGAGGGAGGGGATGGCTTGGGCGAGGGAGGCGGCGACGGCCAGAGCGTTGATGGTGGCGAGTGTCGCGCCGTAGCCGCGGTGGTCGAGGAGCCACCCGATGCAGGGAATGCCGACGAAACCGAATGCTGGCACGATGGACGCGATCTTTGTGTACGTCCACCCTGTGCCTGCATCCCCTTTTGATTCCAGTTGCAGGCGGGTCGTGCCCAGATAAAACTGGAGGAAGAGGACGTTCAATGTGTAAAACGCGCCCATGCCTGTCGACTCGGCCGACCGAAACTGAGCCCAAAACGGTTTCTCCCTCAACTCCACAAAGCGGCGAGCCTCAAAAGTGAGCTTGCCGTAGGATTCGGAGGGGGCGGCCGGGGCGGCGGGGCGGGAGGAGGGGGAGGGCGCCGCGAGCGGGGCGCCCCCGCCGTCGGACGGACGGCGGGGGTCGCTGCCCCCTGAATCCAGCTCCGCCCACCTCGGGTCGGCTGAATCAGCGACGCCGCCCGCGCCCAAGGGGCGCAGGCCCATGTAGGCGAGGGCGGCTTCACCGGACAGGGGGCCGGGGGACACGGCGAGAGGGGATGCCCCCGGCGACGACGGCGCGCGCGTCGCGGTGACGGCCGGCGGCTTGGCCCCCGGCGGCAGGCTGGCCAGGGAGATGTCACCTGGTGTCGCGGTGGTGGCCGTGGCCACGGTCGGCCGGCGGTGGGCGTAGTCGCGGCGCGCGACGACCGAAAACTTGCCCGCCCCCGTCCACACGTGCGCCTGCCCCACGCGCAGCGCGTGCCAGGGCTGCATCCAGAAGGCGAGCGGGATCCACAGCGCACACACACCCGCATAAGCCGCCAGTATGGTGCGGAAGGCGGCGGGGGCGGCGACATCGCCCGCGGCCGCTGCGGCCGCGCCGCCCGCGGCGGCCGACCAGATTGCTTCTAGAAGATAAAACACGATGCCACAGCCCGTGAATCCCGCCACGAGGAGTGAAGAGATGAGCCCACGCCGCGTGGGGAACAGGTTGAAGACGTGCATCTGGGCGAGGTGGAACGTGATGCCGCCCAGCCCCAGCAGCACGGCCGACGCGGGCAGCGCGCCGGGAAGCGTCGCCCCCCCAAACGCCAGCAGCAGCAGGGCGGCCGCGTTCAGGCACACCCCCAGCGCCGTGGTGAGTTTGGGCCCCAGCCAGTCGAGGACGGGGCCGACGGCGACGGGGCCGGAGTTGAGGGCAAACGCGCCGACCGTCCAGACGACTGCCAGGCGCGTGTCGCGCGCGGCGCACGAGGCGGAGGGCAGGGCTGGCGCAGGACAGGAGTCTGCGTACGCGCCCTGCGCTTTCAGCATGAGGGCGAGCGCGTTCCAGCCGAAGATGAGGCCGCCTGGGTGGGGGGGAGGGGTGGGTGAGAAGGGGATGACGAAAAGGGCGGTCGGTCGGGTCTCCGTCGCCTTTGCCCACCTCCCGACAGCGCTGCTCCACGGTCGCACGCCACCCACCACCGCCTCTGCATCCACTGGCTTGCTCGTGGGGCGAGGCAGGCCCAGGCCAAAACAGGCACACCCCCATTGACTGCTGCGCGCATCGTGCCATCCCCCCACAAACACACACACACACACACACACGCACGCACGCACCCTGCACAAACTCGCCCACAAAGGCTTGCGCCAGCAGGGCGTACTTGCTGTCGCGCCAGCCGCGCGGCAGGTCCAGGGTGTCGGCGTTCATCGAGGTGTGGGTGTTTGGGGGAAGGCTGCGCAAACGAGATGCGTGGGAAGAGGGGGTGTGCGCTTATTTCACGGCTGCGCCATGTGTGTAGCGACGGTGTGTGTGCTTGTGTGTGTGCTGTGGCCGCGGGGTGACGTCCCGGGCGATGCGAAAACCAAACACGAAAAAAGGTTTGGCATCACACTCTCACGTTTTCGACGACATCCCTCTCTCGTTGTCGATGCTGCGCGGCCTCACCACACGCGCCGCGCGGCTGCGCAGTGCAGCTGCGCAGACGCGCGGCTTTGGAAGGGCCTTCCACAGCCTGCCCGTCATTGACGTCCGCCCCCTGGAGGCGGGCGCGAGTGGGGAGACGCTTGACAGAGTCGCGCGCGAGTTGGCCGACGCGTGCCGCAGCGTCGGCTTCTTCTACGCGAGGACGGGTGAGTGCGTGTGTGAGAGAGAGAGAGACAGAGAAAGAGAGAGAGGATGGAACGCGCTCACCCTCACCTCTCTTCAGACGCTCTTGGCGACGACGACGCCACGGCCGCCCTGCTGTCCTCCGCCGCCGCCTGGTTTGAGCTGCCGGAGGAGGCCAAGGCGGCAGTGGCCCTGTCCCGCAAGACAGGTTTTAGGGGGTACCAACGCCTGGGATCCAACGTCACGCGCTATGGCGACGGCAGCGACAACGCGTTTGTTCGCGACCACCACGCCGCCCTCGACTACTACAGGGAGACGGGGGAGGCCGAGAGCGACGCCACCATCCCGCTGCACGCGCGCCGGGTGGCCCCCGCCACGCCGTCCCCCGTGCACGCGCGCCGCAACCCGTGGCCGGGCGACGCGCCGGGCGCGCCCCCCTCCTTCGAGCCCCAGCTGCGGTCCCACCTGGACGCCTGCCTGACGTTGGGAGGCGTCATCATGCGTGGCCTGGCGGTGGGGCTGGGGGCGAAGGCGACAGCGTTTGAAGACGGTGGGACGAGTCCTGGCTCGACGTACTGGGTGAGTCGAGTGATTCACTACCCCCCCCTCCCGCCGTCCGCGGTCGCTGCCGCCGCCGATGCAGTCGCCGGCCGCCCCGCCTCTCGGGCCGCCCCTCTCTCGTGTGGCGAGCACACTGACTATGGCGCTCTCACCCTGGTGGCTGCTGACGCTCCTGGGCTGCAAGTGCGCAACGCGCACGGCGCCTGGGTGGCCGCCGCCCCGCGCCCCGGGTGCGTCGTCGTCAACGTGGGCGACTGCCTGCGTGTCTGGTCGGGGGGGGCGTGGCAGCCGACGCTGCACAGGGTGGTGCACGCAAAGGCGGAGAGGCCGAGGACCAGTGCCGCGTTTTTCTACGAACCGGCGTTTGACGTGACGTGCCGCTCGATCGTGCCTGGCCAAGGAGGCGGAGAGACGCTGCACTATGGGCGCCACCTGACGGGCAAGGTGTTGAGCAACTTTGAGCTGGAGGACGCGGCGTAAGAGTCTCTCCTCTGCGCCGCGTCGGGTTGGAGAGGAGTGAGTGAGTGAGGGTGAGAGAGAGGGTGAGAGAAACGAAGAAAAACAAGCCGCAAACACAAGTGAAAAAACTAGACCACGCCGGCGGGGCCCCGCCCCCCCTTTGAAACCCTCCCTCGACAACGTCGACCCACGTGTGTGAATCTCCTGACGCGTGCGCGCGCACCACCCTCCCCACATGCCGGCCGCCACAGACGACGGCGCGCCATGCCATGTTGCGGCCGACGGCGGCAGCGAGTCCACGTGGCCGCCTCCCGCCTGCACGCGGTGCCGGTCAGCCGATGTGGCGTCGTCACCTCGGCCGTGCTATGGTGAGAGAGGAGGGTGGGGGAGGGAGAGCGCGCCGCGTTTGCCCAGCCACAGAGCGTCCCTCTTGCCGAAAACCTGGCCCATTGGCGCCCCCGCCCCCGCCGCCACACCGCGGTCACCGCCCACTCTGCCCCACCACACGACGCCGACACACGTGTAGCTGTGTCGGGGAGGGCGAGACGGCTTTTTGGTGGCTGCAGCGTGGCGCCAGCGCCTCGCCACAATGGAGAGGGCGCGCCCCCACCTCTGACTTAACCACCCGCTTCACTCACAGGCCTCCCCCGCTCCGTCTCTCCCGGCCGCCCCCCCTGGCTCCCGCGCGCCCCATCCTCCTCCTCCTCCGACGTCGAAGATGTCTACGACGACGGCGGCTGGGCGGACGCCCCCCCCGACGTGTTGAGGCTGGTGGTTGGCAGGCTCGCCCCACACGATGTCCAAACAGCCCTCCTCGTGTGCCGCGACTGGGCGGCCGGGTTCGCGGGCGGGCTGGCGAGTTTGAGGCCGAGGCTGCTGCGGGTGGACAGACTGGTGGAACGGTGAGAGAAAGGGAGAGGATGCGTTTTTCGAGGGTGGGAGGAGAGTCAGGCGCGTCGTTTTTCACCCACCCACCCCTAACACAGCTTCCCCTCCCTCCAACACCTGGACCTCTCCTCCTGCCGCCGCATCACCGACCACGACGTTCGCTCCCTGGCCCCCCTGGGCGCCTCCCTGCGCGGCCTGTCCCTCGCAGGGGCGGAGGGGGTGACAGATTTGGGGGTTGCCTCCCTTCGCGGCCTCCCCCGCCTCATGTCCCTCTCCCTGGCCGGCTGCTGCCGCCTCACCGACGACGGCGCCGCCCGCATCGGCGCTATGACGGGCCTGACCGAGCTGGACGTGTCGGGCTGCGTCGCCTTGACGCCCAAAGGGTTTGCGGCCCTCGCGGCAGCGCTTCCCAACCTCGCGTCGCTCAAAGCGGGCGGCTGCTCCCGCGTCGCCACCGTCACCGACGCCTGTGTGGCGGCCCTGGCCCCTCTGACAGCACTCACGCGGCTGGACCTGGCGGGCTGCCTGGAGTTGACGGATGCAGGGCTGCTGGACGTGGCCGCCCCGGGCGCGCCCCGCGACGCCACCACCACCCCTCCACCCCGCCGCCCTCGCGCCGCCCTGCGAGCCCTGATTCTGTGGAACTGTATGCGCCTGTTTGACGACGGCATGCAGGCTCTGACGAGCCTCACCGGCCTCACCGAGCTCTCCCTGCGCGGGTGCCAACAACTGAGCGACGCGGCCATCACGCCCCTTACCTCCCTCCACCGCGTCGCCTGCCTCGACCTGCGCGCCTGTGAACGCGTGACGGGGGCCACCCTGGACGGGCTGGCTCATTCGAGAGCCCTCACCTGGCTGTCGCTGCGCGGCTGCTACAAAGTGGCGGCTCCCGGGGTGGCGGCCGTCGGGCGTGTGACGTCGCTCGAGTCGCTCTCCCTGCGCGAGTGCTGGCAAGTCACCGCCCCCGGGCTCGCGTCCCTGGCCCGCTTGACGCGGTTGACAGAACTCGACTTGCAGGGGTGCCGCAATGTGGCCAATGAACCCGGGGTGGCGTTGCCTGGGTTGGCGTCCCTCACCCGCCTCGCCACGCTCAACCTTCGCGGCTGTGACGGCGTCGCCGACGGCGGCCTCACCCCGCTCGCCGGCGCCTCCTCCCTCGCCTCCCTCGACTTATCGGGTTGCCACCGCCTCACAGGAGCGGGTTTGGCCCCCGTCGGCAGGCTGGCCGCCCTCACCTCCCTCCGCCTGCAGCACTGCCGCGGCGTGCGGCGCGGCGCCGACCTCGCCCCCCTCGCCTCCCTCCCCCGCCTCGCCGCCCTCTCCCTTTCCGGCTGCCCCCACCTGGGGGGCGGCGGCGTCGGCGAGCTCGCCCCCCTGGCCGCCCTGCGCTCCCTGGACCTGGACGGGTGCCGGGGCGGGGGCGCGCTGGATGGCGGGCTGGCGAGGCTGGCGCCCCTCACCGCGGTGACCGCGCTCAACCTGCAGGGCGCCGCCATCACGGACGCCGGCCTCGCGGCCGCCGCCGGCCTCTCCTCCCTGGTCACCCTCAACCTGCAGGATGTGCCCACCGTCACGGGCGCCGGCCTCGCCACCTGGCGCGCGCCCCACCTCACGTCGCTCTCCCTCCAAAACGCGGCCTCCGTCGATGACGCCGGCCTCGCCGCCGCCGCCGCCGCCCTCACCTCCCTGCGCTCCCTCAACGTCAAGGGGTGTCGCGCCCTGACGGACGCGGGCCTGTCGGCCCTGGCCCCCCTCACCCGGCTGCACCACCTGCGGCTGCAAGGCAACCAGCGCGTCACGTCGGAGGGTGTGGCCTCCCTCACCGCCCTCGGCGCCCTGCGTGCCGTCGAGCTGGCCAACTGCTGGCGTGTGACGGACGACGGTGTGCTGGCCCTGGCGCGTGGGTTGACAGCGTTGGCGTCTCTCGACCTGTCCTACTGTTGGCAGGTCACCGACGCTGCTGCGACCGCGCTCGCCAAAGGCTCTCTCGTGCGATTGACGGTCACAGGGTGCCACAGACTGACGGCGAGGGGGAGGGCGGCGGTGCAGCACCTGCTGGAGTATCCTGTGCTGTATTGAGAAGTGGTGGGAGAAGGAGGGGGGGGGGTCACAAAAAAGAATTGATTTCAACAGAGGTCCGCCCAAAACCGCGCGCAGCTCCCATAAATGTAAAAAAAAAAAAATCAAACGCACTGCAACACTGCACATACATACAACCAACAGCCGAAACAAAAAACGCTCATCTTTCTCTCCTCATTTGTCCACGGACCGCGTCTTTGTCCGCATCGTCACAAACTCCTCGGCCGCGGTCGGGTGGATCCCCACCACGCTGTCCAGCTGGGCCTTGGTCACCCCCAGCTTGATGGCGGCCGCGAAGCCCTGCATGATCTCAGCGGCGTCGGGGCCCACCATGTGCATGCCCGCGACACGGTCGGAGGACCGATCCACAACCAGCTTCATGAAACTTTTGCCGGTCGCCCCCGAGATCGTGTTCTTCATGGGCCTGAACGAGGATGTGTAGACATCGATGCCGACAGAGGAAGCTTTGAGTGCGCCAGCCTCCGTCTCCCCCACCGACGCGATCGTGGGCGTCGAAAACACGGCCGACGCGATGGCAGCGTAGTCGGGTTTCGCCCCCGCATCCCCCCCAAACACGTGCCTCGCAAACGCCATGCCCTCCATGAGGGCGACGGGCGTCAGGTTGACCCGGTTGGTGACGTCCCCCACCGCCCACACGGACGGAACGTTGGTGCGCGAAAACTCGTCCACCATAATCGCGCCGGATTTCTCATCCGTCGCCACCCCCACCTTGTCCAGCCACAGCCCCCGCGTGTTGGGGTGGCGCCCGGTGGCAGCCATGACGTGGGACAGGCCGGTGACCTCGAAATCGGCTTTGCCGGGGGCGGCCAGGGTCAGGGTGAGCGTGCCGTCGTCCGCGCGCGCCACACGGGCGGGGGTCACGCCTCCATGCAGCACGACGCCACGCTCAGCATACTGCTCCGTCGCAAAGGTACGCACCTCTTCATCAAAGCCGCGCAGGGGGGCGTCGGCGCGGTAGGCGAGGTGGGTGGGGACGCCAAACGAGTTGAAGATGGAGGCAAACTCGACAGCGATGTAGCCGCCGCCCAGAATGGCGATTTTTGTAGGCAACTCTGGCATGTCCAGCGCCGTGTCGCTCGTCAGGCACAGGTCGGCCCCCGGGAAGGCAGGCACGGAGGGCCTGCCCCCGGTGGCGACCAGGATGTGGCGCGCGGTGAAGGTTTTGTCACCCACGCGCACCGTGTGCGCGTCGACAAGCTCCCCCCGCCCCTCCACATACGCCACGCCCGCCCCATCCAGCAGGCGGCGGTAGACACCGGTCAAGCGGTCGAGTTCCTTGTTTTTGGCGGCCTGGGGGGGAGGGGTGCGTGGGGTGGGGAGGTGGGTGGGGAGTTTTGTTGGTGGGTGGGGTCAAAATCAAGTCTGTGCTCGAGTGGATGAGTCTTCCTCTCCTCTTTCTCTCAACTAACCTGCAGCGCCCCCCACCCCGCCTCCACCCCTCCATTGACCCGCCACCCGAAACCGCCCGCATCCTTGAAGGAGTCCGCGTATTCAGAGGCGTACACCAACAGCTTTTTGGGGACGCACCCGCGCAGCACGCACGTGCCGCCCGCGCCGCCAACGGAGTCGGAGGAGACGCGGCCAAAGGGGAGTTCACAGACGGCGGCTTTGATGCCTGGTGTGGAATGGTGTGTGTGTGGGAGTGTGTGGGAGTGTGTGAGAGTGTGTGGGAGTGTGAGAAGGCGAGAGAGAGGGAGGGCACACACACACAAAAGTAGTCCCCCGTCTTTTCTCCTCTCTCACCATAGGTCGACGCCGCAAACCGGGACGCGCGCACGCCGCCCGAGCCAGCGCCGATGGTGAACAAGTCGTAGTCGTAGGCGCCGTCGGAGGCGGCGGCGGCGGCGGTGGTGGCGCGGCGCTGTTGGTCATGAAAAAAAAAGGGTCAATGAATTTATCTATCTCTGCGTCTGTCGCTGCTCTCCCACACACACAGCACACACACATCAAACACTCACCGTTGTGCCCACGCTGCGGCGGTGGGCGGCCAGGCTGCCGATCGCCGGCGGTGCCAGCGGCACGGTCGCGCGGGGTGCGACGGTCAGCGGGCGGCGCGCGACCGACCGCGTGGTGACGGCTGTGTATGAAGAGAGATAAATGTTGGTGCGTTGGTGCGGGGGGGGCACGGGTTTCAGTGGTGGTGTGGGCGGCGTCGGTTTCTTGCTCAATGCGAGAAACAAGCCGACGTGCGAAAAACAGACCCCCAAACCTGCCCTCTCCCACCCCCCTTTTGCGTCGCACGCCCACTGTGCGCACCATAGTACGCCGTGGTGGCGCGGCAGGTGGAGGCGGGACGCATTGAGAAGTGTGCTGGCTTGCTCGCTGACAGAAGAACGAGCGAGAGGTGTGGGCAAACAGAGAGACAAGCCGACGCTCACTCACCCGCGCCTTTCTCTCACCTCCCCACCGTCCCGCGCGCTTGCCCGCATTCGACCGATGCGGACCTCCACTGCACACATGCGGTCGCCCGTCCGCCTGGCGCTCGCCTCCACGCGCGCGCCGCGCCGGCGCAGCGTCGCGGTGCGGGTGCGTTGATTTGGGAAATGGAGACGGCTGTGTGTGTGGGGGGGGGGCTGGCGGGCCGGCGGCGGCGGCTTGCTGCCTGGCCGTTCACACTGTGACGCAAACGCATCGATTGGCGCGAACGGCGGCTGTGTGGTGGGGAGGCGGCCGACAGCACACCAACCCGACCCCCCTTCTCCGACCCTCCACCCCCACACCCTCACCACAGGCCGACCTCGCCCCCTCCACCGCCCTCGCCATCACCCAGCAAGCCGCCGCCTTTGCGGTCGTCGTGGCGGCGGAGGGACTGTACCAGCGCGCCCTCATTCCAGAGGGCAAACCCGGCCGCCCCTCCCCCCTCGTCTTTGGCGGTGGCGCGGCCGCCGCCGCCGCCGCCGCCGCCCTCGTGTACGGGGGCGGCGGCGGCGCGGGCGCGGGGCTGGCCCTGGGGGCGGCGGCTTCGCTGGCTGTGCTGGCGGCCAGTGTGAAGCGGGCGCTGACAGTGAAACCCGATTCACCCAACGACTGGCCGGGGCCGTTTGCGTGGCCTGCATTCACGGCTCTGGCCGCTTTCTTCATGTTGAGCGGGTTTGGGCAGGCATTGAGAGGGTGATGGAAGGGAGGGAGAAGTGTGTGAGGGAGGTTTTTTTGTGAAGAACGTTCTTTCTCCACACTTAAAGAAGTGTGGAGAAAGAGACACTTTTCTTCCTTTCTCTCTGCACACACGCACCCCCAAGCACACAAGCACACAAGGTACGCGTGTGGCCAACTGTGAGCTGCTGCTACACTCACTCTCGCCCGCGGGCGGCGATGGGGCGCGGTGGGGGAGGGGGCGCCGCCCGCCTACCCGCCCTCCGTTTCGGCATTGTGGCCCGCTTTATTCCTCCTCCCCCCTTCCTCCACCACACCCACACATCCACGTGTGCGTGTGTGGCCTGGTGGGACGGTCCACGGGGAGAGAGAGAGGGTAGAACGGTGACGGGCGAGCGCGGGCGTGGGGGCGCGTCGCAAAGAATCTTCCAAAGCGGCTGCGGACAGTGCGGGGGGAGCACGCGCGCGTGAGCCTCCTCCTCCCTTCCCTCCACCACCAGTCGTTCCCTCGTGCACTCACGGAGGCTGCGTGCGGGGTTTAGTGGCGAGCGTCGGCGCGCGCGGGGGCGGCGCACGCCTCCATGAACGCCCGGCCGACCGTCGGCTAGTGATGCCTCCGGACACACACAAACCAACGCCCCCCCTCCCCTCCCCCACCCCACGCAGCCACCATGCCGGGCGAACCCGAGACCTTTGCCTTCCAGGCGGAGATCAACCAGCTGATGAGGTGAGAGGGTGTGTGGAGAGAGAGAGAGAGAGAAGGCGTGGCGGCGCCGCGGGGGCGGGCGCTTCCACTCGCCCCAGGGGCGGCCGCCCCCCTCTGCGGCCACCACGGCGACTGCAGGGGTGGGCGGTGGCCCAGATCGGGGGGAGGAGAGGGGAGAGTGTGCGTGGGAGGGCGAGCGTATCGGGGTTTTTGGCGAGGAGGGAAGAACGAGCGAAACGCACGCGCCAACCCCCCTCCTCCCTCCCCACCAGCCTCATCGTCAACACCTTCTACTCCAACAAGGAGGTCGCCATCCGCGAGCTCATCTCCAACGCGTCCGACGCCCTGGACAAGATTCGGCACGCGAGCCTGACCGACAAGGCCGCGCTCGAGGCTGCCCCCGAACTCTTCATCCACCTCGCGGCCGACAAGGACGCCAAGACGCTGACCATCCAGGACACCGGCGTCGGCATGACCAAGGCCGACCTGGTGAACAACCTGGGCACGATCGCGCGGTCGGGCACCAAGGCTTTCATGGAGGCGCTGGCCGCGGGCGCGGACGTGTCGATGATCGGCCAGTTTGGCGTCGGCTTCTACTCTGCCTACCTCATCGCCGACCGCGTCACCGTCGTCACCAAGCACAACGACGACGAGCAGTACGTGTGGGAGTCGCAGGCGGGCGGGTCGTTCACGGTGGCGACGGACGATGGCGAGTCGATTGGGCGCGGCACCAAAGTCGTGCTCCACCTGAAAGAAGACCAGCTGGAGTACCTGGAGGAACGCCGCGTCAAGGACCTCGTCAAAAAACACTCTGAGTTCATCTCCTACCCCATCTCCCTGTGGCACGAGAAGACGGTGGAGAAGGAGGTGTCGGATGATGAGGCGGAGGTGGAGGAGAAGAAGGACGACGAGGAGGGCGCGGTCGAGGACGCCGACGCGTCTGGCTCGGCCGACAAGCCCAAGAAGACGAAGAAAGTGACCGAGGTCACGCACGAGTGGCAGCTGCTGAACAAGCAGAAGCCCATCTGGATGCGGCCGGCTGATGAAGTCACCAAGGACGAGTACGACGCGTTCTACAAGTCGATCACCAACGACTGGGAGGAGCCGCTGGCGACCAAGCACTTTGCGGTGGAGGGCCAGCTCGAGTTCAAAGCCATCCTGTTTGTGCCCAAGCGCGCCCCTTTCGACCTGTTCGACACCCGCAAAAAGGCCAACAACATCAAGCTGTACGTGCGCCGCGTGTTCATCATGGACAACTGTGAGGAGTTGATCCCCGAGTGGCTCTCCTTCGTCAAGGGCATCGTCGACTCGGAGGACCTGCCCCTCAACATCTCGCGCGAAACCCTCCAACAGAATAAGATTCTGAAAGTCATCCGCAAGAACCTGGTCAAGAAGTCGCTGGAAGTGTTTGCCGAGATCGCGGAGAACAAGGACGACTACGCCAAGTTTTACGACGCGTTCTCCAAGAACGTCAAGCTGGGCATCCATGAAGACGCCGCCAACCGGTCCAAGCTGGCCGACCTGCTGCGCTACCACTCGACCAAGAGCGGTGAGTTTTCGAGGGTGGGGTGGGGTGGTGGGGTGTGGGTGTGGGTGTGGGTGTGGGTGGAGGGAGGGTTTTGGGGGAGGGGCGGTCGGTCGAAAAAAACACGAAAAAAAAAAAACTGTTTTCCCCCTTGCTCACTCACCCCCACCACCCACCCCACCCTACCCCAGGCGAAGACATGACCTCCCTCAAAGACTACGTCACCCGCATGAAGGAGGGGCAGGCGGCGATCTACTACATCACGGGCGAAACGCGCAAGGCGGTGGAGACCTCCCCCTTCCTGGAGAAGCTGCGCAAAAAGGGGTACGAGGTGCTGTTCATGGTGGACCCCATCGACGAGTACTGCGTGCAGCAGCTCAAGGAGTACGACGGCAAGAAGCTGGTGTCGTGCACGAAGGAAGGGCTGGACCTGGGGGAGACGGAGGAGGAGAAGGCGGCCAAGGAGGCGGCCAAGAAGGCGTTCGAGCCCCTCTGCACCCTCATGAAGGACATCCTGGGCGACCGCGTCGAGAAGGTGGTCGTCTCCGACCGCATCGTCGACTCGCCGTGCGTGCTCGTCACGGGGGAGTATGGGTGGTCGGCCAACATGGAGCGCATCATGAAGGCGCAAGCGCTGCGCGACAACTCGATGTCGGCGTACATGGCGTCCAAGAAGACGCTGGAGCTCAACCCCGACAACGCCATCATTGGCGAGCTCAAGAAGCGGGCCGACGCGGACAAGGGGGACAAGACGGTGCGCGACCTGGCGCTGCTGCTGTTCGAGACGGCGCTGCTGACGAGCGGGTTTTCGCTCGACGAGCCGGCGACGTTTGGCGCGCGCATCCACCGCATGGTCAAGCTGGGCCTCGCCATCGAGGAGGACGAGGCGGCGGCGGCGGGTGGCGACGACGATGAGGACCTGCCCCCGCTGGAGGAGGGGGGTGAAGAGTCGCGCATGGAGGAGGTGGACTGATGTGGATGGGATGGTGGGAGGGTGGATGGAGGGTGAGAGCGCGTGGCTGAAGAGGGAGCGCACGATCCTGTGTGTGTCTTTTGGCCCCCCCTTGGTTTCCCCCTCTTTACGGACTCGTGTGTGCTGCCGCCCTCGCACCGCTCCCCGCCTGGCTGCTGCCTGCGCTTGGTGAGGGGGCGGGAGAGAGCGCCACCGTGGTGTATAAAGCAGGATGGGTGTGGTCTCGGTTACAAAAAAAACACGTCAAAACCTTCTCTGTCTGTTGTCTACCTGCCCTCCTCCTCCCCCCAGCTTCCTCACGTGCCGCCCATCCAGCCACCGCTTCCACGCCAGCACCCACCTCCCCGCCACCGGGGGCCAGCCAGGGCGCAGCGCCACCGCGCGCCCGCGGCCAAGGGAGAGCAGGGCGAGTGCTGCGGCTGGGCGCGGCGGCGGCGGCGGTGGTGGCAGCCCCTCTCCCGCCACGCACGCCCGCACCGCGGCCTCCAGCACGGGCACGGCCCGCACCGCGTGCACGCCCGCTTTGGGGGTGGGGGCGGTGGTGGCGGTGGCACAGTCGCCGACAGCGAAGATGGGGGCGGGAAGGCGGTCGCCGCTGGCCAGAGAGCAGGCGCACCCGGGTCCGGTGGCCAAAGAGCCGGCGGCGTCCAGGGCGAGGCCGGTGGACGCCAGCCAGGCGGGGGCGGCTGCTGGCAGGGCCAGCACGATGGCTGCGCGGGTGGCGGCGAGCGTGGCGCCGCTCGACGTGACGGCGCGCACACTGTCACCACCCTCCCCCACAAACTGAACCACCGGCCCACTGGCGTCCACGGCCACGCCCACCGCCTCCAGTTCGCGGGCCACAAGCGTGCGGCCGGCGGGCGGGGCGCCGGGCAGGAGGGTCGAGCCCGCGGCCAGGGTGACGCGCACGCCGCGGCGCCCCCGCGACGCGAGGGCGGCCGCGACTTCGCACCCCGCCGCGCCACCCCCCACGACCAGGATGGGGAGAGGGAGTGTTGTGGGCGTCGCTGCTGCCGCTGCTGCTGCGGCGTCCACCCGGGACAGCAGTGGGGCCAACCTTTCGGCCGCCCCCGCCAGCGGGCGCACACTCACAGCGCCCACGCTCTCAGCCCCTGGCGGGGGCGCCACGGCACCACCCCCCACATTGATGGACAGCACGTCGTACGGCAGGCAGGCGGAGGAGGCGAGGGTGGCGGAGGAGGACAGAGAGTTGATGGCGGTTGCCTCACCACCCACAAACGTTGCCCCCGCCGCCGTCGCCAGCGCCCGAATGTCGATGGTGGCATCGCTCGCCGTCAGCACGCCCTCGATCCAGCCCGGCAGCGCGCCCGAGTAGGGGGTGGTGGGGGTGGGGGAGACGACGGTGACCGCGGCGGGCGGGGGGAGGGGGTGGGTCGCCAGCCGGTGCAGGAGGAGGGCGTGGGCGTGGCCGCCGCCCAGGAGCAGGACGCGCATGGACGAGGTGGATGGGCGGCAGACACCAGCTGTGTGTGGCCACGTTTCACGCCCCAGGGCGTGAAGGGGCGTGAAGGGGCGAGATTGGAGGGAAAAAGCGTGTTTTTTAACTCTCGAGCGACCCCGTTCGAATTCACTCTCTTTTTCTCCTCCCGCCTCTCCCCCCGCCCCTCGCGCGACACCCCGCCGCGCGATGGCCCTCTCCCGGTCTCTGGCCCTGGTGGCCGTGTTCACCCTGCTGTCCACCGCCTCCGCCGCCTCCTCCTCCTCGTCCTCCGCGCGCGACGCGCACGCGCTGCGCGCGCCGACGTCGTTCGACTGCACCTCCGCCAGCGACCGGCTGACCGTGTGCGTCGCCAGCGGCGTCGTCCTGGTGAATGAGCGTGCGCGCTTCGAGCTGGACGTGCCGGAAAAACGCACGGTGGCGTGCGAGCTGACGCCCATCGGGCGCGGCGACGCCGACCTCGAAGTCGCGCCCCCCCCCCGGCGGCAGCGTGCGCGCCAAGACGAGTCGCGAGGTGCGTGTGTGAGTGTGGAGGCGCCTGTTTCATCCCGCCGTGCATGACGGACATGGAGGAGGGGGGCGCGTGCGTCGGGAGAAGCCACCCCCGCCACACATCGCGTGGTGTTGCCCCGCTCCCCAAACCCTCACAACCTTCCTTCCCCACTCCACAGGCCTACGGCGCCGACGTCGTCTCCTTCACCGCCGCCGAGGCCGAGGCCGCGTCGTCCGGCCCCTGGACCGTGGAAGTGCTGGGCTTTGGGGACGTGTCCGAATTTTCCCTGCGCTGTGAGTTGGGCGCCCCCACGCCTTCCACCGCGACCGACGACGTTGCCGCCCTGCGCCGCGTGGCCGCCGCCTGCTGCGCCTCCCCCGGCTCCTGCCCCTCGTTGACGGCAGCGTTGAAGGACGCGGCGGCAGGAGGCGCCGGCCCCTGCGGCGTCCCCCCCAACGAGTGCGACGCGCGCGGGCGGCTGACCGCGCTCTCGCTGTCTGGCGACGGCCTGGCCTGCCCCTTTCCCGACGCGGTGGGCGAGCTCACGTCCCTGGAAACGCTGGACCTGACTCTGAACGACCTGCATGGCGATTTTGGGAAGCACGTGGCTCCCTCCCTGGCCAAACTGACCAAACTGAGGAACCTGCACCTCGCTCTCAACCGCCTGCGCGGCGACCTGCCGTGCACCCTGTTCGACAACTCACCCTCACTCAACGTGCTGGCGGTCACGGGCAACGCGTTGTCCGGGTCTGTGCCGGGCTGTGCGGTGGCGGCGCCGATGCAAGAGTTGTACGCCTCGCGCAACGCGCTCACCGGCACCCCCCCCTCCCTCAAAGCCGCCACGACCCTCACCGTGCTCGCCCTGTCCGACCAGGCGGGGGAGGGATTGAGCGGGCCGCTTCCCGACCTGGCGCCCGCGCGGGCGCTGAAGGACGCGAGGTTTGACCGCAACTCGTTGAGTGGAGCGCTCCCGACCGACGTGCCGCCCACGCTCGCCGCGTTTGACGCCAGCCACAACGCGCTCACCGGCAAGATTCCGTCGTGGAGCGATGCCGTCAACCTGGAGGTGTTGATCCTGGACGCCAACGAGCTGGGGGGGCCGCTGCCTCCCTCCGTCGCGTCGCTCCCCTCGCTGCGCGTGCTCTCCGCCTCGTCCGCGGCGCTCTCCGGCCCCCTGCCGTCCGAGTGGGGCCCCTCCCTCGTCCGTGTCCGCCTGGCCAACAACTCACTCACCGGCCCCCTGCCTGGCGCCCTGGGTGGGTTGGATGGCCTGTCCATGCTGGACCTGGCCGACAACCAGTTGGAGGGTTCGCTCACCTCGTTTGCCGCAGCCATCGACGCCCACACCCAGGCCACCGGCGGCGCCCGGGGCGGCGCCCCCACCCCCCTGCGCTACGTCAACCTGGGAGGCAACAGGCTGAATGGCGCCGTGCCGGCCGGCCTGGCGTCGGTGGGGGCGTTGGCCCCCGGCGCGTGGGGCGCGGCGCCCGACGGGTTTCTCGTCCGCAAAACGCTCAACATCTCCCACAACGCGCTGGACGGCCCCCTGCCGGCCTGGCTGGTGACTACCCTCGCCACCTCCAAAGACGTGGCCATCGGCATGGAGGGAAACGCGTTTGCGTGCCCGCCGCGCGGGCGGTCCGTGCGCGTCGCGCGCGCGCTGCCCCGCGCGGTCGCTGCGTCCGTCGAGTGCGTGCGCGACGATGGGACGCGGGCGCCGTTGGAGGATGTGCTGGAGGTGGACGACAGCCACGCGGGGCGGGACAGGGACGACGACGATGGCAAGGAGGAGGAGGGGACGGCGTTTGTGGATTCGGAGGACGAAGATAAGGAGGAAGAAAGACACGACCACCACTCCGACGTGGATGGCGGCCGGTCGGGCCACACCAAGGTGGACCACGACGATGACGACGAGGACAAGGACGACGACAAAGACGACAAAGATGAAGACGAACACCACCACACAAAAAACACCGACGTCGACGCCAACCCCGCCCGCCCGCGCTCGCACGCGGAGCCCGCCTCCGGCCTGGCCCGCCCCGACAGCGCCGACCATGACCCCGGGTCGAGGGCTCGCGTGGATGACGCGGCGACCGCGGTGGACAGGGCGGCGGAGGCTGCTGCTGCTGCTGCTCGTGTGGCGGGCGCGGCGACAAAGCGCGGCAGTGACTCCGTCGACCCGCCCCCCTCCCACCACGGCCACAGCGCGACTGCGGCCATTGTCGTGGGCATCGCCCTCGCCGCGGCGGCCGCGGCGGCCGCAAAGTCGGGCCACCTGCCCGCCGCTCTGTCGGCTGCCTTGGCGCGCGCGCGCGCGGTTACGCCTCCCTCACCCACTGCCGCACCGCCGCCTCCACCGCCGCCATGGAGCTGGTGGACGTGGATGATGCCGCCTTCCAGCCCGACGCCGCCCTGGTGCCCAAGCTCAAGCCGGGGGATGGAGGGCGTGGCGTGGCACTGACCGCGCGCGCGGGGGGGGCCGTCGGAGGAGGGTGAAGACACGATTGGTGCCTACCGCCCCCCGTCCGAGGGGGACGACGTTGTGTAGGTGGGGATGGCGGGATGGAGAGTGTTTTTGGTTTTTATGTAAAAACACGCAGGTCACACTAAGGAAATCAAAAAAAACACGTTTTTTTCTTCTGACCCTCACCCCAAACTAACCTCACTCCCCCACAAGCCGCGTCAACACGCCCCACGCCACCCCCTGCGCCCCCGGAATGTAGGACAGCGTGTATAAAGCGAGCGCCACAATCTGGATGATGAGGAACAGCAGCGTCAGATTGAGGGACCGGAGTTTGAGGGCGGCCACAAGCGTGCCGATCAAACTCAACAGATACGTGGCTGTCGCGGCCGCCCTGTGGGGGGCCGCCATCTTCTTGACCTGGGCGGCGGGACCAACGAGAAAGGTGGTGGCGGCCAGGCCGCACAGGTTGGAGAGGGTGTAGAGGGAGGCAAACCTGCGCGGGGACACCACGACGAACAAGGTGGAGAGAGAGCCGAAGAGGAGGGCGGCGGCGAGGCAGGTGGCGGCGCCGATGATGCGCTGTGTGTGTGATGTGTGTGTGTGGGGGGGGGGGGCAAGATGGTCGGACGCGGCGGCCGTCGCCACCACCACCGCCGCGGCCCACGCTGGCGGCGGAGTGGGGGGTGGGTCGATCGGCAAGATGGTCAAGCGGAGCGGGGACGCATCGGTCGCCCCCCCCGCGCCCTGCCTCTGGGCGCTCTCCCTTTCCCTCTGCCTGAGCCCCAGGCACACCACATCACACACACAGAGATCCCATCGACCGCACGACCCCTCCCGGGCCTCTCCTCCTCTCACACACGCACCTGCGTGCGCGAAAATGTTGTCGCCTCCTGCAGCGACGCCAGCAGGCCAGTCTCCTCCTCCTCCTCCTCCTGTGGAGGTGCCATGCCGACAGCGGCACGTGCGCGGGCCCAGAGATCCATGCTGGTTTTGTTTGGGTGGATGGGGCGTCCGTTTTTTTTTTTTTTTTGAGAGTGCAAAAAACCGTCGGCGTTGTTTCTTCCCTCACTTTTCATTCACCGAATTCCGGCGTCTCCGCTCACGCACACGCCTCCAAACATGGCCGCCGACGACTCCTGGTCCCTGGACGACGCTGTGCGCCAGTCCACGGTCGCACGCCTGGCCTCCTCCCTCGTGGCCCTCGCGTTCGAACGCGGCGCCCCCCTCGACACCGCCTCTGCGCGCAACGCGGCCGCCGCCGCCGAGCGCAAGGCCTACACCACCGCCCGCGTGGAGGCGCGCACAACGACGGGGACGAGGCCGGCGGCGGAGACGCTGAGAGCGTACGCGCGGTGAGTGTGTGGATTGGGGGAGGGAAAAAAAAACACGCAGGATCGACGGCTCTTTCCGTCCCTCTTCTCTCACCCACCCTTTCCCACCCAGCAAACTGGCCGAGCTCGGCCTCGACACCGTCAAAGCCGCGGCTGCAGGCGGCGCTGTGACTGATGGCGAACCGATGGACGCAACCAGTGCTGCTCCTACCGCCCACGACGCCATTGACCTCGCGTCGACCGGCCGTGAGTTTTTAGATGCAGACGGCGCGCGCGCCGCGCTCGCCCCCCTCTTGTCCCCGGGCGCGGCCCACACGTCCGTCCGCCTGTCCACCAAATCGTTCGGCGTGGATGCGGCAGAGGTGGCGGCGGTCGCGTTGGCCAACGTGGCGTCGTCTTTGAGGCACGCCGACGTGTCCGACGTCGTGGCGGGGCGCCCCGAAGCCGACGCCCTGGCCGCCCTGCGCTCCCTGGCCGCCGCCCTCGCATCCGCATACCTGCACACCCTGGACGTCTCCGACAACGCGCTGGGGGAGAAGGGTGTGCGCGCGCTGGGGGCAGCGTTGGGGAGCCAGCCGTCGCTGCGCTCCCTGTCCTTCCGCAACGTCGGCGCGTCTGTTCACGCGTGCGCCGCCCTGGCCGACATCGTCACCGCCGCCCCCTCCCTCCGCTCCCTGGAGTTTCACAACAACATGTCGGCGTGCGAGGGGGCGGCGTCGATTGCGCGGCTGATTGGTGTGGCTCCCGAGTTGCGCTCGTTTCGCATGGCGTCGTCCCGTGTCGGCGCAGACGGGGGCACCGCCCTGGCCACCGCCCTCGCCCGCGGCACGTGCCTCGAGTCCCTGGACCTGGCAGACAACCCCCTCACGTCCGCCGTGGGGCGGTCGCTGGGCGCCGTCGTGTCCGCCCACCCCAACCTGCGGCGGTTGGTGTTGGCCGACACTGGGCTGTGCGACGCGGGCGTCGCGGCTGTCTGTGCCGCGTTGACCACCTCTGCCCCCCGCCTCGAGGAGCTCGACCTCTCCCTCAACGAGATGACGGTGGTGGGGGCGACTGCTTTGGCGTCCGCCCTGCCGTCCAAGCACCACCTGGTGAGGCTGAGCGTGCGCGAAAACGAGCTCGAAAACGCGGGCGCGAAAGCAGTCGCGCGCGGCCTCGCGACCCTGGCCGCCTCCGCCGCCGCCACGGGCGCCCCCCCCGCCCTGGCCCACATCGATGCCTGCAACAACCAGATTCGGAGGCCGGGCGCGGTGGCGTTGGCGCGCGCTGCAGCGGCTTGTGGGGGGTTGGCGTTTTTGGGCCTCGACGAAAACGAGGTGTCGGACGAGGGCGTGTCCGAGGTGACCGAAATACTGAGGGGCGTCGACAAAGCGGACGCCCTGGGCCCCATGGACGACAATGATGGCGACGGCGACGATGAGGAGAGTGAGGCGGAAGAGGAGGAAGAGGAGGGCGGTGGTGGTGGTGACGATGGTGCGGACGAGCTGGCGGCGGCGGTGGGCAAGGTGCATATTTGAGTGGGGCGTGTGCTGGTGTGTGTGTTAAAACTGTGTCGGCTGCCGCTGTCAAAAGGAGGGAGGAGGCGGACGGGAGAGTGGCAAAGAGCGACGGTCTCGCTACACAAAACACAACCACAGGCGGCTTTTCTCGTTCCCCAGCGTGTCCCTCCCGCTGCCGCGAACCATGTTCACCCTCTCCCGCCCGCCGCTGGCGTCCCGGCCCATGACACGGGTACGCAGATCGGTGGGCGAGGAGGAAAGGAGAGGGGGGGAGGAGGCGCGCGGGGCACCGCGCTGGGCGTCGGTGTCGGGGGGAGCGTGTTTTCGCCGCCCCTTTCCTGCCGCGGGCGGGGGCGGTCCCACCCTCCCGCCACTGCCTGGAGCTGCTGCCCAGCTGCACACGCTCCGGCATCGGAAGCCGAGAGCGGAGACGCGGGCGCGCGTGCGTGCGTGCGGGCTGTGCGGTTTGCCGGTCGCAAGGCGCCGTGTCGGCCCCGGAGCGGTGGGCGCCTTGCCACGCCCCCTGCCGCCCGCCTGCCGCCCCAATTCCTGCACCCTGGCGCCGCGCACACTGAGAATGCGCTTCCTGGGCGTGGAGGCAAGGGGAGACGGCATCCCCCCCGCGCGCAACAGCGTGTGCGCAAAACCATAGCGGCGGCCCTCCCTCGCCCCGTTCCCCTCTCACCCTCCCCACACCTCCACCCACCCCCAGCCCTCCCGCGCCTCCACCCACCTCGCCCGCATGAAGAAGGACATCCACCCCGACTTCCACGACGAGTCCAAAGTGTTCTGCAACGGTGAGGAGGTGATGACGGTGTCTGGCTGCAAAGAGAAGTACGTTGTTGATGTCTGGTCCGGCAACCACCCCTTCTACACGGGCGCCCTGACCGCGAATGTCAACGATGAATCCCGCATCGCCCAGTTCCAGAAAAAGTATGGGACGGGGCGGTTTGGCGCGGTGGCGCCCGTGTCGGCGGGTGGCAACACCAAGCTGGAGTACAAGGTGAAAAAGGACAAGAAGAAAAAGTGATGCGTTTTTTCTGCTGTGGGGAGCGCGCGCGTTGTGTGTGTGTGTGCCCTTGTTTCTTGCACTTCCATTCCTTTAATCCACACTTGTGTTTTTTTCTTTGTCCAAAAGCGGGGAGTGTGAGGGAGAGAAAAACAGAGCGAGAAGCAGAAAGACACCCTCTTTTTTTACACTCGTTTCTCTGCGACGTTATTTCTTGCGTGCCTCTCTCCTTCCGCCCCCCGCGATGGCGCCCGGCGTCGAGCTGACCCCGCGCCAGCCGTCTCGGCAGGCCAGCTCCCCCTCTGCCCCCGCCGCTGTCGACGATGCGCCGTCCCCTCCCCCTCCCACCACGTTTTCGCGGTTTGCCCAACAAGAGCTGCGCGGGTGGTCCCCCATCCCCACCCCCCGCGCCCTCGTCCTCTACTTCCTGGTGGTCGCCATTGCGTGCGCGGCGTTGGGAGGAGCCCTGCTGGCGGCGTCGCTGGGCGTGGTGGCCGTGACCGCGCGCTACGACGACGCGGGCACCCTCGCCGCCCTCTCCCCGTCCGCCCGGGAGGCCGCCCTGGCGGCTGCAGGCGGGACGGGGGTGCCGGTGGCCGTGAACTTGACGGTGCCGAGGGACATGAAGCCGCCGGTGAGTGTGGGAGAGAGGAGGAGAGGATCGGGACGGCGCGGGCAATGGGGACCTCCTTTTGTTCTCACCCAACCACACACCTACCCACCCCTTAGATCTACGTCTACTACCAGCTGGCCGACTTTTTCCAAAACCACAAGCGCTACGTCCGCTCCCGCGACGACAACCAGATGGGGGGCGCCCCCGCGGCCGCGCCCGCCGAAAAGTGCGCGCCGCGCCGCTTCGCCGGGCGCGAGCCGTCGGGCGGCGCCATCGTGCCGTGCGGCCTGGTGGCCGCGTCCTACTTCAATGACACGTTTACTGTGAGTCTGGATGGCGCGCCTGTGGCGATTGACGAGTCTTCCATCGCGTGGAAAAACGACGCGAAACACTTGTTCGGGTCGATCCCGCCCTCCAACTTCAATGATGAGCCAGCCACCCGCGGTGGAGGCACGATCAGCGGCCCCCTCAACCAGGACCAACACTTCATGGTGTGGATGCGCCCCGCGGCACGCCCAACTGTGACCAAGCTGTGGGGCGTCATCCGCACCCCCCTGCCCGCCGGCTCCATCGTCACCATTGCCGTCGACAACCGGTACAACACGTACGGCTTTGACGGCGCCAAATCAGTGCTGCTGACCACCAACTCGTGGGCGGGCGGGCGCAACAACTTTCTGGGGGCAGCGTACCTGGCTGCCTCCGGTCTGTCCGCCTTTGCCGCCGCCTTCTTTGCGGCCGCCAGTGCGGGGTGGTTGGGGAGGCTGTTGCGGAGGCGCAAGTTTGGGGACCCCAGCGAGTTGAGCTGGAACCGCAAGGTGGAGTGAAAAGAGAAATGAAGGGTGTGTGTGTAGTGTGTGTGTGGGGGGGGGCGTTTTTTAGATTAACACTATGTGGGCCTGTGACTCCGTTCTCCATTTTATAGAGCTGCCCGAATGGAAAATAAGAGCCAGGGCGGGAGAGTGGGGTTTTTCTCAACGTGGGCAGGTTCGAGAGAGAATGGGAGAAACACCTCTGGCTCGCGCGCACCTCCCCCAAACCCTCATTCTCCGCTTCGAAAAAAAGACGTTCCCAAAAAGTGTTGCAGCACACACGCAAAAGAAATGAAAAAAACACACACGCATGCGCTCAAGTTCACGAGTCGCTCCACACACCCTTCGCTTTTTCATCTCTCTCACACTCTCTCTCAGGCCACCGCCGCCCCCTCTGGCAGCCTTCCCGTCCGGCACAGCGCCGCCAGGTCGTCCACGATGCGGTCCAGGGCACCCTCCCACCCAGCCGCCACGGCCGCCACCGCGGCCCGCATGGCGTCCAGGTCGCCCCGCCCGCCCGGCGCCAACCACCGCGCGAGCGTGGCGGCCGCGCGCGCGGGGTCCCTCTCAAACGAGCCACACCCCCGCCCCACGACGAAGGGCACGTTGCCGGCTTCCTGGCAGGGGATGAAGCCTGTCAGCAGGAGGGGCAGGCGGGACGTGATCGCCTCTGCAATTGTGCCAGGCCCTGCTTTGGTGGCCACCACGTCCGCCGCCGCCATCCACTCCTCCATGTTGGACACGAACCCAGTCGCCACGACGCGCACACCCGGGGGCCAGGGCGAGGTGTCCAAGTCGGTCTTCAGGACGGCGTTGCGGCCGCAGACGGCCACGATTTGCAGGCCGGACGGCGGGGCCGCGGCCGCGAGTGCGCTCACAGTCGCGCGCATCCCCCCCATCCCTTCCCCTCCCCCCACGATGAGGACGGTGGGAGGCGCCGGGTCCAGTCCCAGGCGCTTGCGCACGGCGCGCTTGGACCCGGGCACCCGCCCAAACGAGGGGCGGATCGGGAGACCGTGCATCACAATTTTATCGTCCGGCACCCGCATCCTGCGCGCCCGGTCGCCACACTCCGGAGTCGGCACAAAGCAGGCGTCCACCCGCCCATCAAACCAGGTGTTGTGGCAGGTGGTCAGGTCGGTGACCACAGTCGCAAAGGGGGGCGGGGTTTTGGGCGGGGCCACGCCCGCCGCCCCCGCCCGTTTGGCGCGCCGCGCCAGCACGCTCAACGGCACCTGCTGCATCAGAGGGTGCACCGACACCACGAGGTCGGGGTCAGCGGCGTCAAAGCAGGCGGCGAGGGCGCGGTCCATGGCGGCGCCCGACAGAGCCAGCGTCGTCCGGTGCACAGCTCTCGGTTGTTGGCCATAGTAGGAGGCGCGCCACAGGGCGGAGTGTTTGACCAGAAATGTGTACGTGTTGGGCAGGGCGTTGAAGGGCCAGGGCGTGTGGTCGGACCACAGGTCGACAAAGGAAACATCAAACGCGTTGCCGTAGCGTGATTTGAACCCCGCCTTGATTGCTTCCGCCGAGGCACGGTGGCCGCCCCCCGTGTCGGACATGAGGATGAGGACGCGCTTGGCGGAGGTGTTGGAGAAGAGGACTGATGAGTTGGGTTGGGTGGGTTTGTGAGTTGTTTTGGCTCTCTTGTTTCTTTTACCCTCTCTCCTCCCCATCGCCACCACCAAACACACTCACGTCGTCGAGGGTCCAGGCTGGTCACGCTGAACGCGTGGGCGCCGCCGCAGGCGGCCAGCTGCGGGTGTGGGGGGATGCGGTGAGAATCAAGGTGTCTGTGTGGCCGAGGGGCGAGAGAAGAGCGGAAGCGGTCGCGAGGAGAGCACCGGGCTCTCGCCGCCCTCCCCCGCGCCACACACACAGCCCCTCTCATTCCTCCCTCTCATCTCCTCTCTCTCTCTCTCACACACACACACACACACACACACACACACACACACACACACACACACAAACACACACTCACCCAGACCGCCATGCCAGCCCCCGCCCCCGCCACACCGCGAAACACGCCGGTGTGCGGCGCGCGACCACCCTCGCCGTTCGCGGCCTGGCGCCGCCCTCGGCCGGCCCGAGGCGCCGCATTGGAGCCCCACGTAAACAGGCCCGCCAGAGGGGGGGTGGGTGGGGGGCGGGCCCGGGCGGAGGGGCCGGCATGCATGGTCGGCGGCGCGTTCATCGGAGCACAGCAGAGGGGAGTGGCGGACACAGGCCCCAGCGTCGGCAGGGAGACGGTGTGTGGGTCTCGGCAGCAGCAGGGCCTGGCCCCTGCCCCTGTGCCGGAGAGAGAGCAAAAGCAAAAAGCCGAGAAACAGACTGCAGCAGAAGACAAAAGGGCGAGAGACCTTACCCTTCCATCCCTCACGCGTTACCCCCAGCCGCGCCCCTATCAGCGTCGGCTGGCGCCCATTTCAGTGCCGTGCGCCCGGAATTCGCAGGCACCCTACCTGCACGCGGCGCCGCACCGGTCATGCGGCACGCGCTGCCCCCGCGCTCCGCCGCGCCCGCGCTGCCGCCGCCGCGCTTCGCGCGCCCGTCTCGCGCGCCGCGGCCCCCTCCCCACGCGACTCCGCCCCCCCACATTGAGCGCGGGGCTGGATCCGTCTCTCTGTCGGGGCGGTCGCCACCCCTCTCCCGCCGGCGAGCCGCCACCCCACCGCCATGCGCGGAAACACCGGACGCCCCCTCCCCCGACGCCGCCACCGAGCTCGTGCTAACCTTCACCCGCCGCGGCGAGGGGTGGGGCGAGGAACTTCTCCCCCGCGCCGAGCTGGTGCGCCTGCCCGTGGACCGGCACGGCCCCACGCCCGACCGGCGCTACGTCAAGCGAGTCAACGCACTCCTCGACTTCCTCGCCTCCGACGCAGTCGGCATGACCCCTGCCGAAGCATCCGCGTCCGTCGACGCCGCCACCGCGTGGCGCGTGACGGCGGGGGGGGCGCGTGCTACGGGATCGCACGCTGGTGAACAACGTCGCGCGGCGCGCGCGTGACGTGGTCGACTACCTCTCCACCGAGTGCGGCCTCCCGCCCGGCCGGTCGGGCGTCGGGGCCGCCCTGCTGGCCGCGCCCCACGCCCTGCTGACGCGGCCGACGCGGCACGACAGGTGGGACCGGCGGTTTGTGCAACTAGCAGCACATGCTGCGCGCGCAGGCCACGTGGACGTTCCCCACGACGCCGCGACAGCAGATGGAACGGGGCTACTCCCACCTTCAGCCGCAGGCCTGGGCGCCTGGTGCGCCCGCCAGAGGGCGGCGTGGCAGGCGGGCACCCTGCCCCCGGAGCGTGCCGCCGCGCTGGCGTTCGCGGGCTTTGACTTTGGGGACGTCGCCCAAGTCACGGACGCATGGGAAGCCTCCTTTGACGAACTGGTGGACGCCATGCTGGGGGCGCCCGCGGCGGCCAGTGGCGCGGCACCGACACCCGTCCCGGGCGAACCGCGCGCCACCACGCTGGCCGCCATGGGGCGCCCCTCCCTCGGCCTGTGGGTGGCGCTGCAGCGCACGTTCAAGGCGAGGGGGTTGCTGTCCCCCGCTGTGGCCAAACGGTTGGACGCGGTGGGCTTTGGGTGGTGGCCGCCGGTGGGGAGTGGTGGCGTTGGTGCCTCCCCCGCCACCGCCTCCTCCCGCCTGGCCCGCCAGCCCGACACCGCGTGGGAGGCGTCCCTGGGCTGCATCCTGCTGGCGGCTGAACGGGCGCGCGTGCGCCCCGCGCCGGACAGGCTGGGGGTGGGGGTAGGGGTGGCCACGCCCGCGGCCACCGCCGCCACCGACCTGTGGCGCCGCCTGGATGGTGCCACCCTGGCCCGCCCCCAGGCCGCCTGGTTGACCCGTCAAACAGCGTTGTGGCTGGCGCGCGCTCTGCCGCCCGAACGCTCCGCCATGCTGCGTGCGGCGGGGTGGTCGCCCGACGATCCGCTCGCCGCGCCGCGCGGGTGGCGCGCGCGCGCGCGGCGGCCGCGGCCCGCACCGCCGCCGCCGCCGAAACCGCGGGCGGCGCCCACCTGGCCCCCGCCCCCGTGCGCCGGTGGGCGCGCGCGGTGGCCGCCCTGGCGGCGGAGGGGAGGGCGCCACCGCCTGAAGTGGCGAGGGTGGTGGCTGCTGCACCCTCCCTCGCCTGGCTCGCGCGCCCGGACGCGCCCACCCGCCACCCTGCCGCCGCTGCCGCGTTGGGGCTGGTGCCGAGGCCCAACGCGGCGCGGCGGCTGCCGTCGGTGATGGCGGCGGGGTGGGAGGGGAGGGCGGACGCGCGCGTGTTGGCGCGGTTGGGGGGTGGGTGAAGGCGAGAGTGAAAACGCAGACGGCCAGTTTTTTATTGACACTGTTTCTTGATTGAGTTTTTTGTAGCTTGTTTCCTCACTCTTTCAGTGCATTTTTCTTCGGTCACTCTCAGACGCGTGGCTGCCGCGCCCCCCCCAGGGAAGGGTGTGCGTGTTTTGGAGAAATCTCTTTTCGACCTTGCGAAACACTATCTTTCGTTCCGCTGGGTTTGTACGTTGCGCGTCCGGGGGACTTGTCCCCACCCTCAAACCCTGCTCTCTCTCCAGCAACAGCAGGGCGCCAATGTCTCCCTTGGCCGCGGGCAAGGGCGGAGGCGAGCCGGTGAGTGTCGTGGCGCGTGTGCTGTGGGCGATGCCACGACGGCTTTCGAGGGGACCGTCCTCTGCCTCCCCTCTCCCCCGGCACGCCTCGCCCACACTCCACGCGCTGCGCGCGATGCACAGGTTGCGCACGCCACGGCGTTGGGCCAGGGTGCGGCCTCGCCCGCCCCCAAATCGCGGCCGCTTTTTTGCCGCGCCGGTACCACCGCGCAAACGCAGTAAAACGAGTCGCCGACCCTCACACGCTCTGCTGACCCCCCCCCTCCCCACCACCACACCTGCCCAGCCGTCCCCCGCATCCTCCTTCCCGCCCTCCCCCCAGTATACCGTGCTGGGCGGGTCGCCCCCCACCTACTCGCCGCCCTCGCTGCAGGGAGGCTACGCGCCGTCCCCCCACGCGCACGCGCCGCCACAGCCGACCTTTTTTGTGTCCGGCCCTGGCGGCGGGGCCTACCCGGTGGCGCTGCATGGTGCGTGAACATGGGACAGGGTGGTGGGTTCTGCGTCCAAAACGGTGAAGAAAAACGTGATCACACTAACACAAAAGACCACCAACACACCCTCCTTCCTCCCCACTTCCCTCCCCAGCCCCTCCCGGCTCCGCCGGCCCGCCCCTCCAGCTCGTCTACCTGCAAGCCTCCCCCTATGGCGCTCCCAACGGGGCCGCCTCCCACCACCCCCACTTCCTGTCGGCGCACGGCGGCCACCACGGCGGCGGCCAGTGGCTGCAGGCGCAGGGGTGGAGCACCGCGCGCGCGCAGCACCCGCCGCCGCCACCACCCGGCCGCCCGCCCCACCGGCGTGCAGTCAGCCTGCCCATCACAAGGCAGGATGATGTGAAACGCATGCTGCGCGCGGGTGCGGCCGCCGTGGCGGCCGCGACGGCGGTGCAGCCGCTTGACGGGGCTGTGCCGCAGCCACCGCCGCCGCAGCCGCGCGCGGCGGCCGCGTCTGCCCCCGCCTCCCCGCCGCGCCGCGGCTGCAGCTCGTTGCCGGCCGGCACATCGCGCCACCACTTGCTGGCGGCCGCCGCGGCCAGCGCTGCCGCGGCGCGCGCGGCGGCGGGGGTGAGTGCCGCCGCAGCTGCAGAGGGCGACGACGACGACGACGACATCGCCTTCCCCGGGGAAGCGGCCGCCCTGGCGTGGCGGGCGGCGGGGTGGGCGGTGCCGCACGAGGAGGCTGATGGCGACGAGGAGGAAGGCGAGGCGGCTGGCGCAGAGGAGGCGGAGGCGGAGGCAGCGCCCGCCGACGGCGACGCGGCCGCCCCCCCCCCCCCCACCCCCCCGCCCCCCCCGCGTCGCCACCATCTACGTCGGCAACCTGGCCCCGACCGTCGACGAGCTCGCCCTCATCATCCCGTTCCACTATTTTGGCCCCGTTACAGGAATCTCGATCATTCACGACAAGGTGACCAACACGTCGCGCGGCTTTGCCTTCCTCTCCTACGCGCTGCCCGCCTCCGCCGCCGCCGCCGTGGCCCGCATGAATGGGGTGACGGTGGGGGGGCCGTTTGAAGGGAGGGCGCTAAAGGTGGGGCCCAGCACGCGGGCGGCCAAGGGAGGCAAGACGGGTGACGACGACGCGGCGGCCGACGCCGACGACACGACTGCGGACGAGGCTGCCGTCGAGCCGCCCGCGCTCGCTGCTGCCGCGCCTGCTCCTGCCACGACACTGGCCGAGTGATTGGAGCAACACCCAGGCGGCTTCTTTTTGTTTCGAGACTGAACTTTCGACGCAGCCAAAAAAAAACACCCTTTCCTCCCTTGTTGTTTTTCCCCCTCTTTCCCTCCCCCGAGAGAAGTTCACAACACCTGCACGGCGGTTCCGACTCTCTCTCTCTCTTCCCTCGACTTGACTTTCCCCAAACCGTCCCCGCCTCCCTGTGGAGTCCCGCGGGCTGCCGGTCCCTCCCTCCCCTCCCTCCCTTCCTGCCGAGTCGCCCCCAAAACCCAAGGGCACCGCGTGTCCCCTCCCCTCACCACACAGGCCTCCTCCTCCTTCACACGTCCGCGTGTGATGGTGGTGGTGGCGGTTCGGGGGGAGGGCGTGGCTGCCCCTTCTTGGGGTGTGCACCGGCAACTTGCCCCCCCCCCCTCCCTCCTCTCCCCCCCACCGCGCCCTCGATCTCTGCCCTGCTGCGCAGCCTCAACGCGTGCTTTGCCCCCCCACCCCACCCCCTTGTCCCGAAATTGGTCTCGGCCTTTCCCCCCTTTCCTTTCCCCCCTTTTTTTTTTCCTTCGATCGCGCGACACCCCCTCTTCTCCACGAGAGAGGGAGACACACAAAACACGACCCCACCACCACCACCACCTGCCTTTCTGGCGTTGTTGGGACAACCTGGCACCGCGCGTTTTTGCCAGACCGGCCCGCGTGTGACTGCTTTGCTTTTTCATTCTTTGGTTTTTTACGGGAGAGAAATTTTGGGCTGGGGGGCGCCGAGACTGGCGTTCCCCCACGCCAACAGAGACACGAAAAACAAGACGGTCGTGTAAAATAAGAAAAAGTACACTACGCCCCGAGGCGCGACGCCTGGAGGGGTTGACCCTCGGTGCAACACGAAACGACGAAAGAAAAACTCAATCACACTCGCGACTCTTTCAAGCATTGGTCAAGGCAAAAGCAACCAGCGCCTCCTCCCCTCTTTCGGTTCAGAGACCCCCCCTTTCCTCCCCCCCACACCCTCCCCCCCCCCCAAAATCATGTCGGACGCCGGCGACGCCGCCCCCGCCCCCGCGCCCGTCGTTGACGCGCCCACCGACGCCGCCCCCGCCAAGGCCGTGGGCCCGCCCCCCAAGCGCCTGCCCAAGCCCGACGATGCAGCCATGAAGGCGGCGTGCGACGAGCTGGCGGCCACGATCGCGGGCAACAAACGCACGATTGCGCAGGCGAAAGCCGCGCTGGACGCGCGCGCGGAGGCCAAGAAAGCGGGCGGCTCGCCCGCGGTGCAGGCGGCCCGCGCCAAGCTGGACGCCCTGCGCGACGCGTTCAAGGCGGAGCTGGCGGCCAAGCAGGCGGCGCGGGCGGAGCTGGACGCCGCCAACGCGGCGCGCGAAAAGGCCCGCTCCGACGCGCGCGACGCGCGGGCCAAGCTGCCGTACACCACGCCCGCCGCGGTGGATGCACGCATGGCTGAGCTGGAGGTGAATGTGTGGGAAGGAGGAGGGGAGGAGAGGGAGCGTTTTGGGCGCGAGGCGTTTTTTGGCAGTCAGGATCAATGGGCGGCAATCGCGCGCGCCCGCACACGGTCTCGCCCGTCGCCCGCCCTTCTGCCCGTCCCTCTTGGCCGCCCACGCGGTGGGCGACGGCGTCCCGAGTTAGGGTCGGGCGACGCGGTGGAGCGAGACGGGGGCGGGCGGTGTGGGGCGGGAGGGAAGCTCCCAGACGCACGCCTTTCGATCGCCCACTCTCACGCGCGCGCGTCGCTGTGGCGGTTGGTCCCTCCGGTCTCGGCGCCTGGCGCGGCGGCGGCGTGTATGAGCTGCCGTGGTGGACCGCGGGTTTTGGGGCGAGAGACACGCGGCGAGAGGGGGGCCGCGGGCGCACACGGCGCAACGCGCCAAAACGACACACACGACCCCAACACTCACCCCCACTCTTCTCCCACCCCCCCCACCACACTCCACACAGTCCAAAATGCAGCACGAGTCCCTCACCCTCAACGACGAGAAAGCGTGCCTGGAGGAGCTGAAGAAGCTGCGCGCCGCGCGGCGCGCGGTGGCCGCACACGCGGCCACCGCGGGCGCCGCCGCCACCGACGACGGCGCCCGGGCCGCCCTGGTGGACAGGCTGAAAGCGGCTGACGAACGCCTGAACGCCATCAAGGCGGAGGAGGAAGCGGCGAGGGCTGAGCTGACGGCCGCCCGCGCGGCTGACGGGCAGAAGCCGGGGGAGAAGGGCAACGCGGACGTCGCGGCTCTGATTGCGTCCCGCAACGCGGCGCGCACCGCTTCGGAGGAAGCCTACAACAAGATCAAAGTCCTGCGCTCGGAGCACAAGGCGGCCATGGACGCGTGGTGGGCGTCCGAGAAGGAGTTTAGGGCGTGGCGCGCCGAGGACAAGAAAGCCAAGAACGCGCAGTGGGAGGCGGAGCGCGCGGCCAAGGACGCGGAGCGGGCCGCCCGCCACGCCGAGCTGGCGGGGGAGCCGTTCAACCGGGAGGTGGCCACGTGCGAGCAGCTGGCTGCGTACCTGGCGAGCTTGGCGGGGGGCAAGGCGGACAGGCCGGCGCCCGCGCCCGCCGCCGCCGCGACCGCCACTGCCCCCCCCCGCCGGCTTTGCCCCCGCCGTCAAGAAGGATGCCGTCGCCGACCTGGCCGCCTTCGCCGCCTGCACGACACGGGGCAAGGGCGCCCGCGCGCGCGCGGCCAGGGCGACGGCCAGGCCGGCGGGCGGGCCCGCCAAGAAAGCGGGGACGCACACGCTGGAGGTCATCGCGGCGTTTGCGTCCGTGGGGGTCGCCGTCCCCCTGGCCCCCGCGGAAGTGGCCACCGCGTCCGCAGCGCTGGAGGGCGCCAAGGCGGCCTTCCTGGCGCGCCGGGAGAAGGTGAAGGCCAACGGGGGCGTCGACCCGGACGCGCCCAAACAGGACGAGGAGAAGGCAGACGCGGCGCCCCGCAAGGGTGGCGAAACCGCCGCCACGCCCTCCACCGCGTCCCCCGCCTCCGACGGTGCGGGCGTCTCGGTGTCCATCGCGGTGGACGGGGGCGGCGTGGACGTCAAGCTGACGGAGCGCGTGTCGTCGGAGGGCGCGGCGGCGGTCAAGGCGTGAGCGCCTTTTTACTTTTTACTTTTTCCGATGCACAAACAACACGACGCTTTTTTTTTCATTCGGTTGGGCTCCCCATGCACACGTACGCACACCCTCTTTTTTTATTCGTAATTACACCGGGGGAGAGTCGGGTGTTGAGAGAGAGAGATCGTGAGGTAGGGCGTAAAAAACAAAAGAGAGAGGGAACGGGAGAGCGGCTGCGTTTTTTTTTGTTTCCTTCCCTTTTTCTTTTGCGTGTGACGCTCCCTGTGCGCCGTGTGAAACAACAACAAAAAAATATTTCACGAAGAAAAACAGAAAAAAAGCTACAAACTTTCACTCGCGCTCGCTGCCCGCGCTCTCACTGTCGCTCGAGTCTCGGCACAACCCCCCCCGCCTCACCCCCGCCCTCCGCGCCGCACGCGGCCGGGGCACGGGGGGGGGCACCCCGCCCTGCCGCCTCAGCTCGCGCTCCACGTCGGCCGCGGTGAAGGTGGCGAAGCCACCAAACGCGTCGCACCCAGAGCACCGCCCGACGCACGCGCCGTCGACAAACGACAGCAGCGCGGGCAGCACCTTCAGCCTCAGCTTGACCGCCAGGAAGGGGGCGTCCGGGGCGGGCGTGCGCAGGAAGCGGACGGACGTGTGCTTGGCGGCCAGGGTGGTGAGGTGGCGGTCGAGCAGGGCGCAGGTGGAGAAGGACGGGTGGAAAAAGTGAACCACAACACGCGCGGTGGACGTGCACGCCTCCAACACATCCCCCTCCGTCACTGTCGTCAGCGCGCCGCCCCCCGGGGAGGACGCGATGCGGGCCCGCGCCTCAGCTTCCGCGGCGAGGGCGGCCAGGCGGTCGCGGTGGAGGGCGGTGAGGTCGGGGTCGTCGACGAGCGCGTCCACGTCGAAGGACGTGGCGTCGGCGGAGGCGGCGGCGTCGGCGGTGGTTGCGGGCGCTTTCATTTCCTGTGTGGGAGAGAGGGTGAGTGCGTGTGCGTGTGTGGGTGGCCGGTCGGTCGGTCGGATAGGGGTAGGCCGAGGGGCCATCGTGTTTTTTTTGCGTTTCCCCTTCCCTCTCATCTCTCCCTCTCACCCGCTGCAAGTCGCGCGCCGCGGCCGCCATGACGTTACCGTAGGCTAGGCTGTGCATCTTGGACTTGAAGGCGTCCGGGTTCTGGGGGGGGAGGGAGGGAGGGGGGGGGGCGCAGGAGTGAGGGCCAATCGATGGGCGTGGGCGCCGCTGTCCTGCGCGCGCACACACACGCGCGCGCGGGCGTCACTCGCAGGCCGCACCATGTGCTCCATGGTGTGGGCGTGTGTGAGAGGCAGAGGCCGGCGGCAGGGGAAGAGGGAGGACGAACGCGCTGCGATGCGCGAAAAGAAAGAGAGAGTGACTTTTCCTCTTCACCTCGAGCCTCTTCCTCCCTCTCCGCCCCCCCCCCCCGCCCTTGGTTTGCGGACAATAGCACAGTGTGTGTCACTCGATTTCTTGCAAACAGCAGCGCACAATGATCTCTCCCTCTCTCTCTCTCTCCCTCTCTCTCTCTTCTACCACTTGCCCCAGTCATCCCCCGGCTCAGCCCCGGCCGACGACGCGTCTGCCGTGACGCCCGCGCCGCGGCCCGCGCCTGGCTTGGCAGGCGGTGGCGCGGCCGACCACCCGGCGTCGTCGCCGCCGTCAAACCCGCCAAAGTCGCCGCCACCGCCGCCACGAGGCGGGGAGGCGGTGGGGGCCGCCATCCAGCCCCAGTCGTCGGACGGCGGGGCGGCAGCAGACCCCGTGGCCCACCCCTGCCCGCCCCGCGGACCACCACCACCACCCCCGCCCGCCGGCTTCAACGCTCCCAAGTCCACGTCCACGCCCGCGTCCCGGGCAGCCGCCTCCACCTTGGTGGCAGCGGCAGCCACCGCGCCTTTCAGCAGGGACCAGCCGCGCGCCGCGCCCTCGCGCCCGCGCCGCGCCGCGTCGGCGACGCCCGCGTCGCGCGCAGCTTCGCGGGCGGCGGCGGCGGCGCCGCCCGCCACCGTCGTTAACGCGGCCACGCCGCGGGACAGGGCGGCGACAACGTCGTCGCCGCCCGCGCTGCCACCGGGGCGGCGTGGCCCACCCCCCCCGGGCGGCGCCGATCCAAACCCGACGTACTTGCCGCCCTGGTTGGGGGGGACGTCGTCCCGCTTGGCCGCGTTGGCGGCTTGCAGGCCGGCGAAGTAGGCGTCCTTGCCCGCGACCGAGGCGGCGACCGCGGACGGCGCAAACCCCCCCTTGCTCGCGCTCGCCAGCGCGCTGCTCGACCGCGAGTGGGGCATGGTGCCGTCGGCGCCGGCACCACGACCACCACCATCGCCCCACTCGTCCCACGAGCTCTTGCGCCCGGGACCGGAGAACGAGGCAGAGTGCGCCATGGAGCGGCGCGGCGCAGACGCGCCCCCGCCACTCCGCGCGGCCGGCGCCGCCGCCTTCACCTCGGCCGCCGACGGCGGCGTGTACGCCGGCCCCTCGGCCGCCGCTTTGATGATGTCACGGTAGATTTCGGCGGCTTTGGATGAATATTTCTGGGGGATGGTGGCCCCCTGCGGCACACCATACTCGCTCAAAAACGAGTTCAACTTGCCGTTGCCGCCCGCGGTCATGCGGGCCAACTGGTCGGGCGTCCACGCGTCCATGGTGACGGAGCGCACAAAGGAGAGGTGGACGCCGAGGCCGCGGTGCGCGCCGGAGCACTCGAGGCACATGAAGCAGCCGTAGGACACGGACGCCCAGCACGGCATGCGGGCGGAGCAGTCGACGCAGACCTGTTGTGTTGGAGTGTTGTGTGTGTGTGTGTTGGCGTTGGGCAGTCGTGCGGGCGGTGAAGGTGGGTCGCCACAGGGTTGGCGAGGCGTGCTCATTGGCGGGGCTTTCAAGCAGCGGCTCTTCTGCCTCCCCAATGCCGCCATCGCGGGTGCTCAATGAAACTGTGTCCACTGTGGCGAGCGGAGGCGGGAGCACGGAGGGCGGCGGGACGCGTCGCCACCCGCTCGTTCAACGAGGCCCGCTGTGCGCGAGGTGCGAAAGCGGGCCCACGCCCGCCCAGCCCCTCGCGCCCGCGCTTTGCCGCCACCACCAACCGCAGGGTGACACACAGCGGTGTGTGTGTGTGTGTGTGCGTGGACGAGGGGGCGAGCGGTGGCGCGCGGGGCAGGGGGCGAAGAGCCCACGCCACCAATCGCGCCCAAAAAAAAAAAAACGCGGGCGGCCTTCTCCTCCCCCTACCTTGTTGGCCGGGTCCTGCTGCAGCTGGCGCAGCACGCGCAACGCCTCGGGCGACGCCATGGTCTGTGGGGAGCGGTTGGTTAGGCGGGAGAAAGAAACGCGGTCGCGCTGTGTTTCGTTTTTTCTCTGGTTGGCGCTGCCGCGACTTCTTGTCGTCCCACCCTTCGCCGCGCTACCGCACCCGAGCTTTCGCACGCGTGCAAACACAAGTTGATACACAAAACAAGGGATCATAAACACACACAAATCAAAACAAAGTGAAACGCTCCTTTTCTAACCACCTCTCTCTCTCCCTCCTCACAACACGGGCGGCGGCTTTTGCGTCGGCAGCAGGCCAAACCGGCGCTTGCATTCGACGCGCTCGCGCGAGAACTTGTCGTCCGGGGAGAAGCGGGCAGGGTGGGCGGACGCGGTGGGGGTGCCGTCGACGTTTTTCTGTTTGTGAGAGGGAGGGTGGGTCGGTGAGCCTCCTGCATGCGACCGTCGTTCTCTTCCTCCCTGCTGCCTCGCGCCACAGCCCGCCTCGCCCTCCTCCGCCCCTCACAGCGCATGCGCACATAGTACGTGCTGGTGTGACATAGTACGTGCTGGCAGGGAGGGATGGCGGTCGCAGCGAGCGTTGTGGCCCAGACCGCCGCCCCGGCCGCCGCGGCCGCCGCATTCCGACGTCTGCCACGGGCGCTCCTGTCTCCACTCCCTCCCTGCCTATCTCTCACCTTGAGCGTGTACACCCGCTTGCCGTCCGCGTCCAGGGTGTACATGAGGTACATGATTGTTTGTGGGGGGACGAGAGAGAAACAAACGGGGCACAAGAAGAGTGGACACACTTGTTTGCTTCCTTTCCACTCTCACCTTTTTTTTTTTTCCTGCCTTGTTTCCGCCACGCCCGCCTCTGTTTCCGCTGGTCCTGCTGCCTGCCACCGTCGCCGCACAAACACCGCATGGAAGCAGGAGAAACAAAGCATGCAATAAAGAAACGAGGTTGACACGGAAAATCGAAAGAAAGAAAGAAAGAATGAAAAAAACAGGGACACAAACAAGCCCCGCACACCTCTCTTCTCTCCCACCACCACCCACCTCACGCGTCCGCCAACAAAAAGTCGGCCGGCAGCTCAATCTTTTTGCCGGCTTCAAACGCGGGCAGCCCCCGGTAGGGGCACCCCGCGCACCGGTACGCATCCCCCAGGGAGCACGACCCACAGTTTGTTTGGGGGTCGTCCAGCATGGCCTGCGTCAGGGTGGGTTTGGCGGCGGCCCCACCCGCGGCTTCAGCCTCCGCCCGGCCGCAGGAGCAGTTGGCGCACGCTTTGCGAGTGGGCGCAGTGTCGTCGCCGCAGGCCGCGGGCGCGGGGCGCGCCGCCCGCTCCGCCTCGGTCAGCAGGGCGTCGTCGTCGATGGCGGGGCCGTCGTCAGTCGCAGCCGCAGCCGCCCACGCGGCCGCGGCGGACGCCGCGGGGCGGGGGGGCAGCGCGACCGCAGCGCCCGCTGCGTGGGCGGGGGCGGCCGCACTGGCGCCGCTGGAGGTGGCGGCGGCGTCCACCAGGCCGGCCAGGACGAGGGACTTGCGCAGGGCGTCGGGCGACTGTTGTGGTAGGGAGAGAGTGGTGGTGTGTGTTGTGAGTGTGTGCTGAGCGGAAAGGGGCGCGAGTCGCGACAGCGCGGCGCGCGTGTCTGCGGAAACACACGCGCCCTGGCTCTCCCCTCCGACCTCCCCGACTCTCCCTCGGACACGCCACGGTGGGCTTGTGCAAGCCCACCGTGGCGGTGGCACCCCCCACACCACGCGGCTGTGTGCGCGCACACCCTCCCGCCCCCTCCCCCCCCCCCCCCCCCCCCCATGGCACACTCACCCCACCCTCCTCCCGCAGCTCCAGCTTGCCCCCGGGCGCCAGCGCGCCCACCAGCAGGCGCAGCAGGGGCGCGCTGTGCCCTCCCGCCGGCGCCACAGACAGCACGGCGTCGAAGAAACCGTGAGGCAGGTCGCTCGGCACAAGCGACGCGGACCGCGTCGCGACGGCGGGGAGGGTGGCGCCCGGCGTCGCGGCGGCGACATCGTCGGCCGAGGCCAGGGGGGACGCGGTGACGAGGAGGGAGCGCATAGTGTGGGTGGTGTGGGCGTGGAAAACTCGGAATGAGGAGTGAAGAGAAACACACGACGGCGTTTCTGTGCGGAGGTGAGTACCCTCCCCCCCGCGTGCGTTCGCTGCGGCGCGCACTCCAGCGCACCGATCTCTGCCTCACTCAACTCCGTGGGTGTGCGTGCGCAGCGCCCGCCGTGGCCACAGGGGACGGCACGCACCACCACCGGCCGTGACGTCGGCGCCGCGCCGTCTTTTCGCCGTGCCTCCGCCTCACCCCTTCCCCTCCTCCCCATTCCGCACAGGACAACGCGGCAGTCACTCGACAGACCCGACGCCGCGGTCGCATCCGGGAGAACAAGCAGGGAAGAAACAAAACACACACGCCTCCTTCCGCCAAATGACCGACCTGCCGCTCCCGCCCCCCCTCCCCGGCCCGCCGCCCGGCGCGCCGCCGTCGCAGGAGCTGCCACCCCCCCCGCCAGGCCCCCCTCCGGCGGGCGGGCTGCCGCCGCCCCCTCCGGGTCCACCCCCCCCTGACGCCGACGACCGGCGCGGCGACCGGCGGCGGCGGCGCTCGCCGTCGCCCCCGTTTGGCGGCCGGTCCCCACCGCGTGGCTATGGCGACGACCATGGGTATGGTGGCGGCGGCGGGAAGCGGGGCCGCATGGACCGCGACCGCAGCGACTTTCGCGGCCCGCCGCGCGGGTACGGCGGCGCCCCACCCCGCCGCAGGTCGCCTCCCCGCCGCGGCGGCCCCCCACCCCGCCACGACCACCGGGCCGGCCCCCTCCCTTTCCTCGAGTTCGCGGTGGCCCACCTGCGGGAGGATGCGGGGCCGGAGGAGGCGAGAAGGGCTTATGATGTTTACCTCGCCGACTTTTGGGGGTCGTCCGCCCGCGCCGAGTGGGAGGCGAGGCGCGGGGAGGCAGCGTTGCGGTCCCGCTTCGACCCGCGGGAGCTGGCGCCCAAGGCGGAGTCGCGGTTTGTGGCCGCGCGCAACGCGGCGGCCGCGTGGCACGCCGCGCACGCGGCGGGCGAACCTGGTGAGTCTCCTGTCGCCCCCGAGGCAGACGCAGGCGGGGAGATTGACACCAAAGAAGGCGACGCCAACGATGCCTCTGCCCGCGCGTCCCCTGAAGGCGACGACGACGGCCGCCCCGCGTCGGCGCAGGCCGCCCCCGTGCGCGCGCCGACTCGTCGCACCGTGCCCCCCGTCGCCTGGGCGCCCGACCGCGTGCTGACGGACGCCAAGCTTGCAGCGCGGCTGGTGGTCAAGCTGGACGCCGAGAAAGGGGTGGAGGACAACCCGCTGATTGTGGTGACCCTTCCCGACACCGGGGTGACCCCGCCCGACACCGGCGCGACGAGCGACGGCGAACACCTGCGCTCCGAGCCTGCACCCCCTCCCCCCCCCCCCCTCCCCACGCTCCGCGTCACGGGCGCGCGCCAAGGGGGCGACTCCCGCGGGTCCACTCGACCCCCCTGACGCCGCCCTGGCCACGTTGGACGGGCTTCTCTCGTATCTGTGGCGGGTGCACGGGGCAGACTACTACGGTGGGCGAGAGGACGTGCCAGAACTTGCCCCCCCTCCCCGCCCGGGCGGCAGGCCTCGCCAACCCATGCAGCGCACGCTGCGCCCTCCCAAACCGACGGACGGTGGCGACAACGATGCGATGGAGGAGGACAACGCGGCCGCCCCCGCCTCCCCGCGCGCTGCGGCGGCCGCCGTTGCCGCCCGCGCGGGGGGCGACCTCTTCCGCCGCCGCGTCGACGGCGCGTGGGCGGCCCGTCTGGCTTCTGACGACCCCGTGGCGGTGCGCGCGGGGACGCACAAGGTGGAGGTTGAATTATCAGCGTGGGTGGACGCTCAAATCATCAAACTGGACGACGCCAAGTGGGGCAACCGGCTGTCCTCCAAACTGTTTGTGGGGCGGGACTATGTGGTCAAACATATCCGGTCCAAGCACCCGGAAAAAGTGGAGGCGGAGCGGGAGCGGGTGAGTTTTGTGAGGGTTGGAAAAAACGTGGGTTGGTTTGTTGTTTTGGTGTCCACACTCTCACCACTCTTCTCACCACCACCACCCTTCTTCCTCTCAGATCCTGGATGACATCTACTACGACAACTTCCGCCGCGCCCGCGAGGACGAGGAACGGCGCGCCGGCTCCGCGGGCGGGCGTGGCGGCGGGGGGCGCGGCCGCGGCCGGGGCGGCCCCCCGGGCGGCCCCCCACCCTACGGCATGGGGCCCATGATGCCGCCTGGGGCCGGGTACCCGGGCATGGGCCCCATGATGGGGGGTGGTGGGCGCGGCGGGCGCGGTGGCGGGCGCGGCGGCGGGGGGCGGGGGCCGCCCCGCCCTTATGTTGATCTGGACAACCCCGCCAACCAGCGCAGCGTGCTGGACTATGGCGACTTGTGAAGAGGGAGGGTGTGCGTGTGTGTGTGTGTGTGTGGAAGTGGAAACAAGAGGTCAGGCCGAGAGTGAGAGGAGTGGTTGGCTTGGGCGCGAGAGAGAGGGGCGTCTCCCCCCCTGTTTTTTTCTTTTTCGTGTGTGTGTGTGTTTTATCTTTTGCAACGACAGGTCCACGCGCTTGAGTGCTGCGTATCAAGGAGGACACGCACGCGTCTGTGTGTGGGAGGGGACAGCGGAAGATAAAGGACACCCGAGAGCCTTTTTTTGCGCCACAACTCCGCCACACCAATTTTGGTTCCTCGCGTTATGGCACGCTGGCTCTCCTGCCTCCACGCCCCGTCGCCCACCGCCCCGCGTGGCACCAGGCCACGAGCGTCAGCTCAGGTCTCCCCTGCTCGCGGCCGTGGCGCCGTCCGCCCGCCTCGCGCCTGCCGAGCGCTGGCGCGGCGCACCGCGCTGAATGCACCGCCCTCTGCCACCGACGCGGACGCGTCCGCGTCGTCGTCGGCCACCGTGTACGTCGACAGCGATGCCGGTGATGGTGACGCGACGTCGCCACCCCCGCGTGCCGCGACCGCCGCCGACACCCCTCCCGCCGACGTGGCGCCTCCGCGCGTCTTTGCCTCCCTTCTCCCCGCCGCCTCCGTCGACGTCACCATCGAGCCCGCCCCCGGCAACGCGCGCCGCCTCTTTGCCGTGGTGGATGTCGCTGCCCCCCCCTTCGTCGTGTGGGGCGCGTTGACGGATTATGAGAGGTTGAGCGACTTCATTCCAGGGCTGGCTGAAAATCGGTGCCTCTCCCGCGGCCCCGCGCGGGCGACACTGCTGCAGGTGAGGAGTGTGTGAATGTCATAGAGAGAGACCTTGGCGTGTGTGCTGTCTCCGTGTGCTGAGCCCCCCCCTCCCCTTTTTTCCAGGTCGCCGAAAAACCGCTCGCCCTGGGTCTGCGCTTCCGCGCGCGCGTCGTGCTGGACATCCAGGAGCACGAGGAAGGACTGCCCGCATCCCTGGTGGCCGACCTGCCCGCCTCCTCGTCCGACGCGCTGGCGGGGGGTGTCGGCACGGCCGGCCTCTTCCCCTCGCCGCGCGCGGGGGCGCCCCCCCCCCCGCGGCACCCGCCCCCGCGACATCACGTTTGCGTTGATCGAGGGCGACTTTGCCGCGTTTCGGGGTGTGTGGCGCATCCAGGAAGGGGGAGGGGCGGATGATGATGATGGCGCGAGCGGGGGCGGCCCGCGCACACGCCTGGCTTACTCTCTTTATGTCCGCCCCCAGCCCTGGCTGCCCATCCACTTGATCGCCAACCGCGTTTCGGCCGACATCGCGGCCAATCTGGGGGCAGTGCGCGATTATACAGAACGCCAGTGGAAGGGCTGAGTGATTTTGTTTTTGTTTCATTTTTCATTGTCCCCCTGCGCACGCCCAACCAGAGAGAGAGAGAGAGAGAGTGATGCATTTGCGTGGCGTTGTGTGTGTGTGTTTGTGTGATTCAACCATCAGTCATGGGAGCAGACGGAAGAGAGAAAAGGGGGGGCAGTCTCCTCGACTCTCAACATAAAAACCAAAGGAAACGAAAAAAGCGCTCTCCCTCTCTGATCACACACTCTGAAAACCCTGCAATTCTCTCTTCCAGCCCTCCTCACTTGGGGTTGCGCAGCACCAGGATGACGGAATCGCCCCGCACAAACAGTTTGGGAATGAAGCGGTCGCGGTTGACGCGCCCTTTGGCCCCTTTGGGCGCCTCCGTCCACATCTCTTTCACATTCTCCAGCACCATGTTGCAGTGGCGGTCAAAGGCCTGGAGGGGTGGGAAGGTGTGGAGGGGAAGAGGGTGAGGACGGTGGTTTGGTCGGTTTTGAGGGACGCCCGGCGCATCGGCGCCCCCGGGCCGTCGTGTCCCTGCTGCGCGCAGCCTTCCTCACCGACCTTCCTCTCCCACCACACGCACGCACCTTGACGCGCGCCAGCAATTTGTGGTTGTTGCGCAAGTTGATCAGGACCTGTGTGTGAGAAAAAAAGGGGGAACGGTGGACGGCGCGAAATTTTCAGACCGCCGTGTGCGCCGCGCCGCGCCCCGCCCGCTTCCCATCTCCACCCTCTCTCTCTCACACACCTGGGAGTTGGTCTTCACCGACGTCGTCAGCACGGACAGCGGTCCCGTGCGGAACAGCTCCGCCTCGCGCGCTTCGAGCTCGTCAACGGACGGGCCGCCGGGGGCGGACGCCGCCATGTGAGGTCGGGTGGGGTGGGGGTGGGGGTGTGACCGGGCGACGGTGTGTGTGTGTGGAGGGAAGAGGCGTGTCGCACACGAAGAAAAGCCGACGTCGATTTCTGCTTGCCTCCTTGTTTTCTCTCTTCTCGCTTTTCTCTCCTTTCAGCAGAGCGTGTGTGTGTTGTTGTTTACTGTCACCACGGCAACACGCCGTCCCCCTCCACCGTCTGAAACACAAACTCACTGCCCACGCGCAACGCCAGCGCCGCGTCCACCACTGCCCTCGCCGCCTCTGCAGGCGGCGTCGGCCCCCCCCTGTGCGCCAGCGCGGTCAGCGCAGCCTCCGCCCTCTCATCGCCACCGTGCGAGTGGTAGTACGCATACATGTCGGTCGCGATGGCGCCCGGGTGCAGGACGCCGACGGCGATGCCGCGGGGGCGCAAGCGCGCGGCGAGCGCGGCGGCAGCCACGTTGGCCGCGGCCTTGCTCATCCTGTACGCCAGCATCGCGCCCTCAGACGGACCAGCCGCTGTGCGGGCGATGGATGACATCTGGGAGGAGATGAGGAGGAGCCTGGCGTCCGGTGTGAGGCAGGGTTCAGTGGCGCGGACGGCCCTGGGGGAGGGGGTGAAAAAAAAGTGATCAGAGAAGAACCAAAATACGCGTTTTCCACCAACGCCACACACACACTGGCCCTTTCCTCTTACCTCACAAAGCCGGCCGCGTTCGTCGCAAACATCGCCCCCGCCGTCCCCCCGTCAAACGACGCCAGGTCTGTTTCCTTTTTCATCACGGCCGCATTGAACAGCATCACCCCGACCCGCCTGCCTTGCAGAGCGGCCGCCAGAGCAGCCTCCCCAGCATCCGTGGCGACGTCGACGGACGGAACGGGGGTGACGCCTCGCAACGAGGTGAGCGCGTCGGGTGGTGTGTCGCCACGGACGGTGGCCAGCACGGCCCAGCCTCTGCCTGCCAGATCGGCAGCCAGGGCCAGGCCCAGGCCGCGACTGGCGCCGATGACGAGGGCGTGAGGGGCGTCAACCGCCGCCTCCATTGGGGCGCAAAGAGAGAAAAAAAAAAACCCTTGTTTTGTTTTGTGTTTCTGTGTGCCCGACAAACACACTCACCAACGCGCGCCTCTCCACCTCACGCCACCCCCATGGCCGAGTTCAACCCCACCCCCTACAAGGGCGACTCCACCGTGCCGCACGTGCCGGAGGACTGGTTCACGTCGCTGTTTGTCGGGACGCAGGTGTGTGGGGGGGGAAAGGAGGCTGTGCGCAGGCGGACAAACGGACGCAACGAGAGCACACGCGTGTGGGGGGGCGATGCGTGCAGGCGGCGGGCGGAATTGGAGTAGAGTGCGCGGCGGGTGGCCTCCCAGCTCGCTCCCCATTTTCGACGGCTCGGGTTTTGCTGTGCCGCCCCGCGCATCCCGGCGCCAAACCGCCGCTACTCCACCCCTGGTCATCAACCTGGACCTTAATGCTGCCTGCTAGATAGGATGTCGGAGCGTGGCGTGGCTTGGAGAACACGCGGCAACACGGACCCCCTCCCCCGCCTCACCCTCTTCTCCTCGACCCACCTCCCACCAGCTCGCCGTCGCCCTCACCATGTTCCCCGACCGCTTCTTCGGCCTCAACCCCCGCCCCAACCGCCTCAACCGCGACTACGCCATCTCGTGCGCCAACGAGGCCGCGATGTCGTCCCAAGCGCGGCGCGGCCGCATCCCCACCCTTGCCTTGAACAAGCCGCGCCTCACCTCCACCTCGTGGCGGTCCATGTGGGCTAAGCACCTGCATTGGAAAGCGTGGCGCGTGGACAGGCAGGGGGGTGGGTACACGCCGCGCGTGTGAGGAGGGAAGGTTGTCGGCGCGTTTTTCGACTTGTTTTTTTTTTCAGCACTTGCCTCTCTGTGAAACAAAGGATCCACTCGTTTCTTCCACACACTACCCAACTTGGAAACATCTACTGTTTGATTTTTGGATTGAGGGATAAGGGATTTGCACACACTCCTGTTTCTCTCTCGGCTGCGTTTTTTGTTTTTGTGTTTTTTGGATAACCGTCTCTCTCCCCCTCTCCCTCTCCTCACATCACGCCAGCCGCTTGGCCAGTACATGCCCCACCGCAAAGGCCAGTAGGGCCACCAGCAGCAGGGTGACCACCCCAAACCCGCCGCGCGCGCCGCCGCGCCCGCGCAGCGCGGTGTCGAGCCGCGCCTGGACGCCCGCCTTCTCGCGCTCGGCGCGAGCCAACGCGTCCCGCATGCGATCGCGCTCCCGGTACAGGGCGTCCAGGGAGGCGGCGTCGGAGCCGAAAGCGCCGCGCCCGCCCGGGGAGGGTTCATCGCCCTCCACCCCCTCCGGCACGGGGGACGGCGGCTTGGGGGGCCCCGTCAGCACGACGCGCAGCTTGTGCTGGCGCAGGTCGCGCGCTTTGCCGGGTTCGAACAGGTCGGCGGGGGGGGCGCCGTCGGGGGCGGACCGCGCGTCGGAGGGCAGCTTGACACACTGCACCAAGAACTTGTCCCGGCAGTCGGCGAGGGAGGGGGGGTACTCGCGCTGGGCCTGCATGATTACCTGTTGTGGCGTGTGTGTGTGTGTGTGTGTGCGTGGTGTGGTGAGAGGGTGCGTCGTGGAAGCAGCGGGGGTTCTTCCGTGCGGTGCTGTGTTGTTCGCGCCTCCCTCCTGCGCCCCGGCGGCACCCAATGATTCCCCAGCCCCAGACCAACGCTCTGGGCTCTGCTGACCGTGCTGCGTGGGCATGTAGAGCGAGCCGCCGTGGACAAGGCGCGGGGAGGGCTTGCTCTGCGCCCCTCGACGCGCGATGCGTTTTTTATTTTCCGCTCCCCTCTCGCCCGCCCCGCAGGGCCAGCCTCGGCCGACCCACTGTTGCACGCTCCACAGCGAGCATCGTGCAGCCAGAGAGGGGCACGGTCGCCCGAGGCGGAGGGCAGCAAGCAGGACCGGCCGAGCAGGAAAAAGCACCGGCCCCATCGCGCGCGCGCTGGATTGCTCGCCGGGGGGGAACCACGCCCCGCCCGCCCTGCCGCGCCCACGCGCCGCGCAGCACGCCGCGTGGCGCCGTGTGGGCATTGCTGCCAGCCATGAGCGTGCACGCGCCGAGGCCCCCCACACGCACACACCGAACACCCCTCCCACCAACTCTCACCTGCACGTCCTTGGTCGCCCCCGGCTCCACCACGCCCGACGACGGGCGCACGCAGTACTTCTTGGGACTGGTCGTCTTCACCTTGAACGCGACCCTCGCCCCCGTCGGGTTGCGCAGGGTGAGGGTGGCCGGGATGTTGCGCTTGAGCTCAAACTTGAAGGCGAGCTCGGTGGAGGGGGAGAGCTGGAGGAGCTCGCCGGTGGCCATGGTGTGGTGTGTGGGTGTGGGTGTGGGTGTGGTTGAAAGAAGTATGTGTGAACAGCGCGCCCGCGCGCTGGGTAGGGGAGGAAAAGGGTGGTCGAGAGTGAAAGGCACTGGCTCGCGCTCGCGTTTCGTTTTCTCTTTGCTTCACACCCACTCGCGCCCCCATCGCGTGTGTGCGAGGAGGCACTCTCTCTCTCTCAACCCCGCGCTTTCACGTGCGTTTTTCGAACCGCTCGTCGCGGCGCTCTGCCCGTCTGCACAAACGCTTCCACAGACACGTTTTTGTTTAAAGCGTTCAACGTGCACCGCCCCCACCAGGTCGACCCCCGCCCCGTCGCCGTAGACGATGGCCTTTATGCTGGCCAGCACGAAGTCGGATAGCAAATCCAACTCGACGGCCACGATCGAGGCCGCAACGGTGGTGACGTCGTCGCCCGCGCCTGCGTGCGCGCGCGCCGCCGCAAACACGGCCAGAATGATCACCCGGAAGGAAGGGTCCATGCCGGGGGCGAGCATGATGCGGTAGTATTCAGCCGCGCGGTCCAACTGCAGCTGTTATTCTCGGTGGTCAGCCAAACAACGCGTTTCTGCTTTCTCTCTCGCCCGCGCTGAGAGAGAACGCGCGCACGCTGGTCGGCACATCAGCCGTCGGGTGCAGCCGACCCCTCCCCACCCTCGGCCCCCATACCCCGTGTGCACACGCTTGAGACACACCTGCAAGAGTGGTGAGCGTGTGGTGTTGAGGGAGGGAGGTGGGAGGGAGACAAAGAGCGAAAAGTGAAAATGGGGTGTGACAGCCGACTCGAGTTTTTAACGCACAGAGTTCGTCGTCGAAACCGCGCTCCTGCCCGACGCCTTTGACTGCGCCTCCCCCGACGTCGCCCTGGACCTGGCGGCCTTGCTGAGCGGGGGTGGTGCCACCTGCCCGCCCTCGCCGGCCGGCCGCGCGCGCGCGCGCGTGCGTGCGCGCAGCCGCTCTGCTGCCTGTTCGCCGTCCACATGGCCTACTGCGGCGACGCCGGTCTCGTGACGGAGGGCACGTCCGACCTCGTGCTCATGTCGTGCACCGCCCCCGTGCACGCGTGCGGCGACTGCTTCCGCGTGCGCGGCGGCGGCGGCACGCGCGTCGCGTCGTTCGCCGCACTGCCCGGGGCAACCGCCACGTACCAGCTGGGGGTGACGTGGGACGCGGGGTACCGGGGCAGCTGGTGGTGGACGCCGGTTCGGCGCGGTGTGTGTGTGGTGTGGTAGGGAGAGAGGACGGGAAGTGTGCAGGCAGGAGGCTGGCCTCACCTTATCCCTTCCCCCAACCCTCCACTACCCCAGCTCCTCGGGCGCGTGCGAGCTGACGCTGGACGCGCCCGAGTGCGGCTTCGACACGCCCGCCTCCGTAGAGCCGCTGACGTTCACGATCAAGGACGACGTGCCGGTGCGTGTGGGGTTTGGGGGATGCGGAAAGAGAGTGAACGGTGAAAAAAAAACACGGAGCAAAGAAAACACACACACAAAAAAAAGGCTTCAACATGGCGACCGCGTCGAGTCCGCCCCCCGCCCTGGACCCGGGCGCCCCCCCCCCGCCGCCCGGCGGGGAGGCGCCCCCCCCCGCCCCGTCGCCCGACGCGCCGGGCGGTGGCGAGTGCGCGGTGCCGGGAGCCGGCAAGCCCGTCAGCGCGGCCGACATTCAGGTGAGTGGGCAGCAGGAGAGGGTGCGAGCGTCTTGTGTGGTGGTGTGGGGAGGAGAGAGAGGCGGGGAGGCGGGGCGGCGGGCGGGGGACACACCCTGCCAGCCAAAACTCGCAATTTCGCTGCCCGCGCAGAAACCTCACCCTATCCGTTTGACCCCCAACCTCTCCCCCCACAGACCGTGCAAAACCTGATTGAACGCTGCCTCCAGCTCTACATGTCCCAGCGTGAAGCCGTGTTCACGCTGCAGGCACGCGCCAGAGTGGACCCCTCCTTCACCGCGCTCGTGTGGGCCAAGCTGGAAGCCCAAAACGCGCCCTTTTTCCGTGCTTACTACACCCGCCTCAAACTCAAAGACCAGATCGTGCTGTTCAACCACCTGCTGGAGCAGCAGGTGGCGGTGGCTGCCGCGAGGGTAGGGGGTGGGGGCGAGTGGCCGGGCGGTGGTGATGGCGGCGCGCTCGGCAACGGCGACGGCGGCGACCGCGGCGACGGCCTCGCCGCGCCGCCGCCGCCGCCCCCCGCTGGCTTCGGGGGCGGAGGCCTGCCCCGCCCCCCCTCCACCGCGTCCCTGGGCGAGCTGGACCTGGCGGTGGAGCTGGCGGCAGCGGCCGCTGCGCGCGGCGGCGGCGGCGGCGGCGGCGGCGCAGGCAGCGGCGCGGCCACGCCGCAAGGCCTGCCCCGCAACTTTTCGTTGTCCGACCTGGCGTTTGACGTGGGCGGGGATGGGGACAGCGTGACGTGAGAGGGTTTTGGGGTGGGTTCAGTGAGGGTTAGAACTTGTTTTTTGGATCGGCTTCCCTTTCATTTTCTGTGATTTGCGCAGCAAAAAACTTTTTCGTTGAAAAAAACAATGCTCACAGTGTTGGTTTAAAACACGCACACACACACACACTCTCACTCCGCGCGAAAAACACACACCTTCCCTCTCCTCAAAACGGGCGCGTCGGCGTGGCGGGCGCCGACCCCCACACGTCGCGCCGAAACAGGACCGCCCCCGCGCCGCCGCCATCCACCAGCGTCTCCTCCGTCCCCGCCAGCTCGTCTTCGCCGTCGGCGTAGGCGTCGCCATCATCGTCGCTGGAGGAGGAGCTGGCGGGGCCGGTGAGGAGGGGGCCCTCCCCGCCGCCGGGCAGCGTGCCAAAGCGCGGGGCGCCGGCGACGGCGCCACCCCCGCGCGGCGGCCGCCGCCGCGCGGTCGGCCTCGCGGGCACCCGCTCCACCCGCGCCCCAGGCGCCAGGGCAGCCAGTTCATCCTCCGTGGGCACGGCGACGACTCTGTTGGCGCCGGGCTGCCACGCCACGATGGCCATCCGCCGCGCGACCACTGCGGGCGGCGCGGCCGATCCACCGTCTTCATCCTCCTCCGTCCTGTACGTGTACTCCACCACGCCCTCTGCGTCGGGCGACGTGTGCGTCGTCCAGTCTTGTTCCTCTAAAATCACATACTTGTATTCGACCCGCGCACCCGCAGGCAGCAACACGTCGGCCGTCCACACATCTCCTTTCGCCCACGCCATGGGGGCGCGCGCGATGGACAGAAAGGACCAGCCCAGTGGGGCGGAGGAGCCGCCGACGCAGAGCATCTGGCGGCTGGAGGTGGGTAGGGTGGGGGGTTGGTGGAAAAGGGAGAAACGACGCCCGAGGGTGGGGGCGCGGCCCTGCTTGGCGTGTGGCTCTCTGCCTCTCCCGATTACTCCCCTCCACACATCACACAACTCTCACCTGTGCACCCTGTACTCCACCGACAGCCGCACCCGCACCAGGGGCGGCTCCCCGCGCGCGACGCGGTCGCCGCGGTCGGGCGTGCGGTCTCGCTGCACCGGGGTCAGGGGGCCCAGGGGCTGGCCACCCGCGGGAGGACCGCCCCCCGCGCGAGGGGGCAGGGGGCGAGCCCGGCGCGGCGTGCGCGGGGGGGCGAGGAGGTCGGGCGCGGCGCGGGCTGGGGCGAGCCGCGGCGCGCCCATTGTTGTGGTGTGAGAGGGTCGCGGCACGGGGATGGGAGGCCAACGAAAACCGTGCGAGTGACGATTTGAGCCGGGGAGGCGAAAAGGGGGCGCCCGGGGGTGGGAGGGCTTGTTGCTGGCGCTGCGCGTAACGCTCGCTCTTCACTGTGCGGCTGTCGTCGTTTTCAACCCGTCGCCCGCGTCTCTATCTTCCTTCTGCGCGTTCGTTTCCTCACACACACACTACTCCTGATCACCGCCCTCGCCTCACCAGCCCCCTCCCCCGCCGCCTGCCAAACAACACGCGGTCCAGGTCGCCCGCCAGCGCGTCGGCTGCGTCGGCGTCGCCACCCCCCGCCTCTCGATAGCGCCCCCCCCCCCCCCCTCACCCCCAGCGCGGCCGCCAGGTCGGCGCGAGACACTCCGTGCACGTCTGTCGCGTGGGCCGCGCGCGCAGCGACAGAGGTGAAGGGCGGGTGGCCGCAGCCGGGCAGGGGGCAGGAGAACACAGCATCGCCACGTGCCGCCCTCGCGGCAAAAAAGGCGTCGTGCGCTTCCTCCACGTGAGCGAAGAGCAGGGCAGCAGTCGCCAAGTGGCGGCCGCAGGTGGCGCACGTGTGGGCGTGGGTCAGGGGGGCGGGCAGGGCGGCCGCTGCCGTCGCGGCCGCAGCGGCTGCGGCGGGCTGTGCCGCTGCCGCCGCCGCGGCCGCGGCTTCGCGAGCTGCGTCGCCGTCGGCAAACAACAGGTCGTCAGGTTTCAACGCCCGCCTCCCCGTCATTGGGACCCTCCGCTCGCTGCAGCCGCAGCCGCGGTCGCAGCGCTCAGCGCAGCCCTCGCTGCCCCCCTCGGCCCAGCCCCCCGTTGCGCGGCTCGCGCGGCAGCCACGTCCAGCCCGTCTTCCGCAGCCGTGCAGGCGGCGTGCAGCTTGGCCAGGGCGTCGGTGAAGCGGGCGGCCGCCGCGTCGCGCGCGGCCGCGTCGGCCGCGTCGGACAGGGCTTCCGCGGCGGCGGCGGACGCTTGCAGAAAGTCCTGGTGTGTGGTGTGTGTGTGTGTGTGTGCGTGTGTGTGTGTGTGGAGTGTCGGGGAGAGCGAGGGGCGCGCGTCGTTCGTCGCTGCTTTCTTTGTCTCCACGCACCTCCACTTCTTGCGCCAGCTGGCCCAGCATGTGTGGGTCACACAGACGGCGCGTGGAGGAAGGGGTGGGGGCGCGCGCGGGGGTGCAAAAGAATGGGGAAAAAGAGAGTGAAAAAGAAAACACAACTCGGCAGAGCCCAGCTGTGTTTCACGCTCCCCGCGCCCCAATCCAACATGTCCAAAACCGGGCGCAGCGAGGCCGCCGCCCTGGCCAGCCTGCTGGCTGTGTCCCTGGAGGCTGGTGGCGGGGATGGGCTGCTGCACCTGCCGGAGTTGGCGACGGTGAGCGAGGGAGGGGAGGCATTGATTTTTCCTCACTCCAATCGACGCAGGGTGGGGTGTCCCCCGTCCCCCCGACCCTCCCTCTCTCTCACCACACCACACACACACACAAACCCACACACAGGAGCTCGCCACTGAGCGCGCCCCCGACCCGGCCCGCCCCCTGACCCAAGACGTGGCGGACCGCGCGATCGTGGCCGCGCTCGGCCGCGCCACCCGCCCCCCCCTCTTCTACCTGGCCACCGTCTACGGCGCCGCCGACGCCGCCTCCCGCCGCTGCAGTGGGGTTGGTGCCAGCGGTGATGCCGCGTGGACCGACCTGTTGGCCGGCGTCAAAGAGTTGGCGGTGTCCTACTCGGGCGTCTCGCTCTTTCTCGGCGCGTTCCCCGACGTTCCCGCCTCCCACCCCGCCCACGGCCGGGGCCACCTGGCCATCCTGGACATGGCGGACGCGGCAGCCGCCGCCGCGGATGGAGGGCTGGCGGGCGGCGTGCCTCCGTTGACGGGGGCCGCCGCGTGTGCGCCGCCCCTCCCCCCCGGTCTCTGGGACGCCTTCTGCGCGCGCTGGGCGGGCGACGGCCTGGACGACACCGTGGCCACCCTCGCCCAAGAGCTCGCCCGTCGGGCGAGCGCCGAGTCAGCGCTGGGGAGGTGGCAACCCCTGGCGCGCGCGTTTTTGATGCTGGCCACCCCCCCCCGCCTCTGCCACCTCGCTCGTCGACCACGCGCGCTGGCTCCCCCCCCCCCTCTGCCACTGGGCGCGCCGCCCAGACCGGCACCCTGCTGGGGCCGTTGTTTGGCGTGTCCATCGTGCCCGACAGGGCGGCCCCCAACTCGGCCGCGACACGGGACCTGCTGGAGTGTGTGCGTCGCCTCGCGTCGCCGGAGACCGCCGACGGCGCGACCGCCGACCTGCGCCGCGCGGCTGCCTCCCTCCACGCCGCCCTGCACGCCATCATCATGGCCCTGCTGCGGGGGCCGGCCCCCGTCAAGGAGGCCACGTGCGCCTGGGTCGCGGCCTGCCTGAACGCCAACAGTGAGCGTGGCAAGTTGGTGCCCGACGACTCGGTCGCCGCGTCGGTCGGGTTTGGCCTCAACCTGCACGCCGTCCTCCTCCGCGTCGCCGCCCCGTTTGCCGACCCGGCCCCCACCGGCAGGGCCTGGGGCAAAGTGAGAGCTGCTTATCTGGCGGATGGCGCGGTGTCGTTTGACCGAGACACCCGGCTGGCGGCTGACGAGGCTGCCACGGCCGAGTGGACCAAAACCGCGGGTGCGGCGCGTGGCCCCTCCCCCCCTCCCCACCACTTTGTCAACTTTGCGTTTTGGGCCACCCTCAAAGCCTCCATGTATGGCGCCTCCGCCGCACTCGCAGAAATGCAGACGCTGGGGCACCGCGCGCGGCACGCGGCGTCCGCGGCGCGCGCTCTGGGCGCGCAGGCGGCCGCCGCGGCGGGCACGCCTGCCGGCGCCACGCACGCCGCCCACGCAGAAGAAGCTCGCGCTGCTGCCTCCTCCATGCGCCTGTTTGCGGTGGTGCTGGCGGTGGCGGCGCGCGACCCCGGGGTCGCGGCCAACGCGGCGTGCTTTGCGCGGCTGCAGGCGGCGTGGGCGCTGCGGGCGGCGGTGGGTGTCGCTGAGACCGCCGACCCGCCCCCACCCACCGTGCTGCCGCTGCCCACCCCCCCGCCCACCGCCTGGACCATTCTCCCAGAGTCCCTGCTGACCTCGCTGGCAGACGTGCTGACCCTGGCGCCCCCCGCCACGTTTGACGGCCCGGCCGGCGCGGCCGCCGCGGCCGACGTCGCACGCGCCGCGGTCGTCTTCATCGCGTCCCCCGCCCACGTGCGCAACCCCTATGTGCGCTCTCAACTGCTGGGCCTGCTGCACGGGTGGCTGGGGGCGGGGGCAGTGAGTGGTGATGACGACGACGGCATGAGTGCACAGCCCGCTGCGTCACCTGCCGCTGCTGCGCTCGACGGCGACGCCCTCTCCCGCGGCCACCTCGTCCGCTCCCTCCTCCTGCTGTACGCCGACATCGAGTCCACATCCCGGGACACCTCCGCCGCCGGCGAAAAGTATGGGGGCCGCCTGCACATTACCCAGGTGCTGGCGCGCCTGTGGCGCGCGCCGCCCCACAGGGAGGCGTGGCTTGCCGCCGCCTCGCTCGAAGCGTCTGGCCCCGACTCCCTGTACGGCCGCTTCATGCACTTCCTGCTACAGGATGCCACCTACCTGCTGGACGAGGCCATGGCCAAGCTGAGGGTGGTGAGTGCGGCTGAACGCGCACGCGCCGACACGGCTGCCTGGGCGTCCCGCGCCGACCGCGACGACGTCGACGCGGCCGCGTCCTCCGCCGCCGACATGATCCCAGGCGCCCTGGACTTGGCCTCCGCTGCCGTCGACCTCATGCGCTACTCTACGGTGCCTGCCGCGGGTGCAGCGCCGTGGCTGGGGGCGGCGATGGTCGACCGCACAGCCGCGGCACTCGACTACTTTTTGGCTCTCCTCGTCGGCTCCTCCCGGTCCAAGCTCAAGGTGGCGGACCCCGCGTCCCTGCACTGGGACCCGAAAGGGTTGTTGGCGGCATTGGCGGGGGTGTATGTCAACCTGTGGCGTGCTTCGGTGGGTGGTGGTGGTGGTGACGCCACCACCACCACCACCAACCCGCTCGCCGCCGCCATTGCCGCCGACGACCGCTCCTACGGCTCTACGCCCGGCCTCTTCACGGAGGCCGCCTCCATTGTGCGTGCCCTGGGGCTGCTGCCTCCCGCTGATGCTGATTCACTCGACGCGCTCGCAGCGGCCGCCGCCACCGCCGCCGCGGTGGCCGCCTCCATCGACGAGTCGGACGCGCCCGACGAGTTTGTGTGTGGGCTGCTGTCTACGGTGATGGCGGACCCCGTGCGGTTGCCAGGGAGTGGGACGGTGGTGGACAGGGCGGCTGCCGAGCGCGCGCTTGTCTCTGCCCCCATCGACCCTTTCACCCGCACCCCGCTCACGAGGGACCAGCTGGTGGCGCTGCCCGAGCTGAGGGCGCGGATCGAGTCGTGGCGGGCGAGCAAGGGGGCGGGTGGGTGAGGCGAAGGAAGTGGAGGGTGGGAGTGGGGGGGGTAGGGAGGAGCATGAACAAGGGTCAGGGTTTTGGCTGCGTGTGTATGCGTGTGTGTGTGCACGCGTGTGTGTGTCAACGAAGACTCCTGGAAGAGAGCAGCAAGCAGCCACAGAGCTCGGGCCGGCGGGGGGCAAACAGGAGGGGGAGGTCGGGCGCGTTTTGAAGTTGGGGTGGGGCGGCGCGTGCACACCCCTCTTCCTTTCATCCGACTCGCCCCCGCGCACCACCCTCCCCACCCTCATCCACCCTCGCGCGCACGAATGCGTGGTGGTCACGCGCAGCTGCCGGCCTGCCGGCCGGCGCGCGCGCCTCCCCGCGCACCGCGAGCGAGCGCGGTGGGCGACCCCCCCCCCCCGCCGCGCGTCGCCGCCCCCGTGCCGGCCGCCGCCCCCTCCTCCCCACCACCGCGACGCCGTGGCGCGCGCGGCCGGCACGCACGGCACCGCCCCCGTGGCGGGGGAGCGGGAGGCCGCGTCCGACGACGAGCAGAGCGCCGCGCTGCAGCAGCGGCGCGCGCTGCTCGAGGGCGCGCTGGCGGCCACGGTGGAAGCTCAGGTGGGTGTGGTGAGGATGAGTAGGTGGCGTGCGGGGGTGTGGGAGGGCGGGAGGGAGGGGAGGGCGGGGCGCGGGGGGCGGGCGCCAAAAAACGCGACCCCTAATTGGGTGCAGGCGCGCGGATACGCCCGCTCCCCCGCCTCCTCACCGCCTCGGGCCCACCGCACCGCCCTCGCGCGGACGCTGTTCAGTGCGTGCGCGCGCGATGGGGGGGTGGAAGCTGGGCGTGGGCCCCGGCGACCTCGCCATCCGCCGCGACGCGCCGCCCTCTGCCACGCGAGGACGGACGGGCGTTTCGCGACATTCGCTCACCGCCTCCCAACCACCCCACACAGGCCGCCGCCGCCGCCGCCGAAGCCGCCGCCGAAGCCCTGGCCGCGCGCGCCTCGTCCGAGGCCGCCGCCTCCACCTCCAAAGCGAGGCCGGGGCGCCCGCGCAACGATGGCCTGCCGTCCACGCCGCGCCCGCGCGGGCGGCCGCGGTCAGCCACCTCCACCGCGCCCTCCCGCAGCAAGGCCGCCAAAGCGGCGGCTGCAGCCGTGGCCGCCGCTGCGGCGCCAGACGAGACGGCGGCCACGCCGCCGTCGCGCGCGCGCGCGCGGCCGCGTCGCGTCGCGCAGAGGCGGGGCGGCCCCGGCGCCGCCGCACGGCCACCGCCGCCACAGCAGCAGACGCCACGTCATCTCCCAAGTCGTCGAAAGCCACCAAGGCGGCGCGCCTGGGCGGCCCCCCCCCCCCTGCCCGACCCGCTGTCGCTGTATACCTTTCGCTCCGCCGCCCTGGCAGCCGCCCCCCCTCCCAGTGCCGTCGGCTCAGAGGAGGCTGCCGACCTGGCCCTGCTGCGCAAGCTGGACGCGGGCCTGCGGCGGGGCCGGGACGCGGTGCGTGCCGCTCAATCCGCGGGCGTGGGAGACCCAGTCTCCGCCTTCATCAAGGCGCTGGGGCACACCGCCGTCCTGTCCCGGGAGGCGGAGACCCGCCTGGGCGACATCATCTACAAGGGAATTCGTGTCGCGTCCGCGGGGGACGACCTGGCGGCCAAGCTGGGGAGGGCGCCCACGTCGGATGAAGTCGCTGAATCCGTCGGCCTCGCGGACGCCACCCACCTCGCCCTGTTGCTGGGCAACCGGGTGGCAGCCACCGACCTGCTGGCCCAGTACAACCTGCGTTTGGTTGTGCACGCCGCCAAGAGGTACAAAGACTTGGGGCACGAACTCCCAGATTTAATCGCGGAGGGTGTCGTCGGCCTGCTGCGCGCCATCGACAAGTTTGACGGGCAGCGTGGCCACAAGTTCTCCACGTACGCCATGTGGTGGATTCGGCAGGCTGTGACGCGCTCCATCTCGGAGCAGTCGCGCATGGTGCGCCTGCCCGTTCACATCTATGAAGCGGTCGCCAAAATCCGCCGCGCCAAGCGCGACCTGGTGGAGGAAGCCGACGGCACCACCCCGGGCGGCTCCTCCATCGATGCCACCGACCCCATGTCGTCCGCCGTGGACGCTGAAGTGACGGCCGCCGTCGCACTGAGGACTGGGATTGCGATCGACAAAGTCGTCCAGTACGTGGCCGCCTCCCGCCCCGCCGCCTCCATCGATGTGCCGCTGACGTCGTCGACTGTGGGTCTCCCCGACGACCCGTTTGACAACATCGGTGACCTGATCGAGTGCCCCGCCGCCGACGCTGTGGACGACGCGCGCGCCGTTGGCGACCGTGTCGGCGTCCTGCGCGCCCACCTGGACGGCGTGCTGGCCTCCCTTCCCCCCCGCGAACGCAACGTGCTGCGCATGCGGTATGGGCTGGGGGCGCCGGATGGGAGGACGATGACGCTGTCTGACATTTCGGCGGCTTATGGCGTGACGACGGAGCGCATCAGGCAGATCGAAGATTCTGGCCTGCGCCGCCTGCGCGACCCCGCGCGGGCGGCAGGGGTCAGGCGGGTGGCGGACATGATGGCGGAGGGGGATGTTTGATTATTCGGGAGGGTTTGTAGTTTTCAAAAACACGAAAAAAAAAACGTGTTACCGTCCCAACACACGCCCCGCGAGCGAGAGCCGTCGCGGTTCTCTTCCTCACCTCGCCTCTCTCTCTCCCCCCCGCGCGCGCCCCTCCACATGCGGGCCCTGTCGCGCATTGCGCGCCTGCGCCCCCTGGCCGCCCGCCCCCGGCCCGGCCCGCCGCCGCTGTTGAGGCGCGGCCGCGCGTCGGCCAGCACGTGAGTTGTTTTGTTTTTTGTGTGTGGGGGGGGGGGGGCTGTGTGCACCCACGCGTCCTGCCGAGCGTTGCCTCGACGCACACGAGCCACTATGGCATCACTGCTTCGTGTCGACGCAAGGCACGGGGCGCGAGCCCGCGGTGAGGCAGCAAATTGCACGTGTTTTTTCTTTCACTCACCCTCGCTTGCCCTCCTCTTCCCACCCCACAGCACCGACACACCGCCCGCCCCCCTTGCCGGCAAGCCGCGGGAGCGAGGCGTGAAGAAGAGCGCCTCCCCCGCTCCCTCCACCTCGTCCGAGGCGGAGGTGCGCGCCCTGCGCGCGGCCAAGGCGGAGGAAGTGAGAGCGTCTGGCGGCAACCCATACGCGTTTTCCTTCCCCCGCACCCACACCGCGGCCGCCCTGGCGGCCGAACACATGGCCCTGCCCGCAGGCGAAACCGCCGACCTAGGGGGTGCCTCCGTGGCCGTCGCGGGGCGCGTCCTCGCACGCCGCGTCATGGGCAAGCTCGCCTTCATCCGCCTGGCGGACGCGTCGGGCGACGTCCAACTCTACATCGACCGCGCCATCCTGGACGGCGCGGCTGGGGAGGGCGCCTTTGCCCGCGTCAAAGCCCTGGTCGACGTGGGCGACATCGTGGGCGCGTCGGGCGGCGTCAAACGCACGGACAAGGGCGAACTGTCGGTCGTCGCTGAATCCGTCTCCATCCTCACCAAAGCCCTGCGCCCCCTGCCCGACAAGTGGCACGGCCTGGCCGACGTGGAGAAGCGGTACCGCCAGCGCTACGTCGACATGATCGTGACGCCCGGGGTGAGGGAGACGCTGGCGGCACGTGCCGCGATGATGCGCGCGCTGCGCACCTCGCTCGACGACCGCGGCTTCATCGAGGTGGAGACCCCCATTCTCGAGGCTGCTGCCGGGGGTGCCGACGCCCGCCCCTTTGTCACCTACCACAATGCACTGGGCCAACCGTTCGCGTTGCGCATCGCCACCGAACTCCACCTCAAGCGGTGTGTGGTGGGTGGCTTCGAGCGCGTGTACGAAATTGGGCGCATCTTTCGCAACGAGGGCGTGTCCACCCGCCACAACCCCGAATTCACGTCGGTGGAGCTGTACCAAGCCTATGCTGATGTGCACGACATGATGGAGTTGACGGAGGCGTTGATTCGGGATGCCGCGATCGCGGTAAATGGGGGGACTGAGATTTCGTACCAGGGCGCGGCGCTCGACCTGGGCGCCCCGTTTGCGAGGGCGTCCATGGCGGCGCTGGTGGCGGGTGCGACTGGGGTGGACTTTGAGGGGGACGACCTGTCGCGGCCGGCCACTGTCGCCGACCGGGAGGCGGCCGCGACAGCGCTGCGGGCGGCGGGCGCGGCGCGCGGCGCGGTGGCGGCCACCTCCACCGCCCCCTGCGTCGGCACCCTGCTCGCCACCCTGTTTGAGGAGGTGGTGGAGCCCACCCTCATGCAGCCCACGTTTGTGCTGGACCACCCGGCGTCGGTGTCCCCCCTGGCCAAACCGCACCGGAGTGTGGCGGGGGCGGCCGAGCGGTTTGAACTCTACATCGCGGGACGCGAGCTGGCCAACGCGTACACCGAGGCGACGGACCCGCTCGACCAACGCGCCAAGCTGGAGGCCCAGATTGTGAAGCACAAGGCGGCGCAACAGGCGGCAGCAGCGGGCGGGGGTGGTGACGCGGACGATGATGAAGACTACGACGTCTCCCTCGACGAAGACTTTCTCACCGCCCTCGAGCACGGCCTCCCCCCCACCGGGGGCATGGGCATGGGGCTGGATAGGCTGGCCATGCTGCTGACGGACAAGGCCAGCATTCGGGACGTGCTGGCGTTTCCCCTGCTCAAGCGCAAACCGGTGAAAGAGAGGGAGGAAGGGGAGACACAGGAGTGAAGAGTTGTGTGAATTGTCACGTTGATTTTTTCCGTTGTGCGACGCACCGCCGTCTCTCGTTGTCTCTTGTCAGAAACTGCGCAGACCGGGGGGGGGAGGGCGGCGGCAAGACGTGCCTTTTCTACTGTGCGCGCGCACGTGTATGCGAGGGCCCTCGCATACTCTTCGCAACTTGCTTTGTTTTTGCTTTTGCGCCGTCACGTGCACCACCGCCACCCCCACCATGAAACTTCTGGCAGTTGGACTCGTTCTGGCCAGTGTGGCCGCCGTGGCGCAGGTGAGAGAAGGACAGGGCGCGGGTATTTTTTGGGGGGGTGCGCACCAGCACGCGCGCGCATTGCGCGTGCTTTGGCGGCGCCGCAGCAAGGCCGTGCGTCTATCGCCTGCCCACGCCGCCCTCATAACCTGAAGCGCGTGAGATAGTTTACTGTGGTGCACCATTTCGGGGACAAGCAGGAGTGCAGAGGTCGTGGGGGGCAAGGCAAGGAGGCGTTACACAAGTGTTCGAATAGAGGCGGGGTGTTTTTGCTGCCCCAAGTCACATGCCGCGGCAGCCTGCTGCTCCTCCCCTCCCCTTCCCTGCGGCTGTGCATGGTGGCGGTTTGTTTGGCAGCAGGCGCTGCAAACGCTTGCGTTCTGGAGAAGGAGAGCCTCCCCTCACCCCCTTACCCTTTTTTCTATGCGGGACAAATGCACACACACACGCCTTCCAACACAACACTCGCAGGCGTGCTGCCTGTACAACTATTTCCAAGGCAGTCCAACGCAGGCGTCCATGCTGGAAGGAGCCAGCTGCAAATCCTCTTGGCGTCATTCGACGAGGGACAAGCTCGATCCCGCAGTGTTTGGGCAGGTTGGTCTCCCCGTTCCAGACAAGGTCTTCAACTGCATCACTGACGCCGATGTCTGGAAGAATAGAGACAGCGCCTGTCCACTCACTTACTCGGCGCGCGCGGCGGCCGACACGGATGCGAGGCGCCGGCGCGATCCAGCCGCGCACGTCATGTAGGCGTCCATCTCGTGACAACGGACTGGGTCTGTGATGAAATCATCGTCACCGTATTCACCGTAGTAATAAATGAATACAACTTGGGCGCGGTCATAGACTGGTGGGTGGGGGTGGGGGGGAGGGAGCTGGGGAGCACGCACAACCACCCGTCACCCAGCTCTCTCTATTGATGCCGAAACAACCAAACCACTCACCACCGTTTGGATACTTGATGTGATCATCATTCGTCCCGGCACAGTTTTCGCCGGCTGGTGGCGTCAAGAAGGGGGAGAGAAAGGGTCAGCGAGGGGTTATGACAACAAAGTGGGGGTCAACAAACTTTTCTACCTCCGGCGATCACTCCTTCCTCGATCACTCCTCTCATCGCTCACTCACCGTAACAATGATCGCAATGACAACCGTACACGTTGCAATCTCCTGTTTGTAACTCGGGAGAGGCACAAAAATACGGTCAAAAATGAAAAAAAGGGCAGGTGGCGGGTGTCTTTACCTTTTCAACTCTGTCCCACCCTATCCCACTCACTTACTCAGGTCAGTGGAAAATGAGTGGGATAGGGTGGGACAGAGTTGAAAAGGTAAAGACACCCGCCACCTGCCCTTTTTTTCATTTTTGACCGTATTTTTGTGCCTCTCCCGAGTTACAAACAGGAGATTGCAACGTGTACGGTTGTCATTGCGATCATTGTTACGGTGAGTGAGCGATGAGAGGAGTGATCGAGGAAGGAGTGATCGCCGGAGGTAGAAAAGTTTGTTGACCCCCACTTTGTTGTCATAACCCCTCGCTGACCCTTTCTCTCCCCCTTCTTGACGCCACCAGCCGGCGAAAACTGTGCCGGGACGAATGATGATCACATCAAGTATCCAAACGGTGGTGAGTGGTTTGGTTGTTTCGGCATCAATAGAGAGAGCTGGGTGACGGGTGGTTGTGCGTGCTCCCCAGCTCCCTCCCCCCCACCCCCACCCACCAGTCTATGACCGCGCCCAAGTTGTATTCATTTATTACTACGGTGAATACGGTGACGATGATTTCATCACAGACCCAGTCCGTTGTCACGAGATGGACGCCTACATGACGTGCGCGGCTGGATCGCGCCGGCGCCTCGCATCCGTGTCGGCCGCCGCGCGCGCGCTGCGCGGACAAAGACTTGATCGCGGACGAGCCGCTCAACACGACGATCGCGAGGCTGACCAACACATTTTGCCACTCGCAAAGCGGAGGCGACGTGGGCACCTCGTTTGCGGGCCAGTTGCGGGACTCGCTCGACGCCAACAACAACGGCGACATCGACTGCGCCGAGTGGGGCATCGCCAAGAAGCGGGCCACCCTCGAGTCGCTGGGGGGCGGCTATTTCGGGCCCAAAGCGATCAAACCGCCCGCCTGCAAGCTGAGTGAGGCTGGCGCCAAGGAGTTGGCCGCCTACAACGCGTACCTGGCGAAACTGACGCTCGCGACTACCAAAATCAACGCGACGGGGCTGGCGAAAACATCGGCCATCAACGCGGCGCACACAGTCGACGGCATGGTGCGCAGCAACGCGCTGGTAGGCAAGGTAGAGGCCGCAATTGCTGACCTGAGCGCCAAGCTCAACGGGACGCTGGGCGGGTGAAGGAGCTCATTCATGAAAAACGTTTTGGTCCAACGCCATCACACACACAACAGAAAAAACATTCTCTATCTCACCCACCCTCTACACATCACTCGAGTACTGAAACACCAGCGCCCGCGGCCCCGTCCCCCCCGCCCCCACGCTGAACTGGACGCGCAGGCGCTTGGTGACGCCGTAGGTGAGGGTGTACGCGGGGGGGCCGCGCTCGGCATCGCGCAGGGGGCGGGCCAGGCTCGCGCGCAGCGACCGTCCAAACTGGACCTCGACCTCTGTGCCCGCGGCCAGAGATTCCAGCAGCGATGCTGCGGCCGCGGGGTCCAGCGACAGCAGCCCGGGGACTGCGGGTGCCGACACCAGCCTCCAGCGCGCCTGGCCCAGGGCACCCTGCGTCTGAATCTTGGGCATGATGGAGTTGGCGGCCGCGGCTGCCAGGGCGGGCAGGGCGAGGCGCCCGTCGTCCGCGACCACTGCGCGCGCCAACGCCGCCTCAAACACGCGGGCTGCATCGTCGGCCGCGAGTTCGGGGGCGCCCGCCGCGCCCGATCCAGCGGCACCACCACCACCCGCGCCAGTCAGGGTGAGGCCTTGGCGCCAGGAGGAGGCACGGCCGACGATGGCAGCGCGCACGCCCGCGCCGCGCAGCGCGACGTCGAGGGACGGATCCAGCGACGCCCCCCCATCAAACACGACCCGGTTGGCGTGCTCCCGGTCCAGCACGAGCTGGGTGGCCAACAGGTTGACTTCGCCACTGTCCAGGGCGACGACGCCGGTGAGGCGGGGGGTGGGGGTCGCGCCCCCCGCGTCGACGCGCAATTCTCCAGAGAGGCCGACATTGACGACAAACGGGTACACCGCCCTCAACTCGGGGCCCAGGCGCACGTCCAGGCCACGCAGGGCGATGGGCAGGCGGGCGGGCGGTTGGGACAGGGTGGAGGTGGTGGCGGTGGGAGGGCCGCCAGCTGCGGCCGCGGCCGCCGCGTCTGCCGATGCTTTTAAAACGTCGGGCAGCGCGGGCGGAGGCGAGAGGGAGGAGGAGGCATTGTCACCTCCACTTCCCCCGGTCGCATCGTCGGCAGGTGGCGGCAGCAGGCTCAACACGCCGCGCGACAGGCGCGCGTTGCCGCTGAGCGTGGGCTGCGCGGCACCCCCGCCACGGCGCACAGTCAACGCCGCATCCACCAGGCCACTGTAAAGGGGGCGGGCGCGCACATCGACCGCGTCCAGGTCGATGGTGAGGCCGTCGATGGTGCCGGTGGCCACTTTGCGCGTGAGCGGCAGGGCACCACGCGCCGCGACGCGGCCGCGCCGCCCGACACGCGCAGTCACGCCACGCACATGCAGGACGCCGCCTTCCAGTTCGACGTCAGCATCGATGCCAGTGGCGGGCGACCGCAGGAAGGGGAGGGTCAGGCCGCCGCGGGCGAGGCGGGCGGCGCCCGCGACGTCGGGGGCGGAGGACGACCCGCGCGCCGACACGCGCACATCCGCGGACCCACCCAGCCAGCGCGCCCCGGGGACGAGGCCCGCCACCAGGGCCATGCCCCCGTCTTTGACGGAGGCGTCGATGGAGACTGCGTCGTCGGCGGTGGTGGTGGCGTCGCCACTGGGGGCGAGCAGGGGGATCGACCCAGCCGCGCGCACGTGGCCGCCGCCCGCGACGCCGCCGACGCCTGCACCCGGGGGCGCCGGCACCGCCGCCCCCGCAAAGTCGAGCCTGCCGTCCGCGCCGAGGGTGGCGGAGGCTTCCGCGGTGGCGAGGCGGGTGGCGCCCAGGGCGCCGTCGTACAGACGGACGAGCACGTCGCCCGTGGGGGCGGCAGCCGACCCGCCGAGAGACGCTTGGACATACAGCAGGCCATCGACTGGTGACGGAGGCAGCGCGCCGTCGGGCGGGGCCGACGCCCCCAGCACGCCCTGGCGCAGCGCGGCGAGGGGGCGGGTCAGGCCGAGCGCCGACGCGAGGCGGTCGACCGCGGCGGTGGGCGGCATGGCGGGCGAGGGGGGCGTGCTGGCGCCGCCCCCGCCGTCGGCCGCGGTCGCGCGGGCAGCGGCGGGGACAGCGGCCGCCAGGGCGCGGCCGAGGGCGGCGGCCGGGAAGTCGGTTAAAACCAGGCGCGCGTCCTGGGACGCGCCCAGCACAGAGCCACGCACCGCCAGCGATGCATCCCCCGCCCGAAACCCGGCTTCATCCAGGCGCAGGCCGTCATCGGAGTGGGCGCACCCGCGCGCGACGACGGTGTCGGCCAGGGGGGCGCCGCGCGCGGTGCGCCACGCGGCGCCCCTCACGTCAAAGTCGACGACGGTGGCGCCGCCGCCGCCGCCGTAGGCTTGCATGGTGCCCGCCCAGGAGCCGCGCACGTCTTGGAGGTTGGGCAGGGGGGAGGCCGCGGGCGGGGCGGCGCGGCGGGGGGCGGCGGGCGCTGCGTCGCGCGCGGCGGGGAGGGCGTCGGCCAGCCCCCGGGAGGCCAGGGCGGCGCGCTGCACGCCGCTGACAAACGCGGCTTTGGCGGCATCGTACGCGGCGGGCGTGGACGCGCCCGCGGCGGCGGCGGCCACCAGGCGGGCGGCGGGGACGATGTCGTCAAGTTCGGCGGCCGGAACGCGCACGGCCAGACGCCACCGCCCGCCGCCCAGGGCGGGAGCGGGGGGTGCCTCCGCAGTCCCTGCAGCTGCTGCCGCAGCCGCCACGTCGGCCGCCGTCTCGGGCAGGGCGGCGGCGGCGGGGATGGCGTACTCGCCCTGGGCTTCATAGCGCGAGCGTGGTTGGACGAGGGTCGCGCGCTCCAGGCGCACGACGTCCCGCTCCCACCTCAACGCCGCGTCCAACGCATCCCCCGCCACCCCCGAAAAGCGGGGCGAGGTGACCGCCACCTTGGCCCGCCCCAGGCGGGACGCCATGTTGACGGACAAGGAGGCTTCGTCCAGCGTGCCGCGGAGGGAGGCGACTTCAAGGTCGTCCAGCGACACGCCGCGCGCAGAGGCAGACACGGCCGCCCCGTCGGCCGAGGCATCGGCCGACAGGGCCAGCCGGCCGCAGCGCAGGGACAGGCGGGCGCCGGGGGCGTCGGTGGTGGACGGGGTGTCGGGTGGGGGGGGGACGAGGGAGGGACCCGCCGCGCGCGCCGCGTCGGCGGCAGTGTGGTGGTGGTGAGGCTGCGTGTTGGTGTCGCCACCAACCAACGGCAACGCCACGTCCACGTCCAGCGTTTCATCAGGCCGCGCGCCACGCGCGGTCAGGGTGAGGCGGTCGCCGGGTTTGACGGCCAGCGCGCCTGCCAGGGAGCGCGTGAGGCGCAGCGAGTTGACGCGCACACCGTCGGCCGCCACGCTGCCATCAAACGCGCCGGAGTCGGGGTCGACCACACCCTCCACCTTGACCGCGCCCGCCAGCTTGAGGCGGGTGCGCCCCGACCCGCCCGCGCTCGCGGGGGGGGGCACATCCAGGCCGGGGGCGCCGGGGAGGAGGCGGGCAACATCGACGCCGCGCGCGTCGGAGTCGAGCGTCACGCCGCGCACGCGCGGCCGCGCGAGCTCGCACGCCGCCGCCTGCGTGACCGCCGCCTTCATGGCGTCCACGTCGACGGGGTCGATGTCCAGCTTCACGCGGGCGGCCAGGGTGGGGGCGTCCAGGGAGGCCTCGATCGCGCCGCGCGAGAGGGCGACGCCGCCGCGCGCGCGCGCGCGGCGGGCGCAGACCACTCGCCATCCAGGGCGGCATCGATGTGGCTCCCAGCCAGCGTGGCCCGCCCGGACGCCTCCCCCAGGGCCAGGTCGGGGGGCAGGCGCGTGCCTGGAGGCAGGTAGCGGGCCACCAGGGCGTCCGCGGGCACGCCCCCGCCCTCAAACGTGAGGCGCAGCGCGCGCGGGTTGGTTTCCGCCGTCGGCGCGGTCCACAGGCGGCCGCTGCCCAGCACCCACCCACCCCCCAGGGGCGATGCTTGCAGCGAGTGCAGCAGCAGCACGTCGGCCGCTGTGTCCAGCGCAAACACGGCGGACGCGCCGGCCAGGGGGATGCGGTCGTAGGCTGCCACGGCAGACGGGGAGGCCGCGAGCGCGGTCTGGGCGTCGCTCGGTTCGAGCGCTGCCGCGCCACCCCCGCCCTGCGTGCCTGGTGGCGGCGGCCGCACCGCCACCGCCGTGCCCGAGAACACGGGCGCATCCAGGGCGCCCGACACGTGCAGCGAGCCCGCCACCCCGCCCGCCACGGGGACGGGGAGAGGGCGCACCCCGAGCGACGCGCGCAGCGCGTTGATTTCGGTCGGCGCAGCGTCGGCCGCCAACCTGTACCCCCCAACCTCCGGGTCCAGCCGCACGTCGCCCGCCACGCGCAGCGGGGCGGCGCCATAGCGTCCATCCGCGCGGTGGACGTAGAGGGTGTCGTTTTCAAGCACGAGGTCGACGTCAACACTCTCACAATCGTCGGGCGACCCCCAAAAGTGAAAGTCGAGGCCGGTGCCGCGCACGCGGCCGCCGAGCCTCGGAAACCGCCACGACGCAGCATCGTCAAAGGCGGCCGTCAGTTCGCCGGTGACGCGGCCGGCGTAGACGTCGATGGGGACGTCCAGGACGCGCTCCAGGAGGGGGGCATGCAGGTTGTCGCCTTGGACTGACAGAGCGACGGAAGGCTCGGTCGAGATGGACGTCGCGGTCGCGTGCACCGTCAGCCGCCCTCCCGTTGGCCGGGTCAAAATGCCGCCGTCCGGGGTGCGGCGTGGCGAGAACCAGCCGGTGAGGGGGCCGGCGACGTCACCCACCACGATGGAGGAGGAGGAGGCGGAGGAGGATCCACGTGCGTCGGGTGTGTCTGCACCCGCCCTCACGACTGGCGCCCGCCGCGCGTCGACGCGCAGCGAGCGCGGAGTCGTGTCTTCGGGCATGGTGCACCTGTCTGCCTCGGCGTCTCGCTCGCGGGCGACGCCGGTGACGTCCACTGTGAGTGCGTCGCCGTCGGGGGCCAGCCACAGCGTGGCGGCCACCCGCTCCACGATGCGGGGGGTGGCCTCCCCCGCCACGTGGGCGCGCAGGGTGCCGCCCCGCAGGGACACTGAGCCCAGGGTGGGGGACGGCAGCAGGGCGGCTGCAAGGCGGGCGGCGAGGCCGGGGCGCGCGGAGACGGTGTCCGGGGCGGCGGGCAGGTAGGCGGGGGCGCCTCCGTCGGCTGGGGCGGGGCGGGGGCCGGGCGCGCGCTTGGGTTTGGGCGCGGTTGTGGTTGTCGATGCGGGGGCGGGTTCAGCCGCGGCGGCCGCCGCGGCGGCCGCCGCGTCATCGTCGTCAGTCGCAGCGGCCGGCTGGGCGCCCTCACCGCCGGCCGCCTCCACCGCAGCGCGCTCCGGCTCCAGCTCAAACACGACGCTGGGCGCGTCCAGAGAGGCGGTGGGCGGTGCGGCCAGCGTGGGGGGGGCCACCGCGGTGGCGGGGGTGAAAGCGAAATCGAGTGCGCGGCGGTCGACGGCAGTCGAGCCGGCAGCGGGCGGTGCGGGAGCCAACCCCTCCCGCGTGGCCGCAAACGGCATCGGCGGCGGCGGTGGCGCCGGCGCCTTCACGGGTGGCTTCCACGACGGCGGTGGCGGTGGCAACTCAAACGTGAGTGTGGATGCGGCTGCCGTGTCGGCCGGCGCGGGCGGCTCGGCTGAAGCAGCCGCGTCGGCGCGCCGCGCGCCGCGCCGGCGCAGCAGGCCGCGCCACCACTCGCTTTTGGAGGAGGGGCTGGGTGTGGTAGCAGCAGTGGGCGGCTCCTGCCTCTCAGTCGGTCCCGGGGGCAGCTCAAACACGAGGCTGGTTGGTGTTGCGTCGCCCGCGTCTGTGGCAGCGGCGGCGGCGCTCGTTGCTGCCTCCGCGTCAGCCTCAGCCACCGGCACGCGCACAACCGCCACACTCGCCGCCTTCTCGGCGACCGGCGCTGGCGGGAGCGGAATTGGTCGCCGTGCCCCGCCCAGCGGCCGCTCGCGCGCGTGCAGGCGCGCGCGCAAGCGCGCGGCGGCCGACGCGCGTGCGGCGGCGCGGTCGGCGGCGGCCGCCGTGCCCGCGTCCATAAGTGCAGGGACGTCAGGTAAGGATGAGGATGCGTCATCAGCCTTGGACCAGCGATGCGAGACGGCGGGCGGCGTTGACGATGACGCGGCTGGCTTCACGGGCGCAGCCTCTGCAGGCGCGTCGCTCTCCAGCTCAAACGTCAACGTCGCGGGAGGAGGGACGGTGAAGTCGGCATGTGCCGGCTGGCTGGGCGCAGGTTGGGCGGGGGGGGCAGCCGCCGGTGGGGCAGGCGTTGGCGTTGGCACAGACACTGGTGCCACCAGCGGCGCCACACCTTGGTCACGCGCCAGGCCAGACAGTCGGCCACCTTTGGCAGACACCAGCCCCGCCAACGGAGACTCCTGTGCGGTGGTGGCGCCATCGCCAGCAGTCGCAGCGGCAGCACCGCGCCGCCGCCACGGTTTGCGCGTCGGCGCGCTTCCGTCCGCGGGAGCTCCCTCCCCCTGGTCCAGCTCAAACACGGTGTCCATCCAGGCGGCGGGCGGGGGCATGGGGGTCACGACGGTGCGGCGTGGCGGCTGTGGCGTGCGCGCGCCGCTGCCGCCACCGACTGACAGTGACGCAAACCGGCTGCCGCCCTTGGGCGGCTTGGGCTTGGGCCCCAGCGGCAGTTCGGGCCCGACCGCCGGCCTGAAGTTGGCTGCCGACTCGGGCGGCGGCGGAGGAGGAGAAGGCAGCGGCGGACGCGGCGCAGGTGCAGAGGCGCTGTCGACGCTTGTTTTCTGCAGCCCAGGCGTCCAGTCTCGCGCGGTGATGGTGGGGCCAGCAGCATCGTCACCACCAGCAGTCGCCGCCTCCCAGTCATCGGGAAAGCCAGCCCACGACAGGTTGGCGCCTTGCACGAGGTCCACTGTTGTCCGCACCCCGCGCACCGCGAGCACGGGCCTCCGCGACGCCAGCGACCGCACCGCGTCCAGGGACACGAGCACTTCGTCGGCGGTGAGGGAAGAAGTCTCAGCGGGGCCGGGGCCGACGGCGACGGGGCCCACCGACGCGAGCGGGGCAAGCCCAGTGACGCCGAGCGGGGACAGCCACCGCACGCGGCCCAGGGCTACAGAGCGCTGGGTGACCGCGGTCGCCGCAGCCTCGGCGGCCGGCAGGGCGCGGTGTGAGATATAGGGTGCCAGCAAGGCGTTGAGGAGGAGGGTGGCGACGCCGAGCGCGAGCGCGGCGACCGCGGCGGCGCGCGCGGCCCTGTGTGGGGAAAGGAAGGAAAGGTGGTGAGTGAACGCCCCCACACAACGAAATCGAGCCTCACTCCCTGCCCTGCCTCGCCTCTCCACTCACCAACTCTGCGCATATTCACGGGCCTGCGCGGTGGCCGCTGCCGCCGCTGCAAGCGCGGCGCGCGCGACGGCCCGCCCTCGCACGGACGCCGCGGCCAGGGCGGCGTCGGTCAGGCGGACCAGGCGTTCATCCCAGGGCGGGACTGGGTCGGGTGGCGGGCCTGTGGACGAGGAGAAGGGGTGTGTGGGGTTGAGCATGGGGTGGTGCAGCGGGGGGGCGCACTCGGTTTTTGACCAGTCCCTTGTCTCTGTCCATCTCTCAACCTACCTGCTCTGGCGCACAGTGGCCTGCGCGTGGGCGACCCCGGCCGAGGCGGCGCTGTGTGGGGAGGGGAGGTGGGATTGGATGGGTCAAAACGCGTTTTGCGCGACATCCGCATTGCTTACCCTCGCCGCGGCCGGTCGCGCTCGTCTGGCGCCGCCCGCCAGTTTACAGGTACATACACACACACACACATACACACACGCCATCTCACCTGGCCGAGGCAGTCGCCGCGCGCCGAGCCGGCTGCCGCCCAGGCCCGCGGGCAGCAGGGCGTGCCGCACCGGACCGACGCGGGGGGGGCGCATCCAGCTGGGCAACAGCGAGCAGTGTGAGTGTAATGCAAACTGTCACACAGGCGCGTGCGGCATCGTGTGGCTTTGCGCGCTAGAGGCTTGAGGAAAGAAGAAAACCGGTTCTGAAAGAAACACTCACAACGAAATTTAATTTCGTTGTGCGGTTCGCTCGCATGCCGCTGCCGCTCGCCGACGTGCGCCTGACGACGGCGGTGCGGGGCGAGACGTACGAACCATGCGACGTGAGTATGTGTGCGTGTGCTGGGCCTGTAAACCAGGCGGGAGGCGTGGCGTGGTGGTTGGCACTAACCCCTCTCCTCTCCAACCCCCACAGGACTCGTTCGCCCTCGCCGACGCACTGGCGGCAGCGGCGCCCGCCTGGGTGGAAAGGCGACCCCGGCTGTGAGTGGTTTGGTGGTGACAGTGTGGAGAGAGTGTGGTGATCACACGCCCCCCTTTGCTCACGCCCCCTCCCCCCTTCTCACACAGCGCCTTTGAGCTCGGCTACGGCTCCGCCTACGTCACCGTGTCCCTGGCCCGCCTGCTGGCCGCCACCATGGGGCCTGGCTGCCTGGTACTGGGGGCGGACGTGTCGCCCGCCGCCGCGCGCGACGCGCGCGCGACGGTCGCTGCGCACTCTGCGTCTGCATCGATCGACCTCACCCTCGCCGCCCACGGCGCCCCCTTCCTGCCCCGCCTGGCCAGGGCGTGCGACATTGTCGTGTTCAATCCGCCCTACGTGCCGACCCCGCCTGAAGAAGTGGGGCGAGGCGGCGTGGCGGCAGCGTGGGCGGGCGGCGACCGCGGGCGCGCGGTGCTGGACGCCGTGCTGCCGACGCTGGTGGCGTCGCTGGCGCCCGGAGGGGAGTTGTTCCTGGTCACGGTGACTGACAACGACCCAGACGACGTGGTGCATGTGCTGGCTGGGCTGGGCGTGGATGCAGCGCGCACACTGGAACGCACGGCTGACGAGGAACGGTTGGTGATTTTGCGCGGGGTCAAGAGAGCTGGTTGAGGGAGCAGACACAGACAGATGAGAGAAACCGGGGACGCACTGAAACCACAGACAAAAGTGACAGAAACCAAACCGGAGAAACGCGCGCTTCCTTGTCCCCCACACTCCCTCCTCTTCATCACGGCTCCCCAAAGTCCCCGAAATCCGTCGCCTCCAGCGGCAGCCGCCCCAGACGCCGCACATATGTGTCCGTCAGGTACGTGCGCGCCATGGGGCCCGCCCGCCCGGACGCCAGGAAGGAGTCGGCGCGGTCGGAGCCCGCGTCGCAGCGCAGCACGCGCGCGAGCGTGCGCTCCGCCGCCAGCTTGGTGGGGCCGGACGCGGCGGCCAGCAGGGCGACCAGCACGGTGACGATGTCGCCCAGGTGGGGGGTCAGGGCGTCGGGGCCGGCGTCGGGCGGCGCGCCGGCCGCGCCGACCGCGGCGCGGCGCAGCGCGGCGAGCGCGGCGCGCTGGGTGTCGCCATCCTGGTCGGGGGAGGCGAGCGCGACCAGGGCTTTGGCGGCGCCGCCCGCCAGGACGCCGTCCAGGGTGCCAAGCGTTTGGGCGGCGGCGAGGTAGCCGGCTGCGCGCGCGGCGGCGGCGCGCACGCCTGGGCCCGTCGCGCCGGCGAGGGTGGCAATGGCAGCAGCCACCTTGACCGTCACGCCCGACGCGGCCAGGGCGGCGGGCGCGCGCCGAGCCAAGGCACCCAGCGCGGACGCCGCCGCCAGTGGCGGCCAGGCGGGGGTGAGGAGGCCGGCAGAGAGGCGTGCTGCGAGCGCTGGGCCGGGCGTGCGCGCGGCAGCCGCCCCGTAGGCCGCCGCCGCCCACCCCACCACCTCATCCGACGCGCCCGCCGTGGCCAACAAAGACGCAGCCGCGTCTGCGGCGGCGGTGACGCCCTCGTCAGCCAGCGGGGTGTCGGTGGAGAGGGCGCCCGTGAGCGCGGCCAGTGTGGGCACAGCGCCGCCCGCCGCGGTCGGGGGGGCGCCGGGGGGTGGCGCCCCTCCCGTCGCCGGCGAAGCAGCCGCCCCAGCAGCCAAGTCGGTCACCAGCGCGTCCCGCCGGGAGGACAGGATGGTCAGGGCGCCCAGGTTGGACGCGGCAGCAGCGCGCACGGTGGGTGCGGCGTCGCCCAGCCCTCGCACAAACGTCGTCTGCAGTTGGGGCACAAACGGGCGCAGCGCGACACCGCCCGTGGCCAGCAGCACGCCCAGGGCGCGCAGGACGGCGACTCGCACTTCGGGGGGGAAGCGGTCCCCCACGACGCGGATGAGGGGGCCAGCGACTTGGACGACGTGGGGGGCGAGTGCTGCGGGGGCGGCTGCGGCCAGCAGCTCGCCCAGCCCGTCGGCCGCGGTCTCCCGCAGGTCGGCGGAACCTTGCAGTACGCCCTGCAAGTAGATGGGCAGCAGGGGGGCCAGGGAGCCCCGGGCCGCCAGGCCGGGCAGGGTGGCGCCGCCGGTGTCGGCGACCGCCGCGGCGACAGCATCCCGCAGCGCGCGCGCATGGCTGGGGGCCGCCTCCCCCGCCAACGCGGCGGCGGCGACTTTGAGGGCGTCGGCCGCAGCTGATAGAACGGCCGCATCTTCGGACGCCAGCAGGGCGACGAGGGCAGGGAGGAGGGGGGGCACGTGGTCGGCGAGCGGCGCGTCGGCCGAGCCAGCGTGCGCGGCGAGCGCGCGCGTGAGCGCGCGCGTCGCGGCGGCCCGCGTCGTCTCGTCGCCCAGGCCGGACTCCAACGCCGCCAGCAGCAGGTGGCCGCCATCGTCAGCGACGGCGGTGGCGACGGCGTCGAGGGCGGCGTCTGCTGCTGCCGACGCGGCCGCGTCGTCGTCGTCCGCGGCGGCCGTCAGCAACGCCCCCACAATCACACCCAGGTGAGGGTGCACCGCCGCCCCCGCCGCCGCCGTCAGGCTGGCCAGCGCGGCCGCCGACGCTGGCGTCAGGGGGGGCGCCAACAGGCGGGGCAGCATGGCGCCGAGCGCAGACGGGCGCACGCCCAGCAACACGCGCAGCGCGGCCAGCGCGGCATCGGCGGGGGGGCCGCCCTCTGCCACTGCCGCCAGCAGGCCGGGCAGGACGCCATCCAGGGAGGGGGCACCGCCCCCGCCGCCGCCGCCGCCGCGGAAGAGGGCGCCGTAGGCGTCGCCCGCGGCGGCGCGCACGCGCGCGTCGCTCGCGCCAAGCGCGGCTTGGAGTGCGGCCGCCAACCCGGGCACGTGGTCCGCCAGCGTGGTGCGCGGCACGGCGTCCACCACTTCTTTGAGGCCGGCTGCAGCGCCTGCCCGGGTGGAGGGGGGTTTGTCGTGGGCCAGGGCAGACGTGAGCAGGGGCAACACAGACATCAGCGCGCGGTCGCCCAGCTTGCGCACCAGCTCCGCCAGGCACCTGCCCCCCGCGGCCGACCGGTCGTCCACGCCGGACGCCAGGGCGTCCACGGCGGCTGCCACGAGGGCGGGCATGGCGTCGGCCAGGGTGCGGGGCGTGTTGGCGACAAGTGACTTCCACACGTGAAGTGAGGCCGACCGCACGCCAGATGCGACGTCGGAGCGAGCGACATAGAGCAACGCCAGCGTGTCCCGGGCGCGGGCTTCATCCAGGGCGGTGCGTAACGCATCCGTGTGCGACTCCAAAGCCGCGCCCTCGTCGTCCGATGCGTGCCCGTCGGCACGCGCACGGCCGCCCGCGCCAGTCACGCGGAACAGGACGTCCCCCAGCAGCTCCACCGACGACTGGCGCACCCGCCACGCGGGGGCGCGCACCCCCGCCACGATGGCGGGCAGCAGGGCGTCCAGCTCGTCGTCCGCGTACGCGTCGACGGCGGCGCGCGCGGCGGCCAGCGCAGCCGCGCGCACGCCGTCGGCTTCGTCGGCCAGGCCGCCCAGGACGGCGGGCAGCACAGCATCCAGGTGGTGGCGCACGACGGCCGGCATGACGGTGGGGAGAAAGGTGAAGAGGGCGAGGGAGCCTTCGCGCGCGGACGCGGCTTTGGAGGCGCACCCGTCCAGGATCGATGGCAACAGCGCGTCGACGTGAGCCGGCCCCAGCACCGCCAACACTTCGGCCAGCCCCTGGGCCGCGCCCGCCCGCTCTACGCTGGACGCGCCACCGTGCAGGGCGTCCAAGAGCCAGGGCAGGACGCCGCCCAGGGCGTCTTCGCCGACGCCGCGCAGAAGCGCGCCGAGTGCTTTGGCGGCTGCCGCACGGACTGCAGGCAACGGGTCGGCCAGGCACGCCCGCACTTCGGGCAGCAGCAGGGGGACGTAGGGCGCCATGTCGGCGGGGGAGGAGACGAGGGAGGCCATGGCGCCCGCGACGCGCGCGGCGCGCTGTTTGGCGTCGCCGCCGCGCTCGCGCAGGCCGCGCGCAAGAACGGGGACGACGAGAGCCAAAGAGGCGGCGTCGACAGTGTTCACGAAGCGAGTGGCTAACAAAGCGTCGAGAGCGGCCGACCCGCCTTTTGCGGGGTCGGCCAGGGCGGCCAACAGTTTGGGGGCCAGCGCGCGCACCTCGCCGTTGCGCACGACCGCGCCGACCTCACCCAGCGCGCCGCGCGCGGCGGCCGCGACTTTGGGGTGGGGGTCCGCCAGGGCGTCCACCAGCTTGGGCACGACCAGGGGCAGGGCGGTGGCCAGCTGCCTGGGGGCGCAGTGCGCCATCGCGCCCAGCATCGCGGCAGCGCCGGCCTGCGTGCGCCACGCGCCGCGCGCGGACGCGCCACCGAGCAAAGCAGGGAGCACCAGCTTGACGCCGGCCGACGTCAGGTTGGCGGTGACAGCGCGCGCGGTGGCGTCGGCTGCCGAGCGGACGGGGGCACTGGCGTCGCCAAAGCGGTCGAGGAGGGGAGGGGTGAGCGCAACGACGTAGGGCTCAAACAGGCGCCCAAACCTCCCACACAGTGCTTCGAACAGGAGGAGCCCGCCCTCGCGCGCCCCTGGATCGCCCGCCGCGCAGGCCGACTTGACGGCGTCCAGCGCGCCAAACCCAGTGACGGCGGCGAGGCCGGCGCCGCGCAGCGCGGCGGCCGCCCCGAGCGCGGCGCCTCTGCGGTCGCCGTAGGAGGCTCCCGGGGCGGTCGCCCTCTCCACCAGGGTGTCGACAAGGGCTTTGACGTGCTCCTTGCCGCCCAGGGCGGGCATGAGGCCTGGGAGACTGTCTGCGACGGCAGACTGGACGGCTTCCGAGGGTGTGCGGAGAACGTCTAAAAGTGCGTCCAGCACCGCGCTCACGCGCGCGTCCCCCGGCGGCAGGTTGGCCGCCGCCCCGCCCAGCAGGACGGCGCCACCCGCGCGCAGGGCGTCTGCCGCGTGTTCGTCACCGCCGCACGTGGTGGCGGCATCGGCGACGCCGGCTTCAACGACGGGGAGCAGGGCGGCCGCGCCGGCCGCACCGGTCGCGCGCACCACTGCGCCGCCGGCAGCCACCCACGCCGACCGGATGTGGTCGTCGGGATCCGCCAACGGCCCACTCAACAGGTGGCGCACAATGGAGGTGGCTTGGTCCAGGGTCCAGGACGGTGCGGCTGCCGCCAGCGCGGCCGCCGCGGCCGCGGGCGCACTCGCGCCCAGCGCCAGCAGCGCCGCCAACGCGCCATCGCGCGCGTCCGGCAGGGCGGCCAGTGCGTCCGCCAGCCCACCCGCGGCCGCCGTGACGACGTCGGTGACGGTGGAGGGGGAGGGGGCGGTGGCCAGCAGGGCGATGAGTGGGTCGATGGTGGAGGCAGGGGGCGGCGTCTCTCCCGCCCCCGTCACACGCGCCCACGCCTCCTTGCCAGCGGCCGCGTTGTCAGCATTGGGATCGTGGCGGCACGCGTACAGGAGGGCGACATCGGGGGAGGTCAGGGAGGACACACTCACACCTGGGGCGAGGTCGGGTGCCGCGGGGAGCGACGCGAGTGTCGCGGCACGCACGGCAGCAGCGGTCGACGCCAGCCCCGACACCATGCCGCTCACACCACCCCCCGCCGACCGGTGGGCCAGCCCGATGAGCAGGGGTTTGACGCGGGGGGCGGAGGCGGGCATGGATGCCAGCGCGGCGTGCAGCACGCGGGAGGTGGCGCCCGCGTCTGCGCCAGTGGCTGTCGTGGCCATCGCTTCGACCGCATCCAGCGCGTCCTCCGCCCTCGGGTCGACACGTGACACCGCCAGCACGACCGCCAAAGCGGGCGACGCCAGCGCCGCGGCGGGTGCAGGCAAGGCGACGCCGCGGCGGGCGGCCGCGCCGAGGGACGCGACCGCGCGCGCGCCGGCGCGGTCGCACGTCGGGTCGCCGCCGCGCGCAGCCACCGCGAGCGCGGTGGCCAGGTCGCCCGCGTCCACACGAGCAGGGGGGGGGAGGGCGGTGGCCAGCCCCGCCACCGCGTTGCGGGCGGCGCCACCGACGACTGGGGAGGCGAGCAGGGGCGTCGCGAGCGGGGCCAGTGTGTGCAGGCGCGGCGCGGCCGACGCGGGCGCGCCGCGCGCGGCGCCGGCCAGGGCGGCCAAACCCGCTTCCAGGGCGTCCGCCACGGCGATGACGCGGGCGCGGATGTTGGCTTCGCCTGCAAGGGCTTGTTCGAGCCAGATGGCGGCTGCGTCTTTTTTGGGGGCGGCGCTGGAGCCGCGCCCCGTGCCGCGGCCGGCCGATGCACGCGGAGCAGGTGCCGCACGCACAGGGGCAGCCGCCGCCTTGCGAATCGGCGGTCCGCCCGCAGTCGTCCCTTTACCGCCGCCAGGCACGTCCACAGTCGGCTCCAGCGCCAGGACGCCGGGCGGGGTGAGGAAGATGGTGATGTCGTCGGGCGACAGTGAGTTGTGCGCGCCTGCGTCGGCTGCAGTCTCCAACGCCTCCTCCAGCGGCGGCCACACCGCGTCCGGGGCGGCGGATGCGGCAGCGCCCAGGGCGGCAGCGGCGGCGGTGCGGGCGGACCGGTCGGTGCCGGTGGCGGCGGCCATGAGGCAAGAGACTTCAGCGACGGGCGACGCGAAGAGCGCGGCCGCGACGGGGCCCGCGACGCCGGCGCGAGCCACCGCGCGCCACGGCGCCCCCGGTCGCCGGCGCGGGCCGGAGAGCGCAGGGTGGTGAGTCGCAAGCAGGATGTAGGCAGCTGCCGTGGCGGGCAGGGGGGCGCCATCGCGCGGCACGGCGGCCGTCAGAAGAGCTTGCACGCGGTCTGCGCGCGCACATCCACTCAAGCTGCCGTCCCCGTCGGCGGCACCCGGGGGCGGGGCTTCGCCCAACCAGCCCCACGCCGCCTGCATAATGTCCAGGCAGGCGTCGGGGGAGGACGCGACGGCGGCAATGGTGGCTGTGCGGGCGGCAGCGCGGACAGACGCGGCTGCGTGTTGAGCCAGCGCGGCCAGCGCGCGCGCGGGGGCGGCGCCATCACCCACCGCGGGCACGTGGCGGGCCAGCAGCTCGCCCGCCAGGGAGGACGCCAGCGCGGCATCGTCGGTGGGCAGGCGCCCCAAGCCGGCTGGCGAGAGGAGGGGGGAGTCGGCCTGGGAGAGGGTCGGCCAGAGGCCTGCTGCGTCTGCGCCGGCCGATGCTGCCAGCACGGCCGCCAGGGCGGCCGCCACGCCATCCCCGCGGGACGCGGGCTTGGCAGCACCATCGACCGCGGCTTTGATGAGGGCGGGTGTTAGAGTGGCGGCGCCAGCGCGGGAGGTGGGGGAGGCGAGGAGAAGGCGCGCTGTCGCACGCAGCGACCGCGACCGCGCGCCAGCGTCCTTGGCGGTCAACCCTGCGGCCAGCGTGGTGGCCACCCCGTCCGGCAGGCCATTCGTGTGCGTCGCCCACGCAGTGGCGGCATCCAGGGCGGCGGCGGCTGCCTCGTCGTTGGCTTCGGAGGTGCCGTAAACGGCAAGCGCGTCGGCCACGCGAGCCGCGAGCGCGGCGTCCGCCCCACCCGCGCCCGCCAGGGCAGACGCGCCTCGCAGCAGGCCCGCACGCTCGGCCGCGGCGCGGGGCTTGGTGCCGTTGACGCCGAGGGCGGAGAGCAGGGCGTCAGCAGCGGCGGCTGCGCCAGGGGCGGACGCACATCGCACACCCACAGCACGCACCGCGTCCAGGGCGGCAGCTGCGGCAGCGGGCGTGCCAGCTCCACGCAACGACGGCACAGCGGCTTCCACGACGGACGCGGCGGCGGGGGCCAGGTCGGCGGTGGGGGACACACCAGCAAGCAGGGCAGCCGTGGCAGTCAGCCCCGCCTCTGCCGACCGTTTGCAGGCTTGCAGCGCGGCGGCGAGGGGGCCGGCCACAATGTCATCCCCCGAGAGCGTCGCCACGTATGGCGCCAGGGCGGCGACAGTGTCTGCGCCGTCGCGCGCTGCGAGCGCCGACGTAAGCGCGCCGCCGACCGCGGCGCGGGCGGCGTCACCCTGGGCCGCGGACGCGATCGCGCGCGCCAGGGGCGGGCACTTGGCAGCAGCAGCAGCGTACGCGTCAAACGCGGCAGGCACAGCGCGCAGGGCGGCAGCTGTGGGGGCAGCTGCCGCCGCACCGCCAGACACAGCTGCTGCGGCAGCCACCTCCGCCAGCCGGGGCGCCGCTTTGGCGGCATCGTCGGGCGGCAGAGCAGTCAGTGCTGCCGCAGCCCACATGGCCAGCAACCGCGCATCGCCCGGGGGCAGCGTTTTCCCAGCTTTGGGGCGCGCTTTCAGCACGGCGGCCGCCAGTGCGCGCGCGGCCGCGGGGGACGCCCGCACCGCCGCCCGCACCGCGGCTCGAGCGGCGCGGCAGGCAGAGGACGAGGTGGCCAGAAGCGGGGTGGCGTGCACGGCGGCAGCGGCGAGAGCGTCGGCGTGGTGGGTGGCGGTGTCTGAGTGGACGGTAGGAGAGGGGTGCAGCCGTCGATCGGTGTCGTGAAAAGCGGCATTCTCCCCCGTCCTCTCTCTCGCAACCTTCACATCCCCCAACACACTCTCACCTGGCTCCAGCACCGCCTCCTCCACCGCGCGCCAGGCGGCCGCCCGTGCTGGCGAGGCTGCCAGCACGGTCCACACATCGTCCGCCGGCGCGGCGGGCGGCGGCGAGGCCGCGCCGTCATCCGACATTATGTCAGGCACGGAGCGGAGAGTGTGTAGAGTTTGCCTGACAGAGAGGAATGTTTTGATCAAAGGCGCGGGGTGGCGCTTTTGAGGCAAGACAACGGCCTTCCGCTTTTGTTCAATTCTTTGTTCAGACTGAATTGATTTTTCTTTTCGTGCATTCACCGTGCGTGGCCGCTGCACACACAGCCATCATGACCCCCAAGCGACGCGCCCCGCCCGACGACGGCGTGTCGGAACTGCTGTTCGGCTATGACGACGGGGAGGAGGACGACCCGCCATCCGACGGGGGCGCGCCGGGGGACAGCCGCGGTGGTGAGTGCGTGTGTGTGTGGTGACGCACGTGACACGTGCGAGAGCGATGTGTGCCGGTGGTTGTGTGTGTATTGCAGGACGGAGTGATTGTTTTCAGCACGCCCTGTCCCCACCCCACCTTCCTCCAGCCGCCCCGCACCCGCCACCCCGCAGGCAGCGCCCCAAACCAAATCAGGTGAGTTGGTTTTGTTGTGTGTGCGCGTTAGACGGTGATTTAGACACCACATCCTGCTCACACGCCCTCCTTCCCACGCACCCCAGCAGCCACCCCCAACCACCACCATCAACATCGACGCCATCCTGGATGCTGGCGACGATGCGGCCACCATTTCCTCCACCTCCACCGTCCGGTCCGACAGTTGGGACGACAAGCCTGCGCGGGGTGGCCGCGCCGCGTCCGCGCCGCGCGGCGCGCACGCCGCGACCGACGCGCGCGCGGCTGCCCTTGAGGCCGCGCTGGCGGAGGCCGACAGAGAGGTGGCGAGTTCGTCATCGTCAGAGGAGGGCGACGGCGGTGGCAGTGAAGCGCGGAGTGGGGGAGGAGACGCTGCTGGTGCTGGCGACTCTGCCGCCCCCGCCACCCCGCTCTCGGACGACGCTGGCACCACCGCCGTCGCCCTCGTCTTCCGCATGAGCACCGGCAACCAGTTGACCGTGGGACTGGCTGTGGATGCCCCACTCAGCCGCGCGTTTGCGGCGTTTGAGGAGCGGGCGCGTGCCAAAGGGTGGCTGAGTGGTGGCGACGCTCTTCGCTTTGTTTTCGACGGAGAAACACTCGCCGGCGCGGCGACGCCGGGGGGCATGGACATGGATGATGGTGATGTGGTGGATGTGTGGGAGTAGAAAGAGATTGTGTCTTAGACGTTTGCGGTGTGTGTGTGTGTTAAGAAAAGCAGACCTTCCCAGGGAAAGAAAAAAGAGAGGAAAGAGAGTGTAAAGAAAAAAACGACGCGCTGATGATCGAAAAAGCTTTCTCACTCGGTCACGCCAGCCGCCTCCAGCACGCGCACCACCTCCACCCGCTTCTCGCGCTTCGCTTCGGCCAGGGGAGTGTTTCCCCACCGATCGCGGGCGCTCAGGTTGGCGCGGCGGGCGATCAAGAATTCAACCGCCTCCGTCCACCCTTCCGTGCACGCGAGGTGGGACACGGTGCGTAAGTCGTACTCGTGGGCAGACAGGTTGGCCCCCGCGTCTGCGAGGCGGCGGATGAGGCCCAGGTCGCGTCGTTGGGCGGCGTCGCACAGCGTGCCGGCGAGCGTGCTGCCATCCAGTGACCCGAGCGTGCCACCACGCTGTTTCAGCAGCGCCGCGACCGCGTCGTGACTTGGAGACCCTCCCTTGACGGCGCCCGCGAGAGGCGTCGCGGACCAACGATCCTCGGCATCAATGTCCGCGCCCGCGTCCAGAAGCACGGTCACGGCCTCCAGGTTGCCCGCCTCCGCCGCGATGTGGAGAGGGGCGCGACGATCGTAGTCGGCCGATGACGCAAAGGCCGCCTTGTCGCCACTCGGGCCGCCCGCCTCCAGGTAGTAGCGCAGCAGCTCGATGTCATCATCGCCGACCGTGGAGCACAGGCGACCCGCGGCTTCACCCTCGGACCACGGCAGGTGGGCGCCCGCCGCGGTGAGGAGCGCCAGGATGTCGCGCCGCCGCGCTTTGATTGCCTCCAATGCGGGACACCCCCCGAAACAGTCGACCAGATTTGGATTGGCGCCAGCCCCCAAAAGGGTGGCGGTTGCGTCCGGGAACGATTTTGATGCGAGGTGGATTGCCGCTCGCATGTCGTAGTCTGCGTCGTCGACGGAAACGCCGCCATTGGCGAGGGCGTGCCTGATCGCGTCGCAGTCGCCGCGCGCGGCGGCAGCCAGGAACTCAGCGACGCGTTGATCGTGCTTGAGAGACTCGGCACCGATGCTCACGAGGTAATCAATGCAATTTTTCGCACCAACTCTAATCGCCTCGTCGAGCGCGGTTGATTTCCAGCGATCGCACAGGTTGACGTCCGCGCCCGCGGTGACAAGTTCTTTGAGGGCGGACAGACTGCCTTCGCAGGCGGCAACGTGCGCCTAAGGTGGGGGGAGGTGAGGGTGAGGCTGTCTCTTTCCCAGTCCTTCCGCCCTCCCAAAAAACCATTTCCACTCACCGGGGTCCTCTGATCGTAATCCCCCGCATCAGGGCGGGCTGCCACGAGGGCGCGCTTGAGGAAGGGCAGGTTCATGGAGAACACGGCGCCACACAGTTCGGCCGCGGTTTCGACCGTCGACAGGTGCCACGCGGCGCCCGCCTCCAGCAGGCGCTGGACGACCGCGTCTTTAGCGTGCTTGATGGCTTCTAGCAGGGCGGATCTGTGGGGGAGAGGGAAGGGGATGGGAGTTTGGAAGAAGGCAAACAACAATCTTTTCTCGCGACGCGCACCAACCACCGCCCCACGCCACTCACCCTCCCAAGCCGTCGACCGCGTTAACATTGCAGCCGGCGGCCAGCAGCTCATCGATGACAGCGAGGTGGCCCTGTTGAGGAAGAGTGTGTGTGGTGTCAAAACGTCAGTCTTGCGTGAAACAGAAAAAAACGACCCGCCAACCACCAATCCACCAAACACCACACACCTGGGCCGACGCCAACATGAGCCCTGTCCGGGAGTCGTAGTCGGCGCAGTCCGCGCTCGTCCCCTGTTGCAGCATCAACCGCACCACCGTGGCGTCGCCGCGCGAGGCGGCCGACAGAAACTCTTGCGTCCTCCGCTCGTCCGCGCGCGCGAGCGCTGACGAGGCCAGTGCTTTCACACGCAGCGCGTCCCCCAGCGACCTTTCCTGCGCCACAGACAGGCCTGATTTGGTGCCGCCACGGGCGGACCCCTCGGCCGACGCCTGCCGGTGCTGCAGGCCGACGGGGGCGGCCGCGAGCCGCGCGGCGCCCGCCTCCCCCGCAAACTCGCGGTCCACAATCTCTTGGGCCCGTTTGCGCAGATTCTCCAGCACGCCGCGCGTGCCCACGGGAAAGTCTTTGGCGATGATTTCGTACTTGTCGCGCGGGACGCACAGCAGGCGGGACACGGTGAGCGTGCGCACCGAGCCAGAGTGAGGGACGTCTGTAAAGAAGGCGACCTCGCCCACAGCGTCGCCTTCAGTCAGCAGGCGGCCGCCGCCGTGGACGGAGGAGTCGAGGAGGGGCATATCGTCGGGGGCGAGGGCGCCCCCGGCGCCAGGGGCGAGGACCACGAGGGAGCCGCTGACACAGACAGACAGATCGGCCACGTGGTCTCCGTCTTGCACGATGGTGACGCCCGGCATGAGCAGGTCGACGTGGGAGGCGGCCAGGACGGCGTCGACAAAGCGTTGGCGCTGGAGGGAAGGTGTGGGGTAAAGGTCAGGCTTCAGTCACTCCTCCCAAATCAATCCGACCCCCCCAAAAAAAACACACTCAGAAATCATCTCTCTCTCTTCTTCTTACCGCTCCTGCAAACAAATAGCACCGCCTCAGCGTGGACAGGTACAGGTGGCGCAGCGCCCGCCGGCGCAGCGAGGACGGCATCGCCCCCAACACTTTCTCATCCGCGATGTCTTCGTTGGCAAACGCCAGCCGCAGGTGCTCCTGCATGGACGTCGTCAACTTGGGGGGCAGGTCGTTGACGCCCGCCCAGGAGCGCAGGGAGGCGGCGCGATCTCTGTACGTCGAGGCGCGTGTGTCTCTGCGGATGATGAACAGGGTGAAGGTGGCAATAACGTACGCAGCGAGGGCGACGTTGAACAGCATGTAGACGATGGTCCACGAGATTTCGGCGGTGGAGGCGGGGGAAAAGTCGCCGCAGCCGACTGGAAGGGAGGGGGAGGGAGAGAGGGTGAAAGGTGGGAGGCGAAAACAAAAAAACAGCACTACCGCCTCCCTCCCTCCCACTCAACCACACACTGCTCACCCGTCGCAAACGTGGTCACCGCCCAGTAGAACGAGATCAGGAACCTCTCACTCGTCGTGGTGAACGTGGACAGCGTTTTGGCGTCCCTCCCCAAAAACACTTTCTGGAACGTGGGATCATGCACCCGCGCGATGAAGTACAGGCCGCACGCCGCCCAGTGCACCACAAATAGGACGTACACCAGGTTGCGAACGATGGTGATGACGACGAGGGAGATGGCGAGGTTGAAGTCGAGGTACCTAAAGAAAGCGACGACCCGGTGCAGCCGCGCCATGCGCAGCAGGCCGAGCAACGCCAGCAGGCGGGCGCCTTTGGCCTCCGTGGGCCCGGTGCCATAGATGGCGGGAATCAGGATGTAGTCGAGGGGGAGGACGCCCAGGATGTCGAGGGGGAGGAGGGTGCGCGCGTAGTTTGAGGCAACCGCGCGTGGACACGTCACCAGCCCTGCATCACCATAGTAGGCGCGGCGGAAGCGGATGGCGATGTCGAGGGCGAAGACGAGGAAGAGGATGTATTCGATGACCTGGGGTGGAGGGAGGGAGGGGTGAGTGTGTGGTGGGTTTGTTTCACCAACCGACGACCCACCGCGTGGTTACTACCCACCCTCCCTCCAACTCACCGCCTGCGCGTCACTGTACGGGTACAGCCCTGGATGCCCCGAGAACGCGATCACGTACGGCTGAAACACGCCCGTCCACACGGCGCCGACGAGGGTGACCAGGAACCACGCGAGCCACACGCGCTCGTTGGGCAGCATGATCCAGTGCCCGTGCAGGAAGGAGGCGTCCGGGGGGGCGCCTGCGACACCGCCCCCGCCGCCCGCCCCCGCAAACGCGTCCGCCCACATGGAGGCGGCTTTGAGGGAGGCGGAGCGCGACATCCACTCGCCCGACGCGACGGGGAGCCGGGCGCCCGTGCCGCCGCCAGACGAGCGTTGCAGGGAGGGGCGCCGGCCCAGGGCGTACGCGGCCCCCATGTCCGCGCGCAGGGAGGAGGCGCCTCCCGCGGTGGGCGTGTCTGCGGACGACCGACCGGACGCGTCCGACGTGTAGGAGGCGCGGTGCAGGTTGGTGGGCGCGCCGCGTTGGGCAGAGGTGCGGACGAGGGAGGGGGCGCCGGGTTGGCCCGAGGTGCGGTGCAGGATCGGGACAACGGGGGCGCCGGTGGAGGTGCGGTGGATGGAGCGGTCCAGTTGGATGGCGGGAGGCTGGGGAGAGGGTAGAAGAGGCAGGGGTTGGCGGCGAGGACGAAACCGACGCACGCCCTAGTTCGGGCCAGCGACCCCCGCCCGCAACTCGCGGCCTCAACCCTCCCTCCTCTCATCCTCAAAGTGGCCTGTGCAAGACCCGACTCTAGCCCACACAACCTCTAACTCACCGCGGCTGTCGCCAGCCGCGCCTGGGCCGCACGCAGTCGCTCGGCGCCGCTCAATGGCGCCTCCCGCAGCGTCGGCAGCGGCCCTCCTAGTTCAGCATCATCAGGAGATGCAGAGGGGCGACCACCACCGCGCAGCAGTGACGCCAGGCGCTGCATAGCGGGAAGGAGGGCGGGGGAGGGAGGCTAAGGGACACCGGGGGAAGAGAGAACGTCCAGCCGATCTGCGAAGACAAAACTCACTCTTTTGACCGTTTTTTCCTTGCCTGCAAGGAGAGTAGGGGCTCTTCCTCACACCGGGAGACGTGTGTGTGCCCCACCCATCCACCCACCCACCAGAACCCAAGACGCAATGTCCATCTCGGGCTCCGACTTTGCCGTCACGCTCGCCATCAACGGCGCGGTCGGCCTGGCCTCCACGCTCGCGTTTGCGTTCTTCCGCCAGCGCCCCTGGGCCCGCAAGTTTTACAGTGAGTGGAAAGTGGGTGTGTGTGTGCATTTGTGTGCGCCAAATGCGGTGTGGGTGGGGCACGCGTCTTGCCGCCCCGCGGTGGTGCCCTCCACGGAAGCGCCAAACGCGGAGCGAGGGTTTTTCGTCCACGCCCACGCCCACGCCCCCTAGTCGCGCCCCGCGCCACCCCATTGAGTGTGTTGCACGTGCCCAAAGCCCGCATTGGGGTTGGGTCGGGTCCGTGGCCGCCGCGATCGGGCGCCACGCCACCGCGCGCGTGGCCTCGACAGACCCAATGTGCGCCCGCAGACCATTGGCCGACAATCCCCACCCAACAACCTTTCCTCCCTCCAGCCCCCAAAGAGTACCTTCCCGAAGACACCCTCAAACCCGTGCAACGCCCCCGCCGCCTGCGCCCGGGTCTCGTCGCCTGGATGCCCCAACTGTTTGCCGCCGACGGGGAAGAAGTCATGGGATCGGCCGGCATCGACGCGTGGACGTTTGTGCGCGTGTGCAACCTGGCCATTCAACTGTTCCTGTTTGTCACGCTGTGGTGTGGGGCGACGTGCCTGGTGGCCAACATGCTGGGGCATGAAGTGACGGACGCCCTGGCCGCGGGCGGCAAGATGGCGGCCGACCCGTACGCCTACACCTACTGGGCGCCGGCCCCCCCCCCCGCCGACGCCAAAAAGGACAAAAAGCCGAAAGCCGTCACCACGCCCCAATTCTATGAGAATGAGGCCGACCTGCCGGAACCGCCGCCCGGGCTGTCGTGGAAGATGTACAAGCCAACGCCCCCGCCCGGGGCGCTGCTGAACGAGACGGATGGTGTGCCCGCGTTCAATGCCTCCAAAGTCGTGGAGTACCTGCGCAACGCGTCCGCCAACAAGGTGAAAGCCTACTCCGAGGACGAAATCAATCGCTTCGTCTTCTTCCGGGACCAGACCGCCAAAGTGGACACCGCCACCCTGCAAGACATCGACAAGGCGACGCTCGCCAACGTGCGCGACCGCTCGCCCACGCTGTGGGTGCACGCGTTGACGGCGTGGGTGGTGACCGCCGCCACGCTGGCTCTGCTGGCCAAATTCAGCAAGGAGGCGGTGTCCCTGAGGCTGCGGTACCTGTCAACCGCGCCCAAAGGGGCGGAGACGCACTCCGTGCTCGTCACCGATGTGCCTGGCGTCGCGGGCGGGACCGTCATGCACAAAGTCGACTCCACCGTGTTGAAAGCGTTGCCCGCCTCCCAGCGCGCCAAAGTCAAAGACCTGGCCACGCGCGCGTCCGCGCTGGCGGCGTCCGGGTTTGACAAGGCGGCGTCCGCGGTCGGCGTCGACACGCGCGGGGTCGTCCCTCCCGTCCAGCCTGGAGGTCGACCCCTGGGGCAAGGCGGCCGCCTTCCTGAAGGAGGGGGGCACGCCGGAAGGTCTGGTGGAGAAGGAGTTTGGGGAAATGTTCCCGAACGAGGTGGCGCACGTGCAGGTGAGAGAGAAGAGGGAGGAGGGAGGGAAGGGGGGAGAGAGAACAGCGAATCGATTTTCCAAACCAACCCACACCCACACCCACAGGGCGTCTACAACACGTCCGCCATCGACCCCCTGCTCACCGAGTACAACAAGCTGAAGCTGACGGCGGAAGACCTGCTGGACGACTACGTGGCTCAAAAGCGGCGCGGCGTGGCCGACGTCAAGCGCCGCACGCGCACCGTGCGCGGCGCCCTGGCGGGGGGCTGGGCACGCGACCAGTACGGGGTGGACGCCAAAGCATCCACCAAGGTGGACGCCGTCCAGTATTGCGTGGACAGGATGGCGTTCCTGGCGGCCGAAATCAAGAAGAAGCAGGTGACCACGCGCGCGTCGCCCGACGCGACCGCCTTTGTCACCTTCAAAGACAGGCGCACCCAGTTGCTGGCCACCCAGGCCCTGCCCCACCACGACACCGGCGTGTGGCAGGTGACGGGCGCCCCCCAACCCGACGCCGTGCTGTGGGGGGGGCTGTCCCACAGGTCGTGGGAGCGCACTGCGCGCACGTGGGGCGTGTGGGGCGCCTTCATCGTGCTGTGCCTCATCTATTTGATCCCCGTCACCGCCATCCAGGGCTGGGTCGCCAAAGCGGGGGCGGCCCTGCCCCAGAGCGGACCCGGTAAAATCGTTTCCGGCCTGCTCACAGGCATGCTGCCCCCCCTCGTCCTCGTCATCTTCATCGCCATCATGCCCCCCGTCCTGCGCCTCATGGGCAAGGTGCAGGGCGCCAAGTCGGAGGCGGAGCTGGACCAGGGCGTCATCGACAAGTTTTTCATTTTCCAAGTGAGAGAGAGAGTTGGTGCAGGGAGAGGGGGAGGGGCGCCGCAAAAAAACGTTGGGTTGCCTCCACCCACCCACCCCACCCCACACACACCACTCTCCCTAGGTCATCGTCGTCTTCTTCGGCTCCTTTGTGGGCGGCACCATGCTCGCCACCCTCAAGGACTGGGGCTCGGACCCGCAGGCGGGCGTGCGCTCGCTCGCGCGCTCCACCGCCGACGTCTCCACCTTCTTCCTCAACTACATCGCGATCAAGGCCCTGTTTGCGCAAGCCTTCAAGTGCTTCCGCATCATCCCCTTCCTCGTGTACGCGGTGCGGTCCAAGCTGGCGGCCACGGAGCGGTCCAAAGCGCGCGTGTGGAGCGAACAGTTCATGATCTACGGCGTCGAAGTGCCGATGCTGACCGTCGTCCTCCTTGGCCTCGTCTTCTGCGCAATCAACCCCATCGTCCCCGCCGTCGCCCTGCTCTACTTTGTGACGACCCTGTTCTTCCAAAAGTACAGGGTCATGTACGTCGCCCGCCCGCGCTACCAGTCGGGCGGCCTCATGTGGGCCCAAGTGTTTCGCCAGGTCATGGTGTCGCTGTACCTGTTTCAACTCGTCATGCTGGGCCTGCTGGCGGTCAAGCGGTCGCCGTCTGCGATCACCATCATCCCCCTGATGGTGGTGACGGCCATGGGGCACGCGTGGGTGGCGTCCATCTTTACGACGCCGCTGTCGACGATGTCGCTGCGCGCGGCGGTCGACTGCGACGCCGCCGACTCCGCGGCTGGCGGCGAAGCCCCCGAGGATGCTGCCACCCGCATGTATGTGTCCCCCGGCATGGCGTTCGATGGCAGCGACCTGGACGCGTTGAAAAAGGAGGCGGCCGATGTGGATGCGATTCTTTCGGGCACCGCCCCCGTGCCCCCCACAGTCGACGAAGCCGCCGCCGAGAAGGCGGCCGACAAAGCGACGGAGGCCAAGTTCCAGAAGCAGAGAACGATGCAGCGGCAGGCGACCGCGCTGAAGCGGCAGGCGTCCAAGCTGGAGCACAAAGCGTCGCGCGCGCCGTCGCGCGGCGGCGGCGCGTCGCCGCCCGCGGCGGCGTCGCCGTTTGTGCAGGAGCGGGCGGCGCCGCCACCGCCGCGCGATGTGGAGGCGGCTGTGCCGTCTCCCGCGGGGGCGGCGGCGGACGGCCTGGTGCGGCGTCCGGGGCCGCAGCTGTGATGATGGAGAGAGAGAGAGGGAGAGATGACCCCACCCCACCCCATCCCACCCCACCCCCAAAACACACGAGCATATCTTTTTGCGTCTTGTTTTTTTTTCGCTAGGTTTTTGTTTTTTGTGTGGGCGTCGTTTCACGGCATCACCCGCTTTGTGGAACGTTTGTTTTTCCCAGCGGCTCCTTTGAGCGCCCGGGCCTTCCTTCCCCCCCTTTTTTCATGTACGTATTGGTTTTGTTTTTAAAACATGGGCGTTGGGATGGGGGCGTGCCTCCCAAAGGATGCACCCCCCCACGCTGTCGCTCAAACTATGTAGGAGAGAGAGAAAGAGTTTGTGTTCTTTTTTTTAACCACAGTTGTCTCTCATTCCCGCAATTGCAGCCAGCGGCTTGGCGCTCCCGCCAACAACAGCCCGCCCTGCATGACTGACACCGGGTGGCAGCCGCCACCGTGGCCACAAGGCACGAACGGCGCCCAGCCGCCGCCCCCCGCGTCGTTTGGCGACCTGCCGCTCGACGTCGTGCGCCTGATCACTCGCCAACACTTGCCGCCCTCCGCCTGGCGCTACTGGCGCGCCACCTGCCACGCCACCCGCGACGTGGTGCGTGACGCGACCACCCTCCTGCGCGTCGACGTGTCTCGCGACGGCCCTCTGCCCCTGGCGCCGCCACCGGTGGTGGCCGTCGCGCGGCTGAGCGAAGTGCACGCCTACACACACAAGCAGAGAGACGACGACACCGGCCCCACGCTGGCTGACTCCAACGCGTTGGCCCAGTTGGCGGACTGGGTCGCCGACCGCGCCCCCCCGACGCCCGCCTGTGCGTGTGCGTGAGGTGTGAACGCGCGGCGCTCGATGTCGACGCCATCCGCGCGCTCGCCGCGTTCCCCGCCTCCTGGCGCGCGCGCGCACACGCTGGCCCTCCGCGCAGACGGGGTTCGCAGCCTGGAGATGCGGGACACCGTGCACGACCGGTGCGGTGTGCAGAGCGTGGCCCCTGGGTTGAGGGTGACGGCTGAAATCAAGCTCGCTGACAGCGACTGCTGCACACTGGCCATGGTCGCCTCCTGGCCCCTGGTCCGCCTGACGGTGCTGGCTGTCGTGCCGGGGCCGGGCGCCTGGCCCATTCTGGGGTGCGCGGCGGCCACGCTGGTCACGCTGGACCTGGCGGCCGGGACGCCACTGGACGCGACGCTTGGCAACGGCGAAGTGTGGCGCGCGTTGACCGACCTCACGCTGCGTGGAGAGGACGGGCCCGCGTTTTTGGAGGAGTGACCGGTGCACTGTGCGCCCGTGTTGGCGATGGTGCGGTGTGTGGGTGGGGCGGGGGCGTGGGGGAGGGAGGGCGTGGTGGTGGAGAGGGTCGCGTGAGACTGCGCCAACACAACACCGACGCGTCTTTTCTTCTGCCAATCCGCGCCCCGCTCCGCCGATGCCCGCTGCCCGCGGCCCCGCAGCCTGTCGTCCGGCAGCTAGCCGGCGACCATGCAGCATTGCCTGCCGGCCGGCAACCAGCCGGCCACCTGGCAGCCCCCCCCGTCCTTCCGTCGCCGCCGCCGCCACCGCCACCACCCTGCAACGCGTCTGCCGCAAGTGCAACGGCACGCTGCTCAGTCCCTGCCTCTCCTGCGGCGCCAGTGGCCGCCTGCCCCTGTCTGGTTACGCCAACAACAACTCGTTCTCCCTGGCCAAGGTGGTGGGCACGTCGTGGACTGCCATCACTCCCGCGCTCAGCCGCACCCACTTCCACGCGGTCGCGACGCGCGTGCTGCCGACGGGGGGGGCGCTCGTGCGCCTGGTCGCGACGTGCGACCCGTCCATCGTGCTGTGGGTGCCGCCCGCCGTGCTGAAGAAGAGGTCAGAGTTTGCGGCTGGCTCGCTCACAAAAACAGCGCTCGCCGCGCGCCGTGCAGTCGCGGCGGGCGATGGGCCGGGAGAAGGCGGCGCCTGCAGGACGTGCGGTGGCACCGGGGATCGTGCGTGTCCATTCTGCAGTGCGGCTGGGGAGGTGGTGGAGATTTAGTGGAGGTAGGTGGAGGTTAGCTTTTTGTTAGCAGGTCAAAACTGATCACACACAAAATCAAGCAAAAACAGAGTCTCTCTCTCTCTCCCTACTCCCCGCTGCGCGGCCGCTTCAACTGCAGCCGTCCCGCCACCACGGGCGCCAGCGGCTGGCTGGGCGGCTCGGCGGCCGGGGCGGCGCCCCTACCACCGCCACCCCCTGGCCGTGCCAGCGCTGCCGTCTTGGCCCGCGCCTCCGCCTCAAACGCGGCCCGGTCGTGCCGGTACTGGTGGCATACGCCCACGTCCACGCCGTCGTCACCGTTGGGGGAGGCCAGCAGGGCGCGCACAGAGGCGAGGACGGTGGCGATATTGAGCGACGGGCGCCACGCGCCTTTGGGGGGCAACGACAGCACGTCCAAACAGATGCGGCCGCCGGCATCGATGTTGGGGTGGTGCACCGGGGTGGCGAAGCGGACGCCTGGCGGTTCGAAAGGGTAGCTGGAAGGAGAGGAGGGAGGGAAGGGGGTGAGAAGGAAAAAATGCACTCACCAAACGCGCCGCTGGCCCCCACGCTTTCACACGACTTACCGGTCGGGCAGCGTGACGTCCAGATCAAATGTGCCGCCCTCGTAGACGGTGTCGGGCGGGCCCTGGTTGGTTGAAGAGGGGAGGGGGAAAGGGTGTGTCAGTGCCTGTCTGTCACCCTGACGAAAGCCGCCCCTCTCGTCGCCTCGGACTTTGCAGGCCATGCTTTTCTACGCCCAGATAGACACACACGCTCCCGCAAGCGCGTGGCCACGCCAGCTCCCACCCCGATTCCCACGCACCCTAATTTGCGCGCGCAGCGACGTCAGGTTGTTCCCCACCGGCCACGCCGCCACGCCGGGGGGGGCGTCCGTCGCCAGCATCTTGAACTCGCGCGCAGCACGCGCAGCCAGCTGGGGGGGCGGCTTGGAGGAGGAGGGGGGACGTGAATCGCGCACATCGGGCGCGCGCGGCGGGGGGGCGTTCTCCATTGGCTTGGGCGTGTGTGACCGTAACGCGCGCGCGTGTGCACGCACACGGGGCAGAAGAGACGCACTGGAGAGAGAGTTTGCGCGGGGGAAAAAGTTGTGGCTCGCTTTTCTTTCTGCGCCGGTTTTCTTTTCCTTCTTCACTCCACCCACTCTCACGCCGCGGCCGCCCCCTCCTCCTCCCCCACAAACGCGCTCAGCACGGACAGCTTGGTCGTCAACTCCTGCACCCGGGCTCCACCGACCGATCCAGACGTCAGCAAGCGCTCCAGGCGGGCCGCCTCCTTGGCAAAGTAGTCCCCCCCTTTGGCCGCCCCTTTCTTCGCGTACGCCACGTACAGCGCGCCGTGGGCTGCGGCGTCGCGGACCAGCTTCTTGGCGGCCGCCTCCAGGGTGGCGGGGGTCGCGGTGGCGGGTTTCAGGGCGTCCAGCGCGGAGACGCGGGCAAAGCCGCGGTCTTCGGCCAGCACGGAGCGGACGTGGGCGAGCATGGCGTCCGCGGTGCGGGCGCCGTTGTAGCTGCAGCGTGGGAGGGAGAGAGAGAGGGGTGAGTGTCGTTGGCTCTTGTTGTGTGAGCCTCTCGTTCTGCCCACGCCCCCCACCCACACCACCCACGACACTCACTCTTCGGGCGCCGTCACCGGCTTGCCCCGCCTGAACACTTTGATGGTGGGGAAGCCGCGCACCCCAAACCTCTCCCCCAGGGGGCGGTGCTGGTCGGCGTCCACTTTGGCGACGACAACGCGCTGCGCGAGGGCGGGATCACCCGCCACCGCCTCCCCCAGCGTCTTGTACTCGGGGGTCAGGTGCTTGCAGTGGCCGCACCAGGGGGCGTAGAATTCTACGATGGCCAGTTTGCCGCCGTTGACGTGTTTGTCGAAGGATAGGGGATCTGGAGGGGGAGCGGAGGGTTTGATGGGCGGACGATGCTTTGACGAGGGTGGATCAACCACCCTCCCCCGCCTAAGGCAAAGACGCGTGCACGGAGCTGCAAGGAGGCTGCGCGCCCGGCGCGGGGGCACGCACGGGGCCGTCAAGCAAAAGGACGCATCGATCGCGCATCAGTTCCTCTGCGCCCTCTCCCCTCACACACCCAACGCACCAAGGTCCAGCACGCCCGCCAGCTTCTCGGTAGGGTCGGTGAGAGCGGCAGCAGTCGCCGCCAGGGCGCAGAGCAGGAGGGCACGCATTGGATGGCTGTCGAGAGGCGTTTTCTGCGAAAAGAAGAGGAAAAGACTGAGACCTCAGTTGGTCGCGTCCTTTCTTTTCGTTGCCGCCCGCAATCGCGCCCCTCTGCGCGCGTCCCCTCACCCCCCCAAGCTCCCGCATGATCACCAACGGCTCCCAGCTGCAGGTGCGTGGAGTGTGGGTGGTGTGTCGCGTCGTCAGGCTTGGGAGAGGGAAGCGGCCGCCGACTGCAGCAAAGGTCGGCCAGCCTCTTTTCTTTCCGCACGCCCCGCCCCCTCGCCACACTCTGGAACCTGCCATCTCACCTTCTAAACACCCGCACACACGCCCCCCTCCCCCACCCCCCCAGGTCACCGACAACTCGGGCGCCAAGGTCGTACAGTGCATCAACCAGACGGGCAAGGTGTGGTCGATCGGGGACATCATCACCGTGTCCATCAAGCGGGCACAGCCGAGGGCCAAGGTGGCGGCAGGGCAGGTGAGTGGAGGAGGGTTGGGGGGGCGGGGGAAGAGGGAAAGAAAGATAGAGGGAAAAAATCAACCCTCCCTCACCACCGCCCACCACCCCCGCCTCTCACCACTCCCCCCAGGTCCACAAAGCCGTCATCACTGAAACCGTCAAAGAGTTGCGCCGCCCCGACGGCACCGCCCTGCGCTTCGCCCGCAACGCGTGCGTGCTCGTAAACGCGAAAAGCCAGCCCCTCGGCACGCGCGTGCTGGGGTTTGCGACACGCGAGCTGCGGGCGCGCGGGTTGATGAAGGTGCTGTCGTTGACGGCGCGCGTGCTGTGAAAACGAAAATCAACGAGTGCTCCGTGTGAGCGCAGTTTTCGCTGTCCACACCCTTCCCATCACAACACCACAATGCCACCCCCCCGCATGACGCGGGACACGCTGTCCCTGGCCGTGCTGTGCGTGCTGGCGGCGGGCACGGGGGCGGCCCTGGTGCTGACGTCGCAGGCGAAGAAGGCGGTCGCGGCGGCGGGGCCGCCGAGGGCAAAAATGCCTCCTGGGCTGGAGTGAGGGAGGGTGGATGATGGGCGTCGTGTCTTTTTGTAAGAGTGCAAGCAGGATGTTTTGGGGCGGTTTGTGTTGTGTCAGCTGTGGGGCAGGAAGGTCGCGGGAAGCATGGCACCCTGAAAAAACTCTCACTTTCTCTCCGAGTTTGTTTTACCACTCGGAGTGTCGCTCCCTTTCCTCGTCCTCCTCTGCACAGGTGCGTCCTTGGCCTTGCCCTCCCGTGTACAGCGGAGCCACACAACCCACGCCGGGAAACAGGGCGCGGCCCGTTGCTGATGCGTGTTTTTTGCGCGCGCGACACGCGCGCACCCCTCCGCGCCCGCCCGCGTGTGTCCCTCGGCCACCCCACCGCGCGCCACACAGGTGTCGCGCTGGACCACCTCCACCGTGGGCGGGGACTGTGGGGAGGCGGAGTAGCCGTGTCAACCGCTGCGCTCTCTCGCATCTTGACATCCTGCCTGCCTCTCTCACTCCCAACCCCCTCCCCCTCCCCTCTCGCAGGCAGAACACCCTCCCTCACATGCGGCCCTCTCACCGCCTCCTGACGCTGGCGGTGGCCGCCCTGGCGGCATCCTCCACCCGCGCGCAGTGGGTGGTGGAGACCAACAGCCTGCGCATCGTGGAGCCCGCGTCCGCGGCGGGGCGGCACGACGCCGCGATTGGGGACGTGAGTTTCGGGTTGGAGGAGGAGAGGGGTGGGGGTGAGAGGCACGGTGCAGGGGGCTGGATGGTGGTGCACGAGAGAGGGCGCAGAGGAGCGAAACCGCCGTTTTTTTTTTTTTTTTTTTTTTTTTTTTTTTTTTTTTTTTTTTTTTTTTTTTTTTTCGAAAAATAAAGGGGCGGGCGCAAGAGCGTCGCCACCAACCCACCCTCACCCACCACCCTCCCCACACACACACCACCCCACGCACCCCACCCAGTTCGGCGTCCCCCTCTACGGCGCCACCCTGTCGGGCGAGGTGCAGTTTGTGGGCGGCGACGCGGAAGGGTGCACCCCCTTCTCCGAGCGCGTGCGCCCCGGCACGCCCGGCTTCCCCGTCGTCCTGCTGGTGGACCGGGGGGACTGCTACTTCATCGAGAAAGCGTACAACGCGGAGAAGGCGGGGGCCCAGGTGAGAGGAAGGGGGAGGGCGGGGCTGCAGGGAAGGGACCGCAGAGACGCAGCCCCCCCAAAAAAACACACGCACACACGCACACCACCACCCACCCCACCCCACCCCGTCTCCACACAGGCCGTCATCGTGGCCGACTTCAAGGATGAGAAGCTGCTGACCATGTCCGCCCCCGAGGACAGGCCCGAGATCTCCAGGCTCAAGGAGGAGATCACCATCCCCACCGCCCTCGTCACGCGCGGCGTGGGGGAGGCCCTCAAACACGCGCTCAGCCGCCACGCCCGCGTCGTGGTGGAGCTGGACTGGTCCGACTCGGTCGCCCACCCCGACTCCCGGGTCGAGTGGGAGCTGTGGGGGTCGCCCGCGGACGGGTGCGGCGCGCCGTGCGACAGGCAGACGTCGTTTGTCAAAGCGATGGCGTCCCGGGCAGCCACCCTCGAAGCGGACGGCTACACCAAGTTCACCCCCCGCTACGTCATGCACGGGTGCGGCGGGTCTCCCTCTGAGGACGTGTGCGCGCGGTCGTGCATCCACAAGGGGAGGTACTGCGCGTTTGCGTCGCCCTCCGCGGATGGTGATCGCTCGTCGCACGCCATCCCGGGGCGCGACCTCGTCACCGAGGCCAAGCGCCGCCTGTGTGCCGCCGAAGCCGCCCGCAAAGCCGACAAACCGGAGGCGTGGTGGGCGTACGCGGCCGAGGTGGCGACGTCGTGCACACTGGCCGCCGGAAAATTCAACGACCCCCAGTGCGCCAAAGCGGCACTCACGGGCGCAGGCCTGGCCGCCGCCAAGGTGGAGGCGTGTGTGGGGGACGTGGACGCAGACATCGCGCCCGACGTGCTGGAGGAGAACTATGATGCGCAGGTGAGACGTGTGGGTGGCAGGACCAAGGACACAGCGGGGTGGGTTAGCGGGGTGTGTGTGTGTCCACACGCACAGCCACCCACCCCCACCCCCACCCCCACACCCATCCACAGGGCCTGGACGCGTTCGGCTCCTCCAAGATCCTCATCGTCCCCACCGTCGTCATCAATGGCGCCCAATACCGCGGCCGCCTGGACGCCGGCTCCGTCACGCGCGGCCTGTGCGCCGGCTTCTCCGAGGTCACTGAACCCGCCGCCTGCCTGACAGCGGACATGGAGGTGGACGAGTGCGCCGCGGGCACGCACACGTGCTGGACGCAGGGCAGCCAGTGGAGCGCGTGCGTCGACACGTTTCGCGGGTTCAAGTGTCAGTGCCCCTTTGGGTTCCGGGGGGACGGGACGCACTGCGACGACATTGACGAGTGCGCCGAGAAGACGGCGCTGTGCGACCAGGTGAGTTTTGGGCGTGTTGTTTTTTTTTGGGGGTGAGGACAGCGAGCAAGGGGGACACCACGTTACGTGCGTGGTCACGCGCGCGCACGCACCACCCTCGTCCCTGCACCCCACCTCAGATCTGCACCAACACGGAGGGCGGCTACACCTGCGCCTGCCGCGACGGCTTCCGCCTGTACGGCGGCGCGTCCGGCCCGGGCGCCTGCTTCCCTGTCGACCGCTGCGCCGCCGGCAACGGCGGGTGTGAGGAGGGCTGCACCTCGTCCGACGGCGTCGCCTCCTGCCAGTGCCGGGACGGCACCCGCCTGGGCCCCGACGGCAAGAAGTGCGTGGACGTGGACGAGTGCGGCGAAAAGACGGCGGGGTGTGAGGGCGGGTGTGAGAATCGGGACCCGCGCACGGATGGGGTGCCCTTCGTCTGCACCTGCCCCCACGGCAGGGCGGTCGACCCGCTCGCCCCCAAACGCTGCATCGATGTGGCCACACTGGCGTCGCGGCTGGGCGTGGACGCTGCCTCTGTCGGGGGCCGTGGCTTGAGCGTGGGCGCGTTTGTGGGCGTCGCGGCCGCCGCGGCCGCGGTCGCCGTCGTCGCGGGGGCCGCCGTCCACTCGTGGCGCGTCAAGCGGGAGACGGCGGCCGAGGTGGCCGCCATTCTGAGGCAGTACATGCCGCTGGACGGGGATGAGGGGGGGGCGGGGCTGGCGGGTTTCGCTGCGGCGGCCTCGGCGGCGCGGCCGGCCGGCGACGACGCGGCGGCGTGATTTTTCTTTTCTGTTCGCTTGCTTCCCTTTTTGCCCGCACCCCCCCCCCACCATCACGTGCTTTTTCTTTTCCTTCCCCCACTTGAACGTGACGCACCCTTTTTGCTTTCCTTTTTTGGCAGTCAACCACCCCCCATCATCCCCCAGCCCGCGCGCGTTTCCCCCCTCGCGCGTGTGTGTAACACCCTTGTTTCCTTCCCTGAGACACCCCCCCTCTTCTTCTATGTGGTGCAGTGTCAGGGACCTGGATTGAGCGAGAACAGACAACAGAAAAACACAGAACGAAAAACAAAAACCATTCACACGACATCACCCCCACCCCCCTTGTGCGCCGCCCCCGTCGCCGACGACAGGGAGAAGATGCGGTCGTCGGCGCGCGGGGTGGAGCGCTTGGGGGCGGACGCGGAGGCGGCGGCAGACAGGAGGCCGTCGTAGCCTGAGGAGTGGAGGGAGGGGAAGAGGGAAAAAGTTGGTCGAGACGGGTCGAGCGCGGGAGCAAGTTTTTTTTTCATCGACTCTCTCTCTCTCGCACCTCTTAACGCGGTGCCCGACGGGTTGGCGTTGGTCAGGTAGCGCGTCTCCAGGTCGTAAATCTGAGGGAAGGAGGAAATGACAGGTCGACCGAAATTCGGTCCGCTGCCCCCACGCCCCGCCTTCCCGCTCGCCTCTGTTTCACCACCCCACGCACATCACACACCTGCTTCTCCACGTGGCGCAGTTCGTCCACCAGGGCCCCCCTCTTCTTTTCCGCGGACGCCAGCTCTTCGCGGGCGGCCGCGACGGCGGGGTCTAGGGGGGGGGCGGTCGCCGGCGGCGGGGCGGAGGGGGGGGCGGCGGGCGCGGCCGCGGGGGGCTTGACTTTGGCGCCGGTGGGCTTGGGCATGGCGGCGACGAAAGGCGAGAGCACTCCGCGCTTCGAGCGAGCGCGAAAACGAGAGTTGCTCCCTCGTCGGGGGTCGGAAGAGCCTCACACTCAATTCTCACTGAACGGGGCTCGTGCGAACACACGCCGCCCCTCGCGCCTCTGTGCCCCACCCAGCGCTAGCTCGCCTCTCGCGTGCTCCAGCGCCCCACCATAAGACCCGCCGGCCCGGGCGGCGCGAACGTCTGCACACGCACGCGCGCGCACCGGCCCGTCCAAGGCAAACACACAAACGCACGCCGCGGCGATGTCGTCTGACGACATCATGGCGTCGGGCTCGTCCCAGGACGATGACGTGAGTGACACGGGACGCGTTGCGGTGGGGGGGGGAGGGTGTGGGAGGAGCACGGCGCGCGGCGGGGGGCGGTGTGATGCGGGGGGTTTGTGCGCATTCGGTGGGGCCGTGTGCTGACCGCCCTCCCTCCCCCTCTTTTCCCTTTCCCCCCCCACAGCGCCGCGGCTCCAAGAAAGAGGCCATGAACATCCTCATGCGGTGAGTGGACGGAGTGACAGAGGGTGGTGTGAGAGAGAGGGCGACACAAAAGCTGGGGCAACGCCTCGACGGCGTGTTTTTCGCACGGGGGGAAGCAGGGGGACCGCCTCCAGCGGTTGGCGCCCCCCCTCCCCCCCACCCCTGCCGCCCACCCCTCTCGCCGCTGCGTATGGGCCGCCACACGACATCGGTGGGCGGGCGGGGAGGGTGGAGGTCGCGTGTGGGGCAGAGGGAGGGGGCAATTCGCCTGGCTAGAGGCAGAGAGCGCACGCGCTCGCCGGCGTTGCACCGCATGCGTCTGCCTCTTGACGCCCCGCTTTTTCTCGCCCCCTCCTCCCCCCTCCCTCCCCCACCGGGGTGTCGCTGTCACTCTACTGAGGCAGGAGTGGGGGCAGGGATGGCAGGAAGGAGCGTCACGCTCCTCCCTGCCAGCGAGAGAGAGAGACCACTGCGCAAGCCCGCGCTGCCGTTTTCGACCAACCACTTTCCCCTCTCTGCTTCCCCCACACCCGCCCACAGCCTCGCCGAAGCCCTCGACACCGACGGTGGCGCCGCCCCCCGGGGCGGAGACGCCGCCTACGACGAAGAGTACACGAAGGGGAAGGGGGTGAGTGACGCTGGGGTGAGAGGGGTTGGGGGGAGACGGGAGGGTCGGCACGTCCGAGAGAAAAACCGCGCTCACTTCTTTTTTCCCCCCTTGCTTTCCCCTTCCCACAGTATGGCTCCCCCCTGGACACGTACCAGTCGCACGGCGGCCGCACCACCACCATCAAGACACAGAAGGCGAAGGCGGTGGAGGAGTCCGAGGACGAGGACGAAGAGGAGGAGGTGCGTTTGGAGGGAAGAGGGGACGAGAGGGGAAAGAAGAGGAAAAAAAGGGTCACCGCGCCTCCCGAAACGCGGCCTTTTTTGACCCCACACCTCCACACACACTCACACAACATACTCCCACCCACCCACCACACAGTTCGAGTACGTCCCCCAAGCCTACGACGAGGATGTGGAGGCAGCCGCGCTCGAGGAGCGCGCCGCCTTCCCCCCCGTCCCCGCCGACACCGTCCTCCCGTCCGCCATCCCCGAGGGCTACACCTTCCACAAGTACGACCGCAAGACGAAGAAGAACTGGGGCGGCATCGCTGTCGTGTCGTTCTACTCGCTCGCGCTGATTGTCTACTTTTTTGTGCGGGTGACGAAAACGATGGACCTGGGGCGGTACCTGCCGTACGGCGTCATCGTGTTCATCATCGAGGTGAGTTGGTTGGGGGGGGGAGGGGGGGGGGGTAATGAGTGTGTGTGGGAGAGAGGAGGGATTGGTTGTGTGTTTTCGACTCCGTTTTTTTTTACTCACCCTTTCCCTCCCACACCCACCCCACCAAACAGATGTGCGGTGCCACCACCACCCTCCTCTACGGCGCCAACCTGGTGCTGGACCCTGTGTCTGAAGCCCCCACCCCAGACGACACATCAGACGTGAAGGGCATGGTCAAAGTGCGCGTGCCGTACCACGTGCGCGTCCTCGTGCCCTGCTACTCTGAACCGCTGGAGATTGTCGCCAAAAACTGCGCCGCTGCTGCGACCGCCTACCTGCCCTTCGGCTGCCGCGTCACCGTGTACCTGTGCGACGACGGCAAGGACAGGAAGAAGCGCAACTGGTGCCTGCAGGGCGAGGGGCGCGCGCACGGCGTCGTGTACGTGTCCGGGCGCAAGCGCGCGAGCGGCGAGATGAACGGTAAATCCGCCAACCTGAACAACTGCATGAAGATGATCTATCCGCAGGCCAAGCCCATCCCGCCCAACGAGATTGTCTGCGTGTTTGATGCCGACCAGGTGGCCAACTCCGACTTCTTCCTGAAGACGCTGTACAAACTCGACGCGGGCGACGACGTGGCCATGGTCCTCTCCCCCCAGGCCTTCTACAACACGCGCCTCAACGCCGACATCTTCAACCACTCCAACATCCACTTCTGGGAGTATGCGCAGCACGGTGAGCAGTGTGTGGTTTTTGGGGGGGGCGGGGTGAAGAGGGGGGAGAGAGACCGCGCGCGCACACCCTCCCAACCCACCCTCCAACCCACCCTCACCCCACTCCACCCCCACCCCCCCACCTCACGCAGGCTACGACGCCCTCGGCTTCATCTCGTGCACGGGCACCAACTTCCTCATCCGGTCGGCCGCCTTCCGCGACGCCGGGTGGTCGCCCGAGTACACGCTCACCGAAGACTTTGCGCTCGGCATGGAGCTCAAAAAGAAAAAGTGGGAGTGCCGCTACGTGGAGGAGTACCTGGTGGTGGGCGAAGCCCCCGAACAAGTGCGCAACTGTTTCCAGCAGCGGTCGCGCTGGTGCAAGGGCCACTTTCAGATCGTGTTTGGGCCCAAAAACCCGATGCTGCAGAAGGAGCTGTCGTGGCCCATGCGCATCATGTACTGCTCCGGCGTGTGGTCCTACTTTGTGGGGGCCATGACGACCCCGCTGTTCATGCTCATTCCGTTGCTGACAATTTTGGCGGGCATGTTCCCGATCGTCGTGTCCAAGTGGGCGGCCGGGGCGCTGACCGTGTACGTGCTCGGCCAGTCGGCCGTCCTCAACTTCATGCACAAACGGTCGCACGCGTTCCCCATCTTCTTCGCCACGATCGCCAACAACATTCTGTGGTGGACGTTTGTCAAGGCGTGCTGGAAGTCGCTGCTGTCGTTGGTCCCCGGGCGCGCCAAGATCACGTTCAAAACGACGATGAAGGGCGCGGCCGGCCGCCTCGCCAACTCGGCCATCGGTGACCTGTGGATGCCGGCCCTGTCGTTCATCATGCTGGCCGTCACCCTGGGCATCGGCATCAAGAAGCTGGCGCACGGGCCGACCGTGGTCACGACGCTGTCCATTTCGATCGTGTGGATCGTCTACTCGATGATCCCGCCGACCCTCCTGCTGATCTACGCCACCGGCATGCGGGGCCGCGTCCTGGCCGCCGCCTGCAAGCTGGCCTTTGTGATGACGTACGTGTCGTCGTTGCTGGCCCTGATGCTGCTGTGGGCGGTGTACCCGGCCAAGTACGACTATGGCGCGGCGACGGGCGCGTCGCTGAAATTCTACGAAGCCTCCCGCCTGGGCGACCTGCCCGCGGGCAGCCGCATCGGGTTCCGGGGGTCCACCTTCCCCTACGAGCGCGCCCCCCGGTTCGCGTTCGACGACCTGACGGGCGGGTGGGCCAACGGCGGGGCGGTGGGGACGGTCAAGATGACCGTCACGACCGCGTTCACCACCACCATGCTGGCGTGGGGCCTGCTCACCTTCCCCAAGGGCTACGCCCGGGCGGGGGAGACCAAGTCCGCCCTGGCCGCCGTCAGGTGGGGGTCGGACTACCTGTTGAAGACGTTCCACCCGGAGACGGGCGCGCGCGGTGGCTACGCCATGGTCTACCAGGTCGGCAACCTCACCCTGGACCACGCCCTGTGGACGACGCCCGAGAACATGACGGAGACGCAGGTCAAGCGGCCTGCCTACGTGGTGCACTCGGGGGATGGCGCGTCCGACCTGGCGGGTCAGATGGTGGGCGCGCTCGTCTCGTCCGCGCTCGTGTTCCGGGAGTATGGCAACGACACCGCCACCTACGACAAGCTGATGACGGCGGCGGGGGGGCTGTACAAGCAGGTGGGTTTGAGAGTTTGGGCGTGGTGGGGGTGGGGGTGGGAGGCAGTGGGGGAAGCAAGGACGGCGGGTGGTTTGTTGGGGGGGTGGTTTTTTTCAAAGAGAAGAGACAAAAGCATTACCCTTGCTCACTTACCCCACTTACTCATCCCCCCTCCCCCTCCCTCCCAACCCCCACCCAGGCCACCCGCCACGAAGGCTCCTACACCTCCAAGTTCAAGTACGACTGCACCTCCAAGTACGCCCGCGCCCGGGTCACCTCCAAAGCCCCGCGCGCGGCGTGCCCGCCGCCCACGTCGTTTGCCAAGGGGTCTGCGCTCGTCTTCTACAACTCCACCTCCTACCGCGACGACCTGCTGTGGGCGGCCGCCTGGATGTACCGCGCCACCAACGACTCCGCCTACCTGGCCGACGTCAACAAGTACTATGGCGCCCACGTCGACCTCGAGGGCGACACCGACGCGGCCCTCACTTTCGGGTGGGACAACGTCTTCTTTGGCGCCAACGTGCTGCTGGCCCAGTTGACGGATGAGGGCGCGTTCCACGTGGCGGTGCAGGACATGCTGAAGCAGTGGATCTGCTCGACGACGGGCAAGGTGCTGTTCACGCCGCGCGGGCGCGCGTGGAACCGCGCGTCGCCCACGACGGGCGGCACCGCCAACGCGGCCCTCCTCTCCCTCATCTACGGGCAGCTCGCTTCCAAGTCTGTCCCCCACGACAAGCGGGACCGGTACACCTGCTTCGCCCGCGCCCAGATGCGGTACGTGCTGGGCGACGGCGGCCGCTCGCTCATGGTCGGCTACGGCAAGCGCCCCCCCGTGCGCGTGCAGTCGCGGTCGGCGTCGTGCCCCAAGGCGCCCGCCCCCTGCGACAAGGTGCGCAACCTGTTTGGCCCCGGCGCCAACCCCAACGTGCTGACGGGGGCGGTCGTCGAGTTCCCCACGTTTGACGACACGTATGCGGATGTGCGCGCGTCGAACGATTCACGTGTCTCGATCGAAAACAACGCGGGTGTGACCTCTGTGCTGGCGGGGCTCAACCAGGCCACGGGCACGTGGGACCAGTGCCTGCAAGGGTTTGGTGTGCTGACGCGGGACAAGGCGGTGTGCGACGCGCCGATTTATGGGCCGCAGTGAGTGCTGCGGTGGGTTTTTTTCCCTCCCCCCGCTCCTCGGTCTTTTTTTCCACCGCGCGCCGCCCCGCTCTCCCGTTACGGCCCCTCCTTTTTTTTTCTTCTACACACATCACCACACATCCTATGCCCCAGTTTTTTACCATACTACTCTGTTTCTCGGTAGCTTTGTTTGGTGAACAAGAAAAAAGAATGTTGCCCCCCCCCCACACTTTTTTGGCGCGCGCGTTTTTTTGCGGGGCGAGAGAATCCTTTTCAAGCCCCCACTTTTTTCACTTTCCCCCCATCTTTTTCATTTGACAACACTCTCTGGTTTGCGGGTTGCGATTCGGTGTGCTGCTGATCGAGCGGCAAACTTTCTTAACGCTCAAAAAACACTTTTTTCCTTTTTTTATTTTGGCGTTGGCGAGAGTGGGGGAGAGAGCGACTCTGGGTTTGTTGCGTTTTGATTTTGGGGCGCGCTTGCGCGTCCTGCGTTCTGTGACGCATTTCAAGTGCAAGAAAAAAATGATAAAAAACATGGTGGGGTGGCGGCGGTCTGTCTGTTTCTTTCTCTCACGCACCACCGCCCGGCGCCGCCGCTGCCGCCGCCTGTTGTTGTTGCGCCGCAGCCTGCGCCTGCAGCGCCCCCCCGATCCGAAAGTCGCGCGCCACCGCGCGCCTCGCCCCTCGCATCAGGTTGACGCGGGCGGCGACGCCCAGCCGGATGAGCCTCGCCTCAAAGTCTTCCACCGCAAACACGACGTCGGGGGCTTTGGCCGCGCGCCCGCCTCCACCCCCCCCTCCACCCGCATTCTCCGCTTCATGCAGCAAGGTGGCCACCGCCGGCGCCAGCAGCTTGTGGGCGCCATCCACCGCCCTCTGGAAGGCGGGGCGCAGCTCGGTGCGGCCGAGCGCGCCGCCGCCGCGCCCGCCATCGGCCGCGCCGCGCGCGGCGGCCGCCATGGCTCGGTACGCGCCCCGCACGCAGGCCAGGACTCGGTCGGCGGCGCACGGGGCGGCGGCCGCCAGGCCGCGGCAGCCGGCCAGGGTGGAGAGGGGGGGGGAGCAGGGCCGCGACGCGGTCGCACGCGTCGTCGTCGACCGCCGCCACGCACGGCGGTGGGGGGGCTCCACCCAGTGCCGCCCGCGCGGCGCGGGCGCGCCCCAGCGCCCAGTCGGCTTCCGTCAGGGAGGATGCCAGCGCGTCCGCCAGCGCGCCAGCGGCGGCGGGCAGCGTATGGGCCGCGATCGCGGGCAGCGCGACCGACGCGGCGGCGGCGGCGCCATCGCCGTCGCCCCCCGGCACCAGCACCTCCGCCACCGCGTGCGCCACGTCTGCCGCGACGGACGCGTCACCGTCGGGGACGGTGGAGGCCAGCAGCAGGGTGACCAGGGCGCGCACGGCGGGGCCGTGGGGCAGGGGGCGGCCGAGCGCGGCCCGCGCGGCGGCCGCGAGGGCGGCCCGCTCGGGCGGGGACGACACGCTGGCCGCGGCCGCCAGGACGGAGGCCAGCACATCCACTTCACGGTGGTTGCCGTGTTCAGCCAGGCGGGTGAGGGCGGGCACCAGGGCGGCGGCGCCCGTCGCGTCACCATCATCAGCGGCAGCGAGCAACGCCCTCAGCTCTCTCGGGCCGCCCGCACCACGCAGCAGGGTGGCCACGGCTTGCACGGCCAACAAGGGCAGACCGTCCCCCGGGTCGCGCGCGCCGCGGCGGGGCACGCCCGTGGCGGCGCCACCCACCGCGCGGCCACGGTGGCAGTAGGCCAGCGCCACCAGGGACGCGCACTTGAGCAGGGGGGGGGCCAGGGTGGACCGCACAGCCTCACCCCTCGGCCCGGGCGAGGTGGAGGCCGCGAGGGCGGCCGCCGTGCGCAGCGCAAACGATTGAAACGCGGCGTCGCGCGCGAGCCGCGCGCCGCGCGGCGGCGACGCGGCGTCGCGCGGCGTGGGGGAGGGGGCGGGGGCGGAGGGAGGGGATGGCATGCGGTCGTCACACACCACGCCCAACAGGGCGGCGGCAGCGGTGGGGGACAGGGCGGGTGGCGGCGGCGCGTCGAGCGCGGCGCGGCCGCGCTTGGCGTTTTCGCCTGCTGGCGTCGGCATGGTGGCCAGCAGCCCCCGCAAGCGGTCGTGCACCCTGAACGCGGCCGCCAGCGCGTCCACCGCGTCCCCCGAGGGCGTGTCCCCGGCGCCCGCCCCCGCCAGCGCGTCCTCCATGGCGATCTCGAGGCACCCCGAGAGCGTGTGAGCGCGCGCGCGCGCGCGGCGTCGCCCTCGGGCGTCGCCTCCCCGATGCCGGACGCTTTGTCCAGGCCGTAGTCTTCTGGGACTGAGGCGGTGAGGATGTCGCGAGCGGAAGTGAAGGCGGCGGCCAGGTCGGCGACGGTGGGCGGAGGGTGCACCGTCGCGCTGCCGTGGTCGACGCCGCGCGCAGCCAGCACGACTTGCCGCGCGGACGCCAGCAGGGCCGGCAGCGGTTCCAGCAGCCGCCCACCGTCTGGCGTGGCGACCACCGCCTTTTCCAGGCGCAGCGGGGGGTAGGGGCCGCCGGCGGGGGCCACATAGGACGCGAGGTGGGGGGCCAGCAGCCCGTCGAGCGCGGCCGCCGCGCCCGCGTCGGCAGCGGCCACCGCGGGCGCGCCCTCGTACAGTGCCGCCCGCACGGACGGTTGCTGGGCCAGGCAGCGGCGCAGGAACGAGGTCAGCTCTGCCAGCGCGGACCCAGAGCCCCCCGCCAGCGACGCTGCTTGCGACAGCGGCGCCTGCGACGGTCCTGCCGCGTCGCCCCGCACGCGCGCTTCCGCAGTCGCCAGCAGCAGCAGACCCCGCACCGCGGCCGCGCGGGCGGGGGCGGCCCGTCCAAACGCAGACTTACGCAGCACCAGGGCGGCCGCATCCCGGGCGGCCGCCACCGCGCGGCAGGCGGGCCACAGGCCGGCCACCAGGTCGGCGCCGCGCGACGGGGGCAGGTTGCCCGCCAGCGCGAGCGCGTCGCGCACGGCGTCCGGGTGGCCCGCCCCCAGGTCGGCGCCGTGGGCGGACGCGATGCCGGCCAGGGCGGCGATATGGGCGCCGCCACCGCCGTCGGGGGCGGCGGCGGCCAGGCGGGCGGTGGCCAGAGAAAGCACGTCGGACCGCGCGCTCCGGCTGCCCGCACCAAAAGCGGCCACCAGCAGGCGCACGCCCAGGCGGCCCCCCCGTTCAGCCGGCAGGCATGCATCCGCATCCCCCACACGCGCTGTCGCGGCCGCGTCTGGGGGCAGGGCCGAGGCGGCAGCCCCTCCTGCTTCGATCAGCGCGTCGGCCAGAGCGAGCGCGGGGGGCACGAGCACGTCGCCCCCGCGCGCGACGGCGGCCAGCAGCGCGTCCTCCAGGGCGGCTGCCGCGGGCAGGGGCAGGCGGGGCAGGGTGGCCGCCCAGGGCGACGTGGCGGCCGCTGCCGCCGCGCGGGAGGCGCGGGTGAGGGCGGACGCGAGCGCGTCGACCGCCGTGCCGCGCAGGCGTGGCACGCCCACCAGCGTCAACAGGGCTGCCGCCGCTGCGGGAGACGCCGCCGGCCGAGCCGCCAAGGAGACAGGCCACCCGCGCGCGCTCTCGGGGTCGGCTTTGGCGGCCAGCTCGATGGCCAGCAGCACGGTGGCGGCCGCGTCGCGCGTGGAGCGCGGCGCGCCCGCGCCCGCGACATCGTCCAGGAGAGCCACCAGACCCAGCAACGCGCCCGCCGCCGCTGCGCGCGGCTTTAAAAGCAGCAGCTGCCTCGCCAAGGCGGGCAAGTCGGCCGGGTCGCCGGACGCTGCATCGCGCAGCGCGCGCGCGCGCAGCGCGTCGGCCTGTGCGAGCGTCAGCGGCGCGCTCCGCAGCGCTTCCACCGCGGTCGCGGGCGGCGACGGCCAGGGGGCGGCCAGAGCGCGGTCGATGGCGGTGGCCGCCGCGTCCGCCGCGTCGCGTGTGGAGCCGGCGGCGGCGGCGTGGGCGGCGGCGGCCGCGATGAGGTCGAGGGCTGCGCGCGGGTGCGCGCGTTTTTGTTCGAGCGCGTCCACCGCCGACCGCAGCAGGGGGGGCAAGTCCCTGAGCGGCAGCGCCGCCGCCGCCCTAGCTAACAAGGCATCCAACCCGCCCCCCGGCTCGACTGACGAGGCGGCGGCGGCGGCGCCGTTGCGCGCGGTGGAGCTCAGCGCGCGCAGCGTGATCGCGGCGAGCGGCGCGGCGGCCGCGGCCGCGGCCGCGGCGTCGGGGGCGGCTTCAGCGGCGGTGATGTAGGCGTCCAGGATGTCCTGTGTGTGTGTGTGTGTGGGGGGGGATTGGTGTGAGGCGGGTGGCGGTGGAAAGGAGGGGTCGCCCTCCCCGCTACACCGTGCGATTGGTGCCCGCTGCGCCGCGACACGCCCGCTGGCACCCCAGTTTTCCCGCGTCTCAAGCTCAACACAATCACTCTGTGTCGAGACCAATGTGTCCGAGGCCGAAAAGAACAGGCTGTGGCGGCGGCAGAGGGTGCAATGCAATCCCAATTGCCCCCCCCCCCCCCCCACACACACACAACACGCACCTTGAACTCGCCCAGGCTCGCCCCCGCCGCCGCGTCCACCGCGTCCGTCAGCTCCTGCTCCGGCGTGTCCATCAGCAGGGCCACCAGCGCGGCCGAGGCGGCCGCGTCGCCGCCCGCTGCGGCGCGCGCTGCGGCGACCGCGGCGCGGGCGGCGTCCATGGAGGGGCGTGGGGGTTGGTGGCGTGTGTATGTGTGCTTGGTGTCTGTGTGTGGTGGAAAGCGTGGAGAGAGGTGCCGCGAGGTGCGCGGTTTCTGTCAAATTCTGTGTGTCGACCGCCCCTCTTCTTCGCTGCAACTTGACGCCCACACAAAGGCGCGCCACCCCACACACGCGGCCCAGAGTGCGTTTCTGCGAAACCAAAACAATTCTTTTACAACGCGGTCACATCCACCCCCCCACGGTGCAGCGGGCTCTCCGGCGCCACGCCCACCGGCAACGGGTCCCCCCCCCACCGCGCCGCGGCGGCCAGCACCAACTCCAGCTGGCGCTCGGGCGCCAGGGTTAGACCGACGCCGTCGTCATGCTGTCGGCGTGGCGGTGGTGCGCCCACTGCGCCCGCCCCCACGACCGTGACGGGGGCCAGCGCGCGCCCGCGCGCGGCCGCCAGCGCGGCCGTCGCGCGCCGCGCGTCGGCGGCCGCCACGTCTGCGGCGCGCGCCAGCAGCCCTCCCTCCCGCCTCGCGGCGGCCAGCACACCGGTCAGCGTGCGCCCGGCGTCTGATAGTGGTTCGGCGCGCCAGCGGGCGAGCAAGTGGTCGCCCACCGCGCGCGCGGGCAGCGCGCCCGCGGCTGCCGCGGCGGTGCCGTCGAGCAGGGACGCCACCGCGGATCGGGTGGCGGGGTGGGACGCCCGCGCAGCTCGCACGACGTCGGCGACTGCGTCCAGGGTGGCCATCCACAGGCCGGCGCCGACGGAGGGGGGGACGTCGGGGGCGGCGCGGCGGCAGAGGCCGACCGCGTCGCCGAGGGCGGCGCGCAGCGCGGCGAGGGGGGCCGGGGGTGGTGGTCCCGCCCCCGCGGCGGCCAGCAGGGAGCGCCCGGTGTCTGCAACGCGGGCGGCCAGCAGGGCGGCGGCACCGGGGGCGTCGCCCAGGCGTTCTAGAAGGAAGGCTTGGGCGTCGGCGACGCCCGCGGCACGCGCGGCAGTCAGAGCAGCGTGTGGGCTGTAGGCTGCGCGCGACGCCAGAAACGGCAGCACGCCGCGCGGGTCGCGGGCGCACAGCAGCTGAACATAGGCGTCGCCCGCGCCCGGGTCGGCCAGCAGGGCGGCTGGGCCGGAGGACGGGGTGGCGCCCCCGACGCCAGAGGGAGGGACGAGCGCTGCTGCCGCCGCATACGCGCCCCTCAAATACCCAAACGTCAGGTCGGGCGCGTCAGCCAGGGCGGCCAGCACGGCGGCATGGTCGTCCGGAAAGTGGGTGGCCACCAGGCGGGCGGCGGCGTCGCCGTCGGCGGCTGCGAGCGCGGGCGCACGCGCGAGCAGCGCGGACCGCAGGCGCGCCCACTCGTGGCTGGACGGGGCCGCCCGGGCGAGGGCGCCGTCCGCGTACTCGAACGCGGTCGCCGGGTCGGACGCCAGCAGGCAGTCCAGGGCGGCGCCCGCGTCGCCGGCCGCGTCGTGCGCGGCGGCCTCTGCGCGCGCAAAGCCGGCCGCCCGCGCGAGCGACCGCGCGGCGGCGACGTCCAGGCCGGAGCCTGGTCCAGCAGACGCGGCGCGCAGGACGCGGATGAACAGGGCTTCCCGGGCGGAGGCGGGTGGCGGGGGCGCACCCCCCGGCCAGGGGCCGAGGGCGGCGTGTTCTAGAGCAGCGTGCAGCGTCGCGGGCGGCGCGGCCGCGCGGCCGGCGGCCACCAGGTCGGCCAACAATCCCAGTCCCGCTGCCGCGCCGTCGCCCGTCAACGCGCGGCCGTCTAGCAGGGCGGCCACCGCGTCTGCGGCGGCTTGGGCGGCGGTTCGGGTGGCTGCCCCCGGCGGGCGCGGCGCGGCGGCCACGTCGCACAGCTCCCCCTGCAGCGCGTCCCACCCCGCCAGCCCCGCCGCCAGCACGCGCACAGTGGCTACGGGTTGGAAGGATGCCAGCGCGCACAGGGCGGGGGAGGGGCCAGGGAGCAAAGCGTCCAGGGCGTGGGGTGGGGGCGGCGTCGCGGCCGTGTCGCCTCCCCCCGACGCGTCTGCACCAATCGCTGCCAACGCAGCCGCCACCGACGCCGGCGTCGCGTGCAGCAGAAACCCAAGTCCGCCAGCGCGTGCCCTGTCCGCAAGGTGGGGCGGCAGGTCGCCCGCGCCCGCCGGGAACGCAGTCCCCCGAAAAGCGCACCGCAGCAGCGACAACAGGCGCGCGGCGGCCGCGTCTGCGCGTGGCACACCACCCGCCCGCCGCGCAGACACAGCGGTGGCCAGCAGCACGGCCGCCGGCGTGGCCACATCCCCCAGAGCCCGCACAAACACTGAGGCCAGGGCCGCCGTCGCGCCCGCCCGCGCGGCCGCGCGCGTGGCCGCGTCGAAATCCAGCGCCGCCGCGTCCAACGCCACCAGGGCGGCGTCCAGGGCGGCCGCGCCTTCGGCACCCCCCTGGTCAGCGCACGCATCCACGATGGCGGCCACCGCGTCGGGGGGCAGGGCGGGCAGGGAGCCGGTGGCCGCGGCCGCCGCGGCTGCGCGCGCGAGGGGGGCCACGCCCCCCACCGCCTCAAACGCGGGCGCCAGCCTCGGCCAGGCGGCGTCGCCGTCGCCCAGGGCGGCCAGCGCGGTGAGAGCAAAGTCTGCGATGTCGCGCGCGTTGACGGGGGGTGGGGGGGTGGCCCCCAGGGCGGCCGCGGCCAGAGCGGCGACAGTGTCGGCAGCCGCGGCTGCTGCCGCCCCGTCGGGCGCGCCCGCGGCCCGGGCGGCCGCCACCGCGTCCAACGCTGCATCCAGGGCGGCCGTCCACCTGCCTGCCGCCGCCAGGGCGGATTGACGAGCGTCGGGGGGGAGGGAGGTGACGAGGGTGAGGCGTGCGGACGCAGCGCCGCGAATCAGCAGCGCTGCCCGCCCGCCCGCGGCAGCGATCGGCGGCGTGGTACCCGGGGTGGCGTCCGCAGAGGAGGCCAGCGCCCCTCCCAGGTCCAGCGTGTCCACCGCAGGCGGCGGCGTGCCCTGCCCAGCCGGCGGCGGGCGTGACGGGTCGCGCAGCGCGAGCGAGCGCGCGCTGACGACGGCCAGCGCGCGCCGCGCACCCGCCACGCCCGTCCCCATCCACGCCAGCGCGGCCACGTCCTCGGCCTCGCTCCAGGTGGCTAGTTGTGTTGGAGGAGGCATGGAGGCCGGCGTCGCTGTCGCCGTCGTCGCTGGCCGAGCGAGGGGCACGGCCGCCACGGAGACGCGGCGCCCCCACGCGGTCGCCAGCAGGGCACCCGGCACCCGTTCCCGCCCCGAGTCGACGTCATACGTCCAGGCCAGGGCGGGCGGCGTACGTGGGGGCGCGTCGGAGGGCGGGGGGAGGATGTGCAGCGGCACAAGGCGCGCGTCGCCGCCGCCTCCCGCGCCGGTCGCGGCGGCCGCGACGCCGCCCGCCACGACGCGCGCCACCAGCACGCCCGCCTCCCCGGCCAGCGCCACCGCGCCATCGCAGGCCAGGGAGGGGGCGCCACCGAGTGGGATGCCACGCGTTGCCACCGTGCTACCACCTTCGCCACGCGGCGGCGGCGGCAGCGGCGCGAGCGCGCACACGCGGCCGACGCGCGATGAGGACGCGTCCGCGATCGCGACTGCGCGCGCGGCCCGCCCAAGAGCCCCCACCAGCGCGCCCGCCAGGGAAAGCACACCCGGAGGCGGGTGGTGGACGAGGCGGCCGCGGCCGTCCAGGGTGAGCGCCGCGCCCGCCGACGCAGCCCCCGCCACAAACACGGCCGCCGTCACAGCGGTCACGTGGGCGTCGCGCACGCGGCGCACGGGGTCCCACCCTACACGCCGGGCTTCCCACAGGGTGACGTCGCCGTCGGCGGCGCCGGTGAGGAGGAGGCCGCCACCACCCGTGACGGCCAGGGCGGTGATCGCGGCGCCGCCGCGGGGCGAGGGTGCGCCGCCGAGCGTGGTGGCGGTGGGCGGGGCGGCGGCGTGTGGTGGCGACGACGTGACCACGCTGCCGCCGCGTTGAGGGGGGGGGGGAGGAGGAGGCAGAGGTGGCGTCCCTGCCGATCGGGGCGACAACGACGGCGCCAGCGTCGGTGCCGACCATCACCAGCGTCGCCGCGATCGCCACCGCGGTCGGGGCGCCGACTGCCACAGCCGCATCCAGGGCAGCGTCCAGGGCGCCACACGCCCCCCTGCTCAACGCGCCCGCGGGCCCCAGGCCGGCGGGGGTGGGGGCCCCCACCGTGTCGTGCGGGCGCGGCGCGCCGCCGCGCGCGACTGCCGCGCGCAGCGCTGCCAGCGCGTCGCCGCGGGCGGTGGCGGCATCAGACAGCCTCGCACACACCAGCCCCGCGTCCGCCGCGTCGGCGGCGTCCAGGGCGGCGTCAGCGTCGGCGTCAGGGTCGCCCGGGACTGCTCGTGCGTCGTCCGACGCGGCTGATGGTTGGCGCTTGGGGCGGAGCGAGGACAGAGGTGCGACTGCCACCGGCGTGGGCGCGTCCAAGGTAGGAACAGGCGTGTGGAAGGGTGTGTCTGCATCCAGCAGGTGGAGCGCACGTGCCGAGTGCGGTGGAGTCGCCTGAGGCGGTGCGACAGGCGGCGCAGCGGGGGCCACAGCCACTGCTGCCACGGCATCACCCTCACGCCTCTCAGCTCGTGCCAGTACCTCATCCAGCGCGTCGCTGCTGGCGTCGGAGGCGGGGCCACTGGCAGCGTCCACCGCCGACGGGCGTGGCGGGGGCGGGCTGGAGGCTGGAACCGGCGGCCCGGCACCTGCGCCATTGCCACTGACACCAGGGGGTCCACTGTCGACGGTGGCAGCCGCGGGCGGGGAGGCGGGCGGAGGTGGAGGCGCCGGAGTCTCGTCATCGCTCGACAACAGGTCGTCCAGCAGGGCGTCCACGTCCGCCATCGCGCGCGCGCGGGATGTGTGCGTGTGTATGTGGGAGGGACACGCGCGCGGGGATGAGGGAGCCGCGCCACACCGGGCGCTCCCCTTGGCTCCGCGCGCAGTGAATGAAAAGAAATGCGTTTTGGTTTTGTCGTTCACCATCTTTTCTCTGGCTTTGCCACACCACCACAGCAACACAGTCCAAATCACATCAACATAATGTCGACGGCAAAACAAAAAACACAATATCAAACACGCGCCCCAAACTACCCTCCCTTCCGCCCGCGCCGCGCGGGTCGCTGCGGCTCGAGCGCCTCGCCGTCCAGCTGCCATAAGCGCACGTCGCTCTCTTCTCTAAAAAACGTTTGTTTCTCCCCTGCCGCCTGTTTCTCACGCTGGCGCCCTTTTAAAAGGTTGAGCGGGCAAGGGGTTCCTTCTTGTTTGCACGCGCCAACTCAAACACGCCAGTTTCAAAAACAAAATGAGGGGTGCATCTGCGAGTGTTGCAGTCGCTCCCGCCCCCGTGGTTAAAAAATATAAACGGTGTCCCTCTCTCTGCCGGGGGGGTGGGAAGCGCAGCTCCCGCCCCGTGCAGCTCCAGCGTGGTCAGCGATGTAGGTGCGATGTTAGAAAAAGGCTCACGTCGTAACGACATTCGGGGCACGTGCCGTCCTCGTTGGCCAGCCAGGGTACGACGCACTCCGCGTGGAACAGGTGGCCGCAGGGCAGCGTGACGCATCGTTGCCCGGCGAGGGGATCCATGCAAATGATGCAGCGGCGGCCCGACTCGGTGCGGGGTGTGGCGGCGGGCGCGTCGGCGGTCGACGCGCCCGCCGCCCCCGTCTCCCCCTGCGTCGGCACTGGATCCTGGTACGTGAACGTGGGCAACCGCGCCAGCAGCGCCGGCTTGAGCGCGCGCTTGGGCCGGTCGGCGCTCGACGGTGGGGCGGCCCCCTCCTCTGCGGTGGCGGTGGTCGCGGCGGCCCCCTCCTCTGCGGTGGCGGCGGTCGCGGCGGCCGCGTCGATCTCGGCTCGCTCGAGTTGGACTTGAGCCATCTCCGCCGCATACTCTGCCCTCGCCCGCCGCCGGGCGCAGCGGAACAGGGCATAACACGCGAACGCGGCGGCGGCCAGCAGGGCGGCGCCCACGAGCAGGGACTTGTCCTGTTGTGGGAAGTGGGGTGGGTGTGGGGTGGCGCGGCGGAAGGCATGGGCACGGCGTGCGTCCATTTCGTCACGCGTTTCGACCCCGCCTTTCTCTGCCTCCTCGACCCCCCCCCCCCCCCCACATACGCTCACCTGATCCATGCCGTTGCTCCAGGTCGGGCTCCAGTCCATGTTGAAGAAGGGCGGCGGTCAGAAAGCGGGAAAAGATGTCTACAAAAAACACGCCGAGCTGTGTCGGCGTGGCGTCCCCCCCACACCGCCTCCTGTCCACACGCCTGCGCACGGTTGGATACGGGGTGTGTGGGGCAAGGCTGGGACGCGTGCGACACGCTTGCCCAGAAACGGAAGTGTTGGTTGTGGTGTGAACAAAAACGAAAAAAACACAGAACCAAAAACGTAAAAAAAAACGAATCGCACCCCCGCCCCGCGGTCAAACGTGGCTTGTTGGCGCAGCCTGCTGCTCACCCAACCTTCACACCCACACCTGGGGTTGTGCGGGCAGGAGGGTTTCACACCTCGGGATTGTATTTTTGCATCCGCCATCCCTCCCATCCGCATCAAATGGTCGGCCGCCTCGCCTCCGCCGACGTCGCCGCCCGCGTCGCCGCCCTGCGGCGCGAACTGTCCACCGATGGTGGTGGTGGTGGCGACGGCGCCGCCCCCACCACCGGCGTACTCCCGCGCGCGCGCTTCCGCGCGCTGGTGGAAGTGGGCACCGTGCTGGCCGCCGCCCCACTGCCCGACTATGTGCCGCCGGTGAGGAAAAGGGATAAGTGTGTGTTGTGTGTGGGAAGATACGAAGGGAAGAGAATAAAAATGTGGAATCGATAGTTTTTTTTTTCCACCCCACACCCCGCTTCAGTCCGCCCCCCTCGGCGCCGTCGCGCCCCAGACGCAGGACGAGGAGGCCGCCCTCTGCCTGCTGCTGGCGGCGGAGGAGGATAGCGACGCAGCGGCCATCGAGGCCGCCACGTCCCCCGCGTGGCCGCTGGCCCTCGCACTTGCCGCAGACCCGGCGCGCCTTGCCGCCGCCCTCGCCCGCCGCCCCCCCCCCCCCCGCCGCCGCCGCACGCCTGTGGACGCTGCGCGGCACCGCCCTGCTGGCGAGTGGCCAACCCGCCGCCGCGCGTGCCGCCCTGGAGGCGGCGTGCCGCGCCGCGCCGGGCGGGGACGACGGCGTGCTGGCTCGCCTGCTGACCGCGCGCGCCACGCTCGCAGGCGGCGACCCGGGCGCCGCCCTGGCGTCCGCCCGGGAGGCGGTGGCCCTGGCCGGCACGACCCACGCCCCCGCGGCCCGCACCCTGGCGGCGGCTCTGTGGGCGGCGGCGCACACGCCGGGCGCGCTGCCGTCGGCCGCGCGCGCCGACGCGCTCGATGAAGCCGCGACTCTCGCTGCATCTGCCGCCGACGCGGACACCGGCTGCCCCCTGGCCCATTATGCGCGCGGCCTGACGGCGGCGTCGGTTGGGGCGCTGGAGGAGGCGGAGAGTGCTGCGCGCGCGGCGGTGGCCGCTTCAGGCGGCCGCCTCGCGCGCGCATGGGCCCTGCTGGCCACCGTCCTCTCCGCCCGCCGCCGCTTCAGGGATGGGGCTGCGGCAGCAGCTGCCGGTCGCGCCCGCGCTGCTGCTGCTGGAGATTCAGCCGGCGCCGGCCTGCTGCGCGACGTGGGCGCGCGCTGCCACGCGGCCGCGGGTGATGCGCGGGCCTCGCTCGCCGAGGCGGCCGCCTGGCTGGCCGAGGAACAGGCGGCCGAAGCAGCTGCCGCTGCGTCAAAGGACACTCCTCCCCCCCTCCGCGAACCGGGTGGCCTGACCCCCGTCGGCAGGGCGTGGGTCGCGGTCGCGCGCTGCTACGCGGCGCACGGTTCGGCCGGCGCGGCCGACGCGGCGGCCGCCGCCGCCTCCGCCCTGGCCATCGCGCCACACTCCGCCTCCGCCCTGGCGGCCGCGGGTGCCGCCGCGGAGGCGGCAGGTGGTGTGGATGCGGCCGCTGATTGGTATGATGCTGCCCTGGCCGCGTGGCCCGCCTACTCAAAGGCTGCTGTCGCGGCCGGCCGCCTGGCCGCCACCCGGGGCGGGCCCCACGCGTCCACCCTGGCCCGGGCTGACGTCGAAGCCGGCCTGCGCGCGGACGCGGGGGACGCGGGCGCGTGGGCGGCGCTGGGCGCGCTGCGCGCGGGGGGCGACGGCGCGGCTGCTGCCGCGCGCACGGCGGCGGGACTGGCGTTGGCGGAGCCGGTCCTGGCGTTTGGCAGGCTGCCTCCGCCGCTGTGATGATGATGGGAGTGTGTGAGGGCGATCGTGTGCGTGTTGGCGTAAGCTAGTGTGTTGGCGTGAAAAAAAACAGTTGCAGAAAAAACGCGAAAACATTGTCTCTCTGTCTACCCAAACCGCCTCCACCCCTTGGCCGCCACTTTGGCCGCCCACTTGGCTCCTCCACAGAATGATCGCGCCCCGTGGTGGGCCCGCCCCCGCCCCGCGGGCGGGGGCGGCGGCGCGCGGCGCGACGGCGCGCCGTTGCCGCCCACCTCTTCCCCCGCGTCGCCCTCGCCACCAGCCATCACCGCCCGCACCGCTTCCTCGGCGGCCGTGACCACCGCCTCAAAGTCGACGTGCGCGTGCCTGCCCCACACGGGGGACGTGGCCCACGACGTCGCCGGGTGGGCGGGCGACGACACGCCGTGCAACACGCGCGCGGCGGCCAGGGCGCCCATGGGGGGGCCGCCCCGGGCGCGGGCTTCACCCAGCAGCCAACGCACATCGGTGGCGAGGGCGGGGTCGGTCGGGCGCAGCGGTAAAGAGGTGGTGGTGGCGGCGGTGGCGGAGGCCGACGCGTCTCCCGCCGCGCCGGGTGCTCCAAAATAGCGTTCCACACCCGCCCGCACGGCTGCATCGGCCGCCTCCGCGTCAGCACCATCAGCGGCAGCCGCACTGAGCATCATGTACACCGCGTCCAGGCGTGCCACGCTGCCCCGCGCGATGGCCGCATGGCGGGAGGCGATTCGATCGGCCAGCGCGCGGCGCTCCGCGCCCGCGGGGGGCGGCCCCGTCACCGTGACGCAGGCTGACGGTGTGGGGTCCACCTCCAGCGCCACCTCGCCACAGGAGGCGAGGGACGCCAGCTCGCTCATCAGCGCGGCCGGTGCCACGCGCGCGCGCGCCGCGACCGCGTCGGTGCGCCCCCTGTACGCGCTGCCCCGGGTGCGGGCGCACACCTCCAGCACGGCCGTCACCACGGGCGATCCCGCCGCCAGCGTGGCGGGAGCCGTCTTGAAGAAGGCGACGGTGAACGCGTGCGCGGTGCGGGGGCCGAGGGAGAGGGCGCCGCCCTCATCTGCCTCCACGTACGCCAGCAGCGTCTCCACCGCCTCCCGCCTCGCGTCGGCGGCCAGGGCCAGCGGGTCCAGGGGCAGGACCCGGTGCACAGGGTCGGTGGCGGTGGCGGTGGGGGGGGGGCGGCGGCGGCGCGGCGGTCGCCGCGCCGCGCGCGCCCTTGGCGCCACCCACCACCCCAGAGTACACCGCGTCCAGCAGCCTGGCCACCCCGGGAGGGGCCGCCCCATCGGATGCAGCCAGCGACCTCAGCCTGCGATAGTCGCCGTCATCCACAAAGGCGTGGCACAGGGCGGGTGGCGGGAGGGTGGCGCCGCCATCGCCGCCACCGCCGCCGCCGCCGCTGCGCGCGCCGTCCCGCGCCGCGCGCCCCACCTGCTGCACATACTCCTCCACGCTGCGCGGCAGGCCAGCATGCACGACGGCATCGATGCCGGGTATGTCGACGCCCATGCCAAATGCGACGGTGGCGACGACGACGCGGACGCGGCCCGACGTGAGGTCTGCCACGGCAGCCGCGCGCGCTCCATTCGGCAGCCCAGCATGGTACGCTGCCGCCCGCACGCGGGCGGCTTGCAGGGCGGCCGCCATGCCGTCGGCCGCCACTTGGAAGGGAACATACACAATGGCTCGGCGGGAGGCGGCGAGGCGCCCCCCCGGCGCAAACGCGGCGACGAGTGCGCGCCGCGACGCGACGCCGCCGACGCCGCCCGCCACGCGCGACGCAGACAACCTCAGCCGCGACGGCAGGGTGCCATCCCGGATGATGCCGGTGGCGGGGTCGATGCCCAGGGAGGTGGCCACCGCGGCCGCGGTGGACGGGGTGGCGGTGGCGGTGAGGGCGAGGAGGGAGGTGTGTGGGGGGAGGAGGCGGGCGAGACGAAAGTACGCGGGCCTAAAGTTGTGCCCCCACTCGGCCGCACAGTGGGCTTCATCGATGCAGATCAGAGGGAGAGGGAGCAGAGGGTTGAGAGCGGCGGCCAGGGCGGGGGAGGAAAGGCGTTCGGGCGCGACAAAGAGGACGCGGAGTGACCCGGCGGCAAGTGCAGCCAGCGTCGCGCGTGTGGCGGCGGGCGCAGCATCAGACGCCAGCACGGCGGCCGGCAGGCACGGCGGCAGGTGGGCCAACTGGTCGCGCGCCAGGGCGACGAGGGGGGTGACGACGAGCACGGTGCCGGGGCGGACGAGGGCGGGGGCAGCGTAGCAGAGCGATTTTCCCGCGCCGGTCGGCAGAATCGCGAGTGTGCGCGACCCGGGCGCCAGCACGCGGGCCACCACGTCGCGTTGACGCCCCCGCAACCCTGAGAAGCCAAAGGCGGACGCGATGACGACTTCCACATCGTCTAGCGAGGCATCGGGGGGGAGGGGTGGAGGCGGCGGCGGCAGGGCCGGCGCGGGCTGAGGCGCGCGCGACGGCGGCGGCGCTGCACTCCCGTCCGCCAGCAACCCCCCACACTCGGCCGCAAAGTGGCCCCCCGCCCCACACTTGAAGCAGCGCAGGGCGGCGCCACCACCTCCATCCGCCAGTTCGGCCCCCACCCCCGCGTGGGGGAGGGTGGGGGGGCGGCGCGCGAGGCGCGCGCGCGCGCGCGCGCGCCGCCGCCACGCCCGGCCGGCTGCTGCTTGCGCCCGATGTACCTCTGTTTGGCGGACGCGCCCCCCCCACCCCGCAGGTTGATGCGCACAAAGTTGTCTCGGGTGGCTGTGGCCTTGCCGCGGGTGGCGCGCGGCGGTTTAATGACGTGGCGAAAGTGGGCGACGGCAGCGGCGGTGGTGGTGGTGGTGGGCGGTGGCGGAGGCGCAGACGTCGACGGCGGCGCTGCAGCCACCTCAGCGTCCGCCACCGCAGCCGCTGGCCGTTTGGCGGGGGCCGCCGACGTGGAGGCTTCTGCGCCAGCCTTGCGCTTGCGGTCGGCCGGGGCGGGGAGTGGCTGCTGCGGCTGCTGCGGCTGCGGCTGCGGTGGCGGGGGTCCCGCCCTGCGCGCACGCTGCGGCACCGCCACCGCGGCCGCCGTCACCGCGGCCAACACGCGCAGCGGCGAGCGCGGCACCACGTCCAGGCCGGGCGGCGGTTTGAGGGGGGAACGGTCGCCGCCGCCGCCGTCGATGAAGGGCGGGCGGCCGACAAACGACGGGCGGCGCGGCGCAGGTGCGGCGGACGGGCGCGGCCGAGCAGCCGCCGCCACCGGCCCCCGCTCCACACTCCTGGCCGTGTCAGGCACCACCGTTGTCGCCTCCACCAGCGGCTCAGCCCGCGGCGGCGGCTTCCGCCTCAGGAACGGGTTGTTGGTTGTGTCGGCGAGTGGCGGCGGCGGCGGCACGGCCGCAGCAGGGCGCGCCGCCCTCGCGCCCGCCTCGGGCGAGGGCGGCACGCCGCCAGCCGGCGGCTCCGACCGGGCGCCGTAGTCGACGAGGGCGCGGGCTGAAGAAGGGTCGGGGGCGCGCATCGTGTTGTGTAGAGGGGGAGCGGTTTCGAGCTGCGCTCTCCCCCCCGCTCCCTCTCCCTCCACCAGCACACACACACACAACTCACCTATGTCAGCCGGCATGTCGGCCCGTGACGGGCGCCGCCCGTGCTCCTCCACAAACGTGCGCGCCCACGCGGCGAGCGCGTCGGCGGTGGCGGCCATTGGGAGGCGAGGGGTGGGCGGGGGGCGTGGGCGCCTTCCTCCTGCAAAGGCCACGGCGGGACGCGCGTGAAGCCTGTGCGCCGCGGGGGACGCAAACACCCACGAAAGAAAGTCAAAGAGAGCTGTTGAGTCTGCAGTCGAAAAAAAACGAGGGCTTCAGTCTCGCAAATTTGCTTTCTCCTGCGCCACCCCGCCGCGGGCTCCGGCCCTCGCCACTCTCCCTCTCCGTCCCACACCTTTCCCCCCTACTCCACTGCGCGCGCTTGTCAGCGCGCGCATGAGTGGCGTCGCGCCCCGGTCGCCGCCCCGCGCGACGTCAAGCCGCCGTGCGCACGCGCCGCCCCACCGCTCCCCGCAGCGCCAGTTGCCGCCCTCGCCCTCCCCCACATCCCACATGGCATCTGGTGAGCCCGCCCCGGGGGCTCCCCCCGGCGCCACCTTTGCCACGGACGACATCCGCATCACCGCGCCCAACATCGACGCGGAGGGCCTGTCCCCCGACCTGAGGAAGGACTGCGTCCTGTTTTATTATCCGGTGAGTGAAAGAGGAAGAGAGAAAATAGCGAGAGTGGGGACGGTGGGCAGGCCAAGTGTGTGTGATGTTGTTGTGCCCCCCCCCCCCCCCCACCCACTCAACACAGAAAACCGAGGCCCTGGCCCACAAGATCGCCGCCCGCTCCGGCGGCCGCGTCACCCTGGGCGACATCAAGTGGGCGTCATTCGCGGACGGCTTTCCGAATCTGTTTGTGAAGGACGCCACCGTCATTCGCAACCGCCACGTCGCGTTTTTGGCATCCTTCCAGTCCTACGCCTCCATCTTTGAACAACTGTCCATCATCTACCAACTGCCCCGCATGTTCGTGGGGTCATTCTCCCTGGTCCTGCCCTACTTTCCGACTGGCACGGCGGAACGGGTGGAGGCCGAGGGGGACGTTGCCACAGCGGTGACGCTGGCGCGCATTCTCTCCAACATCCCCCTCTCCCGGGGCGGCCCCACCAGCGTCGTCATCTTCGACATACACGCCCTCCAGGAACGCTTCTACTTTGGGGACACCGTGCTGCCGCTGTTTGAGAGTGGGATTCCGTTGCTGCGCGCGCGCCTCGCGTCGTTGCCCGACCGCGAGTCGGTCACGATTGCCTACCCCGACGAGGGGGCCTGGAAACGGTTTCACTACCAGTTTGGCGACTACCCGGAAGTCATCTGCACGAAAGTGAGGGATGGCGACAAACGGATTGTGCGGTTGAAGGAAGGCGCGCCGAGGGGGCGGCACGTCGTGATTGTTGACGACCTTGTTCAATCGGGCGGCACCCTGCTCGAGTGCGCCAAGCTGTTGAAACTGACGGGCGCGACCGAGGTGTCGGCCTACGTCACGCACGGCGTGTTTCCCAAGGGGTCGCACACCCGGTTTTCGGCCGCGGTCGAGGGCGTCCCCCCCATGTTCAGATATTTTTGGATCACCGACTCGTGCCCCTCCACCGCGGCCGCGGTGGAGGGGGTGGCCCCGTTTGAGGTGTTGAGTCTGGCGGGGTTGATCAGCCAGACGCTGCAAATTTGATGGGGGGAGGGGCGTGTTTTTTTTTGGGAGGGCGGAGCGAGAGCGTGTGTTTGTCTTTCATCTCTTTGTTTCTGTGACCGTTTTTCTCTTTCTCCATCACACCCACACGACCCGCCGCCGCGTGGCACACACACGCCGCCTGCCCTGTCCACTCTCACACACGCACATGAAGCGCCTGCACGGCCACGCACCGTCGACGCTGGCGTCCGAGCTGTGTGGCGGCATGTGGAAGGGGTGGTGAGAGAGGGAGCACAGTTCTTTGGACATTGCACAGTTTTTTTTGTGGATGCGGGGAAGGACGGGATTGAAAAGAATAGGGGGAGCACAGTGTTTTCTTGTTTTTTCGCGAGGGCCTCGTGCCCACGCCCCCCCTCCTCCTCCCCTCCTCCTCATCACTCCTCCAAGCACGCCGCCAGCAGCCTCGTCCCCGCCAGCGCCCCCCGCACCGCGTCCATGCCCACCCGCGGCACCGCCCGCCGCCCCGCCTCCGCCATGGACCGCCCCCCCACGCGCGGGCGCTCGGCGCCGCGCGTGATGTCGGCGAGGCCGGACGACTCCAGCGACGCCAGGGCGGCTGCCACGTCGGCCGAGGAGGCGGGGCGCACGCCCAGGCGGACACACAGCGCGGAGTGCGCCGCAAACACGGCGTCAAAGGGGGCGCCGGGGGGGGGCGCCCGGCGCAGCGCTTGCGCGGCTTTGCGCGGGGGGGCGCAGGGGGGGCACGACACGTGCAGCGCGCGCTTGATGCCGAACGCGGGAGAGGGGGCTGAAGCGGCGGCGCCAGTGGTGGTCGCGGACGCGGCCGGCTTGACTGCCGCCCGGCGGGAGGCGCGGAGGAGAGCCACAAGAGCAAACTGGGCGGCGGGCGGCGCGTCGGCGACTGCGCGCTCGGCCCAGGCATCGCCTGACGCCGCCCCCACGGCCGCGTCGGCGTGGTGCAGGCCGACCAGGGTGTTGGTGGTGGTGGTGGCGGGAGCAGGCGACGCGGGCGCGCGGCGCAGGGAGGCCGACGTCGGCGAGAGCGGCGCGCCGTCGCTCTCGCCGCGCGGCGCCGCCGCCACCGCGCTCGCGTCTTCAGCAGCCAGCTCCAGTGCCTTGACAGCTGCTTTGACAGCAGCCCGCGCGTCCCCGCCCCGCGCCGCCACGCGGGTGGTCAGCAGGCGCAGGGCGCGCGGGTGGAAGGCGGCGCCCGGGAGGGGCGCGAGCCTGGTGGCCAACACGGCCGCCAGGGCGGCGGCGCCATAGGCGTCGAAATGGATCGACGCCACCGGGTCCCGCCCCCCGTCCGCCGTGGCGGCCCGAGCCAGGCGCAGGCCGGCGTCTGCCGCGTTGGCGACCGCGACGACGACCGCGTTGGCGGAGGGGGCGGCGGCCAGGGAGAGGAGGGCGCGCAGGGGGCAGGCCGGGCCGCCGGTGGCCAGGGCGTCGGCTTCATCCAGCACGATGACGACGCCGCCGCCGGCGCGGGGGGCGGAGAGGGCGGCGGCCGCGCGGCGGGCGCGGTCGAGGGCGTCGTCGTGGGGTTCGGAGGCGGTGGCCGCGGCTGCAGAGCGCGGGCGGTCTGCAGCGTGGACGATCGGGCGAAGGGTGGCGGCACCACCACCACCCCCGCTCCACCCACGCGCCGCGTCCAGAGCGTCAGCCAGCCTCGACGCAGCATCCCCGGGGTACTGCAGCAGCATGCAGTTGAGCCACACAGACGCGACGGGGGGCGCGCGCGGCGGCGCGCCGTGCGGCGCGGCGCGCCACGCCGCGCCGGGAGCATCCAGCAGCGCTTTGACCGCCAGCGACTTGCCGGACCCAGAGCGGCCTGAGACCCAGGCCACGCCGCCACGACCAGAGGCCAGGGCGCGGGCGAGGGCGGTGTCCAGGGCGCGAGCTTCCGCCGCGCGGCCGACGGGGAGCGCGCCCCCCGCGCGGGGCGGGCGGGTCGCCCTGCAGGGCCACGCGCACGGCCGCCACTTTGAACGGATAGGCCGCGTCAAACCAGTCGGTGTTGGGGGGGAGGACGGGGGATGGGGCGGCCGCGAGGGGGGAGCGCGCGTGGGGGGAGGATGGAGGGGGGGGCGCGACGGCGGTCGACCGGCGGCGGGTGGCGTCGGTGCGGCCGCCCGCAACAGTCGGGCTGGCCGGCGTCGGAGCGTGGGGCGTGCGTTTGGTGGTGGTGGCGGCGGCAGCGGGGCGCGGCGTCGGCGCCACGGCGGGCGGCGGGGCGACGGCAGCAGCGCGGCGCGGCGCCGGCGCCTTGGCTGTCGGCCCAGATTTGCTCTTCTCCGCCGGCTTGGGCGGCTCGACAGACGCCGTGGTCGCCGAGCGGGAGCGTGACGCGCGCTCGGCGGGCGGCGGCGGCGCGGCGGCAGCGCGGCGCGGCGTCGGCGCCACGACGGTCTGCCGCGGCGCGGCGACCGCGCGGCGCAACGGCGGCGCTTTCGCAGGCGGCCCAGCTTTGGTCTGCGCCGCCGGCTTTTTGCGCGGCTTGGCAGCCGCCTTGTTGGCGGCCGACCGGGGGCGCGGCTCGCGCACGGGGGGCGGCGGGGCGGCGGCGACGGCTGTGGGGAGAGAAAAAGGGGGGGGGGGGGAACGTTGCCGTTGGTTTTTTTCGCATGAATCGACGAATTGACGCCCAGCCAGCGTGCCCGCGTCGCGGGCACCACCCCGCCGTGCCCACACGACCGTCACCACACACACATCACCCTGTACTCACCTTTGCCGGTGGCCGGCGCCGCGGCCGGGCCACGCTTGGTGACCCGGCGCCTCACGCGCGGCGGCGGCGCGACGGCCACAGCGGCGGCAGCCGCGCGCGTGGTGCGGCCACATGTGGCACCGCGACCAACACCACCCCCACGCGCCGCCTTCTTGGACGGCGGGGCGGAGGGCTGCGTGGCGGCGCGTTTGCGGGTGGGCATCAGCAATTGGGAGAGCGTAGAGAAAAACATGGCCTTTGGAGGCGTGCGCGCCTGCGCGTGCCTGGTGGGGGTGCGATGCGAGAACGGGTGGTGTGCCGTGTCCACAGCCGAGAGGCGCGGGGAGGGGAACGCCGGCGCGAGAAGAAAGAGAAATCAAAAGTGTTGAAAGTCGGCCCGCTCGATTTTTCTATTCAGTCGGTTCAGTCTCTGCCCCACTTTCAGCGCCCCCAATGCCTCTCCCCCCAGCCTCCGCCGCCGTCGCGCGCGCCTTGTTCCGGCTGGCCCGCGCCGCCGACGCGGTAGCACTGCCCCTGCCCGCCGACTTGCGCGTGTGCGGTCGCGCGGTGGCGGCGCGCTCCACCCTGCGGCGGGAGTTGGAGGCGGGGGACGTGGACGGTGAGTTGGAGTGGATGCATGGATGCAGTGCTAGTGGTTCAACGCAAACAACGGTGGCTGATCGCTTTTCCTAACCCTTTTTTTCAGCCGCGTTTGCCACGCTGCGCCGCGCCGACGCGCAGCTCGCCTTCCTGGCGGCCACGCCGCCCGCCGCGCGGACCGACCTGGCGGTGTGGCACGGGTTGCTGGCGGTGGGGGAGGGCGCCACTGGTGGCCGCACACCACACGCGCACGCGTTTGCCGCGGGGGCGCGCGCGCTGCAGCACGTGTGCCGCCCCCCTCCCCGCCCGCCGTGGGCGCAGGATGATGAGGATGGGGATTCTCAAGACAACCAGTCTGATGATGAAGTTGTGGCAGACGCTGCGGCCGCCGTGGCAGCAGCAGCAGGGGTGCGCGGTGACGCACACGCGGCTCTCTCCCCCACCGACGCCACCACCCTCGCCTCCGCCTTTGCGTCCGTCGTCAAGCCGCGCGCCCTGCCCTTTGAATGGTTGTACGAGGGGCTGTCCCCCCTCAACCCCGCCTCCGTGGCGCGGCGACGGCGGGCGTCCCCGTTTGGGGTGGCGGCGCTGGCGGCGGCGGCCGCGGCTGCAGCGGGAGTCGACGTCGTTCCCTTCGCCCTGCCCCCGCCACCCGGGGCAGGGACACCTCCACCCGCTCTGGCCGCCCGCCTGGCGGCGCGCGCCCCCGCCACCGCCCCCGACACGGACGGTGGCTGGCTGCTCTTGCCGCCCGGCGGAGGGTGGGCCTGGAACCCGGCCGCCGGCACGATCACTCCCCACCCCGACCCCCCACCCGTCTCCGCGGGCGCAAGATCCGCGTGGGCGGGGGGCGTGGCCGCAGCCCTCGTGTGCCACACGCGGCGCGGGGACGCGGATGCTGTGGCCGACGTGCTGCCGCAGCTGATGGCGTTGGACGCGACTGCTGATGCGTGGCGCGATGTGGGGGTTGTTTAAGAGACAGCGATAGAGGGGTAGACTGTGTGTGGGTGCAGACAGGGGGGTCGATCAGGGCGACGTTGTTGACGTCGGTTTGTTGGTGAAAGTAGACCCATTGTTTTTTCTTGTTTTTCAATCTCCCGCACTGGCGTGTGCGCCACACACGCTGTGCACACCACATCCTCACACTAATCACCCCCTTCCTCTGCATGCGCACAGCCTGCGCCGCGGCCCTGCGAGCGTGTACAATGGCCGTGCCGCTCCGCATCGGCGCGCCCCATCGCGCGGCGCTGCCCACGTGGGCGCCGCCTCCTTGCGCCCGGCGCTATCTCGCAACGTCGCGGGTGGTGTGCGCCAGCGCAGGTGCGGGAGTGGTGGAGGGAGGGATGATGTGGTGGGGCCGCGGAATCGAGGTGTCTCTGCCTTTCCCGCTTCACCGGCGTTTCGACCCTCCCACTCCTCTCCTCTCAGTCAAAAAAGAGCGCGTCATCTACGAGTGCTCCGCCTGCGGCGCCTCCACACCCCAGTGGAAGGGGCGCTGCCCCGACTGCGGGGAGTGGGGCTCCCTGGCCGCAGCCGTCGTGGCGCCCGAGACGAGTGCCACTGGCGGCGGCGGCGCGGCGCGCGCGCGCGGCCGCGGCCGCCGCGCGCGCCCTCCCCGGCGCCGCCCCCCTGCCCCGCCGCACCACGGCCTGGGTGGCGGACGGCTCCGCCGCGCCCGCCTCCCTGGCCGACCTGGCCGCCTCCCGGCGGGCGGGGGGGCCCGCGTGGCGGTTGGCGCTGGCGGGCGAAACAGGGGCCGAAGTCGCGCGCGTCCTCGGCGGCGGCGTCGTCCCCGGGTCCCTCATCCTGCTGGGGGGCGACCCCGGCGTTGGCAAGAGCACGCTGGCGCTCCAGGTGGCGGCGCTGTTGAGTGGCCACGCGCCCGTGGATGGGGGGGAGGGCGGCGGCACACGTCCCTCTACCGCGCATGCCGCGCCTCCTCCTCCCACCCCCCCCACCCCCGCCACCGGCACCGTCCTCTACGTCTCCGCCGAAGAGTCGGCCGACCAGGTCGCCTCCCGCGCGAAACGCCTGGGCCTGGGCGGCGCGACGCGCGTGCTGCTCACGTCGCTGACTCGCGTCGAAGACATTCTCGCCGCCGTCGCCACCCTGCGCCCGTCCGCCCTGGTCGTCGACTCCATTCAGACTGTCTACCTGGACGGCGCCGCCGGGTCGGCGGGGTCGGTGGGGCAGGTGAGGGAGTGCGCGACCGCGTTTGTGCGGGCAGCCAAAGTTGGCGGCGTTCCCACCCTCTTAGTCGGCCACGTCACCAAGTCGGGCGACGTCGCCGGCCCGAAAGTGTTGGAGCACGTGGTGGATGCGGTGCTGTACCTGGAGGGCGACCGTGGGGGGGGAGAGTTGAGGGTGTTGAGGGCGGTTAAAAATCGTTTCGGTGCGACCGACGAGATCGGCGTCTTCCGCATGGCCGACACAGGCCTCGCCGCCGTGCCCGACCCATCGGCCGCCCTGCTGGCGGAGCGGGATGCTGCGCCTAACGTCGCGGCGGGCGTCACGGTCGCGGTCGAAGGCTCGCGCCCCCTGTTGGTCGAGGTGCAAGCGTTAGTGGCACCTTCCTCCGCGGCAGCCGCGGGCGCTGGCCCCCCCCTCCGCTCCCCGGGCGGCGTGCGCCGCGACCGCCTCGCCCTCATCCTGGCCGTCCTGGCCAAGCACGCTCGCCTGAGGCTGGGGCGGGCGGACGTCCACTGCAACGTGGTGGGCGGCGTGGACGCGCGCGAACCCGCGGCCGACCTGGCCATCGCGACCGCCCTGGCTGCGTCCGCGCTCGACGCGTCTGCCTGCCGGGACGCCATCGCCATTGGGGAGGTGGGGCTGGGCGGGGAGCTGCGGTCGGTGCCGCGGGCGGGGGCGCGGCTCGCAGAGGCTGCCAAGCTGGGTTTCAAACGGGCCATTGTCCCCGCCTCCCAGGAGCTGCCGCCCAGGCTCAAGTTGAACGGCATGCGCGTCATCAAGTGCCGCACCTTGGCGGAAGCGTTGCCTCTGTTGGTGGACGTGGGGGCGTCCAAGAGCAGGCGCAAGGGGAGGAAAGTGGAGGCGGAGAGCGATGATTTTGATGTGAGCGATGGCGACGGTGGTGGTGGGGACGAGGAAAGGCGTTATGTGTGATTAAGGAAAGGTTGCACTGCTTTTGTTTCGAGGGCGGTGCTGTTTTTTGGTCGACGGAAGAGAGGGTCAGAAAAAGGTCGACCGCATTGTCGACACAAATTCAACTTTCTCTTCGACGCGGGGGGCGCCGCCCCCCCGCCAACACCAAGACCACTGTATCACCACCACGCTCGACCCCTCACTCCACAATACACGCAATGCCCCCCACCGCTGGCGACCGCGGCGCCACGGCCGCAGCGCTCGAGCGTGGTGACGCAGCCGCGGCGCGCGCAGAGGCGGCAGCCGCGCTGGCGGCCGGTGTTGAGGCTGCATGGGTGCGTTGGTGTTTGTTGGTGCCGGGAGAGAGAGACTCTGAGGTGCTGCCGAGTTTTGGTTTTTTCATCGTGCACTTGCCTCCCCCCCCCTCCCACCTTCCCACCAAAGCCGCACGACATCCTGGGCTGGACATCCTACGACCTGGGTGACTCTGCTGCCGACGTGGTGGCCCACTTGAACCGCGCGGCCGCCGCCCCAGATGCTGCCGGCGCCGCGTCCGCACGCGCCGCCAACGCGGCGGCGACGCTGGCTGCCGCGGGCGCGCACCATGCTGCGTTGGTGGCGGCACGATCCGTTCTTGTGAGCGGCGACTCCACCACACCCCCTGTGACTGCGGCGGCGGCAGCCACCGCTGCAGCCGCCGCCAGCGCGGTGGGAGCAGCCGACGCGGCCGCCTCTCTGGCTGCCGCCGCGGCCGCCGCCGGGCTGGACGACACACATCACGGTCTGGCAACTGCCAGGCGCTGCCTCAGGCTCGACCTCCAGTCGGCGCAGGGTTGCCAGGCGCTGTCGGTCGAGGGTGCCGGCCCTGACGCGCACGCCGCGACTCGCCTCGCGTCCGCTGTCGCCGCCCTGGACGCGGGCGACACTGACACAGCTGCCTCGAGTGCGCAGGCTGTCGTGGCTGACCCGGCCGCACCGCTAGGCGCGGTGGCGCGCGCGCACGCGGTTGCAGCAGCAGCGGCTGCACTGGCGGGCAGCCCCGCCCCGCCCTCCCTAGACCCGGCGTCTGTGCCCGACCCGGGTGTCGCGTTTGCGCTGGCCGTCAACACGTTGCTTGCGTCCGTGGCCGCGGGTGGTGACGCAGCGCGAGTGGGCGACGCCACGCGCGCTGCGCGCGGTGCCGCGCGCTCGCCAGCCGACGCGGACGCCGTGTCCCGGGCGGCGGCGTGGGCTGCGCTGCGCTGTGGCGATGTGGATGAAGTTGTGAAGCTGGTCAAAGGAGGTCAGTGGGACTCGTTTTGATTGTTTTGAGTGTTTTTAAGATCTGATTTTTTTTTGTGACACAGCGCCCCGTTTGAAACGTTGCTTTGCCCGGCGTGTTGCTCGCCACACCCGTGAAAAAGAGGGTGGACACACTCTCTGGGAAGCAGAAAAACAAAGACAGGAAAACCACGCGATCACTGCCGCACCGCTTCCAGCCGCGCCTTCAACTCGTCGATCTCACCCGCGTCCTCCTCCTCCTCTGCCGCGGCGGGCGCCCCCACCTTCGTGCTGGGCACGGTGCCCGCCCCCACCAACGCATCCACGTCGGCGCCCGCGACTTCGGCGAGGACTTTGTCGACCTCCGCGTCCACATCTTCGTCCGCGTCGGGACCATCCATCACACTGTCGATGGCGTCCCCCATGACTTCATCGATGACGCCCGCCTTCATCATCTCTCGCCCCATGGCGCGCACGGTGGAGGCGAGCTGGGGCACGGTGACGAGCCTGTTGACGAGGGTCATGACTTCCGTGGATTTTTTGAGGGTGCCCGCCACTTTGACGACGCCGAGTTGCTCGGTGAGGCGGGCGTTCATGTCGATGAGGTGGGCCTGGGTGCATAGTGGGGTGTGGGTGGTGGGTGTGGGTGGCGGGTGGTGCGACGAGGGAAGACGTACGGTCGGCGTCGTTTTTTCTCGTCCTCTTTCCCTTCGCCAACTCACCTTGTTCACATACAGCTGCCCTGCCACGCGCCGGGTGCGCACGATCTCGCGGGCCAGCGTCTTGGCGCCGGCGACGTCGCCACGCTTGGCGGCGTCGCGCACCTGTGGGGAGGGAAAGAGGGTGGGTGAGACAAAGAGGCACCCAGTCAACGAAGCGGCATGCGCTCTGGTCGCCGCCCTCCCCCGCTCCTTTCTTCCCCACTCTCCCCTGTGTTGAACGGCGTGCAACACAGCATGGCTCGCAACACAGAATGTGCCGACACACACACGCCCTCCGCCTCTTCCCAACTCACATTCTTCTGGGCCAGCTTTTCTTCGCGCTGCAGGTCCCGTATCTGGCGCTCCAGCCCCCGCTGCTCCGACCGCAGCTCCGACTGCCACTTGCGGACCAGGTCTTTGGGGTCGGGCGCCTTGCGAAAGTAGTTGAGGACGGCGGACATGTTGGGGAGCGAAAAATGCGGAGTTTTTTTGGGAGGAAACACACGCCCAACGCCGACTCACGAGGCGTGTGGGAAGGAGGAAGTGAAGGACGTGCCCACGCTTGCCTCCCGGTGTCAAGACGGGAGAGAAGGGGAGGGCGTGTCTGTGTTTTTTCTTCCTTTCGAGTGTGACGCGAGAGCGCGCACATCCGTTTTTCCTTTTCGTTTGCCTGACACGTGGGCGCGCACGGCCCCGCGTCAAAGCACGGGCCACACACACACACTGCTGCACCGTGTGTGTGGGGAGGCCAAGCCGCCAGAGGCAAGGAGTGGCAGCCCACCCGCTTTTCCAATGGCCAACGGCCTGCCCCCCGGCGCGGCCGCCGTGTGGGGGCGCCTGGGCGCGGTGGCGGGCGGCGTGCGATCCCTGGCGGCCGAACTGGCGGCCGAAGTGATTGAGACGGCTGAGGACTTGGCGGCGGAGGTGAGAGGAGAGGAGGGGGACCGATGGTTTTCGTTTCGCGCGCGACGCCGCCTCTTCCTTTCACCAACCACACACTTCACACTCCCACTCATACTCACACACAGGCACTGGGCTCGCCTAGGCGCGACACCGACAGCGAGGTGGACGGCAGCGAGGGTGCGTCCCCTGCGGTGGCTTCGCGTCCGCCGTCCTCCACCGTGCCCCCCTCGCCACCACCACCCTCTGGCGCGGCCGCCCGGTTGGCGGCTCTGAAAGCGCGCCTGGAAGCGGACAAAGCCGCGCGGGCGTGTGGCGATGCGAGCGGAGGGGGGGCACGTGTGTTGCCGGCAGTGACGCCTGTGCCGCCACCGCTCGCGCCTGCTCCTGCCACCGCGTGTGCGCCGCCCCCGGTGGCGGTGGCAAGGATGACGCCTCCACCGCCACCACCGGTGGTGGCGCCACCAGTCGCGGCAGCGCGGGCAGACGCGCTGCCGCCACCGCCGCCGCCGCCGCGGGTGGAGGCACCACCCCCACCACCGCCGCCGCCGCAGGTGGAGGCACAGTCACCGCCACCGCCGCCTGCTGTCGTCCGACCTCCTCCCGAACCGTCGGCACCACCATCGCCGGCCGCTGAGGCCCGGCCGCCCACCGCGGTCGCACCCCCCGCCCCCACTCCTTCTCCCTGCACCGCCTGTGCCGCGTCCGCCGCCGAAGTCACCCGCCTCCAAGCCGCCCTGGCCGCCCTCAAGCGTGCCACCGTGGCCGACCAGGAGGATGAAGACGCCCGGCTGCGGTGGCGCGTGGACGCAGAGGTGCGGCTCGCGCTCGACCGCGAACGCGCGGCGGCCGCCGCCCGGGAGGCGGCGGTCGGCGGCGACGCCGGGGCCGCCCGGGAAGCGGCGGCGGTCGCCACCGAGCGCGCGGTGGCGGCGGAGGCGGCGGCGGAGGCCGCGCGTGTGGATGCCGCGTCTGCACGCGCAGAGGCGGCCAACCTGGCTGCAGCTCTCGACGGCCTTACCCTGGAAGCGCGCGCCGCGGACAGGCTGCGCGGCGAGCTGGCATCCGCCCGGGCGGCGGCTGCTGCAGCGGCTGAGGATGCTGCAGCAGCGCGGGCGGCAGCCGCCGACGCGACCGCGCGCGCCGACGCGGCGGCCGCGGCCGCCGCGGCAGAGCGGGACGCGGCTGCCGCCGCCCGGGCGGCCGCCCTGGACCACGATGACGCGGCGGCCACGCTGAGACGCAACCTGGCGGAAGCGGTGAGGCGGCTGGCGGCGGCGGAGGAGAGGGGGGCGCGGGCAGTGGATCGCGCGACTGTGAAAGCGCGCCTGCTGGCCGCCCTGACCCCCGGCGGCCCGCGCGCCTCCCTGGATGAGCTGTGCGATGAGTTGGGGGTGACGCCTGACGAACGCGCCCGGCTGGCGGTGGGCGTGCCGGGCGGTGGTGGAGGTGTCGTGCGAGCTGCGGTGGCAGCACCCGTCGCGGCGGCGCGCGCGGCGGGGCGCCTCGTGCGAGGAGCCGGCCCCGCCCCCCCCGCACGCCCGCCGCCCCCCGGGGCGGGACTCACAGACTCGTGGGTCAACTTTCTGGAGGGCCAGGCCGAGCTGTCGCCCTCAAGGCCGTCGCGTGGCAAGGAGGCGGCGCCCGTCGCGCCGCCAGTCGACGTGGGCGGCGCGAGCGGGAGTGGCACGTGAGATAATTGGGTTCAAATGTTGGCTGTTTTGTGTGTGTGATTGAAAGAGAGAAGAAAGAAAACTAACGAATACAGTGTGAAAGGCACAAACTCGCGGAAAACACAGGGGGAAAGAGGGCAGACGCGACAAATAACGGAGGACGAAACGAAAAAACAAAACACCGAAGTCGAAAGAAAAACAGCCACGATACCCGCTCAATCATGCCTCATCATCCGATTCACCGTCCGACCAAAAAACTTCGTCGTAACTCTCCTCCGGCCCGCGTGGCGGCCGGCCGAGCGTTTCGATCCCTTCCACTGTCAAATCAGGAATCACCCGGCTGGACGTGTGGCGCACGTACCCCATTCCCGCGCACAACATGCAGGTGTGGTAGGCGGCGGCGGGGGTGCCGCGGCCACGCCCCCGGCCGCGCCCCGCACGCAGCGCGGCGCGCGAGCGCGCGGCGCCGAACCCGCCGCACGCGGCGCAGCGCGTCTCCCACACGTGGATGGGGGTCTGGCATGAGCGTTCCAAGGGATCGCACAGTTCGTCGGCGCGGGTGCGGGTCTGTGGGGTGTGTGTTTGTGTGGGTGGTGGTGGTTTCAGGGTGAGTGCGCGCGTGTCTCTCCACGCCACCACACATCACACACAGCACGCCTCACCACAAAAGACTCACCTTGCCCTCTGACGGCAGGTCTTCGTACGGCACAAACACGGGCAGCGGGATGAAGGAGAAGAGGGGGCGCGCCCTGTGTGTGTGTGCGAAGGGGAAGGCGTGGGGTCGAAAGGACAGGCGAGCGCGCGCCGGTTTCCCCATCGCCGCGCCCATTGCCTTTCTTCTCACCTCCTGTGCACGCCTCCCTTGCGGGCCTCCTGCTCCGCCACCACGTCAGACGCACGCTTTGCGGGCGCCGTCTCCAGCGGCGGCGGCGGCGGAGGTGGGGTGGGGGGTGGGGGTGGAGGCGGCGGCGCTGCCGCCTGCGGCTCCGCCACCTCCTCCTCGCGCGGCACAAACGCGCGCGCCGCGCGTGGCGGTCGCCGAGCGCGTCTAGAGACCGCTGGCGCGGCCGACGTCACCGGCGGCGGCGGCCGCAGGCGCAGAGGGCGCGCGGTCAACGACATGTGAGTGCGCAGAAAAAACGATTGACGCGCGACGCGTCCGCCAGCTGCTGCTGCTGCCTGCCTCGACACGCGAGAGGGTGAGGCCCACACGCGTCTGCAGCAGTGTCGAGGTGGGAGGGAACGAGAAAAACAAACGTGTGTGTGCAAAAACAACAGAAAAAAACTCTCTACAGCGCTCGCCGCCCGCGCTCGCTCACGCCGACACACCCGTCCGCCGCCGTCACCAGGACGTCCACTCTGACATCGTGAGGTTCCAGGGGCACGGCGTCCACGATCTGGCGGTCGAACGCGACGCCCACCAGCAGGGGTCCTGGCGGGTGAGCTGTTGCGGAGGCTAGTGCAAAACAATCGTAATACCCCCCTCCCCGCCCCAGCCGCCCTCCCGTCCGATCAAAGGCGGCGCCAGGGACGATTAGAACGTCTAGGCCAGATGTAAGTGCGTCGGTGCGGGAGTGGTCGGGCGATCGAGCGTGTGTCGAAGGGTAGCGTGCTGTGGGCTCCCGAATGCCAAACGGGGGCGCCGTCACGACGTCCACGCCCTCCGTCACGCCGTCCACATGCAGCAGCGTCATGGAGGCGGGCACGTTGGGGGTGACGGTGGGCAGAAAGATGGAGGGGGAGCCAGACGCGAGCGCTGCGCCAACAGCCGCGTCCACGTTCACCTCCCGCAGCCTGGGGGCGGCCAGGTAGGCGCCCACAGAGGAGGCGGACGTCCAAAAGGGGGCGGCCTGGAGGTGGGCGCAGATGGAGGCGCCTGAGTTGGGGTGTTGGGGAAGGAGGGTTGTGTTGGTGTCGACAAATGGTTTCGTGAGTTGTTCACCCCCACCTTTCTGCTGCTTCCTCACTCTGTGAATCCAGGTCGCCGTCGTCCGCCTGGCGCAGCGCCGTCCTGACCGCCTGGCGCAGCGCCGCCTTGGCGCTGGGGGGCGGCGGCGTGTTGGTGCCCCCCATCGCGCGCGCCGTCACGGTGCGCAGGCACGCTTGAGCACGCGCGGTGGCGGCGCGCATGCGCTGGTTGGCTTGTGTCGCAAGTGTGTGGGGAAAGGCAGACGCGAGAGTGAAACAAATGGGGTCGACCCATCACTCTTCAAAAAACATAGTGCCGCGCCCACTGCCACACACACACGCGCGCGCGAAAAAGCCTCCCTCGCACGCCCACACTCCCTCCCTGCTCGTCCATGTCTGACGACGACACCGGCGGCGGGCGCCGCCCCAAGCGCCGCTGCGCGCGCCGCGCGACGGCCAACGAGACGCTGTACGTGGGCTATGTGGAGGACAACGAGACGCCCGAGATGATCATGAAGAAGTTTGAGGCGTTGGACAAGGTGAGAGTGATGTGTGTGGGGAGGGAGAGGGCGGCGGGGGCGCGTGTTTCGACGACGCCGGTTTTCAATTGCGCGCGCGCGCGATTCGGGGGCCGCCGTCCCGCCTCCTCGGCGCCTCTGGCTCCGCCCGCCCCCTCGCACGATGTAGCTGTGTTTACCAGGCACACATCTGCTCGACTGTGAGCCGCCTTCTCCCTCTCACATCGCCCCTGCCCCCCCTCATCTTTTCATCACCAGGTCATGGGCCCCGACGCCGCCGCCCCCGCCCCCGCCGACGACACGCCGGCCGCATCCATCCCGTCCGCCCTGACCGAGGACCAGTTGAGGGCCGTGTTCAAGGCCACCTCCACCTTCACCGTGGACGAAGCGCGCGACGGCGCGATCGACACCCCCGACTGGCTCTCCTCCGCCGACGAAGACGACGACGTCAATGATGTGGATGCCTTGGCCGGCTTCTGGAGTGATGGCGAGGGTGGGGACGAGGAGGAGGGCGTGGAGCGCGCGCCGCGGGCGCGCGCGCCGCGACCGCGCGCGCGCGCGCCGCTGGTGCGCCGCGCGGGCCCAAGCCGCCGGCGGCCCCCCGGGCGGCGGCGGCGGCAGTGCCGCGCACCCACATGGTGACGGCGGGCGGGGGTGCTCAGGTGAGTGGAAGGGTGGGGTTGTGTGTGTGTGGCGTGGTTCGGTGCCGCGTCCTTTTTTCAGTCACCCTACCCCCTTGTCTCTCAGGCCCTCATCCGCCGCCGCGTGCGCACCATGGACAAGGACGCCCTCATCACGCTGCGCGTGCCCCGCCCCCTGCCCCTGTCGTGGGGGCGCACCCTGACCCAGTGGGCGCCGCGGCCGGCGCCCCTCACGCGCGCCGCGGACGACGCCTCTGACACCTCCCCCCCTCCCCCCGGCGCCGGCGCCGCGTACGAGTGCGACGTGCTGGCAGCTGTGACCGCCCGCAAGGGCGCCCTGGCCCACCCGTTTCAATGTGTGTTGATCAACGCTGGGTGGGACTGTGGGGAGGCGACCGCGGCTGGCCCCCTCACCCCGCACGCGGGCGCCCCTGCCCTCGCCACCCTCGCCTCCATCCCCCTCCCCACCCTCGTCCCCTCCGGCTACGCCTTTGTGTGGGCTCCCAAGGAAACTCTGGCGGGCGTCACCGCCACCCTGGCGGCGTGGGGGTTCGCGTACGTCGAAAATCTGACGTGGGTCGCCCTCTCCCCCTCGCACGGTGTCCTGGCCGCCCCCTCCCCCCTGGCGGCCCGCTCCCACCTGACCCTCATGATCTATCGCAAGGGGGCGGAAGACGTGGAGCTGCGGCACCAGCGGTCGCCGGACGTCGTGTTCGACACAGTGCGGCGGTGTGGCGCGGCGCCAGGGTATGAAACGCCGCCCGCGGCGTGGGCGTCGATTGAGACGATGCTGCCTGGCGCCACCAAGGGGGGCCGCGCGCTGGAGCTGTGGGGGTCGGAGCGGGCGGGGGCGAGGGTGGGGTGGACGCACCTGGTGCAGAGGAAGGAGGAGGGTGGGGTGGTGGTGTGAGAGAAGAGAGGGAAACAGCGTTTTTTCTTTCCTTCATTTTTTTCAGTGCTACTCTGCCTCTCTTCCTGTCAAAACAAACACACACACACACACACACACGACACCTTCCACATGCTCTCACGCCCCCACCTTGACGTTGACAATCAGGTGCACCCGCCTCCCCAGCAGCGCTTCAAGGTCCCTGCGTGCCGTGATCCCGATCTCGCCCACCACCGCCCCCTTGGCCCCCACCACCATGCGGCGCACGGGTTCGCGGGGGACGAGCACGTCGATCTCCACCCTGGCGGCGCCGTCGGCGCAGTCGTGCCACGAGGTGAGGCGGGGGGTGACCGAGTAGGGGAGTTCGTCTCGCAAGCGTTTGAACAGTTTTTCCCGCACCACCTCCACCGCCAGTTCGCCGACGCCCCGATCCGTGGCTGCGCCCCGGGGCAGGGTCCAGGGGCGGGGCAGGGCGGCGGCCAGCAGGGCGGCTCGCAGCTCGGGCACGCCGGTGCCGCGGTCGGCGGAGAGCGGGGCAACACCACCAGCAAACGCGTGTGCGGAAAGCAAAGGCCCCGCCACTTCCGCCAGCGCAGCCGCCCGCACCGACCTGGGTATCAAGTCCACCTTGTTCAGGATGAGGGTGGCGGGCGGGCACCCCCAGTCGGTGGAGGGGGAGCGCCGGCCGGCGGGGCCGTCTGTCAGAGCGGCCGCGAGTGCCGTGACGCGCGCGTCCGGCCTCGCCGCCTGCCGCGCTGCATCCACCACCAGCAACAGTGCGTCCGCCTCCCCCGCCGTCGCCCATGCGGACGCCACGCGGCGGGCGTGCCTGGGGCCGCGCTGGGCTTGGGGGCCGACGACGCCCGGCGTGTCGTGCAGCGTGATCTGGGCGTCTCCGACGGTGAACGCGCCCAGTAGGGGGACGGAGGTCGTGTTTGTTTTCGGCGACACGGCACACACTTTGGCACCCACCAGGGCGTTGACCAGGGTGGACTTTCCTGCGTTAGGGACGCCGACCACGGCGATTGTCAGCGAGCGCTGCTCGTCGACAGGAGGGGTGGGCAGGGCAGCGTGATCAGTGGCGGGCGATAAAACAGGGGGCGCAGCCAGGGATGACGCAGCGTGCAGGGCCAGGGAGGAGAGGGCCCGGGTGGAGGTGGGGAAGCAGCGCGGCGCGGCGGCCGCGGCAGCCGTCACGGCGGCGAGCGCCGCGGTGCGCATTTGCGCGTGCAATTGTGTGGGTGGCAGTCGACACAGAGATGGTGGGTGTGTGACTGTGTGTGGCGCGTACTATGCGCGCGAGTGGGGGCGGCGCGGCGCGGGGAGGGGGGCGGAAGGGGAAGAACAGCGGGGATTTGTGAAGCGGGGCCGACACGTTCATTTTGGTTTTGTTTTTCCGTCGCTTAAAACCACCCCCGCTTCTTGCCCTCTCTTCCCTGCATTTTTTTTCTCTATAAAAACAATTAGAGAAACCCGAACTCCGGGCATCCAGTCTCCCCCGGCTTCGGCACCGCCCCCGCCGCCACCGCCGCGCGCTTCGCGTCGCGTTTGTAGCCCCTGCCAAACGACTTGCCTATCCCGTCATGGTACTGGTGCCAATTCTCAGCAGCATAGAAATGCAGCCTGTCCGAGTCCACCACGTACACCGTGTTGACGAGGTCGGGCTCGTTGCCGGCGCCCGTGCCTTCGACGAGGGTCATGCCGTTGACGTTTTCTTCGACCAGCACTTTGTAAAGCTTCGATTTGACACCCCCTGGCACCCCCACCACGTTGCGGTAGCCGGGGCCCGCGTCCTGAGGGTCTTGGCGGGACATGCGGCCGTCGCGGCGTTTCACAAACTCGGTGCGGAAGTAGACACGCGCAAACTGCCGAAACGCGGCTTCAGTGTCGGCGTCGGTTGGCGTCGCACCAGCCGCCGCCGGGTCCACCAGGGCCAGGCGCACGACTTCAGCATGCCCCCGTTTCTCGTACACGCTGGCGTCGGAGGCGTAGTAGTAGCAGACGCGCCCTTTTTCGTCCGCGCCGCCCGCGCCGCCCGCGTACCCCACCACAGCCGACGCGGTGTCGCGCCCCATGTCGCGCTCCGCCATGACAAAGTCGTGTTGACGCCCCCAGAAGCAGCCCGACCCAAAGTAGACGGTGGGAATGGAGACGGTGCCGGCGGTGGTGGTGGTGGCGGCGGGGGCGGCCACGGAGGCAGCCGCAGCCGATGCTGCTGCTGGCGCCGCGCCCACCATCTTGGCGGCTTCAGCAAACGCGGCAGGCGGCTTTATGACGGCGGTTAGCGCAGCTGCCAGGGCCGCGGACAGCGCGGCGCGGCGCGGCAGCGGCGGCGGGGCGGTGGTTGGTGTAGGGGTGGGGGTGGGGTTCGGCTTGGCGAGCGGTGGCATGCTGTGTGTGATTTGGTGGCGTGTGCGCACAGGCGTGTGTGAGTGCGGCCGCGGGCGCGTTGGCGGATTGGGGGAGGGAAATGGCGAAGCGCGTGTGTCGAAACAAAAACCGACCTCAGACACTTTTTTTTAACTCTCCTTCTTTCACCCTCCCCCTCATGGCCCGCACCCCCTCCGCCATCGCGGCTCGGCGTTTGCAGTCCGAGCTGCGGGAGTGGGTGTCGTCCCCGCCGGAAGGCTGCTGCCTGGAAACTGTGCCGGAAGAAACGCTGTTGACGGAGTGGGTCATCCTGATGCAGGGGCCGGAGACGCCGCCCCGCCTGTACGATGGCGAAGTGTTTCGGTGAGGGCTTGTGGGGTCGAAGGTGGCGGGCGGCGGCCAGGCGAGAGTGGGTGGCGCCGGCATTGACGTGCCCGGTGGTGCCGCAAAGCTCTCCGCCGTCCGCCTCGCCCTGGGCGCGCACTCTGTCTCGACGCTGCTGCATGATGTGGATATGGTTCTTCGCGCCCTGGTGGCGGCGTGGCAGGCGCCGGGGCGGGGTGGGCGGCGCGCTGCAAGGGCCAATGAAAAAACGACCTGGCCAGCGGGGCGCGGCCGCGGTCTCGTCGCTCACGCTCTCCCCCCCTCCCAACGCTTTCCCCCCCCTCCCAACCCAGCCTGCGCGTCCGCTTCGACGAACGCTACCCCCTCGAACCGCCCGAGATCCAGTTCCTGCCCCCCGCCCCCGTTCACCCCCACGTGTTCAGCGTGGGCCACATTTGTGGTGAGTGGGTGGGAGGGCGGACAGGCCGACGTCGACACAAAAACAAACGCCCCACTCACCTCCTCCCACCCACACACCCAACAGCCGACCTCCTCTACACCGGCCACGGCGGTGCCTACTCCCCCGCCCTCACCGTGTCCAAGCTGTGCCTGGCCATTCGCTCCATGCTCGCGTCTGCCACGGCCCGCGAACCGCCCGCCGACGACGCGGCCTACTCGGCCCGCATCCGGGCGGCGGGGGGGCGGTCCTCCAAGCTGACGCAGTGGCTGTTTCACGATGACAAGGCGTGAAGAGAGTTTGGGGGTGTATGTTTGGTGTCTGATTTTTAAAGGGTAGCCCGGTTGTTGTTTTTTACGAAGTGGGGGGAGAGAATGGCCCGCACTGACCCCCAGTTTCGAACTATGAAAACTTTGTGTGTGCGCACAGCGCATGCCGCTGTTGCGTCTGTTTTTGTTTCTGTTGCGGTGTGTGTTTTTGTGCCTGAAAAAAAATGATATTTTGGTCTGTGCGGTTTCTACAAAGTTTTTTCTACGGACACCCTCCCCTCTCTCTCTCTCGCTAGCAGACGGTCGGACCCTGTGGGTTGGAAAGGGGAAAGGGAGGGGGGGTGGCGGCGAGCTGTTAGCACAAAAACGGGGCGGACGTGACTCTGCCCAACCCTCCCCGCACACAAAAAAAACAACACCAGGTTCCGTCGGTGCCGTCGCATAACAACATGCGCGCCCCGGTTTGCCAAGAACAGCAAGAACCGAGACACCAAAGAATCCAGAGGGAATCCGACAAAAGTGTGCACGGCTGTGACTCGTCACTCGGGGTGTTGCGTTTTTGTGTGTGTGTGCGGAGGAAAGGGAAGAAGAGGGGAAACCCCACACTCCACACACCACACACGCGCACACACAAACAACAAGGCCTCAGACTTCCAAGGAAGTTGGATTAAGCCGCAGTAGCGCTCGACCCCCGGCGAAAGGGGGAACGCTCTCCGTGCGGGCACTGCGAATGGTGTTATCTGAGAAACGCCCGACTTGGGTTGTCTCGATCATCGGCCAGTGTGTGTGTGTGTGTGTGTGTGCGCGCGTCGTGTGTGGGAGGGAGGAGGAACCAGCCCCAAAAGAAGGAGGAAAAAAAAACCCACCCACCCCACGCTTTTTGCGCTCGGAACAGCGGAGAAAATAATGTTTCGCTCACAGGCGGTTGTAGAAGGGGTTTCCGAAGAAAAACCCTCCCCCGCCGTATCTCAGATCTGTTGAGCTTGATATATTGAATTCCTAACTCGTCACCGCGCGTGGGGAGGGGGGGGAAGGGGGGGGAAGAGGGAGGGACGATCACGCTGCGCGCCGCACACCCCACCCCTCTCTCCTCACACACACACAACGACCAGCGGCGTCGGATAGAGCTAATAAACAAAACTCCCCATGTGGCGCCGGCCTTGGCGCGTGTAGGCCAGGGATAACTAATTGAAAAGGTTGCTCGTCATTCGCCGTGTGTGTGTGTGTGTAGGGGGGTCCCGCGAGGAGGAAGAAAAGGAGGGGAGGCGTGCGCGCCAAAGGAACCCTCTCCACACACACCAGAACGCACCTTTTCACGTCTTGGCCTCAGCCTGCAGCCTGGCCCGCGCCCGGCGCGCCAGCGCGGCCGTCGTCGGCGGGCGCGGCGCGGGCAGGCCGCGCTTGAGCACCACCGACCGCAGCACGCGGTCGTCCAGGTCCAGGGTGCGGCGCAGCGACGCCAGCGTGGCGGGTGGCGCGGCAAAACCCAGGTGCCAGGCAAAGGCCTGGGGAGTGGTGTGGTGGGGAGGAGGGGACCGCGTCGTTTTTCGTCTAGCCGCCGCAGTGCTGGCCCCCGCTCTCTCTCCCTGCCTTTCCCTGCCACACCACACACCAATACTCTCACCTGCTTGAACTGCACGCCCGGCCTCCGAATCTCGTACGCCAGGGTCCTCTCCCCGTGGGACGCGACGCCCGTCAAAAAGCCGCCGCCGTCGAGCACGGCGCGCGCGGCGCGGCGTAGGACGTCGGCCTGGGCGGCACGGACCAGGCCAGGGCGGGCCAGGGCGAAGAGTTCGTAGAGAGGCATGTGGGGACGCGCGGAAAAAGGGGGGCGGGGGGCGGGGAGTCGCAAAAAAAAGGCGAGCCGCCGTCGGTCGTCAATGGGTCGGGGCCGACGCTGGGCGGGTGGGGCCGATCTGTCTCCCGCCGGAGCTCAGCACCCGCTTGTGTGTCAGAGGGCGTGTGTGCAGAGACACACGCACGCGCCCTGTCTGCGCGTGCGCGGGCACTCGAAAAATTGAACGACAAGAGTGAAACGAAAGAAAAAACACGGCAACAAAAAACGTTTTTCAGGCGTGTTTCCTCGCCTCCCTTCCGAACTCACACGCGTTTCTCGACCACCTGTCACCGCTCATGCGGGGCGGACACGCGTTGCGCGTACGTTGTGGTTGTGTGGGGGGCAGAGGGCAGGGAGCGGGAGATGCCAGCCCGCGCGTGTGTTGTCGTTGGCTGGTGCCCCAGCTCCAGCAGCCGCGTCCACCGCACGTAGTGTGCTGCACGACTACGTGCACACGAGCCACACGGGCGCCGCCAATTGGGGCTGTGGAAACGGCGCATACGCGCGTTTTGCGCCCCCGCCCAACGCCCAAAAAAACGACGGCTCACCACGCCACCCCCCCTCCCTCCCCACTCTGCACACACACAGTACGCGTCCGCCGCGCGTGCTCTGGACGCACGCCGCGCCAGCACTGCTGGGGCCAGGTGAGGCGGAGGAGAGGGAGAGTGAGGGGGAGAAAAACGCACCGCGACGCGTCCCCGCGTTGGTGGCTGGCCGGGTGGCGATGCCGCCTCCCTCGACCCTCCCCCTCACCCCGCCCGCCCTCCCACCCACCACACAGGCGCCACCGCCCGTCCCGCACTGCCGCCACCCCGCCCGATGGCGCGCCCGCCTCCACCTCCTCCACCCGGCGCCCGCCCTCCCCGTCCGCCCCGCGCCGCGGCGCGGCCGCCGCGTCGGCCGCCGTGACGGCAGCGCCTCCCTCTGCTCCCGCCGCCCCCGCCTCATCCCCCGCCGCCGCGTGGACCGACCGCTACGGCACCGCCCCACGCAAGGGGGCCGACATCCTGGTGCAAGCCCTGGAGCGGGAGGGGGTGGCCGTCACGTTTGGCTACCCGGGCGGCGCGTCCCTGGAAATCCACCAAGCCTTGACCCGCTCCCCCACCATCCGCAACATTCTGTGCCGCCACGAGCAGGGCGAGATCTTCGCGGCGGAAGGGTACGCCAAGACGACGGGCGACGTGGGCGTGTGCATCGCGACGAGTGGGCCTGGCGCGACCAACCTGGTCACCGGCCTGGCCGACGCGCTGCTCGACTCCGTCCCGCTGGTCGCCATCACGGGCCAGGTGCCGCGCCGCATGATCGGCACGGACGCGTTCCAGGAGACGCCCATCGTGGAGGTGACGCGCCAAATCACAAAGCACAACTACCTGGTGATGGACATCGCCGACCTCCCGCGCGTCATCAAGGAAGCCTTCTTCCTGGCACGCTCCGGCCGCCCCGGCCCCGTCCTGGTGGACATCCCCAAAGACGTGCAGCAGCAGCTGGCGGTGCCCGACTGGGGGGCGCCCATGGCGATCGATGGGTACGTCGCGCGCCTCCCCCCGCCGCCGCGCGTCGACGCGCTGCGCGCCGTCGTGGACGCCTTGCGCTCCTCCAAGCGCCCCGTCCTGTACGTGGGGGGTGGCTGCGTCGACGCAGCCGACGAGCTGCGCGAGTTTGTGTCGCGCACCGGCATCCCCGTCGCCCAAACGTTGATGGGGCTCGGCGCCTTCCCCGAAACCCACCCGCTCGCCCTCCAAATGCTGGGCATGCACGGCACCGTGGCCGCCAACTACGCTGTCGACGGCGCCGACCTGCTGCTCGCCTTTGGCGTCCGCTTCGACGACCGGGTGACGGGCAAGCTGGACGCGTTTGCCGCGCGCGCGCGCGTCGTGCACGTCGACATCGACCCCGCCGAGATCAACAAAAACAAGCCCTCCCACATCGCGCTGACGGCGGATGTGCGGCCCGCCCTGGCCGCCCTCAACGGGCTGCTGGCGGCCGCCCCCCTGCCCAGCGGCAGCTATGGTGCCTGGGTGGACGAGGTGGCGGCCAAGGCCGCCGAGTTCCCGCTCTCGTTCGCGCAGCGCGACGGCGTCATCGTCCCCCAACACGCCATCCAAGTCTTGCACGAGGAGACGCATGGTGACGCCATCGTGTCCACGGGCGTCGGCCAACACCAAATGTGGGCGGCCCAGTACTACAAGTTTGACGCGCCGCGGCGGTGGGTGACGTCGGGCGGTCTCGGTGCCATGGGGTTTGGCCTCCCCTCGGCCCTTGGCGCGGCCGCCGCGCACAACGGCACCCACGCCGGCCGCCCCAAGCGCACCGTCGTCGACATCGATGGCGACGGCTCCTTCGTCATGAATGTGCAGGAGCTGGCGACGGCGGCGGTGGAGGGGCTGGACGTCAAGACGATGATTCTGAACAACCAGCACTTGGGCATGGTCGTGCAGTGGGAGGACCGCTTCTACAAAGCCAACCGGGCCCACACCTACCTGGGCAAGCCCGATGCCGAGTGGCACGTCACAGGCGAGCTGGCCGACATCTACCCCGACTTTGTGGGGGTGGCCAAAGCGTTCGGCGTCCCCGGGCGCCGCGTCGTCGACCCGGGGGAGTTGAGGGCCGCGATCCGTGAAATGCTCGACACCCCGGGCCCCTTCCTCCTCGACGTCATGGTGCCCCACGTGGAGCACGTGCTGCCCATGATTCCCGGGGGTGGATCGTTCAAGGATGTGATCACGGAGGGGGATGGCACGGTGTCCTATGGATGATTGAGTGTGTTTGGGGGGGAAAGGGGTCCAGAGAGACCGTTTTTTTCTTCTTCTTCATATCTGCCTTGCTCCCCCCTTACCCTTTGTGTGTGAAACCAAGTGCATGTATGTTGCGCGTGTTGTGTGCGTGTGTTCTACAATCAAAACAAAAAAAAACAGAGAGTAACGAAAACAAAAATCAAAGGTACAGACTCGGCGCAAACGGAATACCACGCTTGACTTTCGCCGACGCCGCCTCCGCCACGGCCGCCAGGTCGCCATCCCCCACCACCTCTGCTGCGCTCGCCAGCTGCCTCGCCAGTTCATCCACCCGACGCAGCACGCGGGCCAGGGCGCCATCCATGGCGGGCCCCGCTTTCACACAGTCGGCAAACCTCCCCCCCCGCGCCCACAGCAGCACCGCGTCCGCCACGTCGGCGGAGAAGGCGGCCGCTGCGTCGTCGGGGGGGAGGGCACCGTCCAGGCCGACGTCGGCTTCGAGGCGGGCGACGCGGCGGGCGGCGCCGCGCAGGGCGGAGAGGGGGGCGTCTATTGAGTCGGGCACGCGCGCGGGCCCCCGCGCCGACGGCTCCCACCACGCCACGCACGACAGCAGGGCTGCGAACGCGTCTGGGCGAACGCCAGACAGAGCGCCCGAGAAGATGAGTTCGGCGAGGGGAAGTTCAGCGCCCGCTGCTGATGCGAGCTCTGCCGCGGCACGTCCCTTCATTGTCACCACGCCCCCCCCCATCCACGTGCCCCAGTTTGCGCAGGACGCGGGTGCGGGCGGTGAGAGCGGCCTCGAACACGAGGCCGGAGGCAGCGGCTAGGGCGGCGGAGGCGGCGTCGGACCGGGCGCGCGCGGACCGTTTGGCCGCAAGTGCTGCCAGCGCGGACGCTAAGTCGGGCGACCCGGCCAACAGGTGCCTGGCCACGGCGGCGGCCAGGTCGGCGGCCCGCTTGGACGAAGCCTGGAAGGACGGACTGTCGGCGGCGCCCAGGTCGGCGGCTTCGTCGAGGCGCGGCACGCCGCCTGCAGCAAACCTGCGCTCCACCTCTCCAACCGCGGCGACCGCCGCCTCGCGGGCGGCGGGGGCGCGCAGGTCGGCGGCCAGGTGGATGCGCACGCTGGACAGGGCGTCGATTGATGCGAGCGAAATGGTGCGAACGGCGGGGGCGCCGTGCGGTGACGTGGCGGGCAGCGGGGCGGGGGACGACGCGCCGTCGCCACCACCACCACCCTCCCCCCACCGTGCCACCACGTCCAGCAGCAGGTCGTCCGGGTCGGCCTTGGTGCCGCCCCCGCGCACGCGCTGGAAGCCGACGACCGCGCCCCAGCAGGCGGGTGGGTCGAGGTTGGTGGAGTCAGTGCCAGCGTCATGCGGCCGCAACAGCACAACCCGCCCCGCCGCCAAAAACGGGGCCACCGCGCGCGGCGTCAGGGCCGCGTCCCGCGCGGCGCGGGTGGCCACCACCACAGCTACGCGCGCGTCTGCCAGGCCGGTGAGGGAGGCTTCGTCTCCAGGGACGGTGGCTGCGTTGGCGGCGGCGGCGGCCGCCGCCGCGTCAGCCTGCAGCGCCGGCAGCGCACGCCGCGCTTGAAACTGGGCGTACGACGCATCCAGCAACGCGCGCGGGTCAGCGTCCGGGGCACGCGCCATGGTGAGCAGGCCGGTGTAGGACAGGCGAAAAGCAGAGGTGAGGGGGTCGGCGCCACCGCGCAGGAGCGCGCGCGCGGCGCCGGGCTCGAGCCGAGTGTCGAGCATCAACACCACCACGCCCCTGTCGTCCAGCCCACGCCGCCCGGCACGCCCCGCCATCTGGGTGTACTCGCCCGCGGTGAGGGTGCGGTAGCGCCCTCCGTCCCACTTGCGCACGCCGGTGAAGACGACGGTTTTGGCAGGCATGTTGAGCCCCGTCGAAAACGTTTCCGTCGCAAAGAGGACTTTCAGCAGCCCCTCCCCAAACAGAATTTCGGTCACCTCCTTGATGACGGGCAGCAGGCCGGAGTGGTGGACCCCGATGCCGCGCTTGAGGGTGGGCAGCAGGCCCGCGACACCGGGGAGCGCGCGGTCTTCGGGGGACAGCACGTCCACAGCAGCGCCAAACACGCGGCCGACAAGGGCTGCCTCGTCTGGTGTGTTCAAGTCGACGTCGGCCAGGGACTTGGCGTGGGCTTCGCACTCGCGCTTGGAGAAGGAGAAGAAGATGGCGGGGTCGTAGCCGCGCGCGGTGAGCATGGTGACCAGTCTGCGCGCGCCGGTGGCCGCGGCGCGGGCGCCAGCAGCCGTGCCCAGCGCAGGCGTGGCGCCAGAGGAGGAGGCGGTGGCACCTCCACCACCTTTCTTCTGTTTCCCCCCGCCATCTTCCTTGGCGGCGGCGGCGTCCAGGTCGGCCAGCGCGCGCGAAAACGCCGGCGCGCGGAACGCGCCCTGTTCGTCGACACACAGGTGCAGCCCCGCTCCGCCTTCCGGGTACACATACTGGACCAACGGGGTGGGGCGGTAGTCGGTGTATACCACGTGCACGGGGGAGCCGTGCGTGGTGGCGACCCAGGACGCGAATTCAGCCGCGTTGGGCAGCGTGGCCGACAAAAACGCAAACCGCGCCGACCTCGGGGCCAGGGCGATCGCCTCCTCCCACACCACCCCCCGCTCCGCGTCACGCAGATAGTGCACTTCATCGAAGACGAGGGTGGAGGCTTCAGTGACGGTGTCTGACCGATTGTAGAGCATGGAGCGCAGCACTTCGGTCGTCATCACCAAGCAACTCGCAGCAGGATTAATGGTCACGTCCCCCGTCATCAACCCCACATCCTTGAACTCGGCCGCCAGTTCGCGATACTTTTGGTTGGACAGGGCTTTGAGGGGGGAGGTGTAGATGGCGCGCGCCCCGTCGCGCAGCGCGGCTGCAAACGCGTACTCTGCCACCACCGTCTTGCCCGCCGACGTGTGGGCCGCCACCATGACGGAGTGGCCCGCCTCCAGGCAGGCGACCGCGGTCGCTTGGAAGGGGTCCAGGGAGAAGGGGTAGCGCTTGGCGGGCGGTTTGGTGGACGCGACGGGTGGTGCGTGGGCTCCCGGCGCGTCGGCGCGGGGGTCGCCGGGAGGCCAGGCCACTTCGTGGGTGCAGGCTTTGCCGTTGACCTGTCGGGGGCGGAGGAGGGGACGTGTGAGAGAGGGGAGGGGAAGCGCCTTTTTCGCATGTGCGCAGCCGCCGCAAGCTGCTGCGACTCAGCCCACCAGCGCCGCCTCCACACTCCAAGTGCACAGATTGACGCCGCCATCACCCACCTCTATCACGTTGACGCGGCGGTCGGGCGTCGGCGGCGCGGCCACGTCGGCATGAGGCGGCGCGGGGGACGCATCTGTGGTGGCGCCGCGCTTGCCGGCAGGCTCGGCGGGGGGGGCGGTGGCTGGGGGTCGCTTGCCAGACCGTGTGCCTCCCATAGTGTGTGGTGTTGGGGAGGGAAGGCGCGCTGAACGCCAGCGCAAAAAGAGGGAGAGTGTTTTTTTTTTTGTTCGGTCGCTGGCCAAACGACACTCTCCTCTCATAAAACCATGACCCCCCTCCTCCTCCTCTTTCTCATCGGCCAGGCCGCCGCCGACGCCCTGACCGATGTGGCCCTGACTCCCTGGCCCCCGGTGGGGGGCGCGGACGCGGTGGTGGGGGCGACGGTGGAGGACGACTGCCGGCCGACCCTGGTGCGTGTTGGTTGGTTCGACGGGTTGCCGCCACCACGGGAGGCGTGTTTGGACACGAAACAATGACACCGACTGACCATGCACACCCTCCATTACACAGACGTACGCTGTCAACGCCACCACCCCTGTGTCGCTGGCACTGACACCCACCGACTACGCGTCCCGTGCGGCCGCCGTCATTCCGGCCGCCTCCCTGCCGCCCGCCACCCTGTTGCGCTGGCGAGTGGCGTGCACGGGTGGCTCCAAGGCTGCGTCCCCGTCCGATGGCGGCTGGTATGGCGTGCTGGTGGGAGGGCCGACCGAGCTGTTTTCTCTAGATGTCCTTGACTGGTTCACCCCTTCGCTCCCCACGTCCACATCCGACGCGGGGGCGTCCAATACCGACATCGCATCATTTGGTGGACGCGGCTACGCTATCGCCAGGGTGGCGCGCAAGGGGACTACCTCTCGGTCCTGGCCCAAGCCCAAGCTGAAGTTTAGGGTCGCGCCCGGCCAGGGCGGCGTGTCCATCGCGCCCCGCCCGCCCAACGCCACCTTCACGCCCAGCACCTCGTTTGAGCTCAACTCGCTGTACTGGGAGCCCGGTGAGAATTCGTACGCGCGCGAGACGATCGCCTGGGCTGCTGCCCGCGCCCAGGGTGTTGTGACGCCCGCGTCTCGCCACGTCGCCGTCCGCGTCAACGGCGCGTTTTACGGGCTACACACGCTGATAGAATCCGCAGACGGCGCCTGGCTGGCCCGCGTCGGGCTGGGCTGCGACGGCACGTTGTGGAAGCCGACCGATGGATCCTGGTCCAACCTGCGCCCCGACGTCCCGTCCAACGCGTGGAGCGTGGTGTGGGAGCGGGAGGCGGGCAACGGAGACGTGCGGGCGGTCGCGTCGCTGGCGGCCGACCTGGCGTCTCGCGGCGCGTGGCGTGGCAACCGAGCGGCGGCGCTCGCGTCCGACGGCCCAGGACTGGCTGCGACGCTCAATTACCTGGCGGTGTACTCTGTGCTTTTGAGCCAAGACAGGTGCACCAAAAACTTTCTGCTCCACCTCACCCCCGCCGGCGGCTGGCGCCTGCTGCCTGGCGACTCAAAATCGGCACTCGGCTCCGACTCGGGCCTGGGTGGTGAACACGCGCACGACTACGCGGTTGAAGTGACGGACCAGGTGAGTGTGATTGTGTGTGTGTGTGTGTGTGTGTGTGTGTGTGTGTGTGTGTGTGTGTGTGTGTGGCGGTTAGGACGCGAAACAACGCAACTCACAACCCTCCCCCAAACAACAGTGGTCGTCCCCTCTCTACTGCGACGCCCGCCACCAACAAGACATTGAAGCCTCTGCGCGCGCACCCTGGTCACGCATCGTGGCCGCCCCCCTGATCGGCGTGGATGGCGGCGACATCGCCGGCCGCCGCGCCGCGCGCGGGCGGCGGTTGGTGGCGGCCAACGCTGACGCTGCCACCGCCGCCACCGCCGGCTGTGACGCGCAGCCTCCCCTAGTCTCTGGATCGGCCGGCACCTTCAACTTTGCTGTGGACGCCCTGCTGCGCTGTCCCCCGCTGCGCGCCGCGTTCCTCGCGCGCGTCTCGTCCGTCGCCGCCGCCCTGCACACCCCTCGCCCCGACGCGCCGTCCGGCTTGTTGATCGCCATCGCCAACGCCACCACGGCTCGCATCGCGGCCGCAGCCGCAGCCGACAACGCGGTGTGGCACGGAGGCGACCCAGCACGCGGCGCGGCGCAGCTGACCACAGAGCAAGTGCCCCGCCGCGCGGCCGCCTTGCGTGACAATTATTCAGCGGCCAACGGCACGGTGGCGCGGCTGCTGCCGCCTGCAACGGATGCGGAGACTGTGGGCGTGACGGTGGCCCCAGTCGCCGCGGGCGGTGTGTGTGTGCGTGGCACCGACCCAGCCACCGCGGTCGACGTCTCCGGCTGGCGCCTGGACGGCCCACTTTCCTTCACCCTGCCCGCCGGCGCCGTCATCCCGTCGGGGGGCGCCGTCTGTGTGGCCCGGGACGCGGCGACTGCCGCGACCGCCGCGCGGCGTGAGAACGTGCTGGGGATCGCGTTTGGGGGGGCAGCCCCCGGGGATGGGGGCGAGGCGCGCGTCGTGCAGCGGCGCAGCGTGATGGACGTGTGGGAGGAGGTGTGAGGTGTTAAGACAGAGAGAAACGATGAAAACGAACTCCCACAAACCTTTGTTCTCTCCATATCCACCGCCTCTCCCTCCGCACCCACCACACACCATCCGATGCCCGACGACGACGCCCCCGTCACCCTGGTGTCGGCGGAGGGGTTTGAGTTCGTGGTGGACGCCGACGCGGCGCGCGTGAGCACGACGGTCAAACACATGCTGGCGTCCGAAGGTGCGGGGGTGTGGGGGTGGTTTGTGTGAGTGTGGGACGGTGTAGCAAAGCTCGCTGGCGTGTGGCGCTGTGAGCGCGGGAGGCGGGCGGGCGGGGAGGCAAGGGGATGCCTCCCCCATCCAAGCGTCGGGGCAAAGGCCCGTCGCCTCCCGCCTGCGCGCGCACACCTTTGCCCCCCGGCTGGGAGCCTAGCAAACATGCCCACACGCACACACCCTCCCCACATCCTCTCAGGCGGCTTCACCGAGGTTGAGGCCCGCCGCGTCACGTTCCCCGAGATACCGGGCGTCGTGCTGGAGCGGGTGTGCCAGTACTTTTATTACAAGCTGCAGTACAATGACGCGTGAGTGTGTGTGGGGAAGAGAGAGAGTGGAGGTGATGGTGCAGGGGGCGTGTGGCGCATAGGTGCCAACCCCCTTTTTTTCTCCACCCCTCCCACACACAGCACCGCCAAGACCATCCCCGACTTTGAGCTGCCCCCCGAGCTGGCGCTGGAGCTGCTGAAGGCGGCCAACTATCTGGACGCGTGAGAAGGTGGGGAGGTGGGGAGGGTGGAAAGGGAGGAGGGTGTCGTTGCTGCGACCTGCGCTCGCCCCACCCCTCTCCCGCCGCTGTGATTGCTTAGGTTGTGCTTGTTTTTTATTTCTTCATGTTTCTGTCTGTAGTTTGTGCAAGGTGGGAGGACGCTGTGTGTTGTTTTCTGTCGACGGCGCGGGTGTGAAAGAGTGAGTCGCTGTTTTTTGCGTTCACTCTTCGCGACCGTTCTTCGTGCGAGTGACAGGTGCGTCCCCATTCGCCGACTCCTCGCCAACGCCACCCCCTCGCACCCTCTCAATCGTGACATGAGGTGGCCTTGATGCTGCACACTGCGCGGCGAGGCCGGCGATGGACGCGTTTGTCGGAGGGCCATTGGGCGATGTGCCCAAGGTGGTTGGCTTTTTTTTTCGCCCGCCCGCCCACACCAGCGCCTCGGGTCGCGCCACCAACCCGTCAACACACGTATTATGGACGTCTTTCCTTGTAGAGGCTGCAGTTTTGCACGGCGCACACCTCCGTTTGGCGGGGCGGGGCGCACACGCCGGATTCGGACACATGTGGCCTCACATTTCCCCCCTTCCCTCCCCCCACAGCCGCCCTTTTAAACCGTACGCACGCTCACTGGCACGAGCACGTATCCACACATACACACACAGAATGTCGGGTGTCCAAGCTGCCGTCGAAGTGACCGGCACCTCGGGCAAGCCGGTCGCCACCCCCGCAGCCGACCCACAGGCCGTCGCCAAGCGCCTCCAGTCCGAGCTCATGGCCCTCATGGCGTCCGCGGATGAGGGGGTGTCCGCCTTCCCCGACGGCGACTCTCTGATGGCGTGGCGGGGCACGGTGGCTGGCCCCCAGGGCAGCGTGTATGAAGGCCTGACGTACAAACTGGCCCTGTCCTTCCCCACGGACTACCCGTTCCGGGCGCCGACTGTAAGGTTTGAGACGGCGTGCTTCCATCCCAACGTGGACCAGGTGAGAGTTTGTTTGTGGGTGACGAGGGCAAAACGCACGTGGTTTTTGTTCAACAAACCCTCACCCACGCCTCCTTTTCCCCACACACCCCCACCGCCAGTACGGCAACATCTGCCTGGACATCCTCAAAGACAAGTGGTCCGCCGCCTACTCGGTGCGCACGATTCTGCAGTCGATCCGTGCCCTCCTGGGCGACCCCAACAACGACTCCCCCCTCAACCCGGCTGCTGCGAGGCTGTGGGTCGACCAGGCTGCGTACAAGGCGACCCTGCTGCAAAAGTGGAATGATGGGACTGTGTGAGAGAGGAGAGGGAGAGCCCTGGCGCGCGTGTGTTTGTTTGTTTTTTGGCTTCTTCTGGTTCCCCACAGTCCCCCTCCCCCCCGCGTGCGCTCCTTCTTGTTCTCCACACAATGGGAATGACACTAACAGTGCTCTCTGCAACAACTAAAACGCCACGCTCTTTGACAATGCAACCTCTCCCCTCTCCCTCCTGTCTCTCACAACCGTGGGCGCGCCCCCGACGCGGTGTCCCCCAGCTCCAGCTCCTCCCCCGCGGGCGGCGGCGCCAGGCGGGCGGCAATAGCGCCAGCATCGCAGCCACCCCTCCACGTCGGAGCCCGCTTGTCGATGAGGCGGGCGTACACGCCCTCGACGAAATCGGTGCCCGCACGCAGCGCGGTCAGAATGGCCCGAAACTCGAGCCGCAGGCTCGCCCCCAGACTGGGGGACCGCGCGCCCGCCCGCAGCAGGGCCAGCGTGAGGGCGTGCGACTGGGGGCAGTCGGAGCGCAGAGCCTGGAGGGCGTGAGCAGCCCAGGGCTCGGTGGGTGCGCGCGGCGCCAGCCGCGCGCACAAGTCGGCGACGCTCACACCCTCGTCCGCCCAGTCACCAAACACGGCGTCGATGGAGGGGAGGTCGGTGTGCAGCTGGCCAGGGGGTGGCGGCACGGCTGCACCGTCCAGGATGGCGGCCACCGCGGCCATCGCGCCGGTTCGTTTCACCCGCGCGAGTGTGGCCACCACACCCTCCACCCGCGCGCGCGGCACGTAGTGCGTCGCCACGCCCGCCACCACCGCATCCCCGCCCCGCAGGCGGGCCCCCGTCAGCGCCAGCCAGGCGCCCAGGCCTCCCTGGAGGCGGGGCAGGGCGTGGGTGAGGCCAACATCAGGAAAGAGGCCGATCGCGCACTCCGGCATCGCCCACGCTGTCGCCTCTGTGGCCACCCGAAACGGGGCGTGAGCGGCCAGGCCGACTCCGCCCCCCATAGTGACGCCGTCCAGCAGGGCGACGTGGGGGAGAGGGGGCGTGTGGTGTGGAGAAGAGGGGGTCGCCAGTTGTGAGATTGTGTGGTCCAACACGTACTCTGTGCGGAAGAAGGCAATCCCGGCGTCGGTGTCGCCGGCGGAGATGGTCGCCACGACGCGCTTGACGTCGCCGCCTGCGCAAAAGGCCTGGGAGTAGAGTGGGGAGTGCGGGGGGGTGGGTTAGCGTTGATTGTTCTTTCATGACTCCTCTTACTCCCTCCCAACAATTCGCACAACACACACACCTTGTCACCATGCCCACGCAGCAGGATGACGCCCACGCCGGCGTCGCCCGCCCACGCCCTGTACTGAGCCAGCAGGCGGGCCACCATGTTTGTTGTGAGCGCGTGCAGGGCGCGGGGGCGGTGCAGGGTGGCCAGCGCCAGGCGGGAGCGGCGTGAGAAGATGACCTGGGAGTGAGAGTGGGTGTTGTGTGGTGGGTTTGGGGGGCGGGGAGCGTCGCCCCAATCCTCGTCGCATTGCGGCGCGGAGCGTGTCGTTTCTGTCCCTCTCTCCCTCTCCTCACCTCGTCGGCCGGACCAGAGTGCGTCGGCGACATGGTGAGCGGAGGTGTGTGAAGGCGCCGGCCCTTCGGCGTGGCCGCGTTTTTGGGCGCGCCTCTCGAGAAAAACACCGACGTGACGAAACGGTTTTCGACACCCACACAAAACCACGAACCTCGTGCACTCCGTCTTGTTGAACGACGCAGAGATGCAGCGACACAGTCAGATCGGGTGCTTTGTGTTTGTTTCCTTGTTTTCAGCCAAAATGAAAAAAAAAAAAAGCAGAGCACACTCCTCTTCACCTGCCCTCCCACCACCACACCCCCTCCTCGATCATGGCTTCAGGGCCTTCAGAGCTTCTGCGTCAACACCGTGTTCGTCAGCCCCGCCGCCTCCAGCGTCAGGCCCTCGTCCACCGGGGTGGGGGGCACGCCCGCCAGCAGGGTGTAGCCGGACGGCCCCCCCGGCCGCGCGGCCGCGATGAAGGCACGCACATCCGCCAGGCTGGCACCCGTGTTGAAGCGGGCCACCAGCCTGGACCCATCCGCCAGGCGCAGCTGGAGCGAGGTGGTGGGGCGGGAGTCGTCGGGGCCGGTCCACTCTTTGGCGACGGGTGGTGGCGGCGCGGGCGCAGCCGCTGCCGCCGCCGACGGCCCCGCGCCCCCCGCCAGCGTGTGCCCCGCCCCCGAGAACGCGACGTAGGCGGGCTTGGGGGGGGGTTCGTAGGGTTTGCCGGCGCGGACGAGGTTGACCGCGACCGCGGGGGCGCCAGGGCCAGGGTCAAGCTCAGACGGACACTCCCCGCGCGCCAGCGCGGCCATAAAAGCCGCCTCCTCCGGGTCTTCCATGGCGCGGGGGGGGCCGTCGCCCACCGTGAACACGCCGTCATCGTAGAACGTGATGACGGTGGGGGCAGGGGGGGGTGGGGGGGCAGCTGCAGCGGCGGCCGGCGCGGCGGCAGCATCAACCGGCGCGTCGCCCCCCGCCAGCGTGCGGGCGGCGCCAGTAAAGGCGGCGGGTCTGACGCTGCCGCCACCACTCCCCAGGTCGGCGGCGGTGCCGTCGCGCGCGCCTGCCGCGCGCGCTGCGTCAAACAGTGATTCAGCGTCCTTGGGCGCCCCCCGCACCACTTGGCCCGACTTTTCGCCGCCCGTGTAGTACTCGTTGGCGTCGTCCTCGTCCTCGTCGGCGGAGGCGTCGGCCGCGAGGTCGGCCAGGGAGCGCACGTTGTTGTTGGAGGGAGGCGCGCGGCGGGGGGCGGCCGCGGCCGCGGCCGCGGCCAAGGGGGCGGGAGCTGTGGGTGTGTGTTTGTGATGATGTGCATGAGAGTGAAAACACCGCAGGGACGCTGTGGCAGGGCGGGGGCGGTCGCTCTGCGCGCGATGGGTGTCCCATCGATGGGGTGGAGCCGCGACACGCCCCCCGCACACCCACCCCACCCACACCACGCATGCACTCACCCGCTGGCTGCGCCGCCCCACCACCACCACCGCTGCCGCCGCCGTCGAAGAAGGCCTCCACCGCGGCGCCAACGTCGCCCCCCGTCGCCTCCAGGTGCGCGGCCGCCTCGTCCGCGGACGCGTTGGTGATGGCGATAAACTCAGCCACGGGGTCGGACATGGTGTGGAGAGGGTTTGGCGGAAGAGGGAGACGGGGAGACGCGCAGTGTTGTTTGTTGTGCCTTGGTCTCTTCACACCTCCAGCGCGTTTGGCTAGTCACACAACTAGCTCACACTACTCTACTCATTCTCCACACACACACACTCCCCAATGGGCAGAAAGCGGCCCCGCCCCGACGCCCCCCCCGTCAACAATTTTGGCCCCGGCGACCCGCCGCGCGCGGTGCTGGCGGTCGACGCGGCCGGGCGCCACGTGGCGGCTGCCCTGGGACGGCGAGTGCTGGTGCTGGATGTGGAGTGAGTGGTTGGGAGGAGGGAGGAGGAGGAGAGGCAGGCGAATGTGCGCAGCCGTCGCCGTCGGGGCGGGCTGCGCCAAAAACGGCGAGCGAGAGGAGGGACCACTCGCGCTCCTGTCCCACACAGCACCCCCCTGCATAACACACTCACATGCAATTTTCCTTATCTTCACCCAAACAACAGAACCGGCGCCCTGGCCACCCCGCCCGACGCGCTCGCGCAAGCCGCCCCCGTCCGCGCACTCGCGTTTGATGCCACAGGCGACCGCCTCGCGTCCGGTGGCGACGACAAGTGTGTGCGCGTGTGGCGGGTGGGCACCTGGGAACTGCTGGCGGAGTGGTGAGTAGTGTGTGTTGTGGGGAGAGGTTTTGAACGAGGAGGCAAGGCGGGAGGAAGAGAGTTCTTTTGACCAGACTCTTCCTGATCAAACTCCCAACACTCCTCGTTTCCCCCCTCCCACCCCTCCAGGACCGCCCCCAAAAAGGTGTCTGCCGTCGCGTTCACGGCCGACCCAGCCGTCGTGCTGGCCACCGACAAATTCGGGGGCGTGCTGGCGGGGCCGGCCACGGCGGCCGCGGCGGCCGCGGTTGGTGCGGTGCCGCCCCCCGCGACCGCTCGCTCCGACACTGCGCCGCCGCCGCCACCGCCCGGCCTGCACCTCATGTTTGCCCACTTCTGCACCATTGTGACGTCCATGGCGCCCTCTGCCACCGGCCCCCCCGCCGTCGTGACGACGGACCGAGATGGCAAGGTGAGGGTGACCGACGTTCCGGCCGACGTTGCCGCGGCTGCCACCCCAGGCACTCTGACCGCCCCCACCATCCGCTCTATGTGCATCGGCCACACCGCGTTCGCGTCGTCCGCCGCCTGGTGCGGCGTTCGTCCTGGCGGCGACCGCCTGGTGGCATCCGGCGGAGGTGACGGCGCGGTGCGGTTGTGGTGTGTGGACGGTGACGCCGCGGGCGGCCCCCCGCTCGCAACGCACGCGACCTCCCCCGCCGCCGCCGCCTACGCCACCGCCCGGGCCGACGCGCGGGCCAAGGTGGCGGCCGCGGTGGCGGCGAGGCGGACGGAGAAGGCGGTGACCGCGGCCGCCTGCCCTGGCGCGCTGGCGCGGCCGGCGGCGCCGGCTGGTGGCGGGGGCGACGACGACGATGGAGAAGGCGGCAGTGAGGCCGACGCCGAAGGCCTGTTCCTGCCCACCCGCCTGCCGCCCCCCCCCCGCCGTCATCGCGGTGGCGTCCACGCCGCCGTCTTTACCCTCCTCCATCATCGTCATCGTGGAGGGGGAGGCAGGGGTGGCTCGTGTGCTGTCCGTCGATGCTGCTGCTGGCACACTGACGCGCGCCGACGACCTCCCCCTGCCCGGCGTGGACGCGCCCGCCGCCCTGGCGGTGGATGCAGCCGGCCGCGTGTGGGTTGCAGGGGCGGCAGCGGGAGGGCTGCAGGTGGCGGCTGTCGCGCTGCCGGGGAGCGGCGCGAGCGAAGTGCCTGCGGCCGCGCAGGCGACGCTGGCAGCTGCGGCGGACGGCGCCGCCGACGAGGGCGCGGCCGGGTGCCAGGTCTCGCCCGAGATTCGGAGGGGGATGCCGGCGCCCGTCAAGGAGGCGGTGGCGGTGGCGTGAGAGTTGTTTTTTTTCTCGTGTGTTACAAAACCAACCTCCTTTAACATCATTCCCCCTCCTCCATGTCCGCCGCCTCCTCCCCCCCCGCCTCCAGCAACGCTTCCGCGCGTGCCGCCACCGCTTCCGCTGCAGCCGCGCCCCGTCGGTCCCGGGACCGGGGCTCAGCGTCTGGCGCGGCGGGCGCCTCTGCCCCGGGTGGCGGCCGCCCCGCCGCCGCGCGCGCGGCCGCCTCCTCCGCCCGGTCGCTGGTGAAGGGGGGGGCGGCCGCGGTGGCGGCAGCACTGTTACGCCAGGGGGCAGTGGCGGTGCCGGCAGCGGTAGTGACTGCTTCGCCAGCCGCGCGCGCGCGCCGCGCGCACCACCGGACCGCGCGCGCTCTTCCAGGCCGACGAGGGCGGCTTCACCGGCGGCTGCGGCGGCGTCCGCGTCTGTGGCAGCATCGTGGCTACCACCACCACCGCGCCCGGGATAGAGAGGCGTCGCAGCGTGCGTGTGCGCGTCGGGGAAGGCGGGCAAAAAACCCGGCACATGGGGCGGGGGCGCCTCCCCCACCGCGTCAAACGAGGGCAGGGGGCGGGGTGACCGGCGCACGGGGAAGGAGGGCAGCGCGTGCGCAAACGGGACTTCGTCCTGAGGGGGGTGGGAGAGGGGGTGGGAGGTTGGACGGGTGGTTGGGAGGCAACAGCGCGGCAACACACGCCCACAACCCCATCCACACGTACATCAGCCTCGATGTACGTCCTCACGTCGTCGATGGACACGCCGGCGTCGTCCAACGCCATGAGCTGTGGGGGTGGGTGAGAGAGAGGGTGAGTGTGTGGGTCGGGTCGGCCGCCCATTGCCACGCCCTTCTCCCTGTCCCCCCCTACTCACCACGTCCGCCACGTTGGCCGCGCCCCGTCCTGCTGCCTCGGCGTAGCCCTTGGCCGACCGGCCCAGTGCGACCGCGTAGCGAGCCGTCACATCGGCCAGCGCGTCGGCGGCGGACGCGCGGGCGGAGCCGTAGCCTGCGGCCTCTGCAAGCTGGCAGACGGCGACGCGGAGGGCAGTGCGCGCGTACTCGTCGGACGAGGCGGCTTTTGGGGGGGGGCGGGTGGCCGTCATTTTTTGCGTCAAAGACTGAGGAATCGGCTTCGGGTTCACACTTCTTTCCTCTGCGCTCTCTCCCTCTCCACGCCCACACGCCCCCATGGCCGCCCGCGGCCCGCCGCCCCCCCCCCCCGGCGTGCGCACCGAGGTCGTGGAGGCGAGCGGAGTGGCCTACACGCCGCTGGACGGTGCGCTCGCGTCCCCCCCAGGCTCCGTCGTCAACGTCGTGTGCCTCGCGGCCGAGGTGCCGCACCCGGTGCCGTCCAAAGGTTCGGGTGAGTGTGTTTGTGTGGTGGGATACGAGGGACTGCGCGCGCACTGCGTCCGAGGGGGCGCGCGAAACCGGCGCGCATGCGGCGTCGCGCGCTGCGCGTGCTTCGGCCGCGCGACCCACCCCTCTGTCTCCGCGCCCTCTTCTCACTTGCTCTCCCACACCCTCCACCACAGACTGGTACATCCGCCTGCGCGTCACGGACGCCAGCTGGCCCGGCCCCGACGGCGCCCTGCTCACCATCTTTGGCTCGCGCGCCACCCTCGACGCGGCAGCCTCCCTCTCCCGCCGCGGCACCCTCGTCGTGCGCTGCCACCGCGCCGAGGTGCGCGTGTTTGGGGCCAACCCGCCCAGCCTGGCCGCCTCCTGCGCCGCCAAGCAGGGCCGCCGCTCGTCGGTGGCCCTGTTTTCGACAGCGCGCGAAGACCCGGTCGTCGCCCTCTTCACCACCGCCGCCTCGGGCGTCGTCCGGGTCGACCCCGTGCTGACCGCCGTCATCGACGACTTGCGCGCTTTGGTCGCGATTCGGGCGGCACTCGGTGGTTTCGCTGCGCGCGTGCTGCCTTTGGCCGCCGCTGCCGCCTGCCTCGAAGCCGGCACCGCCTTTGACGTCGGCCCCGTGCGCGTCGTCGCCATCACGGGGGGTGGCCCCGGCCCCCGCGCCCCGCCGCGCACCGTGTGGCTGTGGGACGGCACCGACGCGCGCCCGCTGCCTCGCGGGGGGCCCCCGACCGTGGGTGTCACCCGCGTCACCGCCCCCGGTGGCCGCGCCTGGCTGGAGGCGGGGTCCCAGGTGGCGCCTGGTGCGGCACCACCCGCCACCGCCGCGGCCGCGTCGGCCGTGCTGGCGCTGCCCCCCCCGTCGGCTGCCCCCGCAGACACTGGCTCTCTAGTCCCAGCCGTCGTCATCGCCGCCCCCGACGCCCTGGCGCCCCCTCCCCTGCCCGCCGTGGGCGCCGTCGTGTCCTTGCGCAAGCTGGCGGGCGCCGTCGCGGAGGGTGGGTCCCTGCGCCTGCTGTGGCTGCCGTCCACCGCGGTGGTCGACGCGGGAGGCGACCCCCCGCCCCGCCCCCCGCCCGACGCGGGGCGGGACGCGCTGGCGGCGTGGGCTCCGGACACCGCCGCCTACTGGGCCGCGACCCCGGCCCACGGATGGGAGCGGCGGTGCGTGAGGGCGACGGTGCGCGGCGTGCGTGCCGCTCTCGTGCGCGGCGCGCCCCCGCCGCGCGGCGCGGCCGCGTGGACCGTGCTGGCTCGCGTGGTGGGGCACGAGCCCACTGATCTGCGCGGCGCTGTCGTGTCGGACGGTGGCGGTGGCGCACCCCGCTTTGTGCTGGCGTTGACGGTGGCGGACGCGACGGGGGAGCTCACGCTCGACGTGCCGCCCTCGGAAGCGCTCACCCTGCTCGCCCCCCTCACCCCCGCCGCCGCGGCGTCCAACCCGGCCGCCCTGGCCGCCCGCCTGGCCGTGCTGGAGGGAGCGGGTGACGCGGTGGGGCCGTGGTCGTTGGTGTGCGTGCGCGCTGGTGGCGCGCGCGGGCGCGGCGGCGCCCGGCGCGGCGAGCTGGTCTCCACCGTCGCCGCCCTCCAGCCTCCCCCCCTGCCCCCCGGCCGGGGCGAGGGCGATGCTGCCAGCCCGCCCCAGGCGTCGCCCGCGCGGCGGCGGCAGCTCCTGCCCGCGACGCAGCCGCCACCGGACGCTGACGGCGACGACGACGCGCTGCCGCACACGCAGCCCGCCACACAACCCGCCACCCAGTCGGCCGCCGCGCTGCCGGCCACGCAGCCCGCCACGCAGCCGCCCCAGTCGCCCAGCGTCGTGCGGTTAGTCATTGGGAGGATCATGGCGGGGCTGCGGGGGGGCGAGTGATGAGGAAGAGAGATGAAAACTGTTTTTTGGGTGTGCGTTCGATTTTTTTTCTTCTTGTGTGGCGAACTGACTCACACAACTCTTTCGATCATAAAAAAAAGAAACAACGCGACCATGAACTTTTTTACAGCAGCGTGCCGGCGGGGAAAGGGAGGAAGGCAAGGGGGGGAAACGGCGCGAGCGCCCCTCCCCTCCCTTCTCGACCTGTTTCCCTCCCCCGCCAGGCACACACAAAAAACGCACTGCGCGTTAGATCAGAAAACCCCACACACCCACACCACCTTGCGCGCGCGAGTGCAAACAACGAGGAAAGAAAAGGCTCTTGCGAAAAACCGACCACGCATCTCGCCACACGCCTCTCGGCGGGGGGTGGGATCACGCAGCCGGGCTCCGCGACAAGCCACCTATTCCCCGACACATCATCGCGCAGCGCCCAGCATCTCCCCAGCCCATCACGCACGGAAGCGAGAGAGGGGCAGGAGGGGAGGGCTCACTTGGAGCGCTGGCGCCGGCGCTTGCGCTTGAGCCGACGCATGCGTTTTTTGCGCCACTGTGTGTGTGGAGGGAAGGGAGGGGAGGAAAGGGCGTGAGTACGGAGAGGCGAGGTGTGGGCGGGAAAGGGCGGAGCGGGCGTGATGCGGGCCCCGCGGGTTTCGGCGCGACGGCGATCGCTTCGCCGCCCAGCCGCCAGCGCACGCCACGCCCCCAGCCGGTGGCGTGGGCGCGCGATCCGTGCGCGCCACGGATCGTACGCGTGCGTGCCACGCCCGGGGGCGCAGTGGTGGTGCCGGGAACGAGGCGGGGGCGCGGGGCGGCGATGAGGAAACGCGCGGCGGCCGAACGAAATCGCGTGGAGGGCGGACGGGCGCGCCCCCACACGCCCCCCCGCGCCCCAAGCACTTGCGCCCGCCCCCGCGTGCACAGGGCAGAGTGTGTGCGCGTGTGCTCAGGCCATGAAACGCACCTTAGCACGCATTTTTCACGGGTTTCTGTGGGGGCGAAACCGGTGAAAAAAGGGAACGAGAGTGAAGAGGTCCCACACTTCCGGTCGAAACGCCGCCGGCTGCCAAAGGGGCATCGTGCCAATCGCCGCTCCCGGCGCCCGCCCTGCGCCTGCATTCTCACTCGCCACACCCTCGTGTTTACATTGGCCCTGCCTCTGCCCCCACGCGACACGAAAACCATGGCCTCCCGCCGCTCCCCCTCCTCCCATGCCCCTTCGCTCGCCCTCTCCACCGCGTGCCAAGCCGGCTCCGGCGACCTGTTTGACCGCCTGGCAGCCGGCTTGAACACACTGGTCCCTCTTGTGCCTACAAAAGGGGCCCGTCTGGCGTCCACTCTCCCTCCCCGCGGCGCAGTGCGAGCCCTGCTCGCCGCCACCCCGGGCGCCGGCACGCCCGCCTCCACCACGGACGCCGTCGACTGGTTGCTGGCGGGCGCGGTGGCTGAAGCCGCTGACCTGGGCGCGGACGACGCGGCGGGTGACCTGCCGCGCAGCGCGGCGCGCGCGGCCGCGCTGGCGGCTGTGCGACCGCCGCCGCGCGGGGGCGGGGCGAGGCGGCTGCTGCGGTCGCTGCTGCGGCTGGAGGGCAAGAAGAAGATACCGTCGCCTGACGACGACGAGGAGGAGGCTGTGTCGCCTCCGTCGCTGGATTCTGCTCTCTCGCGCGCTCTCCGCCGTGCCGCAAAAGCCGACGCCAAGTCCGCGCGCGCGGCGGACGGCGACAGGGCCGCCATGCTGGCGGCGTATGAGGACGACATTCGTGCCTTTGCTGAGAAGCAGGCGGCGGAGGCGGGTGGCGGGGTGAAGAAACAGAAGAAGAAGAAGGGTGGGTGGGGTGGCAACGGCGCGTCGTTGTTTGGCGCTTCTGACGACGGCGATGACGACACGTTTGCTCAACAGGCACGCTCCGATGATGAAGGTGATGCCACCACCCCCTCCGACGACGAGTGGTCCGCCACCGTGGCGGCGGACGCCGACTTTGACGCTCTCGTCGACGCGGGCGACGACGCGGGCGCTGCGCGCTCGGAACGCGACGCTGCGGCCGCCGCCCTCACAACCGCCGTCGAAACCCGGGAACGCGACCTGCGCACCAAGTCCTACTTTGAGCGGGGGGCGGAGGAGGCGAGGCGGCGGGCGGAGGATAAGTTGTTGGGGCCGGATCCTGAAGAAAACGGTGACCCGACACCCGCGACCGTCACCACGCGCGCTGAGGACGCGGCGGCCGCCCCCACCGTCCCCACCGACGTGCGCCTGCCGACCGCGGCCAAGCTGGCGGCCGCCGACACGGCGGCCGCGAGGCGGGGGCTGGGCAAGGAGGTGGGGCGGCCGAGCGAGGGCGCGAGGGACGGCGTCGCGGGCGCGAGCCTCGTCGCGCGCGGCCTCTGGGCGCGCACCCCCCCCCGCCGCGTCGCCTCTTTCATGGGGTCCCTCCTGCCCGCCCGCCTGCCCCAGCCAGACGTCGCGTTCGGGCTGTACGCGTCAGCCCGCGACGCCGCAGACGCGCTGGCGCCGTGGGCGGGGCGGGACGGCGCTGAAACAGCCGCCGACCCTCTTTTCGGGTCGGCCGTCGTCGCGGCGGCCGCGCGCGCGCGCCTCTCCCTCCTGGCCTACATCCCGCACGACCTGCCCGCCGCCGACCTGGCGGCCGGCCTGAGCAATGCGATGACGGACGGCGCTGCTGCTGCGGCCGCTGCCGCGTTCGCGGCCGACGTGGCGTCCCTCAAGGCCGCCCTGTGCGTCGGCGCGCTCCCCCCCCTCCCCTCGCGCGCGGACGTGGAGCACCTGGACTGGCCCTGCCTGGCGGCCGCCGCCGAAGTGGCGACCGCGGGGCGCGCTCTGGCGGCTAATCTGGCGGCCGCAGCGGCGCGAGCCGCGGCTGGTGGCGGGGAAGGGTGGGTGACTGCGGCCGGCGTCATCCCTCGCGGCACCCGCTTCCGCGCGGCCGCCGCCCCGGGCGACACCGTCGTCGTGGAGGCGTTCCCTCCAGCCCCGGGAGGCGCCCGCACCCGGGCCATGCTGGTGGCGCGCGGCCCTGAGGGCAGTGCGACCGCGTTGTTTGGCGCGGTCGTGGGCGCGGGCGCCGCAGACCCCGTCGCGTCGCGTTCCGCGGCGGCCTGGTTTGCGTTTGCCGTCAACGCCGCCCTGCCCGGGGCGAGGGCGTGGTTGCCTGGATTCAACCCGGCCAAGCATGGCGCGCTGGAGGTGCTGTCTGCGGCGGCAGCGCGGTTCAGGTTGGGGGGGGGCGTGCCGGCGCTCGTCGGGCGCAAAGCGGCGGCAGAGTGAAAAAGGGGTGGCTTTTTTTGGGTATTTGTTTTACTCTTTGTGTGGCACCCTCTCGTGCCAATTGTGGTACACGTGATCAAACGATGGAGGCTGTGTGGCGGGCGCTGTGTGGCGGGCGGAGAGAGGGAAAAACAGCCAGTTTTACTAGCTCTCCCAAAGCACGCGCCCGTTCACTTTTTTTCACACGCATGCGCGCAACAGCTGCTGCGCGCCCTCACATGCGGGTCGCCCGCTTTGCCTCCGCGGCCGTGCGACGGTGCGCCGCCGTGCGCGGTCGAGGCAGCAGCGCGGCCGCGTGGCGCAGCGACGCCGTCGTGCTGGGCATCGAGTCGTCGTGCGACGACACCGGGGTCGCCCTGGTCACAGGGGACGGACGGGTGCTGGGGTCGGCGTTGGCGACGCAGGTGCGTGTGGGGAGTGGGAGGGAGAGGAGGGCGGGGCGTGGCCGCCACATGCGTCGGCCTCGTTTTTTTCGACCCTCCCTCCACCACCCCACACAGGCCGACCTCCACGCCCCGTGGGGCGGCGTCGTGCCCGCCCTCGCCTCCCAAGCTCACGCGGAAGCCATGGACGCCGTACTGGACGCTGCGTTGGCGGATGCAGGGGTGGGACTGGCCGAGGTCACCGCGGTGGCAGCCACTGTCGGCCCAGGCCTCTCCCTCTGCCTGCGCGTGGGCACAGCCAAGGCGGAAGCCCTGGCGGCCCAGCTGGGCGTGCCTCTGGTGCCGGTGCACCACCTGGAGGCGCACTGCCTGGTGGCCAGGCTGAACGATGGACGGAGAAGTGATGGCGACAACGCGCCACCCCCTCCTCTCGTCCCTTTCCCCTACATCACCATCCTCGCCTCTGGCGGCCACAACACCACCCTGCTGGTGCGCGGCGTGGGCGACTACGTGGCCCTGGGGTCCACCCTGGACGACGCGTTGGGGGAGGCCTTCGACAAGGTGGCTCGCATGCTGGGCCTCGACCCACGCCCGTCGGGCGGCGCGGCGGTGGAAGCCGCCGCCACGCGTGGCGACCCGCACGCCTTCAAGTTTACGCCACCCCTGCTTGGCAGGCCGGGCGCCAACGTGTCGTACGCTGGTCTCAAAACGGCGGTGCGCATGGCGGCTGAGGCCGCTGCCCCCGGCCCCCCGACCGACGCCAACGCGCAGACGCGCGCCGACGTGGCCGCCTCCTTCCAGCGCGTGGCGATCGCCCACCTGGTGGACCGCGCCACCGTAGGCGCGCGGTGGGCGCTGGAGGCGGAGCCAGGGGTGGGCCACATCGTGTTGGCGGGGGGTGTTGCCTGCAACAAGGCGGTGCGGTCAGCGTTTGAAGCGGCAGCCGCCAGCCTCAACCTGACCCTGGTCACCCCGCCTCCCTCCCTGTGCACCGACAACGGGGTCATGGTCGCGTGGGCGGGAGTCGAGCGCCTGGCGGCGGGCGTGGCGGAGTTGCCGCGCCCCGAAGGGTCGCCCGAGCCGCGGCCCGAGGGGTGGGTCGATGTGCGCCCGCGCTGGCCGTTGACCTCGATCACCGACACCCGAGCCCTGAGGTCAGCGCCGCAGGCGAGGTCGGCCCGCAAGGCGCGCGTGTATGAGGATCTGTCTACCCTGACGGCCGCGGTGAGGGATGGTTTTGGGGGAGGAGCGGCGCGAGGGGCGCCCGACGGCGCGCGCGGGGCGCACCGGCGCGACGGCCGCGTGAAAAGAAACTGTAAATTTTGTCTAGCTTGTTGGTTTTTGTCTACTCTTTACATCACCCTGCCGCCGCGTACGGCCGCCCATCATCCGCCCACGGCGTCGGCGCCAGCAGGTCACCCCCGGCCGCGGCCGCAAACACGGCGCCGACCGCGTCGGCCGGCACGCCCGCGCTGGCAGCCCCGCCCACCCCCAGCGCAGCACACGCGGCTCGGGCACGGTTGGCGGCGACGGCGGCGCCCCCGCCCACGGGGCGGAGGGGGGGCAAGGTGGTGGGGCTGGTGGTGGTGGGCGCGGGAGCCGCTGCGACTGCGCCACCACTCATCGCTGCCCCTCCTGCCACCGCAGCCGGCATGGCCGGGGGCGCCCCAGCCAGCACGTGCTGAAAGTGGCACCTCGCCCCATGCACGCACGCGCCCGTCGTCGCCCACCGAAAGCACACGCGCGACGTCGGCATGCCCGACACCTGTGCCGCTGCCGTCAGGGCGGCCGCCGCCCCCGACTCCACGGGCGGCCTCAGCTCGGCTTCACCGTGAGCATACGTGCACTTGTCGCCGTAGCGGCAGGCGCCGGCCGCGTGCTGGGTGCAGAGGCGCGTCTTGAAGAACGACGGGTCGCGCCTGTCGAACGCGCGGCCGGGGCGGGGGGCGGGCGCGTTGTACATGACTGTGTGTTGCGTGTTGAGGCCACTGTGCCTGTGCCGACGGGCGCGTGCGCCGCGTGGAGGACGAGTGAAAAAAGAGAGCGAATTGTATGGAAACTCTCTGCTCGTCGTTTTCGTCGGGCAAAAGCGAAATCCCCCGCCACGCACGCCAGTCCACCAGCGCCTCCCCAGTCCACACAAACGCACGCACCGCACCCAACTGTGCGTGCTGCGTGCTTCACCACACGCGACACGCACTTTGCTCACACCGAAAAAAAACTAGCGACAATGCATGTGCTGCTGGCGCCCCGCCCTCCCCTCCTCCCCCGCCCCCGATCTGCACCTTCCGCCCCGTCAGCTGTTGGAAGGGACTCGCCACAGCCGTCGATACGCACGCCTCTGCGGGACAAGGACAGGGACAGGAACAGTCGCCCCCCCTCCGACGGCGGCCGCAGCCGTTTTGGGCGCGGCGGCGCGGGCCGCACAGCCGGCCGCACGTTTGGCCGCGGCGGCCGAGGCCGGGAGTCGCGTTACACGTCGCCACCACCACCGTCCACCCGGCCCAAGCAGACGGCCACCTTCTTTTCAGCCGACTCGTTCGGCGGCGCGGGCGCCAGCCCGGCGCTGGTGGACGCCCTGTCCTCCCTCAGCATCTCGCGCCCGTCCCATATCCAGGCGGCCGCGTTGAGGGTGCTGGCCCCGGGGGCGGGAGACGCTGCCAAGGCTGCGGCTGTGGGTAACAGTGCAGCGGACGCGTCAACGTCATCACCGTCGTCGCCTCCTCTGCCGCCGCCCGCCGTCGTGGTTGCCGACCACGCTGGCTCCGGCAAGACCCTGGCCTACCTCGTCCCCATCGCCATGCACCTGGCCGCCGCGGAAGCGTCTCAAGGCCGGGCCCCACCCTGCACACCGCGCGCCATTGTGCTGGCTCCCACGTCTGAACTGTGTGCCCAAGTGGGTGGCGTCGCGCGCGCCCTCGCCCGCGGCCTCGCCACCGCCGGCCACCCCCCCTTCCGCACCGCCGTCCTGACGGGCGGCCACCCGTGGCGCACTCAGCGCGACGCGCTCGAAGAAGGCGCCGACCTGGTGGTCGCCACCCCGGGGCGCGTGGCAGAGCACGTGCGCGCGGGGTCGCTGACTCTCGACGCTGCCACCCACATCGTGCTGGACGAAGCCGACGTCCTGCTGGCGGATGCAGGCGCGTTTGCGGACCAGGTGGCTCCGTTGAAAGCGGCAGCATCGCCGAACGCCACTTTTGTGCTCGTCACCGCGACGCTCCCAGAGCCTGTCTGGGCACAGCTGGAAGCCGACTTTGGGGGGCGCGTCACCCCCGTCCTGGGGCCCGGCCTGCACCGCCCCGCCCCCGGCGTCACCCAACAGATTGTGGACTGTTCGGGGGGCGACGACTTCTTGCCCGCGGGCGGCCGCGCGCGCAAGCTCGACGCTCTCATCCCCCTCCTCTCTGGCTCGGCCGCCACCCACACCGTCATCTTTTGCAACACCATCGACGGCTGCCGCGCCGTGGAGAACGTGGTCAAGCGCAAGCTGGGGGACAGCCACGTGGCGCACGCGTACCATGGCGCGATCGACAAGGCCGCGCGTGACGCGGCGCTCGCGTCGTTCTGTCGGCGCGGCGGCGACGACCCGTTACTGGCCAAGCTGGAGGGCGGGGCCCCCACCAAGCACGTGTTGATCGCCACTGACCGCGCGTCCCGCGGTGTGGACACCGTGACCGCCACCCACGTGATTCTGTTTGACTTTCCGCGCGATCCATCGGAATACGTGCGCCGCGCGGGCCGCGTCGCGCGCGGTGGCGCGGGCGGCGCCACCGTGTCCCTGCTGGTGCTGGGGCGGCAGGTGCCCCTGGCGCGGCGCGTGGTGGAGAGGGGGGATGCGGGGCAGCCGCTGCACGCTGTGCCGGGGGGTGGGTGATTTTTGTTGTTGTTTTTCTTAACACGTCGTTTTGCTTTTTAAACTTTCTACCTCTTTTTTGCACTCGTCTTCTCTCTCTCTCTCCCTTCTGAGCGTCCACACATCACCACAGCCCCACCCTGGCCGCCACGTCCCGCACATTGGATGCGTACCGATCCTCCAGCTCGCGCCCGCGCCCCGTGACGATGGCGACGACGTCCGACAGCACGTCTTCGTGGGCCAGCACGTCCACGTGGTCTGCAGACCTCGGCCCACCCCTCGGGTCCAGGCCTGCAGCCAACAGGGGCAGGGGTTCGTGCACCGCTTCCCGGGTGACGACGCGGGCGCGGGACGGGTTGAGGGTGGGGGAGCGCCACCCGCGCGTGCAAAGCGCGCCGAGGGAGACGAGGTTGACGGTGCCGTCTCCGTCGCCCAGGCGGACGCCGCCGTCGACACCGCCCAGGGGGTGGGATGGGGTGCCGGACGAGAGGAGGGGGGGGACGGTGTCGGACGCGCTCGTTCCTGGGGGCGGCGTCGAAAAGCGCGCGTCGATTTTCAGCGCGCCCGCGTCGGCCGCCGCGCGCACGCTGGCGGCAGCCTTGCCGCCTGCATCACTCACGTTGGCGGCGCGGCCGGACGTGGCCTCCGCTGTGGCTGTGTACACGTACCCACGCTCCGTCGGCTTGCCCACGCCGTAGAGGCACGTGACCTGCAGGTCGGGCGCGGCCGGCAGCGCGCAGCGCAGCGCGTGCGCGCCTTGCGCGCACTTGGACGCAGGCCAGAGGCCGCCACCACCGCCTCCCTTGGGCCCAAACCATGTCTCCCGCGCGTGGCGCTCGCGCGTGGGGGAGAGGGAGGCCAGCACGGCGTCCACTGCAGCGTCAGCGTCCAGGACGGCGCCACCGTCGACCCTCAAAAACGCGCCAAACGATGCGGGCGCGCCGCGCAGCGCCATCGCGGCGCCATCATCAGGCGCCCCGCTCGCGTTGCCCCACACAGCCGCGCCGCCGATGGGCAACATGCCGAGGGATCCGCCCCAGCTCCTGAACAGGCGGGTGCGCTGGGTGCGGGACACAAAGTTGTCAGAGAGGAACGCGGCGACCGCGCCCAGTTCTGCCGTGTCGCGCGTTTCGCCGGACAGGAGGGCGGGCACACTCTTGGCCGTGCCGAGTGTCGGTCCCGCCACGTTGACGTAGTGAGCGACGTGGGCGGCGGTCCAGCCGGGGGCGCGGTGTGTATCTGCCCAGGCAAAGAAAGTGCGCGCCACGGTGTCGCCCCATGAATGAGCGACCAGGGCGGCTTTGACGCCGCCGTTGGTGGCGACCAGGGTTTCGACGCGGGCAGCCAGGCGTGTAAAAAACCCGTCCCTCGGCTCCAGGTGGTCCAGCCCCAGCCTCCAGTCGTAGGTTTCAGCGGCTAAATTGCCCGCATTGTAGCCGACGGAGGCGAGCTCGGCAATCATCGTCGCCCACACGCCGTACCCAGGCATAAAATAGTCCACCCCCGCCAGCCCTTCCACTGCACGCAGCCTAGTCGGCAGGGTGGCGTTGCCAGACGGCGGTGGATCCACCCCCGTCTCGCCATCCAGCGCCATGACTTGGAGCCAGCAGTCGCGCTGGGTGAGCACGCGCTGCGTCATGGACACGCCGCCCCAAAAACGGGATCGAAAGTAAGGTTCAGCACACGGGGGGCCCGACCACAGCTCCAAGCTGGACGTGACAAAGCCCGGGATGAGGACGACAGGGTGGTGAGGGCGAGCCCCCTGGCGCGCGGCGGCCGCGCCCGGGCGCGCGCGCGGCACGCCGCGCAGCGCGGCGAGTGCTGTGCCCCAGGCGCGAGTGTCAAACAAGCCGCTCTCATCCAACAAGTCGGCCGCCCCCGCAAGGGCGGCCCGCAGGCGCCTGTTCTGGGCGGCTACAGCCACCGACACAGCCAGCAGGGCGAGGACGACGGCGACTGCGACGACGGCGCGACGGTGGCGGCGGTCGGCGACGTCTGCGGGCGTTGGTTGGCGTGGTGGTTTGGGGGGGGAACGTGCTGGCCGAGAGCGTGAGCGAGAGGGTGCATCGTGCTCTGCTGCTGGTGCGGTGGCGCGGGAGCGCCGGGCGGCAGGCGGCATGGAAAGGAATGGGTCGGGGAGGTGTGACGAAGGGCGGTCGGGCTCAGAAACAAAACACTTTTTCTTTTCGCCCATCTGGCGCGCGCCACCCGCGCCTGCGCACACGGCCCTCTGCACCTCTTGAACACGCGTCCCACTCACACACACGCAAACTCCCAAAATGAAGCCGCGCCCCTCTGCGCTCGCGGTGCGCATTCGGCGCCTGATGCTTGCCGACGACGACGTCGGCAAGGTGGCGGCCGCCACGCCGGGCGTCATTGGTGAGTCGGTGTGTGTGCATTGCCTCTGCGTGCATGCGTGTGTGCGCGCTCCAGCTCGCGGGTGCGACAGCAAAACCCACCCCTCCCCACCCACCCATCCCACAGGCCGCGCCCTGGAACTCTTCCTGGACCACCTCGTCAAAGCCGCCGCCGCCCTCATGAACGAGCGCGGCGACAAGATGCTGACCGCCGGCCACTTCAAGGCGGCCGTGGCCGCCGACCCCGTGTTCGACTTTTGCCGCGCGCTGCTGGCCGACGCGCCCGACCTGCCTGACCCCGCGGCCAAGAAGAAGAAGGGTGGGGGTGGGGGTGGGGGGGATGGTGCCAAGCGCAAAATCGGTGGCGGCAAGGGTGGCAGCCGCAAGAAGGCCAAGAAGGAGGAGGCGTCGAGTGACGACGACGACGACGACGACGGCAGTGGCAGCGCGGGGCCTGGATCCAGCGCCGAGCCGGCGCCCGACGCCCCCGCCGCCGCGCCCACCGCCGCCCCGCCTGCTGAGGAGTTCAAGGAGGAAGCGGTGGCGGCGTCAGTGGAAGCGGCGGCTCCCCCAGCGGACGCCCCCCCTCCCGCCGCGGACCCGTCACGGTCTGACGTGGTGCCGATGCCGCCCCTGGACAACGCGGCCGACTACGTCCAGTTCGAGGACGACTTTGACGCATGAGTGTGTAAACGGTTTGTGTTTTTGGCGCACTTTACAAACAGCAAAACGAAAAAGAGCGCACGAAAAAACGACACTCTCCTGCCACCCTCCTAAAAACCACACCCTCTGTCTCTCTCTCTCTCACGCCACCAAGTACTGGATCTGGGCCTCCAGCGTCTCATAGTGCAGCGGGTCGGCGCCCGCCCCCTCCCGCTTGCCCAGCTCGGCCAGGCGGTGCGCGTCGGCGGCCGCGTCGCACCGCTCGCGGAACGTGTCCTCATACAGCGCGACAAACATCGCGTTGGCCCACTCGAACCAGTCGCGCGTGCAGGCGGCGCCATTGGTCGCGGCCACCGACTCGTGCATGAGACCGTTGCCGCACTGGGAGCGGAGGAGCATGCGGAGGGCGCCCACTTTGGCGGTGGGGGAGGCGTCTGTGAGCGCGCCCACCATGACCGCCAGCGGCCACACATACCCGTGCGGCGTGTGGGGCGACCCAAGCCCCGTGATGACGGGGCCCTCAAAATACCATTCATTGCGGTGGGACAGGATGCGGCCCCGGGTCTCGTTGTAGATGGCAGGATCATAGTGAGGGTAGCCGAGCAGCGGGATGGACAGCAGCGACGGCACGTTGGGGTCGTCAAAGCTGGCCAGCACGCCGCCCAGGCCGTCCACCTCGTACGCGTACGACTTGGTGCCGTCGTCGTGAGTGACGATGCCGTGGGCCTCAATCCCCGCCCGGATCTCGCCCGCCAGCTTGGCCGCGCGCGCCGCAAAGTCGGCCGACTTCCACACGCGCGCGTTGAGGTCCAAAGCACGTTCCAATGCTCCAGCCGCGTACATGTTGACCGGCACGTTGAACCCGTACGTCTGGGGGTCGTCACTCGGCCGGTACCCACTCCAGCTCATGCCGGTGAAGGCGGACGGCGCCCCCTTGCCGCCGCGCGGGAGTTCGGAGTAGCGATAATCAGAGTCGGTCTCGTGCCGCTGTTCGCGCGTCCACACGTCGACGAGAAGTGAGGCAGCATCAAACAGCGACGTGTCGTTCAAAAACCGGTCCGCCCCAAACACGCCCGGGGTGGACGCATAGTTCCACAGCGCGTTCAGAAAGTAGGCGCCCGAGTCAAGCTCATAGTTGCGGGTGGCGACCCACCCGCCGCGGCCTATGATGCGGTCCGACTTGGGAAGGGACGCGGCAGACCGCCACTTGCTGGAATACGAATTCGCGTACGGATCCTGCAGAATGTAGAAAGCTTGCGTGCGCAGGGCGCCCTCCATGACTTTGCGCAGGGCCGGGTGGGCCGCGACGCGGGGGAAGTAGATGGAGAGCTGCACCGCCGAGTCGCGGATCCACATGTCGTCGATGTCGCCCGTGGCCACGAAAACGAGCCCCGATCCATCACCGCGGGGGCGGACCGCGGTTTGCAGGGAGTGGTAGAGGGTGCGGCCGCAGAGGGCGCGCAGGTCGTCGCGCTCGGCGGGGGTGAGGAGGCTGTGGGTTGGTGGGAGGTCGGTTTTGAAATTGAGCGGGTGTCGGTGTCTTTGGCCGTGTGCGCCCTCTCCCCGCCCCCGTGTGTCACCATCCAAACAAGCCGACATGTGTGTCTCATCAAGACGCACACACATACACGCAGACACGCCTGGCCGTGCGGTAGAATGTGACTGCGCTGCCACTGTTTCCTCCCAATTCCATTGCCGATCTCTCTCACCTGGTCACGTTCTCCGACACGTCCGCCCGCGACGGGCTGGCCCCGCCGCTGGCCCACACTTCGGGCTCGCTGTGGGCCAGCTTGCGGCGGGCGGTGACGGCAGAGGAAGGCACGGCGCCCCCTCCCGCACGCCGCGGCAGCGATACGCGGTGCGTCGTGGCGGTGGACGCGCTGCGCAGCCGTGTCCCCACAAACGCGCCCGCGTTGAGCAGGACGAGGGCGGCCAGCACGCCCCGCACAACGGGGGGTCGGCGCCGCGTTTTGGAGTCGGGGGAGTACGCCATTGAGAGGCGTCCTGTTGGGCGGTCGGCGCGGGGAAGTGCGCGTGCACTCACGCTGCGCAGGGGCGCGTGAGGAGGAGGGAGGAGAGGGGGACCGCGTGCGGAAGGGCGCGGGAAAAGATGAGAGAGTGCGGAGTTTTGAATTTTCTTGGCGTCGTTTTTTTTTTGGGTGAAGAAAACGAGCGTTTTCGAATCTTTTTGTGTTGTCTTCTCTTTTGTTTTACAAAAACGCAGAAACGCTGTGACCTAAAACAGTGGGGTAAAAAAAAAACAGACGCCTAAGAAAACACCGTGAAGAAGGGGTGGTGGTGGCGGAGCAAGCGGGCTCGTTTGTGTGTAGTTTGTGTGTGTGGGCTGCCTTCGTTCTCGACCCGCCCATAACAGAGCGCACAGAGACGCGGGGTGTGTATGAGATAGAGAGTGTTTTTGGAGAGGGAAACGAAACGAGGGGGGGGGGGGGGGGGGGCTGTAAAATGACTCACCCCCTAACTGGGTACGTGTTTTTGCGAAAAAAAAACGTGGGGTTGCCTCTTCAATCACGCGTTTGTCTCTTTTTTCTTCCCCCGCGTTCCGTGTGTGCGTGTGTGTGTGCGTCACCCGCGCGACGCCTGCGTGCCTGTCCTCTGATCCTGCCCCCACACCCAGAGACCATGCGCACGCGCCGCGCGTCGGGCGGCGCCGCCGCGCTCGGAGACGATCGGCGCGCCGGTCGGGCCGACGCGTCCCCGTCGGGCACCGACTCCGAGGACGAGGAGGTAAGGAAGAGCGTGTGTGCGTGTTGAACAGAGAGTGGGCAGTGGAGCGTGTGTGTGAGCCGGCCGCAGGCCAGCCGCACCCAACACCGCCCCATTCGTTTTTCCCTTCCCATCAGCCGACCCACCGCCGCCGCCGCGACGCGTCGGGCACCGCCGACGACGGCACGCCCCCCTCCAACAAACGAGGCCGCAGCCAGGCGGCGCCGTCGCCCGTGAAAGAGGAGGAGGAGGAGGAGGAAGACGACGCGTCTGTGCGTTCGCTGCGCGACCGCCGCGGCCGCGGCACAGGCCGCACCCTCAAGTCCGACTCTGATGGCGACGACCATGAGGACGACCCCTCTGTCGACACGCCGTCCGAACCCAGCGATGATGATGACGCGAGCGACAGTGACAATGAAAACTCGGACGACTCTGCCACCCCTTCCTCCGACGGCGTGGCACGCCGCCGCTCGCGCCGCGTGCGCACCGTGGCCGAAAGATTCACGCCGCGCGGGCCCGGGCGGTACGACACCCGCCTGCGCATGCGGCGGGGGGACAGTGGGGACGGGTCGCCGCGGCGGCGTTACCCGACGCGCGAGCGCCGGTCGCCGCCGCCCCCCGCGTATGTGCCGTCTGGTGTGCGTGGTGATGAAGGCCGGGGCAGGAGCCGGGATGAAGAAGCGGACGCCGCTGCCTGGGGCGGCGGGTTGGGCGACAGGCCGCGCGGGCGGCCGCCGCGCCCGCCGACCGACCGCTCTGGCGACGCGCCCGCGACCTGGCGCTCGCTGGCGCCCACAGACGGGGGCGCCGGGTGGGCGGGGGCGGGGCCGCCTCCGTGGCTGGCGCCGCCTGATCGTGCCGCCAGCGGTGTGCTGCCGCTGGGTGGCGGCGGCGGCGGCGGCAGTGGCGGCGCGCCCGCCGAAATCACGCCCCTCGCGATCGACCCGTCCATCGGTTTCGACGCCGTCGGCGGCCTGGACGCCTACGTCCGCGCCCTGCGCGAGATGGTGCACCTGCCTCTGGCCTACCCCGACCTTTTTTCCCATTTTGGAGGGTTGGACCCCCCCCCGCGGTGTTCTCCTGTACGGCCCCCCCGGCACCGGCAAGACCCTCGTCGCCCGCGCCCTGGCCGCCTCCGCCGCGCGAGCGGGACGCCACATCACGTTCTACATGCGGAAGGGGGGCGACCTGCTGTCCAAGTGGGTGGGCGAGTCGGAGCGGCTGCTGAGGGCGCTGTTTGCCGAGGCGACGCGCACGGCACCCTCGATCATTTTTTTCGACGAGATCGACGGCCTCGCCCCCGTCCGCTCCTCCAAGCAGGACCAGGTGCACGCCAGCATTGTGTCCACCTTGTTGGCGTTGATGGACGGCCTGGACTCGCGGGGCGCGGTGGTGCTGGTGGCCGCCACCAACCGGCCCGACGCGGTCGACCCCGCGCTGCGCCGCCCGGGGCGCTTCGACTGCGAGCTCCTCTTCCCCCTGCCCGCCGAGCCCGCGCGCCGGTCCATCCTGCACATTCACACGCGGGCCTGGGCGTCGCCCCCGTCCGCCCCCGCCCTGGACGCGCTGGCGGGGAGGACGGCGGGGTACGCGGGCGCCGACATTAAAGGGTTGTGCGCGGAGGCCGCGCTGGCCGCGCTGCGCCGCACCCACCCCCAGATCTATGAGACGGACGCCCGCCTGGCGCTGCCACCCGCCCCGCCCATCGTCACGGCGGCCGACTGGGGTGTCGCGCTGAAAGCGGTGGTGCCGTCGGCGCACCGCGCGGCGGCCGCGCACACGCGCGCGCTGCCCCCCGCGCACGGCGCCGCCCTGGGGGGCGCCCGGGACGCGGTGCTGGCGGGGTTGGCCCAGGTGCATGCGCCCACGGCGGCGGTGCTGGCGGCTGTCAGGGCGGCGGGCGGGGCAGCGGTGGCTGCGGCGGGCGGTGGCGACGACAGCGACGGCGACGCCGACGACGCGGCGCTGTGGGCCGCGTTTGCCGACGCCCCCCCCGCCGCCGCCGGCATCTGGACCTCCATCATCGTCATCCCTGCTGCTGGCTCGGGCCGCCCCGCCCGCCGCGGTCGCGCGCGCCCTGGTGTGTGGCCCCCCCGGGTGTGGCGCGTCGGCCGTCGCGTCGGCCGTGCTCGCCTCGCTCGAAGGCCTGCGCTGCGTCCCGCTCTCCCTGCCGTCCCTCCTCTCCTCCCCCGGCCTCTCCCCCGAGGAAGCCCTGGTGGCGGCTTTTACCGAGGCACGGCGCGCGGCGCCCGCCGTCCTGTACCTGCCCGCTGCCGACGCGTGGTGGGCGTCCGCGCCGCGCGGCCTGCGCGCCGCGCTGGCAGCCTGCGTGGGTGAACTCCCGGCCGGCTCGTCCCTCGTGCTGCTGGCGGCCGCGGATGTGGGCGTGGACGAGCTGCCGGCCGACCTGACCGCCCTGCTGGCGCCGCCGCGCGGGGGGCGCGGTCGTCGTCAGCGTCGCGCCGCCGGGCGCGCCCGCGCGGCGCGCGGTGCTGGCGGCAGCCGCAGCCGAGCTGGCGAGGCCGCCCACCCGGCGGCCGCCGCCCCGCGCCAAGCCGCCGCCGCCGCCGCCGCTGCCGGTGGTGGAGGAAGGAGGGGTGGAGAAAGCAGCTGCGCCAGGCGCTGCGGCTGCTGCCAACACCACCGCCACCACCGACCCCGCCCAACAAAAGCTGGCCGATGAAGCAGCCGTGCGCGCCCTGCGCATCGCGCTGCGCGCGGTAACGACGAGGCTGCTGCTGGACCGCCGCTTCCGGGCGTTTGCGGAGCCGCCCGCGCACGACGACGACGACGACGACAATGATGACCGCCACGCCATCGACGGCGGCGGCGGCCCCTACATCGCCGACCTGCTTGCCCGCGTGGATGCACGCGCCTACCCCACCGCCTCCTCGTTCATGGAGGATGTCGCCTCGTTCCCCGCAGCCGCGCGCGCGCGGCCGCGGGGGAACGCGCGCGGTCGGCCGCGGCGGCGCGCGTCGTGGCCGCTGCCTGCGCGTTCGAGGATGAGGCGGCCGCCCTGCTGGCGGAGCGGATGCCGCCCGAGCTGGAGGCGAGGACGGACGAGATTGCGGGACGCGTGGTGGTGGAGGATGGTGGCGGGGAGGCCGAGGCACCGAGCGAAGAAGCGGCCGCGGTCGACGCGCCCGCGTCGCCCCCGCCCCCGCCTCAAGCCCCACCGCCGCCGCCGCCTGCCCCCTCGCCTCCACCCCCCCTGCCGCCACCCTCCGCCTCCGAGCTGGCCCTGCTGGAGAGCGTGCTGGATCGCGCGGTGGTGGCGACCGAGGGCGCCATGCTGGACGCGGTCGACGCAGCCGCCACCCGGCTGGCGGCTGTCGCGCGCGCAAAGCGGGGGGAGGCCGACCGGGAGGCGGTGGTGCGGGACGCGCTGATGACCGTGTTTGGTGGGTAGGAGGAAGGGGGAGAGAGGATTCACAAACACACACAGAGAGGGGGGTCTGTTACTGCTCGGTTTTTCTCTGTGGTTGAAATAATATCGCTGCTCTCTCTCTCTGTCACACCCTCTCCCACACCGCAAAAAAGGCGGCCGCGAACACGGGCGCCGTTGCATCCCCAAAGAAGCGGGCCGCGATGTCGGGCGGGCCCAGCAACTCGACGTGGCAGCCGTGAGTTTTGGCGAGGGCCGCGTGTGTGTGTGCGGTGTGCGGTAACCCCGACAGCAGGGGCTCGTTCTTGTCAGCAAGCAGGCGGGCGACGCGGCTGTAACCCGGCCAGGCGTCGCCCCCGCCTGACTTCACACAGTCGTCCGCCACAAAATCAAACGCCAGTCGCCCGCCGCGCGGCAGCAGAGAGACCGCCGTCGCGAGTGCTGCGCTCGCTTTCGCGGGCGGCAGGTACATCAGAATACCTTCCAGCGTCACCAGCGTGCGGGTGGCCGCATCCCACCCGGCAGCCACCAGGGCGGCCCGCGCGGCGGGCGCGTCGAGCAGGCTGGCAGGAACATAGCGAACGCAGTCGACCATACCGGTGGGGAGAACACACGCGATGGATGCCTGCTTCTCTGCCAACACGGACGGCAGGTCCAGCTCAAACCAGGTCGCTCCCTCCCGCCCCGCCACCCGGTGGGCGCGCGTGTCAAAGCCGGCTGCGAGCAGGACGACGGAGGTGGCTGCGGAAGACAGGCCGGCCTCCACAACGGCGTCCAACCAGCGCGCCCGCGCATCAAAATAGTTGCAGCACCCGGGGGCGATGGTGTCCACGACTCGCTTGTACACGCGCCACGCCCAGGGCGCGATGGCGTAGAGGCAGGCACGAGCCGGCATTCGCACGTCTCGGATGGAGGACGAGAGCGGGTCGTGGAACGCGGGGCGCGCGCCTGTCTCATAATTCACTTGCCTCTGAATCAGCACCATGTCGTTGGTCGCACGCACGTTGAGACCTAGGCGCCGCAGCAACTTGAACCGGGTGCCGGTGGCGTGGGGAGGAGGGGCGGGCGGGTCGTCCGCCGCAACCGCGTGCGTGTGCAGGGACACAGACTTGGACGGCTTGGGGGGCAGCAAGACTGTGAGGCGGGCGGCTGAGTCGCCGCCCCAGTGGGCCGGGATCAGGGGGGAGGATATTTTTTTTTTTTTTTTTCAGAGCGTGTTTCGCGCGATGCGAGAGCCCAAGCGAATACACAACTCTCTCGCCTGTGTTGCGGAAAGACTCTCCCGCCGCGTTTCCCTCTCCCCTCCCCCCCCCCCCGCCTGACTCCAGGTACGGTGGTGCATCAACCCGTGCGTGTCTGCGTGTGTGTCGCTCCCCGCCGCAGCCGACAGAGCGCGTGCCTCTTGCCTCTCTCCAACGCCACCCGCGCGCGCGCGCATGCCGCATGGTTTGGGTGGGCCTCCTGCCGCACCCCACCACCTCCAACGCCACCCTCGGCAGTTGATGTGTTACGCGTTGTGTGCGCGCTGGGGGGGAGGGTGGCTGAAACCCCTGCCACTGGCCGTGGCGGGGCGTCACATGGGCGCAAGCGCGCGCGTTCAGAGCGCGAGCGCGATGCGTCGTCTTGCCCTCGCCCAGTCGGTTTTCGGCTTTGCTGCCTCTCTCTTTACCGACACTGTTTATGTCGTTGTCGATTGAGGCAGCGGGGTGGGAGAGTGCGTGCGCAGGGGCCCAGCGGGGCACGCGCATGCGATGAGACAGACGTTTTGAACGGCCGCGCGCAAATACCGACCTCCCTTTCCGCCCTCACACACAGGCCCTTCCCCCACAAAACCCAACCCAACCATGCAGCGCGCCCTGGTGCTGGCCACCCTGGTGGCCGCCGCCACCGCGGTCAACGTGGCCAAGGACGCCTGCATCGTCGAATACTCGACAAGGACGGTTGCCACTGAAGCCGCCCCCGACACCCCCTCCTACGGCGCGCGCCCCGTCCCCGCCGCCTTTGTCGGCAGCGGCGACCTCACTCTGATCTCGCACAAAGCCACCGACCTGCCCCCCGGCGCCAAGCTGGCGGTCGAGTTCGATGGCCCCGCGGTCGTGGGCGGCGGCGCGGGCCTCGCCAAGGCTGGGCCCCACACCGGCGGCGGCGTCAAAACCTTCGACCTCGCCCCCGACGCCGTCAACCCGGCGGGTCACTTGACCGTCGGCTACGAAGTCGTGTCCCCCTCCAACGACTTTGCGCCCGCGCGCGTCACCCTCGGCGGCGCCCCCTGCATCGTGCGCCCGGCCGCCGCCTCCGTGCCCCTGCCCCCCGCCGCCTCCCACCCCATGCTGGCCAACATCCCCGGCGGCGTCAACAAGTTTCTGGCGGAGAAACCCGTGTCGACGCGCGGTTCTCAATTCATCGGCGTCGATGGCGCCCCGTTCACCATCAAAGGCGTCAACTGGTTTGGCTACGAAAACGGGCAGACCAACCCCGATGGTCTCTGGGGCAAGGTGGATGACGCCATCGTGGCCGACTTTGTGAACGTCGTGTGGCGCATGCAGCTGCTCGGGTTCAACACGATCCGCCTCCCCTTCTCGTTCCGCGACCTCGAGTCTGCCACCCCCAAAGACCCCAAGTACGCCACCTGTAAGCCCATCACGGACGCCGAGATGGCGGCCTCCGTGACGCCGGCGGGGGTGACGCCGCCTGCCGGCCCCGTGCCCCCGATCAAAGCACCTGTCGCCGGCCACAACGGGACGGTGTGCAACGACTACGTCTCCATGGACTCGATGCGCAACCGCTTCTTCTGGGCCATGCGCTACATCGCGGCCAACGGGTTTTATGTGGTCATTGACGACCACCTGGCGTACGACACGCTGGTGAGTAGGGGTGGTGGGTGGGTTTGTTTGGTGTGTGTGTTTTCTTCTGTTCATCATTTTTCCAACTCCCGACCACTTCCCTCCCCACGCCACTAGGTCCTGGACGACTCCGCCAAGTGGGTCGCCTCCTGGAAGTCCCTGGCCGCTGACATCGCCAAAGACCCCGTGCTCAAAAACAGGGTCATGCTCGACCTTCTCAACGAACCCGACGCGCGCGGCATCAAGTGGTCGACCGGGCCCAAACAGGTGGGCATGACAAAATACTACATCGATGCCATGGACGCCATTTACTCGGTGCACCCGACCGCCCTCATGCTGATTGAAGGGTGTGGCCAGCTGGGCACGGTGGCCATGAACTGGGGCGATGGGTACGCGACGGACGCGGCCATCGTCAAAGCGGGTGGCGTGGACGACGCCCGCCCCTTCTTTGAGACTATCAAGACCAAGCCCTACGCCAACAACGTCGTCATCTCGCCCCACATCTACCCGCCCTCCATCTCGACGCACAACGAGCCCGACGTCGTGCTGGCGCCCGGGCTCTTCACGCGCCTCGACAACTCGTACGGCTACCTGACCAAAAAAGGGTTCTGCCCCTCCGCTGGCGGCCCCTGCAAACAGTTCCCCGTCGTCTACGGCGAGACGGGGGCCAAGTTTGACAAGGAACTCGACATCAAGATGTTGGAGGATTTTGCCAAGTACATGACCTCCGACACGCCCGGCCACGCCCCCACACCCAACATGATCTGGTGGTGCTGGAACGCCAACTCGGGGGACACGGGCGGCATTGTCAACGACCAGTGGAAGGAGATTCAATGGTTCAAGATCGGGTGGTTGATGCGCGCGTCTGGGCTCGCGCCCTGGGCGCTCGCCGGCAAGCCCCTCCCCGACGCCGCCAACAAGCCGCCCGTCGGCACTGTGGCCACCGGCACGTACGCCGCCAACTCCATGTTTGACCAGTCGGGCGGGAAACCCGCTGCCGTGCCCCCCACCACGGCGGCCCCGCTGCCGCCTGTCACGCCCGCCCCGGTCGCCAAGCCCGCGCCCGTGCCGCCGCCGACCGTCAAGCCGGCCGCGGTGCCCGCGCCCACCGTGGCCGCTGCCACGCCCAAGCCCACGCCCAAGCCGGCGCCCTCGTGCGAGGATGTGCAGCCGCCGTCTGCGGCTCAGTACTCGTGCGCCCAGCAAGCGTCGTGGGGCAAGTGCGGCGAGTCGTGGATGCAGGGTTACTGCAAAAAGTCGTGCGGCAAGTGCCCCACGACCTCGTCCGTGCTGGAGGTGGTGGATGCGGAGGCCGTGGCTGGCGTGGGGGCGCCCTCGCTGGCGTCTGCGCCTGCCGCCGCGCCGCGCCGCGCTGCCGCGGCGCGTGCGTCCGCCCCGGCCGCCGCTCCCCGCCCCTCCACCCGGTCCACCGTCGCGGCCGACGCGGCCGCCGTCGCTGAACTGCTGGCCGGCGTGTCTGAAGGCGTCCTGGATGAGGCCACCGCGATGGAGGCGGTGGCCGGCATCCTGGGCGACGCCGAGCCGGCCCACCAAAACGCGGTGCTGGCCTCCCTGGAGGCTGCCGACGACGTGGCGGCCGCCCTGGAGGCGTCGTCGGAGGGCGATGCCGACGATGATGCCGACGTGGCGGCCGCCATCATGGCGATGGACGGCTTTTGATGGGGGAGTGTCTAATAACAACAGAACCAAAAAAACCATTTCATTACCTTCTTTCCACCTTTTGCGTTTGTGCCGTGCGTGCGCACGTCTTCCTCCTACCCCCTTTTTCCGGCGATTATCACCCCCCCACCCCCCACCCCCCCCCTTTTCTCCTCTACGGCGATTTCAGGTGTAAAAAATATCTCGAAGATCACACCGTGAAAGAAAACAACGCGCGCGTCGTGCCCGCCTTCTCTCTCTTTCGTTTCTTTGAGGCGGGTAGAGGGGATTGTTTGTTTCGTTGCAGAGTTAGAGGAAAAAGAAAGAAAAATAGGCGCAGGCGAAGTAGAAAAAAAAAAAAACACGCTCCCCTCTCTCTCTCTCGGTTTCAACGCGGCGGTGTGATTGTGACTCCTCCTTTTATCTCGTGTGGGTGTTGTTGCTGCGCGGTCACTGCACACACAAACACCCACACTCACATCCTCCTCCTCTGACTCAAAACAGGGACGCCCCCGCCGCGCGCTCCTTCTCATACGTCTCAAAGTATTGGTAGATGATCGTCACGGCCAGCAGGATCCCAGTGCCGCTGCCGATCGCGCCCATGAAGTCTGCCACAATCGTCAGCGCGCCAATGCACATGCCCCCAAACGCGGCCGCGGTGGGGATGTAGCGGTTGAGCTCCTTCTTGAGGGACTGCACGGTGTCGCGGTGGCCCTGCAGGAACATCTGCTGCTCGCGCATCGATTTGGCCACGTCGGCCGCGGACGACCCGCTCACCTCGATCCACGTCTTGGAGAACAGGGCGCACGCGCCCAGCATGAAGGTGACGTAGAAGATGGCGTGCAGCGGGTTGGCGGCCGCGTCGGCCAGGGAGGCGGGCGGGGAGATGAGGTGGACGAGGCCGCCGACCGGGTGGAGCTGGCCCGTGTACTCGTTTTCGGCCCACCGCCCCAGCAGGCGGACGAGCAGGTTGCCGCCCGCCCGCTTGTAGAGGAGCTGGGAGATGAAGTACAGGTTGGACACGAGGGCCGACTGTGTTGTGGAGGGTGGGTGTTGGGGTGGGTGGGACGCGTGGCACGTGATGCTGCTCTCTCTGCCCACCCCCCTCGTCTCTCCTCACCCACCCAGCCCTCCCCCCACCTGCAGAATGATCGGCATGTTGCTCGTGTAGAACAGCTTGATGGGGTACGTCTGCTTGGCGCCGCGCCGGTTCTTGGAGGCGACGGGCAGGTCGACGCGGAAACCCTGGAAGTACACGACCACCAAAAACACGGCCACCGTGGCCATCAGGTTGGTCACGTTCGGCAGGTTGGTGCGGTAGAACGCCTCCTTCATGGCTTTCACCTTGTCCCCCCGCGTCAGCAGCAGGTGGAAGAGCGCGATGACCGCGCCCTCGAACTCGGCGCCGCGCGCGCCCGACACGGTGTACGGCGAAAACGCTTTCCACACGATGTTTTCGCAGATGTTGGTGGCGATGAACAGGGAGATGCCGGACCCCAGGCCGTACCCCTTCTGCAGCAGCTCGTCCAGGCAGATGACGATGATGCCGGCGGCCACGAGTTGCAGGACGATCAGAATGGCGTTCGCGGCGCCCAGGTCACGCACGTCGCCATACATCCCGGACACCACGTACGCCACGGCTTCACCGACGGTGATGAGGACGCCCAGGAGCTTTTGGGCGCCGTTGCTGGTGGGTGGGTGGGTGGGGGGGGGGGGGGGCAGTGTGAGTGTGAGTGTGTGTGCGCGTCGTCTCGCCCGCCCTCTGCGCCCTCTTCGCGCCCACGTCACACCCCAAACCACGCACAGCAAATCCCTGTCCTCCTTGACCGAGTTGTCGACGTCGATGATCTTGGAACCCGCCAGCAGCTGCATGACGAGGCCGGAGGTGACGATGGGGGAGATGCCGAGCTCCATGCAGGTGCCGCTGTGGTGGGGAGGGTGGGTGGGTTGAGTCGTGTGACGCGGGTGTGGTGTTCGGTCGAAGTCCGAGAGAGGCGCTCGCACCGCGCAGCGCGTCTGCGCGTGCTCCCCTCCCTCTCTATCCCCGCCCGCTCTGCATCCAGGCCAGCGCCACGCGTTGCCAGGTCGGCCGCGTGTGGGCAGCCGGCCGGGCGGTCGCGGGCGGGAGCGGCTCCCACCCTGAAAAACCGAAAACAAACGCGCGCGCATCGAAACGACCGAGGCGAGCAGCAGGCACGACGCCGCGCGCCTCAGGCCCCCATCGCGCCCCCTCCCACCGTCGCAGGGCGCAGGCTGACCCCGCGCGCCAGCGATCGGATCGAAAGGAGGGGCGCAGGGGCTGCAGCGGGCCCAGCGTGCGTGCGCGCGGCGCGATTGAAGCGCAATGGCTCCTTTGTTTCGCGGGCCTCTCTCTCCCTCCTCCCCACCACCCCAACTCACCGGTTGGACGCCATGATGACGCGCGCCCAGTAGAAGGGGTCGGAGCCCGCGTTGGTCTTGATGCCGTAGAGGGGCAGCTGGGAGCAGACGAGGAAGACGAAGAGCGCGACCGCCGTGTACACCGCCTTCTGGCGGAAGGGGACGCGGCGCTCGGGGGGCTCGATCTCGGGCAGCACGGCCAGGAACGGCTTGACGACGTCCAGGGGGCGCATGGTGGGTGTGGTTTGGGGCTTGGACTGCGCGAGAGGAAGGGGGGGAAGCGTCGCGAAACGACCGAAGTTGTGTCTTTCGCCGCGCTCCGCATCAGACCACTCTGCGCAGCCTTTTTTCTCTGTGCCTGTTTGCCCTCAGCCCGCGCGTCGCGCCCGCGGGCCACACCCGCCTGTGCGCGCTCTCACCCCTGTGCACGCCCTGGTGACGCGCGGCGGTGGGGGGTGACGCACAGACAACCGCCATGGCGAGCAAGGGTGAGGAATGGGCAAAGTTTGGGGGGCGTGGTTTTTGTGCTGCCCCCGCCGCCACCGCTCCCCCCAGCCCAGCCTCGCAATCCCGGCCACACACGCTCACCAAACTTGTGCGCACACGCCCCTCCCTTCCTCCTCCTCCACAGATGCCTACTCAGACCTGGAGGAGCTGCTCAGCGAATTTCCCACTCTTCCCGCCCCCCTGGTCCTCACCGTCCTGCGCGAGGCAGGCGGCCGCGTCATCACCGCATCACGGCGCCTGGCTGAGCTGGCGGCGGAAGACGCGGCGCGCTCCGCCCCCGCGCCGCGCCCCTCGGCCGCCCGCCCGCGCCCCCCCCCCCGGCTTTGACGCGCCCGCCGTCCCGCCTCCTGCTCCAGACGCGAACGGCGCAGCCGCTGTGGCAGCCGCGTCCGCGTTTGGAGGCGGAGCGACCGCCCTGGACAGACTGGCGGCCGGCGCGCTGGACCTGGGGCCTGCCGTCACCCCGGACGCGCCCTCCCCCCTCGCCCCCGCCTCGAGGGACGCGTCGTGGCCGTCGTCCACGTGGTCCACGCCCACGCGGACGCATGGGCACGTGGCGGGGGCGGGAGGACTCCCCGCGTCCCCTGCCGACATCGCGGCGGTGTGGGGCGTGCGGTCGACGACCCCCGTCGCTGCTGGTGGTGCGGGCACCCTGCTGACGCCTGGCCGGCCTGCGTCAACCACACTGCCTCTGTGGACGGCGGGCAACGGTTCAGGTGGTGGCGGAAGCGGTCAGCCGCACCCGACCGCGCCCCACCCGGCGCAGCACACGACCGCCGCCCCGCCGTCCACGTTTTACTGGAGCATCCAGCGTGCTGCTTTGGCGCCTGCGTCGGATGCTGCTGCGGTGGTGGCGGCGGCGCCGGAAGAAGACGCGCCGCGGTCGCTGCCGTCGTTGTCGCCCGCGCCCGCCTCCAGCCCGGGCGCGTGGCAGGGCGCCAACCAGAGTGCGACTGCGGCAGCTGTGCTGGATGGTGACTCTAACAATGGGGTGTCTAGTCCCTCGGCTGGCGGCGCCGCCGGTGGCGACACAGACGACGCCTCCACCCTGCCTCCCCCCCGCCTCATCATCCTCGTCGGCCTCCCCGGCTCCGGCAGATCGTCCGCCGCCGCGGCCCTAGCGGACGCTGGGTGGGCCGTCGTCGGCGTGGACGACGTCGGGCGCCGTGCGGCAGAGGTGCAGGTCACGGGTCACCTCCTGGCCGGCCGCTCCGTCGTCCTCGACGGCATCCACGCCAAGCGCAGCCACCGCACCCCCTGGGTGGAGGCTGTTAAGGCGGCGGGCGCGGCCGTGCACGCCCTGGAGCTGCGCACGCCGCTGGAGGTGTGCGAAGCTCGCACACGCAGGTGCCACCCCGAAATGCGGCCCAAAGAAGCGGTGCGCCTCGTGCGCCAGTGGGCCACCGTGCTGGAGGCGTGCCGCGAGAGAGAAGGGTTTGAGAGCGTGGCGACGGCGAGGAGCGAGGGCGAGGTGGCGGCCGCGGTGGCGTCGTTTGGGCGGGCGGCGCGCGCGCGCGCGCGCGCGGCGGGTCCCCCGCTCCCCCTCCCCGACGGTCGGCCTCGCTGCCGCAGACGGGGGTGAGTGGTTGGGCTGGCTCGGTGGCGGGCGGCAACACACAGTCGCGCCTCGCGCCCGCTGATGCGGTGGCGCCGACTCCGCCGCCCGCGACCGCCCCCTTCCCGGTGCCGCCCTCCACCCCCGCCCCACCCCACGACAAAGGCAAAGCGAGGGACGGTGGTGGCAGTGGCAGCAGCCACGACGCGGACGCTGACAATGGCGAGGCCGCCGCGCCATCCTCCCCGCCCGCAGAGGGCGACCTGTCGGCCGTCGAGTTCCTGTGCTCCGCCCTCAGCCTGCCCGAAGCCCCCGTCATGGAGGCCCTGGCCGCCTGCAATGGGTCGGAGGAAGGCGCCCTGGACATGCTGATGGCTCGTTACGCGGCCGACGTGGCCGCGTCGCCGCCGCGCGCACCCGCGCCGCCGACCGACGCGGCGGGCCGCCTCGCCGCCCTCTTGCCCTGCGTGCCGCGCCCCACCGTGCTGTCCGCCCTGAAAGCTGCGGGCGGTGATGAAGCTGACGCCGCGGGGCGGCTGTGCGACTTTTTGGTTGCAGGCGCGGGCGGTGAAGAGAACGACGCGCCGTCGCCCGTCGAAACACTCGCGTCCCTCTTCCCCACCACCCCCACCCCCGACCTGGAGGCAGCCCTGCGCGCCGAACACGGCAACGTGGACGCCGCCGCTGCGTCTCTGGCGGACGCGGCGGAGAGGGCGGACGCGGACGCGCGGTCGCTGGCGCTGGCGCGGCGCCTGTCGGAGCTGTCGTCTTCGCCGCCGCCGACGGATGGCGACGGCGACAGCGTGCCCCCTCCTCCCGCCTCGGCGGCCCAGACACCGGCCAAACCCGCTCGCGACTCACCGCCGCTGACGCCCTCCAAGGCGGCCGCCACCGCAGCGGACGCCCTGGCGGCCGAAACCTGCGCCCCGCTGACCGCCGCGCTCGACGCGCTGGCCGCCGTAGACGGAGACGTCGCGGTCGCGCGCTACCTGCTCCAAGGCGTGGGCGGCACCCCGGGAGACCTGCCCGCCGGCATCGCGGGCTCCGCGGACACGGTGGCCCACGCCCTGGCGCTGGAGGCGGGGGAGACGGATGCGCGCGCACTCGACGCGCTGCGGGCGGCGGGCGGCGCGCGCGCGCGCGCGCGCGCTCGACTACTTGACCGGCAAAGCCGACTGGCCGACTGTCGGTGCACTCGAGGAAGCGCCCTCGCCTGCTGCCCCTGTGTCTCCCAGCCAACTGGCCCAGGCAGAGGGGGTGAGCCTGTCTGCCGCACGCGCGGCGCTCGAACAAGCGGGCGGCGACGCCGACGCGGCGGCCAACCTGCTGCGCGCCGTGGCGCGCGCCGCGGGACCACGCAAGCCCAAGCGAAAAGACTTGTCCCTGCTGCGCGGGGCGGCTGTGGCGCCGGCGACTCCCGCTGAACTGGCTGTGCGCACGGGCGCGTCGTTGACGGAGGCGACAGAAGCCCTGGCCGCGGCCGCGGGGGACGACGTGGCCGCGGAATCCTTGCTGCGGTATGCGACCGGCAGCGCGGCAGAGCTGAGAGGGCCGGCCTGGGAGCTGCCCGGCCGGGCGGCCCGGTACAGGGGCGGCGAGGGCGGCACGCTCGCGCTCGCGCACGGTGGTGCTGCCAACGTTCCCTCCCTCGGCGCCCCCACCGTTCCCCCACCCCGCCGCCCCCTGCGCGCTGCGGTCGTGTCGGCGCACGAGCCGTTGCCATCTGCCGGGTTTGCGTCGGAGAGGGCGCCCACGCAGGAGATCTACGCAGAAGCGCGCGCCGACGCGACCAAACTGTTCAAAGCCGCGCGCGACTGCCGGGACGCCGCCATCGCGCTGTCCAACGGGGGCAACCACTCCGCCGCCCGCGCAGCCCACGCGCAAGCGGCCGACCTGCAGGCCAATGCCAACGCCGCCAACGCGCGCGCGCGCGAAGACATCTTTCGCCGCATGAACGCGCACACCGTGACCGAACGCCCCATCGACCTGCACGGCATGCACGTGGATGAAGCGGTGGCCCGCATGGTGCCCATCCTCAAACACGAACTCTGCAACCCGCAGGACCCGTTGGTGGGGACACACCTTGTGCGTGTGATGACGGGGCGCGGCACCCACTCGCGCGGGCGGGGCCCCTCCCTCGTGCCCGCCGTGGAGACGCTGGCCGCCCGGTGTGGCCTGCTGCCCAGCTACTGCGTCATTGAGTCGTCTAGCAAGGGCGGCGTGTTCCGCATCACGCTGCCGCCGTCGCTCGCGGTGCGACGCGACATTGCGGCGCGCCTGGACGCGGCGGCGTCGGCCGCGGTGGCCAGCAGGCACAACCGGTCGATTGGGCGCTGAAGAAAGGAGAGCTGAGGACTGGTCTTCGGATTGGAAGACACACACGCTATGAGAAAAAGAAAGACGTGTGGCGAGAGAGAGAGAGAGCGAGAGAGACAGGGGGGCCGGGTCGGGGGTCGTATCCACATTTGTTTGAACCTCCTTGCACCCACCCACCCTGTCTTTCCATCCAAAATTCACACACACACACACACGCACACGTACCCCCACACAACCCACACCCCCAATGACGACACCGGTCGCTGCAACTCTTCCGACCAAGACACAGCAGCGCCGGCCACGCGCGTTTTTTTTTTCCCCGCTTGCCTCCCCCCCGCCCACACCACACAAACTGGTGCCTTCCCTGTAGACTGACCAGGGGAGCGTGCTCCGTCTGTGTGGTGTGTGGCCTTTCCCCTACCCTTTCCTTGCGCACAAAAATCTGCCCACACTCCACCGCAGACGGTCTTTCCTCGACCCCCAGGTCGGGTCCCCACCCCTTCCGTTGCGTTTTTTCCCCCTTGTCAAGTGCACGACATCACACAAGAATACGCCACCCCACAAAAAATCAGTGCCTCACTCGTCTCCTCTCCCTGCCAGCTCTTCTTCAAGCTCATCCAAAAAGTCGCCATCCTCACCATCATCATCGTCGCTCACCTCCACATCACCCGCCGCCTCGTCCTCCCACTCTCCCTCGTCACCATCGTCGTCCGTGTCGGCTGCATTGCCGCCGCGCGCCTCCAGGGCGGTAAACCACTGGCGTCCCGTCGGCCGCTCGTCAGCAGGGGTGCCCGGTCCTGCCGCTGCGACCACGCCCCCCACCCCCGCGTGCTCCGCGTCAAACGCGGCCCGCCACTCGGCAAACGTGTCACGCGTCACGGGCGTGCCCAGGGCGCGCGCGGCGGCGGCCCGAGCTTCCTCTTCCTCGGCTAGAGCTTCTTTTGATTTGGTGGCAGCAGTCGTGGCGGCGGCAGAGGCATCCACCCCACCATCCTTTGCCAGCGTCTCGCGCAGCCAGTCCTGTGCCGCCGCCACCACAGCATACATCATGGGCATGCCTCCATTGGCCTCCACCTGCTCATCCATGATGATGGATACAGCTGCGAGTTCAGCATCGGATAAGCCGCGCACCGACCGCGGTTTGAGCAGGGGCGGCGCGTCGGGATAGGTCGATGGATACGCAAACACGATGTCCAGCTGCTTGTCGTGCGTCGCCGCCGCCTCGCCCGCGTCTTCATCACTGGAGGGGGTGACGATGACGCGGTAGGCGGGCACGTCGGCGGGCCAGCCAGCGGGGCGGGGGCCGTCCAGGGGGCCGCAGAACTGGTCCATCAGGATGGCTTCCAGAGCTTCCAACTCCATCTGCTGCTCGGCGGCGTAGTCGGTCATGGCTGTGTGGGGGGCGCGCGGGGAGGCGCGGCGTGGCGGGGGGGGTGCGCGGCAGCACGCGCCGCGAGAGACGGCAATCGGAAAAGAAGAGTGACACAAAACTTTTCTTTTCGATGGGCGGCAACAAAAAGCGGCGCGGTGGCGGCACCATCGAAGACCAGTACGGCGCCGTCGAGTCTCAAGACCGTGATGAACACCACGGCGGCGGCGGCACTGGCGGCGGCCGCGCCGGTGGCGCCGCCGGCGGCGGCGTGCGCGGCCCCGACATCACGTTCCAGCGCGCGCTGCCCAAGTTTCTGGCCCCCCACGCCCACCTGCTGGGCGTGGGGGACGCCCCAGCACGTGCCGCCGCGGGCGACGCAGACGCAGACGCCGAGTTTGCTGCTGCCGACGAGCGCGACGCGGTCGCCGCCGCACTGCGCGACGACGACGCGCTGGCGGCCGCCCACCCCGAGCTGGCGGCGGCGGCGGCACGGGCACGAGGGGATGAGGCCAAAGACAGAGGAAATGTGGCTTACAAAAAGGGAGACTTTGCAGAGGCTGTGAAATGTTATTCTGCTGCCGTCGCCGCCGTCGGCGCCGACTCACCCGACGCTGCCCCCTACCTGGCCAATCGATCCGCCGCCCACGGTGGCGCCAAGCAATGGGATGTAGCCTACGCGGACGCCACTGCTGCCGCCCGGGCGCGCCCTGGGTGGGCGAAAGCGTGGGTGCGGGTGGGGGAGGCGGCCACCGCGCTCGCGCGCTGGTCGGACGCGGTCGCCGCCTACGATAAAGCGGTTAAACTGCAGCCCGATGACGACAAGCTGCAGATCGCGCTGGCGCGGGCGCGCGGGTCGGAGACGCGGGCGGTGGCGGAGGGCAAGGTGGCGTACGTGAGGCCGGTGAAAGATGCGACGGCTGGTGGTGGCGCCAAGCGGCCGCGGCCGGCTGCTGCTGCCCCACCCGCCACCATCAAGGCGGCGATGCTGAGCTTTGCAGAGGAAGAGGAGGACGAGGACGAGTAGAACAGCATTTGTGTAAATGAAAAAAAGAGCCGGGACAGAAATGAAAATTTTCACGTTTCTCTCTCCTCACGAAGCACTCGCCAAAAGGAAGAAATATAAAACAAAATGGGCAGAGGGTCGGATGAGGGGGGGGTCGTTGGCGTTTGGGTGGTGGTTGGTGGTGTATGAGGCGGCGAGGAGGGAACGGGGGCACCAGAGCACCGCGCCACCCTCGCTCGCCCGGCCACGCACACACACGAACCACCACCATTGTTTGTCTCTCTCCCCTCTCCACACAACACACACAAACACACACACTCACCCTGGTCCCCCCGTGGAACCATTCTCCGACCGCGCCCGCCCCGCGCCCACGAGCACGGGCTCCCCCGCGCCCGCGCCCGCGCCCGCGCCCGCGCCGCCGCCTCCCGCGCCGCCCGCGCCGCCGTCATCGTTGTCGTCCTCCGCCGCGTCTGCCACGGTGGCCACGGCAGGCACCGCGGCCGCGGGTTCGCGCGGCACGGGGGCGGGAGCGGCTGCATCGCCGATGCCGTCGTCGCCGTCGTCGCCGTCGTCGGCGCACGAGAGGAACGGGTGCGCGAGCGCGTCGGCCGCCGAGATGCGGGACGCAGGGTCGTACGTCAGCATGCGGGCCACCAGGTCGGCCAGCGCGGCCGCTTGGGGGGCCATGGAGGCGTCAGCCAGGGTGTCCAGCTGGGTGCGCACCTTGGCGAGCTTGGCGACGGCGCGGACCGACCGCCGCGACGACGCACCCGCTGGCCAGTCGAGCCGCCCGCCCGCGTCAAACAAGGTCGCCACCGCCCCCGTGGACGCGCGCGCCATGTCGGACGGCACGGCCCCCAACACCGCCTCCATCATGGCCAGGTGCTCCAGGTTTTCGTGCGTCTGGAAGAGCGCGTCACCAGTGGCCAGCTCCACGAGGATGCACCCCGCCGACCACAGGTCGGCCGGGTAGCTCCACCCCAACCCCAGGATGACTTCGGGGGCGCGGTAGTGGCGGGTAGACACGACGGCCGAGTGGTGGGCATCTTCGAAGGTGGCGGACCCAAAGTCGATGACGCGGACCGAGGCGTGGCGCGGCACGCGCGCGGGCGCGCGCGGCCCGCCCGCGGGGGCGCGGTCATAGTCTCCGCTGGTCAGCAACACATTCTCCGGCTTGAGATCGGTGTGCACCAACGATAGCGAGTGCAAATAGGCGGTCGCCTCCAGCAGCTGCCGGCCAAACGCGCGCACGAGGCGCGCGGGGAACGGGCGGTATGCGTTTTTGCGCAGAAAGTCGTACAGGGACGGCCCAAGCCGCTCAAACACCATGCACACGTGCCCCCGGTAGTCAAACCACTCGCGCAGGGAGACGCAGTGAAAGCGTCCCGCCCGGTCGTTGGCTTCCAGGGTGGCCAGGACTTCCAGCTCGATCATGGCGGCGTCGCGGTATTTTTGGACGGCGCGCACAATCTTGATGGCGACGTAGCCCCGGATCTTGCGGTCCCAGCACTCGAGGACGCGGCCAAAGGTGCCTGATGGGGGGGTGGTGGGGGGTGCGGAGGGGTGAGCCGTGGTTCAAAATGTGGGTGTGTGTCGGCGTCGCGCCGTCGTGTGCGCGTGGGCAGGCCGAGCGGGCAAACGACAAAACTGCCCCAATCTGTCGCCCCGCCGCACGCGCGTGCAGCCTCACCCAGCACGCCTCCGTCACCACACACGACAACCAGCTCACCTTCTCCCATCTTGGACAGGATTTTGTCTGTGTGAAAGGGTCAGGGGTGGGAGCGGTGAGCGACGACAGGCCGGGCCAGCACTGCGTTTCTGCCTGCCCGCAAACAAACGCCCGCCTCTCCTTCCCTGCCACCCTCCTGCCCACCACCACACTCACAGCGAGACGTCAGGTTTTCACCCAGCTCGTACACAAAGTGGCCGTCCTGTGGGAGGGAGGTGTGGTGTGTGTGTGTGTCAGCCTTTGTTTTTCCGCGTCTTCCATGCGTGGCCAGCACGCCCCCCTTGGACCCGCCCCGCCCCGCCTCGGACGCCCCTCCACCGGTCCCCGCCACCCGCCAGCAGCCGCTGCCATCCCTCTGTCACCGTACACACGCGTCCGAGGCCAAACATCCGGCCGCTTTGTCCTTCTTTCGCCCCCCCACACCTTGTCGTCGGCGCGCAGCGGCGGCGACGGCCGGTCCGGCACCACAAACGCGGACGTGGACGTGGGGGCCGGGATGCCGGCCCGCCTGGGGTGGGCGGGCAGTGGCAGGTCGTCCAGGCGGGGGCGCTTGGCGTCGGGGACGCCCCCCGCGGACGGGCCGCGCTTGGCGGAGGGTTCGCCCGTGGCGCCCGCCATCCGGGAGGGCCCTGTCGGGGTGTGTCGACGGGGCTGTCTCTCGCTGTGGGGAGAGGGGCCCCAGCCACAGGGGCTGGGGGTGAGGGCGGAGAGGGGGAGGGGGGGCGCGGAGGGCGCCAACACAAGAAATGACTCTCCGTTGTGGTGAGCGAGATGCGTTTTTTTGACACATCGAACAAAGCACACATGCTCTGGTTGTGAGAGCCACCACTCCCCCACCCCACCTCCTACTCTGTTGTTAGGGAAAAGGGGTTTTTCGAGTTCGACACGCCACCAAGAAAGGATAAAAAAAACACCGCCGGTCACAAAAGGATGGGGGTAGAAGCAGAGCCGCGCGCCCACCACCGCGCGCGAAACGAGGGACACCGAAGACGCCGAGCACAAGAAACAGGAAACGCAAAAGAAAAAAAACTGAGAGTGAACCCTCGTCCCGCCACGGAGGAAGCGCGCGTACGTGTGCTGGGGGGAAACAGCCCACCCACACACTCACTTGGCCGCGGCCGCCGCTTCGGCGGCCTCGTCTTCCGCCCGCTTCTTGCGCGCGCCCGCCTGCTTGGCGTTCGTCCGCTCCAGGCGCAGCGTGTAGTACGCTTTGGCGGCCTTCATGTCGGCCGTCAGGGCCGCCTTCTCCAGCTTGGGGGCGGGCTTGCCCACGATGGGGAGCAGGGGGCCGGCCGCCTGCGACACGGCCGCCAGGGCGGCCGCGTCGGCGTCGCCCGCCTTGGGCTTGCCCGCCTTGCGCGGGAACACGACCAGGGCGGCTTTGTACGCTTTGAGCCGGGCCACGTTGGCCTGCAGCGACTCCTGGGACCGGTTGATGCGGCGGTGGTCGACCGCGACGCCGAGCGTGGGGGCGAGCTTGGCAGGGATGCCGGCCTCCTTCAGCTCAGCCAGCGAGAAGCCGCGCCCCGCCCGCTTGCGCAGGTTGTACTTGACGGTCTGGCCCGTCACCACGGGGCGCAGGGCGCCCGCCGCGGGGCGAGGGAACACTTTCTTGGCCTTCTCGACGCGCGCGGCGTGGCGGCGCGTCTTGCGCGCGGGCTGGTTAAACCAGGTGCGCACGTAGAACTGCCACTTCTTCTTGAAGTGCTGGTTGGGGATGACGTTGTTGCCCTTGACCATGGTGGCTGGTGTGTGTGTGCGACGGGTGGGGGAGACCTACGGTGTCTGGTGGGGGGAAGGAGGGGTGCCAAGGGGTGAGACGAGTGCGGCGGCGGCCCGGCAGAGGGTGGGGAGTGGCTGCGGGGCTCTCCCCTGGGCACAGCCGCGACCGGTGCCCCCCATAGCCGACTCTGGCGGGTGTGCCGCTGCAGCGTGCGGCAGGCGGGCGCCGTGATGCGGGGGCTGGCGGAGCGGAGGGCTTTCCCCCACAACACCGACCGGCAATCGCGACGGCCGCGGTCTTGCCGTCCCTGCAATTCGCGGCTGCAGCCTCCGATCGGAGGCTGCAAGCACCACACGGGTGGAACTGCACGCGTGTGCAGCGACAGGTGAGGCGCGGGAGGGGGAGTAGAGGAGGGCAGGCGCCGACGCCACCGCCCCGACGCTCCAGCGGTCGGCGCGGCGACCGGGTGGGCAAACACAGCCCCTGCACTCCTGCTCCCTCCCCGTTCTAAGCCGGATCGAGGGCCCGCGAACCGCGCACTGGCGGGCTGGCGGCTTCCCGCGCGGCCGGGAGGGCGGGCGCGGGGCCGGAGGCGCAGCAGTCGCAGCAAAGGAGGCGGCGGCCCGATCGCGAGCGCCGAGCGGGCGCCTGCCGGCCAAGTCGTCGCCTCGCCCGGCCGCCGGTCCCCGATGGGGGCGCGGAGGCTGTGCCCGCGTGGCCACGGGGGCGGTGGGGAGGCAGGGTAGAGGGGGTTGGACGTACCTGAACACGGAAAAAATGTGTGAGAAATGAGAGAGCGAGCGAAGCGAGACCGACGTCGGGCCCTCTCTCCCCGCTGCCCCTCTCTCTCTTTTTCCTTGGGGTTTTGTCGTCGACCCTCGATGTTACCTGCACGCAAATAAAGAGAAAAAAAACGCACACCGTATATTTGTGGCTCCTCCCCCTCCTCTCTCACGCATCACTTTTCTCGACACGCGCGACCACTTCACGCGCCGGCCGCCCCACGTCGACCCTGCGCGCGGGCGACCGGCTGCGGCGCCGGCCACTGCTGGCACGCCGACTCGCCGCTCCCGTCACCGCGTCCACATCGGCCAGGGAGACGGTCGTCGGAGTCGGGTTGGGGGGCAGCGCCCGCCCGCGCGGCGGCGGCGCGTCGGCCAGCCAGTGGCCACCCCTCGACTCGCGGCGCGCCAGGGCGCACGCCACGACGGCCCGCCCCACGGTGACAATGTTGCGCAGCTCGGTGAGCTCCCAGGGAGGGGAGGATGCCGCGGCTGCGAGGACGGCGTCGACGTCGGTGGCGAGGGAGTGGAGGGTGGCGGCGCCTGCCGCCAACCCCGCGCGCGTGCGCACGATGCCCGCCGCATCCCCCAGCGCGACCGACGCTTCGTCACGCCGCGCGGAGATCCAGGCGCCCAGCTCGGGGGGGGCGGACCTGCGGTGGGAGGTGGGGGCGGCGGCCGCGGCGGCCGCAAGCGCAGCCGCGCCGACGCGCGCGGCGCGCTCGCCAGCCGCCATGGCACCGTCCGAGCGCGACGGGTCGGCGGCGGCACGCGCAAACACGAGCCCCTCCAGCAGTGAGTTTGAGGCCAGGCGGTTGGCGCCGTGGAGGCCGGTGTGGGCGGCTTCACCCACTGCGAAGAGGCCGGAGAGGGAGGTGGCGGCCGCGAGGCCCGTCGCGACGCCGCCACACAGGTAGTGTTGGGCGGGGGCCACGGGCACGGGGGTGGTGACGGGGTCGACACCCGCCGCCCTGCAGGCTGCGGTGACGGTGGGGAAGTGGGAGGCGAGCGTGGGGGCGCCCAGGCGGGTCAAGTCGAGGAGGACGTGGCGCGAGGCGTGGGCGCGCATTTCCGCGGCGATCGCGCGCGCCACCACGTCGCGCGGCGCCAGGTCGCCGCGCGCGTCGTAGCGCGGCATGAAGGCGTCCCGGCCGTCGGGGGTGAGCAGGACGCCGCCCTCCCCGCGGGCGGCCTCGGTGACGAGGGTGGCGCGGCCGGCCGGGGCGCCCGGCGCGCGCGCCGCGAGCGCGGTCGGGTGAAACTGCACAAACTCCAGGTTGGCGGCGACGGCACCCGCGCGCAGGGCCATGGCGAGGCCGTCCCCGGTGGCGACGGCGGGGTTGGTGGTGAGGGGGAAGGCGGCGCCGGCGCCGCCAGTGGCGAGGACGGTGGCGGCCGCGACAAAGCGCACGGGCGCGCCGCCGTGGGCCAGGGCCACCGTGTCCGCCCCCAGGCACGCCGTCACGCCGCCCACGTCGCCCAGCACGAGGTCGATGGCGGCATGGTGTTCGTGCAGCGTGATGGAGGGGTGGGCGGCGATGGCGGCGAGGAGGGCGCGCACGACCTCGGCGCCCGTCGCGTCGGCCGCGTGCGCGACGCGGCGCGCCGAGTGGCCCCCCTCCCGCGTCAGATGGAGGCCGCCGGTGGCGGGGTCGGCGTCGAAGCGGGCGCCCAGGGCAGCCAGCTCGCGCACGGCGGCGGCACCATCCGCGACAACGGCGGCGACGGCGGCCGGGTCGCACGCGCCGTCGCCCGCGGCGAGCGTGTCTGCCGCGTGTGCAGACGGCGAGTCGGAGGGCGCCAGCGCGGCCGAGATGCCGCCCTGCGCGTAGGCGGTGCACCCGTCCCCCCCCCCTCCCTTGGTGACGAGGGCGACGCGGGCGCCCGGGTGGGCGGCGACGGCGCGCAGGGCAAAGGTGAGGCCCGCAATCCCGGAGCCCAGGACGAGGAAGTCGGCACGCACGGCGGTGGGGGGAGGCGGCGGAGGCGCCACTGCCGCCTCGCCCGCACCAGGGTGCGCAGCCGGTGCGGCTCTGTCCATGTTCTGGTTGGCCCGGCGGGCGTGGGCAGGCGCGGGGTGGCGGGCGGGTGCGCGGTGGGTGTGGGCGCGCGTCGCGGCGGGCGCGGGGGCAAGCCGTGCGCGCAGCGACAGCGACGCCATCCTTTTTTCTTTGTTTTTGTGTGTGTGTGTCGGGTGCCAAGGAAAAGTTAGGTGTGTCAGTGCGTAAAGAAAACAGCTAGGGAAGGGTACAAGATCAACTCAAAGGGGGGGGGCAGGTGGGGACAGCGAGGCGCGAGTGGGTGCGCGAAACAGACGGAAAGGTAAAAACACGCTCAACAAGGGGATGCACGATGTGGTTTTGAGGGGCGTGTGCGTTGCGTTCAGTTGGGGCTGAACAGGCATGGGTACTTTTTGTTGTAGACCCAGGACGACTTGCCGGCGCGGGACTGGGGGAGGGAAGGTGGGCGTTTTTGGTCGGGAGGTCGAAAAACGCGGAGCGCCCATCGAGCCCTGCGGAGACGCCGTGCCGCCACTCGGCCACGCTGCACTCGCGCCGCCTGCATAGCGTGGCCGCTGTGACACTTTGCCACTGGTTCAGGCAGCCAGATGGCGCAGTCAAAGCAGCGCTTGAGTGAGCTCCACACCCCCGCCCGCCCAAGAGCGAGGGCCCCGCGGCGCCACGGCGCTGGCGCGGCGCGGGGGCGGGCCCAACAGCTCGGGATCCCGGGATGCGACCCCAAACTCAGGCAGTCTGGCCGTCTCCACCGCTGCAGCACGCGGTGTGCAGTGGGATGGGGCCAGGCCACAGTTGACAGGAGGAGCGCAGCTCGCTGTGGCGCGCCCCTTTTTGGCGCGCCCGCTCCACCGTCCCTCACGCCCGCCTCCCAAATCTCACACGCACCTGCATGGTGGAGCGAGCGGCGCAAGTCGGGTGAAGGAACGGGGTGCGTGTGAGCTACGCCTTGCGGGTGGCGTCGTCCCGTGAGATGTGGGCAGAGAGGAAGGAAACAAGAGTGGGCGGCCGGTAGAGAGCGCTGAAGGAAAACACTCTCTGTCGGCTTTGGCGCCGAAATTGCGGCTTGGAAAACAGCTTGGAACACATAGCTGCGCGCCCCTGAATTACCCTCACACACTATGGGCGACGCGCCAGCCCTGAAAGTCGTGGGTGCGAGTGGCGTGGTGGTGGTGGAAAACGGGCAGTGGCGGCAGCGGGATCACTGATTGGCAGGGTGGCGACCCCGCCGCCAACGCTTCACCACACCGCCAGCGATGGTCGCAGACAGTGCGTGATGCACCGCGAGAGAGCAAGCGTGTGGATCTCATTTTTATCTTCCCTTTTTGCCACTCAGTCCGCATCCCCGACGCCGCGGGCATCCTCTCCGTCGACCCGACCGCCACCGGCGACGACGTGTTCCGTGAGACGGGTCCTCAAGAGTGAGTGTGGGGATGTGTGTGTGTGTGTGTGTGAGTGATCGCGCGCGTGGGTGGAAGAACAGCTTTCTCACCCTCCCCCTCCTTTTTGCCCAGTCTGCCCGCCACCGCCATTACTCTGTCCCCCGACGGCACCCTGCTGGCCACCGTCACTCCGGACGGCGTCACCCTGCGCACCGTGGAAGCGCCGGATGCCGCTCCCCGCCACACGCTGGCCCTGCGCGGCGCGTCGACCGCCGCGTTTTCGGCGGGGGGGTCCCACATTGTCTGCTACGCCCGCCCTCCTCCCAAGTCTGCGACGCCACCCCCCCCGGACGCACCGCCACCGACCCCAGTCCCCAACCTGGGCGTGTGGCGGGTGAAGGATGGGGAGAGGCTGCTGTCGCTGTCGCACCGGGGATCGTTCCGCAGCGACGCGTGGCCCCTGACCGTGGGTGGCGCCTCCGACACAACAGCCGTGCACATGGTGAATGCCGCGGTGCAAGTGTTTGATTTGGGCAGTGCCACGCCGTCGGCGGTGGCTGCCAAGCTGCCTCTAAAGGGGGTGTGCGCCGCGGCTGCTTCACCTGACGGTGCCCTCCTCGCTGCTGCCGTGCCCGACGCGAAAGGTGTGCCCGGCTACGTGGGCGTGTGGAAAGTGGCCGACCTGCCAGCCGCCGGCACCGGGGCTGGGGGCGCCGCGGGCGCACCCCCCCCCCTCGCGCGGCGCACCGTCTTCCGCGCCTCGTCCGTCGGCCTCCTCTGGTCGCCCTCCTCCAACGCCGTGCTGGCCTGCGTCGCCACCGAGGGTGGAGCCGCCGCCGCCTCCTCCTACTATGGCGACGTCAAGCTGCACTATTTGTGTGCTGCGGAGAAACCACCTCCCTCCAGCGAGCGCGACTGCCTCGTCCCCCTGCCCAAAGACGGCCCCGTCCACGACGTCGCCTGGTCCCCCCGGGGCGACGCCTTTGTCGCCCTCGCCGGCTACATGCCCGCCCGCGCCACCGTGTTTGACGCGGGGTGCACGCCTGTGTACGATCTTGGCTCCGGCCCCTACGCCCTTGCGCGCTGGTCCCCGCACGCCCGCTTCCTCGCCCTGGCCGGCTTTGGCAACCTGGCGGGCGATGTCGCCATCTTTGACAGAAAAGCGGACGGCAAGTTGAAACCGTGTGGTGGCGCGCGTGTCGAAAACGGTGTGTCTGCAAAGTGGGCACCCGACGGGCGCACCCTGCTGGTTGCCACCGTGGCGCCCCGGCTCAGGGTGGACAATGGGCTGCGCCTGATCAAGTATGATGGCACGTTTCTGGCGTCGCGCCCCTACCCTGTCCTGCTGGACGCGCGGTGGAGGCCGACCCCCGCCGATGCGTTCCCCGACCGCCCGCCCTCTCCGCGCGGCGGGGAGGCGGGAGGGCCCGCCAAACCTGCTGCTGCGAAGCCAGCACGCCCAGTCGCCTTTGTGCCGCCCCACCTGCGCGGCCAGCCCGGCACCCAGCGCGTGGTGAGGATGTTGGGGCAGGAGGACGACTCTGGGCCCCGCAAAATCAGCGCCGCGGCTCCCGCCGGCCCCGTGCGCCGGCTGCCTCCCGGGGCGGTGCCTGTCAGCGACTCCAAGGCGGCGTCCAAGAATGCCAAGCGGCGGGCGGCGGCGGCGGCCAAGAAGAAGGCGGAGGCGGAGGGGGGTGGGGGCGCGTGAGAGAAGAGAGAGTGTGTGCGAGTGTGTTGCTTTGAAATCCAGACTGACGCAAATCGACGTGCTCCAGATTATGCATAGGTTCATCGACCAGGGCAGTTGATCTCGCTGGCGTTGTCGGACGGCGGGAGGGCAGGTGTCAGAGCCTTTGCTGCGCCCTAACCCGCAAAACCGGCCACACCTCTCGCTCGCTTTCCTCTCGTTCAAAACAAAAAATTGGCTCCTATGCGAGGCGCACTTACCGCCCTCGCCGCCCGTGCCGGCGCGGCCGCCGCAGCACGCAGGCAGTCTGCATCCGCGTGCGGCGCGGCCGCTGCCGCCCATGCGGCCACGCCCGCGCCCGACGCGCCGCCGCGCGCGGCGCCCACCGCGCCGGGGCTGGCCGTGCTCCCGGGTTCCCCGCCCGTCGCCATTGTGTTCCTGGGCGCCCCGGGTGTGGGCAAGGGCACGTACTCCACACGGGTGGCGGCCGCCCTGGGGGCGGACCACGTGTCCGCGGGCGACCTGGTGCGCGCGGAGATTAAGGCGGGCACGGCGCTGGGCAAGCAGGTGAGTGAGGCAGGGAGTGTGTGTGGGTTTGCGTGCGTGTGCTGTGTGCGTGCACGGAGGCGAGCCCTGGCGGCGAGCGCCAGGGAGCACCCACCACCAACGTATGGCGCTCTGTTGTTTTGGTGTGGCGGCTGGGCGCCCCAGCCGCGGCGGCCGGCCACCCTTGGCCGCGGCGCACGCTGAGCAGTCATGCCAAAGTATATGTGGATGCTTAGTTAGGTGGAAGGAATGGCGAGGCTGCCGCATGACGCCTCCAAGCGTCAGTGCTGAGGTGGTCAGTGCTGCCGTTGCGCGCGCTCTGTTGTTCTCGCTTCCCGCCCACAAACCACACCCCACCCACCCCTCAGGTCGCGGCCACCGTCTCCCGTGGCGACCTGCTTCCCGACGACGTCGTCATGGAGCTGGTGCGCGCCCGCCTGGCCTCCTCCGCCGCGGCAGGTGTGCCGACCGCGGTCGACGGTTTCCCCCGCACCGCCCACCAAGCCACCGCCCTCCTGGCCGACGCAGACGTGCGCCTGGCCCTTAACCTGACCCTGCCCGAGTCCGCCCTCATCGACAAGTGCCTGGGGCGCCGCGTGTGCGGCAAGTGCGGGCGCGGGTTCAACGTGGCCGACATCTTTGTCCCTGCGCGGTCCGGCGCCCCAGCCATCGCCATGCCCCCCATGCCTCCCCCCCGCGAGTGCGAATCCCACATGGAGGTGCGCGCTGACGACAACCCGGCCGTCGTGCGGCGCCGGCTGGACGTGCACGCGAGAGAAGCGGCGCCCGTGGAGGCCGCGTTCCGCGCGGCGGGCGTTTTGATCGACTTTCCCGTGGCGGGAGGGGTGGCAGAGACACTGCCCCGGTTGATGGAGGCGGTGGTGGGGGCGACGGGGGCCGAATCGAGAGGGGAGGCGGCGTAAAACACGTATTCTTTTGTTTCTTGTTCGTCATTGTTTTTTTTTCGTTGTGCGGCGCGAGAGCTCACCCGGCTCGCGCACCCACACCGTTTTCGCCAGCGCCTTCTTCTTTCGTCTGTGCACCTCCCCCCTCCCAGCATTCTTTGGGTCTTTGTTTTTTGGGTGGTTTCGTCTTTGCGGGGCAACAATAATAAAAAAACATAAACTCACATGCCACTTTACAAACCGACTTTCTCAACGCGCCAGCCCGTGCTCCGCTTCCACCGCCGCGATCGCGGCTTCCTCGTCTCGCGTCAGGGAGGGCAGGCGGCAGGCGGCCACCGCCCCGCCCAGCACACCCTCCACAAACCCGCCCACACCGTCGACCAGCCCCGCCTCGCTGTACCCACCCTCCAGCACAGCTGCGACGGGCACACCGACACCGGCGACTGACGCTCCCAGGGCGCGGTACGCGGCCCGAGTGAACTCCAGCTTGCCAAGGGGGTCGCCCGCGTGCGCGTCGCAGCCCAGGCTCACGAGCACGATGCCCGGCCGAAAGCGGGCGAGGGCGGGCCCGATCACGCGTGCCGCGACCGCCACCGCGGCCGCGTCCCCCGACCCCTGGGGCAGCGGCGCGTTGATGGTGGCGCGCGCGGCGCCTGTGTGGCTCACGCCGCCGCCGCCCGGCCACACCCCATGTTCGTGGCAGTCGATCACCAAAACGGACGGATCCGCATCGAAAATCGAGGCTGTGCCGTCGCCCACATGCACATCGATGTCGACGATTGCGACGCGGTCGATGGAGGCGGCGCGTGCGGCTTTGGCGGCCACAGCAACGCTGTTGATAAAACAAAAACCAGACGGCGCACAGGACGGGTCGTCCCCTGGGCCGCCAGCCCCACTGCCCGCGTGGTGGCCTGGGGGTCGGCATAATGAGAGCGCGAAGCGTGGTCCTGACGGTGCCAGGACGCGGTGAGTCAGGTCGACCGCTGCGGCCGCGGCGTCAACCGCCGCGTCTCTCGTGCCGCCACTCGCGTACGTAAACTCGGCCTCATCCTCCACGTCGGCCACTTTGGTGGGGGAGGCCAGAGACGCGGTGCCGTCCAGCCAGTCCAGGTGGGAGAGTTCGTGCACGGTGGCGAGGGTCGCGCGGGAGACGGTGGGCCAGGCGTTGAGGCGCGTCGGGGGGGGGACGCGGGCGCTGGCCACGCCCTGCAGCGCGGCCTGGACGCGCGCAGGGTTTTCAGGGGATCCCTGGCCTGGCCACGCGTGATCAGGCGCGGGAGCGACGGCTAAAAACCAGGCGGGAGGCGACATGCCAGCCCCAAACGCCGCACAGAGTGTGAAAGCGTGGCGCACGACCGCGCGGCGCGCGGCGGCGGCCAGCGTGCTGTGGAAACGTGTCTCTCTCTCTCTCTCTGCCGGATCGAACAAGAGCTCGTGGGGTCGCGCCTGCAAAAAATCGCGCCTGAAAAAAATAAGACAAGGAGGCAGTGGCCGGCCGTTTTTTGCACGGTGTTTGAAGCTGGAAAAAATGAGTCCGCCCCCAAAACAAAACATCACCCCCCTCCGTTGACCCCCGTGCCGCGCGCCACGTCCGCCAGCTTCGCCAGCAAGTCTGCCACATCCGCAGGCCCCGTCATGAAGTAGCGCGCCTGCGACCGCTTGCGCCCCACGGTGCAGGTGAAGAGCGCGCGCGGCGGCAGCGACGGCAGCAGCTGCGACCCGTGCCACCCACCCCCGGGAGGCGGCGTCGTCGCGGGTGGCGGCTGCGGCGCCCCGCCCGCCGCCAGGGCGCCCGCCAGGCCGGCGCCCTCCCGCCACGGCTCGCTGGCGGCGGGTGGAGGGGGGGGAGGGGCGCCTGTGGCGGCTGCAGTGGCGGCGGCAGCACCCGCCGACGGGACGTACGTTTGGCGCGACCGCGGCAGCGGCATCGGCGACCCCGGCGCGTCCGCACCCGTGGGCGGCAGCGAGGGGGACGCCGCCCCACCCTCGCCCACGGGCACCCCCTCGGGCAGCGTGCCGAGCGCAGGGGGCGGCGTGCGCGGGGGGCCGCGCGCCGTGGGCGACCGCGGCGGCGTCAGCTGGCCGCCGCCGCTGGCCGCGCCGCCGCGCGCGCCGCGCAGGGCGTGCACATCGCTGTAGGTGGACGCCGCGGGCGGGGGCGCTGGCGTGAGGCCACCGCCACCGCTGGAGCCACCTGGGCGGGGGGGGAACGCGGCCGCCGCGTCGTCGGCCTCCGACGGCAGCCGCCCCTCGAAAAAGCCAAACACGTTTTCGTCGCGCGCCAAAAAGTGGCCCGCCACCAGCACCCAGTCAAAGGGGGGCGTGCCCGGGGGGGCGGCATCCGCCATGGCGCCCACGATGCGCTGCATGCACATGCCCTTGGACACGCCGACGGGCCTGACCTCGACCGAGCGCGCGCCCTGCACGATGTCGACACGCGCGTTGGAGATGGGGCCCGTCCACAGGTGCTGCAGCAGGTCGCGCGCCTGCAGCCGCCCGAACTCGGCGTCCGCGGCTTTGTAGTTCCACACGACGGAGGTGGCGCGCGCGTCCACGTAGGAGCGGGGGGTGCGCTCGCAGAAGTAGTCGAAGACGGTGGCGACCGCGTCCATCCACTCCTTCTTGGGCAGGTCCACCAACGCCGCCCAGTCGCCGTGGGGGGGCTTGAGGAAGACTCCGTTTTCGGCGGCCAGCCACACGCCCTCCACATCCTCAAACATGGCGTCCAGCTTGCCCGAGTCTGAACCGGAGAAGACGACGACCACGGTGGAGGGGTCTGCCGCCAGCGCGGACAGGGCTGCCTTGGTGGCGGCGGGCACCCGGTCGGCGGCGTGGGGGGCGTCGAAGGCGCGCTTGGGGGCGCGGTGGTGGGCGTCGTCGGTGGGGGAGGCGGTGAGGGTGGCGTTGACGCCGAGGACGACGAGGCGGCGCGCCGCGCTCGCAAACGCGGCGCGCGCGGCCCGGGGGTCGAGCTGGGGGGGGATGTGCTTGGTGCGCAGCTCGGCCTCGACGTGGGTGTCGTTGAGCTCGGAGATGAAGGTGTCGGCCCATGTCTGGAGTTGTGGTGGTGCGGGGGGGGGGGTGGAGTTGGTGGGGTGGGGCGGAAAATGTCTGGGCGCAGCAAACGTCACAACACGCTTCCCTCCTCCCCACCCTCTCTCACCTGTGCCGTGTGCGTCACAATGTGGTGATAGTTCTGCCGGTGCCGCTCCCGCCTCTCCTCATCCGACAGCGTCAACGCGTCCCCGATGGCGGCCGCCACGTCGGACACGTTCCACGGATTCACCAGGATTGCGCCCGCGCCCAGCGACTGGCCGGCGCCTGCAAACTCGCTCAACACCAGCACGCCTGCATTGTCGGACTGGCACGCCACAAACTCGTAGGACACCAGGTTCATGCCGTCGCGCAGGGAGGTGACGAGGCAGACGTCGGTGATGGCGTACAGGGCAGCGAGTTCGGCAAACGACAACTGGCGGTCGAGGTGGTGAATCGGGACGTGGGTCAGCGTGCCATACCGCCCATTAATGCGGCCCACAATCTCGTGCACCAGGGAGCGCAGGCGCCTGTATTCAGGGACGTCGGTGCGGGAGGGGACCGCGATTTGGACGAGGAGCACTTTGTCGCGCCATTCCGCGTGCTCATCCAGAAACTTTTCAAAGGCGAGCAGCTTCTGGGGAATGCCCTTGATCATGTCCAGGCGGTCGACGCCCAGCATGACCTGTGGGGTGTGTGTTGTGGGTGGTGTGGGTGGGTGGGTGTGCAGCTTCGCATCTGTTGTGCCCCCCCCTACACCCCCCCTCTCTTTGATCTACTTACCTTGCGCCCCGCATACCGGTTCAACAGCTGCGCGATGTTGGCCCTCACATCCGTTCTCTCCAGCGCGGTGGAGAAGCGTTCCGGGTCGATGCCGATGGGGAACGCAGCCACGCGCGTCAGTGACCCGCTGTCTTCGACTCCTTCCGGCGTCCCCTCCAGCCCCAGGATGCGGGTGCACGCAGACACAAAGTGGCGGGCGTAGTCGTATGTGTGGAAGCCGCACAAGTCGGCGCGCAGGACGGCGCGCAGGACTTCTTCACGCACGGGGAGGGTGCGATAAATCTCGCTGGATGGAAACGGTGTGTGCAGAAACCAGCCCACCTTCATGGAGGGGCACCGATGCTTCAGCAGAGCGGGCAGCAGCATCAGGTGGTAGTCCTGCACCCACACCGCGTCCCCCGGGCGGTGCACGGCGGCGACAGCGTCGGCAAAGGCGGCGGCGGCGGCCTGGTGCGCGGCCCACTGGGTTTGCAGGGTGCGCGTTTCAGACAGCGTCGACTCCAGCTGCAGCGGCACATAGTGGAACAGTTGCCACAGCACCGAGTTGCAGAACCCGTTGTAGTGCAGGTCCACGGTGGCGGCGTCCAGGTGGACGGGGACGTAGCGCTGCGCGCCGAGCGCGGACGTGAGCGCGTCGCGGTCGGGGCCGGCCGCCACGTACACGCCCGGCCACCCCACCCACACGGTGTCAAAGTTTTGGACCGACATCAGGGCGGAGACGAGGCCACCCGCGCTGACCTGCAGGTTCCAGTCGCCGCTTCCGCCCGGGTCGCGGGACGCGGAGACGGGGAGGCGGTTGGCAACGACGATGAGGCGGGACGACGGGCCGTCGGGCGCGAGCGACGACACTGCGCGCGCGGCGGCGGCGGCGGCCGCGTCGGCGGCGGCGGCGACGCCGTCGCCGTAGAGGGTGGTGCCCGACTGCGACTTGCGCAGGCGTTGGAGGAGGAGGCGGTCTGGAGGTGAAGGGTGTGTGTGAGTTAAAAAACGTTTGGCCAGCGGAGGCTTCCTCCTTTGGGTGACCATTGCGCGTCCTCCGTGCGCCTCAACCCCCAGCAGGCTGCTGCATATCACTCGTGTTGCAGAGCACACGCTTGGCCCAGTGTCGCGTGGCACGCGTGGCGTCGCGGGCCCCCTGTTTTTTTGGTGCCCCCATTTCTCCCTCCCTCGCACCGACGCGCGACGCGGGCACCCCGCTCGCCAGCGAGGACGTGCGCGACGGCCCTCCCTGGGGCGAGCCGACGCCGTCTTTGGGGGTGTCGTCCATTTGAGGGGGAGAGGGGGCACGCGTGTGTCAAGGGAAGGGGGAGGAGCAGCCGGCTTTGCCGGGGCGCCGTCGAGCGGCGGCGCGCGGCTCGGCCTGTGAAAGGGCCGCCCTGTTTGACACGCTCGAGACTCGCGCGGCACAGAGAGAAGCTCTGCGAGTGCGCTTTCCCCACTCTGCACACACGGAGCGGGATGGACCAAGCCGCCCGGCGCATAAGGAGTGACGAGAAATTGGTTTCGCCTGCACTCTGTTTTTCGGCGCCTCCACCAGGTGGTCGCCACCAGAGGACCTCCGCTCCGCTGGGCGCGTCGGAGGGTCAAACACGCTAAACACGCGCCCCCACTCTGCTATGGCCACCCACCACGCCCAGCGCGCCCCCTGGCGCCGCGCGCTGCGCACCGTCGCCGCGTCGGCGGTCGTGGGCGCGGCCGCCACGCTGGCCTTTGTGCCCGAGGACGAGGAGAGGCGAGAGTGGAGGTCGGCGCGAGGGAGCGCTGTCGGCGCGGTGCAGCGGGCGGCGGTGAGTTGGTTGGTGTTTTGTTGCGGGCACGATGCGAGAGGGGGCCGGGCCAACAGAGAGCGAGAGGCTGACACACCCATACCACACAGGACGCCGTCGACTCCTTCACCGACCGCGCCGCCCGCGCCTCCCGCGCCGTCTCCGCCCTGGCGTCCTCCATCATGCGGGACGGCGTGCCCGCGCGCACCGCTGTCGGCGCGGCCGCAGCGTGGGCGTCGTCCCCCGCCACGCGCGCTGCCCTGGCGGACGCGGGGGGCGCCCGCCTGGGAGGCTGGCTGCTGGCCGCCGCTGCGACTGATGATGACGATGGCCGGGGCAGTGCAGCTGAACGTGCTTTAAGAGCTTTGCTAGCTGATGCCGCGTCCGCGCCCGCGGTGCTGGGCGCCCCCGGCGCCCGCCCAGCGCTGCTGGCCCTGGTGGCCCAGTCTTCCGCCCCCGACAAACTGGCTGCCGCGGCTGCAGCCGGCGCTGCGTCCGCGGCGGTCGACGCGGCCGCGCACGCGGCGTCCGGGCGCGTGCCCCCGCGCCACGCAGCCGCCCGCCTGGACGATGTGCGCGCCGTGGCGGCCGCATCCACAGAACCAGGAGCCAGCGAGACGGTGCGAACGCTGTCGGCCTCGTTTCTGGGGGGGTGGGCGGACGCAGGCCCTGTGGCAGCTGGCAAAGTCGCAGCCGCGGGTGGAGGCGCCGCCCTTGCCGCCTCCGCGGCTGCAGCCGCGGCCGACCCCTCCGCTTCCCGCCTACGCGCTGCCACAGTAGCCGCCATGCGGTCCCTGGCGGTCTCTTGCCCGCTCCCCGGGAGGCTTGGGGCGGGCGCGTGGATCGACCCGCTCGTGTTGTTGGCGGCGGACGCTGCGGCCACCGGCGATGATAGAGCGACAGCCGACTCACTGGACGCTTTAGCCGCCGCCCTCGCCGCTGGAGCCCCTCTGGCGGATGCGGACACCGCGCCCGCTGTCGCGCCTTTGCTCATGCGTCTTGTGAAGGCACCAGCAGCCCCAGCGGTGCGCCGCGCCGCGTGCCGCGCCCTGGCCGCCGCTGCCGCCGCCCCCGACGCGCGACCCTTGCTGGGCGAAGACCTGCTGGATGACGCGGCGGACGCGCTGGTGGCGAGGCTGGTGGAGGGCGCGCCCCGGCCGCCCGCGCGCGGCGGTGGCCCGCCCGTGCTGCTTCCGCCGACCGCCCCCTCGGCAGAAGAACAGGCTGCCGCAGCGCGCGCTCTGGCCGCCCTGTGCACCGGACCCCGCGGCCGGGCACGGGCGGCGGGCTGGCTGGGGGAGCTGCTTGTGGCGGCGACCGCAGGGGCGCGGGCGGCCGGGACGGTCAAGGCTGCCTCCGACCGTGACACCACCCCCCACCCCCCCGGCTGGTGGGCCCGCACCCGCGCTGCAGCTGGCACCAACGCGCATGCTGCTGCTGACGCGGCGGCGTCCTGGCTGGCGTCGTGGAGGGCGTCCGACACGCAGGCGGCCGCGGCCGCGGCGGTGGACATGCTTGCCGCCGCGGCAGCCGACAGCGACGACGCGGACGGTGGCGGCGACGGCGCGGTGGCGGCGGCCGCTGCGGCGGCCGTGGTGACTGGGTCCGCAGACGATGCGGATGGGGAGGACGGCCTGGCGCCGACGCGCACGCTGGCGCGGCAGCCGCCCGCAGCAGCCCCCGCCGCCGACGACGACGCGTGGCGTCAGGCCGTCGCTGTCGCCCCCCACGCCGCCCGGTCCGCCGCCATCGCGCTGCGCGAACTTTTTGGGCGGGCAGCCACCTACCAAGAGCCCCCGGCCGATGCGGAGACGGTGCTGGCCCCCGCTGCGGCGGCAGCCTACCCTGCTGCCGCCGCGGCGGTCGACGCGGCGGTCGCAGACCGCGCACTCGCCGCCTGCCTGCATGCCCTGGCCGAACTCGTCACCCCGGACGCCACCAAACAAGCGTGGCTGGCCCAGGCGGGAGTGGTGCCGCTGCTGGAGAGGCTGGTGTTTGACCGCGACCGCACGGGCGGTGATGGCGACGGCGGCCCGCCACACCCCCTCCGCACCTCATCCCCCTCCGACTCTGACGATGTCGCTGCCTCCCTCCCACCCCTGCCCCCCGACCCCGATGACGGCGTGTCCCGCGAACCCCCCAGCCTGGCGGTGCGGCGCGCCGCCGCCCGGCTGGCGGCGATGGCGGCGGCGTCGCGCGCGGGCGCGCGCGCGCTCGCGCGCCCGCGCCCCGCCGCCTGGCTTGCCGCCGCTGCGACTGGGGACGACCTGCCGTTAGCGTCCTATGCGGTGTTAACCCAGCTGGCTGCGGGGAGGCAGGGCGCCCCCCCGGCCCCGGGAGCTGCCATGTTGACGGACGGTGTGCACGTGTTTTGCCCGCATGCCCCCCACCACACTCTCCTGGCGGCCGGCCCTCCCCCGCCCCCCACCTCCACCGACGACGCCCCCCTGATCGACGTAGTCTTTGTGCACGGCCTGCGCGGCGGCGCGTTCGCCACGTGGAGGACGGCATCGCGCGGCGCGGCGCGTGGGCGGGCCGCCCCGCTCGGCCTGACCCCGTCCGACGTGTGGCCGGCCGCCTGGCTGGCGGCGGACGTGCCCCGCGCCCGCCTCCTATCTGTCGACTATGCCGCCCCCGTGTCTGGGTGGGAGGGGGAGGCGTTGCCGTTGGTGGGAGTCGTGTCCCGTCTGGCACGCCGTCTCGCAGCCGCCCGCGTTGGGGACAGGCCGACTGTGTATGTATGCCACTCCCTGGGCGGCGTCATCGTCAAAGAGATGCTGGCTGCAGGCCAGGCGCCGGGCGCGCCACCTCCACTGGCGGCTCTGGCAGGCTCGGCCGCCGGCGTCGTCTGCTACGCGTGCCCGCACCGTGGTTCCTGGCTGGCCCGTGTCGGCTGGAACCTGCGCTTTGTTGGCGCCTCCCCCACCACCACGGTGGGGCTGCTGCGTGGCGGTGCCGCCCTGGACGGTGGCGACGCCGCCCTGCGGGCTGCCTGCGAGAGCGGGCGCGTGCGCGTGCTGAGCTATGGAGAAACGGAGAAACTGTCGGTCGCTCGTGTCCTGCCCCCCCTGCTCGTCGTGCCTCCCGAGTCAGCCGCCCCCGGCTACGGCGAGTTTGTGGCGCTGGAGGGGGCGGACCACATCCGGGTGTGCAAACCCGCGGAAAAGGGGGAGGTGGCGTACCAGAAGACGGCGGCACTGGTCATGGAGGTGGTGGCCGAGGCCACGCGCGCGGCAGGGGTGGAGTAGGCTGGGCCCATGGCGAGGAAAAGGTGGCTGGTTTGTTGTTTGTTTGTTTGTTTTGGAAAACATTGCACTTGTCATAGCAAGCATGTCGGCGCGGCTTTGCTCCGCGCGCGTGTGGCTTGGAAAAGAAAGAGATTGGGTCGGCACAGCGAGAAAAAAAGACACTTTTCGGCGCATTCGACGTCTGGCGCTTTTCCTTTCGGCCCGATGCCGCCCAAACCATTCATGGCTGCCCCTCTGGGCGAAAGTGATGGCACGTCCTCCTCATCATCGTCCGATGCTGAAGCCGCTGCGCCCCCCAAGCCCGCCGCACGCGCCGTCGACCCAGAATCCCTCAACCTCACCCGCCCCGACATCCTGTCCGTCAAGGAACCGTCTCCCGACCCTGGCGCCTGGGAGTGGGGGGGGGGAGGGAATGCTGCGTCACGCGAAGCTGAAGCTGAAACGGTGAAGCCGGCCGGGCGCGAAGAGACGCGGGCGGCAGTGGCGAGTGTTGTCACTGCTGCAGCGCGCGCGGTGGCGGCTGCCAAGAAGCCGGTTGGAAAAGATCGCCCTGAGACATTCAAAGACAAAGAGAAGCGCAAGCGGGACAAGGGGCAGCAGGGCAGGAACTACATTGAGGAAAGCAAGCGGCAGGCGCGGGAGGCGGGGGTGTGGGTTTGATTGAAAAAAATGAAATACACACACACTGTCGCACCCACTCAACTGGTCACCTCCACCTCAAAGCTGGCCACCGACCCCCGCAGTGCGGCCAGCGTGGCGTCGGCTGGGTCACAATCGCCCCCCTTCACACACGGCGCCAGTCCAGTCACTGTGTACAACACACCCCCCTCCACCGCCACGCCCGTGGCCACCACCTTGTGGGCGCGCGTGGTGGTCAGCTCGTACTCGTACGCGTAGAGCGGGTCGGGCGTGCCGGGGCGAGGGGAGGATGTGGATGTGATCAACCGTGCATTGATGTAGCCATCTTTTTTCGCTTCCGCCGCCAGTAGTCTGTCCCCGACAGCCCCCACATCCCCAAAGTCGGCCAACCGCTGCAGCCGGACGGGCGACACGGTGACGCCCAGGGACGCGCGGCCGCCGGTTGGGGGCACCCAGAACGCGTCGGCGCCCGGTTTGTCGGTTAGCAGCCAGCCGGGGGGTGGAGCCACCGCCCAGTGCTTGGGCGAGGTATAGCGGCCGGTGGCGGCCTCTGCCGCGTGTGTGGGGCGTGGCGGAGTGGTGGCCAGGGGGGTGGCCAGCAGCAAGGCGAGCGCGTGGCGACGCGTTGGGGCGGGCGGGGCGGTGACCGCAGAAGCTGTGCGCGTTACAACTGTGGGCGGCAGCTGCATTGTGGCACAGTGCGTTGCGGCTCAAAGCGCGCGTGGCCAGGCCGCGGGACCCGGTCAAATGAACGAGCGGGTGTCTTTGTGAGGTTCACCCTGTTTTTTCGACACTCTGCCCGCGCGTCTTCTGCGCGCCCACCACCAGAGCACGCCCAGCGTTCGACTGTCAGACGCACACGCTGCACACACCGACGCAATGGGCGCCCTGCTCAGCAGGATATGGAGCCTGTTTTCGGGGCGCGAGTACAAAATCGTAATGGTGTGTGTTTTTTTTTTTGCACGAGGCAGCGCTGGCGTGTGCAACACGTGCACTGCAGTCGTGTGTGGCGTGGTGACACGTTGCAGTCGCGGGACATGCGCGCGAGCGTGGGGGCACGCGCTGCTGCACGCCGACAGACAGCCAATGGCGCGAAGTGTGTCTCGCCGTGGGTGTTTTTGCCCGGCGTCAGGCCTTGAGCGCGCGTGCCATGATGTGATTTGATGTCCCAAGTGGCCTACAGAAGCAACGGGGCGGGCGAGAGTGCATGTGAGGCGTGAAAAAATGCACCCGCTCACACACCCGCCACTCACCCCCTCCCTCCCTCCTTGCCCACAACAGGTTGGCCTCGACAACGCGGGCAAGACCACCATCCTGTACCGTCTCCACCTCAACACCACGGTGGCCACATCCCCCACCTTGGGCTGCAACGTGGAGCGGGTGACCGCGCCCAGCGGCACCGCGTTTGAAGTGTGGGACCTTGGCGGCCAGGCCAACCTGCGCCCCTCGTGGGCCGCCTACTACAAAGCCACGGACGCGGTCATCATGGTGGTCGACTCCACCGACCGCGCGCGGGCGGGCGTGGCCAAGGGCGAGTTGTTCGGGCTGCTGGCCGACGCACACACGCGCAGCGCGCCGCTGCTCGTCGTGGCAAACAAGCAGGACGCGCCCGGGGCGATGGGCGTGCCCGAACTCACCGCCGCCCTTTCATTACACTCTGTGCAGAGGCACGACTGGCATGTCCAGCCCGCGTGCGCGTTGACGGGGGAGGGACTGGTGGAGGGGCTCGAGTGGGTGGCGACCCGTGTCAAGGCGGGCGCCAGAATGGTGCCGCCCCCGGCGCCAGCCGCTGTTCCTGTGGCGGCGGCGCCGCCTTTGGCTGCACCGGATGCGGCTGCACCGGCCGCGCCAGCGTGAGAGAGAGAGGGAGAGAAATCATCACTTGCAAAAACACAATCACTAGTCCCGCCCCACCGTCTTTTGTTCCACCGCCGTTTTGACACGTATTATCTCGAGTTACAGCCCCCAAATTGAAAAAAGCACTGGACTGCGGGCGCCTCTGCCTCTCCATTCACTTTTCTCAGTCCAAATAAAACAGCGTCACGATGCGCCTCGCCGCTTTCGCCTCGTCACACGTCTCCAGCAGCAGCCGGGAATCATGGAACGCGAAGCAGATGACTTGCTGCACCCGGTGCACAATGTCGGCGTTGCAGGCGCGCGACGCGTCGGCCAGGGTGAGGGAGTCGTTGTGAGGCATTTCCACCACATTCGCCACTTTGGACAACAGGTCCTGCGATTCAGGCGGCTGCCGCCCCAGCGACTGGGGCAGCACCACGGTCAGCAGGTGGGGCTTCTCTGCCCGCAACGCGCCCCGCACGACGGCCGCGTTGGTGCCGGTGGCGCCAGAGGTGAAGACGTGGTTGCCGGTTAAAACACATGCGTATGCGAGCACCTCGATCAAGTTTTGGTGGAGGAAGCCCATGTTGCGGGTGCCGAAGAAGCCGATGTTGCGGGGGCCGGACTGCTGGATGGCGATGAGTTCCTGTGGTGTGGTGTGTGGGGGGGGGGGTTGAGTGGAGGCTTGTTATGTTCGGGCCGCGACACCTCCCTTCCACACACACGCACACACACTTCTCTCTCTCTCTCTCTCTTATCTCTTTTCTCCCCAAAACACGTACCGACAAATAGTCCACCGACGACTCGCCCACCGCGCGTTCCAACACTTGCGCCCCGGGCCCCGCGTCGCGCAGCCTGTCGGGCGCGATGGGCGGCGCATCATCCTCGCTGTAGGCGCCACCCGTGGTGGCGGTGACGGTCGAGGGACAGGGCGGGCGGTCGGAGGAGGGCGCGGGAGCCGCGCGGGTCGGCGGCGCCGATGCGGCGCGCCGGGGCGGCGCGAGCGGGCGGGCGGTGCCTCGCACGCGGGGGGCGCGCATCGTGTGGTGTGTGTGTGGCACACAGGCACGCACGCACACGCTGGAAGTGGGGGAGCGCCGGGCGTGAGAGAGGCGCACAGAGCTGCGCGGTGCAATCGAGAGAGTGTTGTTCGGTTGACCTTTGTTTTTCCGCTCCCCGCCCCTCAACCACCCATTTGCCTCTTTTCCGCGCATGCTGTCCCTGTGCTTGGCCTGCGGCCACGCCAAATCTGACGTGCACAATCATGGAGCCTTTCACACCCACCACAAGAGATAGAGAGAGGGAGGTGGAAAAAGGGTTAAAAAGTAAAAACAGGCCTCACCCCCTCGTCTCTGCACCAGGCACCCGGGCACACACAGCACTCCCTTTCTCTCACATCGTCAGCTGCATGATCGCAGAAACGATGTCGCCATCCGCCTCTTTCAGCGCTTTCACGGCTTTCGCGCGCGACACACTCGCCTGCGTCATCACCAGCTCCACGTCCTTGGACTCGACGCCCGACTCGTCCACGTCACCGCCGTCGTCATCGTCGGCAGCGGCGGGCGCGGCAGCGGAGGACGGGACCGCGCCCACCTCCTCGATGGAGCCCGCGCCGCCCGCGCCGCCCGCCGCGGCAAACTGGGCGGCCGCCTGCTGCGCCATGGACGCCGTCATGTCCTCCACCTTGGCCTCCCCAAAGATGACGTACGTGTCACTCGTGGGCGACTTGAAGACGTCGGGGCGGGAGACGACAAACAGAATGTTTTTGTTTTTGCGGATCGTGACGCGGGAGACGCCAGGGACGGGTTTCATGCCCAGCTTGGCCACCGCTTTGCGCGACTTTTTCTCGGCTTTGGACTGCTTGGAGCGGCCGGGGTCTGGGGGTGGGTGGAAGGTGGGTGGGTGGGGTCAGGCAACGAGGAAGGACTGCAGCCGCCTAGCCGGCGTTTTCTGTGTTCGCCTGGTCGCAGGGCGCAGCCGGGGACACGGTCTCAGTCCCACCCTCACATGCACGCAGACCACTCTGCGAGCCGTGATCGGGGCGAGATTGGCACGCACGCAGCGTGGTGGTGGCGCCACGGCCGCCCACAACACCCCCACTGCGCCGTTGCGCTGCCCATTCTCTCCTCCACACGCACCTTCGTCGCCACCCTCGTCGGACGACACGTCGGACACGTCGTCCACAACTTCGGCAGCGTCCTGTGGGTGGGTGAGATGGGGGGTGGGGGTGAGCAATGACGACGCAGGCGCCAAAGAGAACGGCCGCCGACAGGCTGGCCAGAAGCGCGGGCGAGTGGGAGGCGAAAATGGCGTGTTGCGGCCCTATGCTGTGTCTCCACCCGTACCTCAGCCACGGCAGCTTCTTCGCGCGTCATGACGGGTGGCGGTGTAGGGGAGAGGGGCGTGGGGTTGGGGCAGAGGGGAAGGGTGAAAGGCTCGACTGGAGTGGTGGATGCAGAGGAAAAAAACACTCACTCCTCTCAACGAGAGACGGTTCCATTCCCGCGTTCCCACGCGGCGTGGCCGTGGTCTGCACGCCAGCGCTCATGCGGCCACCTGGTGGGCCTCCACCCCACGGTGGACACCCCCCCAACTGGTGGCCCCCGGGCGCCCCGCCTCCATGGTCCGGCGCAGCGCCACCGCCCCACTGGACAGGAGGCCCACCCCCCCCGTTTGCGGCGGGGCCGGTGTACGGCGGCACCGCAGGCGGCGGGTATGGGGGAGGCGGGGGTGGACAGCCCCCGCCCCCCCGGTATGTGGGCGGCGTGGCTGGGACGCCGTGGGCTGCGGCCACCGCGCCGGACGGACGCGTTTACTACGTCAACCGGGCCACCGGGGCGACGGCGTGGCAGCTTCCGCCCGACGTGGCGGCGGTGGCGGCTGCGGGGGGCGGGCTGAAGCCGCCCCCGGTGCCGGCGGCTGCGCCGGCGGCGCAGCGCGAGCGGCCCCCACCCCCCAAACCCAAGAAAGACGCCGCTCCCCAAACGCTCACAGCGGACCAGGTGGCCATGGTGTCTCGCGTGGCTGCCGTGGGGGGCGTGGACCGGCTGCGCCCCGACTTGCGTGCCCTGGTGGCGAAAGCAGGAGGTGGGGGGGGAGGGGGCGCGGCTGCCGCCCCCGCACCCTCCGCCCCTGCCGACGATTTCGATGAAGAAGACCTGGTGTTTGACCCTGCTGAAGTGGTGGCGGCAGCGGTGGCCAGCAAGGCGGCACAGAGCACGGAGCCTGGTGGTGCAGCACCCAAACCGGCCGACGCCGCCGCGCCACCCTCCCCCTCCTCCTCCACCGACCCGCTGACCGCCTTTCTGGCCATGCTGCGCGAGTCCAACATCTCTCCCTACGCTCCCTGGTCCAAAGTGGAGTGCACACTGGTGGCGGACCCGCGGTGGCGCGGTCTACGTGGTGACCGCGCGCGGCGCAACGCGTTTGACGCATTCTGCGCGGACGCCGCGGTGGTTGACACAAGTGAAAAGGTTGACAAAAACACCAAACATCAGCAACCTGTGCATTCTGCGTCCCTCAAACGCGGCCGCGCGGCGCACGTTGCTGAGAAGTTGGCCGCCGAGGCGGCAGCGCGCGGCGCGGACGTGGCGCGAGCCGCCGCGGCGCGTGCAGCAGCGGCCGCACGAGCTGCTGACGAGGCCGCCTTCTTGACGCTGCTGGGGGAGTGTGTGAAAGAGGCGGACGCGTCGTTCGACGTGTGGGAGGGTGTGCTGGTGGCCGACCCGCTGCGCCGTGGGAGCACACTCCCACCGTCCACACGGGCTGCCCTGTTTGACAGGCACGTGGCATCCCTCACATCTGACTGCGTGCTCGAGTACGCGGCCGCCATGACCGATGCGTTGAGGCTTGTGGCTCGTGGCCGGGAGGAGGGGGACGAGCCACCGCGCCCGCTGGTCGATTTCGACGCTGCCGACGCTCTAGTCCCACCCACCCTCCCCCGCCGCCGCCCCCCCACGCCCGACCGGGAGGCGGCGTGGCGACGGCTGGCGCAGGCAGCGTTGGCTGGAGGGCTGGAGCGGGGTGGAGGCGGGGACGCCGCGTATGAGAGGCTGTATTTGGATGTCGACCGAAAACGGGTGAAACGGTAGACATTTTTTTTGTTCGAGTTTTTTGGGTGGCAAATTGCAGAAGGTATGAAAAAAAGGCGCAGCAGTCCCAGCCACGGGACCACACACACGATGGACGCAGAAACACACGGAAAATAAAAGGAAAAAAAAACTGGGGTGGGAAGGAGAAAAAAACAGGCACGTCGAACGCGTCGCTGAGCGCCAAACGCCATGCCGCCGCCGACAGGTCCGCGTGCGACGCCGGGGCCGTAGCCACACAGTGGAAGCCACACACGCGTTGAGCGGATGCCTTTTTCTCCTCACTTCTTGGCGGTGGCAGCACCCTTCTTCTTGCCGCGCAGCTTCTTGGCGCGGTTCTTCCGCTCCTTGATCTGTTTGCGCGACTTGTTGGCGGGGGCTTCGTCCAGCCCGTTGCGGATGAGGCGGTACTTGGGCTCAAACTTTTTGGCGGCGTCGACAGAGTCGTAGACCAGGCCGAAGCCGGTCGACTTGCCGCCACCAAACTGGGTGCGGAACCCAAACACAAACACGGACGCGTCGTCCTTGGCATCGTACATCTTGGCCAGCTTTTCACGCAGTTCAGCCTTGGGCACGGTTGCGCGGCCGGGGTGGAGGACGTCGACCACGAATTGGCGCCGCGCAAGCAGGCGGTTGGTCATGAACTTGCGCGTGCGCACAGTGCACGCTTTGTCGCCCATGGTGTTATGACTTGTATGTGGGAAAAGGGGCGAGTGGCTGTGTGGGGAGGGAGGGAGGGAGGGAGGGGAGAGGTGAGCGGTCGATTGGGAGAGGCGAAGAGCCGGCGTGCGGCGGGCTGTGTGTCTGGCGACGCACGCTCCCCTCCCAGGCCTGCGATCGCGGCCACCACAGAAGGTGGAGACGCATGCGTCACGCTCTGGAGCGCGCATCACGAGGGAGCCGGCACAGGAGCGAAGCGGGAGGGCGCGGCGTGCGTTTGTTTTGGGCGTCGGCCGGCGGCCGTCGAGCACGGGGGTGGGGGGCCGCTTCCACACGCCTTGTCACGCGCACGCGAAGCCGCCACCACACACGCTGCGTGCAACTGGGGACAAGCTGCAGCGATGCGGGGCAGGGCGAGCGGGCGAGAGGGGTGGCGGCGGGGAAACAGCGGCGCGGCGGCCCCAGCTCGCCGCGATCGAGGTGCGGAGCGCGCCCCGGGAGCGCTGGGCACGCGCCTCGCTCCAGCTCCTCTTTCCCGCCGGCAGACCACAGGTCACCACAGCAGCAGTGCGTGGGTGTGGGTAGCAGGCGTCGATCCGTACCTGGTGCAAGCGGGGAGACACGCGCGAAAACGGGCGAAAGGAGTGGGAGTGCAACGCGGGCGAGCGACGTCCCACTCTCGCGAGACAATTCACCGCTTCTCTCCGCCCTGCGCGCCGCGTCCGAGACCTCATGGCCGACGACGCACCACCCCCCGTCTCCGCCGTCCTCATGGCGGCCGCCAAGCACGTCGCCGTCGAGTGCGCGGCCGCGTCGGCCGCCTTCATCGCGTGCAAAAAGGGCGACAAAAACCCCGCAACGTGCCTGGCTGCCGGCGACGCGGTCACCGCGTGCGTGGCGAGCCTGCTCAAACGGGCCACGGATGCTGCCCCCGACGAGTTGACCAAGTATGTGGACTGCCTGGAGTACAATAGGTGAGTGGAGGAGAGGGAGAGGAGGGAGGGAGATGAGCGCGGACTTGGGGCACAGGAGAACCGTTGTGCACGCCTGATCTGGTGCCGCGTTGTGCGTGGCAAGGCAATCACGTTTCCTTGCATTCAAAGGGGGACGCTGCGAAACGCCGGGGCAGGCAGAAAGAAGAGAAGAAGCTTGGGAACACACCCCCACCCTTGCTCACCCCCTCTCCCCTCCCCTCCACAGCAACAAGTTTGAAAAGTGCCGCAAAGAGCAGGCCGCGTTTGAGGCCGCGTTCCCGGCGGGAGGGCGCAGTGCATCGTGAGGAGGGGGCGGTGTGGCGTGTGTTTTATTGTTTCCTGTTTCGCCGCCTCTGCGTGTGATCCAGCCCCTTAACCCAGCTTTCTTTTCTTTTTCGCACACACGCATGCTATGCGTGAACTGTCAGCGACGCGCTGTTTGCTTTCTCACACACACCGTCATAAAAAAAAGCGCGCGCAGGCAGGGGGAGCGGCCGAGTGTTTACACGCCCGCCCACACACACCCGCCTCCACACACGCCCCTCTCTTTGTCTTTTATAAATCGCAAAAAAGGCAGCCCAGCGTTGGTGTGCGCGATCTCCTTCCCAAAACGGGGCGCCAAAACGCAAAAGGATCCGTGGTTTCCCTCGCTTCAACCGTCCAAAAAATAGCGCGCACCGCCCGCCCATTGTCGTGTGCTGTGTAAAGAAGAAAAAAGGGGGGGGGGGGGGGGGAAGGGGTGCGGACAACAGGAGGGCGGATGCCCGTCTGCTGTTGCCACCCCTGCCTCACGCCACCCCCGATCAAAAAGGCTCTCTCTCTCTCTCTCCACGCGCGTTCAAGCCGCCACAAACGCTTCGTCCAGCGCCGCCACACCCGGCAGCACCTTGCCCTCCAGCAGCTCCAGGGAGGCGCCACCGCCGGTCGAGATGTGGGACATCTTGTCGGCGAGGCCTGCCTGCTCAACGGCCGCCACCGAGTCGCCGCCACCAATGATCGTGATCGCGCCCTTGGCCGACATCTCGGCCAGGGTGTCGGCCACGCCGAACGTGCCCTTGGCAAATGCCTCCATCTCGAACACGCCCATGGGGCCGTTCCACACGACGGTCTTGCAGTCTGACAGGGAGGCCTGGAACGCTTTCAGCGAGTCGGGCCCAATGTCCAGCCCCATCCAGCCGTCGGGGATCGCGTCAATCGACACCACCTTCGTGTTGGCGTCCGCCGCAAACTTGTCGGCGATGATGACGTCGGTAGGCAGGATGAACTCGACCCCCTTCTTCTTGGCGGATTCAATCAGCGAGCGCGCGAGGTCCAGCTTGTCCTCCTCCACCAGGGACGCACCCACCGCCTTGCCCTGCGCCTTGTAGAAGGTGAAGATCATGCCGCCGCCCAGGAACAGTTTGTCCACTTTGTCGAGGAGGGACTCGATGACCCCAATCTTGGAGGAGACTTTGGAGCCGCCGACGATCGCGGCAAACGGGCGCTTGGGGTTGGAGACGGCGCCGTCAAGGTAGTCCAGCTCCTTCTGCAGGAGGAAGCCGGCGACAGAAGGCCTAGGGAGGAGGGGGAGGGGGGGAGGAGAGGGTGTGAGTGTGTGTGCGCGTGCGGATGAAACAAAAAACGTTTTGAACCACCCATCCACACCCAAACACTCACTTCAGGTACTTGGTCACGCCCTCCGTCGACGCGTGCGCGCGGTGAGCCGTGCCGAACGCGTCGTTGACGTAGAGGTCGGCGGCGGCCGCCATCTTCTCGGCAAACGCGGCATCGTTCTTGGTCTCCTCCTTGTAGAAGCGCACGTTTTCGAGGACGATCAGGTCGCCGTTGGAGGCGGCCTTGGCGGCGGCGGCCACCTTGTCGCCAATGCAGTCGTCAACCTTGGTCACCTTGGTGCCGGCCAGCAGTTCAGTCAGGCGGGGGACGACCGGGTTGAGGCGGAACTTGTCCTCGGGGCCGTCCTTCGGGCGGCCGAGGTGGGACGTGAGCAACACTTTGGCCCCGTTCTTCAGCAGGTACTGCAGCGTCGGAATCGCAGCCCGGATGCGGGTGTCGTCCGTGATGTTGAGGTCTTTGTCGAGGGGGACGTTGAGGTCGGCGCGGACCTGAGGAAAGGGTCGGTTGGGTGGAAACGAGGGGTCAGCGACCGTGCGTGCGCGCGCCTTGCGCGCTCCTCGCTCGTTCGTTGCCCCCGCATTCCCACCGCCTGGCCACGGCCTGCCCCCCCGACCGCCACTCATCACGACCACGCATCACACCCCCCGCGTCGACCGGGGCGGGCGGGGGGGGAGGCAACGCCGGGTGTGCGGGCAGGAGGCGTGCTGTCCGCTCACCCGACGCGAGTCGTTTGGCCACCGCGAAACCTCCCCGGTCCGCAGCCGGGCCGGCGCATTGGGGGCGGCCGCGCCCTCCCGCCACTCATCCGCCACCACACACTGCATGAACTCACCAGCACGACTTTGCCCTCGAGGTCGGCCTTGGTCAGGTCGCCTGAGGGGAAGGAGGAGGGCAGGGAAACGAGGAGGGAAAGGGTCGGACGGCGCCCACCAAAAACCCGCGGACGCTTGTCGTTTCGGGCGTGCATTGCCCCCCTTTCCACGCTCCCACCCTCCCACTCGCCACACTCACCAACCGACTTCTTGGCCTCAGCCACAAACGAGGGCAGGGTGACCTCCACGCGGCGCAGGGGGGTCACGCGCGCGGCGCGGCGGGGCGCAGGCGCGGCAACGCGCGCGGCGGCGGCGCGGGGGGCGGCCGCGGCGCGGGGGGCGGAGCGGCGGGAGGCGACGGGCGCCAGGGAGGCGCGGGAGGCGAGGGCGAAGGCCATAGTTTTGTTTTTGGGGAGCGCGGAGAGGAGGGAAAGATCGGGACGAAGTGTGGGGGGGTCGCGAACAAGCGAAAAAAAGATCATCACCTCGATTAACATCAACCGACACTGCGTGGGCGTGCGACAGACGCACGCACAGCGTCTCAAAAGGAACCCGCGAAACAAATAATGCACACACACACACACGCACTTCACGCCTTTACGAAAAAAAACAACAATCAACCCCTCCCCCCCGCCCGCCTCCACCACCTGCGCGGCGCGGGCGTGGGTGCCAACGCGGCCTCCGCCGCCACCAGGGCGGCCGCGCTCGGCGAGGCAGGCTCGCTCTCAGCAGCAGCCATCAGGGACAGCGAGCTGGTGCGAGGCGCCAGCTTGGAGGCGCCCAGCTTGGCCGACAGTGTCAGCTGAGGCGGCGGCGGTGGCGGCGGGTGCGTGGCCGCCGCACGCGCGGCGAGCGAGGCGGCGGCGTGGGGCGACGTCGCCCCCAGCCAGTAGGAGCAGCGCTGCAGGAGGACGCCAAAGCCGCCACACATGATGAGGGCGCCTGTTGTGGTGGGGAGAGAGGGAGGATGTTGAGGCGCCTTGTCTTCTCTTCCTTGGCGTGCTAACCACGTCTCTCTTCCCCACACACACCCTACTCACCCACAAGCGCGATCAACACGTCCCCCCTGGCCCCCACCGCCTCCTGGGCGGCGGTCGCCAGGTACTCAAACGTGCACACGCACAGACCATCGCCTTCCTCAAACAGAGGGCGCAGAGGCAGGTACACACAAAACTTGTTCTCGCAGGACGCTGGGCGCGGGGGGGGCGGGTCGGACAGGGATGTGTTGGCCCGCGTCACGGCGGCGCGGGCGGTCTGGTTGGCCAGGGCGACTGCCGCGTGAACGACGGTGTCTCGGAACGTGGCGGCGGGGGCGGCCAGGACGCCGCCGATCCCGGTGCCCGACCCCACAAACGACGAGTAGGCGTTGTTGGCAGAGTTCGTCATGCGGGCGGACAGCTTGGTCTGGGCTTGGGCCAGCGCCTCGGAGACCGCAGCATTGAAGTCAGCGTTGTCGCCCGACGCGGTCGCATCAATGCCCAGTTGCACCGTGTGCCCCACCCCCCACGACGCGGCGCACGCGGCCGCCATGACTATGGCAAAGAATTCGGCGACGTAGATGCAGGCGGCGCAGGCAGCGATGAGGCGGCGGCGGGAGGCAGTGGTCTGCACGGGGGACGCCGCCGCGTGGGCGGCGTGCGCGTGGGTGGCGTGGGACCGGGCCAGGCAGGCGGCCGCGGTGGCGGCGATGGTGAGGGCGGAGGCAAAGGCGGTGGCGACCTGAGAGAAGGGTGGGTGGGTTGGTTTTGGGGAGACGCGCAAAAGGCAGCGCGCGGGGGGGGGGTCGTGTTTCGTGGCGCTGCGTCCCTGTTTTGACCACGCCCATTCCATGAACGTGATACTATGACACCGTTCAAGGCACACACGAGGCACGGAGACACGCTGCAAGCGCCATGCCACGGCGCGTGGCATGGCGAGCGCGCGCGCGCGCGCGCGCGCGCGCCAATGCGGGGTGCTGCGGGTCGCCCCTCCCCGCCACACCGTCATCCACCGCCCCCTCAACCCACACAAACCCGCACCTTGTGCGCCGTGAACAACGCCGTCAGCACGGCGTCGTCCTGGTACTTCATGACGACGGCCAAGCGCTCGTACTCGCGCGCGCCGCGCACCGAGAACACGCAGAAGACGGCGAGGCCGGCCCACACTGCGACCGCGGCGATGACAGCATCCTTGGGGAGGCCCAGGCCGATGCAGGGGGGGCGGCGGCGGCGGAGGGAGGGCATGGTGTGGCTGGGGAGAGAACAAGGGTTTGGGGAGAGCGTGATTTTTTCTTATTTTTTCTCTCTCGCTGCACTGCGCTGCCCTCTCGCCCGCCCCTCTCCGAGGCAAAAGTGAGGGGGCGGCACGCGCGCTCTCGCCTGTGGTTTCGGTTTGCACACACACTCTGTTTCAATACACTCCGCGCGAGAGTCACGCACACTCTCTCCCCCCCCGTCACGGCGCCCCCAGCGCCCCCGCCCACACACCGCCACGGGCGGCCATCAGCACGTGGGCCAGCGTCAACAAAGACCCACCCACCACCGCCGTCTTGAAGTTGCTCGTCGACCGCCGCGCCCGCGCCGCGATGGACACCAGCGCCGCACCATCGCAGACGCACTTGTTGGCGTCGGCCAGGAACGGCACAAACGAGAGGTCGAGGCACGCAGACGGACATGCCTTGGCGGACAGGAGGGCGGACTCAGCGGCAGGGGGCAGGCCCAGCGCGGTGGAGAACTGCTTGACTTCGCGGTCCAGGGCGGCGCCCGCGCCCGCGCCTGCAGAGGGGCGCCCCTGGAGCGCGGCAAACGCGGTGTTGATCAGACCCTTGCCAAACGGCAGCGCGCCCCCCAGCGTGTCCACCGCGCGCACGGTGGACATGTCGGCGTTGTGCACGATGCCGGCCGCCTTGTCGTACAGGGCAGTGGCGGCGGACGTCGTGGTTTGGAGTGCGGATGCATACGCGAGCGCGCCCGTGCACGCGGCCAGCATGAATGCCGACCACAGAGCAGCGGCTGCGAGGATGGCCAGCGGGACGGTGGGTACGCGGGGCGCCCAGCCGCCACCTGCGCCGTGCAGGGCGCGCGCGCCGTAGGCCAGAGCAGCAGCGCACGCGAGCGACGCGGCTGCCAGGATCGGTGCAAACTCGGCGGCCGTGATTCCCAAGCCCCGGACGGGCCCGAAGCTGGACGGCACGTTGCTGTGTGGAGGGTTTGGAGGGGGTGCGTGTGAGTCTCACCCGGCCGTGCCCGCTGGCCCGCCACCCACCCAGAGACCCGCAACAACAACAAACACTCACCCGAGCGCCGACGCGGCCTTGTCGATCGCCGCCACCTCGGCCAGCCCCCGCGCCCCAAAGATGCAGGCCAGGCACAGCCCCACCAGCAGCAGGATGAGGAAGACGGCCAGCTCGACGGGCCACGCGCGGCGGGCGACGGTCGTGGGTTTGGTGGTGGGCGCCGCGTCGGTGAGCGCTGACACACGGGACGCCGGGGTCGGCTTGGTGGCGGTTGGCACGCGGGGCTGGGTCTCCACGTCCAGAGCCGAGTCGGGGCGCGGCTTGGTGGCCATTTTGAGGTTGGTGAGTGGGGGTGGGGTAGGGTAAGGCGGCGTGGGGAGGGGGGGAGGCGGGGTGCGGCGGGTGGCCAGCGATGCGACAGCTATCGAATGCTGAATCCGTGAACACGCGCTCTGCGTGGTCACTGGGGCCGTGTGGCGTGAATTTTGCACCACGTATTAGTCTCCCAGGTGTGTGGAGGGGGTGGAAGCTGCGGGCGAGGGGCGGGGGAGGCGGGGAGGCGGCGGAGAAGCAGAATGGAACGACGCGAGTTGTGGGGGCCCTCGATATAGGTGCGCCTTCTCCTTTCACCTCGAATAAACATTGAGCCACGAGACATACATACCTTCCCACACACAAACGAAAGCAAAACACTCTCACCTCCTCCGTTTAGCCACCCACGCCTCCAGCACGCCCGCCGGCACCGTAATGCGCGCCCCCGTGCCGGGCTGTGTGCCCCCCGCCGGCAGCAACCTCAACTCATCCTCCAGCAGGCGAGCCAGGGCGGCCCGGGCGCCCGGGCGTTCGGGGGAGCCCAGGTCCACCTCCGAGCCGCCTGAGGGGACGGGATCGCCGGCTGCGAGGCGGGCGAGGGCGCAGAGGAGCGCGGCCCGCGCTTCGGGCGCGTCGAGCGACGCGAGGGCCACCGGCGCGGCCGCCCCTGCAGCTGCGGCGGCTGCGGCAGACGTTGGAGATGCTGCCGCGACACCCAACGCAGGCAGCAGCAGGGCGGCCAGGTCGCCTCCTGCCGCCCCTGTGTCGGCGAGGGCAGACGTGAGAGCAGCGAGGTCCTTGGCGGGCAGTGGTTTGCCGGCAGCCGCGGCGCCCGCCGCCACCCGGGCCGCGTCGGCAGGCCGCCCCGCATCCATCAGGGCGGCCGTCAGCAGGCGGTAGCCTGCCGCCCGGGGGCGGCCTCGGCGGGGGCCCCACACCGCGCGGCGAAAGGCGGTCAAAGCGACGTCGGCCGCGGCAGGCGTGCGCGCGGCGCTCCACAGAGCCTCATAGCAGCCGGCGTCCGGCTTGACGCCGTCGGAGCCCACGATCTCGGTAAACAGCTTGGCCGCCGTGTCCGCGTCGCGCGCTCCCGCGGCAAAGGAGAGGAGGACGGTGAGCGTCACCACGTCGGGCGGGACGTTTGAACGCCGCATGTCTTGCAGCAGCGCCAACCCCGCCGCCAGCGTGTCCGCTGACGCTCCACGCCCAGGCGGGGGCGCCATGGATTTGAGCACCAAGTTATACGTGAGCGGGGTGGGCATCACGCCCGTGGCTGTGAGCTCTTGCAGTGCGGCGGCCGCGTCGCCGCTGGCGAGCCCAAACGCGTCGGCCACCAGCCGCGCGTGCCACACGTCCAGGCTGGGCACGGTGTCTGATGGGGAGGCCGCCACCATGTCTGTCCACAGGCGGCGGGCGGCGTCGGGCAGGCCGCCCCGGCCGGCCGCGACGAGGAGAGAGCCCCACACCGCGCGGGTGGGTGTTGCTCCCACAGCAGCCATGTCGTCCAGCACGCGCAGCGCCCGCCCCGCGTCGCCCGCGTAGGATAACACTTTGACGGCAGAGTTGTAGGTGTACTCGTCGCCCGGGGAGCGGGCGGAGCGGAGGGAGGCGAGGACGCGTTCTGCTGTCGCGACCGCGCGCGCCGGGTCGCGCCGCGCAGACCGCATCGCCGCCTTGAGCAGCGTGTTGCGGCTGACGAGGTCCAGAGTGCCGCCCGCCGCGACGGCGGCGTCAGCCAGGGCTAGCGCGCGGGGCAGGGGGCCCCACGCTGCAGCGTTGAGGGCTGTGTTGAGGGGCAGCACGTCTGCGCGCGTCCACACGCCCTCCGCCACGCCGTCTTCATAAAGACGCACGGCAGCCCCCGGCCGCCTGAGCACGCCAAACGCGGCCACACCCTCCAACAGGATGCGGGCCTGGGTGCCGGGGGAGGACGGCAGGCGGGCGTCTGCGCCGGCGGCAGAGAGCAGCATTTTGACGGCTGCGGGCGACCTGCGCCGCGCAGCAGCTTTGATGGCGGACCCCCAGTGCACGCCACCGTGTAGGGGCAGGGCGCCGATGGCGGCCGCCACGTCGGCGGGGCGGGCGCGCTCGCCCAGGGCGGCCGCGAGTCGGGCCGCTGCGCGACGCGGCAGCGGTTCGCGCGTGCGGGCGGCGAGTGCAGCGACAGCGTCCAGCGCTGCACTCGCCGCCCCTGCGTCCACCATCGCCAGCGCGGCTTCCGTCACGCGCTCCGCCCAGGCGGTGCCTTGGGGCGTGCTGGCGCCTCCCGCGGCGGCTTCACGGTCGAGCGCACGCCACGTGGCGACCGCGGCGCGCTTCGCGGCGTCAGCGTCACTGTCGCGTGGCGTCGACCCAGCCGCCGCAGCCACCACCACCCCCTCCTCACAACGCCATGCCCGCCAGCGACCGTCTGGCGGCGCCGTCGTCGGGGGCGCCCATGCCGGCCGCCGCGTCGGCGTCGGCCTGCGAGTGCGGCTTGGCGCCCGCCAGCTGCTTGAGCCGCCGCTTGTGGGGCTTGGTCGCGGAGTGTTTGGCCAGGGCATGGTTGGACACAAAGTAGCGGGCGCAGGAGACGCAGTAGTGGGCGCCCGCGCCGGGCGTGTCGTCGTCGAGCAGAGCGCTGGAGAGAGGGGGGAGGGTGCGGGAAGGGGTGAGAATGTGGCGTTTTGCGTCGCCTCTCTCCGTCACAGACACACGCACACGATCAACACTCAACACTCACCGGCCTATCGTGCCGACGGGGCCGACCAGGGCGCCGCCCACGCGGCGCACGACGCTCACTTGGGAGCGCACGTCCTCCCAGACCTGTGTGGTTTGTGGGGTGGGTGTTGGGTGTTGGAAGATAGAACAGTCCGACACTGTCCTGCCTCCCACTGGCGGGCAGCCGGTGGCGGGCGAGGCGAGGCGGCGGCGTGGGGCGCAAAGCCGCCGGCCACAACGCGAAAATGCGGCCGCCCGCGTCCTCCGCGCACACCTGGTCAATGTGGCGCACTTCAAAGCCCGCGCGCAGGGCGGCCTTGTTGGTCTTCTTGGTGTTGGTCTTGCCGCCGACTCCGCGCTTCCCGATGCCGCCCTTTTTGGCCATGGCGGGAGAGAGAAGAGGAGGAAACACGTTCAAAACACTGGCTTGATTTTTTTTTTTCGCAGTCTCTCTTCACAGTGTCACGCAAAGAAGAACCCGCCCACCGCCCACACACCACCATCCATCCCACCCATCCAACCACCACTCACTCAATCCGCCACAATTCGGGACAACGCCTGGATCAACTGCTTCAGGTTGCCCCGCACACGCGCGTCGCCCGTGACGCCACCCACGTCGCGTGCCACCGCTTCCACGTGCTCCAGCGTGCGCGTCAGCGTGCGCACCGCGTCCCGCAGGGCGGACACGTTGTCTGGGGTCAGGACGTCGCCCTGCAGGGCCCGTATGTCGGCTGCCGCCGACGCGGCGGACGCGGCCAGCGATTCAACGGAAGGCAGCAGGCCGCCCGCCCTCAGGTCGGCCAGCAACGGCGCCACATCCTCAGCCAACGCCGCTGCCCGCGCCAGCAGGGGCCGCGCTTCCTCCAGGGCGGCGCAGGCTAACTCAGCCGTGTCCAGGGCGCGGTCCACGCCGTCCGCGGCTTCGAACTTGGTCGCCATGCGGGTCATCACGTGGACCAGGTCATCCATGGCGACACCGGGAACACCCTGAATCCTGCCCCTGTGACACACAACCACGCCCTCGGCTTCACAGGCAGTGGAGTCGAGAGGGGAGGCGCCACCCGGGGGGGGCAGGGGGCGGCGCGGCGTGACGTCGATGAGGGGTTCAGCGATGAGGCCTGATTGGTTGGCCTCGATCAACGCGTTGCGCGGGATGACGGTGCCTGCATCCCGAATCTCGGCCAGCACGGCCACCGACTCCAGGGAGGATTCCACGGACAGGACGGAGCCGACGGGGACGCCGCGGATGCGGACGGGCGTGCCGACACCGATGCCGCAGGCCAGGGGGAACTCGATGACGCACTGGTAGGGGCGGCCCCGGCGGCCCAGTTTGCCGCCGCGGGCCCAGGTGACGAGGACGAGGAGGAAGCCTGGGGAGGTAGGAGGGGGGTAGAGTGGGGTGGGTGGGGTGTGTTTATACCAACGATGCCACCTCTCTTCATTGCTCCCTCGCCCGACGCCCCGCCATATGTTGCGAGTCACCGGGTCGGCCCCTACGTTGAAATGAAACGCGAAGCGGCTCCCCACACCGCCGCGCCACCCTCCCCAACACCGCACTTACCGACGCCCGCCAAAACAAACAGGCCGACCCCGCCCTCCCAGAAGGACGCCCTCCCAAACCCAAAGTCGCGCAGCGGGCGCACCAGGCCGTCAAAGAAGCTGGGCGTGTTGCTGTCGCCCTCGTCGCCAGCGGCCGGGGGGACCGCGCGCGGAACGTGGGCGTAGCGCACGGGCAGAGGGGCCAGGGGGCGCGGGGGCGCGGGGCGGCGGCCGTTTGTTGAGTGAGAGCCAGACGGCCGTGCCACCGCGACAGGGCGGACCGGGCGGGCGCAGGGTCGGGCGCTGCAGCGCGGCGCGAATGCGGTGCGCATGGCGCACAGAGCGTTTTTTTCGCCCGACTGCGTTTGCCGACACGCGGGGACGCGTGCAGTGGAAGCGGTGGTGTCTCACACGCTCTCACTCTCCCTCTGCGGGACGGAGAGAGGGGGAGGAGCGCGAACAGGGGCGCCAGAGAAAAGGAAAAAACAGGAAGGAGAGTGTTCCTAAAGGCGAAAAGGCTCTCGCCTCACCACAACGCCCACCTCACACGCGTCGACCGCCGTGACTGAACGGGCGGCTGCGGCAGCCGCCCGGTCCACGCCATGCAAGCAAATTACCATGCCCGATCGCCGAGTCTGCGGGATCGCCCTGTTGATGTCCCCAAAGCACAGCACGTCGGAGCGATCACCGAGCGGGGTCCCCCACTTGGCGTGACTCGCACCGCGCGGCACGCGCACGCCACCCCACGAGGCGTGCAACACGTCTAACACGCTGCTGCTGGGGCCACAGGACGCGGCCAAGTTGCCGGCTTCAGGCCAAGTCGACACCGCGAGCGTGGCGCCGACCGTGGCAGCAGTGACAGTCCAGGCGTCTGCCGGCGGATCTCCTGTTGTGGCGCACGCGGATAGCGAGGCTTCTGGACGCACGCAGGTCGCTCCAGTAGGTGGTGGGGGTGGCCAGGGGGCGAGTCCAGCCAGGGGCGCCAACCCCGGAAACGCGGCCGCCGCGGTCCGTGGCACCACCGCGGCGTAGACGCGCGGCGCAACGGCGGTCGCCAGCAAGCTGGTTAAAATTGTAGCAGTCTCGTTGCGTAGACTTAAGCAAAAGAAGTGTTGGCTGTGCACGCGTTGCGGGGGCAGCGGGCCAGCAAACGCGTCGACCGGCGGCCAGTGCGGCACCGAGTGCGCCAACCAGAAGCCGCGACCTGTCTCAGCCTGCAGCGCCAGCACGCCCTTGGCGTGAGCGCCGGCCGAGGACGCGGCGGCAGAGGGGGGGGCATCGTTCCACAGGGCAAAAGGTGTGCGATCATACACCGGCGCGAGCGTGCCTGCCAGCAGTGGGCCCGTGTCTAAGCCTGTGTGGATGCTGTCAAAGGCAGCACCGTCAGAATCAGCATACAGGTAATCCAGGCCGTGGGGCAGGGTCAGCGCTGCCCACCACGAGACGGGGTGGCCGTGTTGGCCGATGCATTGGGGCGTGGCGCGCGTCGTGGTGGCGCCCGCCGCCAAAGCCAGCAGGCAGAGGAGAGTGTAGACAGTCACGAACGACGTCGTGGCGTGTGTCGGGCGGGCCGGAAGGCAGGAGAACAGGAGATGAAAAGGACAGCAGTGAGTTAAAACCCAGAAAAACAGAAAAGCAGCGCATCCATTCATCTCCTACGCACACAGCACATCATTCACGACGCCGGCATCAAAGCAGGCGGCGTCGCGGCCACGCCTTCGCCGTCGCCGTCGCTGGCGTCATCATCGTCGACCGCGTCACCATCGCCGTCCTCCTCCCCCGACGACGGCACCACCACCGCGGGCGCCGCGCACAGCGTCACTCCCGGCGTTCTCTGGAACGCGTACGGATCGACTGGCGCGGGGGCGGCAGCAGGCGGGGGCGCGGCAGCAGCTGTGCGCGCGCGCGGCTGCGGCGCCTGCGCCCGCGCCGCCTGGTGCGACGGCACACCCTCCCCTGCATCCTCCTCCTGCTGGGTGGCCAGCACCAGTATGACGTCCGGCGTGGCGCCGTCCCCGCCAAACGTGCCCCCCTCACGCGGTGCGGGCGCCGCGCGCGCGGGGCGCCCCGGCCCCCCAAACGCGACGTCCACGTCGGCGCCCAGCGTGTCGCACAGCGGCAGCAGGGCGCGCAGGTCGCGGGAGGACAAGGTGACGCGCGCGCCGCGGGGCGGGGCGCGTACGCAGCGCAGCGACGCGGAGCCTCCCCCTAGCTGCAGCCGGGCAGAGGGGGCGGCCGCCCGCTGGGCCGAGGATGAGGAGGCACCACCCGCAGGCCCCGTCCAGGACTCCAGCTCCATGGTGGCGTGGCCGCCAGCGCCGGGAAGGGGTGGAGGGCCGACAGCTAGTGTCGCGTGCGGACCACCCCCTAGCGACGCCAACAACGTGCCCAGCTCCCCTGGGGACGCCACAAACCCGGCAGTCAACGAGGCTTCATCCACAGTGGCATTCAGAATGGTGGCGTCCAGGGCGGCCACCCGGAAGCGTTTGGTGAGGCCGGTGTCTGAGGTGACAGTCACACTCGCCTCTGCCAGCGCGGGAGCCAGCTCCAGGGCCACCGAGTCCGCCCGCCCACCCCGCAGGGCGGCCAGGATGTGTTTGGCGGGGACGGCGGCCCGCACGGCGGCCTCGTTGAACACTTCGTACCCCGCGAAGAAGGGGGCGGGCAGCGTGGCGGCCGCGTACGCGCTTTGGGACGCGTTGAGGGCGCGCAGGGTGCAGCGGTCGGGGAAGGCTTCGATGAGCAGGTCGGGGCCTGGGGCAAGAGAGGTGGGGATGGGGAGGTGAGGCGGGCTAGGGTCCGTTTGGCCGAAGCCAACGCCACCCCCCTTTCCACTACCTCACCTATCTTGCCCAGAAACTGGATCACCGCCTTGAACGCGCGCATCGTGCCGCCTGGGCCGCCCACTACGCGCGCGCGCAGCACGCCGGCGGTCGGGGCGTCGACCATGATGTGGGGGGGGGGGGGGCAGCGTGCGCAGCGTGAGAGCACGAAAAGTTTTGCGCGGCTTCGCCCCACTCGTCACGTGTTCAGACGCTGGCGTTGATGCACGTGAGCGTGGTTGAGGCGAGGGGACGCGTGCCGAGGGAGGCGGGGCGGGTGCCGAGGCTCCCGATGCTGCAGAAACGAAAACGGATTGGCAGAGTGTCTGAACACTCTCGCAAGAACCAAAGCGAAAGGCTGGGCGACAACCCGCCGCCAGCCACACGCACACGCTCCCACACACTCCTCCACATGGCCTCCCCCAGCCGCCCCACCACCTCCGCGCCGCCCCGGCCAGCAGCGCCCGCGATCCCGGCGCGCGGCCCGCGCCGCGTGGTGTCCCTGCTGTCGCGCGCCTCGTTTGGGCCGGCGGGTCGGTGGGAGAAGGTAAGGAGAGAGGAAGGAAAGGGGGACAATTGGAGGTGGCAACTCGACGCGGCCTGTCCCAGCACGCATTGGCTGCGACCTGTCAAAAACCGGCCGACCACCGCCTTGATCAACACACACCAACACACACGCCCTCTTCTACACACTCTCAACAGGAAGACATCCTGGACACCATGTACTGGATGCGCGTCCTGCTCGCCCTGGTCGGCGGCGTCGCAGCCGGCGTCGGCGGCCGCACCGGCGCGCCCGTCTTCTTCCTCCACATAGCGGTCAACGTCGTCGTCGTCCTGGCCTGGGCGCGTGGCGTGGGCGTGGATGATGACGACGTGGGCGGCCTGGGCGGGCTGGTGGGGCAGGGCCTGAGCCAGGCGATCGCCCTGTTCACGCTGACCTGGATTCTGACATACACGCAGACGGTGGCCAAGTGAATGCGTGTGCGCTGTGCGCGTCCTGAGTCGCTAAATATTCTTTGCAGTGTTCTGTTGTTCTTTCAAAAAAAAAGTTTTCAGTTCAGTTTTCTTTTCCCCCTCCTTTCTCATCTCACGCACACTCTGCCAGCAACCGTGCCGCCGCCACAATGTCGTCATCCGGAGGCATAGGGTCCGGCGACCCCAGCACGCCCGCGTCCGCGCCACGCTGTGCAATCAACGCGAGCGCGCGTGGCGCGGCGCCCGCCAGCGCGCGCGCGCACCACACCCCCAGCCGGCTGGTTGCGCACGCCCGCAGCGTGCGGCGCCACAGGGGGCGTGGTGTGGTGGTGGCGGCGTGGGTGGTGGCAGCCTCCAACCCCGCTACCACGGCGGGCGCGAGGGGCGACCACCCAGTGGCGCGCGCGGCGGCCGCTTCGGCCGCTGCCGCGCGCACGGCGGCGGAGTCCACAGAGTCCAGCGAGCAACGCACAGTGGATGGTGCCTCTTCATCTCTCTCCAGCGTTTTCGCCACAAACGCGACCAAGGCGGCCGCTGCTGCCTCCTTTTCGCCATCAAACGCGGCGGTCGACTCCGACGGCGCGTTCTCCCGCCCCGCCTTGCCCATCCTCGCAAACGAGGGCGTTTCATTTATCTCCAGCAACACAGCCCGCCCTTCCGGCGTCACCGCAAAGTCGGCCCCAATGAGCTGGGCGCCGACCGAGCCTGGTGGGCGTGCATCAGCAGCAGCCACCAGCGTGGGCGCCGCAGCCGCCAGCGCCGCCCCAAACGCGGCCTCCATGTCTCGGTGCAGCTGGTGCGACCAGACGGTGGCGTCGCGAGGTGGTGGCACCACGTGGCGCGGCAGGTCGGAAACGCGCACGACGGTCGAGGCGTCACGCCCTGCCAGCCACAAATTCACGACTCGGTCATCGCCTGGTGCCCCCGCTGAAATGGCAAACCCGCCATTAAACAGGTAGGCACGTGGGGAGGGAGCGCCCGCGGTCAGCAGGGCCCAGGCACGGATGTAGAAGCGGGCGGGGGGAGACCCGTGCGCCGCGTCGGGGGCGGCGAGCCTCGCTTGCGGCTCTATGAAGGACTGCAGCACGCCGGAGCGGACGTGAGGGACGGCGGTTGCCGTGTTTAGCTGGCCACCATCTAGCACGGTCACGCCGGCACCGCGGTGGGCAATGGTTTTGAGGGCCCAGGAGTGTGGAGGCGCCACCCCCTCGCCTCCCGCCACCGCTGCCACCGCGTCCCAAGTGCGACGCGGCAAGTCGATCGACGCCGCGAGCCCAGCATGGCCTCCATCCCCGTACGCGGCGGCGGCGGCGGCAGCGGCCGCCGATTTGGAGGTGAGGGCAGTCGCCCCCGGCACACAAGCAGGCCGCGCACTTGCCCGCGCCACGCGCCACGCCCGCTCGCACGCGGAACGGGGGGCCCAGTATAAGTCCCAGGCTCGAGGGTGCCAGTACCCTTTGGCCGTCAGGGTGGGCTGGGTGACGTAGGCGGCCAGCGTGGCGTGTGGGGAGGCCTAGTAAAGGAGGGAAGGGGAGGTGTGTTGGTTTGATCAAGGGTGTCCGTCCCTCCACCCCGATCCATTGCCCCCTAATCACCTCAAACACTCTCTCACCTCCACCGCTTCGCGCAACGGCAGCGTCTCGCCGCGGGCGAAGCCGTACGCGTCGACCCACACGCGTGCGTGGGTCGTGGTCGCGGCTGCAGCGGAAACGCCGGCAGTCAGGAGCACGCTGGACAGGGTGAGGAGAGTGGGCCATCGCATTGGTGCAGAGGGCGTTCCTCGTGACGCGAGCGAGATGTATTTCAACGTTTGCAAGCGCATGCCGCTCTTCTTCTGCGTCGCGACGACGGCGTGTGTTCGGAGTGTGCCACTCCGAATTGGTGTTTCTCTCCTCTCGCGCTCCTTTCGCGAAACACCCGGCACACGCGCACACACACACCACCTTCATGCGGCTCAACCTCAGCCTGGCCGCCGCCGCCGTCGCGGCTCTCGCCCTCCTCCTCCCCCCCGCCGCGGGCTGGCGCACGCGCGGCACGGTGGACGCCCTGCCCCCTGCCTGCGGCGCCGACTTGGACGCCCTGCTGACGACGCACTACCCCGACGTCAAACTGCCGTCCGGGGCGACCGCCCCCAGCGAGTGCGGGGCGACGGTGCGCGACGCGCTGAGCGTGAATGTGACGTCCAAGTGCCCTGATGAAGCGACGCTGGTGGCGTGCTTTAATGTGAGTGAGAGAGATGGAAAATGGATCTGACGTGGGAAGGCAAGGGGGTCGGCGGAAGGGAGAGAGAAGGAGGGGAGCAGCGTTTCATCATGCTCACTCACACGCACGCCCCATCTCCACCCACAGAACGCACGCGGCGCGTGGACCGGCTTCATCGCCAAGTGCGAACTGTTTGCAGGCGTGCCGGCGGCCGGGGCCCCGCCCTCGTCCACGCGTCGCCTGACCGCGGCCGACGCAGAGGCGGAGGGCGAGGGTGAGGGCGAAGGCGAGGGCGCCTCCCTGGACGGTCAAGGCTGCTTCCCCGCGTTTGGCACGGCAGCCGACTTTGGCGCCTGGCTGGATGGCAGGTTCACGGAGCCGGTGCGGCACGGCAAGTCGTCGCCCGTGGCGATCGCGAGTGTGGTTGTGTTCGCGGGGGCGCTTTTGTCGATGGCCGCGCTGTAAGAGCGTGGGGGTTTGTGTTTCTGTGTTGCATTTTTTGTCCTTGTTTGCCTGCGTTTGTTTTTTCTTGTGTGATTCAAAGTCCCAGTCCACACGCTGGCGAGTGGATCGCGTGAAAAATGAGGAGAACAAAAAAGGGGTTTTGCGTCTGCGCTTGTCCTCCTTCCAAGACGACGCCTCGTGTGTGAAACACACCGTCCGATCGTCCGAAACCCTCCGGCAGAAAGTCTCGGTTTCCCACAACCATCGTCCACACACACACACACACACATACATACACACTGTCACCAACCATGCAGAACGCCACCTTTGCCCTCGTCGCGCTGGCCGCGACCGCCGCGGCCCAGGTGAGAGCACGAGACATTGGAGATGGAGCACGCGCGCAATGTTGAAATATAGTCGAGCACCGCCGCCCTCGTTTCCGCCCGCCGCAACTCAACTGCAGACATCACGTTGATTTGAGAGCATTGCGGCTACGCCTGGTGACGCCGCCAGCGCCACCCGTTTCCCCGGGCAGGCGTGGCGGACCACGCATTGGGTTGGTACAACGCGCGCCATAGGCGCCGGCGCACTCGGCCATGTCCCTCCCTTCCCGCCACCGCGCACGCCCCCCTTTGGTGGGCCAAACATTCAGGACCGCGCCTGGGGGAGGAGAGGGAAGAGGGGCGCGGCGGGGCTCGTCGCTCCGACATTTCGCCAAAGCTCGCAAACGTTCACGAGCGAACAGGCGAACTTTCGCGCCCCCGCAAGCCCTACCCCGCCCGGCGGTTGGGCACTCGCCTGCCGCCCTGTGTATTTTCTCCACCAGCGCCGGCAGTCACCATGTCCCTTTCATTGGCTGAGCATGCGACCTGTCGGGCGGGCGTCCGAGCCCGGGCGGCCAGGCAACTGCCCCGTTTTTTCATTCCCCGCAACACCCACCCAACACACACTCACCCTCCCTCCTCCGTAAACCCACCCGTTCCATCAGTCTGATGACTGGCGAAACGGAACCTGGCTGTGGAAGCAGACCACGGCCAACTGAAGCAACGCCACCGCAACGCTCGGCGTTGCCGCGGGCGCGTCCCCACAACGCTCGATAAAAAACTGGATTGTCGCTGCCGCCGGGCGCGCGTTTTCCAAGAGTGACGCCCATTTGGAAGGTCGCTGCTGTGGCCAGAGCCCACTCCAACAACACCCTGTCGGGCACGCTCCTAGAGCTCGCCCTCCAGCCATACCAACTGACCCTCGAGTTGCGCACCGACTCTGCCGTGTCCCTGGCCTGGAGGCTGCCAGGCCGCAGGCGCGGCCGCGCCGCCACAAAGGCTGCCGCCCTCGACTTGGACGATGTGCTGACGCCCAGCAGCGGCGCGCCGTGCGTGGCCGCGGGCGAGGCGTGCACGTCGACGGCGCTGGGCGCGTCCGCGCCTGCGCCGGGTGAGGAGGCGGCCGTCGTCGCTGGCCTGCCTGCGGGGGCCAACGTGACGTGCTACGCAGTACCGTACACCAAGCTGAGACCAGAGTGCTCTGCGGGCCTGTACGTCGCCCTGCTGCCGCCCACGCCGCCCACGCCGCCAACGCCGACCCCCGTGAAGATGCTGAGCTCGAAGAGAGCCTTTTTCAACAGAACGGCGCTGGGCTGGTACGTAGTGCGCCAGGTCAACAATGCAGGCCCTGGTCGCTGCCTCCACAGAGCTCAGAACTCCACCCTGATCGACATGGTGTGCGTTCTTGGCGAGGCCGGGTGCAACGCGCCGCCGCAGGGCATAGCGACGACGCTGGATCCGTCGACGAGCTTGGTGACGGTGTATGATCTAACCCCAGAAACATGCTACACCTGCTACGCTCGGGCGACCGGGCCAGACGGCAACCACGTCTGCTCTGCCGGTGTGCGCGCGTTCACGGGGGTGGAGCCTCCGACAGAATTGCGAGCTGCCGTCACCAGCAACTCCAGTCTGACGCTATCGTGGTCGCTGGCTGATCAGGGCGTACCTGCCTCCACCTATGGCGGCGTGTGCGTGGCTCAGGGGTTGGCGTGCGACGCTCCATCCGAAGGGGCGTCCCCGCCGCCCGCGCTCAACGCGACGTCTGCGCCCGTGACGGGGCTGCAGCCCGGCACGCCCTACACTTGCTACGCACAGGCGTTCAACGTGTTGTCGGGCGCGGCACCCTTCTGCTCGACAGGCGTGGACGTGACCGTCATGGCGGCCCCGGGCGTGCCGACTATCGTGCGGTTGGTGAACGAGACGACGACCAGCGTGACCCTCGCATGGACGCCATCGCCCGTGGGTGTGGCCGCCCATTGCGTTGAGCGTCATTTGCGTGCAGGCCGGCCTTGGCTGTGCCTCGCCCGGTCAGGGGACGCCGCCCGAGCCCACGCTGAACGCGACCACGGGAACTGTTGTCGATCTGACCCCAGAAACAAATGTGACTTGCTATGCATTCGGTATCAACGCTATCGGCAGGTCGTGCTCGACCGGGCTGCCGGTCACAACGTGGCAGCTACCTGACCCACCCACGGGCATGCGCGCATTATCCGGCACCACTGCCACAGTGCCATCAGGACGCTGCCGGCTCAGCCAGGCGTGCCGGCCGCGGGCGTGGGCGCGCTGTGCGTGGCGGCGGGCGGCACGTGCACCGACCTCCCGCTCGGCACCGTGCTGCCGCCCAGTCCCAGCAACACCGTTGCCGTCATCGGGAGACTGACCCCAGAAACGCCGTACACGTGCTATTCGTATGCTACGAACCCTGTGGGCACGGCGTGCTCGATTGGGCTGCAGGTTTTTACGCTGATCGCACCTAGCCCGCCCACCGGAATGCGTGTACTGGACGCCAACAATACAGCGGTGTCTCTCGCTTGGACGTTGCCGGCTCAGCCAGGTGTGCCGACCGCGGTCATGGTCCCGCGGTGCAGGGCAGGCGTGCCGGGCGAGCGGGGTGCAGCAAAGGCACACTGCTCCATCAGCATACGGCAGGCGGAGGCATTGTTCTGCAAACAATGACTCCCCGACGAGCATGATGTGGCGCGAGGGGGCTGTTTTTGCGGGCAGCTGGGAGCGTGTGAGTGGGGGTTTCGCAAGTCTCCGGGCATAGTTACACGGGGAAACTACTGAAAAAGCACGAAAGTGCCGCTCTGTGAACCCCCCCCCCCCATCTGCGCCCCCTCCCCTCACTTTCCTGTCGCTCCCGCAAAGCATTTCGCGCCAGCCCAATTGAAGCATCGTTCACGTGCAAACCCCAGCCCCGGCGACATGGGGCTTGGCCGCGGTCGCTCCCGTGGGGCGCGGTTTTGCACCCTTGTGTGGTCCTGCAATGCACTGTCTGCGGCAGTCGCTCAGCACGCGGCGCCACTTCCCGCTCCGCTGTCGTCGACTCAGCGATCGGACGTCATGAGCGCGATGTTTGCACGCCGAGAACTGGACCCCATCCAGGCGCCAACCGCCAATGCGACCGACGCGGCGCTGGCCGCGGCGGTCGGTACCGCTGCGCTCAGCGGCGTTCCCGGCTTTGAACGCGTGCAATGCGGCGGATCCCAGTCCTCCAGCACCCTCAACGGCACCGCATTTGGTGTGGTCAACCTGACGACAGGGTTTGGCGCGGCGGGCGGCAGCAGTGTGGGCCCCTGGCCCACAGACCGCCAGTGCCCCGCATCCGCGCCGACTTGCGGCCAGGCGCCAGTGCCGCCCAACTGGCCGCCCGCCACCAAGTCCACAGACTGTTGGCTGTGCGGGGGTGGCGACGTGGCGGCCGTCTACCGTCAACAAGGCGATGCCACCCTGCAGCCTGGTACGCGGTGCCTGACGACGTCGCGAGCGCGCGCGGCGGGGGGCTGGGTGCGCTCGGTCGACGCAGTGGACACCGGTGGCACGCCCCCCTTTGACGGCCTATCGGATGAACGGCATTCAGGCGTCGACTGGCGCTGTGTGGGGGACGCGGCTCACTGGTTTTATTGGGGGCAGGCGTCGGGCCCTCTGTCGGCCGACGCGCGAGCGCGCGTCGGTGAGTGGCGCGGCGACACGCTCATCAAAGACCGCGCCCCCAACGGCGCCCCCCTAGTCGGCTCCTTCCTGGACGCGGCCGACGTGTCCAAGTTTGTGTTCCCACTGGCCTACACGCTGTCCATGCTGAGCTATGGCGGCTTTGTGGGCGCCGCGCGAGACGCGTATGAGGTGAGTTGTGGGAATGTTTTTTCTTTCGCGTCGGCTGGCCTTTGCATCATCCTTTTCTCACTCACTTTGTACCCCAAACTACACACTCACATTGACACTAGGTCGATACCGTGCGCCGCAACGATCTGCGCGCCATCATCAACCACGGCGCCCGGTTTGTACTGGCGGCCAGGTATGCGCCTGGCTCCATTGTGGCCTACACCACTGCCCCCGGCAACCTGAACGCGTCGCACGCCGGGTTTTGGGGGCGGGCGGAGGATATCACCGTTCCGTCCGACGTGGGTTATTTAACCCCCGGCAAACCGTCGGCCGACATCGCGGGTGCGATGGCCGCCGCCCTGGCGGGGGCTGCCTACGTCAACGTGAATGATGACAATCCAACCGATGATGAGCTGAAAGCGGCGGCCAGTTATGTGGCAGTGGCGGCGGATTTGTTTGAGCAGGTGAGAGAAGAGAAGGGAGAGGGGAGTTGGGGGCGTCTGAACGACACAACCACACCTTCACACGAACCACTGATCCTCCTTCCAGGGCACAAAATACCCTGGCCTCCATTCCACCCACGTCGACAACACGCTGCCCCTGTTCTACAACTCATCCTCATACCACGACGACATGGCCCTGGCCGCCATCTGGCTGGCCGTCATGGTGGGCGGCGCCGACTGGTCGCGCATCCTGCGGTCGGGGTACGGCAGTTTGATCCAGGCGGGCGGTCACAACGCGTCTGAAGCGGCCGACATTGCGGCACGCGCCACCACGCTAGCGCTGGAGGCTGGGACACCGCCGCCGCGGTCCGCCCTGGAGTACTGGAATGCGGCCACGGGGCACCTTGACTCTTTTTATTCATCTCGTCAAGCGCAAAACAATCTGTTGAGCTGGGACAACGTGGGAACGTTGGCGGGGGCGCTGGCGGCGCGCGTGGCGCTCGCGTCAGAGGTGGCCGACCTGCGCAAATCAGCTCGCGCCAACTTTACGAGCAAAGCCGACATGGTGGACCATTTCACCACGGTGCGAATGGAGTGTGTGTGTGTGTGTGTGTGTGCGTTTGGTGTTGCGTGTGGGTGTGTTTGGACTGTGCCTCTCGCTCTTCTGATCTCACCTCTCTTTTTTTATTCTCACTCTCTTTATTCTCAGCCAGCCCAACTCGCCGTACTGTCATGGATGGCCACACCAAAATACGTGCCTGCCGACGTTATCGGCCCTCTGCCCGGCTTTGGCACGGGCGTCAAGTACATTGGCGCCGGCAACCTGGCCATCGCGTATGAAAACGCATGGGGGTCGACCCGGCTGACTGCCGCGGCCACCGCTCTCGCCCTGGAGCTGGCCGACCTGGCGGCCGCCATGGACAAGTACAGCCGACGGACGGCTTGGCGGTGCTGGGCGAGGTCCCAAGCGCGCGCAATCGTCGGCCGCGTGCCGGGCTTCACCCAACCATTCACCGAAGTCGTGTCGACCGAAGAATCGGCCAACCTCAAAGCGACGGCGATGGCGCCGCTGGTGGACTCCCCCGCCCCCACGGCGGCGTGGCGCTCGTTTGTGGCTGGTGTCGGCCCGTCCCCACCACGCTTCGTATCGCACCGGGGCGCGTCGTGCCCCACCAACCGGTCCCTGCCCTGCGACTGCTCTGCCTATGTGTCGCCCTCCCCCAACCCCACCACCATGTTCGGAGCGCTCGTCGGGGGCCCCAACTCGGCCAAGCCCACCGCCAAAGGGTTTCACGGCCACCTGGATGACCGCACCTCCTACGAAACCAATGAACCCGCCCTCGACTACAACGCGGGTTGGCTGATCACGACCATGGCGCTGGCGGGGTCCCAGATCGACCAGTCTGCCCTGTCCCCCGACACGCTATCCACGCACACTCGCGAGTTCCCGGTATCGCACGCATCCGCCGCCGCAGACGCAGACGTATGGGACGCGTGCATCGGCTCGGGGGTTGGCTGGTTCCCGGTGCTGCCGTCTGCGTTTGTGGCCGATGTGCGCAACGCGTCGGAGCGCAGCATCGCCCGGTATCGCTTCCACCCCGCCGGTACCGGCCGCCTGCGCACGGCTGGATGGCAACCGGCCGGCCTGCTGATGGCGCTGACGACGGCGGGCGTGGCGGCGGCGTACTTTTTGGCCAACTCCGTCGCGGCGGCACGGGGCCGAGGCCAGTACCAGCTGTGGTACGAGGGCGCTGTGCGCGTGGCTGCCGCCCGGGACGACGCCCGCATGCTGGCCGCGTTGCGTTGTTTGGCCGAGAAAACGGGAGGCCGCGGCGGCGCCACGCCTCGCCACACTCGCTCCCTCCGCTTCAGCCCTGAGTGCACCGTGCCCGATGGCTCTGGCTTCACCGCCCTGCTTGCGGGCGCGGCGGGGGCTACGCGGGATGGCGGTGGCTCTGTCGAATGGCTTCTCGCGGCAGGCGCCGACCCACGCGCTGTCAAAAAAGACGGCTGGAACGACACGGCGCTCCACTACGCGGCCGCCACCGGGTCGGCTCGCGCTGCATGCGCCCTGGTCGCTGCCGCCCCCGGCCTGGCCACCGCCACCAACTTTGCGGGGTGCACCCCTGCCGACGTCGCCCGCGACTGCGGCCACGCCGTGCTCGCCGACTGGCTGAACGCGGCGGCCGCAGCCACCACCGATGCAGACGCGCAGATGCCGCCCCCGCCGTCTGTGGTGGCGTTGTTGACAGCGGCCACTGCCGCTGCTGCGGCGATGCCGCTGACAGAGGCGGAGTTGGCGGACGCCGCCGCCTTTGCGCACCGTGGCTACGACGGATGGGGGTCGCACGGCGTCACGCCGGCGCGCGGCGTCACGCGCTTCCGCGTCGCCGCGGTCGCCGCGTCGGCCGCGTGGCTCGGGTACCTGCTCTGGCGCGCGCTGCGCACGCTGGAAGAATCGTCGTCCGCTAAGTTTGTGTACAGCGTCGTGTTTTGGTTGACGGAAGGTGGGGTTTTGGTGTGTGGTGTGGGTGGTTGCGGGTTGGAAGCGGTGAGCTTGGTTGTCCTTCCAACCCATCCTCCCCACCTACTCCCTTCACACAGCCTTTGGCTTCATCATGTGGTTCCCCCTGGTCATAGCCCTCTGGCGTCAAGTCGAGCGCAAGCCGCGCAACCTGCACAGAATGCTGCTGGCGCCGTCCGCCGCGGACGACGCGAGCATAGAAGACACCGGACTGGCCCTGGAGACTGACGCATCGCGCACCAACAGTGCTTCCAACCTCGCCACTGTGCCCGGTGGAGCACGTGCATCCGGGTCGGCCGTGTCGCTGACGTCAACATTGGGCTCGACCACGCTCTACCCAACGGCCGCCATCATCATCGTCTGCTACTCGGAGCCGGTGGACGTCATCCAGCCCACCGTGCTGGCCGCCCTGATGCAGGACTACCCGCCCGACCGCGTGCGCGTGTTGGTTTCGTGCGACGATCCGCGCCGCACCGACGTGCCGGCCATGGTGGCCATGCTGCAGCGCATGCGGACGACCACTGCGCGCGCGCTGCCGCGCCTTAACTGCCTCGTCCGCACCAAAGTGGCGGGCGTCACCCACCACGCCAAAGCCGGCAACATCAATTCCGCCCTGTTTGCGTCGGGCGTGGCGGGCGACTACATCGTTGTCCTTGACTGCGACATGGTCACCGACCCGCGCTTTTTGGCGCGCACGCTGGGTCATTTCCTGGAGCGCGACCCGAGCGACGGCGGCAGTAGCACCGCGCGGCCAGCGTCGCCGCGGCCGATCAGCGTGCCTCCGGCTGCGTCGCCCGCCCCGGACGGGCGGCCGCAGGGCAGCGTGCTGTACTCCGCGTCCCTCGCCGCCGGCAGGCCGCCGCCGAAGCGGGCCGCGTCGCCCGCCCCGGGAGGGCCGCCGGCCGCCCTCAAGCGTCTGTCCACCACATCCGCCGTGTCTGACTGGACGTCCGCGTCCGCGCTCAAGTGGCGCCGCAAGCAGAGGGCCGGCTTCCTGCAGACGCCTCAATCCTTTGTCAACGTGGACGCTGCTGACGCGCTGGCCCACAGGTCGCGCCTGTTTTATGGACCCCTGCAGACGGGGCGCGACGGCGCAGATGCCGTCTGCTGCTGCGGCACGGGGTGCGTTTTCGATCGAGCCGCGTTGATCAGCATTGGTGGCCAAGCCTATGGTTCTATTACGGAGGATAATAAAACCAGCATGGCTCTGGCGGCGGCCGGATTTTCATCCATGTACCTCGACGAAAAACTGCAGGCCGGCCTCGCCCCCGACGACGTGCCTGGCGTGTTTGAGCAGCGCCTGCGCTGGGCGACGGGCGCGCTCCAGATCTGGTGGCGCAGTAATCCGCTGAGCCGCCCTGGCATGACGACCACACAGCGGCTTCTGTACTACGACACGTGTGCCTACCCGCTGCTAGGGGCGTCCACGCTCGTGCTGTGCGCGGTGCCGATTGTTTATTTAGTGAGTGTGCGATTGATTTTGTGGTGATTTTTCGAGCGTGTGGAACGCTTTGGCTGGTGGTAGGGAGGCGTGTTTGGTGGGTGGGGCAGCGGAGAGGGGGGGCGCGGTACTTTCACCTTTTTCTTTCCCTCACTTTTCTTCCCTCCCTTCCCTTGCCTCCAGCTCTCTGGTGTCACTCCCTTCAGCGTGAACAACATGTGGGAACTGTTGCTGGCGTTTGGCCTGTTCTACATTCTGCAGCGGGCCGCCCTGTGGATTGCCCACCTGTCGATCGACGGCGGCGACGGCGGCGTCGGCGTGGCTGGCGGGGAAATGCTACGCACCACGCAAGTCGGCTTCTGGCTGGCCCCCTGCAACGTGCGCGCCCTGTTTGCTGTGCTATGGACTCAGACCAAGCTGGCCGTCACGTGCGGCCGCGACGGCGACCTGGGCTTCAAAGTCACCAGGAAGCAGGCCTCCGGCGTGCACGCCGCGTCGCGGCCGCCCCAGTCGTCCGACTCGGACATCGAGCTGGGCACCGTGTCGGTGGCGTCGTCCGCGTCGTTTGAGCCGTCGCACAAACCGAGATCGCCCAAACCCAAACGCTGGACGCACGCCATGCTGATGCCAGCGCTGGTGGCGGCCGCACGGCGCGCGCGCCAGCACACGTCGTCGTTCACAGACGCGTTGCCGTACGTGTGGATGCACATTCTGTATTACCTGGCCCTCGTGGCTGCTGTCGGCGTCACCATCTGGCGCGCGGTGACGGGCACCATGGACGCGTGGGCGGGCGCCGTCACTGCAGCCGCCATGGGGTGGGCCCTGCTGATCGCGGCCAGCATGTGGCCGCCCCTCGAACTGCTGGTGCCCGACCTGGGGGTGGCGTCCGCCCTCAAACGGTGCCACGCCGCCCTGTTCCGCGACACGTCGCGCGCCACCAAGGTCGCCGCCAGCTCCAACGGGTCCGACCTGGGGTCCCGCCTGGGCGAACGCGATGCCCCTGTCCGTCCCCAGCCCATCGTGCGCCGCTTAGGCGCGTTTTCACCCGCCCTCCGCCGCCCCTCCATCCTCAATCGCAGCGGCTCCCTGGGCCGCGCCGCCTACTGGCTCGCGCCTTCGGCGCGCTCGCGCGTCGTGTGGTTGATCGACTTGTGGGTCGTGGGCGCACTGGTGGCGGCCGCCGTCATCGACGTCAACCGCGTCGACGTACTGCTCACGTCGGCCGGGTTTAAGTTTGGGGGCAGCAACTAGGGTTGTGGTTGAGTGGTTCCGTTTGTGTGAGCTGATGTCGGTTTAGGTGGTGGGGCGCGGCAAGCTAGGGTGAAAGAGTCTGGCTTGCGTGGTTGCATTTTTCTTCTTCTTTTTTTTGATAGGTTGGTGCTGTGTTTCATCACATGCGTTCCCATTCAGGGAGTGTCCACTTGAGCGTGTGGCAACCATGTAACAGTAGATCGGGGTCAAGGCTGAATGGCCAGGGGTAGGGGGCAGGGGTCGGGGTTTGATGCGCGCCCGGCGGGTGCCCAAAATACACAAACACCGCTTCCCCTCTCTCTCCCTCTCTCTGGTCCCTCTCTCGCGGCACGCCGCGTACGCGGCGTGACGCGCTGGCGACGCCCGTCACGCCTAGCACGGGCAATGGGTCGCCCGCCGGCACCAGCGTCGAGTTCCAGGACGAGGTCGCGTCCAGGCTGACAGCAAGCTGAACGCCATCGATGCCGCGTCCTCCATGCACGTGGGCACCGTAGCGGTCACCTAGGGCGCGTGGGCGGTGGTCGCGGTGCCGCGCGCGGCCGCCACAAAAATCGATGGTCTGACAAAAATCCGGCCCTGTCGTTAAAACAAGTCAAACAGACACACGCGCGCGTGCGCGAACTGCTGTGTGTGTCTTCCGCTGCTGCTCAACTGTTCAGGTTTCTTGTTTAGGGGGTGGGGGGAGGGGCGGTTGTGTGTGCGAGAGACAAGAGAGAAGTGCTTGGGCCGGGAAAAACACGTGCGTCAACACGCCGTGTGAAAACAAAGAGGGATTCTCTCTTTTGACTGTGTGTGGGGGGGGAAAACGAGCAAACGCAATCGAAAAAAGGATTCTCGTCACACAGGTCCCTTGTTCACCGAAACCCTCCGGCGGGAGGAGGCTTTGGTTTCCCACACACCTCGCCCCCCCCCCTCCCAACTCACGCACTCATACACCAACCATGCAGGATGCCACCTTTGCCCTCGTCGCGCTGGCCGCGACCGCCGCGGCCCAGGTGAGAGCACGAGACATTGGAGATGGAGCACGCGCGCAATGTTGAAATATAGTCGAGCACCGCCGCCCTCGTTTCCGCCCGCCGCAACTCAACTGCAGACATCACGTGCCGCCGGGCGCGCGTTTTCCAAGAGTGACACCCCTTTGGAAAAGGTCGCTGCTGTGGCCAGAGCCCACTCCAACAACACCCTGCCGGGCACGCTCCTGGAGCTCGCCCTCCAGCCCTCGAGTCGTCAACGAGCTCGGGTGGGTCAAGACCCGAAGTGTTGGCAGCCGGGTGGCACACGGCGCGCATGGCGGAAGTATGCCAGCTCGACCGCGACCTCAAACGTCATGCCACTTGCCAGCCCACACGCCGAATTGGGCGCCTTCTTTGTTTCCGCAAAAAAATAACTCCTCCCCTTCCACGCCGCCCGCACGGCGCACCCCCCTGCGTGTGCTGGCTTGCGCTGTCGCATCACACAATGAACCGCCTGGGCTCCACGCGACGCGCCGCCGTCGGCGCTGCCGCCGCCGTCGGCACTGGGACCGCTGTCGCCCTCGCCCGGCACGCCACGTCCTCGCCCGCGCACCGCCTTCAAACCACCTTGGTACCGTTGCGGACTCCCGGGTGGCGCGCCCAGCCGTCGGCATCCACGCGCCTCGCCTGCGCAGCTGGCCTGACAGGGCGCTGGAAAAAAGACAAAAACGCGTCGCAAGACATGACGGCCGCCATGGACGCTGTCGAGCTGGCGACTCCGCTGCGATGGGCGGTCGGCATACTGTCCACGCTGGACGTGACGGACGACGGGACATCGTTTGGGACGACCATCAAAGCTGGCGGCGTTTTGGATGTGCGCGAGCGCTACCCGTGGGACCCCGCCGCCCCCACCGTCGTCCACCCGCGCCGCGACAAGCGGCGGGGCAGCCACACCGGGCGCGTGCTGCGGTCGGAGGGCGGGCACCCAGTCATTCGGGTGGAGTGGGGCCCGCCGCACGGCGGGGTGTGTGACGACGAGTTTATCCTGAGTGAGGATGGGCGTGCCTTGATTCAGAGGACGACCATGGTAGTGGATGGGGTGCCGGTGCCGCCGTATGACACGGTGTATAGGCGGGCGTGAGAGAGAAGAGAGAGAAGAGAGATGGTGTTTAAGTGTGTAGTCGCAGTTTTTCAGTGTTTCATTGCCCCAACCCTCTTCACTGCCACGGCGAAAACGGCAGCGGCTTCAACAGCTGCCGCGTCACCGCGCCGTGCGCGTCTCCTCCGCCGTCGGCCGCGATCCGGGCGCCGACGGCGGAGTCCACGTCGTCAAACCGCCACACGCGCAGACGTGTTCCGGGGCGAGGGCCCACCAACACGCTGCCCTCGATGGCCAGCCTCCCCCCCAGCCCCGCCAGCACGGGTGCGTCCGAGTCGGGGGTGGACCCTCGGGGCGGCGTGCTGGTCATCAGGCTGCACTCGAAGATGCCGGGGGGGCGGGCGCCCCCCCCCCGCGCGCGCGCTGCGCTCTGCCAAGTCGCGAGCCGCGCCCGCCGCCTCCGCAGGCACGCCCACCAGCATGGACGCCTGATGTGAGACGCAGGCGCGGGACGCGGACAGGTAGTCGACCGCCCACTCTTTGGTGGCGGCCAGCTCTGCGCGCACGTGGTCGCGGCGGACGAGGTCAGGGTACAAATACATGTGCGTGACCCGCGTCAACGCTCCCCCCACCTCCGTGGTGAACATGGCTAGAAACGGCATGCGCAGGCGCAGGTGGATGGTCTCCCGGGTCAGCTGGAGGAAGGTGGCGACCGCGTCGGGTTTGAGCGTATATTCTCGAACCTCCAGGTATTCCGAAAACACGGGCGCGGGGGACGCGCTGTGGTGCCGGGTGGAGGTGGGGGCCCACCGCGACAGCGCGGCGGCCGCGTGGTGGGCGGCGCGCCGCATTTTGGGCTCGTTTCTGGTTTTCGTTTTGCCAGCGTCGAGTGGCGTCAGCACCAAGGAACAACGTCGGGTTGTTTTTGTTTCTGTGCGGGCCCTCTGCCCTCCACTCTGCGCGCCACGCCCACCCTCCCTCCACACAACACCCCCACTCCGCTCCAATGCACACCCTGCGCACTGTCCGGCCGGCGGCCGTTGCCAAACACCCGCCAACCGCCGCCCCAACGCCCGCATGCGCCCGCGTTGCCCCGCGCCGCCGCATCGCGGTGGCCGCACAGCCCAACGACGCGGTCACCGACGCCGCCAAAAAAGCTATCGTCGACAAAATTGGACAAGATGTGGCCGAAGCCGCCGCCGTGTCCATGGGGGCGCCCCCGGAGCCGCGCCTCCCTGGCGCGCGCCCGTTTTCGACCGCGCTGGCCGTCGGCCTCGCCTCAGCCGCCTTCGACTCGTACTACCAAGCCCTGGGCACTGACGAGACTGCTGCCTGGACGGAGGCGAGCGGGACGAGGGTGCAGTACATCAACTCGGGAGCGCTGGCCGCTGCGGCTCGCGGCTTGTTGACCGTGACCCTCGCGTCTGCTGATGGCCTGACCGCCGCTGACGCCTGGGGCACGAGCGACCCCTACGCCGTCGTAAGCGTGGGCTCCTGTGGTCACAAGTCGGCCACAGTGGCGCGGTCGTTGACGCCGGAATGGAATGAAAATTTTGATTTGTATGTCGCGCCGGAGGGCGTGCCGGGGGCCGACACGCTGCGCGTCGAGCTGTGGGACGCCGACCTCCTCTCCAAGGACGACCCTCTGGGCACTGGCGAACTGTCATTAACCGACATCATCGCCCGTTGCGCCCAGGGGGAGAGCGTGACGCTGCCGTTGGCGGGGGAGAAAGGGGACGCGGGCACCGTGTCCCTCACCCTCTCCTACAAACCACTGGCTGGCGCCGACTTGGACGCCCGGTCCGCCGGCGAGCTGGGCGCCACTGACACCGCCCTCGAGCTGGCCCGCATGACGGAGGCGTGGCGCAAGCTGGCGGTGAATGTGGGGGACATTGCCGCGCGCGGTCTATTCGAGCCGGCCACATTTGTCGAGTCCCCTCCCAAGGGTGGCACCGACACCCAGGCCTGGGTCGGCTACTCCACCGAGCTGCGGTCCATCGTGGTCGCCTTCCGCGGCACTGAATCGCTGATCGACGTCCTGGTGGACGCCAACATCATCCCCCACGGCTACGACCCTTCGTATCCTTTTCCTCCTTCATCCCGTGTCTCCTCTCCCGACCCCCGCCCGCCCGTGCCTGAAGGCCACTGGGTTCACTCCGGCTTCTTCAACGCTTATGCCTCCGTCCGCTCCGCAGTGTGGCGTGTGGTGGATGAATGCATGGCCGCGGCCGGGGGCGGCGCGTTCCACGTGTATGTGTGCGGCCACTCGCTGGGCGGCGCGCTGGCCACGCTGGCCGCCTATGACGCCGCCTTCACCACCTTCCAATCTGGCACCGTCTCTGGCCTCACCATGTACAACTTTGGCTCCCCCCGCGTCGGCAACGGCGTATTTGCTGACGCGTACGATGCTGCTGTGCCCGACACCTGGCGCATCGTCAACGCCGACGACGTCGTCGCGCGCGTCCCGCGCGCCGTGGGCTACCGCCACGTCGGCCACACGGTTGGCATTTCCATCGATGGCACCTTTAAAAATGATGAGGAAGCTGTGGATGTGCTGGAGGGCGAGTCGGTGGACGGCGTCGCGCGGTCGCTGGCCAGCGCGGCGGTGGCCGCCGTGTCTGGCGATGGCGACACCTCAGCGTTGACCGCCACTGTCACGCGGGAGATCGATTTCGCCAAAGCCCTGGCCTCGGGCGACGCCCTGGCCCAGCACCGGGAGGCGCTGTACTTTGAGACGCTCACGAAGGTGGTGCGCGCGATCACGGGCGCATGATTGTGTTGTTTTTTTGAAGAAGAAAAAACATGAATGTATGTGCAGATCGGCGTCATTGTGTGGGTGTGTGCTTGCGTGCACATAGAGAGAGAGAGAGGGCGGGAGGCTCCATATGCGTGTAACAGAGAGTTTCTAAGCTCTCGGCTTAAAAGACAGAAGGGAAGGGTCGATGGTTTCATGTTGTTGTCTCACGACGCAAAGAAAAAAACTGGACAGAGACTTTGTTTGAACCTCCCCTCTCTCTCACCACACACACTCACATCACCTGCGCACACGCGGCCGAGCCACCGCCCCCAACCTGGCCGGCGCTCGCACCACCAGCGCGCTGGGCGGCGGCGCTGCCGGCTTCCTCGGTTCGGGCGGCCCAAACGAGGGCAGCACGCCACTGGCTCCACTCGGCACCGCGTCGCACGCGTCCGACACGTCGGTCGTGCCTCCCGCAGACGGCGGCCATGTCAGGGGGCGAGGCTGGGAGGGGGCGCGTGATCCACCGGTCGACGGGGGCGGCACGCCGCGCACACGCTTGGTCCGCGTGGTGGAAGGCGGCACCGGCTCCCGTTTCACACCGCGCCCGCGATTCGCAGACTGCATCCCCTCCTCCTCACTCCAGCCGCGGGGCGAGGCCAGAGGCGACATGGCGGCCCGGCGGGCGGCCCGCGCGGCGCGCGTTCCGATTGCCGCGTCCACGGCGGCCGATTCGAACAGCTTGCTCAAGTCGCGCGGCACCAGGGGGCTCAGCGGGGAGGTTGTAGAAGCGTCGGCGGCGCTGCCGAAGCGGCGGGCGCCGGGCGGGGACAGGGGCAGGCTCTCGTCGCACGCGAGCGCATCACCGACTCGGGCTCGCGCGGCGCGCAGGGCCGCGTGCGGCGGGCGGGGCGGCATGTGCCGCGCCCGTGAGGGTGCGTGGCTTGCGTGAGGTGTACGTGTGAGTCTGGGCGCCGTCCGCTGGGCTCAGCGCGTGGGACGAGCGAGCGGGAGAGTGAGCGCGCGAGAGAGTGTTGTCGGCTGTCGATTCAAAGCGTTTTTTTGCTGTTTTCACTCCCTCTCTCTCCTTCCTCGTCCCGTTTACGAGAGGCAGGGGGCGCGCGTTCTCCCTTCTCAGTCGCCACCTCAAACGCACACGCACACACACGCAGCACCACCCCCCTCACACACCCAAATGGGTGTCTCCGGCCTGCTTCCCGCGCTGCGCGACGTCACGCAGCCCGTGCACGTGCGCGAGTACAGCGGCCGCGCCGTGGCGGTTGACGCCTACTGCTGGCTGCACCGCGGTTCGTACAGCTGCGCCAAGGAGATGTGCGAGGGGGAGCCGACCGACGGGTAAGTGTTTTGGCTGTTCGGCGTTGGAATGGGGGGCGTCGTGCTGCCGCGCCGGGGGCATCGCCCCCTCCACTTCCCGCACAGGGCTGCACATGTACACACACTGCTCGTAGAGTGCCAAAACACACGCTCACAACCCAAATTTGGCCCCCAATTCACCAGCTACATCTCCTTCTTCATGGACCGCGTCCGCGTCCTGCAGGCCGCGGACGTCCACCCCGTCCTCGTGTTCGACGGGGGGCGCCTGCCCGCCAAAGCGGGCGAAGAAGGGACGCGCCAGAGGTGAGAAGGTGGTGGACAGGTGGACGCACACACGCGCGCGCACCGCCACCATCACGCCGCATATAGACTCGCCCTCCTTCTCCTCTACCTCCACACAGAAACAAGGCCGCCAACCTGGCCCGCGCCCGCGCCCACGCCGCCGCCGGCAACCACGGCGCCGCCCTGGACTACTACCGGCGGTCGGTGGACATCACGCCCGGCCACGCGCGCCGCGTGGCGCTGGCCGCGGCGGCCGTGGGTGCCACGTGCGTCGTGGCGCCGTACGAGGCGGACGCCCAGATGGCCTACCTCGCCCGCACGGGCGCTGTGGCCGCCGTCGTCACAGAAGACTCGGACCTGCTGCCCTACGGAGCACCGACCGTGCTCTTTAAACTGGACCGCGACGGCACCGCGCAGCGCGTGCGCCTCGCCGACGTCCCGTCCGCCCGCAACCCCCGCCTGTCCGGCTTTGACTCATCCATGTTCATCGAACTGTGTGCGTTGTCTGGGTGCGACTTTGTGGAGTCGCTGCCTTCCGTTGGCGTCAAGACGGCCGCCAGACTGATGGCGAAGCACCGCTCCGCGGACCGCGTCGTGCGCTCGCTGCGGCTGGCGGGGAAGACTGTGCCGGGCGACTATGAAGCCCGGGTCGCGCGCGCGGTGGCCACCTACCGCCACCAGCGCGTGTGGTGTGAGAAGGAGGGGCGGGTGGTGCACCTGACGCCGCTGCCAGAGGCAGGGTTGCCCCCCTGCCTGGCCACGCTGGCCACCGCCACGCCCGATGATGATGGCACCCACTTTCTGGGACCGCCGTTGGAGGCTGGCGTTGCGCAGGGTGTGGCGGAGGGGCGGCTGGACCCCATGACGCGGCGCCCGTACACGGCGCTGCCGCCACTGCCGCCACCACGCACGGCGGGTGGAGGGGGCCGCGCCATGCCCCCTCCCCCCGCCCTGCCTCCCGCCCGCACGCTGGCCAACACGCTGGCTAGCATGTGGCGGCGGGCGGGGGCCAGTGTGCGCCCTGCGGGGCCGCCGCCGCCGCCGCCGCCGCCGCCGCCGCCGCCGCGGGCGTCGCAGGCAGCCTGCTTCCCTCGGCGCACCGCCCGCTCCGACGATGGCTTGCCGCCGTCGGCATCCTATATCACGGGATTCAAACGCCCCGCCCCGTGTGCGCGCGCAGCCGTGCACGCCGACGGCGCCGCGTCGCAGCCGCCGACGACGCTGGGCGCTGTGTCGCAGGGGCCGCCGTCTCAATCGACGCTGCCGTCATCCGCGCCTGCCATGCTGGAGGGTGGAGCCATTTTGGATGAAGACAACGTGGACGACGACGTCGCCCAGCTGGAGCAAGAGATGGCGGCCGAGCGCGCTGCGGCGCACGTGACGCCTGCGCGCGCGGCGGCTGTTGCCGCCCTCTCGCCCTCGTGGCCGGGTGGCGCCACGCCCACCGGGTGGCGCGACTTTTATGGCGACACACCGCCCGCGTCGGCGGCCAAGAAGGAGGCGCCCGCCGCCCAACGGCGGTCGGCACACTTTGCTCAGTCGCCAGAGGAGGCGGCGGCGCCACCACCCCCGCCGCCGCCGCCACCCCACACCAAGCGGGCGGTGGTGGCGGGCCTGTTTGGTGGGCTGGACCACGTTTCTGGCGTCGCCGCCGCCGCGAGAAAAGCGGTGAGCGGTGGCGACAGCGGCGACGAAAACGCTGAGGCGCGCGGCGGCGGCGGTGGCAAGCGCGCCAAAGGCAACGCGTTTGCCCGGTTTGCGTTCAACAACGCGCGGTGAGTGGAAACAAAGCTGTGTGCGTGTGTTTTTATTAGAGTGCCTCTGATTGTCTGTGAGCAGCGCGCTGTGGGGTGTTAACCGAAATGACAGAAAAACTGAAAAACACATCAACTCTCTCTCTCCTTGGTCACTCGTCCGGAAACAACGCCGACTTCTTCTTGTTGACCACCACAAAGAAGTGCTTCTTCTCAAACCCAGCGTCCTTGTAGGTGACCAGCACGAGGTCGGCCGCGCGGGCCGCGACGTCGCCCTGCACCTCGATCTGTTCCCCCCCTTCCGGCGTCTTGGTGACGGACGCGCCCGACGCAAACTTTTTGCCCATCAGTTTGGCGGCTTCCGCCAGCTTGACGCCAAAGAGGTCGAGGCCTAGGGGAGGGAGGGTGGGTGGATTGAGGTTGGCCGTTTGTGCCTTGTCTTCTTGTGCCGGCTTTCCCCCTCCTCTCTTCCTCACACTCACCCGACACTGTCGTCACGCTCTTCTTCTTGCCCCGCGTCGCCACCTCCATGACGACGGCCGGCTCCTTGCCCTTCTTCTTGGACTTTTTCTCGGGCTTGGCCGGCGCTGCCGACGCCGCCGCGTCATCGCTCACGGCCAGCTTGGCCACGCCCTCCGCCGCCGCGTCGGCCGAGGCGGCTGCAGGCGCGTCACCAGACGGCTCGGGAGCGGTGGCATCGCCGCCGTCTTGTTGGGCTTTCCAGCTGTGTGGGGAGGGGAGGCGGGGGGTGAGTTTGGTGTGTCGCAAAAAACATCCTCCTCCAGCCACACGCACACACACACACACCACACACGCACCGCTTGTACTCGTCGCAGTTGGTGGGCAGGAACTCGTTGAACTCGGCGGGCACACCCGTCACCGAATCGTACGCGACGACGAGGGGGGGGGGTGCAACGCGGTCGGCCGGGGGGGTATCCACGTCGGTTGCGGCCATGGTTGGAAGGAGAGATGCTGCGATCGTGGAGTGGGGGTGGCGATGGGGGGCAAGTGCGAGCGGGAGAGGGAGAACGGCGGAGAAAAACGGGATTGGGTGTCTGCAGAGAAAAAAAAAAAAACGCGGCCGACGCGCCTTTCTCTCGCTCCCTCTCGGTCACCGCGCCCGAGAAACGGACGTTCCACACACGACGCACACACGCACCAGCGCGCCCCATACAATCCACCAAAACCGAAATGACACCTCCATGACCGCGGCACAGCGGCCCCCGCGCCACCAGCGCGCGCTCACAGCCGCGCTCGCTGTCGCGCTCGCAGCCGCGGCAGCCCAGCTGTGGGCGTCCGCCCCGCCTCGGACACACGCTTTGTCGCTGCCACGCGGTCCATTTCCATGTGGCTGCGTGTGGCGGTCGAAGGGACGGGCGGTGGAGTTTGCGGTGCGGCGCGGATGGTCCGCCACACCGCCGCCCGCCTGCACCGCCGCCGCCACGACGCAGCCGTGGGGTGGAGCAGGACGCGTCGGCGGAATCAACCTGCCTCCACCACCGCCCACCAGCATCGCGTGTGGGTGGGCGGCCTGCACCCTCACACACGCGTGGCTCTCCGGCGGCGGCCCCACCCTGCACTCCCTCCACCCGTCCGGCTGGCGTCATGCCACGCACACCACCCAGCTCACCCGCAACACCAGGCTGGCCCCGTTAGCGTTGGGCGACGCGGCCGCGTTCGCGGGGGCGGCGGCGCCAAGGGTGGCGGGCGGGACGACTCTTGTTGTCGACTTCACATTTTTCAAAAAACACGGCGCCATCGCGCACTGGGCCGAGGTGGGCGCCCAAATTGTGGCGTCGCTGGCGGAGTCTGAGGGTGAGGGTGGCGGAGGCGCCTCCTCTTCAATCGCGCGGGTTGTCCTTTTACACGCGCCGCGCGCCGCGCTGACGCCCTGGGTGCGCACCGCGCTTGCGGCCGCCCTGAACACGACGACCCACCTGCCCCCCATCATTGTGCAGGTGGATGGTGGGTCGGCCGAGGGCCAGGTCGGTGCGCTGCTGGAAGGCGATGACAGCGCGGCCGCCTCTGGCTGGCTCCTGCTCGAACGCGCCATCGTGCCACGCGACGTTTTCACGGGGGGCAGGCGCACCTTTCACACGCCAGCCGCAGCGGCCACGTGGCGGGCCGCGTTTCACGAGGCGGCGGGGGTGGCGCTGCCGCCGCCCGGTCGGCACGGCAACCACATGCCCACCATCCTGCTGCTGCGCAAGTCGGCCGATAGGCGCATCCTTAATGAAGCCGCCCTGGTGGAGGCGTTGACGACGGTGGGCATCGTGACTCAAGCCGAGTGGACGAGCGAGACGGGGGTCGCCAGCCAGCTGGCGGAGATCGCAGCGGCCGACATCCTGGTCTCCACCCACACGTCCGCCTTGGCGGCCGTGCAATTGGTGCGGCCTGGCACCACCATCATTGAGCTCATCCCACGCAACTGGGCGTGGGGCGGGCTGGACACCAGTTTTAGGGATGCTGCCGCCGCGCGCGGCGGCGTTTTGCACGCGGCGTGGCGTGCGCGCGCGCGCGCCGAGACTGTGCCCGAGACCCCGCGCGACGGCGCCCGCTTTGGCCACTGGACGCCGTCCCAGTGCGTCACGGAAGCCTGCGTGCACGCGGCCGCGGCGGCGGACGTGGTTGTGGATGTGGGCGCCGTTTGCGCGATGGTCATCAACGCAGCCCGCGGTGACCCGCTGCCGCCGTGGCCGGCGCCTTAGAGAATGGTTGAAAAAAGACGTGGCACAAATGTAACAATGGACACGCGCACGCTTGAACAAACATAAAGAAGACACAACGACGCGCACACACACTTTGATCCCCCTCTCTCTCCCGCCGCCGCTCCTCTCACTCTCCCGACCTCCCACACAGTCTCTCAGTCATACGCAATGTCGATTCCCTGCTTGGCCGCCGCCTCCGGATCCTCGCGCGGGTTGGCCTCCCGCCGCCGTCGCAGCAGGTCGTCGGGCGCGGGCACCGCTGGCGGCGGCCCCGCAGCGCGCGGGCGCCCGCGCCGCTCGGACTGCGCCGCGCCCTCGCCCTCGGACGCGCTGCCGCCCCCGTCCGAGGTGGCACCACCCTCGCTCGCCTCGCTGCCGCCAGCAGCTGGGCGGGTCCGCCTGCGGGAGCCTGAGGGGGCGTCGCCACCGCGGAGGTCGCCGCCGCGCAGGGCGCCGCGCTCGCCGCGCTCGCCACCCCGCTCGCCACCACCACCGCGCGCGCGCGTCTTCAGCACGGCCGCCCCCGCGCGCGGGTCAAACTCGTGCGCGATGACGACGACTTCGGGGCGCTTGCCGTTGAAGGCGCGCGCCTCCCGGCGCAGGGCGTCGGAGACGACTCGTTCGACGGCAACCAACAAAGCATCAGGCGGAAGACGCGCGACGGCGGCCTCCGCCGACCGCACCAGCCGCTCCAACAGGCGCCCGGCATCCACCCACATGGCGCGCGTGGTGATGCGCACCCGGGCGCGCAGGCGGGGGGGGGCGCCGGCGGGAGGCCGGCCGGCGGAGGGAGGGGGCGGCGCGCGGACAACGTCGACGGCGGCGACGACGACACCATCCGTCGCCAGCCGCGTCCTCTCGTCCAGCGCCATCTCGGCCGCCGTCCCGGTGCCCCGGTTGCCGTCGTTGTAGAACATGGTGAGTTGGGCTTCGCCCACCACGCCGACGTCGTAGCCGGAGGCGCCGTCGGGGCCGGGTGGGCCTGCCGGGCGGGGCGCCGCGCCGCGCCCCGAGTGCGCGCCACCCACCAGCCCCGACGACGCATGCGTCGACGCCGACCCCTTGGGCGCCACCCCCAGCATCTGGCCGTTGCGGATGACGGACACGTCGCGCACACCGTTGGCGCGAGCCAGGTTGGCGTGTTCGCACAGGAATGAGTACTCACCGTGCACGGGCAGAAAGTGGTGGGGTTTGACCAAACGCAACACTTCCTCCAGCTCGCCGCGGCACGCGTGCCCCGACGAGTGCAGCCCTTCATCCCTGGACGCGGCCAGCGTGACGCCGCGGGCGGCAATGGCATTCATCATTTCAGTGACGCGCGTCTCGTTGCCGGGAATGACTTTGGCAGAGTAGAGGACGAGGTCGCCCGGCCCCAGCTTGAGCGTGGGCGACGCGCCGTGCGCAGCTAACGAGAGTGCCGCCCTCGGCTCTGCCTGCGACCCAGTCGTCACCACCAGCAAGCGGGACGGGTCGATCCCATCCGCGTCGGCGGGCGATATTAAATCAGCCGGGTCAAAGGGGGCGAGGCCGACACGGTGGGCGGCGGCGAGGTAGGTGTTGAGCGACATGCCCATGAAACACATTTTCCTGCCCGCCGCGTCGGCGGCACGCTTCAGCGCGCCTAGGCGGTGCACATTCGACGCAAACTGGGTCGCCACGATGCGCCCCTTGCCCGCGTGCCCCAGCACGCGCTCCGCGAGGCGTTTCTCGACGGAGGCTTCGGACACGGTGCGTCCCGGGGAGAGGACGTTGGTCGAGTCAGACATGTAGAGCGCGACGCCGTCGCGGCCGAGCGCGTCAAACGCCGACCGATCAAAAATTTGACCGTCCAGCGGGTTCTCATCAATCTTCCAGTCGCCGGAGTGGACAATGGTGCCGTGCTCACTCCTCAGCACAAAGCCCATGCAGTCTGGGATGGAGTGAGTCACACGTAAAGGTTCGCACTCAAACGGCCCCAACGCAAACCGTTCACGCACGCCCACCGTGATGAAGCGGCGGCCGTCGCCCCACAGGTTGTACTCCAGGGCGCGCCTGCGCACGAGCTGCATGGGGAAGGCGCCCGCGTAGATGGGGGTGGCGGGGTCGAGGGCGGGCAGGACCCAGGGGAGGGCCCCGATGTGGTCTTCGTGGCCGTGGGTGATGAAGACGGCCTCAATTTTGTCGCGCCACTGGGCCAGGAAGGAGGTGTCGGGCAGAATCTTTTGCATGCCGAGGTCGGTGAAGCTATGTGTGGAGGTTTGGGGTAGGGGTTGGCACTCGAGCCTTTCTGTTGTCTTTCTACCCACCCTCCTCCCTCTCTCCACACACTCACTCTGGAAACATCAGCCCCGCGTCCACCAGGATGTAGCGATCATACACACCAATCAGCATGCAGTTCATGCCGATTTCACCCAGACCGCCGATGGGCAGGATGCGTATGGGCGGCCCCTTGCCCGACGGCGGCCCGGGAAACGCGCGGTGGCGCGCGTGCGTCAGGGCGGAGCCAAGGTGCTCCGAACCGTCGGACCGCACCATTTGGCGTTCGGCTGAGTGGGTGGGGGTGGTGGTTGGTGGGTCAGAGGGTGAGGGTCCGTCAGAGGAAAGGAGTGAAGGCGAACGAGGGTGGCGGCCCGCGGGCTGGTGGGTTCTCGGCTCCTGGCGCCCGCAATCTGGTCACACTACCCCGCATAGGCGTGCATTTCACTCGTCCGGCACCAGCTTGACACAGGCACCGGCGGGAGGAGCGCGTGGCAGGGCGCCGCGACGAAAACAAATGCAGCCACCGCAAGCAAGCGGCTTGTTTGCACCCCCCCAAACAGGCACTCACTCTTCGCACGAGCCACCACGCTCAACGTGCCAGACCCACCCCGGCGCCTGACGCCGTTGCCAGCCGACCGGGCGGCGGCCGGCAGGGCTGGCGACCGGGCCAGCGGGCGCGGCGAGGTGCGCATGTGGGGTAGTCCGTGTGCGTCGGGACAGGGGGCTTGCACGCGCGCAGAGTGTGGGTGGGCGGTGTCGATGTGCGTGTGCTGATACAGCAAACAGGTGGTGAGCGAGGGAACGGGAGCGAGAGGGGTGGGGCGGGGCTTGCCTCTCAGATTTCGGCGAAAGTCTTTGCTCTTCACTCTCGCGCTCGCTTTCAATGGCATCAGCGTTTGCCGTCTCCCAGGCCGCGTCCCGCCGCGCCACGGTCGACGCCCTGGTGACCGCCCTGTGTCACACCGACGATGCACGACGAGACCGGCACGCCGTGCTGGCCGCCGCCGCGGCCGCCACGATCGAGTCGCATACGTTTCGCGACGCGCACCCGCGCGACGTGCGGGCGGCAGTCGCCTCCCTGGCCCGCCGCCTGACAGCAGACGCGCAGCACGCAAAAGCAGGGGCGCTGGAGGCCGCGTCGGACGCTCTGCTGGGGGATGACGACGCGGACGCGGGGGTCGGCACGCGCCTGCTGGCGACACTGCTGGCGCTGGCTGGGCGGCCGCTGGCGACACCGCTGTCGGCGGCGGTGCTGGGGGCTGTCAGGCCAGCTGCTACGGCGGCGGACGACGGCAGAAGCGGGTTGGGGCGCGTCGTGTCCCACACACTCGACTCCCCCGCGTCGTCGTCATCGCTGTCAACGCCCCTTGCCTCGGACGACGACGGCGAACAAGCCAGATATTCACGACGCTCGATGGACCTGCTGTCGCCGCTGCCGTCGGAGCGCTTCCCCGTCGCGGTGCGCCTGTCGCGCGCGCCGCCGCCCACGCCGCGCGCGGTGTCGCCGCCGCCCACGCCGGACGGCTGCCTGGCCCGCTGGCTGGGCACGGCGGCAGACGCGGTGGATGAAGCCACACTCATTGACGCCGTCATCGCCGCCATGGCGCGCGGCGACCCGACGGCCGGCCCGCCGCCCGCCGCGCGCACGCCTGCCCTATCCCCCGGCGCAGTCGCCGCGCTCATCAACCGCCACGTGGCCCCCGCCACGCGGGCAGGCGCCCGCTTGACCGCCCACGCCGCCGCCCTGGCCCGCACCGGGGACGCGGCGGCGGTGGCGCTGGGAGTGGCTTTAACCACGGAGGCTGCCGCCGCGCGCGCGCACGCGGCCACCACCTGCCGCGCTGCCACGCTGGCCGCCACCGCGATCGCATGCCGGGACGCGGGGCGCCGTCTGAGGATTCTTCTGGCTGCGGCCGATGTGGCGGCGGGCGCGGGCGTGGCCGCGCCCGCGTGCTTGTTTGGTCTAGCAGACACCGTTGCATCGACCGGCCACCCCACCGCAGCCGCCGACGCGGGCGCCGTGCTGAGGCTGGCCCTGGCCACCGCGGCCCCCGGCATCACCGACGCACAGCGCGCGCTGCGAGGCGAGGGTGGTGGTGTGTGTGTGGCGGTCGGTGGCACCGCAGTCGCCGACGGCGCCGCGGCTGCAGACGCGCTCACCGCGCTGGGAGCCGGCGTGCGCGGCGTTCCCGCCCTGGATGGTGTTCAACACGCCGTACTGATTGCAGCTGCGGCAGCTGTGGCGGGTGCGGACGTGGTGGTTGCGACACCACCCACGCTGTCTCCGCCGCGGTCGCCGTCGCCGCCCGCCACACCGCCCGCCACGCCGCCCCCCGCGTCCCAAGACCCTGCCTCCGTGGCCGCCTCCCTGGCCGCCCTGGCTTTGACGCCGTCCATGGGGAGCGGGGTGGTCAAACACAACGCTGCCGCCGCGGTGGCGTTGAAGCCGTCACGGGAGGCGCAGGTCCCCCCGGCGGCCGCAGCGTGGCGCCTTGCGTCCGCCGCCCCCACCGTGGCCGCCCCCGCGGCCGCGGTGCAGCGCGCGCTCACCCTCCCTCTGGCCACCGCGGCGCGCATACCGTCCACCCTGCTGGCGGCCACCCTGGACGCGGCGGGCGGGGCGCGGGCCGGCCTGGCTGCGTTGACGGCGGTCGCGTTTTTGGGCGCGCCCGGCCTACGCGCGCCGCTCGCCGACGCTGTGGCGACCGTCCTGGCCACCCGCTCCCCCGGCCCCGCGGCGGCGGCAGCCATTGAAGACGCGTTGCGTGGCGTGTGTGCAGCGGCGCCGGGGCTGGGGGCGGGGCTGCCGGCTGTGTCTGTTTCAGCACACAGCATGGCAGCGACACCAGAAACGTACCTCCCCCGCGCCGGCACGGCAGCCGACACGCGCGCCTTTGACCTTTTGGTGGCTGTGCCCACCTCCTTCAGCATTCTGTGCCCGCCCGACGGCGGCGCCGCCTCGTTGGGGCGCGTGCTGGCCGCTGCGCTGGCCCCCGCGCGCGCAGCGGCCGCGCTCGCGGCCACACTGCGCGACAGGCGAGCCCCCCGCCCCCTGACGACAGACGCCGGCGCCTCTGTCGCCCCCTGCTGGCGCGCCGCCCAGGCTGTCACCCTGGCCCTGCGCGCGTGCGCGGACGACTGCGGCGCAGCGCTGGCCGCCGCCGCCGCGCACGCGGACGCGGCGCACGCGGCGCCCTCCCCCACCGCCACCTCCTTGGCCCTAGCCCACGCCCGCATGCACGCCGCCGCGTCGCGCGCCGTGTGGAGCGGGCGGCGGCGCTGGTGGCGAGTGGCGCGGGGCGGGGTGGACGCTGTGTGCGACGCGGCGCTCGCGCTGGCGGCGCGCTGGCCGGCGGTCGACGCCGCGAAAGATGCGTGGGACCTGCTGGCGCGGGGCGCGGACGAGTTGGCGGCCGCGGCGGCGGCCGCGACCGAGGCGCGGGCGGGCGCGGCGGCGGCGCGGTTGGGCGTGTTGGCAGCGGCGGTCGCGGCAGCGGCAGAGGGTGGGCGTTAGAAAGTTAGTTTAGCTTGTTTTTATGTAGCATCACGCGCTTCACTTCCACCCCGACCACTTGCTCGCCCCCGCCACCACTTTTACGGGCCACGCCCCCGCGCCGCGCGGCGCGCCGCCGGCGTCGCCCCCACACGCGCGCGCGACCCCCACCGCCGCCGCCGCCACGCAGTGGCAGGAGACAGCCACGCAGCCAGCCGCCAGCCAGACAGCCAGCGCCAGGGCGGCGGCTTGGAGGCGCCCCCCTGCGCCGGCCACAGTGGCGTCCAGCTGGCGCAGCGACGCGCCAAACCCCCACGGCACCAGGGCTGCGGCCACCGCACAGGCGGCCAGGACGCAGGCGAGGCGGGGGTGCAGGTTGGTGGCGTTCAGGGACGCTTTGCATCCGAGGCAGCAGGGCGTGATGGAGGCTTTGTGTGGGAGGGGAGGGAGGGAGGGGGACGGTTGAGTGTGGGTCGGTGTGTGAACCCTCCTTTCTTTCATGTCGCTCTCACTTCTCCATCATCCCTACCCGTCAAAAAATTGCCGCGCACGCTCAGCGCGGTGTCCAGCTTGACCCGGGTGGCGGCGGCGTCGCCGTCGTGCTGGTGGGGTGGGGGGGCAGGGTGATTGTTGGGGGTTGAGAGAGTACAGCATCAATAAACACAATCTATTTTTTTCTTCCCTTCCCCTCTCACCTTCTCAAAAGCCTCTGCCGCTTCATCCCACAGCAGCGCCCCTCCGCCGATGGTGGAGTTGGCCAGCTTGTGGCCAGAGTGCCAGGCGGAGGCGGCCACGCAGGCGCCGCACGCGGGGCAGCGGCGCGTTGGGCGGTCGCCTGGTGTGTGTGGGGACGAGAGGGGTGGTTACGACACGCCGTCGGGCTCCTTCCCTGCACACACACCAACGCGCACACACTATCTCTTACCAGTGTACGGACACACCGCGTCCCCCGCTTTACCCTCCACCTGGGCCGTGCGCCACGGCCGAGCGGCAAGGCGGCGCCCGAGCGCGCGCGTGCCGCCCACACACAGCCCTGTCGCCAGCCCCGCCAGCCCGCCGGCCACCGCCAGGACGACGGCCACAATGGTGGCGATCTCGGGGGCCCGCACGGTGCCGGCGTGGACGCGGGGGGCGGAGAGGGCGGTAGCGGCGACAAGGGCGGCGGTCGCGGCTGCAAGGATCGAGACGGCGGGGGGGAGGGCGAGGAAGGGGGCAAATGGGGCAAAGGGGATGGTGTCCATGGTTTTGTGTTGAGGGAGGTGTGTGTGGGTGGTGGGTGCGGGTGGTTGAACAAAAAGGGAGAGGGGGCGTGACCGGTGGTGGCTTCGAGCGGTCGGTTGAACGACGACGCGAGAGTGCGGGCCGTCGCACTCTCTCGCTTCAATCTCATTGTCCGCATCCCACGCGCCCCCTCCCGCCCCTGTTTCATCAACCTCCTGTCCCCGTGGCAACCAACCTCACCCATAGTACCCACCCCGGCCGGCGTTCCACCCTGCTCGTGACCCCAACCGCGCCGTCGACGGTCAACAATCTATTCACATGCGGCCACTCACGCTCGCCTTCACCCTCGCCCTCACCCTGGCCACCGCCACCGGCGCACGCACACCTCTGTCCATCCATCTGGACGCGTCCGTGACGCCCGCTGCCGCGTCCCTGCCCAAGGGTGCGTCCGTGTTGTTCACGCTGGCTGCAAAGAACGCGACCTTGTCCGTCGGCGCCGACCCGGCCACCCCCAATTCCGGCCACCTGAACCTGGGCGGCGTATCGCAGCGGTCCACCTGGTTCACGGAGCGGTCGGTGCGGCGGGCGGGCACGCTGCCGACGGCGACGTTGGTGTCGGCGCCCGCCCTGGCGCTGCCCGATGAGACGGGGGCCGCCGTCTGGCTCGGAGCCCCGAACGTCGCCGTCACGGGCACCAACAAGCATGGTGGTGAGATGACGGCCGTGGTGACGTTTCGGGGGGTGGCCCCAGCGTATGATGGGGAGAAACACACGCTGAGTGTCGCTATCGATGTCATTCCGCAGCCCGTCCTCCTGGGAGCCGCCCCGGGCGCCCCCCCCGTGCCTGTGGCGGGGGACGGCCAACCGTTGGAAAACCCACCCGCCTGGGCCACCGACCTGGCGACTGCTGCTTGGCGCGCGCGGCGGGAGGAGGCGGCTGCCGCACGGGCTGCCGCCAACACGACTGAGCCGCCGACTGCCGCCACCCTGCAGATCGACGGCGTCATCCTGTTCATCGACCAAACAGACACAGGGGCTTATCTGCTGATGCCGGGCACGCCGGCGTCTCCACCTCCGCCGCAGTATTCTCCTTCCCCTCCGCCCCCCTCCTCAGTGACCGTCGTCACCGCTCCCCAATGCCTGTCCACCATGTCCCCCGGTTGCAGCCCCTGGTCGGGGTGGTATGGCGGCGGCTATGGCGACTACTATGGGTATGGAGGATCGTACAGCATGACAGGTTACCAAACGGGGGTGGTTGCGGGTGGTTCAGGTGTCGCGGTCGGTGGCATGGGCATCGGCCTGGCCGGGTGACGAAGAGGTGGTTGCCCCTCATCGTCTTGGGTGGTTTGTGTTTTTTGTTGTGCACAAACGGGGTTTTTGTTTCCCCCGTCCGCGCCCCGAGCGCGCCGTCCCTTTTTGTGCCTGGCACAAAAAGGGACAGAGGAAAAGGATGTGCCTGGAGTTTTCGTTTGATCGCGCCAAGTTTTTGTCTACTTGCTTTGATTTGTGCACTTGTATTGTGTCTTGTAACCACTGTTTTTTGGGAGTTTGTGCATGGAAAAAGTTGAGGCACGTGTTTTTGGGGAGGTCAACGCCACGCCGCGTTGACGTCGTCGCCGGCCACTACAATTGCCCTTGCTTTCTTCACGCTTCTGCCGCTGCCGCTGCCGCTTCTGCCGCCCCCGCCCTCCCCCCCTTAGTCTCCCAAACAGACCAATGCGTCTCCCCCTCCTGCTCATCCTGTCTTGCGCCGCCCTGGCGGCCGCGTCCGCCGACACACCCGCGCCCGCACTCGCCGAGTCGGGCCACAAAAAAGCGCGGGCCACAGACGCGGCCGACGACGCTGCCCCTGCTGACGTGGCGTGGGCGGTCACAGCTGCCAGTGGCCAGCCGCTGGCGGGGGGCGCGGGCAGCGGCATCGCGTCCGCGGCGCGCGCCGACAATGCGCCTGTCGCTCCTGCTGTCGAGTCGGGCCGCACGGTGCCGGCCACTGTGGCGGTTGGCGACATTCCCGCCGCCGCGACCGCGCCCGTGGCGCCCAACCCGGATGAGCCGATGTATGGGGTGACGCCTGATGTGCCGACGACTGCGCCGGCGGGGGGTGTGGGCGGCGCGTGAAGGTACAGAGCGAGAGGCGATTTAATTTTTCACCCCCTTCTTCATTATTTACGCGTCTGTGTTCCAAGGTGCGGTTGTTGTGTGCGTATGTAATTGTGACGGTGGTTTCTAGTAACACGGATGAGGGGGGTGTGGGCCGACAGACGGAAACAGATTTTTGGAGGCGGTTGAAATCTTTACTAGAGCGATTGACCACACACGCCGCGTCCTTCTTCCTCCCTCTCCTCCCCATGCTCGCGCTCCCAACACTCCAGCACTGCGTGTTGTAGTGTCAACCCTGCACTCCAGCTGGTGGTGCTGCACAGTACCGAGCCGGCACACTGGCGCACCCCACCCCCCCACAATGGGTCCCTCCATCTTGTTCTCCGTGCTCCTGCTTGCCGCCACGCTGGCCCCTCCCCCCACCTCCGCCCGCGTGTTGGCGCAGCAGAGGGATGCTCTTGAACCGGCGGCGGCCGGTGCCACCCGGCTGGCCCGCAAGATGGCCACCGCGCTGACCGTGCCGCCGGTCGCTGAAACGACGACCCCCCCCACCCCACACTTCCGGTTGGCCCGCAAGCTGGCCCAGACATACTACCTGCTGGCCTCCACCGGGACTGCATCCCCGCCACCGCCGCAGCAGCAGGCGTCGGCGTCTCCGTTCGACAGCACCCCCTACGGAAACGTGTTGCCGGCCGCGCCAGGCCTCCTTCCGCGCGGAGACATCAGGCTGGACAACAATCAAATGCTGAACTTCTCGCACCCGCTGTCCAACATGGGGTATGGGGGCGGGGGGGCGCAGCCCACGGGTTTTGGGCGGTAGCAGAGTAAGAGAGAGAAAAACAATTTTATCCGCCTTTTCGACTTGCCGCCTCCCGCGTGTAGACAGCGTTTTGCTCGCTTTTTGTGACTTGGGTGTTTATGTCGTTGATTTGGTTTGTTAAAGAAAAAAAACATAGAATTAAAACTCCACCCAACTCTCTCCCCTTCATCCCCTCCCCTCTGCCGCCGCCCTCGCCAGCACAGGTGCCACCGCCTCATTCAGCAGAGCCGCCACCTCAGCCAGCACGGCAGGCGGCGCGTGCGGCGCCGCCAGGGCGGCCGTGACACGCGGGAACAGGGTGGCCAGCAGGCGCGCCGCGCGGTCGGGGGGGGCGGAGCGGACAGCTGCCAGGGCGGCGACCGCGAGCGGCGCGCGCGCGGCCGCTTCCGCGCGCGCCGCAGCGGCAGCAGCCGGCGTGCCGGGGCTGGCATCCGCCGACAACGGCGCCTCCGCGCCCGCCAGCTCGATGGCGGTGAGCGCACGCGCCGCCGCGGCCGCGACGCGGGTTTCGGCCGCGACCGCGCGTGCGCCGTCGCGCGCGCCGTCCGCGCGCACCGCGTCCGCCGCGGACGCAGCCAGCAGGACGGCCCCGGCATCCGCCTCCAGCGTCAGCAGGGGCGGGTCGGGCAGGCGGCGGGCGGGGGGGACAGAGTCTTCTGCTTGAGCGGACGCCAGGGACGCGCACAGCGCGCGGTCGCCGTCGGCCGCCGCGCCGCGGGCGGCCGCATCGGCCAGCGCGTCCAGAAGGGACGCCACTGCGTCGGGCGGGGCGGCGTCGCCGTGGCGGGAGAGGGCGTCCGCGATGGCGGCGACGAGCAGGGTCTGCACTGAGACGCGTGCGCGCGCGTCGGCCAGGCGCCGCGCGCCCCGCGCCGCGCGACAGGTAGCCCCATGCCTCGACACCTCCTGCCGCGTCACGTCCAGCCACCAAAGCCGCCAAATCGGGCGCCGTGTCGGCCAGGGCGGCCGCCATGCAGGCGGCCAGTGACCGCCAGGCGTCGTCGCCCGCGACCGGGGCGACCGCGTCGACCAAGCGGGCGAGTGCTGCCACCCCGACCGCCGCGAGCGGCGCGTGTGGGCGGCGCACCAAAGACGCCAGCAGGTCCAGTAGGCGGGGCAGCAGGCCGGCGGTGGCAGGCCAGAACTTGGCGGCGACGTCCACTGTGCGGGCGAGGCAGCGCGTCGCGGTCGCGTACAGCCACGCGTCTGCGTCGGCGGCCACATCGTCGCCGCCCTCCCTCCCGTCCGCCGCCGCCGACGCAAACGTGGTGGCGCGCGCGTCTCCCGCGCGCACGTGGTCAAACACGGGCAGCAGGGCGGACGCGTAGACGCGGTCCCAGAAGGCGGGGGAGAAGGAGGCACCGTGCGCGGCGAGCGTGTCGAACAGCACTTCGAGCGCTGCGTGGCGCGTGTCGGGCCTGGGGTCAAAGGCGAGCTCGCCCAGCCCCGCCAACAAGGGGAACCAAGCGTGCAGGCGGGAGTCGTCTGCTGGGGTGGTGGTGGTGGCGGTCGCGGCCAGGGGGGTGCCTGCCGGGCGGATGCGAAACGCGCCAGGGTGGGGCAGCGGCGTCGCAGCGTCATCACCGCCGCCGCCATCCAACGCCACGTCTCCGCCCGCCAGCCTGTCCGCGCAGAACCTGAGAAACGCGATCGCGTTCAACCCCACGTCGGGCGGGGAGGCGGCGTTGGCGAAGGCGACGAGGCAGTTGACCGCGTCGTGGAAGGCAGCTGCTTCAGGATCAGCGACAGATGCAAAAGAGTCGCGCACCACCCGCTCCACTGCATCAAAAGCCACGCGCACGACGGCGGGGGATTCGTCACCCGCGGCCGCTGTGAACGCCATGAACATGGAACGCCTCCCCGACTTGATGGAGGATGCGCGTGCGGCTGCCAGTTGGGCGAGGCAGCGCACTGCCAACTCGCGCACCTCCGCGCGGCGCGACCCGCGCACGATGCCGACAAAGGGGCGCAGGCACTCGGTCTGAAACGAAAAGTTGGCCAGTTCGTCGCGCTCCAGAAACTTGGCGGCCAGCTGGCGCAGGGCGTCGACAGTGTAAAGTGCGACCGCGAGCGAGGGGTGCGCGCCTGCAGACACAAAGAAGGCAGCCAGCGGCGCCCACAGCCTCGACCAGACGAGGCGGACGCGGTCCATGTTGAAGTGGGCCACCTCCACGATTTTGGAGGTGGAGAAGACGCGGGGCGAGGGGGAGTCGAGCTCGGAGGCGGCGACGTCGACCAGGGCAGCGACGAACGAGGCGGCCGCGTCAGCACTCAGCCGGCCCGAGTGCACGTACAGGCGGGCGAGGGCGTCGGCCAGGTCGGGGGCCGCGTCCAGGACGGAGGGCGGGGGGAGGGCGATGGCGGCGGGGGGGGGGTGCGAGCGGGGTGTCGCGCAGAGAGGTCGGCGCGTCGGCGCGCGGTGTGGACGCCGCGGCGTCCGAGGCGCGCCCAAACAACCCCCCACCCGTGCTGCGCTTGGGCGGGGGCGGCACTGGCGCCACCTCTGGCGGCGCAAACATGGCGGCGTCCGAGGGGGCGCCCCCAGAGGCGGCGGCAGAGGTGACCAGGTCCCAAAGAGAGGCGGCCGTCAAAACGTCGCGCCACGCGTCCACACTCAGCGCGTCCCCCGCGCCCGAGTCGGCGGTCGCCACCAACGCACGCAGCGCGGCCACGTGCTTTAGCTGCATGGTGGCGGGTGCGTGCAGCCTGGTGCGGGCCGCCAGGGCGGCTGCAACAGAGCGCACGGGGCCTGGCGCGGCGAACGCGGCCGCCGCGCGCGCGACGGCCGCCAGGCCCGACACGCACGCGTCGGCGGTGCCGCCCCCCGCCCCCGTGTCCGGGGCCGCGTCAAAGGCGGCGCCCAGGGCGGCCACCGTGGTGGCCGCCATCGCGTCCAGCAGGGCGCGCGCGGCGTCGGGGCCGGCGGCGGCGGCAAAGGCCGCGCCGCGCGCGGCATCCCGTAAAGCCGCGTGCGTCGCGCGCAGGGCGGCGTCCGAGGGTTCAGGAGCAGTGGGTCGCGCCCCCCCACCCCGCCCTGGCACCAAGGCCACGATGGCATCCATCCAGGAGCCGGCGGCGGCAGCGGCTGCAGCCGCGGGGGCAGCAGCATCAGTGTCGCGCATCCGGATTTCGTTCGACACGATGCGATCATACAGGTCACTCAAAAAGGCTTCCGGCAGGTCGGCGCCGTCGTCAATGCCCCGGTTGTTGCGCACAAAGTCGGCTTTGGTCATCTTGGCTTTGACCTGTGGATTGTGGGCGTCCGTGTTGAGCATGACGACTGAATAGGCCAACACATAAGCGACGTCGGCCGACCGAAACGTGCCCGGGTTGCACGCGACGTAGCGCTGGGCGAACTTTTCCATGAGCCTGTCTATCTTTTGGGCTTCGCCAGGGAGGCGGAAGCCGGCCAGGAAGTGGCGCAGGGCGGCGTCAAACTCGAGGCACGAAAAGTCGAGGGCATCGACATAGGCGTGCATGACGGCGACCGCGCCGCCGTCGCGTTCACCCAGGTAATCGCCCACAGCCGCCTTGTCCAGGCCGAGGCCGGTGCGGGCCAGGAAGGCGGCCACATCGGAGGGGGACGGCCCCACCATGCCGGAGGCTTGGAGGGAGGCGAGCCCCTTGCGCGGGTGTGCGTTGAACGCGGCGACGCCCGCACGGAAATCCCGTTTATAAGCGCGCCGCGCGGCCAGCTCGTCGGCCGCGTCGGTGGTGGAGGAGGAGGGAGGAGGAGGGACGGCAGACGGCCCTTCGCCTGCGTCCGCCAGGGTGGCCGAGCCGCCCGCCGCGGGGGACAGCGTGCGCGCACCGGCCGACGCGGCCGCGGCGGCGGCCGCGGCGACCGCGGACGCGACCGCCGCGCGCGCGGCCGCATCGGCGTCCACCCAGTCCGCCAGGGAGCGGGGCAGGGAGGCGAGGCAGGCGGCGGCTGCCGACCGCAGGGCGGCTTCTTCGGGGGCGGCCGCCACGGCGGCCGTGCTGCTGCCGTCGGGCGGCGCGGCCGCTCGCGCGAGGGCAGCCACCGTCCTCTCCACCAGCGAGGCAGCCTCCACGTCGCAATCAAAGTTGAGGAACAGGTCCACCAGGAGCTGGCCGTCGGCCGCCACGCGGGCCAGGCAGCGCAGGGCGGTGGCGCGGGCCAGCGGGTCGACGGCGGGGGGGGGTGGCGGAGGCGGTGGCGCTTGCGCCCCCGGAGGTGGCGGCTGCGGCGCGGGAGGCGCCGGCGGCGGTTCCAGCGGGGCCAGCAGCAGCATGGGGTAGAAGACGCCCGTCTCCGCCTTCAGGCCCGCCCGCAGGCGCAGCAGGGCGGCCGTGAAAATCGAGGCCGCCGCGCGCGCTGCTGCTGGCGACGGCGAGCGCCCATTCTTCAACAGCGCCAGGCACAGGTGCTGCCTCACAGCCGCCGTCAGGCGGGCGTCGGCCGCGAACACGGGCCCCGCGTTGGACACGACGGCGGCCAGCAGGTCGAGGGCCAGGGCGCGACCGCGCGCGGCCGCGCCGTCGGCGCCACCGCCGTCTGCCGGCCGCACCGCCAGCTTGCAGAGCGCCCGAAACACAAAGTATGCGTCCCGGCGCAGCACGGCGTCCACACCGTCCGCGTCCAGGCCGCCAGGGGCGGTGGCGCCGCCGGAGTGAGCAGCTTTCGCGGCCGCGCGCGCGCGACCGCGGCGGTCGTGGGGCGCGCGTCGTCGTCAGGAGCGGCCGGCGACAGGGGCGACCGCGGGGCGCCGTCACCACCCGCCGCAGCGTACGTGGGGGAGGAGCACAGAGAGTCGCCACCACCTCCATCGGCCGAGACGGTGCGCCCAAACGCACCATCGAGCGTCGCGGCCGCAGCCGCTGCCGCCGCGACGGCAGCACCGCCCCGCCACGCGTCCGCGATCGCGTCCGCCACAAAGGACGCGGCCGACGCAGCAGTGGAGGCGGCCGCCGCCCCCGCCGCCAGGGCGGCGGCGCCGTCGGGCGGGGGCAGCGCGGCAGGTGGCGGGGCGCGCGGTGCGCGAGCGCGCTTCGAGTCTGCTAAACGTCGTCACCGTGATCTGGAGCAGGGAGGCGCGCGCGGCAGCGGCCGCAGCATCCGACCTCGCCACCAAAGCCACGCTGTAGGCGGCGCGCAGGGCGAGGAGGCGGGCGGAGCCGTGCAGGTGCAGCGACGGTGATGCCGCCGCCGCCACCAGCCCACGCAGCGCGGCCAGGGCGGCGCCATCGTCGCCGGCGGCCACGTCATCCGCTTTGGCCAGCAGGGCGATGGCGGCAGCGTGGGGGGGCATGGGGCCGGCGCGGGAGGAGACGGTGTGGACGCCGCCCCCCACAACGCCGTGAGCCACGAGCCGCGCCGCGGCATCCAGCGCGGGCGTCGCCAGGGGCGGCCTCTTGGTGGACGCGGCCGCCGTCAGCACGGCCAGCAGGCGGGCCGCCCCCGCGGACGGCACGGTGCCGACAAAGGGCTCGTTGGCGGCGTCCGCGCCCGCGGCGTCGGCGTCGCCAGCCGCGTCGGCGGCGGTGGCGGGGGCGGCCGTCACTTGGCCGCCCTCGCACACCGCCACCTCGCCGCCGCCGCCGTCGCCACTGAAGTCGGCCGTCACGCGCAGCGCGTCGTCGGCGGGTGGAGGGGGCGGCTCGTCGCCGGTGTCTGGTGTGGACGGGCGCGGCGGGGTGACGCCTCCCGCACTCGCGGCGGCGGTGGCTGGCGGTGCCGGCGGCGGGGCGGAGGGTTCGGCGTCCTCGCTGCCGGGCACGATGTGGCGCAGCACGTCGTCCAGCTCGAGGAGGAGGGACTGTGAGGAGGGGGGAGAGGGTGGTGTCGGGTGAGGCTGCACCGTTGTCGCCCACAACACTCCCACCACAGCCCACCCCACACCAACCGCACTCACCCGCGCGTCATGTCGCAAATTGTTGTACTTGCGCCCGGCGGCCGCCTCCACGATCGCTTCGAGGCATGGCCGCACCAGGTCGGCCGCTGGGGATGGCATGGTTTGTTTTTTGCCTTCTTTGTTGTTAAAAGGGCTCAGGTTTCAGCGTCCGCTCTTGGGCGGCGTGAAGTGAGACAGCAGAGCGTCCAGGCGGGACTGTGGGTGGTGTGTGGAGGGAAGGGAGTTGGACGGTGGTGGTGTGTGGAGGGAAGGGAGTTGGACGGTGGTGGTGTGGGAGGAGCAATGGCGCGCGAAAAGCCATCCCACCAACTAACGGCCACTCCCCACGCCCTGCGCCGCCCTCCCAATGCGGCATCGAGCGGTGCGCGTCTTGTGACTCGCACTGCGCGGTCTGGCGGCCGGGCATCGTGGGCTTGCGGGGCGCAAGACACGCCAGAGGCGTCCAGCGCGACTGTTACCACGCACCCTCTACCCCCCACTCCCGCCCCCAATCGACCACACAACACTCACCCTGGGCAACCTTGCCACCCACTCCAGCACGCGCGCCGCGGACGCCGCGTCGGCCGGGGTACCCCCGAACGCGCCGCGCAGTGCAGCCCGCGCGTTGGCTCGCGCCTTGGCGCCGGCGGGGCCGCCGAGCGACGAGGCGGCGCGGAGCAGCCGGCGGGCAAGTGCGGCGTCGATGGTGGCGCGGTGGAAGGGGAGGGGCTCCCCTTTGCAGAAAACAGAAAGCAGCGAGAGTGTTATGCAACGCGCAATCGCTTCGTCCTTTTATTCAACCATGGAGCCCGACGACCCGCTCCAGTTTGCGTCCGTCGCGCTGGACGCGCCCGTGGAGACTCAGGCCACGTTTGGGGGCGCGTCCGAGCCGGTGGCGCCGCCCCCGTCCCCGCCCCCTGCCGCCGCGGACGAGCCTCCCCCGCCGTACGAGAGTGTGGTCATGGGCGCGGCCAGCGTGTCGGTGAGTTGGTTGGATGTGACGTGGGTTGTGCGTTGTGTGTGTGTGCTCGGCGCGTGGCGGTGGGCGAGAGAAAGGGGCGCGCGCATCAACCCATTGCTCTGCGCGCGCTGTCCCTCATGCTCCCCGGTTCTCCACCCCCCTCTATCCACACTGCAGGAACCGGCGCCGATACAGGTGTGTGATTTGAAACATGCGAGCGTGGGCGTGGTGCTGCACTCGAACCAAAAAACGGCAACCAACCCACCCTCACCCTCTCTCTCCTCCCAGCCCATCCCCGGCGCCCTGCCGCCGCCGCCCGTGCTGCCGCTGTACGAGGTCACGGTGTCGGACCCAGTCAAGCATGGCGAGGGCGTGTCGGTGAGTGAGAATGGAGGGGGGTGCTAGAGCCACCGGTCGTCTCTCGCTCGCCTCTTTTTTTTTTCATCCACCACCTTCCCTCTCTTCCTCCCACAGGCCTACGTCTCCTACAAAGTGGCGGCCCGCCGCCTGGATCCCGCAGCCTCGGGCGCTCCTCCCCCCCCCGACGTCATTCGGCGGTTCTCTGATTTTGCCTGGCTGCGGGCCGCCCTCCGCGCCGCGCGCGCGGGCGCGGTCGTCCCCCCGCTCCCCTCCAAAAGTGTGGTGGCCAAGTACTCCGCGTCCGCCGAGTTCATCGAGGGGCGGCGGGCGGCGCTGCAAGTGTTCTGCAACCGGGTGGTGAGTGTGAGGAAGAGACGGGAGGGGGGAGCGGGGGGGTGGCGCAAAGCAAAACACTCTCACCCACCACCCTCTTCACACAGGCCGCCCACCCCATGCTGGCCGCCTCCCCCCATGTGTCCGCCTTCCTCACCTCCCCCGAGGACGACTGGGCGCTGCACATGGCGGACGCCGACGCGCGCGCGGCCGCCGCGGGGGAACCCACCCCCTCGTCCGGCGCGGCCCTGCCCCCACCCCCCCCCTCGTCTCCCGCCGCCGCCGCCCGCAAAAAGCTGGGGGGGGTCCTGGGCCGCCTGCGCGACCTAGGGGCGTCGGCTGCGGCTGCCATGAGTGGGCGCCCTGTAGCAGACGCCGACGCTGCCCTCGCGTCCGCCGACCCAGAGTTCCTGGCCGCCCGAGACTACGTCGCCTCCCTCGAAATCCACCTGGGCGACCTGCACCGCGCCGCGTCCCGCCTGGTGCGCAAGCAGGCGGACGCGGGGGCCGCACTGGCAGAGTTTGGGGGGGCAGCCGCCATGCTCGGTTCATCAGAGCCTGGCCCCCTGGGCGCCGCCTTCTCCGGCCTGGCTGAAGCGGCAGACATGCTGGCCCGCGTGTCGGCGGTGCAGGCGGAGAGGTTGGTGGCCTGTTTTGAGGCGCTGCTCAAGGAAGCCGCGCGTGGCGCGCGTGCCGCGCGCGACGCGGTGGCCGACCGCTCCACCGCGGTGGCGGCCGTGGCAGCCGCCCGGGCGGCCGTGGATGCGAAGCGGGTGCGGTTGACGCGTCTGCGGGCGTCGCCGGGGACTCCTGAGGCAAAGCTGAGGGAGGCAGAGGCTGACCTGCTGTCTACACAGCGCGCGGTGGACGCCGCGCGGGCCGCGTCCGACGCGGCCGCCGCCACGGCAGCCGCCGACTTGCCACGCTACCAGGGTGAGCGTGCGGCGGGGTTGGCCAGTGTGCTGGCTGATTTCGCGGCGGCACAAGCGGCCGCTGCAGCCGACGCGGCGCGCGTGTGGCGGGCGTACGCGCCCAAGGCGGCGGCCGCGGCGGATGGAGGGTGAGGGAGGGAGGAACACGATCGGGTGTGTTTCCTTTGGTGGTGTGTAGGAGGTGGCGTGTAAAAGAGACGACGAAGAGGGGGCGAGACGACGAGCGAACGAGAGCCGTGCAAACAAAGCGAAGCCGGCGCTCTTCTCACATTTCTCCTCCCCTTGCGCTGCTCCTTCTCCTCCCCTCCCCTCCTCCGACACTGCGCGCGCGGCTTCTTGCACGCAGGCGTCTGACCCGGGGCGGACTCTCGGCACACCGCGTCTGCGAGCCCACTTTTGACCGTCCGCTTCGAAGGCGTTGCCCGCCACCTCTCCCCTCTCTCCTGCCCGCCACTCACCATGCACGCGCATTGCCCCCTCGCGCACCGTCCCGTCGCTCGCGCGACCTCGCGCCCCGCCGGCGGGGCGGCGCGCCGGCCGGCCGCGGCGCGTGCGGCCCCCACCAACGGCGCCGCCGCCGGCGTGCCGGAGCCCGCCGCCGCGTTTGACCCGCGCCTCTCGTCCGACGAGATCGAGCAGTGGGAGGACAACGGGGGGCCGCCCACCCCGTTGCTGGTGAGTGGAATGGGGGGAGGCGAGGGAGAGAGGGGGGGAGGGCGCGCGGGGCGTTGAGCCCCAGAGGCTCGCGGCCACCGCGCAAAGCAACGACGCCTCGACCCTTACCCGTTTTTCCTGCCTCGCTCACCAACGCCCGCCCCGCCCCCCCCCCCCCCACACACCCACACCCACACACCCACCACCACCACCAGGACACCGTCAACTACCCCGTCCACCTCAAAAACCTGTCCCTGCCCCAACTCAAACAACTCGTCAAAGAGTTGCGCTCCGACATCATTCACACCGTCTCCAAAACGGGGGGCCACCTGGGCGCCTCCCTGGGCGTCGCCGAGCTGACCGTCGCCCTGCACTACGTCCTCGACACGCCCACCGACCGCATCGTGTGGGACGTGGGGCACCAAGCGTACGGCCACAAGATTCTGACGGGGCGGCGCAAGCAGATGCCGACCATCCGCCAGCACGGCGGCCTGTCGGGGTTCACCAACCGCACCGAGTCCGAGTACGACCCCTTTGGCGCGGGCCACTCGTCCACGTCTGTGTCCGCCGCGCTGGGCATGGCGGTGGGGCGCGACTTCAAGGGGGCGGCCAACACGTGCGTCGCCGTGATTGGGGACGGCGCGATCACGGGCGGCATGGCGTACGAGGCGATGAACCACGGCGGCTTCCTGGACACCAACATGATCGTCATCCTGAACGACAACCAGCAGGTGTCCCTGCCGACGCAGTACAACGGCAAAAACCAGGACCCCGTCGGCGCGCTGTCGTCCGCGCTCGCGCGGTTGCAGGCCAACCGCCCCCTGCGCGAGCTGCGCGAGCTGGCGAAAGGGGTGACCAAACAACTGCCTGAACCCCTGCAAGAAGCCACCGCCAAGATTGACGAGTACGCGCGCGGCATGATCAGCGGGAGCGGGTCGACCCTGTTTGAAGAGCTCGGCCTGTACTACATCGGCCCCGTCGACGGCCACAACCTGGACGACTTGATCGCCGTCCTCCAGGACGTCAAAGCGGCGGCGACGGTCGGCCCCGTCCTCATCCACGTCATCACGGAGAAGGGGAGAGGGTACTCGCCCGCGGAGGCCGCGTCCGACAAGATGCACGGCGTCGGCAAGTACGACCTGCGCACCGGCGTCCAGGTCAAGGTCAAGACGGCGGCCGGCTCCTACACCAACTACTTTGCAGACGCCCTGGTGGCTGAAGCGGAGGCCGACTCCCGCGTCGTCGGCATCCATGCCGCGATGGGGGGGGGCACGGGCATGAACCGTTTCGAGGCGCGCTTCCCCGACCGCACGTTCGATGTCGGCATCGCGGAGCAACACGCTGTGACCTTTGCCGCGGGCCTGGCCACCGAAGGCCTCATCCCCTTCTGCGCCATCTACTCGTCCTTTTTGCAGCGTGGCTACGACCAGGTGGTGCATGATGTGTCGCTGCAAAAGCTGCCGGTTCGCTTCGCGCTCGACCGTGCCGGCCTCGTCGGCGCAGACGGCGCCACCCACTGCGGCGTCTTTGACACCGCGTTCCTGGGGGCCCTGCCCAACATGGTGCTGATGGCCCCCTCGAATGAGGCTGAACTATGCTGTGCCGTGGCGACGGCTGTGGCCATAGACGACTCCCCCTCCGCCCTGCGCTTCCCGCGCGGCACTGGCATCGGCGTCGACCTGGCCGCCGCCGGCGTCGCCCCCAACATGAAGGGCACGCCCTGGGACCTGGGCAAGGGCGTGGTCAGGCGGTCGGGGTCTGACGTGGCATTCCTGTGCTACGGCACACTCACCAACGACGCGCTCGCGGCGGCCGAGCTCCTCGCCACCGGCCACGGCGTGTCCGCCACCGTCATCGACATGAGGTTCTGCAAGCCTCTGGACACGGCTTTGGTGCGGTCTGCCGCCAAAAACCACCCCGTGTTGATCACGGTGGAGGAGGGGTCGGTCGGCGGCTTCGCTGCCCACGTGCTCCAGTTCCTGGCCCTCGACGGCGCCCTCGACGGCAGCCTCAAGTTCCGCCCCATGACCCTGCCCGACCGCTACATCGAGCACGGCACCCAGGCTGACCAACTGGCGGAGGCGGGGTTGACGCCCGCCCACATGGCGGCCACTGCGCTGTCGTGCCTGGGGCGCAAGGACGCGACGGTGGCGGGCGTGCTGGCTGGCATGAAGAGTGAGTGAATGAGAGTGTGCGTGTGTGTGTTTTTCTTGTCTATACACATCCCCGCGACTTCTGGCGATTTTTTCTTCTTCATTTTTGGGTGGGTCTTTTTTTCGTTGGCGGCGGCGGGCGCGAGTGTCGAGTGAGAGAGCGAAAAACGAGCGTGGAGGAGAGTGGCGCGGGTGGCCCCCAAGCACACAAGTGTAGAACTTTCTTTTTTGTTTCGTTTGTTTGGGACGCAAGACAAAAACACAAGGAGGGAGGGGTTGAGAGAGAGGGCTGACGAGGAACGACAGCGGCCACTCTGCTCGCTCGTTTGCATCCCTCTCGCTCTCCACACCCCCAAAACCCGCTCGCCATGCAAGGCTTCGTCGCCATTTTTGATGCAGGTATGTGCCCGTGTTGAGAGCTATCACGTGTCGAGTGCGTTTGCGGCGACGGAGATCGCGAGGCGGCGGCGTGGGGGGCGGGGGGCTGACGAGGGTCGAGCCATTCGGCGACCGTACCACCCCCTCCCTCTCCACCCACCCCACCTCCCCCAGATCTGGCCCCTCCTCCGCCCGGACTCTCCCCCTTTGCCCCGGGCGCGGACGCCGGCGCCCTGACCTGCCACGCTGCCGCCGAACTGGGCCGGCTGATGGGGGACACCCCCTGCGTCGACGCGCCCCCCCACTCCGGCTTCGCCGCCGCCGCGTCCCCCGCCGCCGCCGTCCACCGCGTGGGCGACGTCATCGCCATCATCCACCAAGCGGAAGCGGCCGACATCGCGCTGGACGCGACCGCGGCGGCTGCCGCGCTTTTGGACGCCGACGCCGACGCCGACGCGTCCGCCCTGGAAACCGCCCTCGCCTCCCTGGCCGCCCTGTCGACCGTCCCCTGGGCCATGGTCGCCTTTGACGCCGGCACCCGCCGCGTGGTGGCCGCCCGCGACGCGGCGGGCGGCGGGGAGCTGTGGTGGGGTGTGTCCCCCGGCGGGCTGCTGGTGCTGGCGTCCACTGCCGCCGACGCGGCGGCCGCCGGCATTGGGGAAAGCTCGTCCCTGTTCCCCGCGGGTGGCGCCTTCATCGCGGCAGACACGGTGCCCTCGTCCCCGGGTGCGCGCGGGTTCACGCTGGTGGGGGTGACCCCCACGCCCGGGCGTCTGCTGTCGTTTGTGGCCAACGATGACGAGAACGACGCCGACGACCAGGAGGAGGGCGCCGCCCACGGGCACCACCACCGCCACTTCCGGGAGATGCGCGCTGTCCCCCGCCTCGACGTGGGCGGCGCGCTGTGTGGTGCGGTGTACCGGGTCGCGTCCGCGCCCCGGTTTGCGGTGATTTGAGGAGAGATGAGAGGTGGGTGTGTTTGTTCGAGTGTTGTGTGTACGTGTATGTGTGTGCCTTGTGGTGGTGCTGCTCGTCGTGTGAGTTTGGGCGTTTGGGCTGAAAGGGGTGTCGTTTTTTTCGTGGAGAAGAGAGAGTGCAAAACGACAACACAACACTCTCGCCTTTCCTCTCCCCGTTTCTCCCTCCGCGTGCCGCCCCGCCCCGCCCGCGGGCGACAGCGAGGCCGCACCATGTCGTCCCTCGCCGCAGCGCGCGCCGACAACTTCGTAAGTGCGGGGCCAAAAAAGACGCGCCATGCGGTCCCTCTCTCCCATGCCCTCTCTCACCCACCCACCCCACCCACCCACCCACACAACAGTACTACCCCCCCGACCACGACCCGGCCAAAGGCTCCATCAACGCGCAACAAGGGTCCCACCCCCTGCGCGCCCGCGCCGCCCGCCTGACGTCCCATGGCATCCTGGTCGTCCGTTTCGAACTCCCCTTCCCCGTGTGGTGTGGCGGCTGCTCCCACTTGATGGCCAAAGGCGTGAGGTTCAACGCTGACAAGAGCGCTGTCGGCCAGTACCACACGACAACGATCTGGAGGTTTGAGATGCGGACGCCGTGCTGCAACCACCGCCTCATCATCCGAGCCGACCCCGCCGCCCGAGACTTCATCGTGGAGGACGGCGGCAGGCGCAAGCTGGTGCGGGATGCGGGGCTGGAGGCCCAGCTGGCGGACGGCGACACGAGTGGGCGGGCGGTGCTGGAGGACAGGTGTGTCCGGGCGGCGATGCGGGCCGACCCCTTTTCCGCGCTCGAAACCGCGGCCACAGACGCCGCCCGCGGCGCGGAGGAGGGGCGAAGGCTGGTGTCCCTGGCTCGTGCGGCGTCAGTGCGCGGGCGCAACGATTACGGCGCCAACCGGGCGGCGCGCGACGCGGCGCGGGGGGCGCGGCGCGCGTCTGCGGCCGACCGCGCGCGCGGGGAGGCCATCGGGTTGCGCGTCCCCCTGCTGCCCGCGTCCGACGCAGACGCCATGGCGGCCGCCGCCGTCATCGGCACCCGGGACGGCGTGCGAGCCAGCAGGAATGCAGTGGCCGCGCGCGCGGCCGCGCTGAAACCGCGCGCCGCGGCGGGCGGGCCGCGCCGCGCGGGGGAGGCGCCACCATCGGCGGTCGTCGTGAGGCGCAGGCAGTAGAGTGTGTGTGTGTTTTAGAGATCTGTTTTTGTAGAGTTTCGAGTGTCTAGATCATCATTTCATTCCGTTTTTCTCCGCCTCAACGCCACGACCCGCCCCAGCGCGTCGCGCTCGCCACGCCACGCCACCGCGGCTGCCCCCACCGCCGCCACGCCCGACACCGCCACGTGCGCGCCCGCCGCCCTCCAGAAAAGGGGGGCGCCGGCGCCACAGCGGGCGCCCAGGAAGGCTCGGTCGGAGACAGCGGCGACGGCCGACGCTGCTGCCAGCGCGCACAGTGTGCTGGGAGCAGGCAACGCGTCCTTTGCAGCCGGCGCATCCTTCCCCAGCAGCCTCCTGACAGCGCCCAGGGACCACCCGATGCGGAGCACCATGGCCACCGCGTCGGCGGCGACGAGGCCGGGCGCGCCCGAGGCACGCGCACCGACCGCCGCGGCCGCCGCGCCCGCCGCTGCGATCGCGCACAGCGCGCCGTTGCCGGCCGCCAGCTCTGCGGGGCCGCCACGCGCATGCACAAAGGCTTCCAAGACGCCGTTGGCGGCCAGCAGGGCGGTGTAGGCGGCGTAGGCGGCGAGGGCGGAGGGGGCGGCGGTGTCGCACGCCCAGCGATCGCCGTACGCGCCGCGGACGAAAGCAAACGCGAGCGGGGGGCCCAACGCTGCGCCCGCCACGCCCACCAGCGTCACCGCCCGCGTCAGTAGGGCCAGCAGGGCGCCCGCGTCGGCGGGGGGGCAGCGCCGGGCAAACGTGAGAAACGCGGCTTCCTCGATCGGGGCAAAGAGGGTGCGCACCGCGAGCGACGCCACGTTGGCTGCCAGGCCGTACTCTCCCTGCGCCCCCGCGCTGGCCGTCGCCGCCAGCACAGCTTTGGAGCCTTCAGCCAGCACCAGCTTCTCCCCTGCTTGCACGGTGAAGCCGGCGACAAGGGCCAGGGTGGTGCGGTCGAGGAGGGGGGGCGTGGCGGCCGTGGTCGCGCGGCGGCGGGGGGACCGGCGCGTGCGCCGGGTGGCGGCCGCGGCGCGCGCGTCGGGCGCAAACTCGGCGACGTGGGCGAGGAGCCAGGTGAGGGCGTAGGCGAGCTGTGTGTGGAGAGGAGGGGGTGAATGAGAGGAAGAAGACGAGTAAAAACCCTTCCCTCCTTCCCTTCCTCCCCCCCACACACCTGGGCCACCGACAACGCGACGCCAGCATCCCACCCTCCCCTCGCCAGCAACACCAGCCCCACCACGCCCCGCACCAGGGTGCCGCCCGCTTCCCCGATCACCCGTGGCCGCAGGCGGCCACGTGCCGCAGCCAGGCAAAACAACGGCTCCGCCGCCACCTCGACCAGGGCAGCCGCGATCTGCAGGGCCAGGGCGGTGGCTCGGGAGGATCCCGGGGCCACGCCGCGTCCCGCGATCCAGGCGACGAGGGCGGCCAGGGGGAGCGCGGCGGCCGGGGCGAGCGCGCCCGTCGCGAGCAGCGCGCGCGCGGGGGCGGCCGCCCCCCCCGTGATGCAGCCGCGGCGCACGCCTTCGCGGGCCAGCAGCAGGATGGTGGTGTTGATGAGGTGGAACTGGACGGCGGCGACCTGTGGGGTGTGTGGTGGGGGAGAAAAAAAAAAGGGGGGGAGGGTTGAAAAAAACAAAACACCACTGCTTTTTGACAACCAACCCACACAATTCCCCCCCCCCCCCCCCTCTCACACTCACTCCGTACGCGTCTGCAGTCAGCATGCGCGTGGTGACCAGGTTGAGGGCAAACGTGACGGCGCGGGTGGCGACTTGGGAGGCTGTAGGGGAGGGGAGGGGAGGGGGAGGTTAAATCGTTGTTTTTCTCTCTCCCTGCATCCGAGACCGGCGTTCTGACAGCAGCCAGACCGATGGCTCCATCGACACTAACCACGGCGGGAGGTGTGTCGAGGCTTTGGGGATGGGACACAACACCGCCCGATGAAAACGCAGGCAAGCGTGCTCCACCTGCCCACGACTCACCAACCAGCCACTTCAGCCCGGTGGCCAGCACGTCCGCGCCACCGGGCGCGGGCGGCGGCTTGGCCGGCATTGCTTTTTGAGGTCGCGGGGTTTTGAAATGGGGTGCGAGCTGTGTCGAGGTGTGTGTTCGCTCGCTCGCCCGACAGTCTGCTTCACTCTCGCTTTCGGCTCCTCTCGCCTCCCCCTCGCCGCCTCCCCCTCTTCCACAACCAATCATGGAGGTGCGCACACGCGCTGGTCTCGCCCGCTTCCTTTGCCGTCGCTCCAGCGCCAGCCCGCGTGGAATGGGGGGTGCGGACGACCCCTGCCCGAACGCGGTCGGCGGCCCCGACCTCCCTCTCGCGCCCAACACTCACGCCCTCCCCCTCTCCCCTCCTCCTCCCCCCCGCACACAGTCGGTGCAGACCTTTGGTCGCAAGGTGCGTTGCAGTGAGATGGATTTGGAGGCCTGGCCTGGGAAACGCAAACAAATTCACGGCCACCACCGCCCGAGTAGCCCGGCCGCCGCCGATCGCACGCCCCCTCCGTGCCGCCCCTCCCTCACCCCTCCTCCCTCCTCCCCTCCCTCCCCTCCCCCCCCCAGAAAACCGCGGTCGCGGTCGCCCACGTCAAGCGCGGCAGCGGCCTGCTGAAGCTGAACGGTGAGTGGTGTTGCGGCGCGAGAGATCGCGGGGCGCGAGGCGTGCTGCCGAGTGCCGCCCGCCATCGCGCCCCCCCCCCCGCGCTCCACGCGCCCCCCTCCCTCCCTCCCCCCCACCTCCACGCGTTTGAACGGGCGTGCTCCTGAATGCGTGTGGCGACAAAGAAACGGGCGGACGCCGCTGCGACACGCACCCAAAACACGCGCGCCGACCCTCCCCCCCCCCTTTCCCTCTCCCCCCCTCCCCCAGGCGCCCCCATCGACCTCGTCCAGCCCGACGCTCTGCGTGCCAAGATCCAGGAGCCCGTCCTCCTGCTGGGCCCCTCCAAGTTTGGCCTCGTCGACATCCGCATCCGCGTGAAAGGGGGTGGCCACGTCGCGCAAGCCTACGCCATCCGCCAGGCCATCGCCAAAGGCATCGTCGCCTTCTACCAGAAGTATGTGGATGAAGCTGCCAAAGCGGAGGTCAAGGAAGCGCTGCTCGGGTACGACAGGACGCTGCTGGTCGCCGACCCGCGCCGCTGCGAGCCCAAGAAGTTTGGTGGGCACGGCGCGCGCGCCCGCTTCCAGAAGTCGTACCGCTGAGGAGTGGTGGTGTGTGCGGCTGCGTGTTTTTTTTTCTTTCTTTTCAAACTCAGACGGGAGGCGGGTGTGTCTTGGCGCGTTGGTGTGCCCCTCGTCACCTCGTCCTCTCTTTTTTTGTGGTGTCAAAACCCCCCCACTGATTCGCGTGCTTCTTTCTCATGGTCTCCCTCTCTCTCTCTCAAACTTGATCAATCAGCCAGTGTGCTAGTGTGTGTGTGTGTGTGTGTGTGTGTGTGTTACACAGGAGGTCAAAAGTGTCGGAGAAAACAAAACAACAAAAAACATTTCACGCCACCGCAGCCACCACCACCTCCTTCACCTCCTCCACCCGCGCCGCCTCCCCCGCCACCCACGCATCCCGCCACTGCGTCCACTCGTCCAGCTCCAGGCGCCCCACCTTGTCCGCAAACATGGCGTCGCTCCAGGTGAGGTAGGAGGCTGGAGGGGCTCTGCTGCTTTTCGCACTCGCACGCGCGCGCCGCGCCGCGTCAATGAACGCGACCCTCGGCCTCAACCGTTTCTCCAACGATAGCGTCAGCAGGGCGGGGCACGCCGCCACCGTGGCCGCGTCGGCGGCCAGGGAGGAGGCGGCGAGGAAGGCACACTTTGGGCGCAGGTTGGAAACCACGTCCAACGACAGCAGGGCGGGGGCGCGGGCCAGGACGTCGCCCAGGGCAGGTGGCACCAACCCCACCTCTTCGCGCAGAAAGGACACGCGGGCGTGCATGGAGGCAGGGGCGTATTGAAGGAGGGCGGGGTGGGTGGCGACCGCCCTTGCCAGTTGAGCCCGCGTCAGTCCGCCTCCCTCCACGTGGGTCAGGTAAGCGACTCGCTCCTCGATGGCGGCGTCGGAGGCGAGAAGGAGATTTGGGGAGCGGGTGACGACGCGGGCGACGTCGGCGGGAGCGAGGCCGACACGCGTGCGCAGCGCAGCAACCCTCGGCATGATGGCCCCCTTAAGCGACGCGGACGACAGGACGGCAGGGGCGCGCAGGGCGACCCGCTTCAGCGACTCGGGGTCGGTGAGGCCGACGCGGCGCAGGTAGGTGAGGCGCGGCGCGAGCGCGGTTGTCGAGTCGGCATCCAGTGCACGCGGCCACTTGACGAGTAGTGCCTCCAATTCCACCCGGCTCAACTCCAGCTCGGTCGTCAAATACCCTAGCCTTGCGGCCAGCGTCGCGGGCGGGATGCGGGAGAAGGCGGCGCACGCGGCGCACACTCGTGCCGCGGTGGTGGGGGAGACACCCGCCGTCTCAAGCACGGCGGCGTGCTCGGGGGCAAGAGGCACCTTTCGCCTGCGCACGGGGGCGGTGCGTTTGACAGTGGTGGGTGCCGGTGCCGCATCCACGGGAGGCGGGGGCGAGGCGCCGGGCGCGCGGCGTGCAAACCCGCGGCGCGGCGCGCGCGCGGGCGCGCCGCGCGGGCGGCGCCTCTTTTTTGGCCGGCGCCGGCGCTGGCGCCGGGGGCGGCGTCGGCACACTCCCTCCCGGCTCGGGCGGCGACGGCGCCGGCCGCGCCAGCCGCGGCCGCCCAAACGGGCGCGGCCGTGGCGGGCGCCGCACCGGGCCGCCGCCGACAGCGCGCGCGGGGGGCAGCATGGGAAGGCCTGGGCTTTCCTGCCCTTACCTTGTCACCTGGACCAACCAGGCGCGTCCCCCAGCCACGGCCGGTGCGAGTCGGGGACGATGGGGGGGGGCAGGTCGACGCGGAGGGCCGCGACGCGCGCGTCGACCGCGGCGCAGTGTGCCTCCAGAAACAGGGCCAGCGACTTGGGAGTCAGCCGCCCAGCCGCCAGAACTGCGTCAAACAGGGAAGCGACGACGGGGTCGGGGAGAGTGTGGAGGGTGGTGTAGCTGTGTGGGAGGGGAGGGGAAAGCGTCGGGGGTCCAGCCGTCGCGTGCAGCATTTGGTGTGTTCGCGCCCGTCTGTGCACCCTACCGCCGCGCCAGGGTCGTGCAGAGATGGTCGACACGCGTGCACATGCGCGCAATGTGCGGCGCCAGGCCAGGCGGGAGAGGCCACGTGTGCAGCGACGCTTGGGAATGGGGGGCGCAGCACTAGCCTCTCTCCCAGCTGTGCCCGCCCTGCACACACCTGTTGACGTGGCGTGCAGCTACAGTGAGGGCTATGTCTTCCAGGCGTACCACACGCGCACGCATAGGCGCGGGGGAGGGAGAGAGGCGCGGAGGGAAATGCCGCGCTGCGTGTGTGGGTTGTCGAGGAAAAAGGCGTTTCTTCACACAGCGCAAAAAAAAAAAAAAACAGGCGCCCGACATGTCGGCCCTCCCCAACATCGACCTGCTGTGGACGGCCTCCCTGCCGTCTGACCTTGACGGTGGCGGGGGCGGCACCGCCCTGGCCGTGGTGCACGTGGAGGGGAGGGAAGCGTTCGACACGTACCACATGTGAGAGAGAGGGACGGTGGGCGGGGGGGCGCTGGCCCGTTTTTTTCCTGGTCTCTGCTCTCCGTGGCCTGCTTCTGTGTCACGGGCGCGCACAGGCCGTGTGTCGGTGGAGACGCCGCCGACACGCGCACACACAACCTCAGTCGCTGGTGTGTTGTCCTGCGGTCGCTCACACCTTCCCACCCCCACCCCCACCCACCCAGCTTCCTGTCCATCGTGCGCACCGACCTCACCCGCGCCTGGGCGGCCGACTTCACCCTGGAGGCGGTCGTCAAGTCGCTGCCCAACGCGGAGGAGGTGACTCGTGACGTCGCGCACTGGCTCGCCACCGCCACCACGCACGCCACCCTGCGCCCTGATGACGGCGGCGGCTTACGCCTGCTCCTGCCCCACCGCCCCCTGCCCACGGGCTGGCTGGCCCGGTACGAGCTGCCGCCGCGGCCGGGGGGGGCGGCCGCGCCCCTGCCCCCGGCCGACGTCGCCAGCCGAGTCGGCACCGTGCTGACGCACGCGGCCCGCATGGTGAAAGACCGGGACGCCCTGCTGGTGGCACGGGACACCAGGATCGAGCTTCTGGAGGCGCGCGAGAGGGCGTTGGAGCGCGCACTAGCTCGCACGGGCGCCACGTCCCCCGCCGCCGCCGCCCGCGCGCGGTCGGGCGACGGCGGAGGGATGGCTGCGGCTGCCGCGGCGCACGCATCCCAGCTGCTGCTGTCGCCGCCGTCTGGGAGCCAGGGAGTGGGCAACAGAGGCGTGTCGCAGGCGGCTGCGGTCGCCAGACTGGCCTCCCAGGCGGGTGGCCCTCCCGCTGCCACCGAAACAGGAAGCCTGGCGCCACCACCCCTCCCTGCGCGGCCGGGAGTGCAGGTGGTGACGCGGAAGCGGGGGGTGGGGGCGCCAACCGCCGCGCGCGGTGGGGCGACGCGGGCGCGGGGGGCGGGATAGAGGAGGGGCGGAGGAAGAGTTCTGTATTGCTTTTTTTTAGTTTGTGTGCTGTGTGTGTGTGTGCGTGGGTGTGGAGCCTCGCCCCCCTGGGCACACGAGCTTTGTTCAAAAATGGCGCTGACCGCGTATCGAGAAAAATCAGTGAAGATACAAAAGCGTTCCCTAGGTGGTACGGGAGAAGTGAGCGACGCCACACTTCGCGCGAGTTTTTTTTTTCCGGCGTCCGTCCGGGCGCGTCCCTCCCACGAGGGCGCACCCCGCCGCTCTGCCCGCCATGGGAGCTGCCGTGTCTCGCCCGAGACGCGACGCGGCCAGCGGCGACGACGGCGGCAAGGTAAGGCTGGTGGGCGGCACGCGGCTGCACATTTTGGGTGGGCGCCTGCCCTACTCCTCGCCTGCCATCTATCGTTGGGGCCTGTTTTCGAAGCAGTGCCAACGCGTCGCTCTCTGCCAAACATGGCGGACACGCAGGAGGGAGGGAGGAGGCGGGGAGGGGGGCAGAGGCAGCGCGTGCAGTGCTGTATGCGCGCGCGCAGACACGACGGTGCTCGCGCCCACGCGCCTTCGCTTGGCTCACTTCTTGCCCTTTCGCCGCCGCCCCACCCCACACCCACACCACCAGCCGGGCCCCACGCCCACCTCCACGACCGCCGGGCATGCCTCCTCCCCGAAACCAGGGCCCAGGCCGTCGCCCGCGCGCCCGCCGCGCGCGCCGACGCCCGCGCCGGCCGACGACGACGCGGACGTGAGCCACCTCCTCGCCCTGGCCGCCGCCCTGCTGCGCGCGCCGGCGGCTCTGGTGACGACGGATGATGGTCCGTCGGCCTCGCCTCGAGTCGTGGCCGCGCGCACGCCGGCGGGAGACGACGCAGCGGCGCTGTTCACCTGGCTCGCGGCCCCCGCCTCGGCACCGCCTCTGGCGGCCGCCACCGCCGCAGCCGGCGTCCTCATCGTGCCCGATGTGACTGCCAATGCCGTCTGGCGCGCCGCCGCCCCGCCCCGCGTGCGGTTTGTGGCGGCAGCGCCGCTCGCGCCAGGCAGCCCCGCGCGCCCGACCACCCCCCCTCTAGGCGCGCTCATAGTCGCAGGCCCGACCCCCCACATCCTGTCATCCGGCCAGGCCGCCTCCCTGGCCGCCCTCGCCTCCCGGGCAGCGCGGTCGGTGGCGGCCGCGCGCGCGCGGCCGCGCGCGTGCGCGCGCGCGCGGCGCGGCGCTCGTGGCCACCGCCTCCGCCACGCAGGCGGAGGCGGTGGCTCACCATCACCGTGAGGCCGGGTGGAGAGTGGATCATCGACCGGGTGGGCGGGGCGCCACCGCCCGCGCTGGCACGAGTCGCGCGGGGGTCTCTTTTTTGGGCCACCTTTGCTCCCGTCGTCCCCCTCGGCGCCGGCGTGGACGCGGCAGCAACCGCAGGCGAACCCTTCACCCTGCGCGGTCTGACGGTGGCCACTGGCGGCAGCATCGGCAGCGACGCCTCGGACTCGGGCTCAATGTGCCGTTCGGCCGCGTCCACCCCCCCCGCCTCGTCCTCCGCGCGCCGCCACGGCGTCTTCACCGCCGCGTTCGATCCCCTGCCCTACTCCGATGAAAGCAATGAACGCGGCTCTGTCGGCGGCGGCAGTGAGGACGGAGGCAGCGTGGGCGGTGGTGGTGGTGGAAAACGGTACCGCGTCACGCTGCGCACAACCCACTCGGACGCGCCGCCGCGCGCGCGCACGGGCGCGCCCCCCGTCGCCGGCCTTGTGCTGGGGCCGTTGCTGGGGCGGGGGTCGTCCGCGCGCGTGTACAGGGGCAGCCTGAATGGAGCCCCCGTCGCGGTGAAGGTGTGCGGGCGGGGAAGCTCTCCCACCCGCGCCGCGTGCTGCGCTGCCGCTGCCACCGACGCACCCTCCTGTTGCCCACCCCCCGAAGCCACCGCGGCCGCCGCGGTGCGGGGCCACCCCAACCTGGTGGCCTGCCTCGCCCATGCGCGCGGCGCAGGTGGCGAGCCGTGGCTCGTTCTGGAGCTGTGCAATGGTGGCGCGTTAGGGGAAGCGGCTGAACGTGGACTCTTTTGTTCGCGCAGCGGCGGCGGCGCGCCGTCCCCCTCCCCCACCACCGACCACGCCGCCGTCGCCGCCCGCATGGCCGACGTGGCGGCCGGCCTGGCCGCACTGCACGCCGCCAGCATCGTTCATGGCGACCTGGCGGGCGGCAACGTGCTGCTGTGCTCGACGGCAGGGGGCGGCAGCGGCCACACCATGCCCACCTCCATCGCGCTGCACCCTGGCGCCGCCGCCCTGCCCGGCGCCTCCCCTGCCCGCGCCTACATCGCCAAATTGGCCGACTTTGGCCTGGCCAAGCGGGTGGATGCGGTCGGTGAGCAGGGGCGCGCCTCCGCGCCCCACCCTCCCGGGACGATCACGCACCAACCCCCCGAACGCCTGGCCGGCGCCCCCCCCTCCCCCGCCGCCGACATCTACGGCCTGGGCGTGCTGGCCTGGACCGCGCTGACGGGTCAGCGGCCGTGGGCGGGGCTGGCGCCAGCGCAGGTGATGCACGCGGTCGGCTGCGACGGCCGCACCCTCCCTCCCCTCCCACACGACACCCCGTCCGAGCTAGCGTCCCTGGTGACGCGCTGCCTGGCCTCCGACCCAGCCGCCCGACCGTCTGCTGCGGCCGCGGTGGGCGCGTTTGCGACGCAGGCGAGCATGCTCGCTGAAGCTGTGTTGAGGTGACAAAAAAAACTCGCCCTATCTTTTTTTTTGTTCTTGTTTCAACCCGCGCCCCTGCACGGCGCGTTCTTCACATTATCGTGATGCCCCCCCCCCCCCCCCCCCCCTTTTTGGCGGCAGCTCACTCTCATTTTTTCTCTGTCTTGGCCCAGAAAGAAAAAACAAGCGCAATCGCGCGCTCCCTCTTTTTATATGCAATCTTTTTGTGCGACCACGCGGCGAGCCCCCCCCTCCGCACTGGGCGGGGGGTGGAGGGGCTCAAACCGCTGGGCGCGCTCTCTTGCTGCGGCCTGTGCACAGGCCGCCCTGTGCACGCGTGTGCCTCTGCCTCTTGTATTGCTCGTGCCACGAGACACGTCTTTGTGTTGTCTGTGTATGTGTGTTTTGATCAAAACAGCATCTTGGTTTTGTGAATGTGCTCGTGTTAGAAACCAGCCTCCTGTGAGGAGCGTGACGAACAATATCGTGTGTGGGTGGAACGAAACAGTTGCGGTCGTTTGTTTCAGTCCGACGTTTTCACACTGCGCACGTGGAAAGAGAGGGCGGCTGGCCTTAACCCGCCAACTCCCCCCCCCCCACACACACACAACAACACATCATGCCCGCCGTCACCAACGTGGGCGGCCCCGTCACGTCCGCCCTCGCGCTGACCGTGATTGCGGCGGCGGTGCGGGCGCTGCGCGGCGCGGCCGCCGCGCGCGCGGCGCGGGCGGCGCGGGTGCCGCGGGCACCGGGACGGTACCATGCGCCACTGTCGGCGGCGGCGACGTGGATGCTGGTGAGACAAAATGAGAGAGAGAGAGGGGAGCGAGCGTTTTGTTCGTCCGCATTCGTCGAACCGTTGAAAAAACGACCCTCTCTTCCTTGCCCCCACACAGGTCGAGGCCGACCCCTTCCCCCACGCCATCGTCGACTTGCGCCCCCTAGACGCTGCATCAACAGAACCCCTGCCCCCCAGCCTGGGCGCGGTGCGCGTTCCGCCGGATGGGGTGGCCGGGTGGCTGGGCGCGGCTTCCGACGAAGCGCAGCCCGCCCGCGCGCCACCGCCCTCGCCGTTGCGATCCCTGCCCCCCCGCCCCCCTCGCCACGCGCTGATCGTGTTTGTGGATTGTGGGGACGGCAAGGCAGCGACTAGCGCGGCGGCGGCGGCCGCGGCAGCAGGATATGAAACCACTGCCTGCGTCGAGGGCGGCGCACGCGTGCTGGCGGCCGCCGAGGCGGCGCCCCCGCCCGACCTGCCCTCGATTTCTGCGCCCGCGCTGGCGTTGGCGCTGGAGGCGCAGAGGGGAGGAGGAGGAGGAGGGGGCAGTGTGGAGGCAGAGCCCGGAAACACGGCCGCTGGCTCCGCCCCCCGCCGCACCACCCCCCGCCGCGTCGTCGTCGTCGACGTGAGGCGCCACGATGAGAGGGCGCTGTATGGGTCTCTGCCGGGAGCTATTCACATCCCTGCGCCTCGCCTGCCGGCCGTGCTGCGCGCCCCTGCGGCCGCGTTTGAGGCGACCCACGGCGCGCCGCCCCCGGGTCCCGCCGACGCCGCCGTCTTTGTGTCACGGGGCGCCACCCGGGCCGCGTGGGCGGCCGTCGTGGCGGTCGACGCGGGCGTGGGTCGGTGCCTGGCCTTTCGGGCGGGCGCGGCGGCCGCGGGCGCCGCGCTGGGGGGGGGAGGGCCCGCCCACCACGCGCGCTATGGGGAAGGGGGGGCGCCGCCGCCGCCTCTGCCGCCGCCGGCGGCGCCGCCGGCTGAGGGGGCGGCGAAGGCGGAGCTGAGTGAGCTGGGGTTGGTCTAGGAGCTGGGGGTGTTTGGCGTGAGTTAGAAAAACGACGAAGAAAAAAAACAACACCTTTCCTTTTGCCTGCTCTCGGAAAAAAAGCACACACACAAAAAAACACCTCTCTCCCCCGCCTCGGCACCCCCCCCGCCTCGGCACCCCCCCCGCCTCGGCACCCCCCCCGCCTCGGCACCCCCCCCGCCTCACCACAGGTACGGCGCCGTGAGCACGCCCACGCTGCCCGCCGCGCGTGCGCGGAGTGGCACGCGCGGTGCTGTTGGGTCGGCGCGCGCCGGGGGCGTCATCTCGCCTCGCCTCTTCTCGCCCCTCGCCCCACCCCTGCGCGCCGGCTGCCCATCCCCCCCTCCCGCGCGGCGGCAAGGGTGGGCTGCCCCGCGTGCGGCGGAACTGGGTCCGGCGAGGCTGGGCGGCCCCGCCGCGGCACGCACACACTCTGCGCCAGCGGGTGCCCTCTCGTCTCATTGCCTCACCTTCCCTCCCTCTCCAGACTCCTCCCAACTCCGCACACCCATGGGCAAGCTCCCCCGCCGCACCGCGGGGCGGCCCCACTTCTCCGACTACCCATACGGCCGGGGTGGCGCGCCCGGCGGCAGCGGCGCGGCCGCGCGCGCCGCACTGGCGCGTGTGCGGCGCGGCTCGTCCTCCAACCTGGCGGGCGGCAGCGTGTACATTGGTGAGTGTGTGGGTGTGGGTGTGTGCGCATGGGTGGCCCGCTGGTGGGAGAGCGCAGGAGGAGGGACGCGGGCGGAGAAGCCAGCACACAACCAACGCCCCAGCAACGCCCGCGCGCGCCCCCCCGATGCGTGTTTTTTTTTGGGGGTCACCCTCCCACCACACCCACTCCAGCCTCCTTCACCGTGCGCGGCGGCCCTCCCTCCGCCTCGGGGCGCGCCTCCTCCCGCCGCCTGAAACGCCTCGACTTTGTGACGTCGTGCGGCGCCGACCTCGCGGCCCTGGCGGCCGCAGCCTACGTGGCCGGCCGCGCGCTCGCGCCCGCCGCGCTGCGCCCGCCCCTCGCCGCCGTGGAGCGCCGTGTCGCCGCCACCGCCGCCCCCCTGCTGGCGGGCGCGGCCGCCCGTGTCGACGCCCTGCTCGTGGCAGCAGACGAGCGCGTGGACGGCGTTTGCTCCGCGATCGGGCTGCCGCACGGCGACGGCCACCCCTCCACCGCGCTCGCCCTCCCCCCCCCCCCCCGCCGGCGTCGCGGACGCCACCCTGGCCCAAGTCGCGGCCGCCATCGCCGCCATCAAGGCAGTGGCGGCGGCGCCGTCACATGTGCGGGCGGCAGCGGACGCGGTGGCCCACCTGCTGGCTGCTGCCTTTGCCCCCGACGCGACCGACGCGGCCGTGCGCGCTGCCCTGGCCGACGTGTGCGCCGCCGTCCCCGCCGCCCGCCGGCTGGCTGCCGCTCCCTCCGTGGCCTACGTGGCGGGGACGTATCGCCACGCCCATGCCGCGCTGGTGGCGTCTCCATCCTATGAGCGGGCCGTCTCCCTCGCCGCCGCCTCCCTCGGCCGCCTCTCCGCGTCGGGCGTCGGGCGCGCACTGCTCGCGCCCGGCGCCCCCGCTGCCCGCCTCGCGGCCGCACCCGCCATCGCTGCCCTGGCCGACCACTTGAAGCCCGTCGCCACGACGACCCGGGGCGACCGCATCGCGGGGGGCGAGGGCGACAGCGACGGGTCGCCGCGCTGTGTGCCGGCCGGGCGGGGTGGGGCGCGCGCGCGCGGCGGCGGTGCTGACGTGCGCTCAGTGCTGAGAGAGAAAAAACAGAGAGAGAGAGACGAGTGTTTGAGTGTTCCCCCCCACCCCTACCCCCCCCTGCTGCCGCGCTGAGTGACAAACCGAGAGAGAGGAGAGAGCTTGTTTTTTTTTGCGGGAGCAACACACAAAACACAAAAAAATGTGTCCCTTCCCCCAAACCCACCACCTTATAAAAACCCCAAGAGCGCAAAGTGAGCATGATTGACTTTTTGACGAGAGAGAGAGAGAGAGAGTGTGCATGTGTGCCGTGTGAGAGAGAGCTGACGAGAGATTTTCCTTGCCAAAAAAACAAAGCAGAGCGATGTTTTTCCAGCACTAACCCCCTTTTTTTCATTTGATTGCCTCGAGAGCCCCCGACACGTACACGCCCCCCCCTTCTTTGGCGGAGAGGGGTGCGAGGCATCAGGGCGCGGGGTGGGCAGTGGGCGTTGACAACGCTCGCTGTGCACGCCCCCGCCCTTTGCTTTCGCACATACACCCCTCTCACGTCGCCATGTTTCCCCCACCATCCATGTATACAAGACAAAGACAACAGGCACACAAGGCATCAACACAGAATAGAGGAGTGTGCGAGTTGAGTGTGCGCGCGCGCGTGTTGAGGGCCGTTTTGTGAAATGACGACCCATCACTCCGAAAACAAAAAAACGTCGTAACCGCCTGCGTCGCTGCCCACTCCCGCGGAGGAAGGACACGAAACCATGGACCTCTCCGACTCGGACGCCCCCCCGGCCGCCTCCAAACCGCGCAGACTCAGACGCAAGTCGGACGCTGGCGGCGGCGGCGCGATGCGCGCGCCGACAGCGGTGTGCGCGCACGCTGGCGCCGGCCCACCGCCCCCTCCCGCCCCCGGCACTGCGTCTGCAGACGCCAGCGGTGATGGCCACGGGGACGGCTGGGCGTCGGGCCCGCCCTCCCACGCAGACGCCGACCGCCCGACTGCGAGCGGAGGGGGCGAGTGGTGGGACGAGGAGGACGAGATGGAGGCTGCCGCCGCCAGAGGCGAGGCAGAGGAGAGCGGAGACGAGGGTGAGGCTGGAGTTGAAGGGGGGAAGAGGGGAGCGGGAGGCCTGGAGAGTCGGCTTTCGCGTATGCATTCGTCGCGCGCGCACCAAAACTCGAAGAAGAAAAAAAACGACACAAACTCACTCGCACACAGACGCCGACGCCGACGACGCCCCGCCCGCCCGCGCCACGTCCGTCGACTTTGGCTCGGCCGGCGAAGACGATCATGAAGAAGGAGAAGAATACTTAAAGGCTGGTGGCGACGCGGACGCTCTGGCCGCAGAGACCGACCGCCTGCTGCGCCGCGCCGCGCGCGGCGACCGCCTCGGCCGGGACGCCATGGCGGCCGCGCCGCCGCCTCCCGCCCTGGGAGATTTCGCAGCCAGGCTGGCCGCTCGGGCGGCGGCGGCGGCGGCGGCAGCTGTGCCGGCGCGGCCGCCGCCAACGGCGGCGGTCGTCACCTCTGCCCAGCGCAACCCTGTCGCTGCGGCCGTGCTGCAGGCTGTGGCTGCCGCCACTGCAGCTGCCGGCGCCATCGATGACGACGACCTGAAGATTGTGGAGGAGGAAGAAGATCAGGCGGCCTATGCTGACGCCGCACCGACCACCGCCCCCCCCGCGCGCGCTGCACGGCCGCTCCCGCATCGGCGCCATGAAGGCCGGCCCCGTGGCCGCCTACGATAGTGATGACGACGCCATGGACGCCGCCCCAGCAGACAACGACGCCGAGGACGCGGCCGCCGGCAGCGCGCTGTCTGACGGCGACGCCGACGACTTCGACGAAAAAGGCTCGGACGGCACGCCCCCGCCCCCCTCCCCCTCCGCCCTCGAAGCCGCCCGCCAGGCTGAACTGGCGGTCGCCCGCGCCGCCCTGGCCGCCGACGCGGCCGCCGCCAAGCGCAGGAAGGCGCTGGGGGCACGCGTGACGGCCGCGGCGGGGGGGGGGGGGGGACGGCACGGCGACCGCGCTGGTGGAGGATGAGGCAGAACTTTCAGACGACGAAGATGGCGGCGGCCCCGCCGCCACCTCCGACGACGACGACGACGACGACGACCCCGACGGCGCGGAGGCGGTGCTGGCGGATCTGATTGGGGCCGCAGAATCGCCGACTGCGTGCGTCGCGGCGCGCGCGGGCCGCCGCGCACGCAGACTGGGCGGCCGCCGAAGACGCGGCCGCCCTGGACAATGTGCTGGACGCCGTGCGCCACGGGTTCAGGCGGCGGCGCAAGCGGGGTGCGCTGGATGACGCGGGGGGGGACGACTGGAGTGCGCGCGAGCGGCGCGCGGCGCGGTTGGCGGTGCGCGGCGTGGCGATGGATGACGACGACGACTGGTCAGACGAGTTGGGCGACGACGATGCCGATGACCCCATAGACCGCCTGGACGACCTGTCCGATGGAGAAGCCAAGGCAGAGCTGGCCGAAATCGCGCGGCGCCGCGCGGCCGACGCGGCGCGCGACCGCGCGGCGGCCGCCGCGGCTGCCGCCTCCGCCCGCGGCCTGGCCGACGGCGCCAGCCTGGCGGCCCGGGCCGCCCTCAAGCGGGCCCGGTCGGAGCCGCTGGCGGCGCGCGGGCTGGGGGTGGGGGGCAACGGCGGCGACGCGCCTGCGGCCGCTGCGCGCGGCGGCAGCGGCGGGCTGCCCCCTCCCTCCCGCCGCGGCTCCGCCTTTGGCCACGACATCACGAATTCGGGAGGCCACTCCGGGCTGCGACCCTCAGCCTCGTTTGTGGGGCGGGGTGTCCCTGCCAACGGGACTGCGTCGCGCGGCGTCGCGGGCGCGGGGGGCAGCGCGTCGCGCGGCGCTGGCGGCAAAACGTTTGTCTTTGGCACCGGCACCAACGGCGGCGGCGGTGGTGACTCCAGGGCGGCGCCCACTGATGGCTCTGCGGCGCCGACGGGGCCCACGTCGTTTGCGGGGGTGATGGGGTTGGCGGGTGGCGGCAGCGGCGCGCGCGCGCAGCCCGAGCGCGCCGCCTCGCTGCTCGGCCTGCTCTCAGGCGGTGGCCGTGGCGACCGGGATGCTCCCCTACCGCCGTCTGCTGCCGCCCGCCTGCGCAGCGTGGTGAGCGGCGGTTCGCTGGGCAGCGGCGGCGTGGAGTGAGAGAGAGAGGAGAGGGTGCATGACTTTTTGTGTGTGCAGCGCGGTTTTTCGCACTTTCTGAAACACTCTAAACATGACAAAAACACGCACCCTCTTCCTCTCATCAGTAAAAGCTGTACCCGCCCGACGTGGAGCCCACGGTGAGGGCCTCATACGCGGCCAGTGTGCCGGCCAACACCCCGACCGCCGCCAACTCAAACAGCGCGGCGCCGCCCGCGATCTTGCCCGCGTGCCACAGAATCAGAGGGGTGGCGACACAGCCGACGCCAGCAGCCCCTGTGAGAAACCGGCCTGCGTCCGCCCAGCCACCAGTCGGGTTGGCGCCGCCCAGGCCAAACACGGAGAACCCGTCCGACAGGAACAGGCTCGGCATCGGCAGCAGCACAAACGAGAAGGCGGTCAGGGCGGGCCACCAGTTGTGCCACAGGGCGCAGCCCAGGACTTGGAGGAGGGCGCCCAGGGAGAAGGCGAGGGCGAGGGCGCCCAGGACTGGTGTGTGAGGGAGGGTTGGGGGATGGGGCGTGAGTGAGTGAACCAAAAATCAGGGCCGCCGCACAGCGCCACCCGCACCCGCACACACGCGCACACACACCTCGCACGTCGGAGATGCTCATGGCGGACGCGTGGGTGTGGGTGTGGAGTCCACGCCGTGTGGGGCGACAAAAAGAAACAAGCGATGGGACTGAGACAAAACGATTTTCTTTTTCAAAGCAGCGTCCTTTGCTGCTCCCCGACCACCGCGGACGACACCCACCCGGACGCGTCAACCCAGCGCACGTCTTGTGGTCACACGCGCACGCACGCACGTGAGAGCCTGTGCCCTCTGCCCAACCAAACAACCATGCACGCCAAAACGCTGCAAGTCGTGTGGCACGCGAAAGAGCCCGTCTTTTCCGTCGACTTCCACCCGGACGGCACGCTGGCCACGGGGGGCGGCGACAAAGACGTCAAGGTGAGCTGGAGACAGGAGAGGGTGTGGGTGCGCGGCAGGAGGAACGACAAAACTCGCGCACGCGATTTGCGCGTTTCGCATCAAAATCGCCCCGCCCGCCGCGCCCCCCCACACGCCACGCTTTCCTGTGCTCCCCCGCGCACAGAGGCAGAGCGAAATTTGTTCTTGCCATCGCAGCGCAAACCCAAGCCTTGCGGCGTGCCAATCTCTTCCTCGCCTCATCTTGCCCCCCACCCTCCCTCCCCACCACAGCTCTGGCGCCTCGCCACCGCCCCCGACGGCTCCCCTGCCGTCGAGCACGTGGCCGACCTGACCTCTCACACCCGCTCCGTCAACGCGGTCCGCTTCTCTCCGGATGGGAGCACGCTCGCGTCCGCCGGCGACGGTGGCGAAGTGCTGCTGTGGCGCCGCGCCTCCACCACCGCCCCCTGGAAAGCGGTGGCCACCGTGCGCGCCCACGCGGACGACGTGTTTGATGTGGCGTGGTCGCCTGACGCTACTGCCCTGGCGACAGCTGCTTTGGATGGCAGTGCGTCGCTGATGGCAGTCGACTCAGACGGCCGCGCGCGCCGCGTTGCATCGCTGGACGGCCACCGCCACTACGTTCAGGGCGTCGCCTGGGACCCGTCCGGCACGCTGGTGGCCACCGCGGCCGCCGACAGGAGCGTGCGCGTGTGGGGGGGCAAACCAGGCAAGAAACGGGGGTGGCGGCGCGGTCGCGGGGGAGGGTCGCCCGCCTTGCGGCACCGCGGTCGCTGGTGGCCTGGCCTGCGTGGCCACGCTGGCCCGCCGGACGGCACCAGCCGCCACGCAGCAGCAGCCGCCAGCGGTGGAGGAGGCTGGCGCCGCTGCAGCCGCCGCCGCCATCGCCCCCCCCACCCCCCCCCGGCCCCCCGCGTCCACCTCTTTGCCGACGAAACCCTGCCCACCTTCTTCCGCCGCCTCGCCTTCTCCCCCGATGGCTCCTGCCTGGCGGTGCCCGCCGCCCTGCTGGCTCCTGGCGGGGGGCGGGGGGCGCCCCCGGCGCACGGGGCTTTTGTGTATGCACGCGGCGCGTGGGACGCCCCCGCGCTCGCCCTGCCCTCCGTCCGCCCCGTCGTCGCCGTCCGCTTCTGCCCGGTGCTGTTTGCGTTGGACCCGCCCCCGCGCGCGTCCCCGCCCGTCGGGGCGGGGGCGCCCCCGCCCACGCCGGGTGGGGAGGGAGCGTCCCCCGGAGGCGCGGCGCCGCCACCCCCCCTGACCGACACCGCGCCCTCCGTCTTCGCCCTGCCCTACCGCCTCGTCTACGCGGTCGCCTCCCTGGACTCGTTGGCGCTGTACGCGTCGGACGCGCCCGGGGGGGCGCCGTTGGCGCTGCTGGGAGGGTTGCACCCGGAGCCTATAACCGACGTCGCGTGGTCGTGCGACGGCCGGTCCCTCGCGGTCGCCTCCTACGATGGCTACGTCTCCGTCGCCACGTTTGGGGAGGGCGAGTTGGGCGTGGTGGCGACAGGTCTGCCGCCGCGTGTGGCGGAGCGCGCGGCGGCCGCGGCCAAGGGCGTCGCGCCGCCCGCGACGCCCGCGCGCGCGGCGCGCCGCCGCCGCCGCCGCCGCCACCGCCTGTGCAGGCGGCCTCCACTCCCGCCGCGGGCGGCCCCCGCCGCATCGCCCCCATGCCTGTCGCCACGGCTGCCACGCCGGGGGGCGGCCCCCGCCGCATCGCGCCCACGCCGCTCGCCGCGGCGGCGGCGAGTGCGGCCGCCCCAACCCCGTCGCTGGCTGCCCCGTCCCCCGCTCCCTCTCAAGCCTCCGCTGGCGGTGGTGGCGGCGCCCGCCGCATCGTGCCCGTGCCGGTGGGCGCGCCCCCGCCGCCGCTGCCCGCGGCGCAGGAGGCGGTGAGCGCGCCGCCGCGCGAAGCCGTGTCTGCGCCGCGGCCGCCGCCGCCGGCCGCCGCCAAGCCGGCGGCTGGCGGGTTTGGAGGAGGCATCGCCGCCATGGCGGCGGCAATGGGGGCGTCGGCCGCGGTGGAGACGGAGGAGAAGGAGTGAAGAAGAGAGAGAGACAGCGAGCGCTCTGTGCGACCGGACACCCGACGCCTCAACACCCGACGCCTTTTTTCCTCGTCCAATTGGCCCCGCGGTCGCGCGGCCTCTCTTTCCACGCGCCCGCGCAGGCAAGCCTGCCTGCATCAAGCATGCGCACAGCCGGCCCTCCTCCTCCCGGCGCCCGCCCCCGCCCGCGCGCGCGCGCCCGCGCCACGCGCGCCCGCGCCTCCCCGTGCCTCCACCCCCTCCGACAACGTGGCCGACCTCGTCATGCTCCTCTCCCTGCGCGACGACGCTGACGCCGACGCCGTGCTGGACGCCCTGTGGTCGTGCCAGTACCTGGCCCCGGGCGCGCTCTGCGCGTTTGCGGGGGGGGCGCCCGCGTCTGCCCCCCCCCCCCCCCTGGCGCCCCACCCCCCGTCACCCACGCCCTCCACGTGCGCTTTGGGTCCACCGCCGCGGCGGCCGCCTTCCTGGCCCACCCCGCCGTCGCGGGCGCGGTGGCGGGGGCGGCCGCGTCCGCGGCCGCAGACACGGGCGTCCTCCTCTTCGGCGGCCGCGTTCCCTCCCCCTCCCTGGAGTCCCTGTTCCGCCGCGGTCCCGAGTGGGAGGCGGGCGTGGAGCGCGTGTTCGTGCTGGCCCAGGTGGAGGGAGCGGATGGGGGCGCGGCAGACGCGTGGCTGGCTGACGTCGCGACACTCGCAGAGTCGTCAGTCGCGGGCGCCCTCCAAGCCACCGCCGGCCGGCTGGCGGTCCCCGGCATTCCCGCCGGCGCCACGCACGCCCTGATGACCCGGTTTGCTGGTCCAGCCGGCCTGGCGGCGTTCCTGGGGCTGCCCGCGGTGGCGGCACTCGCGGCGGGGGGGGGGCGAGGGGGGCGCGCCGCTGCGGCTCGTGTCGGGAGTGACATATGAGATCGCGCCCCCGCAGGGCGTCACCACAGGCTCGTAGATTCGATGCAAATCGACTTGGAGAAACACCAACACAAGCACACGGAACCTTTTACGCACACTGTTTTTTTGTTGGTCGCTCACCCTTCCCCCACGCGCCGCCGCCGCAGCGTCTCGGCAGCTCCCTCCGCCAGGGCGGCGCCCTCAGCTGGCGCGATCGTCCGCGCCCCGGACAGCGTGCGCGCCACGCCCGGCATGGCGGGCGAGTCGGGTGGCGAGGCCAGGGAGGCGGGAGACGCGGCGGCGGCGATCGCGGCCGCCGCGTCGGCCGCGTGTGCGGACGGCACTGCAGCGATCGGGGCCCACTCGTCGTCCTCCTCCTCCTCCTCCTCCTCCAGCGCGCGGGGGGCGGCGTACTCGCCGTCGTCGCTGCCCACGGAGGCGGAGACGGAGGCGGAGGAGGGGGAGAGGTCGTAGGAGGGGGCCGACCCGCCGGACGGGCCGGGGGACGGCGGCGGCGTCGCGTCGCCCGCGCGGCGCGCCACCAGAACGCGCGCCACCCACCCGAGCAGACCACGCGGCGGGGGGGCTTCGTTGTCGCCCTCTCCTCCGCCTGTTGTCACCGCCAGCACGATGGCCAGGGCGGCGGCGAGGGTGCCGGCAGCGATGGCGACGACAGAAAGAGCGTAAAGGGGAAACGCGACCGCGTCGCGCGGGCGGAGAAGGTACAACACACCGATGATCCAGCCCAGCCTCTGGCGCGCGTGCGCGCGCAGGGAGTGGAGGGGGGGTGGGTCGGCGCCGCCGGACGAGGAGCCGCGGGCGGGGCGGCCGGCCAGGGCCACGCGCAGGCCAACAGCAGGGGCGTCTGGAACATCCCTGTACCCCACAAACAACGGCAACGCCAGCGCCTGCATCTCTCCCGCCAGTCCCGCCACCACCAGGGGGGCGCGCAGGGCGGCGCGCAGGGCGCGGACGGCGCGAGAGCGGTAGGGGAGGAGGGCGGGGCGGGAGGTGGCGGCGAGCACGCGCCCATCGGCGCCCAGCAGCTCTGCCCGCACTTGCACGACGTCGGCTGAAGCGGACGAGGTGCCGTCCCCCCCGGCTGGCGCGTCGGGGGCTTCCAGGGTGAGCCAGACATCCACCCGCCGCCCCGCGCCAAACGCACGGACGGAAGGGGCGGGTGTTTTGTCGCCGCCACTCCCCTTGCCTGTCACCACCGGGGGCGCCCCTCCATCCGGCAGAAACGACACAGCCGCCACCGCGGGAGACGCGGTGTAGTCGACCCACAGGTCGCGCGACAGGGTGGCCGCGGGCGGGGCCAGCGTGCGCGTCAGCACGAGTGCCGCCAGCAGCCCCCACCCCGCCAGCGCGGCCGCGCCGCCGCCCACGCCCACCCCCAGCAGGGCGGCCCCCTTCAGCTTGCGTTTGGCGGAGGCGGTGGCGGCCGCGGTGCGGGAGGGCGGGCCGTCACGGCGGCGGGGTTTGGCGCCGGACGGGGGGGAGGACCACAGGGACCCCGGGGCGGGCTGGGGGCGGGCGTAGCGCGCGTCAAACAGCCTGTCTGAGAAGGAGGGGCGGGAGGGGTCGAGCAGGGGGTCGAAGGAGGGGGGGGGGAGGGGGGCGCGGCATTTTTTGTGTTTGGGAAACAGGGATTTTGGCGCGGATGCGAGGGGGGCCAAGGTGTGGGTGCACGACTAGCGAGTCACGCCATGGCTGGCGCCCCGGCTGTGGAGGGTGAGAGCGCGCGAGAACGAGAGGCGCGAGTGTGCCGAACAAAAAAACGTCGCGCTGTGATGCCTTCACAACGAAAAGACGCATCCCTTTTTTCAAAAGCGCTGCGCACGCCGCGCGCCTACAAACCCCGCCCACGTGGCTGCTGTCGAGAGCACAGACACTGTGTGCAGCTCGCCTGGCGTGTGTGGCGCGGCGCAGCCTGGCGTGAGCGTCTGCCTTCCCGGTCAACACACTTCTGCCCCACGCTCCTCTCCCTCTCATCGAAACCATGCTGTGGTCGTTCTTCGTGCCGGCCATGCTGGCTGTCGTGGTGACGGCCGCGGTGACGTGAGTATTGGTGGGGTGGGAGAAAGCGGGTGTGGCGTCGCCGTCCCAAAAAAAACACTCACCTCCCCACCCCCCTTCCACACAGCCTGCACCGCTACGCCGCCCCCACCGTCCCCCCCCACGCCCGCGCCATCGTGCTGGTGGCGTGGGTGACATCCGCCTCCGTTGTCGCCCTGGTGCCAGTGGATGTGTACACAGCGCTGGCGGGGGACGCCCCGGGCGCGCTGCCCGCCCTGTGGGCGGCCGCCTACTGGACGACACAGGTGTGTGTGTGTGTGTGTGTGGGGGGGGGGGGGGGGGGGAGAGAGAGATAGAGGAGGAGGAGTGGATAGTTTTTCTTAGGGTTTTTTTTACCACCCCTCCCACCCAACCAACCCTTGCAGGTTCTCACGTGGGCCATCATCCCCCTCGCCCAGTGCGCCTCCGACGCGGGTGACTTCACGCCCCTCACCCGCCTGCGCACCGCCGCCCTGGACTGCGCCCGGTTTTACGGGGCGGTGGGCGTGGCAGCAGGCACAGGCATTTTACTGCTCCTCGCTGCCCGCCGCCTCACGTGGAGGCAGCTGCCCCCTCTTGCCGTCGTCCTCGTCAACGCCTACGGTCTGGCAGCCGTCGTCTTACTCCTAGGCTTTGGCCTGGTGTCCATCCCGCGGTCCCTGTGGCGGGTGTCCTTCCCCGACGCGAGGCTGCGGCACTGCTACTGGAGGGTGGGGGCGGCGGCCAACCGCCTCGCGTCTGCCGCGGCCGAAGCGCGCGCCGTGGCCGCCGTCGTCGCCGCCACCGTCGCCCCCATCCCGCGCCGCGACCCGCTCAAACCGCACGCGGACGCCATTCTGGCGCAGGCGGAGGCGAGCGCGCCCTACAAACCGTCGTCCGCGCCGCGCGACGCGGCGGGGAGGGCGGCGCTCGACGGCCTCACAGACGCCGACCTGGACTACGGCGCCGACGGCCTGCCCGGCCTCGCCGCCCTGCGCCGCCGGCTGATCCGGTCCACGGGTGCCTACAACGGGGTGCGGGCCCAGTACCTGGCGGCCGCGGAGGAGGCGTTGGCGCTGGAGGCGGCCGCGCGCGCGCGCGCGCGGCGGGCGACGCGGCACTCGCCCTGCCGCCCGCCGCCGCCAACGACCCCGTTGCCCGCGCCCGCGCTGCCGCCGCCATCTATGTGACGCCGTACGCCATGCGTGGTGCCGCGGTCGCGCTGGCGGTGCTGTCGGCGTGCGTGGTGTGGTCTGAAGCGACAATCGGAGTCTCCGCCGACGTGTCCCCCTTCTCGCGCGCGCTCCACGGCGCCGCCGGCCGCACCCCGCTCGGCGCCCACGTGCTCGCCGGCGCTCCCCTGGCCTACATGGCGGCCTCCGCGTACGCCGCCTTGTTCTCGCTGGGCGTGTTCCCATTTTATCGGGTCGTGGCTCGCGCCACCGAACCACGCTCCCTCCTCGCCAACGCGGGCCAAGTCTCCCGCTTTGCCGCCCCCCTGGCCTACAACTTTCTGCACGTGGTGCGCATGGTGGGGGGGGATGGGTCGACACCCACCGTGTTCTCGCGGGCGATGGCGCCCGCGATGCGGGACGTCCCCGTGTTCGGCGCGGCCTTCAACGTGTGGTTCCCCCCCCTCGTCGCCGCCCACGTCGCCCTGCTGGCGGCGGACGCGTGGGGCGCTCTTGGCCGTGCCTTCCTGCCCGCCCGTTTTCACTCCGCGGGCGCGGGGGGGGATGGTGGCGAGGGCGACGGCCCGCTGGCCGAGAGAGGGCGCGCCCTGGTGCGAGCTGAAGCCGCGGCGCGCGCGGCCGGCGCCCCCCCCGGCTCCGGCCTCGCAGCCGAGCTGGATGGCGACCTGCCGGAAGCGCCCCCCGCGGCCGGGCGGGCGAGGTCGGAGACGGAGCTGCAGGCGTCCCCCCAGCGCGGCGGCGGCGGCGTCGCGGCCTGGCTGGCGCGCGCGGCGGGCGGGGGCGCCGGCGCTGGGGCCAGCGTCCGCCCACCCGCCACAGCCGGCACGCAGCACCGGTTGGCGGGGTTGTCGCCGTTGACGCGGGCGTTGTTGAGCGGTGGTGGTGGAGGTGGTGGTGAGCGCGCGCGGTTGTTGGCGGGCGGGAGCGACAGCACCGGGCTGGCACCACCGCCGCCGCCGCCGTACATGCTGGGGGGTGTGCCCCCCCCCGCGGGGGGGCTGGACGACGTGTTTGCCAGGCTGGATCGATCCTCCCAGGGGCGAATCGATGATGCAGACTGACAGAAGTGATGGAGTGAAAAAACTGGCGTGAATAGGAAGAAAAACCTCCCGTCTTTGATTCTTTCTGTGCATGGTGTTTGTAGCGTGTATCTGTGTGTGTTTGCGTGGAGGTTTTTTGTGCAGAGCTGCAGAGGAGGGTTTTTGCAAGCAGGCAACGCTCAGCCAGGTGCACCGCGCCAAGCGGCCGCGCGCTCTCTGACCACTGCGTTTTGCGAGCGAAACAGTCGTTTTCACACCCGTTTCTCGACCTCTCCCCACCCGCCCCTCTCCGCTCCAACTTCGCCCCCCCCAACCATGCGCGCTGTTGCTGCTCGCCCCGTGGGCCTGGCCGCCCCCACCCGCCGCGTGACGGCTGGCCGCAAGACGGTCGCTCCGGTTGCTGCGGCGTTCCCCAAGGTGAGAAAAAACGGCCCGAACTGGACCGCGGGGTGGGCGTTTGCCGTGGCGACTGCACACATGCACACTCGTGGTTGAAACTGATTCGTGGGGGGCGCGTTTTGGGAGCGGCAAGCACGTGCGACGGTGGGGCAGGGGCGGCAATTTGGGGGGGTTCTACCCTCTCGCGATTTCTCGGGCGACGCACAGCCCCTCTGTGCGCGCCAGCCTCCGATCTCGCACGCCGACCCTCACCAGCGCGTATTACGCTCCACGTGCTGCTTGGGTCGGGCCAGGAATGGGGGACCACCCCGCGGCGCGCAGAGAGACGCAACGAGACGCTGCGCGTTGCCGCTTGCTTCTCGATGCGGCCCGCTTCTGCCGCGACTCTGGGGCCGACCGCACACCCCCACTCTCCGTGCGGCTGGTGTGTGGCGTCTCGGTCCCAGCGCGTGCGTGTCGGTGGCAGGCATTGGGGGCTTGCCGCGTGTCCAGCTGGGAAAACCGCGCGGGCGCGTCTTTATCGAAGCGCAAAAAAACGCTCACCCTCACCCTCCCACCCACCACAGTCCGCCCCCGCCGCCGCCGCCGCCGCCGCCACCCTCCTGGCCGCCGGCAACGCGACCGCCGCGTCCGAGGTGGCCACCCTGGCCGCCGGCGACTCCCGCCTGGCGATCATTGGCACCCTGTTCCTGCCCGTCCTGGGGTGGGTCGCGTTCAACATCCTCGGCCCCGCCCTCAACCAGCTGCAGGCCCAAGCCGCCAAGAACGCGGCCGGCGGCTCCGCTGCCCCCAAGAAGGCCGCCTTTGGCAAGAAGAAGCGCGGCGTCGCGGCGGGTCTGGGCCTGACGGCGGCCACGCTCTTTGCCGCCTCGGCCGCCGACGCGGCGACCGACGTCGCCACCCTCGCCGCCGGCGACGGCCGGGCGGGCGCCATCGCCCTGCTGCTGGTGCCCTTGCTGGGCGTGGTCGCCCTCAACATTGGCCAGCCCGCGCTCAACCAGCTGGCGGCGATGGGCAACAAACAGCAGGGCGGCAAGCCCGCCAAGGCGGGCCGCCGCTGAGTGAGAGCGTGTTTGGAAATGCAAAAGGTGGGACCAACCACACACACACAAACAAAGACACGTGTGATGAGTTGAGTGATGTTGTTGTGCAGGAGGGGGCGGTGTGTGGGCTGTGAGGGCGTGAACAAAAACATCGATGAGAAAAAAGGGGTGAGCGCTTTTGGCGCGTGGGCGTGTGGGCCACTCCCCTGAAGCCCCGTATCCTTTCTATCTTTCCGCGCGCTGTGCCTGGGTGGGTCAACGCTGCTCGCCCCACACGCGGAGCCTTGGGATGAGAGGAGGCTTGTGCGTTTTTTTCCTTGTTCTTTCGTCACCAAAACCCTTCCCCACTCCCCTGTGCAAGACAACCCAACAATCCACACGCACCCCGAGCGTGAGTGACAGAGCCAACTTGAAACCAAAACGAGGAGTGGGGCAGCAGCAGCGCACACAGGACGGCGGGAGAGAAAAATTTACACTCTCACAAAATCGTTTCACCGTTCACCTCCCCTCACGTTCCTCTCACACCCCGTTTTTGGTGTTGCCGCTGCGGTACGGCTCAAACAAGGCGGCCAACGGCGCCACCTCGTCCCGCAGCACGACGGCTGCCCTCTCAAACTCTTTCTGCAGGACGCCGGCAGTCGAGCGGTCGACCGTTCGGCCCAGGTCGTGAGCCACCTCGAATGGGTCCTCGATCCCCACCAGGTGGCGTTCGCTGCCGACGCGGCGCGTCCAGTCTTTGGCGGCTTTGGTAACCCAACCGCCGACGCGGACGGAGACGACGGCGGTGGCGTAGTCGTGGCGCCAGGCCCAGTAGTCGAAAAACGCGACCAAAAGCTCGGCCACTGACTCCGTGTTGCGGGTGCAGGTGGCCGCGAAGCGGGGCGCGTCGGACGCGTACCGGACACACACACCATTGATGATGGTGTCGATGTCGTGTGGGGCGGCTGAGTCGGCTTGCAAACAGGGGAGGGCGGGCGGGGAGCGTGTTTGAAGGAGGTGGACACACATCAACACATAACAGTAGCTGGAGAGTGTCCCTCGATACGGATCGTTGACCGCTCTCCGCTTGGCCCAGTGCTTGACAGCAGTGACGAGGACGGCGAAGCGGGGTTCGCAGGCGGCGTAGGTGGCGAGGAGGCGGGTGTTGGCGAGGGCGAGCCTGTTGTTGATGGTGACATCCACTTTGGTACCAGAGCGAGGGTCCACACACTTGACCACTGGCACACGCGCTTCGGGCAGGGGCAGCACGTCCTCCATGCCGCCATCGGTGAGGGATTCAGCGGCCAGCGTCACGGCAGCGGCTTTGGAGGCCGGGTCGTCGACGCCATCCAACTCCAGTGTGACATCCAAATCATTAGATGCCGCCAGCGCCAGCCCAGTGGCCACCGACCCAAACACGGACACACGCCCATTGGGCCACCTATCCAGCAGGACGCGGCGCACGCGGTCCAGGGTGTCGTCTCTGCCCGCCGTTTCAGCGGGAGGCGGCGCGAGCGACGCTGCGAGGGCGTGCAGCTGGGCGTCCAACGCCGTCATATCGCACCTGGGAGTCGCACCAGGCACATACGTCCTCCGACCCGGGCGCACAGGGGGCAGGGTGAAGGAGGATGCAGGCGGCGCGAGCGCGGGCGGGCGCGGCTGCGCGAGCGACGTCGGCGCCAGCCCCACCCCAGGCGACGCCACCGCCTGCTGGCTGTTCCGCCAGCCGGGAGGCGGTGGAGGCGGCTGCGACGTGCGTGGCGTGCCCGGCGTGCCCAGGGCAGGCCACGCCCCCGGCGGCGGCGGCGGCGCCAACCGCTGCGGCGGCGCGACCGCGTGCGGGGGCAGCGGGTAGGGCGCGTGCGGCCGGGGAGGAGGCGGCGGCGACACACCATACTGACCATAGCCTGGCGGTGGCGGCCGGTAGCCGTAGGGTGGCGGGCCGTGGCCGGGTGGTGGTGGCGGCGGCGGACCGCCCGCGAGCGCCGCCGCCGCCGCCGCCGCCGCGCGCTGCTCCGCCTCCACCTCGGCCAGCGTGCGGGCGCGGGGGGGGGGGGGGGACGATGGCGTCGCCGGGGGAGGGGCCGGCGCCCCAGCCGGGGGGTGGCGGGCGGGCGCCGGGCGGGGGTGGCGGGCCTGAAGAGGAGGGAAAAGGAGGAAGGTCGGGAGGTAGGTGAAGTGGATGGGAGAGAGGTGGGGACTGCGCCCCGCCCCCCTCTCGCCACGCTCAATCTCCCCCCCACTCTCTTTCTCCTGTCACACACACAACACACACGCGCACCTGCCCACACAGCGCCACCCCCCCCCTCCCCCCGCAAACAGCCCCCCCCACTGCGGCGGCGGCGCGCCGGGCGCACCCAACGGCGGTCTGTGCTGCTGCAGCGGCGGCCGAGGCTGGCCCCAGGGGCCGGTCGGCAAGTGGTGACCGTGGTGCGCGGCCGACGGCGGGGGCGCCGCCTCCGAGGAGCCGACGTTGAGGGACGCGAGCCGCGACGCGAGCGAGTCGGAGGGGTCGGCCATCGGGGGCGATGGCGCAGGCCTGCAGGCGCGATTGAGACCTAGCAGGCAGGCGTGCCACACTGGCCGCCACCCACGCAAGCGTGGGGAGAGGAAAGAGAGGGTGAGAACGCGATTTTTTGTGAACACAATTGGCACAAGCATTTCGTTTGCGAACACACACCCTCTGCGCCGGCGAGACCGCCCACGCGGCGGGCGCCCACAGCAGGGTCACGCCACCCATCCACACTCATGGAGAGCCCGGCGCCGGCGCCAGCGCAGGACGCGCCCGCGTCGCCGCCGCGCGAGCTGCCGACGGACGACGCGGCCGAGTATGCCAGAAGCGACGGCGGGGGCGAGGTGAGAAAGAGATGAAGAGACAGAGAATTGTGTGTGTGTTGTGTGCAGGTGGTTGGAGGGAGGGTTTCCTGTGCCTCACCCACCCCTCCACCCCACAGCCGTCCACGCTCACCGCCTTTGCCGCCGCTCTAGCCACCTGCACCCGGTCCCGCGACTCCATCGCGGCCACCGTGCGCGCCGCGCTGACGGCCATCGACGACGACGCCGGCCCGCGGGCTGCGGCTGCACTGGTGGACGCCGCCTCGGACCCGTCTGTGCCGCCCCCCCCGCCGTGTCGACCTGCTGTACGTGTTCGACGCCCTCCTGGCCTCCCTGGACGCGCGGGGCGGGTTGGAAGCTCTGTCGGCGCCCGCAGCCCGCGCCCTGGCGGCCGCCGCGCCACGCCTGGTGGCCGCCGCGGCGGGCGGGGATGCTGTCGGCCTCGCTAAGGCCGCAAAAGTGGCGGCCCTGTGGCGGGCTCGCCAGCGGCTTGCCCCCATCGAAGCGCTCGACAGGTGTGACGCTGAACTGGAGGCCGCGGTGGCGGCAGCCACCGCTGCCGAGCAGGAGGCGGCCGCCACCGCGCGCGCGGCCGCGGCCGAGCGCGCGGCCGCCGCCGCCACCGCGGCCGTCGAGCAGCGCGGCGCCGCTGCCGTGCGTGCTGCCGAGAATGCGGCTGCCGCCGCGGGCCTCACGCTCAAGGACGACAGCGAGGATGGGAGCGGCGACGACGACGACGACGGGTGGGGGGATGCAGACCCGCTGCCGCCCTTGCCGCCGCCTGTCGCCGCCCTGGCAGACGACGACGCGCACACTCTGGTCGCCCTGGTGGCGGACGTCGACGACGACGTGCCGCGGGCGCGGCGCGTGGTGGTGGTGGCGGAGAGAATCACACCATTTGCCAGCGGCGGGCGCGACTCTGTCAACGACCGCGGCCATCGCCACCGCTCTCGCGCCCGCCACCGCCACAGGCGGCGGTCATCTGTTGGAGCCAGGTCGGCCGACGGCGACGACAGGTGGGTGGCCCACGTGGATGATGGCAACGAGCGGCGCCCGCGCCGGCGCGACCGCTCGCCCGGAGAAGACCGGTGGTGCGGCGGCGACGCCGACGACGGCAGGAGGCGGCGGCGGCATTAGAGATAGGTTGATTGTGTTTTTTGTAGCATTGAAATCTGTTTGGTCTATCACCTCTGTTTTTAAACAACATTTTTAACCCGCGCTTTTAGCTCGTGTTGTGGCCAGCAGCTACGGCCTCCGCGCGTGCCGCTCGCCGCCACAGCCCTCACCACGGCCTCAACCACGGCTGCCACCACGCCGCCCGCCTCCCTTTCTTTCCCTCCGCCAGCGTCGCCTCCGCGGCGGCAGCACGCGCGACTGCCGCCGCCGCCGCCGCGTCGGCCGCGTCGTCGACAGCGTCTTCTGCGGCATGAGCTCGCCCCAACGCGACCGCGCGCACGAGGGGCGGCCTCAGCGCGTCCGCCAGGGAAGCCGCGCGGTCAGCCTCACCCTCCAGCACGAGGCGCGCATCGCCACCCGCGGGTGTAGGCACATCCACCGCCAGGAACTTGAACTTGATGGCGCCGCTGCGCTTGACAGCTTCCACGCTGGCCACGCCCCGCCGCTCCGATCCAGCTAGAGGAAACGACATGACGACGCGGCGCGGCGCCCACGTGGGGACGAGCGACCCGGGCGCCACGCGCCACCCGCCCCCCGACTCGACCGCGGCGCGCGGGCCGCCGCTGGCCAGGGGCGGGTCCAGGACCTCCAGGACGCCCGGGTCTCGGTTGAAGCGGGCAAAGGCACGCGCGTGCACGGTGTCAGGGGAGAGGGCGAGGCGGGCGCGGGTGACGAGCGCGGCGAGTGCGGCGAGTGCAGCCACTGCCAAAGCGACGCGCGTCTCAGACACTCCACCCAAGGCCGTGGCCAGTGCGGTGGCGCCCCGCCACACGCCGTAGGCCAGGATGCCGCCCCCCGCGAACGCGACTTTCGCACCATGAGCCCGCCACCACGCAGCAACGCGCAGCGACCACGCTCGCCGCGCCGAGCCGGGCGATCGAAGTGCGTTTGCCAGGGCTGAAGCTGACGCAGGCACGTACCGGCCCAACCAGACAGCTCCAGACCGCAGCGTGGTGGCGGTGGCGGACGCCGCGGCGCGCAGCAGGGTGCGCGTCGCTGTTGCTGCCGCGCCGACAGCGCGCTGGCCGGCGGTGGGGGCGGGTTTGGGCGTGGTCGTCAGCAGGCGTCGTGTGTAGTCAGTAGTCTGTTGTTGCTGTTGCTGCCTCGCCAGGGACGGTGGACGCAGCGTCCAGGCGCGGGGCGTGGGACAGGCAGCCGCATGGATGCGCGCGCCGATTTTGCAGGCTGCCGGGGGCGGGCCGGCCGCGACCGCTCGCAGCGCGGCTGGTGCCACAGTCCATGCGCGCTGCGCCGCGACGCGGGCAGCGGCGAGCGCAAAAACACGCGCGATCCTCTGCTCTCCGCCCATCAATCTGACCTTGCCGCCGAGTCAAAGACAGAAAAAGTGATCGTACACACTGTTTACAGACGCACCCACACGACCACGTTTTTTTAAGGGCCAAACACTCGCTCACACGTCACCGCCGGCCGATGGCGACGCCACCCAAAGGCAACTCCGACGCGACGACATCGATCATGCACACCCAGTCGGCCTTGGTCAGCAGATAGTGCACCAGTTTTGGTTTGTCGTCTTGGAACGCGTCCAGTCCGGCATAGGCGGCGGGTTCGGTGTCCTGCAGGCCCTATATGACGACGTTGGCCCTGGGGGAAGAGAGGGAAGGCGAGAGCCGAGGGAGGGTGAGCGAAAAGTGAGCGGGGGCGAAAGTCCCATTCACGACAGCGACCACACGCCCGACTCACAGTTGCACTGGCGTCAAAGCGGGGACAACGTCGTCCGCGCCGTCCGGGTTTCGGAGCGCTGACGCGCGGGTGCGCGTCATCGTGGCCCCGGTGTGCACGCAACCACGAAGCGCACAAAATGAGTTGTGTGACACGCTCTTCATCACTCTTTTCGTCACTCTTTAATGCGTTGTCGTTTCGGCCGCCAGGCACCACGCGCGCGCCTAGTGCACGCTTGAGCGCCACCCCCTAGGCTAGTCCATGTCCAAAAAACGCAAGGCCTCCATCCTGGTCCAGGATGGCGCGCGCGGCCGCGCCACCACGAAGCCGCGGCCGCCGCGGGCTGCCCCGACGCCGGCCGCCCCCCCCGCCCCAGCCACGCCGTCTCCCGCTGTTGTCGGCAGTCAGAGTAAACGACAGAGAGCAGCACTGCCTGATCGCACGACCGGCCCATCCCCCTTCCGCCCGTCCTCCCCGGTCGCCGCGGTCGCGGCCGCCGCGCTCGACCGCCTGCTCGCCGCCGCCCAGGGCCACTGCCGGGGCGCCTCCCTGAAGACGCTCACCCTGGGCGCGGCCACCCGCCTACCCAGGCCCCAGGACAGGCGGGCGGCGTACGCGCTGGCGACGCGGGCGCTGGCCGCGGGCGGCGCGGTGGCAACCGCCCTCGCGTCCGCGGGCGCGTGGCCGCCCCCGCCTCGGCTGACGAGGGGCGCGACGCTCGTGCTGGGCTACGACCTGGCATTTGGGTCGAAACACTTGTCGAGTGTGGGGTCTGCGGAGCGTTTAATGCTGCCGCTGCGGCCTGCGCTCGCGGCCGCGCAGCGCCCGCCCCCGCCGCCGCCCCCCCACACGCGCGCTGTGCGCGTCAACACGCTGGCCTGGAGTCGGGAAGATGCGTTGGCCGCGTTGGCCGAGTTCGGCGCTACAGCCGACCCCATTTTGAGTGATGTAGTGCTGCTGCCTCCATCTGTTGATGTTCACGACTCACCCCACGTCCAGCGCGGCGCGCTCGTCCTGCAGTCGCGCGCGTCGGCGCTGCCGGCGGCCGCCCTGGCGCCGGAGAGCGGGTGGCGCGTGGTGGACGCGTGCGCAGCTCCGGGGAACAAGACGACCCAGGTGGCAGGTGAGTGGGTTGGAGTAGGTGGAGGCGACACACACACGCTTTCCCTCTCTCTCTGTGCGCGATGATCGAAGCAATTCAAATAGTCACAACAATCTGAACTCAACCACATGAGTGACTCCACATTTACTAACTCATCTTTCGGGACTGAGCGCACGGAGAGAAGGAGAGGGCCACTGCGTCGAGAGAGAACGATCGAAAAACCAAAAAAACACGACACCAACCCTTCCCCCCCTACACTCCAGCCATGGTCGGCCCGACCGGCCGCGTCACCGCGTACGAGCGCGACCCCGCCCGCCTGCCCATGCTGCAGGCTTCCGTGGCGCGGGCGGTGGGGGCGGGCGCCATCATCAACGCACAGCTTGGTGATTTTCTCGCTGTCGACCCGGCCTCCCCCCCCGCCTCCGAGGCGCACGCCGTGTTGCTGGATCCCTCGTGCTCTGGGTCGGGCACCGCGGCCGCGGCCGTGGACGCCGCCCTGGAGGCGGTGCTGGCGGTGGGAGGGGGGGAGGGCGGGCGCGACGACGCTGACACGCGCGTCGCCCGCCTCGCCGCCTTCCAGCTGGCCGCCCTGCGCCACGCACTCTCTTTTCCTGTGGCCCGCAGGGTGGTCTACTCCACGTGCTCGGTGCACGTCGCTGAAAACGAGGCGGTCGTCGCCGCCGCACTGGAAGGCGGCGGCAACGCGCCCCCCGCGCGCGCCGCGGGATGGCGCCTGGCCACCGCCCTGCCGGCCTGGCCCACGCGAGGCGAGCGCGGAGGCCCCCTGTGTGACGCAGACGCGGACGCCGTCATCAGGGCGGAGGCGGGGGACGGCACCGACGGTTTTTTTGTGGCGATGTTTGAGAGGGAGCGGTGAGAAGAGAGAGAAACGTGCAGTTTTTTTGGTTTTGTTCACAACACTTGCAGACAACAAAAGACATGCCTGATTTTTTTACAGACACAGAAGCAGAGCGCTGGTGGCGGGGAGCGCAGGCCACGCGGAAGAAACAAGAAAGAACTATCGCCACCCCCTGGCTTCATCCCCACGCGATCAAACTCCTACCTCCTCCGCCACCACACCACTCCTCTTGGCTGCCGCCGCCCACCTCAGCCTCGCCTTCCTCACTTTCACAGCCGCCGCCGCCGCCTGCTCATGTTTGCGCCGCGCCGCGTCGGCCGTCGTTTCCGCCGCCTTGCGCCACGCCGCCCGAAACCGGTTGCGTCCAGTGGCGGGCTTGAGGGCTGCCTTGCGCGCGGCGGGCGTCAGGGTGGCGGCGGCGGCGGTGGAGGAGGACGGGGTGGCCGCGGCGGCCGACGATGCGACGTTGCGCGCGGTGGCATCGGCGCCCCGCCGCAGGGCGGCTCGAAGTAAGGTGACGGCTGGTGTGGCTGCTTGCATTGCGCCGCGCAATTGGTTGTTGTGCGGGGTAGGAAACACAGTCTAAAAGATACTAACACGGTTTTTTTTATTTTTGGTCGATTCCCTTTTCACCTCCTCTTCCTCCTCCCGTTTCAGCACGCACACACACACTACCCCCCATCTTATCATCACTCCCATCACTTGCGTACCTCCTCCACGTGCCACCCTTTGTCCCCCTTCGCCCCCCGCACCCCGTCAAAGTGCACAATCCGGTGGTGGAACTTTTTGAGCGCGGGCCTGTGCGCGATCGACAGCACGGTCACGCCCGCCGCAATGACGGCGCCGTACAGGTCGGCTTCACCATCCGCCGACACCGCACTGGTGGCTTCATCCAGCACGGCAAAGCGGGGGCGGTGGAACAGGAGGCGCGCCAGGGCGAGGCGTTGTTTCTCGCCGCCACTGAGTGTCTCCGTCCACGGCTGCACCGCGTCAAAGCCGCGCCCCCGGGCCAGCAGGTAGTCCAGCCCCACCGCGTCCAGGCAGGCGGCCAGCGCGTCGTCCACGCCGGCCGTGGGGGTGTGCCCGCGCGGCAGCGCGCCAAACGCGACGCGGTCCGCGGGCGGCGCGGACCGCCACACCGACCGCGGGGGCAGGGGGTACAGCAGCTGGTCGCGCAGGGTGCCGGTGACGAGGTAGGGGCGTTGGGACAGGTAGAAGATGTCCTCCGGGGCGGGGGGCAACGACGCGGCCGCCGACGAGGGGCCACAGACCCGCCAGCACACGCAGCAGGGACGACTTGCCCGACCCGTTGGGGCCCATGACCATGACGGACTGGCCGGGCGTGACGGAGAAGGTCAGATTGCGCACCAACGGGGTGCCGTCGGGCGCGTTGAGGGCGACCCCGTCAAACGCGACGACGTCCCCCGTCTCACGCACGGGGTCGGCAATCACCTCCCCCCCTTCATCCAGCACCAGGGCCAGGCAGGAGGACGACACGTTGCGCAGGTACAGGTCGCGGGCGACGGTGGCGGGGTCTCCGGCGGCGAGGCGGTCGACGGATTCGAGCAGCTCGGCGACGCGCGACGTGTGGCCCGCGAGCGTCGTCACCCGCTTGTACGCCAGCACCAGGTCCCCCACCCCGCGCGCCGTGTTCTGGAGGAGGCGCATGGAGCAAATGTAGTTCTGGGTGATGTCGTCGCGGGAGCCGCGGGCGGAGGGGGCGGCAAAGTAGAGGGGGGCCGCGTAGACGAGCAGCGCGACCACGGAGGCCGCATATTTGATGGCGTAGCCGTCGGCCACGCCCTGGACGAAGCGTTGGAAGGCGGACAGGCGGCCGTGGGCGAGGAGGCGGTCCACGTGGGCGTCCAGGATGAGGCGCTCCGCGGCGCCGGCGGGCGGGTCGTTGAACGCGACGTCCTCGGCCGCGGCCGCGAGCCGCGAGTGCGCCGCCCGCAGCGCCCCCGACAGCCCCGTCTCCTGGGCCGTCATCAGCGCCAGTGGGGGTGAGATGGCGCGCAGCAGGGAGGCGGAGGCGAGGTAGTAGAGGTAGAGCCCCATTTGGCCTTTGTAGCCCATGATGGTCGCGAGCGACCGCGTGAACAGCGCGACGTCCAGGGCGGGTTTGAACGTGTACGAGTAGAGTTCTGCGACGGCCGCCGAAAACTTCTCCACGTCCTCCGTGATGCGTTGGTCGGCGTGGGTGAGGCCGCCGAGGGCGCACGCAGCATAGTAGGCGCGGTTCGATGTGTACGCGGTGTGCAGGTGCTTGGACAGCCTCGACTGGAACGCCAGTTGAATCCGCTTTTGAAAAAGTTTCAACCCCGCATTGACGGCGGCGGCGGGGAGGGCGACAGCGGCAAAGGCGGCCAGGCCGGCGCCAAAGCGGGAGAAGCATTGCGCAATCAGGTGGCGGCCTGCGCGGGCTTCAATGCGGGAGATGTAGTCGGTCAGCAGGGTGCGGGACACCAGGAGGGCGCCCTGGAGGGCGATGAGGCCGGCCTCGGGGGAGGTGGGGGACGGGACGCAGCTGTGTGGGTGGGTGGGTGAGGCGGGTCGATTGTTTTGTGCCAACTTTGGCCCCCACGCCAGCCACACACTCCCCAAAAAGCAACGACTCACATCGCCAGAATGTGCTTCAACCTGCGCGCAAACACGCCGTCCACCGCGACGCGCTGCTTGCCCCCCGGCGCCGCGCGGCGGCGCCGCGCGGCGCCGTCTTCGGACGCCTCCACCAACGCCTTTTGAGCGCGGCGGGCGGCGAGCAGGGACACGCGCAAGCGCAGCACGCCGACGGCGCCGCCCGCGAGGACGGAGAGCTGGGTGATGTGGAGGGGGGGGGGGGGGCGGGGGGGGGGGTCGGAGGGCGGACGAAAAAAAAACCGCGCGCGCGCGCGCACGACCGGGCGCATGAAGCCCGAAAACGAAAAACAGGGGGCGCCCTCGACACGTTGTGCTCCTTTCTCCACCACACCCACACACACACCCACAAACTCACCGCCAGCACGCGCTTGTGGGCGGGGGTCAGGGCCGCCACGTCGGCAATCCCGTACTCGCGGCGGCGGCGCGCGATGGGCGGCATTCGGAGTGTGTGTGGGGGGCGTTCGAAAGGGGGACAGCGCGTGCGACACGCGATGAGTGTTACCGCCTGCGGGACGCGGCAGTTGAACTGACCGAGAGTCAGACGACGTGCCGACGCGTGACGGGAGGGGGCGTCGCGCGGGGGGAGGAGAGAGACGTTCGTGCGAGGGCACGCGAAACGGCAGAGGAGAAGTGGTCGACGACGTGCACCAACTCTACTCGACCATCGAGAAGAGGGTCGACGGCGCCGTCGACCCACAGCCCTCCAACTCGCAGCCCCGCCTACGTGTCCGTGACCACCGTACTTTCATCTAGTGTGATCTTGCACTTAAAAACCCCAGAAACAAAAAAAAAACAAAAAAACGCGCATCATCAAACCCCATCGCTTTCGACAAACCGGTCCCTGTACGCCGTCCCCTTGGCCACCACAAAGAACACAGGCACCCCGGGCACCACGAGGTCGGGCGCCGCCAGCACGTCCGCCAGGGGCAGGGACTCATCCACCCGCACCCAGCGCGCGGCGCGCGGGCCATACCGCTCGGGGGGGGCCGCGGCCACCCCTTCAGGCCACCCACCGTGCAGGCACTCTATCAAGGCAGGCACCTCCAACGGTTGCGTCGCGTGGGACAGGTAGTACAGCTCCACGGACGCCCGGGTGTAGGCGTGCGCGTCGTCCCACTCGAGTGGGGGGGCGGCCTCGCAAAACAACTCGTCCAGGTGGGCGCACAGCGGCACACCCTCATCCGCCACCTCCACCACGTCGCGCGCGCCCCCGGCTTCAGGGTAGACAAAGACGAGGGGCCAGAGGAGGGTGGACGTGTCGGGACAAAGGGCGGGCCTGCGCGCGCCGACTCGGTCGAGTTGAGGAAGGCCGACACGCACGCCGCGCGCCGCGATGGCGGTGGCCACGGCGGCGGCGGGAGCGCGGGCGGCGGCAGCCGCGGCTGCGCGGGCCGCGGCGGCGGCCTCAGCCTTGGTGCGGGAGGCGGCGAGTTCAGAGGAGAGGGCGGTCAACGCCGCGTGCCCGGGGCGCGGCCGCCAGGCCGCCCGCCACCGCGGCGCCCGCCGTCTCCCACTCGCCCAGCCGCCCCGCCGCCCTGGCAGCCCGGTGCCACGCTTTGACGGCGGCCGGGTCGGCCGCGGTCGCAGCCGTCGCGTCGGCCAGGGCAGACCGATCGTTGCGCAGCGTCAGGTGCGCTTGCGCCCGGTTGGACAGCAGGGCGACGCGCAGGGCGGGCAGGCCCTCTTCCTCCGTGCCTTCGAGGCCTGCAATCAGCCCCAGCGCTTGTGTGTACAGTTTGACCGCTTCAGCCACGTAGAACCGTTTGCCCAGTTGCAGTCCCCGCGCCAGCGCATCGTTCCCCTGCACCTTCAACGTTTCCGCCCGCTCCGCCGGCGAACTCTCCTCCCGCAACGCTTGGATGGCCAGGGCGTCCGGGTGGTTGGAGTCGGAGGATAAGTCAGCGTCCCAGAAAGCGCAGGGCAGGTCGGAGTTGTCGAGCGCGACGGCGGCGGGGGTGGGCAGGGGGACGCCGTAAGTTTGGTCGGTCGTCATGGTGTGTGTGGGTGTGGAAGGGACGCGGGGGCCACAACGGCGCGCAACCGGCCCCGCGGGCGTGCGAATTTCGACGCAAAAAGCCGCCGAGAGGAGTGAGACAACGCCTTTTGACGGAAAAAAAAAACAAGCCTCACTTCTCGGCTTCTTTACCAGTCCACACACACACGCACACGGGAGGTCAGAACGACCCTTCCTCACACACACACTACCCCTTTTCTCTCTCGCCCACCACGAGACGCGCCGCCATGGGGCTGACCACCCTGCTCAAGCGGTCGCACGCGACCACGGGCGTCGCCGCGCCCGCCAACGGGCTGGCCAACAAGGCGGGCGAGCCGCCCGTGAACGACATTGATGGCAAGGTGAGAGTGTAGCGGAGGGTTGGGGGTACGCGCGGCCCGCGTCGAAGCACAGACCCGCGCGCTCGCACGTGGGAGAGAATGGGTCGAGCCGTGCGTGTGTGTGTTGGGCTTGGGCTCCTCGCCCTCCTGCCCGCCCCCACCGGGCCACACTGCGGCTCCAAGCTGCAGCCGGTGCGGACGTGGGACGCAGGAGCGGGTTCGCGTTCCCCGCGGCTGTGGCAAAACAACCCCGCGCACGGTCGCGTGCGTGTTTTGGCGTCGTGCATGCGTGGCGCCGAAGCAAAGAAAGCGCTGCCGTTCCGGCCCCGCCACCCCCCCTCTTGAGAACTGAGGCAGCGTGTGCTCAATCACGCTCGTCCGCGGGTGGCGCTGGCGGGTGCAAGAAAAGGGTGGGTGACGCGCCCGCGGTCGAAACCAAACCCCCACACACCTACAAAGCCTCTCCCACGCGCGCCCTCACCCCCCACCTTCCTCCACACCCCTCCCCACCACCCCCAGGTCCTCCACCCCGACCTCATCAACGCCAACATGCGCGCCGCCCAGTACGCCGTGCGCGGCGAACTCTACCTCAAGGGCGAGGCCCTGCGCAAGGCGGGGCGCGACATTCTGTACACCAACGTCGGCAACCCGCACTCGGTGGGTGGCGCCCCCGTCACCTTTGTGCGCCAGGTGCTGGCCCTGGTGGCCGCCCCCTTCCTGATGGATGGGCCGGCTGCGGCCGCGTTTCCGGCGGACGCGCTGGCTCGTGCGCGCCAGATTCTGACCTACTTCCCGGGTGGTGTCGGCGCCTACTCCGACTCGCGCGGCGCGCCGGGCATCCGGGCCGAAGTCGCCGCCTTCATCGAGCGCCGGGACGGCGTCCCCTCCTCCCCGGACGCCATCTTCTTGACGGAGGGGGCGTCGCCCGCCGTCAAATACATTCTGAACGCCCTGATCCGAGACGCGCGCGACGGCATCCTGACCCCCATCCCCCAGTACCCGCTCTACTCGGCATGCATCCAGCAGTATGGCGGCACCCTGGTGCCGTACGAGCTGGACGAGGAGGCGGGGTGGGGCATGGATGTGGGGGGGCTGCGTGCGTGCGCGCGCGCCGCGCGCGCAGCGCGCGGCGTCGCGCCGCGCGCCCTCGTCTTCATCAACCCGGGCAACCCCACGGGCCAGACCCTGTCCGAAGCCAACCTGCGCGACATCGTCAAGTTCGCGCACGAGGAGAGGGTGGTGCTGATGGCGGATGAAGTCTACCAAGAAAACGTGTACGGCGGCCGCCCCTTTGTGTCGGCCAAAAAAGTGTTGGCCGCCATGGGCGAGCCCTACGCCTCCTCCGTCGAGCTCGTCTCCTTCCACACCGTGTCCAAGGGCTCCACGGGCGAGTGCGGGCTGCGGGGGGGGTACATGGAGGCGGTGAACATTTTGCCCGTGACGATCGACGAGATTTACAAAATCTCGTCGATCAACCTGTGCCCCAACACCCTGGGCCAGGTTGCCGTCGCCCTGATGGTGACGCCCCCCACCGGCGAGTCCGCCACCGAGTACGCCACCCAGCGGGCGGCCACGATCGAGACGTACAAGCGGCGCGGCGCGCGGATCGCGGCCGCCTTCAACGCGTGCGAGGGCGTCACGTGCAACCCCACTGAAGGCGCCATGTACGCCTTCCCCCGCATCCGCCTGCCGCCCAAGGCGGTGGACGCTGCCGCGGTGGCGGGCAAGGCGCCGGACACGTGGTACTGTTTGAAACTGGTCGAAGCGACGGGCATTCTGACGGTGCCTGGCTCTGGGTTTGGCCAAAAGGAGGGCACGTTCCACCTGCGCACCACGATCCTGCCGTCCGACGACCGCATCGACAAGCTGGTGGCCGACTTCTCCGCGTTCCACGCTAAGCTGATGGACGAGTACCGGTGAAGGGACAGGGTGTTAGGGGGGGGAATGGAGAGGTAGACACGCAAAAAGCCGGGAGCACACACACAAAAAAAAAACACAAGGGAGAGAGAGCGAGGGAGAGAGAGAGAGACGCGGGCGGGAGAAGCTGTGGTGTGTGGGAGAGAGTCGACGAGTGTTCTTTTCCCTTTTTCCTTTTTGACGTTTTCGTCCCGCTGTGTAACATCAAAATTTTGATTGATTTTGGGGACACCACGTGTCTCTCTCTCTCTCTCTCCATCACTTCCCCATCTCATCACAGTTTCTTGGGCAGCAGCGCCCGCTGCGCCCCCTCCAGCGTGTTCTGCAGCAGCATCGTGATCGTCATGGGGCCGACACCCCCCGGCACGGGAGTGATCGCGCCCGCCACGGCCGCCACCTCGTCAAACGCGACGTCGCCCACCAGGCGGTAGCCCCGCTTCTTGGACGCGTCGGGGACGGGGTTGGTGCCGACATCGATGACCGCTGCCCCCGGTTTGATCCAGTCCCCTTTCACCATCTCCGCCGACCCAGCCGCCGCAATGACGATGTCCGCCTGCCGCACAATGTCGGCCGCGTCCTTGGTGCGGGAGTGGACGATGGTGACGGTGGCGTCCTTCTTCATGAGGAGGCAGGCAGCGGGCAGCCCGACGATGTTCGACCGCCCCACCACCACAGCCCTCGCGCCCGCAATCTTGACGCCACTCCTCTCCAGCAGCTCGACGCACCCTTTCGGCGTGCACGACACGTACAGCGGGTCCCGGCCCCGCATGGCGAGGGCCCCAATGTTGGCGGGGTGGAAACCATCCACATCTTTTTCCAGGGTGATCGCGTCCAGCACGGTGCGTTCATCGATGTGGGCCGGCAGGGGGAGCTGCACCAGGATGCCGTGGACGCGGGGGTCGGCGTTGTAGTCGGCGACGACCTGTGGAAGGGAGGAACGGGAAAGGTTTTTTGGTGTGAAAAAAAAAACGTGAAAAAACAAAAAGAAATAAAGTGTGCACGCGCGCGCGCCCCGGGCCAGACGGACGGGGACCGGCAACCGGGCGAGTCAGTTGGCAAGAGGACACACCAAAGGCGGTGCCCCTCTTGCCGACCACACTCTGCGCGCGAAACGTTTTCAATCTGGCGCTCTAGCATACCCTCCCACGCTGGGACCAGAGGCCCCCTGGGTTGTTAAACACAGGGAGCGTGGCCAGGCGCAACGAGGCCAAGAGAGCGCGTGTATGGTGGTGGTGGGCACGTGATGTGTAAACCCCCAAAACAAACAAAAAACGACTCACCTTCAACAGTTCCTCCTGCGTCACGCTCTCCGGCAGGTAGCTGGCGAACGACTCGATGCCCACCTCTTCGCAAGCCTTCACCTTGGACCGGACATATGTCTCCGAGTCGCCGCGCGCGCCGACGAGGACGACGGCGAGGCCGGGGACGCCGCCGCCCGACGCGCTGGCGAGCTTCTCAACTTCAGCCTTGATCTCGCCTCTGATGGTGGCGGCGATGGCTTTGCCATCGATGATGGTGGCGATGTGGCCGTCGCCGACGGCTTCTGGGTAGGGTGAAGGGGGGGAAAGCGTCAGGCGGCAGAAAAAAAAAAAAAAAACGGGCGCACAGCCGTCCGGCGTTGGGTCGTGGCAACTGCGCCGATTGGCACACCAACCTAAGTCACTGAAGCACCCCCCTAGCACGCACCAGCAGCCATGGCGGCAGCAACGACGGCGGCGCGAGACGGGCGGGGCGCCGGCAAAGAGGCGGCGACAGCGGCGCGCGCGGTCGGGCGGGCGGCGCGGGGGGGGGTGCGGGCGTGGACCGTGGGTGCAGCGGTCGACGGCAGCGAGTGACGGGCCAGGGCGGTGGCCATTCGCCAGGGCAGAGAGAGGAGAGAGGGAGAGAAGGAGAGGGAAGGAAAATCGATTGTGTCCGTTTTTTTCCGTTGGCGTTGCGGCAGCAGGAAATCCCCCGCCACGCCTGAGTTTATTTTCATCTCGATGCATGTGAGCGAATCCCGCTGTCTCGCGAGTCATTGTTGCGATGCCCACGCGTTATTAAAAAACAAAGCAAAAAACACAAAGCAGCCGCCGCACACACACCTCTCTTACGCGGGCGACGCGTCGCTGCCGACGACGACGCTGTCCCCTGCAGGCGACCCGCTCGGGGCGGCCAGCAGGGACGCTAAGGCGTCGTCCAGTGAGGGTGGCGAGGGCGCAGCGTCGGTGGCCCAGTCTGGGTGTGGAGTGTGGTGGAAGAGGTGGTGAGAATCACGCCGCCGCCGATAGAGAAACAAACGCCACCTCCCTCCTCCCTGAACTCACCATCCTCCACGCGCGCCGGTGACCCCGGCTCCGACGGCGGCCGGTCCCCCTCGTCCAGCACTGCAAACGCGGGGGGCGGGAGTGTGGGCACACCACCACCATACCGCAGCGCCCCAGCGCACAGCGCCGCCACGCGTGCGGCGGTCGCCGCTTCAGCGGCCGACTCAGCCAGCACGTTCTGCGCCGCCAACGACAGGCCGGCCAGGGCCTCGGGCCGGTCGGGCGGCGCGAGCGCCGCGGTCATTGGCGGCAGCGCGGCGCGCGGCTGCGCGACGGCGGCCGCCGGCCTCGGCGGCCGCGCCGACGGCTGCGCGTCCACCACCACGCTCGCCTTGGGGGCGGGCGTGGCGCCGCGCACGTTGGTGAGGTCGCCCAGCGCGCGGCGGCGCGCCATGGTGGCGGGCGTCGTCACGCTCGCCTTGCCGACGGGGGGCGCGGCCGCGTTCTCGTCGTGCAGGGCATGCATGGTGGAGTGCAGTGCGGTGGCGACGAGGCGGGCGTCGAAGGAGTGCTGCGTGTGGTTTGGGAGGGCGCGCGGGGGGGCGAGAGTTTGTGTGGCGACGCGACGAAATTGCGTCTTGTTTTGTTTTGTTTTTCTTTGCTCAACCTTCTCTCTCTCCCTCTCACCTCCGCCGCCACCCTACCCAGCACGACGTCCTCCCACAGTACGCCTCCCACGCCCTCCGCCTCCCCGGCGCGGCCGCAGTGCGTGCCTCCGTCATGCGGGTGACGGCGAGCAGGCAGGAAGTGTTGAGCGCGACGCCTGCAAGCGGCCACGTGGCCCCCGTCGCAGCCCAGCCGGCCGTCGCCGCCCCCACCCACCATAGCGTCTCCCCCACATAGTTGGGGTGGCGGGACCAGCCCCACACGCCGGTGGCCAGCACGGCTGTGCGATCGCGGCACGACGTGGAGGCACAGAAGCGGAACAACTGGTTGTCTGCTGCTGCGGCCAGGGCCAGGCCGGCGACAGCCAGAACGACGGCCAGCGTGTCGGTGACCGGGTGCCACGGGTGGGGCAGTGGGGCGGGCGGGGGCGCAGAGGTGATGAGCTGCCGCCACCACGAACGCTGCTGCAGCGCGCCGACCCAACTTTCCCTCCAAAACGGTGCCCCTCCACACCGCATCGCCCAAAAGGGGGATGCGATGCCCATCAGCAGAGCGTGCTGGACCACGTAGACAGGCACTATTTGAACGAGTGGCCACAGCCTACCCCACGCTTGCGACATCTCTTCATACCTCCAGTCCTCCCTGGCCCCCAGCTTGGCCAGGCCGCCCTCACGGCGCACATAGTTGTGGGTGAGGCGGGCGGCCCACACCAGGAGCAGGGCCGACCACAGGGTGGCGCGCGGGGTGGTGGTTGTCGCGCACGCGTGCCGCCAGAACACATCCAGCAGGGGCGGCACCAGGGTCCAGTAGGGGTCGATCAACCATGTGCTGCGCTGTAACACACTCACCACCCATGCCGCGGCAAAGGAGGCGGCCAGCAGGGCGGCTGCGGACGTGAAGGGGGCGGACGACGCGACCCCCGACGTGAGCCAGGCGCGCGCGAGGGCGGTGGCGGGCAGGGGGGCGGTTAACAGCAACACATAGTTGGTGATGAGGCGTGCCTGCGATATGGCAGGCACGGCGTGCGAGGAGGACGCCATTTCGGCGGGGCTCGCGCTGGTCGAAAGTTGATGTGGCTTGTGTTTCGGGCATGCGAGATAAAAAACACACCTTCCTCTCCCTTTTCTTCACGCGCCCCTCCGTCGCAGTCCCACTCGCGACACACACACGCTCGCTCCATCATGGCCGACGTCCTCACTCCCCTGCTGGACGCCGCGGGCGACGGCTACTACCGCGCCGGCCGCCGCGCGCGCACCGACAGCGCGTGGCGCGTCGCGCTGCTGGCCACGCTCGCGGCCGCCACCGTGCTGGGTGGCTACGCCGCGGTGCACATGTGAGTGTTTAGAGGAGGAGGGCGTGGGAGGCTGGGTGTCTGAGGGGGCGGGTTTCACGGCGGCACGCCCGTTAGTCGCAGCACCGTTTGAGAGAGGGGCGCCGTCGACGGCGCCCCTCCCTCCCTCTCTCCCCGCAGCAACCCCGACTTTGTCCGCCTCGTGACCGACCCTTCATTTGCGTCCGACGCGTCCCACTGCGCATCACCGCATGACCTGGCCGCCACCCTGGCCAAACGCCCCCCTCCCCCCGACGCCGCCACGATCCACCGCGTCGTCACCACCGCCGTCGCGGCTGCTGCCGCCTCCCTCGCTGCCGGCGCCGCCCTGGCCACCGCCGCCCTGGTCGGCCTGCGCGCCCGCCCGGCTGCCTTCGTCGTGGCCGCCGTCGCGGCCCAAGTCTCCCTCCCCGCGTCGGGCGCCGCCCTGGCCGCCGTCAACGGGCTGCCTGCGGGGTTCTCCCTGTCCCTCCTCCTCGCCGCTGCGTCAACTGCCCTGGTCGCGTGGATCTGGCGCGACCAACTGCAACTGTGCGGCCGCCTGCTGGGCGTGGCGGCCGCCTCCCTGGCCGCCACCCCCTCCCTGGTGGGCGTGTCAGTCGGCATCACGCTCGTCGGCGGCGCGGCGGGCGGTCTCTTTGCCCTGCTCGCGGCCGCGGGCGCCGCCAACGGTGTGTTGGTGCCGGCTGTGGGCGCCCCTGCTGACGCCCCAGCCTGCGTGTGGCAACCGGCCCCGGTGGGTGTGGCCGCCGCCGCGCTGTGCGCGCTGGCCGCCGCGTGGACGATCGCGACCGTCGCCGCGCTGCGCACGTTTGTCGCTGCTGGCGCCACCGCTCAGTGGTTTGCGGCCCCGCGCGGCACCCGCCGCGTCGTGGGCGCCGCCCAAACCTCCTTCGCCGCGGGCGCGGGCCCCCAGCTGGGCACGTGCGCCGCCGCGGGCGCGGTCACGGTGGCGGCGGACGCGGTGCGGAGCGCGGTCGACGCGGCCACCACGCGCGAAGACGGCGCCCCCGCCGGCCTGCTCGCCGCCCTCTTCTCCGGCGCCGCCCGCGCTGCCCTCGCTCTGCTGGAGTACTTGACCCGGTTTGCGCTGGTCGCAGCCGCCATCAGTGGGCAGCCGCTGCTCGCCTCGGGCAAGGCCGCTACCACGCTCCTGCGCCGCGTCGCGCTCTCCGCGGTCGCCGTCTGGTACGTCCCCCCCCTCGTCCTGCACACGGCGGCCGGGGCGGCGGCTGTTGTGTGGGGTGGGGTCGTGGCCGCGGTTGTCAAGGGGTCGGTCGCGACTCCCAGCGCCCCCAGCGCACACCTCGCGGTCGGCGCGGCCGCGGGCGGCGCGCTGTTTGTGACGCTGAATTACGCCGCCTCGATCTTGCTCTCCGTCGTGGAGGCTCTCTTCTTCCTGTTTGCTATGGACCGGGCGGCGGGCGTCGCCACGCGGGAGGACGTTGCGTCCGTGCTCCTCGACGTGCCGTGCGGCGTGATGAGCAACGGTGACGGCACTCAAAGCGGCAAGCGCGTGCCGCCGTCCGTGCTGGACGCGGTGCACGACGCGGCGGGCACGGGCGTGTGATAATGTGTATGAGTTTTTCTTTAGCGCTCTCTGGGTGGGGAGCTGGGCCAACGCTGCGCTTTTTGATGAGTTTTTCTTTAGCGCTCTCTGGGTGGGGAGCTGGGCCAACGCTGCGCTTTTTGATTTGTTGTTTTGTGAGTTTGATACAACAAATAACAGGAAAGCTCTCTCACACGACAAGGTGTGTGGGAAGGGAGGTGGGGGAGAGGAGGAGGAGTCACGGCGAGAGGACAGAGGGCATACACGTTACCAAAAACTCACCCTCCCTCTCCCCCACTGCCCCAGGGCCCACCGCCTCCCTCCCCCTCCACCACTAGTGGATCACTTTCCACACCTCCTCCACCAGCGCCGCCCCCCCCGCCTCAATGTCCAGCCGCGCCAGCCCTTTCGCCCCATCAAACGTGGCCTGAAACCGTCCCTCCGGCGCGTTGACGTTGACGTGCAGCCGGGCGACGTGCGCGTGCAGGCTCAGCTCGTGCAGCAGTCTGGGCTCCTCCGCCGCGGCGACCGCCTTGGCGCGCGCGATGGCGGCGCCGGCGGCTGCCTCGTCATTGGCGGCCGCGTCGGCCGCTTTGCGCAGGCGGGACGCGTCGGCGCGCATCGAGGCGACGTTCTCGCGCTCGGACGCCAGGGCGGCCGACGCGGCCGCCACGCGGTCGGCGTGGCCGTCGGCAGAGGCAGGGGGGCGAGCGTCGGCGGCGGCGGCGTCGACGCGCTTGGAGAGAGCTGAAGGAGGGTGGGTTGGGGGTGGGTCGGCGCGGCGCGCGCATGGACCGCGTTTTTTGCCCCTCCGCCCGCACTCTCCACTGTGCCTCCCAGCCCGCGTAACGATGGTGCGGTCACATTGCGTCCACCATCTCTCACACACACGCACCCTCCACCGCTGCCCGCACGTCGGCTTCGCGCGCCTCCACGGTCGCGCGCAAATCGCGCGCGCGCGCGGCCGCCGCCGCCGCGCGCGCCGCGTCGTCGGACGCTTCGTACGCGGCGCGCAGCTCGGTGGCGAGCTCGACGTGCTCGGCGAAGGGGTCCATTCGTTGAAACAGGCGTGGAATGGCGGGGACAAAAAAGGAGGAAAAGGTGTGACTTCGTTCTTCTGCCCGCCGCTAGTATTCACCCCCGCCCGCTTCTTGCGAGTCTCTCACGATGTGGCGCCACTCTTCCCTACAAAGTGAAAAGAAAAAAGTACTGATAGTATGGCGCTGGAAAACAAAAAAAGGTGTGCCCGCCCCACACACGCTCTCGCTCTCACTCTCTCTCTCTCGGCCGCGTAAGCTCGCCCCGCGCGGGCGGCGAGTTTAAATCTTGGGGAAGGCGACGCGTGTGGCGCACGCAAAATCAAAGAAAACAGAAGGGGGGGGGGGGGGCAACGAAAAAGAAATAAAAGTTGGGGAAACGGGAGAAAAAAAGGAAACGCGGGCGCCACGGTGAGGGGGAACTGTTGCCCCATCACACGGACGCCCTCGCTTGGGGGGGAAGGGGGGGGCAAATGCAGGATGTACGTCGTGTGTTTTGGGGGTTTCACACACCGGGACGTGCAATGAAAAAAGTCAGCAGACGCGGACCAGAGCGGGTGGCCCCCGCGCTCACGGCACAGCCGTGTGTTCGTTTGCGCGCGGAGTGCCCCTCGTGCCTTGGTGTGCGGTGTGCCAGCAGTGTTTGTGTGTGTGTCGTCACGCAGTTGTTTGCTGAAACAGTCTCATCGCGTTTTCCCTCTCTTTCACGCCACCTTCCCGTCCTCGGGCAACCGGTTGGCCCGCGCAAACGTGCCCAGGTCGTTGAACCGCACCCCGTTGGCCCGCATGACGGGCAGCACGGTCGGCGCAATCGCCTGCCGAATGTAAAACGTGTCCCGCACAACAAAATGGTGGATCGCGTGCGTGCCGCCAAAGTTGAAGCAAAACGCTTGGAAGGGGGCGAGCAGGGGCGTCGTCAACACTTGGGTCTGGTTGAGCACGTCCCCGCGCCCGATGCCGACGTAGTGCACGTTGGAGGAGATGAAGTGGAGGCAGAAGGTGCGGAGGAAGTTGGGGGCGCCAAAGGCGGCGGCATAGATGCGAGCGAAGGCGGCGACACCACCGCCACCCAGCACGCCCGGCGCGCCAAACAAAGCCACGCCCGCCGCCGTCGCAGCCGCGTCCACCAACGCCGCATACCAGATGCCGTAGTGAATGACGCCGCCCGGGACGTAGCCCCCCGCGTTGGCGATCAGCATGCGGGAGCGCGCGGCCAGAAACCCTGCCGGGTTGACACAGGGGTCAGCCTCCGGCACCGTCCGCACATAGTCCCTCAACTCACGCAACGACGCCATGGGGCGCAGCATGACGGCCAGCGCGTTGTCCCCCGTCAGCAGCAGGCGGACCAGGGACCAGGGTTGACCGTTGGTGATGGCGCGCTCCTCGAGGTCGGCCTTGGTCCCCGACGCGACGTGGTGGTTGATGTGCAGCTTGCGCCGGGACCACGGGTTGATGGTGGACAGCCGGCACGTGTAGACGGCGGCCAGGGCGGCGTTGACGGCGGCCGGGCCGCAGCGGCGCAGAAAGTAGCAGCCGTGGATGAGGTCGTGCTCAACCTCGTGCAGAATCGACTGAACAAAGGCAGCAATCAAAATGGAAGGCAGCCACCCAATCGCCCCCCTCGCAAACGCCACAGCCACGCCCACGTTGATGGCGATGCCGCCCAGGATCAGCGCCAGGCCGATGGCGTCTTGCGCGGGTTCGAGCCAGGGGTGGCGCGACCGCAGGTCGTCTCCCGCGGCCACGATCGCTTTCCGAATCGCGCGCACGCGTGCGCGGGCGTCGGCGTCGCCCGCGTGAGCGCCCGAGGGGGCGACGGGCAGGTCGATGCCGGTGGCGGCGGCGGCGGCGGCGGCGGCGGCGGAGCCGTCGTCGGAGCCTGGGGCACGGCGGCGGATGGCGGCGATGCGGATGCCGTCGTCGGTCACGCGGCGGGCGTCGTCGTCATCGTCGTCAGAGGCAGCCGAGTCGTAGAAGATGGACGTGATGGCGGCGTCATTGTAGATGGCACGCAGGCCCAGGTAGATGGGCTTGGCCAGGGGGATGGGGTGCTGCTTGGTCGCGGGGGCAGCCGCGGGCGGGGCGGGGGTGGTGGCGGCCTGTGGTGTGTGTGGGGGGGGGGGGGTGGGGGGGCGAGGGGTGAGTGGCAGACAGCAGAGGGTGTGGACAAGGGGAGGGCACAGCCAACCGCCAACCGCGGCCGTCGTTTTTTCCCAGGGTCGGTTGGGCGCGACGCGGCGGCAGCGCCCGGGGCGCGGCGCGCGCTGCGGTCCGCAGAGGGCCGCCTCGCTCCATTGGGTGCAGCCACCACGCGCCTTCCCTTGGCGGACCCCTGCTGGAGCGCGTCCCGCCCCGGCAAGCGGGCGAGTGCACACTCCGACCCAGTTGTGAGGCGTCGCATCCCGACGCGCGGGGCGGGGTCGGGCGGGGGGTGCAGCAGCGCGCGCACCGCAAGACCCGCGCCGCGGGGGCCCATCCCGCGCCGCGGGGCGGGGCGCAGGGCGTCGCCACCCTCTCTCTGGGTGCCTTACCATGTGCACGAGTCCGCCACAGGCGCCGGGGATAGTGAGACGGGGCAGGAAGGTGCCGCGGGGGGAGAATTGGGATGGATTGTGTTTCAAAACGACTCCCTGCACCTTTTTTTCTGCTTCCCTCCCTCTTTCCGCCTTTCCGTCAGTTGGCCCGCCGAAAAAAACCGGCTATACTACAAGTCTAACACGTATAACGCCACCCCAGGGTGTCACCCTCCCCCCACCCTCGCCAACACGGCCATCAGCCGCGCGTGCCGCGCGGCTGCAGCGACGTGGCTCGCTGTGTGCGCGCCGGGCGACAGCCACCCCCGCCCGCCGGCTGCAGCGGCTTCAGTGGCGGCTGAGGCTGTGCCTAATGCCACTAAATCGACCACCACGGCCTGCAGCGTGGCGGCTGGGTCGGGAGGAGGGGCCGCGCCGGCCGTGGCGGTGGCCAGCAGCATCACAGAGACTGCCCGCGCGGTCCCCGCCTCCCCGTCCGCCAGCGGCCGCCCCGCCGACCGCGGCGCGGGTGGGAAGATGATGGTGGCCCGTGGTGCGGTGTCGCCTGCCGCCTCTGTCACCAGCAGGGGGCCGTGGCTGTGGGTGTCGCCACAGCCACCGTCGACAGCGCTGGCAAGCGCGAGCGGGGGGTCCAGCGATACCGCCACCGCGGCCACGCCCGCCGCCCCCACCACGCGGCGAGCCAACAGGGCTTGCCAGGCCGCGGTTTCGGAGGGGGAGGGGTCGCCCACGCGGGCCACGACGATGGTGGTGGGCGCGCGGTGGGGCGCGACCGCCGCAGCTGCGGCCGCCGACTTGATGCGCGCGGTGGCGGCCAGCACGGCGGCGGGCAGTGGGTCGATTGCAGAGTCTGAGCTGCCGTCGGTCAACGCCGGCGCGTCCACGATGGCGGTGGAGAGGTAGCCGCCCGCCGCGTCGGTCCACGCGGCGGCGGCGCGCCCGTCCCCCAGGGGCACGTACGCCGCGTGCAGCGCAGGAGGAGGGGTGGAGTCATCATCAGCATCACCCCATCCTCCTCCACCCACCCCCACCAACGGATCGTGCGCCAGGCTGGGCGGCGGCAGCGGCGGGCGGCGCCCGTCGGCGCCGCGCGGCGGCGGCCGCCGCGACGGCGGGCGGGGGCGCAGCCGGCAGTACCCTGCAAACGCGAGAGCACGCGCAGTGCCAGACCTCTCATCGGTCAGCAGGGACGGGGGCAGGGGGGCCAGGGTGGCGGCCGCGACCGCGCGGCCGGCCGCGGTGCGTGGCGGCGCGGCCTCCGCGAGCGTGCGTGCGGCGGCCGCGAGCCCCTCCACCATGGCATCCAGGCCGTCGCCATCGCACGCTACGTACACTAGCAGCCCTCCCTCGGGCTCGCCATCCACCGACACGGGCGGCGGGCGGGGGCGGGGGCGGGACGACGCGAGCCGGCGCGCGAGCGCAGCAGCCGCAGTCGCGACGCTCTCGCCGCGCGACGGGTCGAACGTCACCACGCCGCGCGGGGGCGCCCCGGGCGCGGGCGCGTGCGTGCCCAGTCTGGAGGTCGCCCAGTGGGCCGACACGGAGGCCAGTAGGCGGGCGCCAGCGTCGGCGAGGCGGGTGGGGACGAGGAGGGCGAACGCCGCTGCTTTCGGAGGGCCGGCCGGTTCAAACGGGGCAGCGTCCCACAGCCCCACAACAGACGGGGACGCCTCCAGCCAGTCGCCCTGATATCCCACCATTACGGTAGGTGGAGGCAGGCGGGTGAGGGTGACGGGGGTAGCTGTACGGAGGGGGGGGGGCGCCGGCAACAGCCGCGTCGACCCAGCGTGGCGCGCTGTGCGCGGCGGGGTGCGCGCCCCCCCCCAACGCTGCCTTCGGTCGTCCACCACCGCCACCACCTACGCCACCCGCATCCCCACCCCCCGCGGGCGCCACCGTCAGAACGGGCCAGCCGTCGTGGGAGGAGAGGGCGGGGAGGCCTGGGTCGAAAGAAGGGCCAAGCGCGAGGGACGCGGCCAGCGACGCTGCTGCGTCGGGCCTGCGCCGTTTCCTGCCACGTGCGTCGCCGTGGGGCGAGTCATCGTCCAGGCCGGGCGTGGGCGTGGCGGCGGGCCAGGGCCAGGGCGAGTCGGCCGCGGCGGGGGTCGGCGCCGACGGGGGGGGCGGCGCCTCGTAGGCTGGGAACGGGGGGGGCGCCGCCATCGGCAGGTTGTGCGTGTGTGCGACTGGGTTATGCCATGCTGGTACGGGGCGTGCGTGGTGTGAGGCGCGCGGGGATGTGCCAAAGAGAGAGTGAAGGCAATGCCTTTTTTCATTCGACCGTCGTCTTTCTCTTCTCTCACCCATAACCGCCCCTCCCCAGCGCACGGTGACGCGGCGCAACGCGTGCCTGGTGGACCGCTCACTTGGCCTGGGCCTTTCTTCCTTCCCCCTGCCTCGCCTGAGTGGCGCCCAGGGGGCAGACACGGCGGCCTGCGCTCCCCGCCCTGCTTCGTTGCAAAAACTGCCACCCCCACAAAACGCCATGGTCCTCACTCCTCCCCGCTTCGCCGCAGGCGACGACCTCCAGTTTTCGTCGCCCGTGCTGCTGTTCGGGTGTGCGCACCCCCCCGCCGACCCCGGCGCCGCCAGCCGCGACACGCGCGCCGCCGCGCGCGGCGCACACTGTCTGGCGACCCCGCCCCCACGCACAGCGGGGACGACGCGGGCGGGTGGGCCAAGGTGAGAGAGAGAGAGGAGTGGCGCGTGTGCGTTGGATCGCTCAAGTGTATGCTCTCTCTTACGGTGGCGTCTTTGAGCGGGAGGAGGCGTTCCACTCCTGCCTCTTTGCATGTTTGCCTCTTTAATCCACCTCTCAACTATTCACCCGCCCGACCCTCCCCACCCACCTCCCCACCCACCTCCCCAGCCCCGCCACCCCCAGCCGTGCCTGCTCTCGCCTCCCGACTTCCTGCACCCCGCGTCCCCGCCCTCCCTGCGGCGGCCGCCTCGCCCAGCCACCGCGCTGCGCGCGCCGTGCGAGACGCGCGGTGGTCAGCCGCGCCCACCCCCCCCGCCCCTGGTGGCGGCCGCGCACGAGGTGCAGTCGCCGCCCGGCGTGCTGCTGCCCATCCCGGACGAACTGCACAGGCGGCGGCGCCCGGGTGGGGCGCGGGCGGGGCTGCCGCCGCCGCCCCCGCCCTCGCTGCGTGGAGTGAGCAGCGACGACGGTGGCGACGCGACGCCGCCGCCTCCGGCCTCCAAACGCGTCAAACGACAGGTCAAGGAGGTGGCGACGCCTGCGACCGAGCGCCAGCAGCCGGACGCCTCGACGTCGACCGTGGTCGCGCGGCCGCCCGGCGACGATCGCCCCCCTCCCGACGGCCACCGCTGGCGCAAGTATGGCCAGAAACGGGTATCGGGGTGCCCGTACCCTCGGTCGTACTATCGGTGAGTGTGTGTGGGTTGTGGGTTGTGTGTGTCTGTGTTGTGGGCGGAGTGGGGTGTTTCTTTTTTCCTCCCCTCCAACCACCTCGCCCTTCCACTCAGCTGTACCACCATCACCTGCCCCGCCCGCAAGCACGTGCAACGATCCGACGACGGCGCCGCCCTGGTGACCACGTACGACGGCGTCCACACCCATCCGCCGGGCGCGGAGCCCGCGGCGCCCGCGCCGCGCGCCGCCCCTGCCGCGCCGCGTGCCGTCGCCCCCAAACCAGCGCCCACGCGCCCCCGCCCCCGCGCCCCCGCCTTCCACCACCACCACCACCTCCACCGCCGCCCGGCGGGCGGCCATGGTGGCCTTTCTGGACACGGGCGGGCGGCGCGGGGCGGGCCGCGTCGGGGGGCTGCCGCCGCCGCTGCTGCCGCTGCTTGACCTGGGGGCGGCGTCGCCGCCCGCGCCCCGGCGGTCGCCCCGATTTTGATGGAGAGTGTGGAGAGAGAGAGAAGATAATGGAGACAAACTGAAACTCACTTGCAGTTTTTTCTTTGAACAGACCCACACCAAAAAAACAGACCACCTTGCATCACGCGTCGCCGTCGCCAGCCTCCACCTTCCTCTCCTCCGCCTCCCTTAACGACCGGCGCAACCCAATGACGATCATGAGGTTGGTCAACGTCAGCAGCGACTCTGCGCCCCCGTGAATCACGTCCACGTCAGCCAGAATCTTGTGCAGCACCAGCTTGCAGTACACGCCGGCTGGAATCGACGCAAACACAAAGACGAGCAGGAAGCGGAAGCCAAAGTTGAGGAGGGGGGTGAGGCCGGCGGCGCGCGGGATGCGGGCGAGCGCATACAAAAACACGAGATAAGGTAACAGGGACGCCGCAAACAGGTTGGAGGCCAGGGCTTGGGAGTCGACACCGTCCAGGGACGTGCCCCACGCCAGTTCGAACGGGGTGGCGTGGGGAGGAGGTGGTGTGCGCCGCGGGGAGGAGCGCGGGCGGGCGGACCGCGCGGTCGGGCGCAGGGGCGCGCGGGGTGGCACCACAGCGGGTATGGTCGCTGACGCCAGGCGCATAGTGTTTGACTTGTGTGTGCGGAGGGGAGGCCGCTCCGCGCACAACGCACGAAATCGTTGGACCAAAAACGAGAGTTGTGGAGGGTCGTCGTTTTTTTTCGGCCGGGCACAACTCGCGAAAAAACGCGCTTCACCCCCCAAACTCTCCTCCCAAGCTCATGCTTCGCGCCGCCGCCGCCGCCGCCGCGCGTCGCGCGTTGACGCTGAGCGAGCTCCAGGTGCGTGGCCAGGGGAGCAGCGGCCGCGGCGGCCGTGACGCACAGGCCGCCCTGGTGCCGCGTTTTTTGTGCGCGAATGGCGGCTTTGCGCGCCTCCCGCCGCCACCTCATCACCCCTTCTCTTCCCTTTTCCACACAGGGAGCTCGCTTGCTCTCTTCCACGACGTGCGTGTCGTCCAAGGAGCCGATTGAGGTGCGTTGCTGGGTGTTTGTCGCCAGGGTGAGGGATCGCGCACACGCCCGCGTGTGCCCGCCTCCCCACGCTCGCTGGCTCCGCTGCTGCCAGTGCGGGCACACACACGCACGCACCGTGCTCGTGGGGCGGGGCGCACCACACGGCAAGGCACCGCGTGACACAGCAACCCACTACCCCCTTTTTTCTCTCTTCCTTCAGGACTCGCTCGCCGGCGTCTCAGGCATCTCGGGCCGCTACGCGACCGCCCTCTTCCAGGCGGGCAAGAAGGCGGGCAAGCTGGACGCCATCGACAAAGACTTGGCCCAGGTGAGGGAGAGAGAGAGAGAGGAAGGAGGGGCGTGCAAATGGGGAGCCAAACGCCGCGACGCACCCTCTTCTCACCCTGCGCTCTCTCTCCCTCCGCAGCTCGCCGCCGTCGCCGCCGACTCGCCCTCCTTCGCCGCCTTCCTGCGCGACCGCTCCATCGCCAAGGGGGCCAAAGCCAAGCAGCTGTCGTCCCTGCTGGCGGACGCCAAAGTGTCCGACGTCACCAAAAACTTTTTCGCGGTGCTGACCGACAACAACCGCCTGGCCGAACTGCCCCGCGTCGTGGAAGCATTCCGCGCCCTGCTGGCCGTGTCGAAAGGGCAGGTCACAGCCACCGTGACGACTGCCGACCCTTTGACGCGGGAGGAGGAGGAGGAAGTCAAGAAGGGGCTGACCGACGCGCTGCCGAAAGGGCGCACACTCAACCTGGTCACCCGCGTCAACCCGGCTTTGATCGGTGGCCTGGTCGTCGATATCGGGGACAAGCACATCGACCTGTCCATTGCGTCCAGGGTGAAGCAGGTGCAGCAGCTGCTGGCGAGCGGGACGACTGATTGAGAGGGTGGCTGGATGGAGAGAGAGAGAGGCGGCGTTTTTTATCTTCTTTTCGTGTGTAAGCCTTTCGTGTCCTCCGACAAATCATAAAAAAAAAATACTGCTTTTGTGTGCGTTTTCGTTTGCATTGCTCTGTGTGCCTCTCTTTCGTCATTGTTCTCTCACCCTGCCGCTGCTGCCAATAGTTCAGAGAATTCAGCCACCAGCCTCTGCACCGCCCGGTTGCGGGACGCCTCCGCCAGGCACTCGCGCAGCAGGTCGCGCTTGGCCAGGCCGCCTACGGTGGGAGTCCAGGCGGCGGGCGCGTCGGCCGTGGGGCCGCCGGACGGAGCAGCAGCCGCGTCGACCGGCCGCGCGGGCCCCACCAACTCTTCAAACACTTCCCGCAGCCGCCCCTCATCCGCGTCGGCCGTCAGGTGGCGCACGTAGGCCAGGGTGGCGTCCCGCACGTCGGCCCCCCCGCCGACCGCGGTCGCCGCCGCGAGCGAGGTTTCGAGGTGGGCGCGCGTGTCGGCGGCGGTCGCGCGCGCGTTGGCCAGGGACGCCAGGGGAGCCAGGACGGTCGGGCCGGACCGGGAGTCTCGGGCGGCAGCCGCGTCGGGGCGGGGGGCGGGGGTGGCGAGCGCGCTCGAGGGGAAGGCGCCACCATCCACGCGTAGCCACGACCCCAGCCCCCCATCGAACGCGGCGGCGGTGCCGTCCGCCAGCACGGCCAGTGGAGCCCCGCTGGCCGTCAGGCGGGCGTCCACGGGGGCGCCGCGCACCGCGCCGCGCAGCAAGGGTGCGAGGGTTGTCGCCACCACGCCGCGCCGTGTGGCGACGTCCCAGACGCGCACCCCTCCGTCCGCTGTCAACGCCAGCAGGCGCCAGCCTTGTGCCACCAGGGATACGGGAGGGGCGGCCAGGGCGACGGGGGGCAGCAGGCGGCGGCCGGCAGGGGACCAGACAATCAGACTTCCGTCGGCCGTCGCGGCCGCCACAAACGCGTGCGACGCGGCCAGCACGGTCACCGCGCCCGCCACCGGGTCGTCCCACTCGCGCACGCCGGCCCGGGAGACGCCCACCGCGGAGGCGGGGGGGGTGCCCGGGGGGGTGGGGTGGACGACAGCGTCGACAGCGCCGACCGGAGGACCAGCCTCTGCCCCCTTGGCCCCCCGCGCCCCAGGCAGCGGCACCACCAGCGTGGCCTGCATGGGCGCCGGCGGGATGGGGTGGGCCGGCTCGCGGGACGCGGCCGCGGCGCGCGCTTTTTTGGAGGGTGGCGACGCGAGAGCGGGCGGCGCGCGCGGGGCTGCCGGCGCCAGCGACGAGGGCGGCCGCGGCAGGGCGGCGGCGGCAGCCGGCCGACGGGGCGGCGGCCGGGGCGCGCCCAGGGCGGCCGCCTCCCCGGACGCGGGGGCGAGGCGGGCGGCGAGGCGGTCGGGCTTGGCGGCCCGCGCGCCCACCGTACCGCCCCCCCCCCCCCGCCTCCAGCGCCAGCTGGCCCGCCGATTCGGCGAACACGGCGGTGCGGGCGCGTTCGTCGCCGTACAGGCGGTGGCGGTGGGCGGAGAAGGCGGCGGCGTCGAGCGGGGTGCCGAGTTCGTGGCGCGAAAACTGGACGCACGCGCACGTGCCGTCTGTCGACACCGCAATCACACTGTACCCGTCTGGCGTCCACGCCGCGTCCACCACCGACTGCGAGAACAGGCGCCCCAGCACGGCGAGGGGGACGGGGCGGGACGTGAGCCAGATGGAGAGGGTGGCATCCTGGCCGCCCGCGGCGAGCGCGGCGGCGGGCGGCGCGTTTGGCGCGGCGCGAAACAAGTGCGGCGCCGCGCGCGTCGCGACGACGGCGCCCGAGTGGCCGACCAGGGAGTGGGGCGCCCCCCACTCCCCCCCCCTCTCGATCAATGGAGCCAGGTGGGCCCCCGCCTTGGCGTCCAGCGCGTTGCAGGCGGCGATGAAGGCGCCGTCGGGCGCCCACGCGGGGCGCGCGGCATACGTGGATGATGACGCGGCGCGCCCCCGCCACGGCGCCGTCACCCGGGCGGCGGGCGCCCACCCGTCAGTCGACCACAGGATGAGGGCGCCGTCATCGCCGGTGGAGGCGACGTACTTGGACACAGGGTCCCAGGCCACTCCTTTCACGTAGGAGGTGTGGCCGTCCAGCCAGGCCACGTGCGCGCCCGTCACTCCATCCCACACCCCCACCCTGTTGTCCAGGGACGCAGTGGCCACGTGGCGCGAGTCTGGGGACCAGGCGACGTCGGTCACGTTCTCCGCGTGGCCGCGGAGGTGGGCCGCCACTTTCCAGTGGTCGAGGGGGGGGCGCGTCGCCAGAGAGAGGGGCACCGCCACCACCCGCGCCCCCTGGCGCGGCCACGCCCCGCAGCTCGTAGATGCAGGCCGCCCCCCTGTCCGACCCGGCCGCCAGGCGGGCGCCGTCGGGGGAGAAGCGCAGCGCGTTGACGGCGCCCACGCCGTCGGTCAGCGTGGCGAGCGCGCGCGGCGCGCCCGCCGCCTCCGCCCCCGCGTCCAGCAGGGGGGCCAGGCTCCACACGCGCACCCGGGCGTCGCCACCGCCGGTGGCAAAGCGGATGCCGGACGGGTGGACGTCGACGGTGAAGATGGCGGCGCCTGATTGGTGGGAGGGTGAATGGGGGATGGAGGTGGGTGCGTGTTGAGGTGTGTGTGTGGTTTGTGCACAACGCACGCGCTCGCCTCCCCCTTTTGGATCGCCACGCAGCCGTGTGCCATTGAGGCGGCGCGGGGGGAGGGGGTCGGTGGCGCAGAAAGAGAGCGCCGCGCGGTGCAATGTCTCTCCCATCACACAAAAAACAGAAAGCCCCGGTCCCCACACGCGCGCCTTCCCCCCCACACGCACCGTTGTGGCTGACCCAGTCGGGCTTGTCCACCAGCATGGTGGGTGGGAGAGGAGAGGGTGTGAAGGGGGGGGGGGGGGGGTGCGCCAACCCGTTTTTTTTTTTCGGCGCCGCGAAGGAGTGGTCGCTCTCTCTTTTTTCACCCACCCACCCCACCACGAAAAAAAAACGATGACCGACCGCGCCCGCCCCACCATCACGCCGCCAGGCCAGCCAAATGGCTGGACCCTGGCCTGGCTGGCTCAGAACATGTCGATGAAGACGCTGCTGGCTGTGTACCCGTCCGCGGCGTCCATTCTGCGCGCCCTTGCCCCCGCCCAGCCCGACACACCGACCGCCCCCAAACCGGCTGAAACGACACCGCCACCACCTCTGTCGTTGCCGGTGGCGTCGGAGCTCGACCCGGAGCGCCCGGTGCCGACGCCGACCGCGTCCGCTTGGCAGTCCTCGCGCAACGGGGTCGCCTGGGTGGACGCCCCCACCCCGCCGCCCCTGGCGCGGGGGGTGGAGCACGAGTGGAAAGAGGCGCCCGCGCGGCGGCGGTATGGGAAGCGGGGGAAGCGCTGAGAAAGACGAGATGGGTTAGAAGGGGGTGCGTGGGCGACGGGACACAACGCTGACTTGCTGCTTTTTGGGGGGGTCCTGCAACACACACGCACACAAAAACACATGCACTACAGAGAAAACAAAACTCTAAAACTCGTCCCACTCTGTCGGCGGCCGCGGCGGCCGCGCCGGCGGTGGTGCCCGTGGCGGCGCGTCACCCCCCCCTCCCCCCCCCCTCCCGCCCCCCCGCCCCGCCGCACACGTTGCACGTGTGCACGCCCGCCCCATCGCACCGCGTGCACAGACGGGAGGACGCGCCGTCTGCTGCTGCCGCAAACCCGGGCAGGCGGGTGCGCCCGCGGCCGTAGCACAGAGCGCACTCCTGGGCGCCCGTGCCGCGGCACCGAGTGCAGACACCGTTCTGGTGGTAAGGAGAGTTGATGGGTGGGGGGACAAGGTGTGTGAATCGTTGAAAGCGGTCAGTCTGTCGCTCCGCACACAGCACCCGTTTTAACTGCGCGTTTCGTCTCTCTCTCTCTACGAAACAATGCATTTTCTAGCCCGTCTCTGACTCTCTCTCCCACACTCACCCGCCCAAACGCGGGCCGGCGCAGGGCGGCCACCAGCGCGACCGCGACGCCCGCCGCTGCGAGCAGCGGGGGCACGAGCTCGGCCGCGGCGTCGGTGCCGTCCAGCATGGTGTGCGTGGAAGAGGTGAGAGAGAGTGTGGCCCGACACACGCACAGCCACACAGGCGCGAGCCCCAAATGCACGGTGAAAAACCGCCGGCGGAGAGTGACGGTTTTGGTCGGCCCCGTCACATCTCCCCTCTCTTTTCTCTGTTCCGGGCGCGCGCTGTTAGCAACGTGCGGCGCCCCACAACTCCACCCTCTCTCCCTTCCCCTCATCGCAGCACAATGCGCGGGCTCAGCGCCGCGCGCGGCCCGACCGCGCCGCCGCGCCGTGCGTGGCGGTCCGTGGTGGTGCGGGCGGGCGCTGCCGACGGTGAGTGGGGGGTGGGGCACGCGCATTGTGGTGTCTTGCGCCCGTGTGGATGGTCGGGCAGGCAGGAGGAGAGGCCGCGGCGTTCCCAGGCCCAATCGAGCGCTCTGCCGTCCGTGCACTCAAACTCTCCCCTCCCCCTCCGCACAGCCGACCCCCTGATGGTGCGCGCCGCCCGAGGCGAGAAAGTTGAGCGCGCTCCCTGCTGGTGAGTGAGCTGGATCGGATGACGGAGAGGGTGGAAGGCGGCGATTGACAAACAACGCGCGCAGCGACGGCCTCGCAAAACCGTCGTCCGACCCCCTCTCTCGCCCTTATCCACCCCCCACAGGATGATGCGCCAGGCCGGCCGCTACCAAAAGTGCTACCGCGACCTCGCGCTCAAGCACCCGTCGTTCAGGGACCGGTGAGTGGGTGGTTGTGTGGTGGAGAGGGTGGGGAAGAGAGGGTTGGCAGTCGTGTTTGTTTCTTCTCATCTCATCCACACACCCCTTCTCTCTCTCTCCCTCAGCTCTGAAACCACCGACCTCATCGTCGAGATCTCGCTGCAACCCTGGAACTCGTTCAAACCGGACGGCGTGATTCTGTTCAGGTGAGTGAGGAGGGGAGAGTGGTGGTTGGGTGTTTTGTTAAACCGCGGCGCGGACTGCTCACCAAACCAAACCCCTTCCCCACAGCGACATCCTGACCCCCCTCCCCGCCATCGGCATCGACTTCGAGATCGATGACGCCAAAGGCCCCATCCTGGAGAGGACCTACCGCTCAGCAGAAGACGTTGCCTCCCTCCATGAACTAGACGTCGACGCGCTGCCCTTCATCCGCGAATCCCTCACCGCCCTCCGGTCCGAAGTCGGCCCCGCGGGCGCTGCCGTCCTCGGCTTCGTGGGGTCGCCCTGGACGCTGGCCACGTACGCGGTGGAGGGCGCTTCTTCTTCGACTTACAAGACAATCAAGTCGATGGCTTTTTCTGCCCCCGACGTCCTCTCCGCCCTGCTGACCAAGCTGGCGGCCGCCATCGCGGATTATGCGGTGTATCAAGCCCAGTCAGGCGCACACGCCATACAACTGTTCGACTCGTGGGGGGGGCAGCTGCCGCCCCACATGTGGGACGTGTGGTCGGCGCCCTATTTAAAAACCATCATCGACGCCGTGCACGCCCGCGCCCCCGGCGTCCCCGTCACCCTGTACGCCAACGGGTCGGGAGGCCTGCTGGAGCGGCTGGGGCGCACTGGGGCCGACGTCATCGGCCTGGACTGGACGGTGGACATGGCCGACGGGCGCCGCCGCCTCGGTGTTAACCAGCCCGTGCAAGGCAACGTCGACCCCGTCGTCCTCTTTGCGGGGGAGGCCGCCATCGAGGCTGCTGTCCGGCGGGTGCTGGACGCCGCGGGCCCCACCGGCCATGTGCTCAACCTGGGGCACGGCGTGCTGGTGGGCACGCCGGAGGAGGCGGTCGGCCAGATGTTTGCGCTGAGCAAGAGCGTGAAGGCGGCGGCAGCGGTGTGAGAGAGGGTGTGTGTTTTCCTCTTGTGTCCTCCTTTTTCATCATCTACCCCTGGGGTGGGCTGCTTTTCTTTGTTGGTGGCTTGGTGGGGCGAAAGAGAGACGTTTTGTGAGTGTTGAGATACCACCAACAAGCGTGAGTTTTTTCTTCACTCCCCTGCGCCCCGCGCCACAGGCCGGCCCTTCCCAGCCAACGCCACCACTCTCCAACGCACTGCGACACACCGCCACACGCCGTGCCTGCGTGTGAAGTCGGCTAGAGCGCAGCCAACGTCTCTTTGCAAATTCAAGACTGCAAAATGCGCGCCCCCACCGCCGCCCTGGCGGCGGTTGTGGCCGCCGTTGTGGCCGGTCTGGGAGCTCAAGTAATGAATTTACTGTGACGGGTTGGAGCGGTTGACAACTGCGCGTGTCAGAGGACGGGAGGCCGCGCCGCCCGAGTACACCCCGCCCGCCATGGTCAACTAACCGCCCACCCCTACCAGGCCGCCACACCCCGCCTCCCGAAACCCCCCGTACCCCTCTTCAAACTTCCTGCGGGATCCACCAACAGCACCAAGCTGGACGGCTTTGTCAACGCGTCCAAGCTGGCGTTTCCCGCCGGCCCCCAGGTTGACGTCCCGCTCAACCCAGCCTACGGCCCCGTCGCCGCCCCCGACGGCGCCAACGCGGGCCCCGTCCTGCCCTGGTCCGACCCCCACATCAACAAGACGGTGCCCGGGTGTGCGCCGGAGCAGGTGCACCTGAGTTGGTACGCGACGCCCGACTCCCAGGGGCCCTCCGTCCTCGTTTCGTGGGCGACCTGCGACAGCGCGTACTACTGGCAGGGCGCGTCGGCCAACACGCCGGCCACGCCACTATACACGAGTGCCGCCACGTCCAAAGTGTTGGTGGGTGTGGTTCCCGGTTTATATGACAAATTGTTCGATGGCACATCCTACTCCTATGTTTTCGATTCCACCAAGTTTTTGAATGGCAGCAACGCGGGTGGCGGCTCCTACGTCAGCCCCATCCTGCATCACACGCTGTTGACGGGGCTCATCCCGGGCGTCATCTACTTTTACAAAATCGAAAACGCGCCCCAACTGCCCGGCGGCACGCTGCAAGGGTCCCCCTTTTTCGGGCAGTTTCGCGTCCCCGGCGGCTTCCCCACCCGCCTCGCCGTCGGCGCCGACAGTGGCGAAGTGTCCAACGTGACCGCCAACATTGATTTCACCATCTCCCAGAAGCCGGACGCGTTCCTGATGATTGGCGACTGGACCTATGCGAACAAGTATGACCTCGACGCCGCCTCCTGCTTCACGCCGCAGCAGTGCGCCACGCTGGCGGCGGCGGGGGTGACAACGTTTTCGCCGAGGTGGGATGCGTACAGCCGCCTGTTTCAACCGTTGATGGCGAGCACGGTGGTGCTGGGGTAGGTCGGCAACCACGAACTCGAGACGACGCCCGTCAACGGCGAAATTCCGTTTGAGGGCAACGCGTGGAACAACAATTTGTTTTTCACGCGGTTTACGAACTATTTGGCGCGGTTTCCCAATCCGTCGACGCCCGAGATTGCGCGGGAGGGGCCAACCGCCGCTGATCTGGCCCCCATCACGCCCAGTACAGACCAAGGCAAGGGCATCTACTATGTCACTGAATTACCGGGCGTCGCCACCATCATCGTGCTGTCGACGTACGTGTACACCGACCAGTACCTGCCGACCGACCCTCAGTATGTGTGGCTGCAGGGCGTGTTGGCGCGTGTCGACCGCGTCAAGACGCCATGGCTCATTGTGTCCATGCACGCTGGCTTCTACACGCTCAGTCAAATGTTTGTGCAGGTGGAGTGCATGCGCCAGCTGTATGAACCGTTGTTCCGCGCTTATAGCGTCGACGTTGTCCTGTCGGGCCACAGCCATGATTTTGAACGCACTGCCCCGATGTACGCGTGGCAACCCGACCGCGAGTGCGGCACCCAGTACATTACTGTGGGTTCGTACGGTCCCAACGAAGGCGTGACGACGTTTTGGGTGGATCAGTGGCCCAACCCGGCGGTTGCCCCGGCCTTCCCCTCCTGCCCCAACCAACCGACCCTTTTTAACCCTAATAGCGGCTCCATGCCAATTGCCACGACCGCCCCAGGCCAGTGGGGCGTGGGCGGGCGCTGCATTCCGCCCAAGCTGGCCGAAGCCGGGGGCGAGTGGTGTCCCTCGACCCAACCGTCCTGGAGTCGGTGGCGCCAGCACGCGTTCGGTTCGGGCACACTTGATTTCATCACCCCCACCAAAGCGGTGTGGTCTTTCTACTCCCAGGAGTCGGACACCCTGTTCAAGCCGGTGGACGAGATCGTGATCACGCGCGCGGATCCCGCCAAGTGCGCCACGACGCCGGCCACGGTGGCGGCGGCCGCGACGGTGGGTGTGTCTATGAGTGATGTGCTGGCAGCCTCCAAAACGTTTAACCTGACCGCCGCCACCGCCTTGCTGTCTGGCAAGGCGCACGGTGACGCCATGTCCATCGACCCCAAGGGCACCGCCGCCGGCGTCGCCGCCAGTGGGGCCGCGTTTGTGGGCGCCAAACTGGGGTTGGTCAACTTTACTGCCAACGCGGTGGCGGCCCGGCTGGCCAACAAGACGGGGAGGTGAGTTTTTTGTTGAGAAAGTGATCCTATCGCGAGTGTTTTTTGGGGGGCCGATCGAAACATCAAAACACTTGAGATGCATTAAACGACAAGTGGGCGAGGCTGCCCAAGTTGTTTGTCGAAGCCTGGCGTGCTGGGACGCGGGAGAGCAGGAGAAGAGGGGTCTCCTCGGGTGAATAAAACGCGTCAAGAGCAGAGGCGCCCATCCTCCATTCTCCCCTTTTTTTCCTCTCCCCGCTCCGCGCGGCCCTCTCCCTGCCTCTGCTCCCGCGGCTTCCCGCGCGACACTCACGCGCGCGTCCCTCCCTGCCTGCCGGACGGCGCCGCGTCCACACCCACCACCGGCGTCTGTACGCCCCCAGGCCGCCTTGTTCCCCGACGCCCTTTCTGCAAACATGGCCTCAACCGCGGCCCCCAAAGCCGACGGCCTGTCGTTTGGCGCCGACTTCAAGGCGCAGGTGGACGCCGCGGCTCGTGACTACAGCGTGGAGCCCAAGATTGGTGAGAGGGGCGGAGGAGGGGGGAGGCAGCGGGATGGGAAGGCGGGCCGCGGAAAGCGTGGCTCTCACCCGCGCCTCATCTCCCCTCCTCCCCACAGAGTACCGCACCGTGGGCGCCGTCAGCGGTCCCCTCGTCATCGTGGAGCACGTCAAGGTGAGTGGGATGGGGGTGGGGAGAGAAGAGAAAGAAAAAACAACACACCCTGCTGCCTGCCCCGACCCACACACCCTCCCACCCCCCTCCACCCTCAGAAACCCATGTACGCCGAGATCGTCAACGTCAAGCTGGGCGACGGCTCCCGCCGCCGGGGCCAGGTGCTTGAGGTGGACGGCACCAAAGCGATTGTGCAGGTGTTTGAGGGCACCTCCGGCATCGACGCGCGCGGCACATCGCTCGAGTTCACGGGCGAGGTGTTGCGCACCCCTGTGTCGCGCGACATGCTGGGCCGCGTGTTCAACGGGTCGGGCATCCCGATCGACGGCGGCCCCCCCGTGCTCGCGGAAGCGTTTCGCGACATCAACGGGTCGTCGATCAACCCGTCGGAGCGCACCTACCCCAAAGACATGATTCAAACGGGTGTGTCCACCATCGACGTCATGAACTCGATTGCGCGGGGGCAGAAGATTCCGTTGTTCTCGGCGGCGGGGCTGCCCCACAACGACATTGCGGCCCAGATTTGTCGCCAGGCCGGGCTTGTGAAGCAGAGCACCCCCGCCACCGGCGACCTGCTGGGCGACGACGCTGCCGCCAACGGTGACGATGACAGCGGCGAGTTCGCAATCGTGTTCGCCGCCATGGGCGTCACCATGGAGACCGCCCACTTTTTCAAGGCCGACTTCGAGGAAAACGGGTCGATGGACCGCACTGTTCTGTTCCTCAACCTGGCCAACGACCCCACCATCGAGCGCATCGTCACCCCCCGCATCGCGCTGACGACGGCCGAGTACCTGGCGTACGAGTGTGGGAAACACGTGCTGGTGATTTTGACCGACATGTCGTCTTATGCCGATGCGCTGCGCGAAGTCTCCGCCGCCCGCGAGGAAGTGCCCGGCCGCCGTGGCTACCCGGGCTACATGTACACCGACCTGGCCACGATTTATGAACGCGCCGGCCGGATCACGGGGCGCAAGGGGTCGATCACGCAGCTGCCCATTTTGACGATGCCCAACGACGACATCACGCACCCCATCCCCGACCTCACCGGCTACATCACCGAGGGTCAAGTCTATGTCGACCGCCAGCTGCACAACCGGCAGATCTACCCGCCCATCAACGTGCTGCCGAGCCTGTCGCGGTTGATGAAGTCAGCCATCGGCGACGGCATGACGCGGTCCGACCACTCCGAAGTCTCCAACCAGCTCTACGCCTGCTACGCCATCGGCAAGGATGTCGTCGCCATGAAGGCGGTGGTGGGAGAGGAGGCGCTGTCGGCGGAGGACTTGCTGTACCTCGAGTTTCTCGACGCGTTTGAGCGCAAATTTGTCGCGCAGGGCGCGTACGAGGCGCGCTCCATCCAGCAGTCCCTCGACCTCGCGTGGTCCCTGCTGCGCATCTTCCCGCGCGAGCTGCTGCGCCGGGTGACGGTGAAGACGCTGGACGAGTGGTACGACAAAGAAAGCGCGCCGAGTGGGGTGGGGGTGTAGGTGAGAGAAGAGGTGTGTGTGTTTTCCTCAAGCAAGTGTGACGCCTTTTCTTTCTTTCGGACCGCTTTTCTTTCAAACTCTCCTTTCATTCTTCAAAGCAGGGGCCCGGTGGCGGGTGCAGGTTCACACGGCCAGCGCGCGCGGTGTGGGGGGGGAAGGAAGAAAAAGGGTGCGCACCGAAAAACCGAAAAAATGAAACAAACCACTCACTCCTCCCATCATCTTCTCTCTCACACGCGCCGCGGGGGCGGCGGCGGGGGCGGCCCACGCACCACCACCAGCACCGCCATGGTGGCCATGGCCACCACCGTCATCAGGTTGCCCCAGTCGACGTCGTGGACCATTCTGTCAGCGGCACGCCGCGCCGCGCGCGCCGCGCGCGGCACGCCCGCTGCGCGCAGCGGCCCGTCCGCCACCCGCGCGATCGCGCGCCCCAGGTCGGCCATGAGCTCAGCCGCGGCTCTGCCGTGGCGGGCCAGGCGGTGGGAGATGGCGTCGAAGGCGGCAGCGATGGCGTTGGCAATGTCAGCGAGCGGGTCGCGCCCGTCCCCAGACGCGGCGGCAGCAGCACGCGCCGCGGGGGGCAGCAAGTCGTCCAGCTCCATGACTGCGCCCCCCGCCGCCGCGTCCGCGATCATCCGAAAGTTGGGGTCGCGCGCCAGGGCAGCCGCGCACGCCTCCCGCACGCCCGGGTCCATCAGCAGCGTGGTCAGCGTCTCTTTGAAGGCGACGTGCTGGTCGACCGGGCCTCTGGGCGGCGGAGCCAGCGCCCACCCGTCTTCATCGGTGTCTGTGTCGGCGTTGGCGTCCAGGGAGCCGTAGCGCCCGGTGACGGCGAGCGGCGTGAGCGCGGCCGCGCGGGGGGCGAGGCGCGCTGTGACTGCTTGCACGACGGCGTCCACGTCGTCGCGCGTGATGGCGGCCCACTCGTCCGCGGTGCGGGCGTCGACGTCGGGGGGGGCGGGCTGGAGGAGTGGAGTGAGGGTGGTGAGGGTTTTGGCGCAGCCGACCGGGCATCGAGCGCCCCCGTTTTGCCCTCCTCCCCCACCCAACCCCCCACCCAACCCTGGCTTCAACCTTCACCCGCTCAAACACATGCTCACATTGTCGCAGTTGAACCCAGGCCGCGAACCGCCCGCCTCAGAGGGCGCGGGCGCCACTTCGGCGCGCGCGTGCGCGGTCGTGGGCGCGGCCGCGGCGCCCACGGCAGCCGCCCGACCGGCTGCACGGGCGGCTGCGGTGCGAACGGTGGCTTGCATGGTGGTGTCGCGGGGGTGCAGGCGGGCTGGGAGGGGCGGGAAACGCGGGCGCGTTGGGTGCGCACCGCTGTCCACGAGCCGAGGATTCGTTGGTTTTGATTTTCGTCCGCACACGAATTCGCTCTTGTTTCTGGAAACACGCACGGCCTGGCAACCGCCTGGGTGTGTGCGTGCGCGTGCCACACACGGACGCCGCGTGTGACCTCCCTCTCACACCTCCACTGCACCCCGCAGCCAAACACCACACACCGACCCGCCGCCCGCTCGTGCCCGCCTGCACGCCACAGTCATGTCCTACCTGCTGCCCCACCTACACAACGGCTACGCCGTGGACCAGGCCATTCTGTCGGTGAGCAATGCAGGAGGAGGAGGAGGAGGGGGAGGCAGAGAGCGCCCGCTTTTTCTTCTTCGCAGCCCTCACCCATCCCCCCCTCTCCACCTCAGGAACAAGAACGCGTCGTCATCATCCGCTTCGGCCGCGACGACGACGAAACCTGCATGCAGCAGGACGAAGTTCTGGCCTCCGTCGCGGAATCGTTGAAAGCGTTTGCCGTCATCTACCTCGTCGACACGTCACGTGTCCCCGACTTCAACGAGATGTACGAGCTCTACGACCCGTGCTCCGTCATGTTCTTCTTCAGGAACAAGCACATCATGGTGAGTGAGGGAGGGAGAGAGGCGGGAAAGAGTGGTGTGTTTTTCTTTTTCTGTGGCGTCACCAACACACACACTCACACACACAAACTCCATTTCCATCCCACAGGTCGACCTGGGCACCGGCAACAACAACAAAATCTCGTGGGCGCTGACCGACAAGCAGGAGTTCATCGACATCGTGGAGACCGTGTTTGTGGGGGCGCGCAAGGGGCGGGGGTTGGTGGTGTCGCCCAAAGACTACTCCACCAAGTACCGGTATTGATGAATGGGTGGTGTGTGCGTGTGTGCGGAGAGTGAAAGGCCTAGAAAGGGAGACCCAGGTTTTTTTTCTTGCTTCTGTTTCTGTTGACAAACTGCCCGCTTTCCCCCAAAAAACAAACCCTCTTCCTCAAGCTCCCGCAAGCTCTCTCTCCCATCACAGCGTCTTGCTCTTGTCATCCATCGTCAACACAAACAGGTTGCCCTTGTCCCCGCGCGACAGCCGCAGGTCGTCATCCACGTACGTGATGTCCAGCTTGCCGCGCGCGGTCGGGGGCGCAGTCACCGGGATCAGGCCAAAGATGTGAAACTTGATGAACTGGACTGCGACCAGGGACGCACTCTGAGGCGTCAGCTCAGCATCCACCCGGTTGAAAAAGGGCCAGGTCTCCTGGTTGCGCGCGCGCAGTGTGTTGGCGTCGATCGTTTGGTAGATGGGGCCGCCAGGGCGCAGAAAGGGCGGGCGCGCCGTGCCGAGGATGGATTCCGATGTTGTGTAGAGCAACTTCCAACGGCCGTTGAGCTCGGGCGCGGCCAGGGACTTGGGGGTTGGGTTGAGGCGTTCCAGCGCGGCAAACTTGGCGGCCACGTCGGCGCGAGCGGCGTCGTCCGCGGCCGCGCCGCGGGCCAGCGGAGCGATGGCTGACAGCAGCTCGGCTTTCACCTGCTCCCGCCGCTCGGGCGAGGGACGAGCAAGGCCGCTCAACAGGTTGGGGAACGAGAAGGCGGCGGCCTGAGCCGGGCGGGGGCGAGTGGTTGGAGCGCGCATCTGAAGTTTTTTTTGTCGACGTTGTGGCACGTTGCTGTGGGGGTGGTGATGACAACAAAAACACAACACTCCTGCGTCAAACTCGCGCGCGAACGTCGATGGTTTACAGGGCACGCACACACAAGCACACACAGAAAAACACACGCAAACGTGTGTGGAGGGGCGACGGCAGCCGCAGTGTGTGTGTGTGTGTGTGTGTGATCAAAAAACGGCGCCAACGCTCAACCGTCGGGCACACAAAAAAACAAGCGCTCTCACTCAAAAAATGGTCCAAAATTGTCAGGCGCGCGCACTCGGAGGCGGGGCTAGTGGGCAGTTGTGCTAGGCGCAGCGCCACCAAAAAACACAATCGGCTGTTTTTTTTTTCGCTCGTCGGTAACCGCTCTCGTGTCATTCATCTCTCTCTCTCTCTCTCTCTCTCTCTTGCATACATACACACTCTCACGCTGCCATGGCAGCCCTGCACACACCGCGCCGGCGCGGCCCCCGGGGCGGCCTGGCCCCCGAGTAGTTGGCGGGCAGACTGCCGCGGCGCGGCGTGGGCGGGGGCGGCGCCTTGCCCTCCAGCGCGGCCGCCAGGCAGGCCACGGTTTCAGACACGCAGGAGGATGGGGTACACGACGGCAAGTGCTGCAGCACGCACCACGTGCGCCCGCGTGCTTCATCGGCAGCAGAGTCGCACGTCTTCAGGTGGCGGCACACGGGGCGTCCCGTGGCGACAGCCGCCTCCACAGTGCGCCGCACGTACACCGCCTCCCGAGCCGGGGCGGGCAGGCGGCGCAGCATGGACGTCCACTCGTGCTCCAGCGGGGCGGGCGCGGGCGCGACCGACACCAGCCGCGCGACGGCTTCCCGGGCCGCGTCCTCGGCCGCGGTCAGCAGGGCGGGGGCCGCATACTTGAGCACGCCCAGCGCGATGCCCGTGCTGGCGCCGACGCTGGCAAACAGGGCGGCGGTGCGGGTGCGGGAGGAGCGCATTGTCGTCTTGCGAACTAGTCTAGTAGGCTAGTAAAAAACGGAAGGTGTGGGGCGGCGTGTGCGTCGTTGATGCACGGCGACTTGGCGTGGACGTATGCGCACGAGCACACAGCAATGGTGGGCGGACGCTCGGGCGAGGAGAGCGGCCGCCCGTGGAGGGAGAGGGGGACGAAGGCGTAGAAGAAGGGCGTTCGATGTGAGCCAGTCGCGTTACACAGTTTTTCTCCCTCTCTAACTCTCTAGCCTCCCTCTCAAACCTTCAGCCACTTGCTCATGTACGGCCCATCCAGCTCGTACCCCAGCTTGCGGTAGTAGGCGCGCGTGCCGACGCCCGATATCACAGCCACCTTGGCCGACCGGTGCTCGACGCGTGCAATCCGTTCAGCCTCCGCCATGAGCAGCGCGCCATACCCCTGGTGCTGCTGCGCCGAGTTGGCGGCATCGTGGGCCGTGGTGGCGCCGTCGCGGGCGTGCACCGCGACTGCGGTGCCGTACACGTGCAGCTCGCGCACGATGGACACCGCGCCGCACAGGGCAGGCTGGCGGGTTGGGTCGGCGCCTCCGGGTTTGCGCAGCCGCAGCAGGCCCACCAGCACGTCTTGGCGTGGGTCTTCGTACGCCAGGAAGGTTTCCCAGCCTCCGTTGGCGGCGTAGTCCCGGCGCACCAGCTCCACTTCGTGCGGCGGCACGCCGCCGTGCAGCGCCTGGATCCCCGTCTCGCGCGTGCGCACGTCCCGTACGCGCAGGCCGAGGGCGCCCGCCCGGGCGAGAGCGAGTTCACGCAAATTGCCGTGCTCCACCCCCGACGTGACGAGGGGCATGGGGATGTCGCGCTGCACGCGGTACGCGCGCACCCACGGCGGCAGCAGGGCCAGGACACGGGCCACCAGGTCCACCAGCACGGGCGGCGGATAGTTGCGGTAGGCGCCACTCTTCCACAGCTCGTACAGGCCGGTGCCCCGGATGACGAGGGTGGGGTAGATTTTGAGGCCGTCGGTGCGAAACGCGGGGTTTTCGAAAAACTCGCGGAACGACTCCAGGTCGCGGTCCCAGCCGACGTTGGGCAGGTCGGGCATCATGTGGGCCACGACTTTGAAGCCTGGGGAGGGGGTGTGGGGGTGGAAGGAAGGGATGGACGTGCGCACGCCTCGCGTTTCCTCGCTCGCCCCCCTCTCTCGCTCCCCCACTCACCTGCGTCCTTGGCCAGCCCAAAACACCGCCCCACAGCCGCCACCGTGTGCCCCCGGTTGGTGTCCCTCGCTACGTCCTCATACGTGGACTGCAGCCCAATCTCCAGGCGGGTGCAGCCGTAGGCCAGCATGGAGGCGAGGTGGGGGGACAGGCAATAATCGGGGCGCGTCTCGATCGTCAGGCCGACGCACTTGGTGCGGGCAACCTCGCCGTACGCCACCGCTTCTGCGACGGAGGAGGACACGTGCCCCGACAGCGCGTCGTGCAGGCCGCGCACAAAGGTGTCGCGGTAGTCGGGGGGGAGGGACATAAAGGTGCCGCCCATGAGAATGAACTCGACTTTGTCCACCGCATGGCCCAGCCGCCTCAACTGGTCCACCCGGGACCGCGCCTGGACGACGGGGTCGTAGCGCGCGCGTATGGCGCGCATGCTGGTGGGCTCGTACCCGGTGTAGGATTGTGTACTGTACTCAAAGTCCGAGTCGGGGCCGCCCGGGCAGTAGACGCAGATCGCGCCCGTCGTCGCGATGTGGGGGCAGCGGTGGGGTTTGGACATGACGGCCACGACGGCGATGCCGGAGGCGGAGCGCACGGGTTTGGCACGTAAGCTGTGTGTGGGTGGAGAGGGGAGGGTGAGCGCTGTGGTGGGCGCGCGCGCCTCGTGCTTTTCTTTTCTCTCCCTCTCTCTCTCTCTCACCGTGGCAACAGCTCGTCGCGCGCTTCCTCGGGCACGGCGGCAATGATGTCCACCAGCTTGGGCGCCTTGTTGAGTCCGTAGCGTTCGGCGACCTGTGTGAGAGGTGTGTGTGTGCTTGGCTAGGCGCGACGACGGCCAAAAAACACACAGGCTTTGGCCTCCACCTTCTCCCCCCACATACCTGGTGCTTCAGCGTGTTCAAGTTGACATCGCGCCCATCCGCCACAGCGGCGCGCAGTTGGGCCACGATGTCGGTGAAGGCCGCCAGTTTGGCCTGTGTGGAGGGAGGGTAAAAAAGGTGAATGTTGGCGGCTCCGGTGTGCGGTGCATGCACTGGTTTGCGACACGCGCGTGGGCCGGCGGTTGGCGGTGACGCACACTCACATCGCCTTGCGTCATGGCGGCGCAATGAGAGGGAGGGGAGAGAGCGGAGTGCCGCGCCACCGGGTGGCGTTTTTGCCGGAAAAACGAACGACGGCTCTGCTGCTCGACGTCGAAGCTCGGTCGCTCCACGTCGCTCGAGCTCTCACCGTCACACAAACTTGCTTCGTTTTCTTTTCGTTGGCGCACCCACACCGCCTGCCTCTCACCACCCGGCAGCGCCACACGCACACCCCCACATTGCGACACACACACTCCCCTGCAATGCACTCGCTCTCCACCCCGCGCGCCACCCTCCGCGCCGCGCCGCGCCGTCGGCAACCCCTCGCCGCGCGTGCTGCCACCCCCACCACCACCGCCACCACCTCCCTCTTCACCACCCTGGACGAAGTCGCCTCCGCCCGCGCGCGCGCCCCTCCCTCAGAAAAGCTGGCGTTCGGCGAGGACGTCAAGCGCGCGCTGACGGTGCTGGGCGACGCGGTCGCGCTGCCCAAGTGGGGGTCTGCCGTGTCCGACGGCCCACTGACCACGCGCAACATCATGCTGGGTGAACTGCGCCAGGTGGGCATCAAAGACCCGGAAGCGGTGGCGCGGCCCACCGTGCGCAACGACGCTGCGTTCCTGGCCACCGTCGTTGGCGCCTCCAGCCTGGCCGCCGTCCTCGTCGGCCAGCTGCCCGGCGACTGGGGCGGCTTTGGCGCCTACCTGGTGGGCGGCATCCCCATTGCCGTCCTGGGCGTGGGGTCCGTGTCGCCCGGCCTGCTCGGCTTCTTCATCGACAAGTTTTCGCGTGTGTGGCCCGACTATCGCGACCGCGTCGCCGCCCATGAAGCCGCCCACTTTCTGGTGGGCTACCTGCTGGGCTTGCCGGTGGCGGGGTACTCGCTCGACATCGGGGCCGCCCACACCGACGTCGCGGAAGCGGCAGAGGAGCGCCGCCTGATCGAAGGCTCCCTGTCTGAAGACAAGGCCGCCCGCTACGCGGTGGCCGCCATGGCGGGCGTGGCGGGTGAAGCCCGCTGGTCGTCCATCAACGCGGACGGCAGTGTGCAGGGCCAGACGGCCGACCTGTTTGACCTGCAGCGCGTGCTCAACCGCACGCGCAAGGCAGGTGGAGCGCCCCTGTCCAACGCCGAACAACAAAACATGACGCGGTGGGCGGTGTGGATGGCGGCGCGGCTGCTGCGCGACCACGCGGCCGAGGCGGAGGCGGTCAAGGCGGCGATGCAGAGGGGGGTGGGGTTGGTGGAGTGCGTCAAGGCGATCGAGGAGGCGGCGTAGACAGAGAGTGCTTGTGTGCAGATGAAGAGAGAGAAGAGCGTGTTTGTGATTATGCTGTCGGGTGTTGTTTTGCAGTGGAGGGGCGGGCGGTGGCCAGCGTGGTCGAGGCGCGAGCGTGGCGAAGGTCGTTTTTTCGGTTTGCAGCTGGACACAACTCCCGCACAGAAAAACGCACCAACCACATAGCCACACCACTTGCGCCCCTCCGTCATCTGTGCCTGTCCCCCTCCGCACGTCAAACTACACACGGCCATGGGGTGCGTGTGCGCGCATGGGGGATTGCCGGCCCCGCGCGGGCAGCTTCGCGAATCCGAATGCGCAACGTTGCACCCGCCCCGCCAGCCACACCCCCTTCCCCCCATGCAACCGCCACCTGGTGCGCGTCATTGCATTCGCGCGCACCCGATTGAGGCACAAAACGCAGCAAACACGCGCCAACCGACTCACATTCCACCACCCACCCCCCTCCTCAACCACACAGCTGGCACGCTGCTGCCACCACCTCGCTGGCCGCCCTGGCCGCCGCCTGGCTCGTCACGCTGGGTGGGGCTGCCGGCCTGCAGCAGTGGGTGACCGCGGGCGCAGGCTTGGCCGCCCTGCACCTGCCCGCAGTGTGGGTCGCGCTCGCGCTGGCACTGGGCGCCGGCGTGCTGGGCACCCTGGCCGCCCGCCGCCCCGCCGCCGCCCGCGTGTCCGCTGTCGGCGTGGCAGCTGTCGCCTACTCGGGCCTGTTGTACGTCGCCATTGTGGCCGCCGACTTTAGCGTGGTGGGGGCGGGCGCGCGCGCGACCACGCTCGCGGTCGGCGCGTGCTGCGGCGCGGCCGCCGCGTTGGCCCTCATCGCGTCCCTGGGCACCAGGCCCGACGCGACCGCGGGGGCCACGGGGGACGCCCTGGTGCCCGTGTTTCGCAAGGTGGCCACCTGCGCTCTGGCGGGGGGCGCGGTCGGGTGGACCGTCATGCTGTCCGGCGCCGCCCTGCGCGCACGCGAGCTGCACGGCCGGGAAGCTGTCATCGTGCTGCCCACCGAGGGGGCCGCCTTCTGGGAGCTGATCCTGCAAGCCGCCACCCTGGCCGTCGCTGCCGTCGCCCTGTGGCCGCCGTCGGCTGGCACCTCGTACAGCCGCGTGCGCGTCGCCGCGGTCGGCCTCGCGTCTGCCGTCTCCACCATGACCCTGGCCCGCGCCCTGCCCCCCTATGGGCCGGGTGCTGGTGGTGCCCTTCTCTCGGGCGGCGCCCTGTGCAGCGCTGCCAACGCGGTGCTCATCTGTGCGCTGGGCGTGCGCGCCGCGCGCGCCGCTGACGGCGCGCGCGCCGCCCTGCCCCAGCGCGTGACCGCCATTGTGGGTCTGGTGATTGGTGGGCTGGGTATGCTGGCTGGCGCCACGGGGCAGCTGGCCATCGCCACGGCTCAAGTGAACGACGCCGCCGACAGTGCTGGTCTCACCACGCTGTCCCTCGTCGTGTTTGCGCCCCAACTCGTGGCCGTCGCCGTCGCCTGTGTCGCGGTCAGCCGGGCGGGCTGGCTGGCCCGCGTTCGCGTGGCCGCGGTCGGCCTGCTGGCCGCCGCGGCGGGTACGCTCCTGTTCCAGGCGCAGACGCGCGAACGGTTGGCGCCCGCCATCACAGCCGGCCTCGCATTGTGCGTGCTTGGCGACCTGGTGGTCATGACAGCAATTGGGTGGGGGCCCGACCCTGAGCGCGAGGGCGGGGTGGACGTGGAGGTGGCGGTTGCGGACGGGGTGGAGAGGAAGGGGAAAGGGCGTGTTTGAGAGGGGGGCGTTTGTTTTTTTTCCAAAGCGCGGGATGAATCTCTCTCTGTATGCAAGACATTTTTGGCACTGTTTGTTTAAACGGCGTGGTGAAAGTGTACGCGGGAGCGTGTGACAAGAGAGAGGCAGGGGGGAGTGGCTGTCTCTCTGGGAGCCGTCTCCAAAAACTGACGCCGCTCGCCGTTTGTTTTTTTCTTTCGGCGACCCGCTGTGGGTGTCACAATCTCGCACCGTAAGATGTGGCGTTACACAAGAATGATAATTCGGAAAAACAAAGCAAAACACTTTGGAAAATCTTAGAAAACAGGGGGTCACTTTTTTCGGGGCTGTGCAAACGACGTATTTTTGTTTCCAACCCCAAAACGCGCCTCCACAGCAGCCGCGGCGGGCACACACACCACTCACCAAGCCATGCATCCGCGCCCGCGTGAAAACAGGGCGTAGCACAGAAAGTTGTCAGCAGTCGAGAGCCAGAAGAAGGGAAGAAACGGGCGTACGCACGCGACGGGTGGTGGCCGCGTCGGCGCCCACCACCCACAACCCCCATCTTTTCGACGTAGAGTTTCAGCCCCCCACCCCCACCAAGGGCGTTCTTTCAAATCACTGAGTCTAGCGTTGGAGGGAAAACGCGTGAACGGCGCAGAAAGCGTCCAAAGCCCGGGTCGGGGGCGACCTACCCTAGCCGCACCCCTCGCCGCCCAAAAACCCCATTTTTTCGAAACCGATTCAGTCGTCCCCACCCCCACACACGCTGGCTAATGCTTCACTGACACGATCAATACCAGGCGACCACTCTGAAAGCGCGATAATCGACCACTACAGATGCATTTTGTCAGCCTTTCCCCCCTTGCACACACTGCCCTTTCTACGCGTTCACACCTCGCTCCGCACTCCAAACTCATAGCGACAGCAGCGCGATCTCGGCCTGGTCAAAATCAAAGCGCTGGCTCAACACTTCACGCACCTCGGTCTCGGTGAGGCGCCACGAGATGGCGGCATCGGCACCCCAAAACTCTTTCATTTCGGCCACCGTCTCCAGACTCAGAATCGTGGCTATCTGGCTCAGGCGCGCAAACTTGTCGCGCACACTGCGCGCGGTGACGTCGGCCAGGGAGGAGACGAGGGTGCGGACGTCGCGGTCGAGTTGGAGGCCACCCAGCTGGTTGAAGCGCTTGAGGCGGAGCAGGGCTTCCAGGCGGTCGACGACCTGGATGGTGCGGGTTTAGGATAGGAGTTGGTGGGTCGGTGCTTGTCACAACCACACAGCTAACACCGCAGTACACAGCAGAACAAACACCAGCAACACACAGTGCGGCGCACAAAGAAAACGCACCTTGTCCAACACATTGTCGATCAGGGTGTCGTGCAGCGTGGGCGCCAGCAACGGCTGCACAAAACCAAAGCAGGCCATCAGCACGGCCAGCATGCGCTGCACCCAGGTCTCGCCCAGCTCGTTGGCGGAGTAGGCGGCTTCGGTGAGTTGGTAGGAAACAGAGGCGGCTTCGTCCATGGCGGGGCTGAAGATTGTTGGGCGGGAAACGCCGCACATGCGTCGCAATTTGTGTGTGTGCGTCGCAGGTGCGTGCCTGCGGCAAAAGGCGCGGCTCAACACACTCAACTCAACCACTCACCGAATGCGGGGCATAAACCCGTTGCTCAATTGCTCGATTTCCTTGGCCACAATGGCCTCAAAGTCGGCCGTCGTCTTGTTCATGTCCGCCAGAATGGAGCGCACGCGGTCCAGATCGCCGGCAGACGCAAACACTTCGGATGCGAACATGTCGAAATCGGCTTTCAGCTTGGACGCGTATCTGTGTGTGCGTTTGTGCCGCAGAGAGAGTGCGTGCACCGCATGTTAGCGTGTGTGTAGCACGAATTTGGTGCGGCGAAAAAAAGGCGCACAACCGACCAAAGAGGCATCCCAAAAAACCAACACTTACTGCGCACACGCGTCCACGTCGTTTAAGATCGCCGCAGGCTGCGCCGCTTCGTCAGCCACGTCGGCCTCAGTGTCCAGAGCCGTGCCCAGGAGTTGGGTGAGGCGGGAGGCAGCAGTCTGGGGAGAAAGGGGGGGACTAGTGAGTGTAACCGCCAAACATCGCCGCACCCTGCTGCGCACGCGTTGGTTTGCAATGCAACGCATACAGTAGATGCGCAACACATTCCCGCAAACGCAACTGCACTCACCTTCCATTTGGCATCCAGCCCGGCCGTCACCTCGCTGTTCAGCAGTCCGTTGCCCGCCCCCAAAACCGCACACGCGCACTGCACATTGCACGTCGCCAGCGCACGGCGGCCGCACTTTTGCACTATGAAGAATATGTCGTCCACCATGGAGGTGAGGGGGGCGCCAGGCGTGTACTCATCAATCTCGATTGCGGTGCGCACGTTTTGCTCGAGGTAGTACTCCTCCTGTGGGCGAGAGGGGTGCGACCCGGTGGTGAGCGTTTCACTGCCTGCCCCTGAGTGCGTTGGCACCGCCAAAGCCTCTTCTGTCGCTTCGTATGCGTGGCGGCGGCCCAATCGTTTTCGAATAAATGGGGAAAGGGGAGGGTGGCGGGCGCCCGCCCGGGCGCCACGACGCCACGACGCCACGGCGCGGCGAGTGGGGCTGAGAGCAACCCCCTCTTTTGGGGCCGAAAAACGCCTCCCCCGCGCCTCCAACCCGCCTCACTGCGCCCACACAAGTGCATGTGTTCGAGTGGGGTGGGTGGCAGCCCCTGAATCAGTTTCGAAAAAATGGGCAAACTGGGACGCAGCGGCGACGGAGACCAGAGGGCACTGGCCTGCCCCACTCGTAGTCACCCTCTCCAACCCATCCTCCCCCACTCCACACTCACCAGATTGATGTAATTCGACACCAGCTCCCGCACCGTCACGTTGAACTCGCCGCTGCGCACCGCCTGTTCGCGCGCCGTGCCGAGCGGGTCGGGCGCGACGGCAGCCGTCATAGCTGCCAACAAATACGCGTTGTACTCTTCACACCGCTGGTACAGGACCAACACTTCCTCCAGGTACTCCTCCACTTGGCGTGGGTCGGCGCGCGCGGCCGCCGGGTCGGCGTCGGCCGGCCTCGCCTTGTCGGGCGACGCGGCCGCCACGGCCGCCGCCACCAGCTGGCGCAGGCGCCGGTGCTCGCAGTAGCGCTGCAGGATGCGGGCGCCGTGGGCGTCACACTCTTCGTGCAGGGCGCGCGCCAGATCCAGCACAGCGAGGGCGCCATACGTGTCTGCCACGACTGACCGGTTGGCATCGAGCGCGCCCCCGATGTCGCAAAACAAGTCGGTCAACGCCGTCACAAAGTCGGCGCCCGACCGGTTCTGGGCTTCCAGCAGTACGTTATACGCTTCAACCGCGCGGTCGGCCACCAGTTTGCGCAGGTAGGTGGCAAACCAGGCCAGGCCATCAGCCTGCACGCCCAGCGGTTTGTGCAGCCGCACAAAGCGGACGACGCCTTCGTGGTCTCCAGCGTGGGAGGCGGTCTCGAGGCGGTCGCGCACGACTGTGAGGAGCTTGTCGCGGGTGATGGTGACGGCCTGCAGGAGGGGGGAAAGGGGGGCGTCAGTGTTTTCCCCCTCGCGCTCCTCCCCCGCCACCTACTCTCCCCCCACCCACACACACACACACACACTCTCACCTCATGCTGCTCCCTTAACTGTCTGTCGTCCCCCGCCGACCCGTCCGACACAAAGCGCGCCTCCAGGTCGCGGAACGCGGCGACGCGCTGCGCCGCACCCTCATAGTCGTCCGCCGCCAGGGCGGCGCGCAGGCCGTCCACCGCTTCCGCCCGCCCCACGGCGGCATCGATGTGGGTCAGCGTCTCCCGCACGCGCGACTGGGCGGTGTCCAGTTGCCTCACTTTGCGCGACACTCGCTCCGCGAGCGCGGCGGTGCCGTTGATGGAGGCGGCGAGCTGGGTGCCGTCAGCGCGCAGGGAGGAGAGAGCCTGGGGGGTAGTGTGTGGGTTGATGTCAGGGCGTGGGGCGTTCTGGGGGCGCGCACACGCTCCGCACCTCTCCCCCATCGCATCGCGATTGGTCGGGGCCGCGTCTTTTGCACGCCCCGGTGGCGCATACACACACATACGCCCCTTTCATCAATCCTCACCTCGCCCGTCTCATCCCCCAGCTTGGCCAGCGCGCGCTCGACGTCGGCCCGCCCGGTCAGCAGGGACTCGAGCCTCGCATCGATCGCGCGCTCGCGCATCGCCAGGTCGCCCAGCGCGCGCGCCACGTCGGCCGCGTTGGTAAGGCGCCGAGTGGAGGCGGCATCGGTGAGGGGCAGGGAGGGGGGGGCGGTGGCCATTTTGGGGGGGGGGGAGAGGGGGAGAACACGCAGCGCGACGACGCGCGTCGAGGCCGACCGGCGATTGTGTTGAACGACGTTGAAACGAAAAAAAAACACTCTCTCACATTGTTGCTACACGCCCTCTTCTCTGAGACTCTATACTGTTCCCCAAACTCATTTCTCCCCACTCGCCGGGCTGCCCTCCAGCACCGACTCGGCCGTCGTGGCCACATACTCGACCGTCACCGCTTCCAGCACGTCGCCCGCTTCCACGCCGTCATACCCGTCCAGCAGCACGCCGCACTCTGCGCCCGCGCCTACGCGGTCCACGTCCAGCTTGTGGCGGCGCAGGGAGGAGGCGCCCCCCTCCCACACGACGGCCCCACCCCGCTTGACGCGGTAGGTGGCGGCCTTGGTGAGCGCGCCGTCGACGACGCGCACGCCCGCAACGACGGCGCCCGCGGCGCCGCGCCCGCCCAGCGGGAACACTTGCACGACTTCGGCGGTGCCGGCCATCGTGTCCACGGCGGCTGCGGGGGTGGCTCCAGCCGCCAGGGCGGCGACCGAATCCATCAACGCATAGATGACGCGGTGCGCGGTGAGCGGCACACCCAGCTTGCGCGCTTCGCGCTCCACGGCCGCGCCGCCCGCGCGCACGCCGTACGCGACGACGGTGGCCCCCACCGCGGCCGCGTGCTGCACGTCTGACGCGGTGACGGGGCCGACACCGGAGGCGGCCACGGTGACGGGGACGGCGGGGGTGGAGAGCGAGGCAAACGCGGCCGACGCGGCTTCGACCGCGCCGTGCGTGTCTGCCTTGACGAGCAGCACGATGCGGATTGGGGTGGCATCGTCACCTTTGCCATCACCATCACTGTTCTCCTCAGCGGCCGCGGTGGCGGCCGCCACCGCGGCGGCGGAAACGTCGTGGCGCGCCGACGCGGCGCGCGTGGCACGCGCCGACGCCAGCCGCCGCGCGCGCTCCTCGGTGGGGGCTACCGCCAGCGCGTCCCCGGCGGCGGGCACGCCGCGCAGGCCGGACACTTCCACAGGCTGGCCCGGGCGGGCGGCGGCAATGGCGCCGCCGCCGCCGGGGGAGGTGAGCGCCCTCACACGGCCCCACTCTGCGCCCACGACGACCGCGTCGCCCGCGCGCAGCGTGCCGTCGCGCACGATGACGGTGGCGACCGGGCCGATCCCCTTGTCGATGCGCGCTTCCACCACGACACCGGTGGCGGGGGCGGTGGGGGAGGCGGACAGGGCCATGGTGTCGGCTTGGAGGAGGAGGGCGTCTTCCAGGTCGGTCAGCCCAAGCCGCGCGCGCGCGGCGACGTCGACGCACTGCACTGTGCCGCCCGCCACCTCCAGCTCCAGTCCCTCCGCCATCAACTGCCTGCGCACGGCTTCAGGGTCGGCGTCCGGCAGGTCGCACTTGGTGATGGCGACGACGATGGGGACGCGCGCGGCGGCCGCATGCGCCATCGCTTCGCGCGTCTGGGGTTTGACGCCGTCGCGCGCGTCCACCACCAGCACCGCGATGTCAGCGCCCGCTGCGCCGCGAGTCCGCATCGCGGTAAAGGCGGCGTGCCCCGGCGTGTCCAGGAACGTGATGGTGACGTCCGAACCCGGCATGCGCACCTCAAACGCGCCGACCGCCTGCGTGATGCCGCCTGCCTCGGACGCTGCCACCGCGGTGTCGCGCAGCGCGTCCAGCAGGGTGGTCTTGCCGTGGTCTACGTGCCCCATGACGGCGACGATAGGGGGGCGGGGGGCCGCGTCGATGGGGGGCGGGCGCGCAACAATAGCCGATACGCCGAGCTCTAGCGCCGCCAGTTCGGCCGCGTCGGCGTCGACCGCGTCCTCCTCGGACGCGGGGGCGGCATCCACGGACGCCAGCACGCTCTCCAGACGGGCCACATCGACCGCCAGCAAGCGGGCCAGGTCGCGCACCGTGACGCCGGCGGGGACGTCAATTTCACGGGGTGGGGGCGGGGGGAGTGGCGCAACCGGCTTTTTCTTGGACGCGGGTTTGGGGGCGGCAGCCAGCGTCTCAGCTTCGGCAGAGCCACGCTGCCACTGGCGACCGCCACCCTCACGCCACCTGTTTTGGGGGTGGCCTGAGCTCTGGGCGGCCTCCCGCCAGCGGTGCTGGCGGTCAGCGGGCGGCGGCGCACCGCCGTCGCCGTCGTGGCGCGGGCGCGCCGGCGTCCACTGGCGGTCGCCGTTCCACTGGCGGCGCGGCCAGGTGGCACCGTTGGCAGAGGTGCCACCCTCCTGCTGCTGTGTGTGCGGGCGCCAGCCTTGGCGCTCGCCCCCGTTCCACTGGCGTGGGCCGGCCGAGTCGCGGGGGCCGCCCCACTGACGTTGGCCGCTGCCCTGCCGCGGTTGCCAACCGTTGGTGTTGCCGACGCCATCCTGCGTCCTCGGTCGCCAGCCCTGCCGCTCACCATTGTTCCACTGAGGCCGGTCCCCACTCCACTGGGGGCGGGGCGCCCCCGGGCGCCGCCGCCGTCCCCACAGTGGGCGGTCAGACGCGTTGGGGTCGACGACGGGGGCGGGCGCGTATTCTTCTACCGTTGCCCGTGCCTTGTTTCTTGCACTGTTTTCAGTGCGTGACTGTGTCGAGGCACGGCTCGATGGCGACGGGTCGCCCGCGTCTGACGCAGCCCCTTTGTGTGTTGCCAGCGACCGGCGTGGAAACCACTGCCGCTTGGGCTGCGTGTCGGGTGCAGTGCCTTCAACTTGCATCGAATGCTGCGCTTTGGGGGCGGCTGGCCGCGGCCTGGGAGCCGCCGGCCCCGCGTCGGGGGCAGCGTCGGCGGCCAGGGCATGCGCACCGCGTGCCCCAGTCCACGGGCCGCCAGTCGCCGTGGCGGTCGCCCGGTCCAGCAGGCGTGCGGTCAGGAGACGGCGCAGCGCCATGGCTGGGGAGGAGGGGCGGCGCGTGGGGGGGTGCGCCGAAAAGAAGGGCACGTTTTTGTTTTGTGCCGCCGTCACTCTCGAGGAGTCTCTTTGCGCCGGCGCGGCGGCGAAGCGCGCGACGCACCACCTGCCAGGCGCGCGCTGACCGGGGCGCACAACACGCCATGTCCATCCACGAGCTGCTGGACCGCACCAACCTGGTGTACGCCAAGTGAGTGAGACAGGCCCGGGGGTGAGACAAGGGTGGAGGGGTCAACACCGCGGCTTTCCCTCTTGTCCTTCCACCCACCTTCCACTCCACCACCACCCCACACCCCCACTCAGATACGAAAAATACGTCCTCACCCGTGACGAAAACCACGGCGGCGTCGACGCCTTCGCCGCCGCCCACGCGGACGTGCTGGTCAAAGTCGCGGCGCTGGCGGCCAAAGCGGACGAAGCGGCGGCCGCGGGGGACAGGGCGACGCGGGCCGCGTTGAACGCGGAGATTCGGTGCGTGTTGTGTGGAGGGGGTGGGGTGAGCGGGGCACGAGCCAGGCCTGCACAGAGAGAGGGTTGACCGCCGACACGCACCAACCCTCTCTCCAGCCGCGGCAAAGCCGCCCTCTTCGAGACCGACCTGCCCGCCCTGGACCGCCAAGCACGCCGCGGGTGGCGCCGCCTGCCCAAAGACGTGGTGGCGGAGCGTGAAGCCAAAGCCAACGCCGCGAGCGACGCGGTGGCGGCCGTCCCGGACGGGCTGCACGTGCCGCGCGTGCCGCCCACGGGGCGCCGCCCAGCGGATAAAGGCAAAGCCAAGGTGGTGGTCACCCTGGACGAGTCCAAGATGGGTGTCCGGCAAGACGCGGACGGGTACTACGCGCTGTCTGAGGCGGCGGCCGCGTTTCGCAAGGTATTGTTGGCGGTTTGGTTTTGAGAGGAGAGAAACAGTTTCTCATGTGATCAACACCATTGTTTTCACCCACTCATACTCATGTCCCTACCACACTCACCCTTCCACTCACAGGAAGCCGAAGACGGGGCCGCCCGCCAGGACCGCGTCCTGGCCGACATCGAGAAGGGAGTGGGCGAACTGCGCGCCGTCGGCGACGCGATGGGCGCTGCGCTCGACGCGCAGGGCGTGCTGGCGGTCGCCATCGAGGACAAGGTGGCGGACGCCAGCACCAACATCAAGCGCAGCAACAAGCGGATGACGGGGTTGGTGGCCCAGGTGTGCGTTGTGAGGGAGAGAGGGTGGTTTGTGCGACGGGTGGCAGCCTGCGCTCACCTTGTCCTCCTCCCCTCCCTCAGCTGCGCACATCACGCAACTTTTGCCTGGACGTCACCCTGCTGTGCATTCTGCTGGCGCTGGCGCTGTACATATACAAAGTGGTGGCGAAGAAGTGAGACTGGTTGCGTGTGTGTGTAAAAAATCGCGCCCCTATCGACTTTTCTTTTTGCAACCCCCTTCTCTCTCTCTCTTCCCCTTCACTCCTCCACCCGCCCCGCCAACCAGGCCCGCAACTCCGTCACGCGGTCGGCCAGCGGCACATACGCCCCCGCCTCCACCACGTCCCCACTCTCCATGGCCTGGACGGCCAGCTGGTCGCCGACGTCGGGGCCCGACACCCGCCCCGTCAACGCGAGTCGCAGCGGCATGAACAGGCGCTTGCCCTTGCGCCCCTGCGCTTTGCCGATGTCCTTGACCCAGGCTTTATAGCCATCCACACCGCCCGTCACCGCGGTGGCCAGGGCGCCCGAGTCGGCCGCGTCGACGACGGCGGCCGCCACTTCGGTGAAATTGTCCTCCAGCAGCGGCGTCGCAGCCTCGCTGGCCAGCGTCTCCGCTAGCGGGAACGACAGCAACTTGCGAATCTCGCCCTCGCCATCCGTGATGAGCTCGAGCTGGGTTTTGGCCAGCGCGACCGCCGCGCGCGCAAACGGCGAGTCGGCGCGCGCGAGCAGGCCACTCGCGACGCACGCGCCCGCCACCATGGCCACCAGGTCGTCGTCGGGCAGCGCCTTCAAGTGCTGCCCATTCATCCAGCCCAGCTTGGTCTTGTCAAACACGGCGGCCGACTTGGTGATGCGGTCGAGCGAAAACTTGGAGAAGAGTTCGCCGCGCGTGAAGATTTCTTGTTCGGTGCCATCATTCCAGCCCAGCAGGGCCAGGTAGTTGACCATGGCGTCCGCCAGGTAGCCCTGCTCCCTGAACTCGCCCACCGACGTGGCCCCGTGGCGTTTGGACAGTTTGGACTTGTCGGGGGCCAGGATGAGGGACACGTGGCCAAACGTGGGGGGGGTGAAGCCGAGCGCTTCAAAGATGAGCAGCTGGCGCAGCGTGTTGGGCAGGTGCTCCTCCGCGCGGATGACGTGGGTGATGCCCATGAGGGCGTCGTCGACGGCGACACAGAAATTGTAGACGGGCAGCCCGTTGGAGCGCAGGATGACAAAGTCGCCGACCGCGTTGGTGTTGAACTTGACGGCGCCGCGCACCACGTCCTTGACGATGACCTCCTGGTTGGGGGGCACCCGGAAGCGGTAGCAGTAGGGGGTGCCTTTGGCCATCTCGGCCGCAACGTCGTCGGGCGACGCCGACGCCCACTTGCCGCGGTAGATGGGGGGCAACGACTTGGTCTCCGCATCAGCCTTCATGGCAGTAATCTCGTCATCCGTGCAGAAGCAGGGGTAGGCTTTGCAGTCGGCGACGAGGCGGTCGACATACGATTTGTAGAGGGCCGCGCGCTCTGACTGGCGGTAGGGCCCCGCCGCGCCGCCGACGTCGGGCCCTTCATCCCACTGGATGCCGAGCCAGGTTAGGTCCCGCAGGACGGCGTCCTCGGACTCGTTGGTGGAGCGTGCGGCGTCGGTGTCCTCGATGCTGTGTGTGTGGGGAGGGGTGGAGAGGGTGAGTTTGGGGACACGCGCACACACACACACGCCACCCCACTCTCTCTTCCTCTCCTCCTCTCCAACTCACCGCAGCACCAGCTTGCCGCCCACATTCTTGGCGTACAGATAGTTGAACAGCGCGGTGCGGGCGCCGCCCACGTGCAGGTTGCCGGTGGGCGACGGCGCAAACCGCACGCGCGGCACGCCGCCCGCCGTGACGGCGGGGGCGGGGGCGCCCGCGGTTTGGACGGCGGCAGAGGAGACGACGCGCAGGAAGGAGCTGTGTGTGTGTGTGGGGGGAGCAGTGAGGGCGTGAGGCCGAATTGTTTGCGTCGGGCGCGCCTCACCCTTTTTTGAGGACAGCACTCCCCCGCCGTCGACAGCCACGGCCTCTCCACCTCACATTCTCACCGCCACGTCGCGCATTTTACTCACCGGCTACCCCCAACCGTCGGCATCGGCACGCCCGCCAGCCGCAGCACGCCCGCCGCGACCCCGTGCGGCGACGCGGCGTGCGGCGCCCGCGCGGCGGCGGCGCCGGGCACGCCGGCACGCAGGAGCGTGGACATGAGGATACGCCTGAAAGCCGTGTCGGAGAGCGTGGGGGGGAGAGGGCGGTGAGGTATAAGCGCACCCAGCTCACACGACGCAAACACACAAAAGTTGTGCGACCCCTGTTTCGTCAACCTCACCCTTTCCACCTTTTTTGTTCTTCTGCTCACACAACCAACCGCGTCACCGCGGACGCGTACGACACCGACGAATCCGTCGGCACCGCCGCCCGCGTCGACTGGTCGTACGCCACAAACCGAGTGACATACCGCTGTGGCGCGCCACCACCCCCACCCCCACTCTCCACCGCCTCCAGCGTCGCCAGCAGCAGCGACACCGGGTACCGCCCACAGATGGTGTTGCGCGTGTCCGCCAGGTAGCGCCGAAAGGGGTCACTGCCGCCGCCAGCCTCGATGGCGGCCATGCCGTCCCGGTCCATCACCTCCACGCCGTCCGCGATGGACGCGTGCCCGGGGGGCACATGGGTGTAGGAAAAGCGAGTCCCCCAGTGACAAAAATCGGTGGAAACCACAAACAGGGTGGCTGGATCGGCCAGCAGGGGGGCCAGGGCGGCTGCCACCGCGGCTTCGGTGGGTGTGTCGAGCGCGCCCACCATTATTGGGACCAGGCCCACGCCTCCCTCGCCCAGCCGCCCCACAAACGCGTGCGCCAGCCAGGGCGCGTGCAGCTCCAGCGAGTGTTCGGCTGCATCGGTGGCCGCGTCCAGAGGTTCAAACGCGCCGCTCGCCGCGAGCGCCTCCACGGTGGCGTGGTCGACGGGAAGGTCGCCCACCGGGGTGGAGTAGGATGACGCACCACTGACGTGGGCGGACCGAGTGTAGGAGTGGTGAGAGGGGCCAAGGAGCACGATGCGGGTTGTGGAGGGGGCGGCTTGGGCGACGGCCGCGTACGCGTGGGCCATGACGTGGCCGCAGTAGGCGTAGCCGGCGTGGCTGTGTGTGTGTGGAGTGTCAAAAGAAAGTGTGTGAGCCCTTGTGTCGCACAAAGGGGAGGACGTGGTGTTGTTTTTGTGGCCCACCCACCCACCCACCCCCACAAAAAAATCATCCCACTCACGGCCCGATGACCGCCCGCACCGGCCCCGTGCCAAGGTCGGCGGGAGGCGGCTGCGACGCGGCTGCAGCCAGCCAGGCGTCAAACTTGGAGCGCAGGGTGGTGGCTGTGTGTGTGTGTGGTGAGGGTCGGGGAGTCGGGCGGTGCACCTAACCACCCGTCCCGCCGACAAACCTGTCTACGGTCGACACGCATAGCAACTCACCTGAATTGTCGTACCACGACCCCGCGTGCGTGGCGCGGCGGGGGCCGCCGCGCGCGACGCGAGGCATGGGCGCGTCGGAAAACGCTCACACGTTTTTTTCGACGTCGGGAGTGATTCACTTTCTCTCCAATTGCGCGCACTGTCCTCCCCTTTCTGCGCACTTCCACACACCAGCGCCACTCTCCAAACCATCATGCGCACCCTCGTCGCTCGCCTGGGTGGCGCCCTGCCCCCCCGCCGCCCGCACGCCGCGCGCCGCCGCACGACGACCGCCGCATCCTCCTCCTCCGCGCCAGCTGCCTCCACTCCCTCCAACGCCCTGCTCAACGCGGCCCTGACGTCAGGTGGCCTGTCTCTGGCGGGGGACGCGGTGGCCCAGCTGCTGGCGGCGCAATATGCGCCCCCCGCGCCGCCCGCCAAAAAGGGTAAAGCCGCGCCGCCGCCCCCATCCTTTGACGCGGGGCGCGCGGCCCGCATGTTTGGGTTTGGCTTCCTGTTCTATGGCCCCTACCAGCACTGGTGGTACCGCGCCCTGGATGGCGTGCTTCCCGGTCGGTCGGTCGGCGCGTTTGTCGGCAAGGTCGCCGCCAACCAGCTACTGCTGGCGCCCGTGGTCCTGGCGGCCGTGTTCACCTGGACGCTGACCCTGACGGGGCGGACAGCGGACGTACCCGCCAAGGTCAAAGCCGATCTGGTGCCCACCATGGTCAACGGGTGGAAGTTTTGGGTGCCCGTCGCGGCGGCCAACTTTTACGCGGTGCCGCTCGAGTCAAGCGTCCTGTTCATGTCGGTGGCGGGCGTCGTGTGGACGGCCTACCTGTCGCACTCGTCGGCGGCGCCGGTGGGGAGTGGAGGGGCGCTGGGCAAGGCGTGATATGAGAAGAGAGAGTTGAAATTCTGTGATCACCCCGAAATACACACAAAAAACAGGTCACCCGCCCGCCAACAGTTGCTTCAGGTCGGCGCCCGAAGCAGACAGCGCGGCCAACAACAACAACACACTGCCATTCCAGGCGCCGTGCATGACCATGGTCGTCAGCAGGTTGCGCGTGCGCGCGTACGAAAAACCGAGCAACAGGCCAAACGCGAGCAACTGGGGAAAGTCTTTGGCAGACAGGTGGGCCGCCGCAAACGCGACCGCGCTCACGACAACGGCGGCAGGCACCGGCATCCACTTTGTCAGGGAGGGCAGCAGGAACCCGCGGAACACGGTCTCCTCCAGGATCGGGGCCAGGATGGCGGTCACGGTGAACAGGGAGGCCACCGTCGCGGGGTCGACGTCGAGCAGGCCTGCCACAGCATCCGCGGTGCCGCGCCCGGTGGGGGTGGCACCCCCTGCCAGGGCTGTTGTGAGGGAGGCGGCCGCGCCGATGACGGCGGGGGAGGCGAGGATGCCCAGGACCGCCCACGTGAGCCACCCGTCGCGAAGCGCAAACGGGTTCGAAGACGACGTTTTGAGAAGGTCGTCAGGCAGGGGCTTAAACTTGGACACGCCACCATACACAATGGCCAGGCCGACCAGCGTTTCAGCCACCTGGTTGACCAGCAGGTAGGTCGACTTGTCGGCGGCGGTCAGGTCGGTGGGGGACGTCGCGCCCAGCGCTTTGATGAACAGGGGGCCGACACTCAGCCCCGTCAACAGAAAGCTGAACAGCCATGCCAGCATGATGCCGACCGTCTCCTTGCCGCCCCAGGCGATGTCCCAGGGGCGGGTGTAGAGCGACCACCGGAAGAGGGCCAGGCCGCGCCCGTCGTCTTCGTCGTCATCGCTGTTGGGAGGTTTGCCGGCGGCAGGCTTGCCCCACTTGGGGGCAGACGGCACTGATCCATTTGTAGGTGCCGTGCGACGGGGTGTGGCCAAGCAGACGGGGCGGGGCGGTGGGCGGCGTGGCACCAATGCGCGGCCCGGCGTGAACACTCGCGAGGGTGCCAGCAGCCGGCACGACGCCAGCATTGGCGTGGCGCGGGCGCTGACGAACATTGGGAGGGCCGCGCGTCCAGCTGTGCGTCTAGTCGCTGGCGACTGGCTGGCCAACAGAAACAAAAAAGGTGTTGCGCTGTCCCGGCGAAACCGACGTGTCCTCAGACGAACAAAAACAAAACGACGATGATTTCACACGGCCGCCCCCCCCTATAAAAACAAAACAGCTCACACTCCCCTCGTCAAAACAGGCGCCCCGCATACGTGGCCCTCGGAAACGCGGCCGCCAGCCCCGGCCACTGCACCAGGAACGCGTCCGCTAACCGCAACTTGTACAGAATGTTGCCAGTCAGCGACAGCGACCGCGTGCGCGCGATCGACTCCACGTACACAACGCGGGTGCGGGCTCGCCCCAGCCAGCGAGCCACCACCGCGGCCGCGGCCACGGGGACGCAGGTGCCAGGCCCGTTGACGAGCAGCAGGTCGGGCGCCGCCCGCCACACCAGGGCCACCGCCGCCGCCAGCGCCACCAGGGTGGTCACCACGGAGGACACGTACGACTGGCCCACCTCGCGCGCGCGCGGCAAGCGGGCGATGGTGGGGGGTGGCCTCCGTGCCGCAGTCTCCGCAGCGGCCGCCTTGGTCGCGCCGAGCGCGTCGGTGGCGGCGACGACATAGGTGCGGGGCGAGTACCAGGTGGCGTCCAGGCGGGAGATGAGTGCCAGCATTTCAGCTGTGTGGCCGCCTGAGAGGAAGAGGGGTGGGTGGAGGTGAGGGAGGCGGGTCGGCGTTGGGTGGTGCCATCGCTCGCCCTCTCCCCACACTCCAAGACACGCACCCGACCCCAGCACCACCATTAGGCTGTGCAGTTCACGCCCTCGCCTCGCCATGGCGCGATGCAGGTGCGATGCGGGGGACGCTAGCTTTTTGTTTGGGGGAGAGTGAGAAAAAAAGGTTTCACACCCCCATCCGTTTTCTCTTTGTTTGCCGCGCCCCGCCCTCCTCCCTCCCTCGCGATGCGCGTCACCTGAGGCTACTCCGTCCGACTGCACACGCCTCTCCCACATACCCGGCATGAAGCGTCCACGCGAAGACGACGACGGCACGGCCGCCGCGCCGCCGGTCGAGCCGGCCAGTGCGCCACCAGCGCCAGAAGCGACGGCGGTGGCCGACGTGGAGGTGAGGGGTTGGCGAGGGAGAGAATGACGAGAGCGTGTGAGTTGATGACAGAGAAAGCGGCGGCGCTCACACTGCACGCACACACACGTCTCTCTCAACACAGGCCCCACCCGCGCCCGCGCCCCCGCCCCCGCCCCCTCCACCCGCCCTCGACGGCCTGGCCCTGCCCACCGGCTGGCTCGACTGCCCCCGCATGGGGCGCGACCTGGCGTCCCTGTTTCCGGGCGGCGGCCTGGGCTTCAACATCATCCCCGCCAAAACGCCGCTCGGCCGCCGCTTTGCGCGCGCCGTCCCGCTCGACAAGTCGTTCACCCCGGCCGACGCGTTCCGCGACCTGCAGGCCAAGGGTAAGGTGGTGGGCCTGGTCCTGGACCTCACCAACACGGGGCGCTACTACGACCCCGCCGAGTGGGGCGCGCTCGGTGTGGCCCACCAAAAAATTTACTGCCCCCCCCGCGGCCAGACCCCCCACCCCGCCTCCGTCAACCACTTCACGTTTGAGCTGCTGCGCTTCTTTGAGTCCGCTCCCGACAAGTATGTCCTCGTCCACTGCACCCATGGCTTCAACAGGACGGGGTTCATGGTCGCGTCGTGGCTGTATCGGCGGGGGGCGGTCCCCCGCGTCGTGGCCGGCCTGGCCGCCTTTGCCTCGCTGCGCCCGCCCGGCATCTACAAGGAGGCCTACATCGCCGAACTGTTTCGCTACAACCATGAGAGCCGGCCGGCGAGCGCGGTGTGCCCCGCGGTGCCCTCGTTTAAGGCATCAGAACCCGACTCGCCCCGCCGCGACGGCGATGAAGCCGACCCGGGGGCCACCTTTGAGCTGTCCCCCGTGGGAGCCGACGTCCCCGTCGGCGTGGACCACGAGACACCGTTTGGGGAGGACGTCCACCCAGAGGAGGTGGCCCGCGTCCAAGCCGCCGTGTTTGAGCTCATCACCGGCCGCCCACTGCGCCCGCACGAACGCCCCCACTTCCCCGGCTCCCAGCCCGTGTCCCTGGACCGCGCCAACCTAGCCCTGCTCGCCTCCTCCCGCTACGCTGTCACCTGGAAGGCGGACGGCACGCGGTATCTTGTGTATGCGGTGCCGTGGGGCACCTATCTGCTCGACCGCGCGTTTGGCGTGCACCGCGTCCAGGCCCGCTTCCCCACGCGCGCACCCCCCGGATCCAAACACCTGGTGGGCCCCCCTCACTGCGGCACCCTGCTGGATGGCGAGATGGTGGTGGATGAAGACGTGGCGAGTGGGGGGCGCACACGCCGTTTCTTAGCCTACGACCTTGTCTCCCTCAACGGCACCCGCCTCAATGGACGCACATTTGATGAACGCTACGCCCTGCTTGAGTTGGAAGTCATCAAGCCGCGCACCCAGGAGCGCGACGCCGCCGCGCGCCGGGTCCCCGGCGCGGTGTACGACTATGGCGGCGAACTCTTCCGCCTGCGCCGCAAAGAGTTTTGGCCGCTCTCCAAGTCGGCCTACCTGCTGGACAAGTTCATACCCGCCCTGTCGCATGAATCGGACGGGCTGATCCTGCAGCCCGCGGACGCGGGGTATGTGTCTGGCACCTGCACCGACCTGCTGAAATGGAAGTTTGCCCACCTCAACTCGGTCGACTTCAAACTGCGCGTGGATGGCGCGGGCGACAAGACGCTGCTGCTGCTGGAGACGCGCAAAGACAAGGAAGCGCGCGGCCTGGTGCCGCTGGCGGGCGCGTCGGTCGACGTGGGCGCGGTGCCCGACGCGCGCGAGCTGTCGGGCAAGATCGTCGAGTGCGCGTGGGATGGCGCGAGGTCGTGCTGGGTGTACATGCGGGTGCGGCCGGACAAGGATGATCCGAACGCGGTGGCGACGTACGAGAAAGTGATGCAGTCTATTCGGGACAACATTCGGGAGGTGGACTTGTTGGAGGCGGTCGATGCTGCACTGGCGGCGTCACCGTACGCGAAAAAGCCGGCCCAGGACAAGCCGGCCCAGGACAAGCCGGTACAAAAGGAGCAGCCACCTCCCAAGGCGGAGGGCGGTGGCAGCGGGGCGCCACCTCCCGCCAAGGAGGAGGCAAAGTGAGAGACCCAGTTTTTTTCATCATTTTTTTCAGCTTCTGTTCTTTTAAATCAAAAACAAACGCACCACCATCACACTCTCATATCCACTTGCCCAGCCCCGCGCCTCCAACACTGCCAAACAGCTTGCTCTGGTACCGGCTGATCAGGTCGTCCGTCGCGTCGCGCGTGTCGGCGTCGCGCGCCGCGTGCCGCGCGGCCGCGTTTTTCTTGCGTGGTTGGGGCGGGGTGCGGGGCGGCGCCGCTGCCTTGGCAGCGGGCGCCCGCTTTTTGTCGGATTTGGGCGCGGGCGCAGCCTTTTTGGGCTCAATCTTGTCCTGTTTGGGCGCAGGCTTGGCCTTTTTGGCCGGCGGCTCCCTCTGTTTCGGCGTGGGCTTGTCGGCCACGGCGGCGCGCTTGCCGCTCTTGCCCGCCGCCTGCACACCACCCTCCTCCTGTTTCTTCTTGCCGCCACGCTCCCGCTTCTTGGGCGTCTCCCCACCCTCCGCCACCGCCGCCTCTTTGTCGGCTTTGGACTTGGCGACCGCGCGCTCGCGCGCGTCAGCGCGTTTTTTGAGTGCGCGCACGTCGTCGATCGCAAACTCCACGATCGGCCGCCTGTCCGCCCCAAACGCGTCGGGCGAGTTGTTGAGGGCGCGCAGGGCGGCCACCGCGTGCTCGTGCGCCCCAAACTCGGCGAAACCCGCGCCCTTGGACGTGGGCGGCGCGCCGGGTTTGCGAGCACCCCGCAAAATCTTAACGTGCACCACCCGCGGCGTCTCCTTGGTGGCGTGCGCTTTGACGGCGTCCACCAGCAATTTCTTCAAGGCGACCTCATCCACCGAGAACGGCAGGTTGCGCACGCACAGCCGGGTGCGGGACACACAAAAGTTGGGGGACCGCAGCTTGGTGTTGGTGTCCGCCGTCAGCCGCGCGCGCAGCGCGCGGTCGGCGGGGGACAGGGCGCCCCATGCCTCCGACCCGGGCTCGATGCGGCCTTCGCGGGCGAGGTGCAGGTTGCGCGCGTCGCCAGCCGCCGCGCCGCCGCCGCGCTCGGCCGCCAGCGCGCGCGCGCCGTCTCGCGACAGTGCGAGCGCGACCCTCACGTCCGCGCCGCACACGATCAGGGGGCGCCCATCTTTTCTTTCGGCGGCGTCTGAGGCGGTAGCGGCACGGGCGGCGGCGGCAGCACTGGCAAACTCGACAAAGGCGGTCCCTTTGGGACGCCCCGTCGCTTTGTCCATGACGAGGCGGCACGCTTTAACGTCGCCAAACCCTTCCAGCCGGGCCCGCACATCGCCCGACGTGGCGTCGGGCGGGATGCCGCGGACAAACACGGTGCCATCCACCGCGGCGCCGGCCGCGGCGAGGCGGTCGGCGGCGGCTTTGGTGGCGGCCTCCAGTTTGGCGGCGGCGGCCACGGCACGGGCGGCCGCGCCGCCGTCATCATCGTCGTCGTCAACGGCAGCCGCGCGGCCGCGCTTGGGCTTGGGCCCGGCGGCACCGTCGTCGCCGTCCAGGCCCGCGACGACGGACGCGAGCAGCGCGCGCTCCGCGCCGACGTCGACGTCGGCGTCGGCGGCGTCCGCGTCTTCTTCCTTCTCGTCCCCGCCAGCCGCGGGCGCCGGCGGCGCGTGTGGGGCGCCTGCCTCAGTCTTCGGCATGCCCTCGCTGCCCGCGCCCGCGCGCGCCGCGTCAAACGCACCCTTGCCGACCGCCCAGTCGACCGCCACGACGCGGCCACCCAGCTCCAGCCCGTTGACCGCTTTGATGGCTTTCTCGGCGGCGGCGCGCGTGGTGAACCCCGCAAACGCAAACCCACGGGGCGAGCCGTCGGGGCGGCGGGGCAGGCTGAGCTCCCAGGGCGTGCCCGCGGGCGCGAGCGCGGTGCGCAGCTCGGCCTCGCCCACCGAAAACGCCAGGTTGCGCACAATGACGCGCCACCGCTTAAGCAGGGCGCCCTCGCCCGACACCTGGCGCGCCCACAGCACGGTGGAGGGGGCCAGCGCGGCGGCCGAGGCGGCGTGTTTGCCTTTCTTGGCAGCAGCCGAAATGGCAGCCGTCACCGTGGCGCCGTGCAGTTTGGCCACCGCCCCGATGGCACCCTTGACACTGTCGTACTCGACAAAGGCGACGCCCCCGGAGCACCCGTCCCGGCGCAGCTTGGCGGCCTCGATGGCGGGGTCGGGGGCGGGGAGTGTCACGGCGACGACCTTGCCCGCCGCCCGGGCGGCCGCCAGGGCGGCGGGCACGATGTCGGGCGTCAGGTTGCCCAGCGCCACGGTGCGCACGAGGCCGTGCTTGGCCGGGTCGGCGGGTTTGGGGGGGAGGGTGCGCTTGGTGGGTGTGGGCGCGGGTGCGGCAGCAGCATCGCCCGTGTCGTCGCCCACCGCGTCGCCGCCGTCGTCCGCGGCGTCGCGTTTGCGTTTTTTGCGGTCCTCAAACGAGGCGCGCTTGTGGGCGAGCTCGACCTGGGGTGTGGGGGAGGGAGGAGAGAGGTGGTGAGTTTTTTTGGTTCCCAAGCCGACACCCGCCTCCCCTCCAACTCTCCCCTCTCCAATCTCTCACCTTGATCTTCCTCCCTTTCAACTGGCTGCCATCCAGCTCGCTCACCGCTCGCCCCGCGTCCTCGGGCAGGGCAAACTGGACAAAGCCGACGCCCTTGTGCATGCCTCCCGCGCCTTCGCCCACCACGAACGCCGACCGCACAGGCCCCACCGCCGCAAAGGCGGTTTCCAGGTCGTCCTTGGACGCGTCATACGACAGGCCGCGCACAAAGACGGTGCGGGCGTCGACGTCGGGGGAGGGAGCGTCGGCGGCCGGGGGCAACATTGCGAGTGTGTCGCTGGTCGGGGAGGGCGGTCAACCGCTATGCTTGGTGGACAAAGTACAGGGAACTGTGGTGTGCCTCCTGACAGGAGGAGATGGGGGGAGGAGCGCGGGAGGGCGCGCGTGGCTAGTTGCGGCGGCCGCTCTAGTGAAACGGGCGCATTTGTGTTGACGCTCGCGGCACTCTAGTTTTTTCTTTTCCTCCCGAGTCTGTGTGCATTCCTCACCCGCGACGCAGACATGCGACGTGCCGCCACCACTCTGCCCCGCCGCTTGCTGGCCTGGGGATCGGTGGGCGACGCCCTGGTGTGGCCGCCGCCCGAGGGCGTCGCGCTGCCGCCCGGCGTGCGCGAAGCGTTGGCACGGTGAGAGAAGTGGTTGAAAGGGCGGAGTCTGTTGTGTGTGATGTCAAGATGAGAGGGCGCGCCGGCGGCTCAACAAAACTCACCCCTTTCCCACACAACAGCGCCGCCGACGCGCCACCCGCGCCGCCCAACGCTCCCCGCCCCGGTGTCCACCGGTCGACCGTCCCCACCACCTCCCTGGCCACGCCTGACGATGTCGCCGCCTGGTTGACCGCCGCCAAGTGTGACGACGTGGCGACGCTGTTTGTGTCGGGTCGCTGCGCGTTTGCCGATTCCATGGTCGTAGCCACCGCTCGTTCTGGGCGCCACGCCCTGATGGCAGCAGAAGCAGTGGCCTTTCAACTCAAGGAAAGGGCGGCCGCAGCGGGCGTGGACGCGCCCCCCCCCGTGGAGGGCGCGGGGGAGCACGACGCAGACTGGCTGCTGGTGGACGCGGGGGCGACGCTGGCCCACGTGTTTGCGGGGGGGGAGGCGAGGGACAGGTACGGGCTGGAGCGGTTGTGGGGGGAGGGGGGCGAGGTGGACTCGCCCCCGTCCGCGGAGGGCGAGTGGAGCTCGACCGGGCGGGGCGGGGGTGGTGGGGGTGGTGAAGAGAGGTGAAACAAAACAGTTTTTTGTTTTTGTTTTCTGCTAGCCCCCTTTTTTTTGTTCGACACTGAAACCGAAGCTTAAACATGTGAATGTCAGACTTTGGACACGCCCTCTCCCACAAGCGGGAAAACACACACACACAAAACAGTGCTGAAAACCGAGCGGACAAAAACAAAAAACACAGACACAACCTTCCCTCTCTCTCTCTCTACCCCCGCCGCTTGGACAGCTTCCAGTCGTTGGGCCGCTCCTGGTTGTGCTTGTCAAACAGAGGCTCAATCCTCTCCGCCCGTTTGCGGCGCGACAGTTTGTGCGGGTCGGCCGCGCGGAAAAAGCGCGGCGCCAGCTGCACCAGCCACTTGGGGTCGATCGCCGTCACCTCCCGCATGTACTCCTTGGACGTCAGCACGAGCTCGTGGTACACTACCCAGTCCGGCTGCCGCTGGAACAGGGACGAGCCCGGGTGAATGTAGACGGGGGTCGCGTCGACGACGGTTTTGTAGCCGTCCTGCGGGTCTTTGCGCGCGGCGTGGAAGAAGAAGCCGCTCGTGATGGCCTGGCGCACGCGGTCGACGTCGCGGCCGCACGACACCATGTCCAGCTTGTAGCGGTCCATGATTTGGAGGAGCTGCTTGCGCACGTCCTGTTGTTTGTGTGTGGGTGGGGTGTGGGGTGAGAAAACGAAAAAAAAACGACGGTCGCCTCTCCCCTCTTTCCCTCCCTCCCTCCCTCTCTCTTTCTCACCTGCGCCCGCCTCAAACTGCGCTCCTGCACAAAGTTCTCGTAGCACCACGCCTTGGCAAAGTTGCTGGCCTTCCACCCTTCAAACACGGCCAGCAGGGTGACGTGGTCGCCCTCTGCCTGCGCAAAGCGCGCTTTCTTGGCGTCGGCGGCGGCCTGTTTTTCGCGCGGCCGGTAGAAGATGTTTTGCGCAGACAGCATGGAGATGACGGTCAGCACCTCCTCCGAGCAGCGCAAGTCCACGCTGGCGATCAGGGCTTTGGACAGGGGGGGGTCGAGCGGGAACTCGGCCATCTTGCGCCCAAGCCGCGTGAGCAGGCCCTCATCATCCAGCGCGCCCAGGTTGTACAGCTGCTCCAGGGCGGCCACCAGCGTCGCCGCGGGCGGCGGGTCCATGAAGTCAAACCCCAGCATGTCGTTGATGCCCATGGCCTTCATGGTCAGCACCGTCAAGGCCAGGTTGGTGCGCTGAATTTCAGGCACCGACAGCGGCAGCATCTCGTGCTTGTACGCGGCTTCCGTGTACAGCCGGTAACACTTGCCCGGGCCCGTGCGCCCCGCCCGCCCCGCCCTCTGCTTGGCGGAGGCTTGGGAGATGGGGGTGACGACCAGGGAGTCCATGCCCAGTTTGGCGTTGTACACTTTCTGTTTGGCAAACCCGGGGTCGACGACATAGTACACGCCATCGATCGTCAGCGATGCTTCCGCGATGTTGGTGGCGATCACGCACTTGCGCGTCCCCGGGGGCGCAAGGTCAAAGATGCGGGTCTGCATCTCGGACGGCAGGGACGAGTAGACGGGGAGAATGATGAGTTCGGGGACGGCGGGGCCGAGCGACTGCATGCGCTCGTACAAAATTTGAGCGGCCGTGTCGATCTCGTCCTGCCCCGTCAAAAACAGCAGCACGTCGCCCTCGGGCTCGGTCAGGTGGATCTGCAGCACGGTTGTCAGGGCGGCGTCCATGTAGTCGGCTTCCGGGGACTTGGCGTACAGAATCTCGACGGGGAACGTGCGCCCCGGGATGGTGAAGATGGGGCACCCAAAAAAGTAGGCCGAAAACTTGTCTGCGTCCAGCGTGGCCGACGTCACAATCAGCTTGAGGTCGGTGCGGCGCGCCAGCACACCTTTCAGCAGGCCAAACAGGACGTCGGTGTGGATGGTGCGTTCGTGCGCTTCGTCGAGCATGATGACGGAATACGAGGCAAGTGCATCATCTAGCAACGCTTCCCGCAGCAGCATGCCGTCCGTCATGTACTTGATGACGGTGTCGGGGGAAGTGCAGTCTTCAAACCGGATGGCGTACCCCACCTCCTCGCCCAGGCGGCAGCCGACTTCTTCGGCAACGCGTTTGGCGACGCTCATCGCGGCGACGCGGCGGGGTTGGGTGCACCCGATGCGCCCGCGTGCGGTGTACCCCGCTTCCGCCAGGTACTGCGTCATCTGGGTCGTCTTGCCCGACCCCGTCTCCCCGATGACGACCAGGACCTGGTTGTCGGCGACGGCGGCGATCAACTCGTCGCGCAGGCGGAAGATGGGGAGCGACTCGCGCTGCTCCTTGATCGAGCGCGTGTCCCTCATGCCATAGGTGGGCGCCTTGCCCAGCGCCTTCAGCTTCCACTCGGGCGCAGACCGCTCGCCCAGGCCCACGCCGCGCAGCTCGGCCGCCAGGTGGCGCTCCCCCGCTTCAGGCAGAGGGTCCTCCCACGGGCGCGACAGGTCGCGCGGCACGGCGGCGGCGGCATCGCGCTCCGCCTGCTCCCGCAGCTCGCGCCGCTCCTTGGCCAGGGCTTGCTGCGTCATGGCGGCGCGCTGCATGGAGCCGTCCGGGTTTTTGACGATCTTGATGGGGGACAGGTCGGCCGCGCCGCCGCCGCCGGCCTTGCCGGTCAGGCCGTTTAGGAAGGCGGGCTCCTCATCGTTGAGGTCCACCTCGAACTCTTCCTCCACACCGTCGTCCACGGGCAGGATGCCACCCGCTTCATCGTCGTAGTCGGGCAGTTCGGACGGGTCCAGGACGCCGGCTTTGACGAGTTGGGTGAGTTCCCACCGCTCAGGGGACGACAGGCGGGGCGCCCTGCGGCGGCCGCTGCCGCCAGCGCCTGACGAGGGGGGGGGGGACCACGCCAGACAGGCCGTGCAGGGCGGACGGGCGGGGCGGGGCGGCCGGGTTGACGGTGGTGGCGGCGCCGGCGCGCGGCGGCGCGCTCGCCACTTCGCGCCCGGTCGATTGGTCCACGTCAGCCATGGACAGCGCCAGCCGCCCGCCCGCGTCGCTGACGATCTTGACCCACACGTTGGCGCCGCGCGACAGAGTGTCGCGCACCGGGGCGCCCGGGGGCAGGCCCCCGGGCGCAATGGCGGAGGCGTGGACGAGCCCCTCTGCGCGCGGGGGGCCGGCGTCGGCCAGCTCGACAAACGCGCCAAAGTCGACGACGCCGGTGACGCGGCCGCGGTAGATGGCGCCCACTGTTGGGGCGGCCGGGGCGCGGGGGGGTGGGGGCGGCGGCGCGACCGCGCTCCTGCGGCGCGGCGACCGCGACGCGCGGCGGCGGCGGCGGCGGCCGCGGTCGCGGCTGCGACTGCGGCTGCGGTCGTCCCGCCGGGGCGACCGCGACGACCGGCGGCGGTCGCGGGGGGAGCGAGACCGGCGGCGCCGCGGCGAGCGCGAGCGCCGCCGGTCGGGCGCGCGATTCAACAGCCCCGCCTCCGCGGGCGGCGGCGCGGCCTGCAGTTCAGCCGCCATGGCGCGCGCTCTGTCCCGTGTGTCGGGCATGGCCAGGCCGGGGTAGCGAGCGGCGCGGTCGTCGGTAGACGACGGACCTGCGCCGCCGCCGCCGCGCGGCGCGCCCGGGGTCAGGCGCTGGATGATGGCCCACAGGCTGGCGACCAGGGTGTCGGGTAGCTCGCCTCCCGCTTGTTTGAGGGTCTGTGTGTGGGTTCGAGGGGGTGGGTGTGAGTGGTGGCGAGGAGCGCGTGAGCGTCCCCCCTGCTTCTCCCTCTCCCACCCAATCCTCACCTCGCCAAACTCGGTGCCCGTCTTTTTGTTTTTGGCCAGGTTGATGACAAACTCGGCCATGGTTTTGTCGGACACGCCGAGGTGGTTTTCCAGCTCTGAAGGAGGAGGGGAGAGTGTTGGTGTGGGTCCCTCCACCCCTCCTCTTCTCTCTCTCTGCCCCGATCCCCACCGCGTGCAGCACAACGCACGTTGCTGCTCGGTGAGCGGCCCCACCGTCAAGGAACGCAGCCTCCGCCCCCTCCCTCCCCACCAATCGCCACCCGGCAACTGCGTGCGGTGCCCCTTCCCCAGCCACCAGCACGCACCGCTCGTGATTTTGGACACCAGGGACAGGTGTTGCAGCTTGCGCAGCTCCTCCATGGCGGACTGGAATTGTCAGGGACAACGGGCGACGCAGAGAGGTGGCAAACAACCGACAGCGACGCGGCAGCAAACGCGGGGAGGCAGGCCCCGCGCGCGCCCGCGCTGGGAGCAAGCGTGTGTGGGTGTGGTGCTGAAGCGTGTGCGTGTGCACGTTCAGCACGGCGCGCGTCGCAAAGGCTGAGCGCCCAGCAAAATGAAAGAAGGAGTGAAGCGCAGAAAAAAACGACGAAGATTCACTCTTTCGACGCGCGGTGTCTGCTGCCGTCCTTCCGCGCGCACGCGGCGCCTGGCGGACTGCATAGCCTCACCAGCGACACACATCAAACCACGCCTGAGGCGCTGCCTTCCCCGCGGGCCGTCCCCGCGAAAACAAAAACAGGCGGCACACTGGCCCCATGTCTCTGGCAGCGGCGCGCGCGTGGCGGCGCGAGTGGCAGGTGCGTGCCGTGCGTGCCGCGTGTGGCATGTGAAGCGTGTTCTGTGGGGGCGGGGCTGAAGTCGCGTGCGAGGGGAGAGTGACACGGCTGGCTCTCACCCCACGGACACCCCCACACCAACCCTCAGAGCCGCGTCCGCGTCGCCGTCAACGCCGCCAACCGAGCCCTGGTCGACTGGGAGGTATGTGGTTGCGTGATTTGGTGGAGGACGCCGGCCGCAAAACGCACCTGCCCTCTCTGACGCCTCGCTCTCTCCTCTCCCACTTCACCTCTCAGGTCGCCACCGCCGACGGCACCGCCGCCGCCACAGAGCTGGCCAACGCTCTCATTCAGCACGAGTTGAGTGTTTGGTGGGAGTGTGCCGGGTCGCGGGCGGGCGTGCAGCACAAACCCAGGACTCTTGTCTCTCACCCTTTGCCCCCACCCTGTCTCCACACACAGCGCCGTCCCGTCCATGGGGCTGGGCCCACTGCACGCCGCACCCAAGCTGCGCTCCTGCATGGCCGCCTGCCTGCTGCGGTCGGCGACCGTCGCGGCTGCCGCCCTGCGCGCCGCGGCGACCGCGTCGGCCTCGGCGGCCGCCGCGCTGGCCGACGCGGCCGCCTCCCTGGCTGACGCACCGCCTCCGCCAGCCCCCACGCCCGTGTTTGCGTGCCTGGGCATGCCTGCGCTGGCGGCGTGCTTGCAGCGGGCGGCGGCCGCCCTGACCGACGACGCGGACACACGATCACGCGTCGTGGCCGCGTTTGACTCGCTGAAGCCGCCGAACGCGACCGAGGCACGAATCGGGGACGCGCTGCGCAACGCGCTGACGGTGTGCGTGGTGGCGTGGAAGGCGGCCCCCGGGACGAGTGGGGGCGGGGCGGCGGCAGAGGTGGCGGCCGTGGTGGCGGAGATGGAGGGGTTTTAGAAAAACAGAGAGGGGGTAGGAATGAAAACTGCATTGCGATCTTTCTATAGTGGAGCGCTGGAGTCCAGCACATACGCGAGCTTGTTTTTCTGGCGGTCGCAGAGGTGGAGAGGGGTCGACCGAAACGACGTTTTCGGTCGAAAGCCCGAATAAGCGACACACAATTCAAAGCTTTTTGCACCCTGCGCGGCATCCGCCCGAGCCACACCAATCATCAGTGACACGCACCTGGTGTCCTCTCCTTCTCCCTCACACTTCGGCAGCCAGGCGCCCATGCGGGCCGCTGTCGCGGGCGTTCGCTCGGCGCCGCCGCCGCGCGCGGCGCCGATGCGCGCCCGCCCCCAGACTCCGCTGCCGTCCGTGCATCGCATGACCTGTGTGCCACGTGTGGTGAAGCCGCTGCGTCGCACCAATGCCCCCCCCCTGCACGTGCCCACGGCCACCGGCGCGTCGGGCCCGGGCACCGGCCGCGCCGACGGCCCCCTCGCGTCCCCGCTGACCATCCTCAAGTCGGCTGGCACTGATCTCAAAGCCGTGCTGGCTGCAGCGCGGGGGGCGGTGGACGAGGACAGGGGGGGCAAGGGGTCCAAGTTTGTGCCGATGGTGTTGCTGTGAGTTTGATTGGCGCTGGGAGGGCTGGGAGGGTGTCCTCCGCTGCTGCGTCGCCTGGCCGCACCCCAGCTGCACAACACAGAGTGAAGTCTCTGTTGTGGGTGAATAGTGGGGACGAGTCGCCCTGCTCAGAGTGCGCTGTACCCTCTCTTTCGACCGCGCATTCGGCGCTTCGTTTCGTCTGCCGACCCTCGTTCAAAAAAACTCACCTCCCACCACCTCCCACGCACCCAGCTTCTTCTTCATGTCGTTCAACAACACCATCCTCGACTCCCTGGGCAACTCCCTCGTCATCACTGCCGCGGGAGGCGGCGCCCAAGTAATCCCCTTTCTGACCGTGTACGCAGTCTGGCCCCTCTCCTTTGTCTTCCTCCTCCTCTACTCGGCCGCCACCCAGCGCCTCACCCGGGCCGCCCTCTTCAACGTCACCCTGGGCGCCTTCCTGGTGGCCTACATGGCGTTCGGCTTTGCCTACCCCCACCACCAGGTGCTCCACCTGCACGCCCTTGCCGACGGCGCGGCCGCCGCGTCCCTGCCCGCCGGCCTGGCCGGCGCGGTCGGCATGGTGCGCAACTGGATGTTCACCCTCTTCTACTGCGTGTCCGAGCTGTGGGGCGACGTCGTCCTGTCCCTGCTCTTCTGGGGGCTGGCCAACGAGACCACGTCCCTGGAGGAGGCGCCCCTGCTGTACCCACTCTTCGGCCTGGGCGCGAACGTGGGTCAAGCCGTCTCGGGCAAGTGCCTCGCCGTCTTCCACCGCGCCACCGACGGCGTCCTGTCCGACGCCGCCCAGGTGACCGCCATGATGGTCACCGTCGTCGCGTGCGGCGGGATTGTGCTGGCGCTGCACGCGTTCATCGTGTCGAGGTGGCCGGCGGTGCGGCCGGCAGGCGTGCGCGCCAAACCGCGCGCGCCTGCCGCGGCCGACTCCTCTTCCTCCGCCCCCGCCATCGATGTGCCCACTCCGCCCGACCACCCGTCCCTGCTGGAAGCATTCTCCTTCCTGGCGAGGTCGCCCCCGATTCGGTGCCTGGCCGTCATGGCGCTGGCACAAGGGCTGGCCGGCAACCTGCTGGAAATCGCGTGGAAGGCGCAGGTGCACACCCTCGTCCCCTCCCCCTCCGCCTACGCCGCCGTCATGGGGGACGTCGCCATGTGGACGGGCGTGGTCACGGGGTCGCTGATGCTGCTGTCGCCCACGCTCTTCAGGTTGTGGCGCTGGCACGGCGTGGCACGCGCCACCCCCCGTTTCATGCTGGCGGCCGGCCTGCCGTTTTTCGTGGGGTCGGCCGCGTTTGCTGTGCTGTTCCCGGGCGGTGGGGGCGGCACCCTGGCGCTGAAAGGCCTGGTTGTGATGGGGGCCCTGCTGCTCGTGTTTGCCAAGGGCGCCAAATTCTCCATGTTCAAGCCCGCCGAAGAAATGGTGTACATCGGCCTGGATGAACAGTCGCGCACCAAGGGCAAGGCCGCCATCGATGTGGCGGGCGCGCAAACCGGCAAGTCTGCGGGGTCCATTCTGCAGCAAGTGCTGCTCGTCGCGGCGAGCGGCTCCTCAGCCGCCGCTCTGCCCTTCATGGCGGCCGCCTACTGGGCCATTCTGACCGCGTGGAAGCGGGCGGTGGACACTCTGGACAAGCTGCACGCGGTGGCGTTGAGCGACGTGGCGGAGAGTGATGACGATGGTGGCGTGGCCGCGAGTGATGACGATGGACTGGCCGAGGAGGCGGTGGCGCTGCCCGCCGCGCCGGCGGCGTGATTGTGTTTGTGTGTGTGCGCGGCCCCCAGTCTTTTCCCTTCATTGTGTCTTCCTTTGTCAACTGAAAAAGCTTCTTTCCAGATGGTGCTAGACCGAAAAAATAACAGAATTTAAAAAAATCGTTTCTAAACACACTAACAGTTCCCTCACCGCCTCACCTCCTTCATCTTGCCGCCCAGCTGCAGCGCCCAGCTGCAGCGCCTTCAGCAACAGCTCTCTCTTCACCGCCCCTCCTTCTTCTTGCCCCCCAGCTGCAGCGCCTTCAGCAACAGCTCTCTCTTCACCGCCCCTCCTTCTTCTTGCCCCCCAGCTGCAGCGCCTTCATGTAGTCCGCCACCGCGTCGTCAAACCGGCCCAACGCGTCCAGCGACGTGCCGCGCGAGAACAGGGCGGCCGCGTCGTCGGGCGCGCACGCGAGCACCGCGTCGAAATCGCGAACTGCCGCGGCGTGGTCTCCCAGCCTTCCCAGCAGCACGCCCCGATTGTGGCGAGCGTGAGGGGTGTCGTCCAAGGCAATGGCGGCGTCGTAGTGGGGAATGGCGTCGGCCGGGCGGCCGGCTTTGGCAAGGCAGTAGGCGAGCGCCACGTGCGTGCGGACAGAGGGCGGGCCGGCTGAGAGCGCAGCCGTGTAATCGTTCGCCGCCCCCGACCAGTCACCCAGCTTGCGGCGCACGTAGCCACGCAGCGCGCGGGCGCCCGGGTCGGCGGCGTCCAGGGCCAGGGCGGCGTCCAGGGCGTCGCGCGCGGACGGCCAGTCGCCGCGCGCGCGGCGGGCGGCGCCGAGCGAGCGCCAGTGCGCCGCGACGCGGCCGTCTGCTGCGACTGCGGCCTCGAAGTCGGCCAGGGCGGCGCCGGCGTCTCCCATGCGATCTAAAAGCACACCACGGGCATGGCGGGTGGCGGCTGCCTCGGGCGCGGCGTCCAGGGCAGCTGTATAAGCAGCCAGTGCCGCACGCTCGCGCCCGGGCCCTGCGCGCTCGTGCAGGGCGCCCAGGTTGTGCAGCGCGGCCGAGTTGGCGGGGTCCAGCGCCAGCGTGGCTTCATAGTCGACCAGCGCCAGGCTCGTGGCCCCCAGGCGCGCGTGCGCAAAGGCGCGGTTGTAGTAGGCGCGCGTGTGGGTGCCGCCCGACAACTCAATCGCGCGCCCATACGCCGCCACCGCGTCCCTCAGCTTGCCCAGCTTGCGCAGGGCGAAGCCCCGGTTGTGGTGGTAGTCGGGGTGGGACGGCTCCAGGGCCAGGGCGGCGTCAAAGGAGGCGACCGCGCGCACGTGGTCGCCGCCGCGGTCGAGCGCAATCCCCAGGTTGTAGTGCGCCAGCGCGCACTCGGGCCTCAGGGCGACACACTCGTGGTAATCCGCAATGGCAGCCGCCAGGTCGCCCACCTTGTCGTGGGAGAAGGCGCGGTCGAAGCGGGCTTTGAAGCAGGCGGGGTCGAGGGAGAGGGCACGTGTATAGTGCGCGATTGCGTCGCCATAGTTGCCGTCCCGCCGGGCGGCATACCCCGCCGCCGCCGCGGCGGCCGCGTCCCGGGCGGCGGCGGAGGGAGGGGACAGGGGGGCGTGGGTGGGCGTGCGGGTGGCGGGTGGCGGCGAGCGCGCGGCGCGCGGCGGCGACGGCGGCGCGGCAGCAGGGGCGCGCCCTGCCAAGGGGGCGCGGTCCAGGGGCAGGGTAGCAGAGGCGGCGTCGTCGTCAGTGTCACGAGAAGGCGGACGGGGCGGCGGCGGCTCGGCCGCGCCAGCGCGCGCCGCGACGTCGACACTCAACAACGCTGTGCCACCGCGGCGCTTCCCCGGCGACGCCGCCGCCCGCCCCTCGCTCGCCGCCCGCCTCGCCCTCAGCCTGGCAGCCCCGGTGTCCTTCTCCAGCGCGGCCGCATAGTCGTCGTTGGCTTTTTCAAACTCACCCAACAGGTTGTGCGCCGCGCCGCGCGCGTACAGAGCCCGCGCGCACGACGGGTCTGTCTCGAGCACCGCACTGAACGCGGCCACCGCGTCGTGCAGGCGTCCCAACCTCTCGAGGGCGGCGCCCGCGTTAAAGGTGGCGTCCACGAGGTGGGGGTCGGTCTTGAGGACGGCCGCGTAGTCGGCCAGGGCTGAAGCGTGGTCGCCTGTTGAAAGTATGGGGGGCAAAAGCGACGGTTGGTCGAAGAGGGGCGTGCATTGGGCCCCGCGCGCGTTCACTCGCGGTTTTCAGTGGCGGTTGGCGTGGCATACACGAAGACGCGTCTCTCGTACATACGCTGGGAGGTCGCCAGGCAAGACCCACGGCGGGGCGTGGCGGCGGGGGCGTGCAAACAATTTCGCATGTCGCGCGATGAGACTCGCATGCCGCGCGCCCCCGCCCACCTCGCTCGCACCCTCCACACGCGGCACCACCGCCTCAATCAGCGTTACGTCTGACCGTGGTGCCGTGGAACACTCAAGAGCACGCCGCGCGAGCGTGTAACGCCCCCCCCTCCCCCCCGCAATCTCACCCACCTTTCTTCACCAGCACGCTCGCCCGAATCATCAGCGCCCGCACGCACTCGGGGTCGGCCTCCAACCGCTTGCTTGCAGCCGCCAGCAGCCTGTCCGCATCCCCGTTGGGGCGGAAGTAGAGGGCCCTGTGCGGCGCGGCGCGCGCGTCGGGCTCGTGCAGGTGCTCCCGCCGCCGCGTCAACGTCGCGCGCGTCAGGTAGTCCAGTTCGTCCAGGGACTCCTCCGCGGCGGCCGCGGAGGAGGTAAGGTGGGTTGTGGAGGTGGGTGGCACCATGGTGTGCGTGTGTGGGGTCGGGCCACGAGCGAGAAAGCCACGAGCGTGTAGTGTGAGAGCTTGCCAGCGCGTGGTTTCGCTCAGACTGTTTTTTTTTTTTTTCCTTTTTCCCAATCCACGCGTTCTTCCTCCCCCCTCAACCGCCATGGCCACCGTCAAACGACCCAAGCTGGACCTCAAGTCTCCCATCCCGTCCGACATCGAAATCGCGCAGGCCGCGACGCCGCTGCCAATCGCGTCGATCGCCGACCAGCTGGTGCTGGCGCCCGACGACTACAACCAGTACGGGCCGACGGCGGCCAAGGTGTGTGTGTGTGTGTGGGGGGGTGATTGATGAGGCAGGAAGAGGAGGAGGAGGAGAGAGAGAGAGGAGAGGGGGACCAACCAAACCTCCCACACCAGGTCAAACTCTCCGTCCTGGACCGCCTCAAGGACGCGCCCTCCGGCAAGTACGTCGTCGTAGCCGGCATCACCCCCACCCCGCTGGGTGAAGGAAAGTCCACGACGACTGTGGGTGCGTGCCAGGCGCTCGGCGCGCACCGCGGGCGGCGCGTCGTCACGACTGTGCGCCAACCGAGCCAGGGGCCCACGTTTGGCATCAAGGGCGGGGCGGCGGGGGGGGGCTACTCCCAGATCATCCCCATGGAGGAGCTGAACCTGGTAAGTGATGAGAGGGTGAGGGCCGGGGCGTTGTGTGGGAGCGAAGAGACAACAGGCGCGCCGAAAGCGTCGAGCGCCGGCACCCACCCGCCCACCCCCTTGTCACCCACCCCAGCACCTCACCGGCGACATTCACGCCATCACCGCCGCCAACAACCTGCTGGCCGCCGCCCTGGATGTGCGCATGTTCCATGAATCCACTCAATCAGACGCCGCCCTGTTCAACCGGCTGTGCCCCCCCGACAAGGATGGCGCCCGCGCCTTTGCCCCCGTCATGCGGCGCCGCCTGGTCAAGCTGGGCATCGACAAGGCCGACCCCGACACCCTGACCGATGCTGAGAAGGCCGCCTTTGCCCGCCTCGACATCGACCCCGACACCATCACCTGGCGCCGCGTGCTGGACGTGAACGACCGGTTTTTGAGGGCGGTCACCGTCGGCCAGGGCGCGGCCGAAAAGGGCCGCGCCCGGGCGACCGGGTTTGACATTTCTGTGGCTTCGGAGATCATGGCCGTGCTCGCGCTCACGACGGGGCTGCGCGACATGCGGGAGCGGCTGGGCGCGATGGTGGTCGCGTCCTCGAAAGCGGGCGCCGCGGTCACCGCCGACGACCTGGGCGTGGGCGGCGCCCTGGCCGTGCTGATGAAGGACGCGATCCAGCCCACGCTGATGCAGACGCTGGAAGCGACGCCCGTGCTCGTGCACGCGGGACCCTTTGCCAACATTGCCCACGGCAACTCGTCCGTGCTGGCGGACGCGATTGGGCTCAAACTGGTGGGCGCCGACGGCTTTGTCGTCACAGAGGCAGGCTTCGGGGCCGACATCGGCCTCGAAAAGTTCTGCAACTTGAAGTGCCGCGCGTCGGGCCTCACCCCGGACGCCGCCGTCATCGTCGCCACCGTGCGCGCCCTCAAAATGCATGGCGGGGGGCCCGCCGTCGTGGCCGGCAAACCGCTGGACGCGGCATACCGCGCCGAAAACGTGGCCCTCGTCACTGCCGGCTGCGCCAACCTCGCGCGCCACATCGAGAACACGGCCGCCTTTGGCATCCCCTGCGTCGTCGCCATCAACAAGTTTGCCACCGACACCGACGCCGAGCTGGCTGCCGTGCGGGAGGCCGCCCTGGCGGCGGGCGCGACCGCGGCCGTCGTGTGCGACCACCACGCGCGCGGCGGCGCGGGCGCGGCCGACCTGGCGGACGCTATCATTGCCGCCACGGCCGGCCCCAAGCCCGACTTCAAGTACACGTACGACGTCAACCTGCCCATCAAAGCCAAGATCGAGGCGTTGGCGACCAAGATTTATCGGGCCGCGGGTGTCGAGCTGTCCCCCGAAGCTGAAGCGACGGCCGCCCGGTTGGAAGGTCTCGGCCTGGGCCACCTGCCCATCTGCATGGCCAAGACGCAGTACTCGTTTTCGGCTGATCCGGCGGCCAAGGGCGCGCCGACCGGGTTTTTGATTCCGGTGCATGACCTGAGGCCGAGTGCTGGGGCCGGCTTTATTGTTGCTCTCGTGGGTGACATGCCCACCATGCCCGGCCTGCCCACGCGGCCGTGCTTCTACGACATCGACATCGATGAGGACGGCAAGATTGTGGGGCTGTCGTGAGATGGTGCGCGGGAGAGAGAGAGGGTGTAAACAAGTCTCGTGTGAGTTTAAAACCAGTCTGCAAAAATGGTTTTCGTTCCCATTCGCGCCCCCCGCTCCCCGCTGGCCCGTCCCGCCCCAGTCGTGCCGTGCTGCCGCCCCACGAAACGAAGCACGCACACCCTCACCGTTGCCAGCGCGCGGCCACGTCGGACCGACGTGGCCACCCGGTTTTACGAGGCCGCGTGGTCGCGCCCTGACGGCGCAACGCTGCTAACTGATTTGGTGGCAGTTGACCACGTGCAACGCGATGCAGTGTGGCAGGCTGGCGTGGAGAGTGTTGGGCGGGATCGCCTGGCCAAGGGGATGAGGCACATGAGGCGTGTTTATCCCGACCTAGCTTTCACCGTGGACCGCGTCGCTGAAAGCGACGATGGATCCGTGTTTGTGCAGTGGACGTTCACCGGCACGTTTGAAGGGCGTGCCGACACCGGCTCCGGCGTCACCGTGTTCACGTTTGATGGTGAACGCATCGCAAAATCGACTGTCTATCTCACCGCTCTGCCGGCAGAGGTGGACCTGGCGGAACGCAGCGCGCGCAGTGGCGGCCCCGTGCGGCAGGGTGTGCTGCTGCAGGGACGGCAGGAGAGCTAGTTCTTTGTGTGTGGGGGGCGCAGCGTTTTTTTTGTTTGTTACTCTAGCGGAGACACGCGTTTTCTCTCTTTTCTCCCTCTCTCCATCCTATAATCACTCCTTCACCCCAGCAGATCGGCAAACGGATCCCCGGCAGGCTTGTGCGCCGGCGGGGCGGCCGCGGCGGGCGACGACGCAAAAGGGTCGACACCACCACCGCCGTCGCCACCACCACCACCGCCGTCGCCACCACCACCACCGCCGTCGCCACCACCACCACCGCTCAGCAGGTCGTGGCCCGGGGCCACGCCCGCCCCCAGCGGGGACGTGTGGGTGGCGCCCCCAAACTGGGTGTACGCGGGCGACGCGGGGGCGCCGTACAGGGCGTTCAGGTCCAGGGGGGGCGGCGCAGGGCGGCTGCCCGCGGCCACCGCCGGCGGCGGCGCGGGCGCTGCCAGCTCGGCCAGGCCGCCCAACAGGTCGGCGTGGGGTGCAGCAGTGGCGGGCGATGCAGCAGCAGCAGCCGCGGGTTTGTTGGGCGAGCGGCGCAGGCCGGCGGGGCTGGGGCCCGCGCTGCCGCCGCCGGCGCTGCCAAAGAGCGACGCGGCCAGCCGCGCGCGTGTCGGGTCCACCGTCGGCGACGCCGCGGATGGGGGGCGAGGCGAGGGCGTGGTCTGGTGAGTGACAGTGGACGCTGCTGGGGAGGACGCGGTGGCGAGCGACGCCGCCTGCGGCGCGCGCTGCGGCAGTGGTGGCGGCGCGGGCCCCCACCGCCGCGCGCTGCTGACAGGGCGCACCGTCAGCTCCGGCTCGACAGGCGCGGCTGGAGCAGCGGCAGGTGCAGCCACCACCGGCGCAGCGGGCACGGGGACGCCGCCCACCGCGGCAAACACGTCGTCCAGCGGCGACGGAGGTGCGACCGCAGCGGGCGCAGCGGCTTCGGCCGCCACCATCGGCGCCCCCAGCGACATCGGCGCCGCGTACGCCTCAAACCGCAGGCCGCACCCGGGAGCGCGCACCACGTCCTCTGCGTCGCCCCCGCCCGCGGCGCGGGCGGCGGCCGCCGCGCGTGCGGCGTCAAACGGCGCCGCGCCCGCCGCGAGTGCAGCACCAACAACAGCATCCACAAACGACGTGTCCAGCGAGGCTGCGCCGTCATCACACCCGCCCAGCGCAGCAGCAGCCACCCCCCCAGCATCCAGCAGGGCCATCGCTTCAGCCGCGCGGGCGGCGAGGGCGACATCGCGCGCGCGGGAGGCGTCTCGCAGCACGGCCGCCGTGGCAGGCGGCACGCCCCCCCCACTCCGCGCCGCCAGCTTGGCCAGCGCGGTCACCAGCACTGCGCGCGCGTCTGGGTCGGCGGCGGGGCCGCCCCGGCAGGCGACGGCCGCGAGGGCGGCCGCCACGTCAGCCGCGGACGCGCGCCCCGCGCGCCCGCCAAACTCGCCCAGCACCCACGCCGCCGCCGTCAGGCGGGGCACGCTGACGGCTGCGCCCTCCGTGGTGAGCAGTTTGACCGCAGCATCCACCGCGGACGCGCGCAGGGCGGCGTCTGCAGCGGGGTCTGCGCCGCCCGACCCGCCGTCGCCGACGAGCCGTGCCACACTCTGCGCCAGTTCGGGGGGCACCGCGTCCCCGCCCGCCTCAAATACGCGGTCCATGGTGGTCACATACCAGGCGGGGGAGGGCGCGTACCTCTCCCCCAGGTCGCGCACGCGCAACGCGACGGCAGCGCGCTGCGCGTCGTCGGGGGACGAGGCCGCAAAGTCGACCAGGCGGTCGACAATAACGTCGATGTTGGCCGGGGTGGCCATCAAGGAGAGCAAGTCCAGGGTGCGGCCGCGCAGGGAGTCGTCGCCGTCTTCCAGGCAATCGACCACCGCGAGTTGGGCAGCATCGCTCACAGGGGCGCCCCCCCGCACGAGGGCGGCGAGCGCGCCCACACCCACGTAGCGCACGTTGCGGGAGGGAGACGCCAGGAAGCCAGTCACGACGTCGGAGGCGGCGGAGAGGAGGGAGGGGTCGGGCGAGATGCAGGCCGCAACGTGCACACACTCTGCCGCGACGGCATACCCCGCCGCGTGCCCCGCGGCCACGCCGCGGGACATGGCGTCCCCCACGACAGCGTGCATGTGGCCGGACGCGATGGCGTCCCCGGTGCCGAGGCAAGCAAGCAGCTTGAGCAGGCGCACTTGAATGAAAGGTGCGGGGACGCGGTGGTATTCATAACTTTTCGGCAACCGCCCGCCGGCCACCTGTTTCAGGATGGACACCAGGGACGGCGCCAGCGAGCGCAGAGGGGCAGGATCGGCGCGCGCCAACTCTTCCAGGCCGGGTAACGCGGCCGCCATGACGGACGGGTCCTTGTCGCACAGCGCGGACCGCAGGTAGCCCAGCGCATCGCTGCGCGAAAGCGCGCCGTTGCCACTCGGATCCAGCTGGATGAAGCGGTGCAGCGCGAGCACCGCCTTTTTGCGCACCAGTTCGCGGGGGTGGGTGAGCAGTGTGGTGACGGCGGGGAGGACGGCAGACACGGTGTCTGGCCCTACGACGCGCGCGGCGGCAGTCAGCGCGGCGGCCGCCACCAGCACATTGTCAGACGCCAGGTCGCGGGCCAGCGTGTTGACGAGGAGGATGGTGAGGTCGGATGTGTGGTCCAGGAAGAGAGTGGAGGCGAGGTAGGCGGCCTGTGGTGTGGGGGTGGAGGGTGGTGGTGAGGCCGCGCGGCGCGCGCATCGTTGTGATGGGGCGAGAGCGCCTTTTCTCTCGCTCCAAACACCTCTCCTCCTCCCTCCCTCCCTTCACGCACCTTCTTGGTCGCCAGGTTGACCTCGGAGCACGCCTGCAGCGCGCGCACGTGCCCCCACGCTGCGCCGCGCCCGCCCAACATGTCAACGTACAGAAGGCGCACGAGCGCTTCCTTGAGCGAGCGTGCATCCAGCCGCCCCTCCTTCAGGCGGGCTTTGAGAGCCACCGTCTCGGACGCCAGGATGGCGTCCTCCTCGGCCTTGGACTTGCACTCGCCGACGGCGCGCATCAGCGCGTCGAACTCGCGCGAGTGTGCGCGCTCCACGCGCTTGACCACGCCCGCCAGCTGCATTGGGATGCGGTGTGGGGGGAGTATGGTTGGATGAGGGAGGCGTGCGCTTGTTTTGAGACACCGAGACGGAGGCGCGGAAGCGCGCGCCTGCGTTTTGTGAATGGGGCCGACCCTCACTTTCACCCTGTTTTTTTTCTTTCGTTGGCTGAACAAATGCGTGTCGCCCCGCCCTTGCACGCCGCCCCCACCGGGGGCGCCCCCCCGCCCCGCGCCACACCCGCCCGCGTCAACGGCGCTCCCTCCCCCCTGCCTGGCGCGCCCGGCGCGCGCACGCCCGCCGCGGCCAACGAGAGGCGCCGCCTATTCAACGACATTGCGCCCGTGTATGATGATGTGAGTGTTTGGTGAATGTGTCTGTGTGAAGGAAAGGCACGCGGGGCGCGTTGCCTGTCCCCATTCGCCGACGCGGCGCCCACTCGCACCGACCCTCCTCCACCCCAGCTCAACGACCGCCTCTCCCTCGGCCTGCACCGCGTCTGGAAGCGCATGGCCGTGAAATGGGCGTCCCCCCCCCCGGGAGGCGCCGCCCTGGACGTGGCCTGTGGCACGGGTGACGTCGCGCGCCTGCTGGCCGTGCGCGTCGGCCCGGGCGGCACCGTCGTCGGCCTCGACTTTGCGCCCGACATGCTGGCAGCCGCCGAAGCAGTCACCAGGGATGCGCACGCCTCCTCCTATGCCGCCCCCATTCAGTGGATCGTCGGCGACGCGGCCTCGCTCCCGTTTGATGACGCGTCGTTTGACTCCCTCACGATTGCCTACGGCCTGCGCAACGTGGCCTCCCCCGATGCCGCCCTGGCTGAAGCGCACCGCGTGCTGGCCCCGGGCGGCCGGTGCGTCGTGCTGGACTTCAACAACGCGGCGGCGTCGAATCCAATCGCCGACGCTCTTCAAACCGCCGCTCTCTCCACCTTTGTCGTGCCCGCCGCCCGTGCCGCAGGCCTGGGGCCCGAGTACGAGTACCTGCGCCCCTCAATCCAGGCGTGGTGGACGGGGGGGGAGCAGGAGGCCGCGGCGCGGAAGGCAGGGTTTGCGAGCGCAGTGTATCATGAACTCGCCCTCGGCTTGATGGGGTGCCTGGTGGCGGGCAAGGCGGGGCGGCGGTGAGAGAAAGGGGAGTGTGTTGTGCTGCTGTGTGTTGTGCTGCTGTGTGTTGCGCTGTAGTTGCCTTAGTCTGGCGTTTTTGGAGAGAAGGAAAAGAGAGGGTGGAAAGAGAGAGAGAGCAGACAACGCAGCGTCGTTTTTCACACGCTCGCGCGCTGTGCGCCCCCAGCGCACGCACGCACATACGAAACACACCAGCACACACACTCGCTCACATACACACCCGCACGCGGGCGAGGGCGTGTGGTCGCCCCGCCACACACACGCTTCACGACCCCCCCGCCATTCAACCATGGGCCGGGACGCGGACGCCGTCAAGCTGTGGTCAAACAAAAAGGAGCAGGAGCACCATGACGCGCTGGCAGGTGAGATGGGAGGAGGAGGCAGAGGGGAGGGAGCGGGGCGAGAGCAAGGGATGCGCCCCCCGACACCCACCCACCTTCCCTCCCCTCAGACCTTTACGCCCTCGTCAAAACCACGGAAAAACTGGAACGCGCCTACGTGCGCGACGCCATCCCCGCCGACGCCTACACCGCCGCTGCCGACAGGCTGATCGGCCAGTTTCGCACGCTGTGGGAGACGCTGCGCGAGGATGTGCCCGACGTCGCGGCCTTCATGGCCCGCCACGGCGTGCAGTGCCCCCTGGCCATCAAACGCTTGATCTACTCGGGCCTGCCCGCGACTGTGGAACATGGCGGGCCTCCCGGCGGGTCGGGGAGGCATGGTGCAGGCGCCCCGGGAGGCAACGCGGCGGTCGCGGTCGCGGCCGCAGTCCAGGCCTTTATCACGGCCATGGACTCCCTCCGCCTCAACATGGTGGCGGCCGACCAGGTGCACCCTCTGCTGACCGAGCTGGCGGGCGCGCTGGCCCGGGTGCCGGGGCTGGCCCCCGACTGGGGCGGGCGCGCCAGAGTGAAAGCGTGGGTGGCGACAGTCCACGGCATGCCGGCCGCGCGCGAGCTGCCCGCCGACGATGTGAGGCAGCTGTTGTTCGACCTGGAGTCCAGCTACAACGATTTCATGGCCACGCTGAGTGGGGCGGGGTGAGAGAGAGGGAGTGTGTTTGTTTTTACTGGAGTCAGGCAAAACCCCGCACGTTTTTCTTTTGTTTTGCATCACTCTCAATCACTTGGAAAAAACAGCCGCGCCACGAGAGGCGCTTCTATGCATGTGTTCTGGAACAAGTCGTGTTCTCTGATGTGTGTACTTTCTTTTCCTCCCCTCGCTTTCTCTTTCTCTCTCTGTTCAAGAAGCAAAGTCAAGCTTTTACTTTGCTTTCAGCAGCTCGTCCCACGCCCGCGTGCGCTCACCGCCGCCCCCGGCACTGGCCACGATAGCCACCGGCACGGCTGGCGGCGTGGTCCCGCGGGCGCCGGCACCCGCCACCGCTGACGCGGCGGGTTTGGCGGGGGGGGGTGCACTGACGATGGTCACGGCCGCGTCGCTCGGCTGGGGCGGCGGCGGGGGCGCGGGCTCGGCGGCCACCAGGCCCGCCAGCTCGCCCGTCACGGAGGCTTTGGACATGGCGAACACGCGGGCGGCGCGTTCCAGCGGTGCGGCGGCGGCGCCCCCTCCCCCCGACGATGCGCCGCGCGCAGACGCGGCGCCCGCGGCGCCACCCGATACGGTGCCGCCCGCCGACGTGGACGCGCCGGCGGGGGCGCCCGACGCGGCGGCCACCGCCAGGGACGTCACCAGCTCGGTGATGGGGGGGGGCGCGCCACCGCCAGACACGGCGGGCGCGTAGTCATTGTCATCGTCCATCGCGCTGGCGGCGGCCTCGCCGCCCGCCCCGGTGGAGGCGGCGCCATCGGTGGTGGCGGGGCGGGCGGCTTCAGCCAGCAGGGCGGTGCGGTCGCCGCCCGCCGGGGCGGGCGGGGGCGGTGGGGGCGCGTTGTCGGCCGTGGCAGCAGCCACAGACGCCAGCGTGGTCCCCACCTCGCCGTACTCTGCCTTGAGCGCCAGCGGGGGCGGCACGGGCGCCGCCCCCGCGCGGGGCGTTCCCGCCGCCCACGTCGCCGCATCGATGACGGACGGCGCAGGGGACGGCCCCAGCAGCGCGGCCGCCGCGTCCGCCAGCCCCGCCAACGCCATGCCGGAAGAGCCGCCCCCGCCACGCGCATTGGGGCGGGTGGGGGTGCCGTTGGCCGAACCGCTGCCGCGCGCGGCTGCGCGCGCGGCGCGGCGCGCGGCTTTCTCCGCGGACAGGCGTGCCGATTTGGGGGCCATGTCGTCATCGATCTGTTGGTGGAACTCGCGCTTACGGCGCTGGCCTGAACGTGACTTTTTGCCGTAGGCGGGGTACGCGGACGACGGCTGAGGCGGTGGCGGCGCCGCCAGCACAACGCCCGGCGGCAGCTGCCCCGCCGCCTGCAGCTGGTGCAGGGCGGCCAGCACGCCCAGCGGTTCGTGCGGCGGCGCAGCGCGCTGGGGCGGCGGCGGCGGCGCGCGGTGGGGGGCGACGGGCGCGGTGCAGGGGTAGTAGGTGGAGGCCGACGTTGGCGCGGGCGGCGGCGGCGGCGGCGCGCGCGGCGCTACCGCGGGCCGCACCGCCGCCGCGTTGGCGTTGGCCAGGGCGGTGGCGAGGGCGGAGGCGGCGGAGCCGCCGCCTTCAGCCACCGCGCGCAGGCGGCCAAGCAACGACGAGGCTTGGGCACCCACCGCGCAGCTGACGATGACCGCGCGCTCAAGGTGGTGCATCAGCCCCGCCACGGTGGACGTGCCGGGGGCGAGGCGGGGTTGGGCCCGCATCCAGGCGAGCAGGGCGACTGACTCGGAGGGGACGGGGGCAGCGTGGGCGGTGGCCGGCGCGGGTCGCGCGGGCGCGAGTGCTGCTGCCACCCGTGCATCCACGTGGGGCGGCAGCCGCCCCGCAGCCGCGTGCGCGGCGCGCAGGCGGGCGGCCGCCGCAACGCGCGCGTCGTCGCGGGTGGCGTCGCCGGTGGCGGCGGCCGCAGCCACCGCAGGCGACACGCCGCGCGCAGCGGCTTCGGCTTGCAGCGCCACCGCCCGTTTGGCAGCCGCCGCCAACGCCGCCACCAACTCAGGCTGGTCCCTCAACTTGGACCCGGGGGCCGCCAGCTGGGGCAGCAGCTGCTGGGTGAGCAGGGAGGCAGCGGCGGGGGAGGCCGCGAGAACGGCTGGCAAGCGGGAGAGCGCGGCCGCGAGTGCCGACCTCAGCACGGGCAGCGGGTCGGCGCCATCGGCCAGGGGGGGCGCCCCCGGGTCCAGGCGGGACACCAGGTCGCGCACCAGGGTGGTGACGCCCTCGCGCGCCGCGACCGCGGCGCCCGCGCCCCCAACAGGGGCGGCGACCGCGGCCAGCGTGGCGGCGAGGCGGGCGGCGGCGTCGCTGGCGGCCGCGGTGTCGGCCGCTGGTTGGGCCGGCGGCGGGGGGGGGGGGCGGCGGGGCGACGGCTTGGGGCGGCGGCGGAGGAGTAGTGGGCGCGGCCTGGGGCGGAGGCTCGACCGGGGCAGTGGGCGGCGCGGCGGTCGGCGCGGCCGCCTCCTTCTCCGCTACGGCGACGGTCACGCTGACAGCAAAATTCGGCAGCGCGGCCGCGAGCGCGCGCGCAGATGTCGCGTCGACCCCGGCCGGCAGCGTGGCCGCCACGCTGGCCCACCCCGCTTCAAACGTGGAGCGCGCCGCGTCCACAGCGGCTCGCCAGCCGGGGGTCAGGGTCGCGAGCGGGGGGCTGGTGGCCGCGGGCGCGGGCGGCGGGGTGGTGGCCGTCAGGCGGCCGGTGACGTCGGTGGCCAGGATGGCGGCTTGCAGGGTGGCTGTTGATGTGGGTGGGTGGGTGGAAAGACAGGTGCGTGAGTTTTGAGTGGGAAGGCCCAGAAGCAACGGCGGTGGTGGGGTCGCTTCGTTGTTGTTGTGCCTCGTCTGTGTGCGCGCGCTGCTCTCTTCGTCCCCAATCCACGCACCCTCATCGTCGCCGGGCACGCGCGCCGCGTCCTCCAGCATCAACCAGGATGTCACGCCCGCGTCTGAGGGGAGGGGAGGGGGCAGAGGTGACGTGGTGAGCACACGCGCGGCACGGGTCTCTCGCGCTCGTTTTTAAAACCCTTCTGTACGCCGTTCTCCCGCCTCCCGCGCCCCCACGCGGTTTTGCACTGCGTGTCCAGCCACCCCGTGGCCAGCCAACCCAAACCACACTCTCACCATCAGCCACGCGCCAGCACCCCGCAGCTGGCGCCGCGCACGCGGCACCAGCAGCAGCGCAGGCGGGGCAGCGCGCGCCGGCGCCTGCGAAGGCGGCGCCCCAGCGGCCGGACGCCACCAGGTCCCACGCGGTGGAGCCGGCGGGCGTGCAGGGGAGGCGGAGGGCGGCGAGCTGTGGGAAAAAAGGAGGGGGCGAATCAGGGGAGGGAGAAACGGCACCGTCGCATGAAGCAAAGCTTTTGCCGTACTCGAAAAAGGGCCTGTGTGCGGGCGAGCCGCCTCACATACGGCGTTTCCCACCGCGCCCCCCCTCCCCCGGCAAGCCGAGATGAAGGGTTGGTGCCGCGTTTGGAGGGGGGCGATTCGACAGGGCGAGGGCGGGCAGTGCGGGGGGCGGGGGCACAGCGCGCGCGCCCCCGCAAAAGGCAAAAAAAGGAAAAACGAGCGCACTTCCCGCCCGCCCGCCCCCACCCGCGTGCGCGCCCCTCCCTGCCTCCACCTCCCCACGCACGCACCAGCTTGTGGTTGGTCAGCCTCTGCACCAGGGCGGGGGGCGCATCGGCCCGCAGGGTGAGGACGACAGTCTTCGGGGGCATTTTTTGTGTCAGGCAAAATCCCGCGCGCACGTAAATAGAAAATCGCGCCCGCTCGAGGCGCGGGGCCGGCGCGGGGCGCGGGAGGGCGGCAAGGGCGGGACCCAGGTGAACTCCGGCGCGGCGCCGGAGGGCGGGAGGGGAGGGGGCGCGAGCAGGGGCGCAAGCAGAAAGTAGAGGGGGTGTCAGAAAGTTTTTTTTTGCTTTCGACGGCAATTTACTCGCGCGCGACGCGCCCACCCTGAAAACAAAAAAACACACCAACACACGTCAAGCGAGAGCGCGGGCGCATTCAAGGGTGTCTGTCGCACTCCTGATGTGCTTGTTTTTGTTTTTTAGTTGCATAAAAATCCGCCCTCCCGTCTTCGTCGAAATGTTTTTTTTCTCCACCCCCCCGTCCTCCCTCCCCCTATCCCTCCTGCACCACCGCGTGCACCGCCTCCGCCGCCGCCCCGCTCTCCGTGCCGCGCGCCGCCACCTGCATGGCGACGCCGCCTCCCTTGGTGGCGCCCAGGGCGACACGCGCCAGCGCGCCGCCGGGGACGCCGGCGATGCGCCCCGACAGCAGCACCGCGTGCGACCGCGCAGAGGGGGGGACGGCATCCGACCCCGCGCACGCGGCCAGGCCGAGCGAGGCGATGACGGCGTCGGCAGCGGATTGGAGGGAGTCGCGGGGGCCGAGGTCGTACGTGTCGACAATTTCGTTTCCCTCGATCTCGCCCGCCGCCTCCCACGCGGCCGACCAGTCACCCAGGGGCGCCGCCACCACGTAGTCGGATGTCGAAATCACCACATCCTCGAGCGCGTACTCGTCGTCGAAGCCTCCGTCCTCGGGTTCGCCGGTCGACGGGTCGAGCTCGCGCACCCTGAAACGCAGCGTGCAGCGCAGTGCCCCCATCGGCAGCTCAGGCGCAGCCGGCCTGGCCAACAACACGTGCAGGGAGGCGGGGGCACCTGCCGGCAGGTGGGGAATGGTGGCGGCGTCGCGGATGGTGAACGGGGTGCCAGCGACGTCGATGTCGACGCTCACGTCGTCGAGCACTTGCTCCTTCACCGTGTTGGCCACGCTGAACGCCAGCAGCAGGGCGTCCCCGAACACGTGCTTGGCCACGGTGACGGCGTACTCGGTGTCGTCCTCGGTGAGGGGGGACGGGGCCACGGTGGCGAGGGGGGCGCCGAGGGCGGCGAGGGCGGGGACCTCTGCGAGCGCAGCGGCAGCGGCCGCGGCCGCCGCCGCCGCGGGTTGAGGCGGGGGCGGCGCCCCGGGCGCGGCCGCCAGCCCCGCGTCCTCGTCCGCGTCGCGTGGGGGCGGGGGCGGCGCGTCGGCGGGGACGGCGGCCACGTCGAAAGGGGTGGACGTGTCGCCCTCAAGATACGAGCGCACCGCCGCCTCGAGCGCGCGCGGCCCGAGCGGGGGGGGGCGGCGCCAACGGCTCGCCCGCTGACGCCGCGCCCGCCGCGCCCAGCTTGGCCAGCGCCAACGCCGCCCGGTCGCGCACCTCGTCGTCGGCGTCCACCAGGGCGCGGCGCAGCAGGACGGTGACGCGGGGGCGGAGGGCGGGGCACGCGTCGCCGAAGCGGGCGAGGGCGGACACTGCCGCTGCGCGCACGGGGGCGGGTTCCAGCGCCACCCGGTTGGCCACGTGGCGCACGCACTTGGCGGCATCGCGGGACGCGGGTCCCACGTCACCGAGCACGTGCATGATTGAGGCGGAGAGGGCGGTGAACTCGCAGTCTTCAATGAACTCACACAGGTGCGAGAGACCCGCGTCGCGGCAGGCAGGCTCGGCCGCGATCAAAGCTAAAATGGCGTCCACAACAGCCCGCTTGACGGCGAAGCCGCCGTCGTCGCGCAGGGCGGCCGCCAGAAAGGCGAGGAGGGGGCGGTGTTTGCCGGGGTACTTGACGCAGAGCGAGCGCACGGCAGCCACGACAACCGCACGGAAGTCGTCGCCCACGTCCCCCATGAAAGATGAGATCTGGGTCAGCAGCCTGTCGACCGCGCCTTCACCCCCCGTCTTGAGCAGGGTGGTGATGGCCAGGGTGGCGACGGAGCGGTTGGGGTCACCGACCAGTGCCTCCAAGTCTGCGTTGCAGGGGGCCACGGCGGACGGGTGGGTGACCGCCAACCGCGCGAGCGTGCGCGCCGCCGCGCACCGCAGCACGGGGCGGGAGGAGGACAGGAACAGTTGGAGGACGGTCACAGCCGGCGCCAGCTCGCGCGGCGTCGCGCTCGGCAGGCGCACGACCGCGCGCGCGGCCTCGACAATCACGCACTCCGCCTTGTGCCGCATGCACGACTCCAGGAAGTCGGCAAAGGGTCGGGGCTCGCCCGCGGGGGCGCCGACGCTGTCGGCCGCGACGCGGGCGGCGTAGCGGACGAGCAGGACTTGCGCGAGGGGGGAGCGCACGCCGGTGCGGACCAGAGAGGACACCAGCTTGGCCACAGCCAGCCTGTCCGCACACTTGAGCGCGTGGGACAACGCCACCGCGTGGAACTGGACCATGGGGTGGCGGGAGGAGGCGGCCTCCGCGACTTCGGAGCCCCAGCGGCGGGGAACGTCCACATCTGCGGCGAGCAGGTGGAGAGCTGAGACCAGCACCGCCGACGCTGGAGCCGCGTCAGCATCCACGACAGCTTGTTTGAGGTAGCGGTCGACCTGGGCCAACAACCCTGGGTCGGCGACGGAGCAGAGGGCGCGCGTGGCGTTGGCGCGCGTCAGGTCGTGGGGCGAGTTCATGTCTTTCATGAGGGAGGAAGTGATGATGATCACTTCGTCGGGGCCCGGGGCCACGTGCTTGACCGCCAGGTACACCATGCGGCGCAGGGCGGGGTCTTTGGCCTGGAAGAGCTTGGTGACGGAGAAGAAGACGTCGGAGGACTCTTTCTGCAGTGGGTGTGGAGGGTGGTGGAGGAGGCGGTGGTGGATCGGGTGCGAGCGTGGAAACCTTTGCCTCTCCTCTTCCCTTCTCTCCTCCTCCCACACCACACCACACACACACACACACACACACACACACACACTCCCACCTTAGTCAACACCTCTCCCTGCGTCAACAGGTAGAGCAGCTTGGTGATGACTTGGGCGCACTTGCGCGCGTCGACGTGCGCGTCGTTGAAGCAGCGCGCCTCCTGCAGGACGGCCGACTTCTCGATGCCGTAGAAGGGGGAGTACTCGACTGAGGGGAGAGGGTGTGTGAGGGGAGGAGAGCGTGTCAGCAGGTGGCGCGAGAGGGAGGACGCGATGCGCGCTCATCGCGCGCATCGATTCGTTTTTTTCGCGCCCACCGCGGCGCGCCCACCGCGCGGTCGACCGCTCGACTTCCCACGCGCGTCGGCTGCGTCGCCCCCTGTTTGTTCCCAATCGGTCGGACCGGGGTGGGGAAGGGACGAAACAACAACGCTGCCCCGCGCGTTGCCACCCAGCGCGCGTGAATCGCGTCCCCGCTCCTTCTCGCCGCACCTTCATCCATGTCTTCATCCTTCATCTTGTCCTGCCGGGACAGGGGGGCGGACGCATCCTGCGCCGTCTCGGCCATGGTGGCGGGGGGGGACAGGCGTGCGTGGGCTTTTCTGTCGCGGTTCGCCGCCCGGACAAAGCCGAAAACTCGAGAGTGGCGAAGAGAGGGAGGAGCGAACACAACTCGGCTTGCTCTTCGGGGCACGCAGGCGCACTCTTCCCCCCCGTTCTGCTGCGTGCTGTGTGTGCGCCGTCAACACACACGAACACCTGTGTTTGGACACCGCCGCAGCACGCCACACGCAGCGCCGCTGCAGGCCCATTCAGCAAACCGGCAGCCGTCGAGCGCATTCCCTCCCTTTTTCCGCGCGTGGTCTTTGCCTGCCCACACTAAGCCGCCATGGCGGACACAGTGCGGTGAGTGTGTGTGTGTGGCTGTGTGTGTGAGAAAAAAGAGAGGGAGAGCCAGCGGGGAGCCCCCGTTTTTCGCGACCGCATGCGGCGGCCTAAAAACACAAAACTCACCCCTTCCCGCCCTCCCACCCCTCCCAGCTACCTCATGGAGGCCATGGTGCCCGAGCTGGACGACATAGTGGCCCGCGGCTACGCGTCCAGGGACGAGGTGGCGTCCATCGCGGCCGCGCGGCGCGACCACGAGTATAAATTGAAAAGGCCGTCCCCCCTCCTCGCCGACTTTCTCGCCTACGCGGCGCACGAAGCGTCCGTCGACGCCTTCATCCGCCTGCGCCGCATCGCGGCGGGGGGCAAGCCCAATGCGGCTGCGTCTCTGGCGGACCGGGGGGCGCGGCGGAGGGTGCACTTCATTTATGAGCGCGCGGCGCGCAAGTTTCGGGGCGACTTGTCTGTCTGGACGGCCTGGCTCGCCTTTTGTGCAACCACCCGTGCCGACCGAGCCGCCGCCCGCGTGGCGGCGCGCGCCCTGGCCCTGCACCCCCGCGTCCCCGGGCTGTGGGCCACTGCCGCTGCCTGGGCCTACGGCCGGGGGCGCGACCCGGCCGCCGCGCGCGCGCTGCTGCAGCGCGGCCTGCGCGCGTGCGGTGGCGATGACGCCCTGTGGGCCGAGTATGTGAGGCTGGAGGCCAGGTACGCGGTGGCGCTGCGCGCGCGGCGCGCGGTGCTGGGGCTGGAGAAGGCAGAGGCGGAAGGGAGTGGGGACGACGCGTCGGATGACGACGACGATGACGACGGCGCAGCCGCCTCCGCCTCCGATGGCGATGACGACGCGCTGCCCGACCCCGTGACTGCGGAGCCGGCTCCCACCACTGACGACGACACCGATGCCGCCACCCAGGCTGTGCTGGATGGCGCGGCCATGGCGGCCGCCGCGCGCGGCGCGCTCGGCGCGCGCCCGACGTCTGTGCCCCTGCGGGCCCGCCTGCTGGCCGTGCTGGCCGAGGTGGCGGACGTGCTGCCGTCTGCGGCGTCCACCGCGGACGCGGTGTATGCGAGCCTGGGGGAGGGTGAGCTGGCCACTGATGCTGCCGCGGCCGCGCTCGGCGCACGCCGCGCGCTCACGCCCTTTGCGCGCCCCGGCGCGGCCGGTCCCGGCGCCGCGCTGGCCGCTTTTGACAAGGCGGCGGCGGACCTACCGACGGAGGCCATGTTTGACGAGTGGCTGGCGTACGCGCGGGAGGCGCGAGAGTGTGGCGGCGATGGCGCCGCCGCCGCGCCGCCGCCGCCGCGCCCGCGCGCCAAGCGCGCCAAACAGGCGCCTTCGCCCACCTCCCCGTCCGCCCTGGACGCCACCATCGAGACCCTGTGCGAGCGCGCCGCGAGCGCGGGTGCCGCGTCAGAGACGGTCTTACTCGAATGGCCGCGCGCCGCGCTGCAGCGCGGCCGCCCGGACGCTGCCCTGGCGGCCGCCGCCGCCGCCTGCGACGCGCGCCCGACGTCGGCCCCCGTGTGGCGGGCTCGCCTGGCCCTGGTGGCGGCCGCGCCTGGTGCGGCGGGCGGCGACGTGTCCGTGCTGAGCGTCGCGCGCGCCGCGGCCGCCGCGCTGCCGCGCGCGGCGGCGTGGCCGGTGCTGGCAGACGCGCTGGCTGCCGCGTCGGCAGCTCAAGACGACACCACCGTGCGCGACCTGTGTGACGACGTGGCGGCCGCCCAGCGTGCTGGGCCGGCGGGGCCGCCTCGCGGCGGCGCGGGCGCGGCCGCCGCGGCGGCTGTGCGTGCTGCCACCGCGTCTGGGGGCGCCGCCGCCAGGCGGGCCCTGGTGGCCGCCCTGCACGCAGGTCCCTCCCCCGGTGGCGACTACTGGGAAGCGGTGCTGGCGGCCGAGGAGGAGGAGACGGATGAACCGTTGCCGTGCGCCGACCGCACCACCCTCTTTGAGCGCGCCACCGCTGCCTCGCCCGCCGATGCACGCCCCTGGCTGCGCTACCTGGCCTTCGTGCGCGCCTCGGGCGACGGTGGCGGCCAGCTGGCGTGGCGGGCTGCCAAAGCGTTGACTGATGTGAATGCAGCCGCCGCGTTTGACAAGGGGGCGCGCGCAGACGTCGAGGCGGCGGCGGTGGAAGCTTGAATGGAATGGTGTGTGTGTGTGTGTGTGTGTATGAGGCGTCTATGTTTTTTGTTGGTTTCAGTTCTGTTGATTTTTTGTTAAAAAGAAAGAAAGAAAAACATTCCCCCCCTTTTACCTCAAGGCGTCAACTCCAGCGACCGCTTCCTCTCCAGCTTCTCTGGCGCGTACGATGGCGACGCCCGCCCTCCTGTGCGTGCCCCAGGACTGGCCTCTCGCGGGCGCCGCCGCTCCCGGCTGGGAGGCCGGCGCCTGCGCTCGTGGCTGCGCGACCTCTGCCTGCGCTCCCGCTCCCGCGACCGCCGCCGCCGCTCCGGACTGCGCGACCGCCGCCTCCTCTCCCGGCTGCGCGACGACCGCCGCCTCCGCTCAGGGCTGCGCGACGACCGCCGCCTCCGCTCCGGACTCCGCGACCGCCGTCCCCGCCGCTCGTCGCCGCCGCGCGGCCGCGCGACCGCCTCCAGCCGCGCTGTCGCCGCCGCCTGCGCCGCCCGCACCCGGGCCGCCGCCTCCTCCTGCGCCGCTCGCGCGGCCGCCAGTTCGGCCGCCTTGTCGGCCAGGAGTTGGGCGGGGATGCCGGCCGGGTGGGTGGAGGCAGAGGCGAGGAGTGTCCACAACTCGGACACAAAGGGGGCAGCCCCACCCTCCAAAAACCCGGTCAAATTGATCTGCAATTCGCGTGGGTCGACACGGGTTTGTCCCACCAGCTGCTCCGAGATGTAGCCTATCAACACGTCGTCCTCCACGCCGCCCAGCAGCTCAGTGACGCGCTTCTCGATCCAGGGGGTGAGGGCCGGCCAGTTGACGCGGGACAGGTCGATGGAGGCGTCCAGCGCTTTGTCGAACTTCATCGTTTTGAGCAGCTTTTTTTGTTTGCTGTGTGTGGTGGTGGGGGGACGGGTGAGAGAGGGAAGGGAAAGACACGCCGTCGTCCCTCCGCGACTGCCACCGCACACACACACTCACTCTGCGAAGCGGCCGTCCTGGTCGGCGGCCACGCCGCGAAAGCCTCCTGAGAAGGCCATGGTGCCAGCGCGCGGGAACGGGGAGGGCGCGCGCGTGAAAAAAAGGGGCACGCGACGAAAGGAAATCGTCGGTGTGACGAAAAAAAAAAAAAAAAAACAAGGCATTGCGCTGTCTTCACTTCTGCCCTCCCTTTTTTCCTCCCACCACCATGAGCGTCCCCTGACGTCGCAGTCGCGCCATGGACTTCATCGACGCATCGACGTCGGCGTCGGCCGACGCGCGGTGCGTGGAGGGCGACTCTCCCGCGGCCCACGCATTCGCCAGCGTGGCATAAAAGCTTCGCCCTACCCCGTTCCCCCCCGCGCCGCGACAAGAGCAAGCAGACGCAGAGCATCAAATTCACGCTAAACTAATGACCATGCACCCTCCCAACACACACAGCCTGGCCCGCCTGACCGTCACCCTCACCCCCGACCGGTCGGCGTGGGTGGGGCTGCCCACCCCCCTCATCGCCCGCCTGCTGGGGGCGGGGGCGCCGCTGCCCCTGGTGCTGCGCGTGACACCGGTGCCGGAAGGTATAGGGTGGGAGTGGTGGTGGGAAAGGTGTGTGGCGGCACACACTTTCATGCTTGCCTCAACCTCCCCTCCACCCCCCCCACACAGCGCCCGGCCTGCCCCCCCCACCCTCCATCATCGTCGCCTGGGGCGGTGCCGCCACGTCCGGCGCCACCCTGGCCGTCCCCGCCTCCCTGGCCGCCGCGGCGGGGCTGCGCGGCGGGGCCACCGTCGACATCGCGTCCCTCCCCCCCCCCCCCCGTCGCGGCCACGGTCACTGTCTCCCCCGCCGACGCGGACGATTGGGAAGCCGTGGAAGCCGTTGCCGCCGCCCTGGAGGAAGGCCTGCTGCACCAGGCGGGCGTGGCGGCGGTGGGCGCGCCGCTGCCGATCTTCACGCCGGGGGGCGGGCGCCCCGTGCTGCTCACCATAACGGACGTTGTGCCCGGCCCCGTCGCCCGGCTGGCCCCGGGGACCGAGGTGTGTGTCGCGCCCCGGCCCAGGGTGCGGGGTGGGGAGGCGGGTGGCGGGCAGGCTGCCGCGCCGGCGGTGGCAGAAGGCACCGACGCGCCGCCCCCCGCGCGCCGCGGCGTGGGTGCGCGTTTTGGTCGATGACACGCCGCCAGTCCCGCTGGCCGACGCGCCATCCTCGTCCTCAACTGCGCCCCCCTCCCTGGCCACCCCCACCGGTGCTGCATCGGTGGCGCTGTCGCCGTCGTCCGCGCGCGCCGCGCGCGTTGCTCCGGGCGACGTCGTCGCGCTGTCGCGCGGGCCTCGCGCTCCCCACGTCCTCCTCCTGCTCGCCTGCATCGACGCCTCCCTGCCCCCTGGCCACATGCGCGTGACCTCCCCTGTCGCGCGGGCGGTGGGTGCGGCCCACGGCGGCCGCGCCGCGGTGCGGGGTGTGCCCCTCCCCCTCCCCACACCGGCCGCCATCGCGCTGCGCCCCGACCGCGCCGACGCGGGCGGCGGCGCCGCGGGGGACCCACCCCACCCCCTGCTGGGCGTGCTGGTGGGTGCAGGCATGGACGGCGTGGCGCGAGCGGTGGGCGGCTGGCTGGCCGCCCAGGGCGCCAGCGGCGGCGCGCTGAGCGACGGGCGCACACCGCTCGCGGACGGAAGCATCGTGCGCCTCGCCCCCGCGGGCGCGCCGGCGGACGCGCCCCCCCTGGACCTGGTTGTTAAGCTGGTTTGGTCGCCTGGCAGTGGATGCAGCTGGGGCGGGGCGGCCGCGCCCGCCGACATCACGTCCCGCCGCGTGACAGTCTCCCTCGACCCGTCTGCCCCCGCGTCGCTGCCCCCCCGCCCCCCCCCCCCCCATCCACCCAGTGGCCGTCCAACCAACCCCCCCCTCTGTTTGGCGCCGCCTGGACCCGCCGGGCGGGCGCCTCCGTGCGCGCCGCGCTGGCGCCGTGTGTTGAGCGCGCGCGCGGCCGCGGCCTCGGCCGCCGCGCGCGCGCGCCGCCGCGCGCGGGCGGCGGCGTCCTGGTGACCGCGCCCCGGGGGGCGGGCAAAACAGCGCTGGCGACGGCTGTCGCGGCCGACTTGGCGGCCGACCCGGGCACGCGGGCGGGCGCGGTGCGCGTCGCGTGCAGAGAGCTCGACGCCGCCGCGCGCCCGGCCGCCGCGCGCCGCGCGCTCGGCGACGCTCTCACCGCCGCCCTCGCAACAGCACCCTCGATTCTGGTTCTGGATGATGTGGATGCGTTGACCCCGCTGGACGCGGAAGCTGCAGGAGGCGATGGCGGCAGCACGCCGGGCGCCGCGGTGGCGGCGTGGCTCGCCGCAGCTCTCGCCCGCGTGCGCGCCCCCGCGCGCGGCGGAGGCGGCGCCGCGCCTCCCCCCCCCCGTCGCCCTGCTGGCCACCGCCTCCGACGCGGGCGCTGTTCCATCCGCCATGCGCGCCCCCGGCCTGCTCGACAGGGTGGTGGCCCTGCCCGCGCCGCGCGCACGCGAGCGCGCCGCCGCGCTGCGCACCCTTCTGACTCGCCGCGGCGTGGACGCCCCCCCCCGCCGCCGTCACCGCGGCCGCGTCAGCTGCAGATGGCTACGACGCTGCCGACCTGGTCGCCCTGGCGGAGAGGGCGGTGCATGCAGCTGCGGCGCGGTGTGCTGCGGCGGGGTGTGCGGCACCACCCCCTGCCGCCGCGGGCGGCGCAGGCGCAGTCGTCACAGCCGCCGACTTTGCGGTGGCGGCCACCGGGTTTCAGCCGTCATCCGCGTGGGCGGCGGCCGCGCCGTCGGGGGAGGGCGGCGGCGGTGGGCCGCAAGGGTGGGACGACGTCGGCGGGTGCTCTGCCGCGCGCACCGCCCTCACCGCCGCCCTGGAGTTGCCCGCCCTGGCGGCCCGCGTGTGTGGGCCAGGGGCTGCCCCCCCCCTGCGCCTTCGCACGGGTGTGCTGCTGTATGGGCCGCCTGGGTGTGGGAAAACGCACGCCGTCGTCGCCGCGTGCGCCGCCGCCCACGCGCGCGTCGTCACCGTCAAGGGGCCCGAACTCTTCAAAAAGTATATCGGCGCATCTGAGGCTGCGGTGAGGGACGCGTTTGCGCGGGCCGCGTCGGCTGCTCCGTGTGTCCTGTTTTTCGACGAGTTTGATGCGCTCGCCTCCCGCCGCGGCGCCGATTCCACGGGCGTCTCCGACCGCGTCGTCAACCAGTTGCTGGCCGAGCTGGATGGTGCAGCCGGCCTGGCGGCGGGCGTGACCGTGCTGGCGGCGACGTCGAGGCCTGACCTGGTTGATGCCGCGTTGTTGCGCCCGGGCAGGCTCGACAGGTGTGTCCACGTGGGCGTGCCCGACGCGGCCGACCGGCGTGCCGTGCTCAAGGCTGCGTCTCGTGGCGTCAACCTGACCGAGGAGGCGGTGGCGTCGTTGGACGGGCTGGCGGATGGGGCGGCAGGGTTTACGTGCGCCGACCTGTCAGCGATCGTGGCGGACGCCGCGCTGGCGGCGGCCAAGGACGCCATCGAAGCAGCAGAGCGGGAGGAGGGTGCTGCTACCACCACCGCCTCCTCCCCGCCCGCCGTCACGGCGGCGCACCTGGCGGCCGCGCGCGCGCGGCGCGCGCCCGTCGCTGCCGCCAGACGAGGCAGCGGTGTACGAGAGTCGCTACGCCGCGTTCAGGGGGGAGCGGGCGGTGAGCCAGCCGGCCAGCCGGTTGACGCTGAAGTGATGTGGGAGAGAGAGAGAGAAGAGAGGCAAGGAAACTGTGTCAGTCTAGCTGTGTCTCGCGTTTTTTGCGAGGGTTGAAAGGAAAAGCGAAAGCCACAACGCGCACAACAAACAAGCACGCGCCCGCCCAATGCACCGCCCTCTGCGGCTCGGCCTGGCGCCAGCCGGCGCCTGGAAGCAGCGCACCCTGCCCCAACCACCACGCTCCAGCCGTGGCTCGGTGGAAGCGCCCCCCAAAATCACGGTGACCACGGTCGAGTCGATTGGCGACGTTCGCGCCCCCGCGTGGGACGCCATCGTGCGCGCGCAGCCCGAGTACAACCCGTTTGTGTCGCACGCGTTCTTGTCCGCGCTGGAAGAGTCGGGGTCGATCACGCCGGCCACAGGGTGGCTACCGCGGCACTACGTCGCGACGACGCCGGGCGATGCCCCGGACTCACCCCCTACCATCGTTGGCGTCGCCCCCACCTACCTGTGCGCCCACGGTGCCGCGCAGTACGTGTTTGACAACTCGTGGGCCGAGTACGCGGAGCGCGTGCTGGGGGTGCGCTACTACCCAAAACTCTTGTCGTGCGTCCCGGCCGCCCCGGTCACTGGGCCCCGCCTGCTGGCCGCGCCCGGCGCCACCGAGGCCGCGGTTCGGTCCGCCCTGGCGGCCGCCTTGGTGGCGGACGCCGCAGACAACGGGCTGTCGGGGGCGCACGTCAACTTTTGCGACGACAAAGATGCGGCCGCGCTGGAAACCGCGGGCTACGGCCGGCGCGTCGGCCTCCAATACCACTGGCACAACCGCGACTACGCGTCCTTTGCCGACTTTGAGGCCGCCCTCAAGCAGTCCAAGCGCAAACTGTGCCGCCAGGAGCGCAGAAAGTGTGTGAGCTACGGCCTGAAGATTGAGCGACTGACGGGGGACGCACTCACCCTTAACCTCGCACTCGCGCTGCACGGTTTCTATGTGGACACCTCGACCCGGAGGTGGGGGCGGCCCTATTTGAACCGCGACTTTTTTGTGCGGTTGTTTGAGACGATGCCGAGCGACGTGCTGCTGGTCGCGGCGTTTGAAAACGATGACGCCGCGCGCCGCGGCCGCCCCGTCGCCACCGCGCTCAACCTGGTGGGGTCGCACGCCCTCTATGGCCGCCACTGGGGTGCAGCCGTCGACCTGCCATGCCTGCACTTTGAGTTGTCTTACTATAATGCCATTGAACATGCCATTGAAAACCGACTGCCGCGCGTCGAAGCCGGCGCGCAGGGCGAACACAAGATTGCGCGCGGCTACGTGCCCGTGCTCACCCTGTCCTACCATGCGCTGACCGATGGACGGTTGTCCGCTGCGGTGGACGACTTTCTGAGGCGGGAGCGGGTGGAGGTGGGGCGTTTGATCGAGGCTTTGGATGAATCAGCGTCGCCGTACAAAAAAGGGTGAGAGACAGAGAGTTTTTGTGGTTGTTTGGTGTGTTTTGTTGTGCGTGTGCGCTCTGTGTAGAACCAAAAAACAAGCATGTTTGCATTCCGTTTCTAACCCGTGGCGTGGTCGCCGCTGCCACCCGCCTCCTCCGCACCCTCCTCCTCCCCTCTCGCCGCCGCCGCGCACTCCGCCCTCGCCTCAGCCACCAGTTTGGCCCCCTCCCGCCGCATCCACTTGGACCAGCGATCGTGGTTAAGCCCGTCAAACGACGGCAGCCGCGCGATCGCCAACACATAGTCAGTCAACCGCAGCAGTTCGTCATCGGTCGCGCGCGCGGTGGCGGCCCGTTTGTAGGGTTTAATGACGAGGCCGCACTCTGGGTTGAACACGTAGTTGCGGCGCAGGTCGTCCAGCATGAGCGTGTTGTGGGGGCCGTAGGGGGGAAGGGCCGGGTCGGCGGCCGCCAGCTTGGCCCACAGCAGGGGGAGGGGCTTGGCGTTGAACACGCCGTGGCGGGCCGTGCGCACGGTGACCATGGCGCGGGAGTCCATGTGGGCCAGGAAGCCGAAGGTGGGCGAGTCGGAGCTGAGGGTTATGGGGAAGGGAGAGTTGTCAGAGAGGAGGAGGCGGAGACGCGTTCTGCCTCCTTTTCCCCCCCGTCTCTCTCCATACTCGCCATCCCAGCTCCTTCATCTTGACGTCCACCCACTTCATGCTGGTGGCTGACCATATGACGATGTCGTAGTGCGCGTGCGCGGCCGTCAGGAAAGAGTGGAGGTAGGGACGCGCGAGCTCGGACGCGGTTTCTGCTGTCGAATTTAAATCGAAAAGCGTGTAATCTATGTCCAGCACCAGCAGCATTTTGCCAGGGCGTGGCGGCCGGCGCAACACCAGGGTGAACGCTTCGATGCGGCGCGCGAGCTTGGCCTGCGCGTCGGGGCACGTGCGTGGGTCGACGTCGTCCTCACCGGCGCGCTCGTCGTCGCTGGGTTCGTCCGCCAGGGTGGGTGCCGCCGCGGCGGCGCCCGCGAGGGCGGCAGCGTCCGCGGCGGGCGTGCCCAGCACCATGAACGCGCCGCCCGGGCGGGGCAGGACGACGTCGGACAGCACAGTCGCGTCCGTCGCCACGCCACCGGTCTGCGCCTTGACGCCGACCAGCTTCACCGCACCGGCTTGCACCCCGGTGCGAGCCGCCACGGCGGCCTTGACGTCGGCCAGGGTGGAGGTCGGCGGCAGCGTGACGGAGAACGCGTCGGCGCGCCACTTGAGGGGGAGCGTGACGTCGGCCATGCTGGTGCGGTGGTGGGCAAAGAGGCCAACACTGCCGACTGGGTGCGACTGAAACCAGCGGGTGTCGCGGTGGCTGGAACCAGCACAATGGCGTTGATGATTGGGCGCCCGGCGAGTTGTGAGCGCGAGCGCAGTTTTTCTTTTTTTCTTTTTCGGTTCACACTTTTGATTCGCACTCCGCGTGCGTTGTGCGCCCGTGTCTGCAGGAGGGCTGGTCTCCGTGGCCACGCGCGTCCCCCCCTCTCCCTCCCCACAATGGACGACCCCCTCGTCAAAGCGCTGCGCGACGCGCTGGTGCAGACGCTGTCGACGAACCCGGTGCGTTTGATTGGAGGCAGGCGGGTGGCGCCCCGCCAGTTTGCACACGGGCGCAGACAGTGGTGACAAACTTTCATCCGTGGCGCTCCGATGCGGGCCGAGGCGGGGCACAGTGCGCAAAACACAACCAAACGAAACAACGCGCATTCGACCGTCGGCTCCACCTCCCTCCCTCCCCCCACAGGCCGTCATCAAGCAAGCGGAAGCATCGCTCAAAGCAGCTGCCGCTCAGCCTGGTTATGCGCTGGCGTTGTTGAAGGTAGGAGGCTGGGGAATGGGAGGAGGGAAAGCAAGGCGTGTCGTTTCTTGTCGCCTGCGCGCGCACCGACCCTCCCTCCTCTTCCTTCCACACCCAGGTCGTCGCCACCGACGCGCCCGTCGAGCTGCGCCAGTCGGCCGCCGTCAACTTCAAAAACACGGTCAAAGCGGCGTGGGCGCCTCCCCCCGCCGACCCCGACTCGGACGCGCCGCCACCACCAACGCAGCTGCCTCCCAACGACCGCGCCCAGATCAAGGCCCTTCTCCCCGGCTTGATGCTGTCCGCGCCCCCCGTCGTGCGGGCCCAGCTGTCTGAAGCCCTGGTCGTCATCGGCAGGCACGACTTTCCGGCTGCCTGGCCAGAGCTGTTGCCGGACTTGGTGCAGCGTTTGACGGCCGCGCCGGGCGGTTCCCCCGCTGCCCACGGCGTCCTCGTCACCGCAAACGCCATCTACAAACGCTACCGGGGCGCCTTCATGTCGGACGCTCTCTCCGCCGAACTCGAGTATTCCCAAGTGTTGGTGGCCCCCCTGATGGCCGCCCTGCGCGGCGCGCTGGATGCAGCGCGCGCGGCGGCCGCCGCGTCCGACGAGCGCGCCGCCATCACCGCGGTCGACACCGCCCGCCTCGCCTGCCGCGTCTTCTACTCCCTCAACTCGCCCGGCCTCACAGAAGACTTTGAGCGCGCCCTGGATGGCTGGATGGCCGCCCTGCGGGACGCGCTGGCGCTGGAGTGCGCGCCCGCGGCGACGCCGCCGCGCGACGGCAGCGTGGCCCCGCTGGACGCGCTGCGCGCGTCCGTCTGCGACAACGTCAACCTTTTCGTTGAAATGAACGAAGAAGAATTCGCGCCCTACCTCGCCCACTTCGCGCGCGACGTGTGGGGCGTGCTGGTGGCGGTGGGCTCGGCGCCTGCGCGCGACGCGCTGGCGACTGCTGCGACCCGTTTCCTGACCACTGTCGCGCGTGGCGTCCATGCCCCCCTCCTCACCGCCGACGGAGGCGCCACCCTGGCCCAGGTCGTGGAGTCCGTCGTCCTGCCCGCCCTGGCCTGGCGGGATGGCGATGAAGACGCGTTCAACTTCAACCATGTGGATTACATTCGCGCCGACGCGGAGGCCGCCGACGCCGACACGCGCCGCCGCGCGGCGACCGAGCTCGTGCGCGCGCTGGCCGACCGGTTCCCGGCGGAGGTGGGGCCCCTGGTTGGAGGGCTCGTCGAACGCCTGCTGGCGGAGGCGGGCGCCCCCACGCCCACCGGCGTGGCGGGCGACTGGCGCGCCAAGCACGCCGCGGTGGCTCTGGTCGGCGCGCTGGCCGCGCGCGCGCGCGCGCGGGCGGCGCGGCCGCCGGCGTGGCGGCCGCAGCCGCCCCCCTGGTGGATGTGGCCGCCTTCTACGCGGCCCACATCGCCCCCCAGCTGGCCGCCCGGGCGGGCGCCCCCCCCGGCCAGGAGTGGGTCGGCGCCGACGTGCTCGCCGCCGACGCGCTGCGCTTTGCCACCGCGTTCCGTGAGTCCCTCCCCCCCCCCGCTCTGGCCACTGCCCTGCCCCACGTGGTGGCGTTGGCGAGGTGCGAGTCGTCGGTCGTCCACTCGTACGCGGCCACCGCGCTGGAGAGGCTGGTGTCGCCGCGCCGCGACGGCGCGCCACCGTTGGTCCCGCGCGACGTGCTCGCGTCACACCTCGGACCCGCCCTCTCCGCCCTGTTTGGCGCGTTCGCCACGTCCGATTCAGCGGAAAATGAGTACGTGGCCCGTTCCATCGCCCGCGTCATGGCGGCGGCGGGGCCGGAGGGCGTCGCGCCGCTCGCGCCGACGGTGTTGGCGCGCCTCGCCGACGCGGCGCTCGCCGCCGCGCGCAACCCCTCCCACCCGGGCTACAACCACTGGCTCTTCGAGTCGGTGGCCGTCGTCACCCGGGCCGCCGCCCCCGCGGGCGAGCCCGCGCTGGCGGCGGTGGAGGCGGCGCTGTTCCCCGCGTTCACGACCATCCTGCAGAACGATGTCGCCGAGTTCCACCCGTACACGTTCCAGTTGCTGGCCCAACTGGTCGAAGCGAGGCCGGCGCCTCCGCTGGACGGGTCTGCCCCGTCCCCAGTGCAGCTGCCGCCCGCGTACATGGCGCTGCTGCCCCCCCTGCTCGCCCCCACGTTCTGGGAGCGGCCTGCCAACGTGCCCGCCCTCGCGCGCCTGCTGCGCGCGTTGCTCGTCCGAGCCGGCCCGTCCGTCGTCGCCGCGGGTCAACTGAACCCCGCCCTGGGCGCCCTGCAGAAGCTGGTGTCGTTGAAGAGTGCGGACGGCGAGTCGGGCCCCCTCGCGCTGGCACTGCTGCGCGGCGTGCCGCCCGCCTCCTTGGCTCCCTACCTCCCCCCTCTCTGGTCCGTCCTGTTCCGCCGCCTGCAGGCCGCACGCACGCCCCGCTACGTGCGGGGGCTGCTCCTGTTTGCGTCCGGGTTTGCGGTGCTGCGCGGGGCGCCGGCGCTGGTGGCGAGCGTGGATGGTGTGCAGCCTGGGTTGTTCGCTGGAGGCTTGGTCCGCCAAGTGTGGGCCCCCTCCCTGGGCGCCTCCGTCGCCGGCTCCTGCCGGGAGGACGCCAAGCTGCTGATGGCGGGGGCGGGGCGCGTGCTGGCGGACGCAGGGCTGGTGAGCGATGGCGGCGCGTGGGGCGCGCTGGCGGCGGCGGCCGCGCTCGCGGCGGCGGGCGCGCCCACGCCTGCCGCCGCCACCGGCCCCCTCCCCCCCACCGCCGACGACGACGATGGCGCCCAGGCCGACTACGGCGCCGCCTACTCCGCCCTGGCGTACGCGGCGGCTGCAGCGGACGACTTGGTGCCGGCCGCGCCAACCCCGGGAGCCGCGCTCGCGGCCGAACTCTCGCGCGCCGCCCCCGGGGCGGCGGCCGCGGTGGCGGCCCACGTGCCGCCCGAGGCGGCGGCCGCGCTGCAGAGTGTGCTGAGGGCGGCGGGCGTGGCGCTGGCGTAGAGAGGAGGGGAGGAGAGAGAAGAGTCTGGTTGGTTGGGAGGACCTCCCGTTTTATACACACAACGAACTCCCCCAAAAAGAAACGCGACGCGGTTCAACGCGTGCACACACACACCGTTGTCTCTCCTCCCTCTCACGCAATCACTTTTTCGGCGGCGGCGGCGGCCCCCCCCACCCGGGCGGCCCCGCGGACTCGTTTGTAAGCGGCGTCGTCAGGTACAGCTTGCTCGGGTCGCTCGGGTCCACGATGGCCGTCCCCGCCGCGATCGGGGGCGCCGCCACCGGCCACATCGGTTCGACTGGGCGGGGCGGTCCAGACGGCCGTGGCGCGGCAGGCGCGGCGGGCGCCGGCGCGGGCGGCTCGGGCGGCGTCCACGCGGCCGACCCAGTCTCCGCTTTGCGCTGCACGGCGCGAATGTACTCCAGGAAGCGGAAGTAGAGGGGCAGAAAGGTGCCCACGCCGCCCCCCCGGAACTCCAGCTTGAAGTCGTGCAGGGGGAGGGAGGACGAGTCTTCACCTTCCACCATCTGCTTGCACTTGCCGGCCAGGTGGTTGCACTTGATGAGCGGCTGCTTGAACTCGGTGTCGGCGGACAGGTAGGACAGGGGCAGGGCAAAGGCTTGCAGGCCGGAGGCCGCGTCCGGGGCGGCCGCGACAAAGACGAGGCGCATATTGGTGAGGAAGAGGTTGCCGTCGGCGGTCCACCTGTGGGGTTGGGGGAGGGGACAAAGGGAGAGGGAAGGTTGAGCGGAAAACGCTTCCCCAACGCATGGGCACCCCGTCCCGCGGACAGCGGTGCGTCGGAGCAAATAAAAAACTGGGCGCAGGCGCGAGTGTCGCCGCCCTTGCCCCCAGCGCAGAGTGCGTGCTGACACGCACATGCTGACGCACGTGGAGGCCGGGCCGGGGAGGCGGCCGGGGCGGGAGAGACGACAGCGCGGGGCAAAAGGTGGCGAATGCGTTCTTCGCCCCCCCACCTCTCTCCCGAACACTCACTTCCCGGTCGGTGTCCGCAATTGGTCGATGGTCAGGCGCGCCTTGTCCCGGCTGAGCACGATTTGCTCGCCGTCAAAGGGGGTGGGGACGAGGGACCCGTCGAATGCCGACTGCGTGAGCGGAGGGTTGGCCGACATGGTGTGTGGAGTGTGTGTGTGTGTGAAGAATCCCCTGTTTTAGGATTGATGTGGCTGTGGTGTCGACCCCTGTGTGCGTCGGTCGGCGGGCGTGTGGGTTTTGGGAAACGACAGGGGAGAGTGAGAGAAAAGGCCAGTTCACTCTTCCGACACCGGCGTTGTGTGAGAGGAGGGCGACGCGCTTCTCTCTCCCCGCTTTCTTTCCTGCAACACTACAGCCCCCTACACACACGCACACACACAAATGCGATCCCGCGCCCTCGACGCCGCCGCCCGCCTGGCCGCGGCAGCGCGCGGCGCGCGCGGCGCGGCGTCGTCGCCCGGCGCGGTGGACGGGCTGCGCCAGAAGCTGGCTGAAGGTGAGAGAGTGTGCAGGTGCCACAGACGCAGAGATGGCGCAATGCGGGACTGTTGGAAAGGGGAGAGGCGGAGAGGGCAGCGCCGAATCGAACCCAACCACTCACACGACACCGACCCTCCCACCCCACCACCACACACACCCCAGGCCCCTCCCTGGACGACTTTCTGGCCGGCTCCACCCCGCCCTCCTCCTACTCGGTGCGCGCCCCCAACTGGAAGGAGCGCACCCGCAAACCCGACTGGCTTAAGAGGGAAATCCTGCCTGGCGGCGACAACTACACCCGCATCAAGCACCGCCTGCGCGACCTCAAGCTGGCCACCGTGTGCGAGGAGGCGCGCTGCCCCAACATTGGGGAGTGCTGGGGCGGCGGCGACGGCGCCCCCGCGACAGCGACGGTGATGGTCATGGGCGACACATGCACGCGCGGGTGCCGCTTCTGTGCGGTCAAAACATCCTCCGCCCCACCCCCTCTCGACCCCGCCGAACCAGACAACGTGGCCACCGCAGTGGCGGAGTGGGGCATCGACTACGTGGTGTTGACGTCGGTGGATCGGGACGATCTGCCGGATGGGGGCGCCGCCCACATCGCGGCCTGCGTGCGCGCCCTCAAAGCCCGCACCCAGGGCCGCCTGCTGGTGGAGACCCTGGTGCCCGACTTTGGAGGGGATGAAGAGGCTGTCGCGCTTGTCGCCAAAAGTGGTGTGAATGTGTACGCCCACAACGTGGAGACCGTGCCGTCCCTCCAGGCCCGTGTGCGCGACCGCCGCGCCAACTGGGACCAGTCGGTGGCGACACTTGTGGCAGCCAAGCGCGTCGGCCCCCCGGGGCTCCTCACCAAGACGTCCATCATGCTGGGGTGTGGCGAGACGGCCGCGGAAGTGGTCGACGCGCTGAAAAGGTTGCGCGATGCTGACGTGGACGCCGTGACGCTGGGCCAGTACATGCGCCCCACCCCGCGCCACATGCCGGTGGCGGAGTACGTGACGCCCGCCGCGTTTGACGCGTACCGGGTGCAGGCGGAGGGCATGGGGTTTAAATACGCGGCGGCGGGGCCCATGGTGCGGTCCTCCTACCGGGCGGGGGAGTATTTTTTGTCTGCGCTGGCGAGGGGGAGGGTGGCGGAGCCGAAAGCGGCTGAGGGCGGGGGATGAAAGAGGGGGCGAGAGGCGTTGGGAGTAGGTTTTCATTCTTTCATTTGTTGTCATCAAAAAAGGGTTTCAGAAGGACTCGCGTTTTCCTTTGCCTGTCTACACACACACACAACCAACACAATCACACCGCCACCGCGGTCGCGTCCGCCGCGACCGCGCCTTCAGCCACGACAGCCCCCACCGGGCGCCACTCGCCTGCAAGGTCTTCCCGCCACACCACGACGCGGCCGTCGCGCGTGCCGGCGACGAGGGCGCCGGACAGGGGTTGCCACTCGAGGCGCCAGACGGGGGCCGAGTGGGGGAGTGTGGCAATGGTTTCGGCAGTTAGAGCGTCGGCACCACCCGACACACGCCACAACGCCACGTCGGCGCCCGCCGCCACCGCCACAGTGTCTCGGGCCGAGGGGGACGGTGCGGGCGCCCACGCCACCGCGGCGGCCGGCAAGGCGGCGGGTAGGTGAGCGGTGCGCGTCCATTCTGCGGTGGCCACACGGTAACAGTGCAGGGACGCGCCCTGCCCCCCACCCACCGCCAGCAACGCGGGCAGGTCGCCCCTGACCGCCCCCGCATCGTGCGGGCGCCACACGACGCAGCCAGCGGGGGCGGGGGGCGCGCCTGGGAACGGTGCACCCGCCTCCACCACACTCTCCAACTCCCACCCACTGCCTGGCCCCGCCAGCAAGCTCGTCGCCACATACACACGCACCGCGCCATCGGCGCACGCCGCGGCCAGCCTGGGCCCCGCCACCGCGGGCGCAAAGGCGAGCGCGGTCGGCGCGCCGCCGTGCGTGAAGCGCGCGGCGCGAGTCCACGCGCGCGGCGGGGGCCCACACGCTTCATGCCACATGGTCAGGCCGCCATCGGTGGCGGCCACGGCCAGGACGGAGCCGTGGTCGGGGTGGCCCCACGCGATCTGGTGTGGGGTGGGGAAGAGGGTCGGTCGAAAAATGAAAACGAATCGGCGCGCCGTCGCCCCCGCTGCGCCGGCCGCGCCCTCCACTTATCCCCCATCCCAACTCCCACCTGCGTCGGCACAGCCCCTCCCTCCAGCTCCCACGCGGCCGCCAGACTCCACGCGCCCGCGCCGCCCCCGGGGGGCGCGTCAAACACACACACACCGCGCGGCCCGACCGTGGCCAGGCGTTCCCCCGCGGCATCCACGGCGGCCGCGTGCACGGGGCCGGAAGAGGGCAGGGTCGCGGAGATGGCTTCCACGCGGTCGCCCATGGTGATTGCAAAAGGGTAAGAAAATGAAATTCGAGAAGGGCATCGACCGACGACGCCGACGACCACTCTGCGCCAGCACCATTTGTGTGGCCGTGCACCTCTGTGCGTGCGCCCTCCTCCCCGCGTCCCGCGTCGACTCGCGGCGTGCACTAGCCATTTAGGCGCCATCTTGCCTCGGCGGAGAGGCTGTGTGATCAGCGTGCACACGCCGTCACTATCCACGCGCCCCCGCGCAAAGAGCCGTCGGCATGCGTCCCTTTTCTGCGCCCTCTGCCGCTGGCCGCCGGCCCGCGGCCGCCCCGGCGCCCCTCCTCCATGGCACAGGGGCGCGCACATCCCTCCCACGCTCGCCCCGCCCCTCGCGCCACGTTCATCCCCCTCCGCCCGCCCTCCCGCGGCCGACGGTCGACGCAACTGGAACCGACGCCGACCTCAAACCCTACGGTCTCGCCAAAGAAGACTGGGCGTCCTCCTCTTTAACAGTCGTCGTCGTTGGCGCCTCTGGCGACCTGGCCCGCAAGAAAATCTACCCCGCCCTCTTCGCCCTCTACTATGAAGGCCACCTCCCCCCCCACTTCTCCATCTTTGGGTATGCGCGCTCCTCCATGACGGAGACCGAGTTTCGGGACTACATCGGGCGGTCTCTCACGTGCCGCGTGGCGGCGGGGGAGAAGTGCGGCGACGCGATGGACGCATTTCTGCAGCGCTGTTTCTACCAACCAGGGCAGTATGGGTCGGCCGACGACTTTGCAACGCTGAATGAGCGTGCCTGCACCGTGGAAGCCGCCACTGGAGCCCCCCGCGCCGACCGCGTGTTCTACTTGTCGATTCCGCCGTCTGTGTTCACGGCCGCTGCCGCCGCCGCGTCGGCCGCTGCCTCCAGCACCACCGGCTGGACCCGCGTCATCGTGGAGAAACCCTTTGGCCGCGACTCAGCCTCCTACCGTGAGCTATCGGCTGAACTTGCTGCCCACGTGTCTGAGGACGCCACGTACCGAATTGATCACTACCTCGGCAAAGAGTTGATCGAAAACCTCACTGTCCTGCGCTTCGCCAACGCCATTTTTGAGCCCCTCTGGTCCCGCGTCCACATCAAGGCCGTCCAAGTCATCTTCAGTGAAGACTTTGGGACGGAGGCGAGGGGTGGCTATTTTGACGACTACGGCATCATTCGCGACGTCATCCAAAACCACCTGCTCCAGATCGTGGCCCTCTTCGCCATGGAGCCGCCCGTGTCGCTGAACGCGGAGGACATACGGGACGAGAAAGTGAAAGTGCTGCGCTGCATGGCGCCTGTGGCCCTGGCTGATGTGGTGGTGGGGCAGTACAGAGCGCGCGGACCGTCAGGCGGGCGCGGCGCGCTGCCGGGCTATACAGACGACCCCACCGTGCCTCCCGGGTCCCGCACCCCCACCTTTGCAGCGGCTGCTGCCTTCATCTCCAACCCGAGGTGGGACGGCGTTCCCTTCCTGCTGAAAGCGGGGAAAGCGCTCGCCGCGCGGTCTGCCGAGATTCGAGTCCAGTTCCGCGCCGTCCCCGGCGGCCTCTACCGCGACAAACTGGACGCCGACCGTGCCTCCAACGAGCTCGTCATCCGCATCCAGCCCGATGAAGGCATCTACCTGAAAGTCAACAACAAGGTGCCTGGGCTGGGGTTGAAACTGGATGCGACGCGCCTGGACTTAACTTACCGCTCCCGCTACGCCGACGCCCACCTGCCCGACGCCTACGAGAGGCTCCTCCTGGACGTCGTCAACGGCGACAAACGCCTGTTCATCCGCAACGATGAACTGGAGGCCGCCTGGGCGCTGTTCACGCCGCTGTTGGATGCACTCGACGCCGGGGGCGTCGTGCCCGAGCCCTACCCCTATGGCTCCCGGGGGCCGGTGGGGGCGCACTACCTGGCGGCGCGGTATGGGGTGAGATGGGGTGACCTGGAGGAGCAGCAGGAGTGAGGGGAGAGAGAGGGTTTGGTTTCTTGGTCGCAGGTCGTTGTTTTTTCACCGAGTGTGTTTTATTTTTTCTTTCGTTTCTTCTGGTGGCGGTGGTCGTGGCTGTTAGTTGCACGCGGGGGGGCGGCTGCGTGTTTGTGTGACCCAGAGAGGGAGGCAGAGAGTACGAAGAAAAGAAAAAACAAGCCGTCGACCGTGTTTCTCCGTCACTCCCGCCGGGCCTTTCGTCCCGCGCGTCCCCACCTCCTTTCTCGCCCGCATTTGCCGCGTGTGCAACACTCCGTACACACCTCACACCGCGCGCACTGCCGCCCCACGGTTCTGCAGCACGCCGCCCTTCCCCCCCCCCCCCCCCCCCCTCGCCGCTGCTGTCCCAATTGAGCCGCGATGGGCGTGCCCGCGTTCTATCGCTGGCTGAGTCAGCGGTGAGTGTCGTGTGTGTCGTGTATGTTGTTGTTAGTGTGGAGGGCGTGTGCAAGCAGGGGAGAGACGAGGGCGGCAGGGGCGCCAACACAGAACCAACGCAAGCAAAAAGCAATCCCCGCGGCGGCTTGGTTTGGACGCACCCCCATTGACCCCGTCCCCACCACCCTCCCCCCCCCAGCTACCCCCTCATCATCCAGGACTGCGTCGAGGAAGCCCCCTCCACCGTCAACGGCGTCAAAGTGCCCGTTGACACGTCCCGCCCCAACCCCAACGGCCTGGAGTTTGACAATCTGTATTTGGTGAGAAGGAGAGGGAGGGAGAGAGAGGGAGGGAGAGAGAGAGAGAGCGTGCTGTGCCGCGTGGATGCTGAAGATACAGCGCTGAGAGAGAGAAAAGAAACGGCGCCGTTTTCGTTTTGCGTCAACCCTCACCCACCCACACCCACACCCACAGGATATGAACGGCATCATCCACCCCTGCTTCCACCCGGAAGACCGTCCCCCCCCCATCACCGAGGCGGAGGTGTTTGCCGCCATGTTTGACTACATCGACCGCATCTTTGCCATCGTCCGCCCCCGCAAACTGCTCTACATGGCGATTGACGGTGTCGCCCCCCGCGCCAAGATGAACCAGCAGCGCTCCCGCCGCTTCCGAGCCGCCCAGGATGCGGAGGAGAGGGCGGCCGAAGAGGACAGGCTGAGGGCCGAGTTTGAGGCGCAGGGCATCAAGCTGCCGCCCAGACCGTCCAAGAGCGAAACGTTTGACTCAAATACAATCACGCCTGGCACCCCCTTCATGCACCGCGTCTCCGTCGCGCTGCAGTACTACGCCCACGCCCGCATCAACTCCGACCCCGGGTGGCGCGGCATCCAGGTGCTGGTGTCGGACGCGAATGTGCCGGGGGAGGGGGAGCACAAGATCATGGCGTACGTGCGGGCGCAGCGCGGGGCACCAGGTTGGAACCCGGCCACCCGCCACTGCCTGTACGGGCTGGACGCCGACTTGATCATGTTGGCACTGGCCACGCATGAACCCCGGTTTGTCATTCTGCGGGAGGTGGTGACGCCACCCGCGCGCGGCGGCGACGACAGGCCGCCGCCGCCGACGCTGGCTGAACTCATGGGGGACGGCTCCGCCACCGCCGCCTCCACCGCCAAGCCCGACATCGCGCTCAAACCCTACCAGTTTCTGCTGGTCAACGTGCTGCGCGAGTATCTGGCCCTGGAGTTTCGGGTGGAGAGCGCGGCGGGGGAGGCGTACGACCCGGAACGCGTGTTTGACGATTTCGTCTTCATGTGCTTCTTCGTGGGCAACGACTTCCTGCCCCACTCCCCCTCGCTGGAGATTCGGGAGGGCGCGATCGAGCTGTTGATGGCGGTGTACAAGGAGGTGGTGCCGCGCACCGGGTGGCTGGTCGACGGCGCGACCATGCGGCTCGACCACGTGGGCCAGTTCATCGCCGCCGTCGCCGTCCACGAAGCCGCCATCTTTGCCAAGCGGGTGCGCATGCTGGCCCGCGACCGCAGCCGGCGGGAGCGGGACAAGGCGGCGGCGGCCGCGCGGTCGGCGGTGGACGGCGGCGGCGGCGGCGGCGGCGGCCGGGGCCACGGCGGCGGCCGGGGCCACGGCGGTGGCCGGGGCCGCGGCGGCCGCGGCGGCAAGTGGACGGCCGCCACGCCGTCGGCCGAGTACCTGGCGTCGCTGACGGCGGCGCCGGCTGCTGCGGCGCCAGGCGCGCCCGGCGCGCCGCGCCGCGGGCCCGTCCTGCTGGCCCCCCCTCCCGCCACCATCGGGTCCAACAAGTCGGCTGCCGCCCTGCTGCGCGAGCGCATTGCGGGCGTCAAGCGGGGCGCACCGGATGGGGGCCCCGCGGTGCCGCCGCCGCAGCCGGTCGGGCGCGGCACGACGCGCGCGGCGGCCACCCTGGCGGCCGTGCTGGCGCCGCCCAAAAAGGAGGAGGAGGGAGGTGGAGGTGACACTGTGCCTCCCAAGCGGGCCAAGGACGATGCGGCTGCGTCCTCCGCGTCGGCCGTCCAAAAGGAGGAAAAGACCGCGCCCGCCACCACCACCACCACCCGCACCACGCGGTCCACCAAGCCCCCCCCCCCGCCCGCCGGCGCCCTCATCGTGGACACTGTGTCCCACCTGGCGGTGTCGTCAGATGGGGTGGGCGGCGTCAAAGTGGAGGTGGACGCAGCGGTGTCGTCGGTGACCGACGGTCCCGCCGGCCAGACGGCGGCCCAGTTTTGGTCCACGCTGCAGGCGGACGGCGAGCCAGGCGGCGGCGATGGAGAGGGAAACGATGACGCCGCCCCCCCGCCCGGCGGATCTGACGAGTCGGAGGGCGGCTTTGTCGTCGCCGACGACGCCGACACCGACGACCCGGCCACCGCGTCCGCGGCGGCGGCCGCGTCCCGCCTGGCCGCTGAAACCGCGGCCGCGGATGCCGCCGCCGCCCTGGAGGCGGCCGTGGCAGCGGCGGCCAGAGACAAGGGGGACATGTTTGACGAGATGGTCGTGCACGAAGCCAAGATTCGGCTCGACGCCCCGGGGTGGCGCGAACGCTACTACGAAGACAAAGTCGGCGCCCCCCCCGGCCCCGCCCAAGCCGCCGCCGTGCGGGCCATGGTGGCCGAGTATGTGCGGGGGCTGGCGTGGGTGCTGCACTACTACTACGCGGGCGTCGCGTCCTGGACTTGGTTCTACCCACACCACTACGCCCCCTTTGCCTCCGACCTGACCGACCTGCCCGCCGTCGACACCTCGTTTGACGACCCTGGCACCCCATTCGCCCCGTTCAACCAGTTGATGGGGGTGCTGCCCGCCGCGTCGGCGCACGCGCTGCCCGAACCCTACCGCCCGCTCTTTGCCGCGGGCTCCCCCATCGCTGACTTCTACCCCACCGAGTTTGGCGTCGACATGAATGGCAAGCGCTTCGCGTGGCAGGGAGTGGCCCTGCTGCCCTTCGTTGATGAGGCGCGGTTGCTTGCTGCCACCGCCCCGCTCGAGGGGAGGCTGCCGCCCGAGGAGGTCGCCCGCAACGGGCGCCGGGACGAGCTGCTGCTGATGTCGACGTCCCACCCGCTGGCGTCAGACGTGTTTGCGGTGGCGGGCGCAGCGCGGGAGAGGGCGGCGGGTGGGGGCGGGGCGGAGCCGGAGCGCGCGATCGACGCGACGCTGACGGGGGGGCTGGGCGGCACCCTGCTCGCCCCCTCGGGCGACCCCTGCCCCCCCACCCTGCCCGCCCCCCCCGGCCTCGGCGACGACGTGGCCCCCAACTCGGTCGTGGTGGCGCGGTACCGCGCGCCGCTGCGGGCCACCCCGCACGTGTGCCGCCCGCTCGAGGGGCAGCCGCTCGAACGCGCGGTCGTGGCAGAGTCTGACCTGCCCCCCCCCAAGCCTTTGTGGCATGAAGACAGGCGCGGGGGGGGCGGCGACCCCCGGCAGCACCACTACAGCCACCACCAACACAACCAGGGCGGGTGGGCGGGGTGGGGCGCGCCGCCCCCGGGCGGCCCCTGGGCGGGCGCGCAGTGGGGGGGTGCCCCCCCTCCCGGCATGAGAGTGCACGCTCAACACGGGTACGCGTATGGCGCGGGCCCGCCCCCGCCCCAGTGGGGCGGCGGCGGCGGTGGCGGAGGAGGGCAGCATGCCCCCCCCCCCCACTTTGCCCCTGTCGGCGGCGGCGGCGGCCACCACCCCCCACCCTACGCCCACGCCCCCGTGGCGGGTGGCTGGGGGGCGCCCCCCCCTCCCGGCTGGGCGCCGCCCGGCCATTTTGGGCACGGTGGCGGCGGGTGGGGCGGGGGCGGCGGGGGCGGCCCGCCCCCGCAGCAGCACCCGGGCTGGGCTGCCCCGCCCGGCCAGTTTGGCGCGGCGCCGCAGGGGGGGGGTGGCGGCAACCCGTACGCCGCCCTGCAGCGGGAGCCGCCGCAGCGGCAGTGAGGAGAGGAAGAAGAGAGTGTGTGTGTGTGTTTGTGTGTGTGCGTGTGTCTGCTTTTTTTGCATCCCTTTTTTTCCCCCAAAAAAACACCCTCTCTCCCCTCTCCCATTCACACATCCACCACGACAGGGTGCACCTCCAGCGTCCTCAGGTTGAGCAGGACGAGGGTGCGCGTCGCCTGAAAATCAGGGACTGCCAGGGTGCGCACCTCGGCGCGAGTGCCGTCGGCCGCGCACACAGCGTGCGACCCCACCTCCAGTGTCGCCGCCCCCCCCGCAAAGAAGACGTGGGGAGCGGCCTCAAGCACGAACGGGTCGGCGTCAGTGAAAGGGTGGCAGGGCAGGGTGTCGGGGGCGGTGGGGGCGAGGTGGCCCCAGTCGAGCAGGGAGGACAGGGCGGCGGTGCGGGAGGGCGCGTTTGAGTAGCGAAGCACGTCGTCCACGTTTTGCCCTGCCGTCCCCAGCACCCTGACCCCGCCCACATCGAATTCATGAGGATTGGTGGCGCGGGTGAGGGCGGAGGAGGGCGCCGCCCCGGGCAGGAGGCAGCGGTGGAGGGGCTGTTGGGGCAGGCCGTGGTTTGTCGCGTCATCCGGCCCGGGCACCACATCCACTGGCACGCACGCGGCAAGGGCAGTCATCAGCGCGTCCGCATCGCGCAGGGGGGCGGCTGCAGCCCTGGTGGCCGCGGTGGCGGCGGCCCGGCCGCCGGCGGCGGCGGCGAGGCCGCCGCCGCGCGGGACGAGCCCCCCCGCGACGACCACGCGCACCACCCTCGCAAACAGGGCGACATCCGGCCCACACCCCGCGTGCCCGGTCAACAGGTCGACCGCCAGGGCGGCGGCGGCGCCGCCGCGGGCGTCGTCGGGGGCGGGGGCGAGGCGGGAGGTGAGGGCAAGGTATGGGTCGCCGGCCGGCGGGGGCGCGCGCGCGGGCGGCGGGCGCGGCGGCGCGGTGGCGGGGCCGCGAAACAGCACGCCAGACACTGCAAACGCGCCATCCTCCCCCACAATGCCGCGCACGGCGACCACGATGCCGGTGACGAGGGGGGCGGCATCTAGGGAGGCGAGGGGGACGCGGGCGCCCGCATCCTCCAACACCAGTGTGTCGCTCGGCGCGGCGAGGCGCGGCACGCCCGCCACGATCGTGGCGGCGTCGACCTCCGCCTCCCCAGAGCCACGCCCTCCTTTCCCATCATCCTTGACGTACTCGTCCAGGGCGGAGGGCTTGGCGGCGGCGTCCTTGTACAGCGTGCCGACCGTCACCACTTCCTCCCCCTCCGGCAGCTCCAGCACAGTGGTCGTCCTCACCCCCGGCCACGCGGCCGCTGCGGCAGCCTCGAGAGCTGGCCTGCAAGCCGCCAGGCGGCAGAAGTAGGTGGCGGCGTACTGGTCGGTGTACGACCGATTGGCAGCGGGGATGCGGTAGCGCGCATCCAGGTTGGTGTAGGGGGCGCCCGCCCGGCGCAGACGGGGAGGGGGAGGCGCGCCGTCGGGTGGGGGGGCGAGTAGGTCGGTGGCGTCGGTCAGGCTGTGGGGAGGGAGGGAGAGGCATCAGCCGATTGATGCGACCGCGCGCGCGCGGTGGCGGGGCTGCCTTCTCTCTGTCTATCTCTCCTCGTCACACACACGCACTCACCGCGCGGGAGGGCGCTCCATGCCGGACGGGGCCGCCATGGTGGGGCAGAGAGGGAGTGGTGTGCGATGCGTCGCAACACAGAAAAGGAAGAACGAAAATGTGACGTTTTCACTCTTGCTTTTCAAAAGAAAGGCGGGGGCAAAAAAAACGCGCGCACGAGCAGGCCACGGCCGTCGCCAACAACTTGCGACCGCGCCGCCTCACGCGCCCAGCACTGCCTCTGCCGCCCTCGAGGGGAGCGAGAGACACCGTACCAGTTTTTTCTCCGCGCGTGACACCGTCCACCCCATGTTTTACTCGACCCAAATCCTGGCCAAGAAGGGCCCCCTGGGCACCATCTGGATCGCGTCCCACCTGGAGAGGCGGCTGAAAAGGTCGCAAGTGTTTGATGCGGACATCGGGGCGTCGGTTGGTGAGTGGAGTTGAGGGCGGTGCGCGTTTGTTTTTGGGATGTCGCGCGGTCGCGTGCTTCGCGGGCAGGCACGCACAGCACCGCTTGCTGGCGCGCCCTGGGCCACGGCCCGCCACGCCACTCAGCCCTGGCCTGTGGCTGCAATGTCACGGGGGAGGAGGAGGAGAGGCGGCAGGGGAGAGGAAACACGCACACACACGCCCCGCTCTCACACACATTTCCCTCCCTTCCCACCCTCCCCAGACTCCATCATCAACCCGGAAGCCCCCCTCGCCCTCCGCCTCTCCGGCCAGCTCCTGCTGGGCGTCGTCAAAATCCACGCCCGCAAGGTGGCCTACCTGTTTGCCGACGCGACGGACGCCCTAGGCCGCGCGGCGGCCGTGTTTGACGTCAGCGACGTCGACCTCGCCGACGCCGACGCGGCTGCCCCCCTCGCCGCCATCACCCTGCCCGCCGACTACGTGGACGACGTGCTGGGGGTGGCGGCAGCTGCGGCCGGCGGCGTTGGCGGCCTCACAGTCGACGCGTTCGCTGCCTCCCTCGGTCCCGGCGGCGCGGCCCACCTCTCGCGCACGCTCGGGGGCGCCGACTCGTCCTTCCTCCTGGCCTGTGACGCGTCCACCCTGCTCCCCTTCTCCCTGCACCCGTCCTCCCTGGATGCGGGGGGCGTGTTTGACGTCGCCGGCCGGGACGCGGAACGCGCCCTGTCCATGGGAGGGGAGACACTGCGTGACGCGGCGGCGCTCCCCCCCCCCGCTCGCGGGCGCGTCGGCTCTCTTTGGCGGGGGCGACGGCCCCGACCCGTCGACCAAGCTCGGCGGCACGGACGTGCTGGAGGCTCCCCCGGGTCTGTCCGCGGGCGGGGGCGCCGGCTACGGCAGCGACGATGATGGCGGCGGCGGGTATGGAGACAGGTGGGGCGACGACGCGCTGCCGACGCCGGGTGGCGCGCCCTCCACCCCGGGCGCCCCCTCCCCCGCCCACGTGGGCGCGGCCGCCGCCCTGGCGCGGCGCCGTGTGCGCCCCCGCCTGGACGTGGATGCGGCGGGCCGGGGTGCGCCTGCCACTCAGTTGCCGGGGGCGTCCATCCGAGCACTGCTCGTCGACGCGGGCCCGTTGCTGCGCGCGCCGCCCCCCTCCGCCGCCGCCGCCGCCGCCGCGCTGGCCACCCCCTTCACTGATGTGGCGGGTGGTGCTGTGGCCGACCTGGCGGTGAATGTGCAGGCGGTGGCTCGTGCCGGGGCGCGCGCGCCTGCGTCGGTCGCGCTGCTCGGCCGCCCGCTCTTTGCTCCGTTCTTGGCCCCGCCCCTCTTCTCCGCCGTCGTCGCCGCCGCCCCCGCCCCCCCCGCCCGCCCGCCCCGCAAGCGAGCCGCGCCAGACGGAGAGGCGGCGACCGCGGCGACGCCCGCGGTCGCGGCTACTGCCGCCGACTCGGGTGGCGACGGGTGGGGCGCGGGCGACGGGTGGGGCGCGGGCGCCGCTGACCCCGACGACGACGACGCGGGGTGGGGCGGCGACCGCGCCTCCCCCACCGACTCCGACCCGGCCACGCCTGCCGCCTTCACCGCGCGCACGCGGGACACGCTGGCGAGGGTGCGGGCGGCTGATGGCGGTCCGCACGGCGCGCCTGCGTCGCTGCGCTCCCTCGCGGCCGGCGCTTCGCGCCTGGACGCGGCGCGCGCCTTCTTCGAGGTGCTGGTGCTGCGGTCGCGGGGGTCTGTGACCGTGGAGCAGGCAGAACCGTATGGCGACATTGAGTTGAGGGTGGTGGAGGGGGTGGCGTGAAGAGAAAACGTTGGGTTGGGGGGGGGGGGGGGGGGGGGTTGAAAGAACTGAAAACAAAAACGTCAATCACAAAAGTTTCTATTTTTCTTTGCCTCTCCCCCACCCCACACACACACACACACACCATGTCCTCCCTCACCGTCAACGCCTTCTTCAAGAAGGGTGGCGCCACCAAGGCCCCCAAAAAGGCCGCCCCCGCCAAGAAAGTTGGCAAGGCCGCGCCCAAGACCGCGGCCAAGCCCGCCAAGTCGGCCGGCGGCGGCCGCAAGAGCTGGCTGGGCGGCCGCGAGGCCGGCTCGCTGGACAAGTGGTATGGTGAGTAACAGGTGTTTCGATCTGAGGGGAATGAAGGGGGGAGGGTGGCCAGCGGGCGGGGGGTCGGAGTTGCTGGGCGCGTCGATTTGTGGGGGTGAGGTTTGGGTCCCCCTCCGCCCGCCGCCCCCTCTCCCGCCGCGCCCCCTCCGCCTCCCTCATGCACACTCCACACACACCCCAGGCCCCGACCGCAAGCTGTACCTGCCCTCCGGCCTGCTGGACCCGTCCGACGTGCCCGCCTACCTCAACGGCACGCTGGCTGGCGAGTAAGTAACAGAGAAATGGGGTGGAGGGGGGCGGCAGTTGGTCGTGTGTTGGGGGTGCCACCCACCCCACTTGCTTCACATGCGCACGTCACGTGTGTGGGGGGGGGGAGGCGGGGGCGGCGCCGGCTGGACGCGGCGCGGGGGCGCGTTTTTTGCGTCGCCTCGCCCTGTGCGAAAATCGGGCGTTCCCTTGGGCCGCCGGCCACCACGCCTCCCTCCCTGCTTCGGATCCGGCCCCACGCACGCGGGAGCACTGTGTGCCAACGTTGCTTGTGTGCTGGCTGGCGCCGATGCAGGGCAAGGTGGCGCATTGGGGCAGCAGCGGCGCAAGCGCGGCCGCGACAACGCGACCCTGTTGGCTGCAGGGACCGCCGCCGCCGACCGCCCCCGATCTCAAACCCCCGCTGCTGCATTCGATATGCGGCCAGCGCGCTGGTGTCGACTGAGGGTGGCGTGGGCGTGGGCAGGGACTCCTGGCGGCTGGCCACGCGACACCCGCAGAAAACGCCGACGCGAGCCGACGCTGCCCGACCCGTTTCGCGCTCACCCTCTCTGCCTCCCTCTCTCACCGCCCCCCCCCCCCACAGCTACGGCTACGACCCCCTCGGCCTCGGCAAGGACGCCGCCCAGGTGGAGAAGTACCGCGCCAACGAGCTGCTGCACGCGCGCTGGGCCATGCTCGCCGCCGCGGGCATCATCATCCCGGAAGGCCTCCAAGCCAACGGCGCCGCGATCCGGGGCGGCACCTACTACGAGACCGCCGCCGAGCTCGCGTCCACCGGCTCCCTCAACTACTTCGCCGTCCCGTGGGGCGTCGTCACCAACCCGCTCCCCGTGGCCGCCGTCGCGGTCGTCAACGCGGGCCTACTGGCCGCGGTGGAGCGTTTCCGCGCGTCGGGGGAGGGCCCCTCGGGCTACGCGCCGGGCGTCGGCAAGTTTGACGCCTCCATCTTCAACGGTCTGGACAACCTGTACCCGGGCGGCCCCTTTGACCCGCTCGGCCTGGCGGACGACCCGGAGGTGTTTGAGGAGCTGAAGGTCAAGGAGATCAAAAACGGGCGCCTCGCGATGGTCTCCGTCCCTGGGTTTGTCGTCCAGTCCCTCGTCACCGGGGAGGGCCCCTACGCCAACTGGTCCAAGCACGTGGCCGACCCCTTCGGCTACAACCTGCTGACCATTGTGGGCAACGAGGAGCGCACGCCCACGCTGTGAGTGGTGTGTGTGTTTCCCTTTTTTTCCTTTCGCAACAGAGACCCACAAAAAAAACACCAGCGTGACGATGGTGACAGCCCCCGTGTAAAACGTTGCATGTGTGTGTGTGCGTGTGAGCCTCGTCAAAGAAACACAGAGAGAGAGTGGAGTGGAGCAACGAGGAACGAGGAACAAGGCGCGGGCGACGTCATTTTTCAAACACTCTTCCCATCGCTTTTCCACGCCACCCCCACGCACACAACCATGGCGGCCGCGCCCGCCCCACCCGCGCCAGAGTCACCCTCGGCACCAGACGGTGCCGTGGCCGACTCGGCGGTGGCTGACGCGCCGGCAGCCGCCCCGCCGGCAAAGGCTGTCGAGCCTGCGCCCCCGTCTCCGCCCCCAGACGCCCCTGTCGCCGAGACCGTCGTCCCCACGGGTGATGCCGGTGATCTGAATGGCGCTGTCACCGCGCCGACACCGGAGGATGAGCGCGCGTCGCCGCCAGAGGCGGCAGCGTGCCCCCCATGCGACGACAACCCGCCGCCTGCCGCCGCGTCGGCCGCCCCCGCCGACCCGCCGCAGGCGCAGCCGTCGCCTGCGCCAGAGCCTGTCAAACAGGAGCCGTCGGACGGGGACGCAGAGGTGCCGCCCGCGTCCACGGCCCCCGCGTCCGAAACGCGCGACCCGGCGGGCAGCCCGCCTCCACCCGCGCCTGCGCCCGCCCCTGTCGAACAGGGCGTGGGTGAAGAACATGCACCCCAGCACCAGTCGCGCAAGCGGCCTGCGGCTGGGCGGCGGGACCTCGCCCCCAAAAAGAAGGCGGCGCCGCAGGCCGCGCGCCCGCCCACTGACGCGCCCACTCCCTCCTCCTCCGACGCGGACGCGCTGGGCATCGTGTGGGGCACCGTCCCGGGGTATCGCCCCTGGCCCGCCCAGGTGCTGCCCCCCGAGGCGGCCGCCGCGCACGCGGGGCTCGCGTCGACAGACCACCCTCCCAACGCGCTGCCCGTCATGTTTTTCTATGAAAAAGCCTACGTCTCCTGGCTGTCTCCCTCGTGCGTGCACCCGTGGGCGGACGGCGTGCAGCCCAAAGCCCGCCGCGACGCGCGCGGCGGCGCGACCGCGCATGCGCGCGCGGTGGACGCCGCGCGGGACCTTCTGGCCGGGGTGCCGCCCCCCCCCCTTCTGGTGGACGCACGCACTGGGTGGAGGGCGGGGGGTGCCGGCCAAGCAGCAGGCGGGGAAGCGGATGGTGGCGCCGGCCAAGGGAGAGGAGGAGGCGGCGGCGGCGGCGCCGCCACTCGCCGCGGCCGCTGCCGCTGCCGTCCTCGCCCCCCCCCGCCGCCGGGGCGGCGGCCCCGCCGGCTACCACAAGATCACGCGCAACGTGTGGCTGCCCGGCGTCGCCCGCCCCAAGCGGCGGCCCAAGGCCGACATTCCGACTTGTGACTGCGTGGCGCCGCCGGACGCGGCGGGCGCAGACGCAGACGCCACCGCGGCCGACGCACCCACCCAGCCTCCCCCCCCCCCTCTGGAGACGCTGTCCGGCCGCCGCGCTTGCCCCACGCGCGCACCCGGGCCGCCCCCCCCCATCGGCTGCCCCCCAGACGCCTGCATCAACGCGCTGTCGTGCGTGCGGTGCGACGCGCGCGCGTGCGCGTCGGGCGCCCGCTGCGCCAACGCCGAGTTTCAGCTGCTCCCGCCCCCCCTGGTCGAACCCTTTGTGCCGGGCGGCAACAAGGGGTGGGGCGTGCGCGCCACCGCCCCCCTGCCCGAGGGCACGTTTGTGGTGGAGTATGTGGGGGAGGTGACGACGGACGCCGAGTGTGCCCAGCGCAGGGCGGCCGCGTTTGCCGCGGGCGACCCCACCGTCTACTACATGGCCCTCACCCCTGGCCTCTCCATCGATGCTCGCACGCGCGGCAACCTGGCTCGCCTCATCAACTCGTCGTGCGCCCCCAACTGTGTGGCCCAAGTGTGGACGGATGCAGCGACGGGGGAACCGCGCGTCGGCGTCTTCACGTCGCGCGATGTACAGCCAGGCGAAGAGCTCGCGTACGACTACGCCTTTGAAGCCGCCCCCGACGGTGACGACGGCGACCCGGGTGGCGCGTACTCGTGCCGGTGTGGCGCGCCGTCCTGCCGCGGCACGCTGCGCGTGGCGGCGGCGAGCGGGGGCGGCACCGCGGGGCGCGACAGGGGGCGGCGCGTGTCGCTGGTCGTCGGCAGCGACGCCGAACACGGCTACCGCACGTCCGGCGTCGTCGTCGGCTACGACCAGCGCAAGCGCACCCATGCCATCGCCACCGATGACGGTGGCCGCCTGGCCCTGGACCTGCGCCGCGTGGAGCACGAGTGGGAGGACGGGGGCGACGACACCGGCCCACCACGCCGCACGCGTGGGCGGCCGCGCAGCGACGGCGACCGCGCGTCTCGTTCTGCGACGCGCGGCACCTCCAGCAGCCGGATGCGCAGCCCAACCACCCGGGCGCGCGAGAATGCGGCGCGGCGGGCCAAGCGGGCGGCGGCCAAGGTGGGGGGTGTGGGCGGTGATGGCATGGTGAGTTTGGAGAGGGAGAGGGAGGCGCGACACACACACACACACACACACACACGCCCGGTGACGACACCACGCTTACTTGCACGCGGTCACCCGCCCCCCCCTGCGCACGCGCGCGCCGTGTTGGGTGTGAGTGCCGCCACCTGTCTAGAACGCGGACTGGCGCTGCCTCGGTTGCACTCACAAGGCCATTCTGGCCGGGCACACTGTTGGCGCGTTTTCCGCGGGGGGAAGGCTCCCTGACGTCCGGCTCGCGCGTGCGCTCAGGGGGGCTGAGAGGTCGCGCATGAATGCATGAATTCCAAAACTAAAAATACTATGAGAGCCGAGGGCTGTGTGTGTGGGTGGATTGGGGACAGAGGGTGACGGTTTTGGCGTGCGAAACGAAGAGACAAAAACTTAACCCCCGCCTTTTCCCCTCCCACCCAGGACGTCGACGTGCCCATCACGCTAGCCCCCGAAGCGGCCGCTGTGGCCGCCTCTGACGGCGCCTCCCCTGTGCCCGTCGTGGAGGCGGAACCAGAGCAGGAGGTGGCGGCAGCTGGCGACGGCGGCGCCTCGATCGCGCTGCGCCTGGACGCCGACGGCGACCGCGTGCGCGTGCAGTGGACAGTGGTGTAGAGAGAGAGAGAGAGAGAGAGGAGAGTGTGTGTCTTTTTTATTCTGTGTCAAAACGCACGCAACAACTTGTCCGAGGAGTCCAAAAAAACTGGCGAGAGGTGGTTTTGAGCGCGTTTTTTTTTTTCGGCGACACATCCGTTCGTCTTGTTTCCACGTGTGCCGCGCTTCGACACCCGCCAAGCGCTCCCCACCCAACCACACGCACACACAACCACACACACCATGCTCGGCGTCGCCCCGGTGGTCGCCCCGCGCGTCGCGCTGCGGCCCGTCCCGGCGCGCGCACCGCGGCGCGCGCCAGCGCTCGCTCACGCATCTGCGCGCTCCCTCCCCGGCGCCCCAGCCCGCTGGTCCCCGCCCTCCGCCCCTGGCCGCGCCCGCCCGTCTCGTGGGTCGTTGACCGTGGTGGCCGTGTTTGAGCGGTTCACGGAGCGCGCCATCAAGGCGGTCATGCTGTCGCAGGCCGAAGCCAAAGCTGTGGCCGCGGCCGAGGTGAGCGGGTCTCGGAGGGCGCGCCCGCCCTAGTGGGGGTCGCTTGCATCCCCCAGCATCGATTGGGGGCGAGAAATCGTGGGTCGAGGCACCGAGCGCGCGCCTGCGCGTGAGCGCCCTCGATTTCGGTTCTCAATGTTTTTTGTTGGAGCGCCTGCCCGCCTTCCCGCGCGCGTGCGTGGCAAGCCGTGCTGGGGCGCCCCGCCTCCTCCGGCCGCAACATAGCAATCAACCAGGCGTGTTGCAACCAACTGACCTGTTTTGTTTCCGCCCTCCCCACCACCACCACCCACAGGTGTGCACCGAGCACCTCCTCCTCGGCCTCATCGCGGAAGACTCCTCCTCCCCCAAGGGCGGCTACTTTGGCTTCTCCTCCCTCACCATGGACAGGGTGCGGGCTGCCATCACGGAGCGCGCATCGAACGCGGGGCGCAAGGTGAGTGGATGGAGGGGAGGGAGGGGCAGAGAGACGCTGAACAAAACGACGTCATGCGCGCGTGTTTCGGATGGGAGGCGTCCCGTCGCGCGCCCTTCAGCCGCTTGCAGCGCTCAGAACGCCCCCCCTTTGGCAGAGGCCAATTCTGGCCGTGCGCTGGGGGTGGTGGATGGGGGGCAGGAGGGCGGGGCGGTGGAGCGTGGACGTGCGCCCTGGAGAGCGCGAAAACCCAAACAGCCACATGCGAAAACGAGGCGGGAAGCGGCGCGCGTGTCGGGAAACCACCCACACACAAACCAACCCACCACACACACACATCATCATCAGGACGTGTCCAAGCCCACCGAGCTCCCCTTCTCCTCCGCCGCCAAGCGCGCCTTTGAGGGCGCCCTGGCCGAGTCGCGGTCGCTGGGCGTCAACTACATCTCCCCGGAGCACGTGCTCGCCGCCCTGCTCGCCCCGGGTGCCGGCGGCCGGGCGCGCGCCCTGGCGGGCGCCCTCGGCGTGGACGCGGACGCGCTGAAAGCCAAGGCCGTCACCAAGCTGCGCGGCGAAGCCGACGGCGGCGGTGGCGCCAGCCGCCAGCGCGCGGCCGCGGGCGGCCGCGCCGGCGGCGGCGACACCAAGTCGGTGCTGGCCGAGCTGACGCGGGACATGTGCGAGGAGGCGCGGTGCGGGCGCACCGACCCGGTGATCGGGCGGGACGGCGAGGTGTGCCGCGCGGTCCAGATCCTGGCGCGCCGCACCAAGAGCAACCCAATCCTGATTGGGGAGCCGGGCGTCGGCAAGACCGCCATCGCGGAGGGGCTGGCTGCCGCCATCGTGACGGGAGTGCTGCCCGACGGGTCACCGCTGCCCTCGTTTTTGGAGGTGAGAAGAGGAAGGAGAGAGAGGGGTTGATGCTTTTCTCCTCTCTCGCACCGCGCACACACAACTCACGCTCTCTCCCCCCTCTCCCACCCTTACCCTAGAACAAACGCATCCTCTCCCTGGACCTGGGCCTCGTCCTGGCGGGCGCCAAGGAGCGCGGCGAGCTGGAGTCGCGCGTCACAAAAATGCTGGCCGAGATCAACGCCGCGGGCGACGTCATCCTGATGATCGACGAGATTCACACCCTCGTCGGCGCCGGCTCCATCGGCGGCAGAGGCGGGGGCGGCGGCGGGGGCGGCATGGACATCGCCAACCTGCTGAAACCGCCGCTCGCGCGCGGCGGGCTGCAGTGCATCGGGGCCACCACACTCGACGAGTTCCGCAAGCACATCGAGAAGGACCCCGCCCTGGAGCGCCGCTTCCAGCCCGTGTTTGTGGGGGAGCCCTCGGAAGCTGAAGCCGCTGAAATTCTGGCGGGGCTGGCCTCCCGCTACGCTGACCACCACCGCGTCGTGTACGCGCCCGACGCGGTCGCCGCCGCCGTCTCCCTGTCCGCCCGCTACGTGCCCGACCGCCAACTTCCCGACAAAGCCATCGACGTGCTGGACGAAGCCGGGTCGAGGGCGAGGATCGATGCGTATGAAGCGCGCAAAGCCGCGCGCGCGGCGGGCGGCGACGCGGCGGCCAACGCGGTCACCGACGCCGACGCGCGCGCCGCGTACGACGACCTGGCGGGGTTGGCTGCTGCCGCGGCCGCCGCCAACGATGCGGGCGACGCCGAGGAGGCGGCCGCCCTGGCGGCGCGCGAGGCGGGGCTGCGCGCCGCGGCCGTCGGGCGCGCGGCCGACGGCGTGGCCGTCCCTCTCGTGACACGGGCGGACGTCGAAGCCGTGGTCGCCGCCTGGACCCGCATCCCGGTCGAGACCATGGCCCCCGACGAAAAGGAGAGGCTGCTGGCCATCGGGGCGGCGCTGGGGGACCGCGTCATCGGCCAGGACGACGCGGTCAAGGCGGTCGCCGCGCGCGCTGCAGCGCGCGCGTGCGGGGCTCGCGTCTCCCGACCGCCCCATCGCGGGCATGCTGTTCTCGGGGCCCACGGGCGTGGGCAAGACGGAGCTGACCAAGGTGAGGGAGAGTGGGTTTGTGGGGGGGGGGGGGAGAGAGAGAGGAGAGAGAAAGAAACGTGATTTTTTCGACCCATTTTTCCCCCCGCACCTCCTCTCTCAACCCCAGGCCCTCGCCGACCTCTACTTTGGCTCCCCCGACGCCATGTTGCGCCTCGACATGTCGGAGTACATGGAGCGCCACACCGTGGCCAAGCTGGTGGGCCCTCCCCCCGGCTACGTGGGCTACGGCGAGGGCGGCAAACTGACGGAAGCCGTGCGCAGGCGCCCGCACTGCGTCGTGCTGCTGGACGAAGTCGAAAAAGCGCACCCCGACGTCTTCAACGTCCTGCTCCAAGTCCTGGAGGATGGGCGGTTGACCGACTCTGAAGGGCGCACCGTGTCCTTCAAAAACTGCTTGCTCATCATGACGAGCAACATTGGGAGCAGTGTGGTGGCCAAGGGCGGCGCGAGCCTCGGGTTTGACCTGGGCGGCCCGGACGATGCCGACGCGCGCGCGTACACCCGCATCCGGTCCCTCGTCATGGAAGAACTCAAGGGCTACTTCCGCCCCGAGCTGCTCAACAGGCTGGACGAAGTCGTCGTCTTCCGGCAGCTGGACGCGGTGGACGCGCGCCGGATTGCGGCGCTCGAGCTCGCCAAGACGGCCGACCGCGTCGCCGCGCGCGGGCTGCACCTGGAAGTCACCGCTCCCCTCATGACCGCCATCACGGCCGCCGCCGCCGACCGCGAGTATGGCGCCAGGCCCCTCAAACGCGCCATCATGCGGCTGGTGGATGATCCGCTGTCGGACGCTCTGCTCGCCGGCATGCTGTCCGAGGGCGATGTCGCGAGGCTCGACGTCGCGGCCGACGGGTCCCTCACCCCCGCCGGCGACCCCGTCGTCACCGTCACCTCCCTCAAGCCGGGCGCCGCTCGCCGGCGGGCGGCGGGCGAGACGGGGCTCAAGAGCGAGGTCGTGTACTCGTCGCTGCCGTCCCGCAAGGCGGCGAAAGCCAAGGCACAGACCAAGGCGTGAGAGGGCGTGGCGCCACGCCCCTCCGTTTTTGTGTACATTTTTCTCAGTATACCACCACCGTTGTATCCCCCCACCCTGCCCCGCGTCGACCGCAAGAAAACGCCGCCGCTGTTTTTTGTGTCGACAGTATCCTTCCCGGCGGGTCGTCCGTTTCCAAAAGACAACAAACCCCATTTTCCCCCCCATTTTCGTGCCTTGTGTGCGTGTGTGTGCTTGCAGTTTCCGTCCTGGCGTAGCAAACTTTTGGGCGAGAACTTGAGAGAGAGAGAGAGAGTTGGGGAGGGAGAGAGAAACAAGACGTGCGCACGCGCATCCCCCACACCACCGTTGTGCCCTATGCCCCACCTCCCGTGGCGGCCCAGGCTCGGCGAGGCAGACAAGCCCCTTACAAACAAACAACAACACTTGTGGCGACCCCCCCCCCCCCCCTGACGCCTTCCGCGCAGACCCCCCTTAGCACAAAACCATTGTTCGAACAAAAAAAAACATACGCCCCCTTTTTCACCTCCTTGTTTTTTTTCCTTGTCCCTGCGTTTTTTGGACTTTGTGCGCGCCGCATCGCTTTTGTGTGTGTGTGCTCTTGGCGCGTTGGTGGGTGTGTGTGTTGGGGAGTAGAGACAAACAAAACGGGTTTTTACCTGTGGTGGGGGCGGCTTTGTGCCACCTCCCCCCACACCATTGTAACAAACGGGAAACAGTTGTGTGTTGTGAAAGCAACAAACAAACAAAAACAGAGAGTGTGCGTGTGTTCATGCAAGTGCGGACAGAAAAACTGAAGAAAACTCTATTCTAGCTCCTCAAACCCAGCCTCCGCAGCGGCAGCCGCATCCTCGGCCGCCACCACCGCCGCCACGCGCGCATAGTAGGCACCACAGTCGAGAGAGGTGCATGCGATGCCTCCCGGTGCAGCCGGGTCGGGCCCGCCGCCACAGGCGGCGCACGCTCGGACAAGCGCGGCCGCGCGCGACGCCGCGACGCCGCGCGCGCGCGCCAGCACCGCCCCCGCCCGCTGCGGAGCGGCCGCGCACCCCGGACACAGCGCCCGGCACGCCACCGTCAGCACACCACAGGCGGCGCAGGCTCTGGATAGAACGTAAGAGGCGATCGTTGAAGGTCCTCCTCCTCCGCCACCCCCTCGCCCGCGCGCCAGCGCCACCCTCGGCCGCGGCATGGACGCCACCCAGGCCCGCGGGTCCCCCCCATCCGGGGCCAGGATGCGCTCCAGGGCGGGGATGATTTGGCGGGCGACATAGTACGCGCCGTTCACGCGCAGACCGCCGCGCGACGCGGTGACCTCAGCCGGCGCGACCACAAGGTCGGCCAGCCGCGCCCCGGGCGGCCCACACACAACGACGTAGGGGACGCGGTCGCCGGGGCGGGGCCCTGCGCGTGGGTCGGCGGCCAGGGAGCGGGCGGCCACGAGGGCCCCGGGTGGAGGGGGGCCAGTGCCTCGATACGTGCCCAACCTCACTTCCTTGCGAAACACAAAGTCGGCGACCCCCGCCCGCCCCGCCAGCATGCGGCCGCACTGGCGCACGATGAAGCGCTTGACGGCGGAGAGGTCGCGCGTGGTGAAGAGGGTGCGGAGGGTGGATTCGACCAGTTTGGCAGTCGCGGGGCACGCGTCGCGGCGCACAGTCTCCAGTCCTTTTGCGTCAAAGGAGGGTGTGCCGGTGCCCGACGGTGGGTGCGCCATGCCTGCATACCGTTTCTTGGCCAGCAGGACGCAGGGGTGGTACACTTTCTCCAGTTTGAGGGCGACGGGCGGCGGGGACGCGGCCGTCACGGCCGCCGCGATTTCGGCCCCCACCGCGGCGGCCGCCTCCACGCCCCGCCCCGGCAACTCCACAAACAGGGAGTCGGTGTCGCCATACAGGACGCGCGCCCCCCAGTCTGGGTGGGCTTCGACCATGGCGATGGCGCGCTCGAGGGTCGCGCGGCCGGACGACACGATCGCGTCCGCCAGTTCAGAGCACGGCATGCGCCCCGAAAAGCCCGCCGCCGCGTACCCGTATGTCACGTTGGCGATCAGTTTGAGAGAAAATTGGCGCGCGTTGAGGGCGCGCGCGGTGGACCGGTCGGAGGGCGGCAGCGCGGCCATCGCGCGTTTGACCATGACCCGCGTTTCCAACACTTCCCGCAGCAGGCGGGGCAGCACACCCGGGCGCGCGTCAGCGGGAGCAAATGCAACCCCGTTGGGCGTGATGGTGAGGCGGTCGGGGGCCAGGGCCCCGGTCAGAGTGGATGGCGCGTGGTGCAGCGTGGACACGCCGAGTTGACCCCCCTCGGCCACGTGCACCGCCCGCCCCACCAACGTCGAGTAGCACAGGTTGTAGGCGATGACCATGGAGGGGTAGAGCGACTGAAAATCCAGCACGGCGACGGGGCAGGGAACGAAGCCGGTTTCAGGTTCGGCGACGAGGGGGGTCGCCTCCATCGCGGGTTGGCCCGCGACTGCTGTCCGCGACGGTGTGGGCAACAAATAGTTGCACGCGTGCGCCAGCCGCGCCAGCATGGCCTCCACCCGGTACTGGGAGCCACGCGCCAGGACGGACGCAAAGTCGATGCCGTAGAGGCGGGCCTGGTGAGGGTGGGAGGGTGGCAGTGGTTGAAAACACGCCGCTCGCGCTCATCTCTCTTCTAACCCACACACACTCTCTCTACCCTCTTCTCACCTGCTCCGCCGTCCTCCCCACCACATTCAGCGCGTCCAACACGCCCAGAGTCAGCCGCGCCCGCTTGGCGATGGCATCCACCGCGCGCCAGCGGGTGGGCGTGCCGGGCGCGCCGCCCCACCACGCCGCCAGTCGCGGCGACGGCGCGTCGGGCACACGCACGCGCAGCACGGCCGCCGCCACGGCCGGCAGCGTGTAGGAGGTCAGCTTGAGCTCCTGGCGCGCCAGTTTCCAGCCGTCCAGCACGATGCGGCCGGCCAGGGCGGGGGCTGAGCCCGCGTCGAACGGCGCGCCGCGCGCCGCGCCGCCGCCGCCGCGCGGCGGCGGCGCGCGCGACAGTGCCGCGCGCACATCGATGCCCAGCTCTGCCCCCCTGTCCACCAGGTAGCCGAGGGAGTCGGTGACTGCGTCGTAGCCGACGAGGATGTCGGGGTCGGCGGCGGTGATGGCGGCGGCGAGGGCGGTGAAGAGGGACGGCTCATCAGACACAGCGGTCACGCGACCCACGCCCACCGCCCCCAGCCCGTCAGCACGCGCCGCCGTGGGTGGCCCCACGCACAGCAGGCGGGCGGGGTAGCGCCAGCCAGGGGGTGGCGGGGCGCCATCGTCGGCGGCGGCGAGGAGGATGGCTGCCACCGCGTCGCTTCGCGGGTCGGGCACCCGCCCCCCGCGCGAGGCGGCGATGATTTCGACCGCCACCACCGTCAGCACCGCCGGCCCCGCCCCCCCGCCCCCCCCTCTGGCGAAGGCGGGGGGGGAGGGACCGCCCGGCGTGCGGTCGGGGGGGGTGATGCCGGTCGCGCGGGGGGCGGAGGGAGGGGCGCGCGGGGGCGGCGCGCCGCGCGGCGACGCGGCAGCGCGCGGCGGCGGCGCTTTGGCCGATGCCTGGGTGGTGACAGCGGCAGGCGGTGGCGGCAATGGAGGCGTGCAGTGAAAGTAGCCGCCCTCATCATAGCGCGGCGACGCGGGCCGCAGGATCGGGGGAGGCAGTGACGCCGGCGTGTCGGCGTCGCCGCTCTCCACCACCACAGCGGGTGGCGCCGCCTGCGACAGGCGGGACGGCCGCCCCCGCCCCCCCACCGTCCATGGGGGTGGTGGCGGCGGTGTGGGCGTGGCCTGGGTGTCGCCGTCGCCAGGGGACAGGGCGTCCGCCCCGATCCGGGACCCTCCGCCACCCCCCGGGGTGAGGCGCCCGCTGTTGGCGTCCACCGCCAGCCCGCCGGCGCGAGGCCGGCTGCGCGCGGCGGCAGCGGTTGTGCCGGTGTCAGCGTCTGCCGCCGTCGCCTCAGCGGCTTCAGCGCCCAGCCAGGCGGCGACCACGGACCGTGGCGGCGGCACGCGCAAGAACGACAGCCACACCGGCCCGCCGCCGCCGCCACCTCCCGCCCCGCCCAAGTGGGTGGGCGCCCCCGGCCACGGTGGAATGCCGCCCGGCGCCCCCACCGGCGCCCAGCGTTCGGCGCCGCCGTACACGACGGGGCGGCGGGGCGCGTCGGCCGGGTTGGAATAAAACGGGCGCGCGTCTAGAGGGCCGGGGTCGCCCCCCACCAGATCTGCCGCCACACCTGTCGGCGTCGGGGGCGGCACCAGCGGGCGCAGCCAGACGGGGGGCGTGGACGCCGCGGCCGGCGTGGGGTGCAGTGTGCCACGTAGACTGGACAGCGGCGGCTGCGTGGCAGCGTCGCTCGGCGCGGCGGGGCTAGCCACCGGCTCGCCGTCGACCTCCACCTGGGCGGGCGCCTGCGTGGGTGGCAGGTCGCAGGCTGGAGGCGGGGGCGACAGGGCGGCCGCGGTGGCGGCAGCGGGCGGCGCAGCCGCGTCGTCGTCGCCGTCGCCACTGTCGCTACCATCACCATCGCTCATCAAAGCGGCACGCGCCGCCGCCGACTCCAAGGGAGGCACACCAGCGTCCGCCACCCGCCTCGGCGGCCGAAACGGGGCGGCGGGCGGGGGGGCGTGCGCGCGGCGCTTGGGCGCGCGCCGCGGCGGCGGCCCTCCGTCGGCGCCGTCGCCCTGCGGCAGCACCCACCCGCCGCCGTCAGAGTCGGCGCGGGCGTCGTCATCCAAACCACCGTCTTGAGACAGCAACACATCCAGGGCGCCGTACAGGCCGGCCTCGTGCGCCGCGTCGGGGGGGGCAGCGGGCGAGGAAAGAGTGGTGTCGCCACGCAGCGGTGCCAGCAATACACCGCCCGCCGCGTCCTCCATGTCGCCTCCCAGCCCGCGCACCGCGCCGCGGCGGGGAGGTGGTTCGAACGCCACGGCAGCCGCCTGGGAGGCGGCCAAAATATCCGCTGCGTCGCGCGCGGCCGCGTCGGCTCGCGCGGTCGCCGCGCGCGCGGCCGCGCACGCCGCCTCCTGGCTGCAGGGGCCGGCGGCCGCGGCGGCGGCAGCCAGCGCGTCCAGAGCAGCGTCGTTGTCGGCGTCGTCAGGGTGCAGGGGTGGAGCGTACGGGTCGCGATCCGCGGCGGAGGCGTCGTCGGCGTCGTCGTCGCGCGGCGGGTGCGCGCGGTCGAGTGGGTCGTCAGGCGCCACAACAGCCACTGAGGCATCGTCATCGTCAGCTGCCGCACCAGCCGCCCAGTCGACGTCGGCTTGGGTCAGGCCCAGACGGGGCGCCTCGTTGGCGGCCTGTGTTGCAGCAGCCGCCTGAGACGCCGACGGCTGCGGCGCCGCACTCTGCTCCGCCACCAGCCTCTCCAGCCGGGCGCGCAGTCTGTCCGCTGCTGCTGATGCCAGCGGTTGCGGGTGCCGCTCCCCGTCGGGCGGCGGCGTCGGCGGCGGCGCCCCCGTGCGCGCAGTTTCGTCGGCCCACACCCCCCGCAACGACGGCACCAGGTGGCTGCCATCGCTCGCCTCCCCGCCCAACGCTGCCAGCGGCACCGCCACCAGGTCGGCCGCGTTGGCGATGTCGGCGGCGGCGACATCAATTTCTAGGGGGGCGGCGGTCGACCGCGATGGGCCGTGGTGCCTGGGCGCCTCCGGCCCCGCCCCCGGCGCACCCACCCACGGCAGCTCCCACCCGGGCGGCAGGCAAATGTCAGGGAGCGGGTCGGGCGCACTGTCGGGGGGGCGCCACCAGGTGTTGCGGGGCGGGGGCGGCGGCACGCCGGCCACGCGCCGCCGCACGCGCCCCCGCGTCAGGCGGGCGGTCCCCATGCCCACCAGCCCGTGGTCAGCTTTAAACTGGAGTAAATACGGTATGTGGGCTTCGTAGGGGGGCAGCCGGGGGCCCCGCCACGCGGCGCCACTGTCGCACGCGGCCGCCGCGGCGCGCACGTCGCCCGGCGCGGCCAGGGCCACCCGCACAAACAGGCCTTCGTCTGCGCGGTAGCCGTAGAAGTCGCCCCCACGCACGCGGATCGCGTCGTACACGCGGCGCGGGGGGGGGCGGTGGTGAGGGTGGGCCGGGGCGGCAAGCGCACCGCCGCCATTGTTGCGCTCGGCGTCGCGGGCGCGGTCGGCGGCGTCCAGGGCGGCGTCAATGGAGTGGGCGAGTTGAAGGAGCGTGTGTTTGACTGAAGAGAGAGCGTGGGTGTGGGTGGTGAGGATGGTGCGACACCGACTCCTCTCAAAACCAAAACAAACAAACACAACCACGCACACACCTTCCTCCTCTCCATCCGCCTCCCCTCCAGGATACGGCACATAGAAGTAGGGCAGGGCGCGGTGCACGTGCACGCAGGTTGTGAGGCCGGACGCGCACCGCCCAAACACCCGCACCACGGGCACCCGCCCGAAGCGGGCGCCGTCCAGGGGGGAGTGGGGCGCGTCCAACCCCGGCACGGGGGGCGCCAGCAGGACGTCCAGGACGGCGACGGTGACATCGAGCGTGGCACCGGGGGAGGCGGGCGGCATGTGTGGATTGTGGCAGGGGTGCGTGCGCCTGCGGCGTGAGTTGTGTCAGTGGCTGCCTGAGTTCATGTTCGTGGTGCTGTGTGTGGTGCGGCCTGGGGAGTGACGCGGGGGTGAGTGTCGCACAGGCGAGCCGTGAAATTCGCCTTCGCTCTGTGACGACGACACGATTTGCTTTTAAGAGAGTGAACGAGCTCAGTCCTCTCCGCTTTTTCACACAAACGCACCCACCTCCCCACAAACACACACGCCACGCCATGTCGGTGCGTCTGCACGCGTGACGCACACACACGCACACAGTGCTGGACGCCGCGCGGGGCGGGTGCGGGGTGGAAGCGCGATCGCACCCGGAAGCATTGACGCACCGCCACTCGTCCAAACCCACACACCACGCCCCCACCCCACACACACAGCTGACCCTGACGCCGCCGCCGTACCCGCTGGTGAGAGGGAGAGAGGGGGCAGGGGAGGGAGGCACGCTGCAAAACCCACACCCACACACGACACCCATCCCCCACACACCACCACCCCACACAACCAGGACGCCCTTGAGCCCAAGATTTCCAAAGCCACCATGGACCTGCACTGGGGCAAGCACCACCAGGCCTACGTCACCAACCTGAACGGCCAGATCAAGGGCACGGAGCTGGAGAGCAAGCCGCTGCTGGACGTGATTGCCGCCGCCTGGAACGGGGGCAAGCCGACCCCCGCCTTCAACAACGCGGGCCAGGTGTGGAACCACGACTTCTTCTGGGCGTCCATGTCGCCGACGCCGAGTGAGTTTTGGGGGGTGTGAGGGGGGAAGGAGGAGTGTTCACCCCCCACACAAAAAATGCTCACCTTTCCTCCCTCCCTCCACACCAGCCCAACCCTCTGGCCCCCTCCTCGCCGCCATCGACCGCGACCTGGGCGGCCTGGACGCCTTCAAGAAAGACTTCTCCGCCGCGGGCGCCACCCAGTTTGGGTCGGGGTGGGCGTGGCTCGTGCTGGAGGGCGGCAAGCTGAAAATCACGAAGACGCCCAACGCGGAGTCCCCGCTGTGCGTGCCCGGGCAGACGCCCCTGCTGACGATGGACGTGTGGGAGCACGCGTACTATGGTGAGAGATGGATATGGAGAGAGAGAGGGGAAGGGTGTGTGGTGGTTTGCGTGCGTTTTTGCCCCTTATTTTTGCTCGACGTTTTTTTCCTTTCCCACCCCCACAACAGTCGACTACCAGAACCGCCGCCCCGAGTTCATCGGCGTGTTCGTCAACCAGCTCATCAACTGGGACAAGGTGGCGGAGCGCTACGCGGCGGCGGGCGGCAAGTGAGAAGGAGAGAGGGGAAAACAAAAGAGAGCGCACCTCACCCTCGCGCCGTGTTGCATCCAAATCAAAAAGCAGACAATAAAAGACGACATTTTCTCTCACTGCGTCTCCTCAAACGGGGGCCAAAACCCATTCGCCTGGTACCCTCCATCCACGGCCACCGTCTCACCACTCACATAGCTCGCCGCGGGCGACGCCAAAAAGGCGACCACGGACGCCACCTCCTCCGGCGCCCCCACCCGCCCCGCGGGCGTGGCCGCGATGACGGAGGCCCGGCGGCCGGGATCGTCCAGGATGGCGGAGGCGAGGGGGGTGGTGATGTACCAGGGTTTGACCGCCACCACTCGAATCCTTTTCGGCGCCAACTCACACGCGCTGTTGCGGGTCAGTTGGTCCAACGCCGCTTTGGTGGCGGCGTAGGCCAGGCCGGACTGCATGGCCGGGGGGCCGCCCGCGACGCTGGACACGTTGACGACGACCGAGGTCGGGGCGCCGACGCCGGACGCCGCCTTTTCCAGCAGCGGCACCGCGGTCTGCGTCATGAAAAACGCGGAAGACAGGTTGGTCCGCATCACCCAGTCCCAGTCGGACTCCGTGTACTCCGCCGTGGGCTTGCGCACGTTGGAGCCGACGTTGTTGACCAAGATGGAGAGACCTGTTTCTCCACCAAACGCCGACGCGGCAGCGTCAAACACGGCGGAGCGGCCGGTCTCCGTCGCCACGTCGGCCGCCACCCCCGTGACGTCCAGGCCGGAGGCTCGCCAGGCGGTGACCGCAGCGTCCAGTTTGTCCTGGCGCCGGGCGGCGGCCAGGACGCGGGCGCCCAGGGATGCGAGTTCGGTCACTATGGCTGCGCCGATGCCGTCGGAGCCTCCCGTGACGATGGCAGTGCGGCCGGCCAGACCGAAGCGGCGGGCGGCGTGAGAGGCGGGGTCGGCCATAAGGTCGAATGCGTGGTGCGTTGTGAGAGAGGGTCGGCAGAAAAAGAAAAAAAAAAAAAAAAAAACTCTTCGCAAACCCATCCCCCTCCCAAAACCACAGCGCGCGTGTGCTCCCACGCCGCGCGCCCCCAACACCTCGCGTTGGATGTCGGCCTCGCCGCGCATCGCTTCCCGCAGCGTCGCACCCGAGCCCGACGCGTCCGCGCCGCCGCCCAAGCCCGCAATGGAAATACCGGGGTCCTCCTTCTTTGGCGGCTTGCTGACGCGCGGCCGCACCGTGTCCGATGAAGACGTGCGGCGCATGCGGGACCGGTAAGAGAGAGGGAGGGAGAGAGGGAGAGAAGAGGGCGGTGGTGCAACGGAACCGCGCGCGCGTGCGAAAGCAATGCGCGCGACGCTGATGGGGGGACCGTTTTGTTGCCGGTTGGTCGTCCTCGCACCCCCGGGCGCGCGCTTTCGTGCGGCAGTGATTGATGCCGCATGAAAACGGTCCAGCAGGGCGCGTGGACGAGGGGGGAGACCGGGAGGGACTGCCGCACCCAACACTCACGACATCCCCCACCACCACCACGCCACAGCCTCGAAGAAGTGCACGGCAAGGTGACGACGCTGACCCAGATCAACATCCACCTCAACTCCGAGGTGGCTACTCTGACTGCCGCCCTGGAGGCTGCCCGCGCGGACGCGGCCTCCGCGACCGCCGCCGCGACTGCGTCCGCCCCGCTGCGCGACGCGTTGGACGACGCGTCCGCGGCGCGTGACCGCACCGCTGCCGCTCTCGAAGCCACGCACGCCGACCTGGCGGCCGCCGTGGCGCGGGCGGGGGCGCTGGCCAAGGAGTTGGCAGCCGTGCGCGGGGGCGCAGAAACCCCCTCGTCCACCGATGCTGCCGCCGCGGCCGCCGCTGCAACTGCCGTCCGCGAGCGCGACGCCGCCCTGGAGCGGGCGGCTGAAGCCGATGCGCGGGCGGCGGCGGCGGAGGCGCGCGCCGACGCGTCAGCCCGAGCTGCTGCGACCGCGGCGGCAGAGGCGGCCGCGTTGAAACAGCAAGCGGCCGCAGAAGGGTCGCCCGATGATCTGGCGGCTGCGGTGGCCAAGGCGGAGGCTGAAGCACGGCGGGCGGACGCGGCGGACGCGCGTGCGGCGGACACAGAAGCGGCCGCATCCAAAGCGTTGGCGCTGGCGGCTGGAGCTGGCCAAGCTGCCGTGGCGGAGCTGGAGGCGCAGCTGGCACAAGCGCGCGCCGACGCCGACGCCGCACGCGCGGCTGCGCTTGAAGCTGCCGCCACCGCAGAAGCGGCCGCCTCCCAGGTCACCGCCCTGCAGCGCGAGCTGTCGGTCGTGACGCAGGTGGCGGACGACGTGGGGGCGGAGCGCAACGCGGCCGAACGTGCGGCGACTGAAGCTGCGGCTGCGGCAGACGCGGCGGCGTCCGCCCTGGCGACTGAACGCGCGCGCGCAGAGGCGGCCGAGCAGGAAGCTGTTAAATCTCGCCAAGAGGCTGCTGCAGCGGTGGCTGACGCGGCTGCGGCTCGCGCTGAAGCTACCGCCGCGGCCGCGCGCGCCGACACTGCGGCCGCGGCACTGGCCTCCGCAGCCGCCACCCCAGACGGCGTCACGCTCGCCACGCTGCAGGCCGACCTGGCCACAGCGCGCGATGAAGCGTTCCTGGCACGCGCCGCCGTGTCCGCCACCCTGAACGCGCACGAGGCGGAGTTGGCTACTGCGCGGCGGGAAGCAGCGGTGCAGGCGACACTCGAGGTCAACGCGGCCGCAAGCGCGCGCGCCGCTGACGCAGACCGCCGCGTCGCTGACGCCGAAAGAGCCGCTGCGGACGCCGACGCCGCCCTCGCGTCCGCCGTCGTCGAGAGGGACAGCCTGGCGGCCCAGGTCGCATCCCTGCGCGCGCACGCGGCCGGCCGCGCGACTGCGTCCGCCGACACCGCCGCCACCCTGGCCCGCGCCTCCGCCGCCGAAGCCGCCGCCGCAGACGCGCGGGATGCTGCAGACGCCCTGCGCGCCGCCCTGGACGCCGCCCGCCGCGAAGCCGCCGACGCGGGCGGCGCGCGCGCGCGCGCGCGGCCGCCGCGGCCGCCGCGCGCGACGCCGCACTGTGCGACTTGGAAGCTGCCCTCGCCCGCGAGGCCGGCGTCGTGGCGGAGCGCGATGCGGCACGTGCTGAAGTGGCCGCCCTGCGCGCGCGCGGCGTGCCGCGGTCGTCGTTGTCCGCGTCGCTGGGGCGGGGGGCGTCGGCGGCCATGTCGCCGACCGTCCTCTCCCCCCGCCCGCCGCCACTGGGCAGCGCTCCACCTCCCGGCCCCCCCTTTGCCCCCCCCCCCGACGCCCCCGGCCTCGAAACCTACATGTCTGGCCCCGCCTGGGATGCCGTGCGCGGCCGTGGCGCGGCGGCCGGGTGGCTGGTGGCGCCCGGGGACGTGAGCGTGGGTCCCCACCTCGGCTCCGGCGCTTCAGGCGCCACCCACCGCGGCACTTGGCGCGGCGGCGACGTCGCCGTCAAGCGCGTCCGCGTCCGCTCCGACGCGGACGCCGCCTCCTTCCTTCGTGAAGTGGAGATCCTGTCGGGGTTGCGACACCCCAACGTGTTTACATTTGTGGGTGCTGCCCTGGTCCCGCCCGACGCGTGCTATTTGATATCGGAGTGCTGCTCTGGTGGCACCCTTGCCCGCTGGCTGCACGGCGATGCGTCCGCTCCCCGGGCTCCACGCCGGTCCCTCGCGTCCCGCCTGCGGATGGCGCTGGGCGTGGCGCGCGGGATGGTGGCCTTCGAACAAGCAGCCCCCTTCCCCATCCTGCACCGCGATCTCAAGCCCTCCAACGTCTTTGTCGACGGCGGCGGCGCCCCTCGCGTCGCGGACGCGGGGTTGGCCCGTTTCCTGGCCCCTGGCGATGCTGCCACGCTGACGGGGGAGACCGGGACGTACGCCTACATGGCCCCCGAAGTCTTCCGCCACGAACTCTACGGCCCGCGCGCCGACGTCTACTCCTACGGCGTCCTCCTGGTGGAGCTGCTGTCGTCCACCCGCCCCTACGCGGACGCCCTGCTGACGCCGGCTCAGATCGCGACCGAGGTGGCGGCAGGGAAGCTGAGGCCGGCGATCCCCGCCGACGCGCCGCCCGGGGTCGCGGCCCTCGCTGCTGCATGCCTGGACGCGGAGCCTGGCCTGCGCCCCCCGTTCGCCAGCGTGGTGCCCGCGTTGGCCAGGGCGTTGGCGGAGTTGCCGCCGGAAGCGTCCACGCCGGCGGGGTCGGGGGGCGCGTTGTTGAAGGGGTTGTGGGGGTCGGGCAGGGCGTGAGATGGCGGTGTGTGTGTGTGTGTGTGAACGAAACGAGACAAATACTGGTGTTGATCGCGGAGTGGGGAGAGAGAGAGAGAGTGACAGGAGGGTCGGCAAAACAAAAAACAGTTTCGTTCGTTCGTTTCTCTCCTCTCCGATCCCTTTGCCAGCATGGCGCCGTCCGACGTCATGTTCGCTTCGACGGCCGAGACGGCCCCTCAACCCCCTCCTCCTCCACCCCCACCCCCTCGCAAGTCGCTGAAAGACCTCATCCTCGAAGAACCAGAGTGCGAGTTTTGCCGCGACACTCGGCGCGCCCTGTTCTCCGCCGTGCGCGGCGTGCGCGACGGCGCCGCCTCCGTGGTGGACGCCACCGGGGACGCGGCCACGGGGGGCGTGAAAGCGGTGGCCTCGCGCGCGCGGCGCGGCGTGGTCGCGGCGCGCGACCGCGTCGACCGCTTTGTGAGCACAGGGGTCGCGCACGCGGCGGCCACGGAGGAGCGCGTGTTTGGCGCGATCAAAGGTGTGAGAGAGAGAGAGTAGGAGGAGAGAGAGTGGGAGGGGAGGCGGGAGAGAGGACAGCGGGGTGCAATTGCGAAAAACCAATGCTGGCCGTTTTTCGACGGACCCCCGCCCCCCGCCCCCCAGACACCGTCACCCTCATCGCCGACCACGGCCCCCTGTCCGCCACCACGGCCGCCGTCCTGGCAGTCGCCGCCCTGCCCCGCCCCCGGCGCGCGGTGTGGCGCGCGGTGGTGGGGTGGTGGCGGTCTGCCGACGCGGTTCGCGCCGCCGCCGAAGCGCAAGCCCGGTCCGCGGGCGACACGGCCGCCGCTGTCAAAGCAGAGGCCGAGGTGGCGGTCGCCCGCGCCGACAGCGCGTGGGCAGACTATGAGACGGCCAAGGCGGCCGCCACCCGCGCGGCGGCGGGGTTGAGGTCGCTGGCCGCGCGCGCGGCGGCCGCCGAGCGCAGCGCAGACGCGGCACTTGCCGACCTGCGCTCCATCCCCGCCGCCAGCGACGCCCTGGCCGCCCGCGCCGATGCAGCCGCCGCCGCCACCCTGGCGCGCGCGCAGAGGGCGGCCCTGACGCGCAAGGCGTACGACATGGCGAGGCGCGGGTTTTGATGTGAGAGAGGGTGTTGGAAAAACGCTTGTAGGGTTGAAAGTAAACAAGTGCGGTTTTGACCCCCTTTACAAGAAACTCTCTCTCTCCCCATTCTACGGCGCCACCACGGCCACCACCTCTGTATCGCTCGCCCACCAGGCAGGCAGGATCGAGCGCAGGTCGGGCCACATGTCGCGCGCGGCGGCACGCAGCGTCGCCTCGGTCACACCCGCCACCCCCGCCACATCCACCGCCGCCGGCGCTTTGCTGGCCTTGGGCAGCCGCGTCACCAGGTAGATGACGGCCGCCGCCTGGGACAGCGGGGTGCGCCCGTCCCACGGCTTGGCGCCGCCGCCCGGGCGCACGCCGTCGCGCGGGCACGCGGCTTCTGCTGCTTCCGTCGCGGCGCGCGCGTCGCTGGCTCCCAGCCCCAGGGAGGAACAGAAGCGGCGCGTGAGGTCGGACGCGTGGACGAGGGTGCCTCCCGTGGCGGCGGCGCCTCCCACGTCTTTCACAATGGAGGCATAGGCGCGCGACACGTCCCGCTTGGCCGCGTCGGGCGCCGCCGCCACAATCTCTTTAAACGTCCGCGGCGCCCCCTCCTGCCGGCACGCGATGTAGATGACGGCGGCCGCGATGGCGGCGGCGCCCCGGCCGCGGACACCCTTGGCAGAGTCGACGACGTCTTTGTACAATGAACACGCCCTGTCCTTGACTGAAGCCACCAACCCAAGGTCATCAGCCAGCCGGCTCACCCTGCGAAACCCGTCCACCAACGTGCGTTCCTCGCCCCCCGCCGCGCGCGCGTGGGCGCGTTTCAGGATGGCGGAGTGGGCGCCGGGGCCGTCGGCAATTGAGGTGGAGAGGCCGTCCGCGAGCAGCGGGTTGACAGGCCCGCCCACCCGGTTCATGTCGACGCCGGGCTTGCCGCCATCGTCGGCAAAGGAACGCCACTCGGCGCGTTCGTCGATGGCGTGGGCTTCGGCGACGAGGCCGCACTCCTGTGCGGGGAAGGGGTGGGTTGGAATTGGTGGACGTCGTTTTTTGTTTTGTTCTTCTACCGCGCCCTCCCGCCCGCACAACACACACACAACACACTCACCGTGCACACCAGGTCGCCCGCGGCGTAGTCCTCCACAAAGGAAGAACCCCCGCAGTCGGCGCACTTTTGCTCGTAGCGCAGGCGGGTGGCGTCCGTGGGGACGGGGGGGGGGGGCGGGGCGGCCGACATGTGAGGGGGGGGAGAGGTCGTGTGAGGACGCACGCGTGCGTGTGTTCCCCGGCGCGCGCGACACGCCAGAGCACCCGCGGGGAGATGAAAGCAAATGACGAAAACGGGAAGTGAGTGGGCTTTTAGCTCTCTCTCGAAAACACAACACCCCCTCTTTTTCGCCGGTTGGCCGTCTCGTTCCACAACCGCCACCATGGTACGTCTGCACGCGACTCCCCTGGCTGGTTACACACAACGCACGCATGCGGCGGCCAGCGGGCTGGGCCCGCCCCTGCGGAAACGGGGGGCGGTGCGCCGGCCCCTGGCGCACCACGCCCGTTCCGGTTGCCGTCGGCCTCCTCTCCCCGCAACCCACTCGCAGCCTCACACTGCGAGCTGGGCACTGCTGGGCTGGGGCGGGAGGCGTGACCGAGCGCGCGTGTGGCGCCGATTTGGCTCGCGCTCGCCGCGCGCGTGAGATCGGCGGCCCGACCTGCCACGCCAAACGCTGCCTTCCACACCGCCCCACGCCCCCGCCACGCCTCCCGCTCCCTGTTCCGGGGCGCGCACTCACGTGCTGGCCCTGATGCGGGGCGGAGAGGGCGGTGGCATGGCGCAGCGTTGCGTGGCTTCGCGCGCGCCGCTGCCCTCTCGGAGTGCGATGCGCGCGCGGGCAGGCCTCTCGCCTTCCCGATCCAGGGACAGCCTGCCTGAGAACTAGGGGAGAGGGCGTGCGAGCGTGGGCGCTTGCTGCGCAGAAAAGAGGAGAGGGACACGGGAGGAGCGGGCCGCGGGGTGGGCGGAAAGGGAGCCTCGAACGACGGCTCGCCCCGTCTCGTCGCTCGTCCGCCTCACTCCCACCCGCCCTCTCGTCCGCCTCACTCCCACCCGCCCTCTCGTCCGCCTCACTCCCACCCGCCCTCTCGTCCGCCTCACTCCCACCCGCCCTCTCGTCCCCGCCCTCGCTCCCCCACGATCGCCCTCACCGCAACTCACAGCGCTTCTCTTCTCACACCCTCCTTTCCTCTTCCCACTCCCACAGGTCAACGTTCCCAAAGCCAAGCGCGCCTTTTGCAAGGGCAAGCCCTGCCGCAAGCACCAGATGCACAAGGTGACTCAGTACAAGACGGGCAAAGCCTCCCTGTACGCGCAGGGCAAGCGGCGCTACGACCGCAAGCAGTCTGGGTATGGTGGCCAGACGAAGCCGGTGTTCCACAAAAAGGCGAAGACGACGAAGAAGATTGTGCTGCGCCTGCAGTGCCAGGTGTGCAAGGCGTCCCACATGCACGCCATCAAGCGGTGCAAGCACTTTGAGATTGGTGGCGAGAAGAAGGTCAAGGGGGCGAGCTTCTGAGAGGGGGGGAGTGCGCTGTGCTTTCTTTTGTGATCTCGTCCCTTTTCTTCATTTCCCCCTTCTGCAAAAACAAAGCCCTGCTTTTGGGGCGGCCCTGGTTTCCTTCAAATGTGTGTGTGGACGGGTGGCGTGTGTGGGGGGGGCGGCGGGCCTCTCTCTCTGCCTCTCGGCCAAGTGCGTGGTTTTCTTTTTGCAGCCTTCGTTGTCACACCTCGAGACGAGCGCGAGGGAAAAAAGGGCGCCCCTCTCTGCGGCGCGCTCCTCTCCTGCCGCGCCCCCAACGACACGCGTCCCACCTCCCCTTCGACGTGGCCGCACGAGGAGCGCGCAAGAGTGAGTGGCAGGGGTGTTGGAAAGGCAGGGGGAAGCGGCGGGCGAGAGGGTGGAGCGAGCACATGCTCTTTTGCACCCCCATTTCGCGAGGCACACCTCTCCACGCCGCCCGCGCGCGCCTGGCCGCTGCCCCCACTCACGCACAGTCCTTGCTGCGACGGTCGTCGACACAGCCACAGCCTGCGCGTGCGTGGACGCGGGGAGACACTACCGCCCCACACAAAGAACAAAAACAAGCCACCGCTCACCCCTCTCTCGCTCCCACCACCTCCCACCCTCACACAGTGGGCTGCGTCCCGTCCGCTCCCGCCACCACCGTCCTCGACCGCGTCCCCTCGCGCAAAGCCTCCCGCAAACTCTCGCGCAAGGACAAGGCGGCGGCTGCAGCGACTGCGGTCGCCGCTGTCGAATTCCCTGCCGACCTCTGGCCCCTCCTCCCCGATGAAGGCCCCCTGCCCCCCGCCGCCCTCGCCTCCCGCATCGTCACCTCGGGCGGCGTTCGCACCGTGCCATTGCCGAGCGCGGGGTACGGCGTGAGGTACGCGTTTGCGAGTTTGAGGGGATTCTACCCGGAAGCAGAAGACAAACCCAACCAGGACGCCGTCTGTGCGCACGAAGGCTTCGGAGGGGACCCTGAAACCCTGCTCGTGGGCGTTTTCGATGGGCATGGCAACCATGGGGCGCCTGCCAGCGAGTTTGTGATGGAGATGGTAAGAGAGGGGAGGGAGGGGACCAAAGGGTTGACAGGACGCGTGCGCGTCGTTCGTTGTTTCTGCTTCTTCCAACTCACCAACCACTCCACACACACGCACGCACACACATTTCCTAGATGCCCGCCGCCCTGCTGCGCGACACCCTGTTCCGTGACGCCCCTGAACTGGCACTGCGCGATGCCGCTACCACCACCAACACTGCCCTCCACCGCTCCCCCATCGACGACTCCCTGTCCGGCACGACCGCCGTGCTGGCCCTGCTGCGCGGCCCCACACTCTACGTGGCCAACGTGGGCGACTCGCGCGCCGTGGCAGGCGTCGCGCGCCCCCCCCCGCCCGATGGCTTTGGCGGAGTGGCCGCCGTCCCCCTGTCCTGGGATCACACCCCCTTCCGCAAGGACGAGTACGACCGCGTGCGGCGGGCGGGGGCGCGCGTGCTGACGCTGGACCAGGTGGAGGGGTTCAAAGACGCGTCCGCCCCCTGCTGGCGCACCGAGGACGATGACGCCGCCGACCCGCCGAGGCTGTGGCTGACAGACGCGCTGTACCCGGGCACCGCGTTCACGAGGTCGCTGGGGGATGCGGCGGCTGAAAGGATCGGGGTGATTGCGGATCCTGAGGTGCGGCGGAGGGACGTTGGGAAGCACGATTCTTTCGTGATCCTCGCGACGGACGGCGTGTGGGAGTTTGTCAACAACCAGGAGGGCGTCGACCTGGTGGCCGCGTTGGTGCGCGACCCTCAGCGCGCGGCGGTGGAGTTGGTGGTGAGGGCGTACTCGCGGTGGTTGGCAAACGAGACGCGCACCGACGACATCACGGCGGCGGTGATTGTGTTTGACGGGGCGCCGACGCCTGCATCCGGGGAGGCGTCCCTGGCCAAGATGTCGGAGACGGCGGCCGGGATCGCGGCTGCCAGTGCCGCGTGCGCGCGCGCGGCGGGGGTGGGGGGTGGGCCGGGGTCGCCGTGAGAGGGAGAGAGAGAGAGTGTGTGTGTTTGGTCTTGAACGAATCTGACCTTCTCACTCTCTCTCTCTCTCTCTCTGGTTCCCACACCAACACGGGGCGGCGTGTGTGTGTCTGTGGCTGTGTTTCTGACGTCTTTTCTTGTTTCTTCCTTCCCGCCTTTTCGTTTTGCTCGTTTGTTCCATTCTTTTTTTTTGCAAAAGAAGCTCTCTCTTGTTTCGCGAGCATCCACACAGCACTCACTCTCTCACTGTCCGCCCTGGTTTTCGTCACCGTGCAGGCTCGCGGGCGCCCGCGGACAGCCGCGCGGCACGCCCCCTCCAGGCGCCAGCTTGGGCGCCAGCGGGGTGGGCGCTCCGCCTGCTCCTGCAGCACGCCGCGCAGTCAGGCTCAACGCCCAGTCCGCCGAGTCGAAGAACGCGTGCTGGGAGGCGGGGCGCAACGGCGCGCGGCGCGGCAGGCCGCAGAATCTGGCGGCCACTTCGGCGTCGGTGGGGGTGAGAGTGGTGGTGGGAGGGTGGCGGGCAGCCGGTGGCTGCCCGGCGTCCGGTGGCTGTGCCATTGCGGTCAAGAAGGAGAAAGAAGATTGATTTTGTTTTTGTGTGGGTGCACACTTGAAAAAAAGAAAAATGACCCGCGGAGAGAGTGGCGGGAAGCCGACCGCGCCCAAACCCGCCCGTTTCGGCACCTGGTCGACTCATCATGTTGCATGACTCAGTACCCCGACTGCATGCGGTGGGCGGAAACACCGGTGACGACGTGCTGGCGACCCCGCGGGGGGCGACGGTGCGTGTTTTGGTTGATGTCGGAGCGCGTCTCGCGTGATGCCACGCCGTCCCCGCCGGTTGGCGCGGCGCCAGCCCTGTCCACTCCCACGGCGTGCCGTGGAGTTGCACACACGCCTTGTTGGGGGCGGGTCGACACACGTGGCGACTGGGGAGGGCTGTCAATGCGTCGGTGACCGGTCGTCCCCACGGGGGCGCTCAGGAAGCGTCGTCACCCTCCCAACACACTCACCCTCACCCACAGGCCCCCACCGCCACCACGCCCTCCACCCCCGCCTCCCCGGGCGGCCGCATCATCGACCTCACCGCTGCGGAAGCGTTGCTGACCACAGCCCTGGGATGCCGGCACGCCACCGCTGCTGCGACGCCACTCGCCCCCGCGCCGTCCGCCCCCGTGCCGCACACCGTGCTCCTGTCCCCCGCCGGCCGGCGCGCCTCGGGGTGGAGGTATGGCGCCCGCGCCTTTGGGCGGGCGGCGCAGGACGCGCGCCACGACGCGGCTGCGCTGGCGGCCGCGCTGGCAGCCTCTGCTGCCGGTGATGCCGACGCCGACGCCGTTCGCGCCCTGGCGACCGAGTGCGCGTCCCTGGACGATGCCGAGCTGGCGGCATCCGTGCGTGCCGCCGTGGACGCGGCCGCCGCGCTGCGTGGGCGCACGGCGTCGCGGTCTGCGCGCGCGGCCGCGACGCGGCTGCTGTTTGGGTTGACGCGGTGTGCTCGCTTGGTGGCAGCGCCCGCCGCGCCCGGCGTGTCGGCCGATGGCGGCGACCCAGAGCCCGTCACCGCGCCCCGTGGTGGGCTGAGGGCGGCGTCCGCCGCGCTCGCGCGCGCCGCGACGCTGCCGCCGCCACAGCGGCGCGACTCCGACGCGCGCTGGTCTTCGTTCGACTGCGCCATCGCCGCCAGCGACGACGATGGCACGCCCAAACCCCGCGTCGCCGCCGCGCTGGCGGCCGCCCTGGACGCAGCGGCGGCGGCTGCGTCGCCCGCGCGCGGCGGCCTGGCCGCGCACGTGCGCCGGCTCGACCTGTCGTCGCCCGCGTCGCCCGACGCGACGCCGCCGCCCGCTCGTGCCGCCGCCGCCGCGCCGCATCCACACCGCCTGAGCACGCAGACAGGGTCCGACGGCGATCGCGCACGGGGTGCGTCCCCGGTGAGCGATGAAGGGCGGGCAGTGGCGCCGCCATCGCCTTTCGCCGCCGCTCCTCCCACCACCACCACCACCCTCGTCTGCCGCATCTGCGACGCGCCCGTGCCCGCCCCGGGGCTGCGGGAGCACACGGCAGCCTGTGCCGCCGCCGTGAGGGCGGCCACGTCGTCGCCACCGCCCAGGAAGGGGGGTGGGGCGACGCCAGCCGCGCCCCCGCTCGTGCACACGTCACCCGCGCGCCCCGGCGACTGCCCCCCCCCACCCACCCCCACCATCGCCGACTTTCACCTGGTCAAGCCAATATCGAGGGGCGCCTACGGCCGCGTCTACCTGGCCCGCAAGCGGGCCACGGGGGACGTGTACGCGGTCAAGGCGATGAGGAAGGCGGACCTGGTGCGCAGGAACGCGGCCGCGTCGGCGCGCGCGGAGCGCGACGCGCTCGCGGCCGCCGCCTGCCCTTTTGTCATCGCGTCCTACTATGCCTTCACCTCGCCCGACTGCGTCTACATCGTCATGGAGTACGCGCCCGGGGGCGACCTGGCCTCCCTGCTGGCTGTGGTGGGGGCGCTGGACGAACCCGCCGCGCGCGCCGCGGCGGCCGACGCGGTGCTGGCCCTTGAATTTTGTCACGCCGCCGGCGTTGTCCACCGCGACGTCAAGCCCGACAACCTGCTGGTGGCGGCCGATGGGCGCGTCAAGCTGGCCGACTTTGGGCTGTCCACGGCGGGCGTGGCGGATCGGGCGGCGGATGCTGGGCTGGGCGGTGGGGGAGGGAGCGACAGCGCACCGCCCCCTCCCGACGCCTCGCCGTCCGCCTCCCCTCCACCCTGCGTCGGCACGCCCGACTACCTGGCCCCCGAACTGTTGCTGGGCACGGGGCACGGCCCCGCCGCCGACTGGTGGTCGCTGGGGGCGACGCTGTTTGAGCTGCTGACTGGCGCCCCCCCGTTCGCCGGCCCCACCCCTGAAGCCGTGTTCGACGCCGCCCTGTCCCGCCGCATCGCGTGGCCTCCCCCCGGCACCCTGTCCCCCGCCGCCACCGACTTGATCGACAGGTTGCTGGACCCCGACCCTGGCACAAGGCTCGCAGCGGGGCCGAACGGCGCGGCCGCCGTCAAGGCCCACCCCTGGTTCTCCTCCCTCGACTGGGCCGCCGCCGCGAGCGCTCAAGCCCCCCCCCTGTTTGTGCCAAGGCTGGACGGGGAGGAGGACACGTCCTACTTTGCGGGCGTGGCGATGGGCAGGCCGGTGTCTTCAACTTCCGCTGCTGTCGACGCGGCGGGCGACGCGGCCGCCGTGGCAGCCGCCCTGGCGGCTCGCGGTGGCGGGGGTGGTGGTGGTGCAGGCGGCAGACTCCGCGCGAGGGCCGCAGTGCACCCTGGCGACAGCGACGTGGACGACGACGACGACGACGATGACGACGACGACGACGACGGCGCCACCACCACCCCCGACGCGGTCGCCGCAGCCGACGCCGTCCACTTCTCCGACTTTGCGTTCACCAATGTGGACACGCTGGGGGCGGCCAACGCGGCCGCGCTGGCCGAGTTGGGCAGGGGGCTGGGGGAGTGAGAGCCAAGTTTTCTTTTTTGTGTGTTATCCGTTTTTGCCCCCTTGTGCCGTTGGGCTGCCCTTGTTTTTTTTTGTTTTTGCGGCAGGCCACAGGGCGGAGTGAATGCCTCTTGTTCAGCCGATTCCTATACTTTTAACGTCCTAGTGAAAAACGCGGAGTGTGGGGGGGAGGTCGGAGAAAAAAAAAGGCAGCGGCACACCACTCCGGCTCTTTCCTTTTGCCGAATTGGCACGCCTCTCTCCCGCGCTGCGGCCCGTCCCTCCTGCTCTCCAGAGAGTCACCCCACACACACCACGCTCCAGGGCAGCGGCACACCACTCCGGCTCTTTCCTTTTGCCGAATTGGCACGCCTCTCTCCCGCGCTGCGGCCCGTCCCTCCTGCTCTCCAGAGAGTCACCCCACACACACCACGCTCCAGGGAGCGCGCACACCGGGCAGCTCGCTCTCTCGAGCCCGACGCATTTGCGCTCCGCCCCACCCACCCCCCGCGCCCGCCCCTCGCTCTCCCCGCCCCCCATGGCGTGGAGCAACTTTATGGTGACACTAGGTGCGTGGGTGGTGTCAGGCGGGCACAGCTATTGGGGCAGGAGACACAACACAGCTTGTTCTTTCACCGTCACCTCACGCACACAAACGCCCTTCCCACCTCTCAGTCGGCGTCGGCACCGTCTACTACTTGATGCGCAAAGACATGCGCACCGGCGTGTCCCAGCTGCGGCGCAATGTGAAAACGATTCGAGGGTGGCTGGAGGAGGAGGCGTCGGCGTCGACGCCCAAGGACCCGCCCAAAAAGCTGCCTCCGAAAGACAAGTGATGGGAAGGTTAGGACGAGTGGCGTTTGTGCAGTGTGATTTTCATGTTAGAGAGAGAGAGGGTCTGCACTTGCAAACAAAAAGGATTTGGGGAAGCAAAAAAAAGTCATTGATAACACACACCCGCGTTTCTCGCGCCCCGAACGCTGCTGCATACAAACACACACATATGCATTTCCATGGGACTCTGTGCGCACACCAAAACAAAGAGAGAACAAAAAAGCACACCAAAACACACATCATTCCGCAGCGTCGTCATCACCACCCGCGTCATCCCCACCCCCGCTCGCAGCCCCACCCGGCACCAGGGCCGCCGCTTTCTCGGCCTCCCGGAACTTGGCCAGGTACGCTTTCAGCGGCTCCACGTAGCACTCGAAGCCCAGGGTGGAGAGAGCCCACAAGAGATCATCCCCGTTGACCGTCTTCCGCTTCTCGCGCGCACACTTGTCCGACGCTTCCGACGTGATGAAAGAGATGAACTCGGACACACACTCCTGCACCGTCTCCTTGGCGTCTTTGGCCACTTTGGCGTTGGCGGGGAGCGCTTTCTTCATGATGCGGGCGATGTTGGCGATCGGCAGGAAGCGGTCCTGCTCGCGCGCGTCGCCCGCAGCGCCGGTGGTGCCGCCGTCGGCAGACATGGGGAGGGGTGAGGTGGGGGGGAGGGAGAGAGGGAAGAAATAGAGGGCACCCCGACGCTGGCCGGCGTGTGGGTGTGGGTGTGCCGCGGCTGGTGTGAGCGGGCTAGCGCACGGGGCGGGGTTTCCACGCGGGTGAGGTGCGCGTGTGTGCCGCCGCGAGGGTGGGAGGTCGGGAGCACGGCGCGCGCGTCCGCGGGAGGGTGTGCAAGACCGAAAATGGGGAGCGTTGTGTCTCGGCCCGGACGTTTCGTTTTCACTCCTTTCGTCGTTCCGACGCCAATGCATCGAGCCTGGCTCGCCGCCCTGCGGCGCCACCGCCGCCCGCCCTCCGACACGCGCTGGCTGGCGTCGTCGCCACCACAGCTGCAGGCCCCGCCCTCCGACCCACTGGCGACAGTCACCCTGACCGTCAACGGCCACGCCGTCGCTGTGCCGGCCGGCCTGTCCCTCCTCGAAACCGCACGAGCCGCGGGTGTGAGTGTGCCCACCCTCTGCGCCCACCCGCGGTCGCCCGGAGTGAAAGGCCTGTGCCGCGTGTGCCTGGTGGAGAGGCGAGTGGGAGGCGACGGTGCGCCTTCCCTTGTGCCGGCGTGTGCGTCGCCCGCGGCGGCAGGCTTGACCATCCACACCGACACGCCCGCCGTGGCCGCGGGCCGGGCAGCCGCCCTCGCCTTACTCCGCGCAGAGGGCCACCACGACTGCGCCGTGTGCGAGGCGGCGGGCGCGTGCGAGCTGCAGGAGCTGTTGCGCCGCTATTCTGTCGTCGACGGGGGCGGCGTCGTCGCCAAGGACGCAGAAAGCCACGAGTGGGCGGCCGCGTCCGACGACGATGACGACGATTTCCACCACCACGCCCTCGACACCTCATCCGACGCCATCCGCCTCGACCTGTCCAAGTGCATCGAGTGCGGGCGCTGCGTGTCGGCTTGTTCGGCTCTCAACGTCTTGGGCCTCGTCGGCCGCGGCCCCACCCGCCACGTGGCCACCGTGGGCGACGCCCCCCTCGCCGACTCGCCCTGCATCTCCTGTGGCCAGTGCTCGTTGGTCTGCCCCACGGGCGCCCTGGAGGCGGTCCCCCACTGGCGCGCTGTGTGTGACGCGATTGACGCCGGCAAGCTGGTTGTGTGCCAAGTCGCGCCCGCCGTCCGCGTGTCGGCGGGCGAAGTGTTTGGCCTGCCCCCGGGAGCCCTGTCCACGGGCGCGCTCGTGGCCGCGCTGCGGGCGGCCGGGTTTGCCCACGTGTTCAGCACCAACACCGGGGCGGACATCACGACAGTGGAGGAAGCAGCCGAACTTCTGGACAGACTCACCCACGGCCGTGGCCCGGGGCTCACGTCGTGCTGCCCCGCCTGGGTGACGCTGGCGGAGCGGGAGTACCCTGACCTGGTGCCGCACCTCTCCACCACCAAGAGCCCGATGACCATGATGGGCAGCCTGATCAAAAGCGTGTGGGCGCGCTCGGTCGGCGCGGCCCCCTCCTCCATCGTCTCCGTCGCCATCATGCCGTGCACCGCCAAGAAGGCGGAGGCGGGGCGCGCTGACCTCCGCCTGCCGGATGGCACCCCCCCCCGTCGACTTTGTGCTGACTGTGCGGGAGCTGGGCAGGCTGTTGCGCTTCAAGCGCGTGCCCGTGGGTGGCTCCATCCCCGAATCAGCGTTTGACGCCCCCCTGGCCGACGCCTCGGGTGCCGCCGAACTATTTGCCACGTCGGGGGGGGGTCGCAGAGGCGGCGACACGCACCCTGACGGCGTGGCTGGCCACACCGAGTGATGGAGCAGGAGGGCCGCGCGTCGGCGCGCTCAAACATGGTGGCGCCCCTCCTCCACGCCCGCCCCCCCTCACCCCTGTGCGCGGCCTGGCGGGCGTCAAGGAAGCCGTCATCCCGCTGCCTCCCGCCGCGGCAGCCGCCCTGGGCGGGCGGTCGAGCCTGCGTGTCGGCGTCGCCGCGGGCATCGGCGCCGCGCGCACGCTCCTCGACCGCGTGCGCGCGGGGGAACGGTTTGACGCGATCGAGGTCATGGCCTGCCCGGGTGGCTGCGTGGGTGGTGGCGGGCAGCCCAAGTCCAGGGATGCGAGGGTCCTGGCCAAGAGGGCGGCCGCTGTGTACGCGCTCGACAGGGACGCGGCCGTGCCCTCCGCCCAGGACAACCCCGCGGTCGCCGCCCTGTACGCGCGCGAGCTGGGGCGCCCTGGGTCGGCGGCCGCGCACGCGCTGCTGCACCGAAAGTATGGGGGTGTGGAAGAGGCGGGCACGTGAGTGATTGTTTGTGAGGGTTTTTTTTGCAGTTTGATGAGTTGGTGCCCACACGTTTTGGAGCACCCGACCGTTCACCCCCCCCCCCCCCGCCTCCACGCCTCGCCTCGCCACAGATCGCCGCCATCACCGACCATTCGTCCTCCCCCGCTCCACGCCCGCCGCGCCATAGATGGTGGCCAGCGCGGCATCCACATCCGCCAGACTCTCCAGGATGGGGGTGCCAGGCGGCGCCACAGCTTCGATGGCCTCCCGCGTGTGCACCCCCGTCAACACCGCCACGGGGGCCGCGCCCGCCTCCACGGCCGCCAAAACATCATACGGTGTGTCCCCAATGTGCACGCGGGCATCCACAGGGTCCCCCCCGTTGATGGCCGCTGCCCGGGCGGCCGCCACGCGCAGCAGCTGGGCGCGGTCCGAGTGCGGCGCCGCGACGCCCGCCGCGCCCCCGCAAAAGTCGGACCCAAAGCCGCCGCACTGGGGCGTGGTGAAGTGGTGGTGCACGTTCAACGCGCGCATCTTGGCTTCGCCGATGCGTTGCAGGTTTCCGTGGTCAAGCCTTGCGCAACGCTCTCGTCCGCGGCCAGCGCGGACAGCACGGCCTCCACCCCGGGCAACAAACTGACCCCATCCCCCGCCGCCTCTATGTTGGCCTCGTAAAACTCCAGCATGGCTGCCTGCAGGGCATCCAGTTGGGCAAAGACTGAGTCGAGGGGCAAGCCCGCGATTCGATGCGGCACGATTCCCAATATGAGACCGTCCGTCAACCCTTGGTGCGGCACCGCATCAATGTCCAGCTCTTGCCCGTTCAACTGGTCGGCCAGCACAGTCCTCCAGGCGGCCGCAAACGCGCGCTTGTGCAGGCGGTTGGCGCGGTCGCCGCGCGTCGTCAGGATTGTGCCGTCCACGTCCCAGGTGACCAGGACGCGGCGGCGAGGGGTAGGAGTGATCGACGCCATGGCGCGCAGTGCGTGCATGCAAATAGTGGGGACGCGTGGGGTGTGAGTTTTTTGCCCCCACCAACGAATGGAAAGGGAAACGAACGTCTGAAGAGAGAAAACACTCTTCGCGTTTTCTTTTTCTGCGGAGAGAGAACGCGGGCCCACACACGCGCGCGCGCGGCGATCCGCGCGCTGTCACCCGCAGGTGCGTCGGGGCACGAGAGAGCCGCAGAGAGGGGGGCGGCGAGCGGCGTGTGCGCTCCGGTCGTCTCCCATCTCATCAGTCCAATCCCACCCTCCCCGCCCCCCGCAAAACAGGCCCTTTCCTCTCTGCCTCCAAACACACACGCACATCATGGCCACTGACGCATCCGCCCTTGCCGACGTGACCGCCGCTGCCGCCGCCACCCCCCCCCGCGTCCCGGGCGCTGGTGCCCGCGTGCACAAAGACGAATCCTGCTACTCGTTTGCCACGCCCTTCACGCCGGGCGGGCTGTACGTCAACCTGACGACGTGGCAGGTGTGTGTGTGTGTGGAGAGAGAGAGAGGGTGTGGGATGGGCCGCTGACATTTTATCGCGCTTTCACCAACACCACCCTCCCTTCCCACAGTCCGCCGGCCCCGCCCACCTGGACCTGGACGCGTCCCGCTCCGGCGCCCGCCTGTACCTGCACCTGGCGTCTCGCCGCTTGCGCGACGCGGTGGCGGCGGTGGATGGTGATGCCCCGAAACCCGACCGCCTCGCAATCGGCGTCGACGGCGGCTTCCACCCGGGCGGCCCCCCCACCCGCGTGGAGACGGAGGCGGCGGTGGTGGCGCTGCCCGACGGGCCGGGCGGGAGGCGGGCCGTGGTGGCGTTGCCTGAACCCGCGCTGCCGCCTTCCCTTGCCGACGCTCTCGCCGCCGTTACAGCCGCTGAATCGGCCGCCGTCGCCGACGCGGCCGCCACCTGGGAAGAGGAACGCCGCGTGTCCAAGTATGCGGCGGGCCTGCCCCAGCTGGAGGAGGGGATGGGGGCGCACGGGCGGACGATCCCATCAAACCCTTCCAGTTGGAAGTGCGATGCGACGGGGGCCACCGACAACCTGTGGCTCAACCTGTCGACGGGCTTCATTGGGTCGGGCCGCCCCAACTGGGACGGGTCGGGCGGCAATGGCGCCGCGATGCGGCACTTTGAGGCGACGGGCAAGAAGTTTCCTCTGGTTGTGAAATTAGGCACCATCACTCCCCACGCCGCCGACGTCTACTCCTATGCCCCCGATGAAGACGACATGGTGCTGGACCCCGACCTGACCGCCCACCTGGCGCACTGGGGCATTCACAGGGGGGGGTTGGTCAAGACCGAGAAATCGATGGCGGAGCTGCAGGTCGACTTGAACCTGGCCCACGAGTTTGACCGCGTCACGGAGGCGGGGGCGTCCCTCGACCCCGTCTCCGGCCCTGGTGCCGTCGGCCTGACCAACCTGGGCAACTCGTGCTACCTGGCCAGCGTCGTGCAAGCGTTGTGGGGGGTGCCCGCCCTCCGCACGCGCTACAGCGGCGCTGCAGCCGCGTCCCTCCTGGCGTCCGCCCCCGCCGACGTGGCGGGCGACCTGCTGACCAACATGGCCAAGCTGGGGGTGGCCCTGGCCAGCGGGGAGACGGAGGCGGAGGGGGAGGTGGTGGTGGTGGGCGACGAGAAGCAAGATGATGCTGCTCCAGCCGCCAAACCCACGTCCGTCCGCCCGACCGCCCTCAAGACCATCGTTGGCCGCGGCCACCCCGAGTTCTCCACCGCGCGTCAGCAGGATGCGGTCGAGTTTTTGCAGCACTTTCTGGATCTGTTGACCCGCGCCGAGCGCGCGGGTGCCGACCGCATCGCAGCCGCGGATGCGGCCGCGGGTGCTGCGGCAGCCTCCACCCCCCCCCACCCCCACCTCCGACGCGCTGCGCTTTGTGGTGGAGGAGAGGGTGGCGTGTGGCGCGACGGGCGCCGCGCGCTACACGTCTGCCGAGTCCACCGTCCTCTCCCTCGACATCCCTCTCGACGCCGCCACCAACGCGGCCGACGTGGCGGCCGCCGCCGACCGGGACGCCAAGCGGGCCCGGGTGGAGGCGGCGGGGGCGGCCGCGTACATCGGGGTGGATGGCGGCGTGGAGAAGGCGGGTGGTGGGGATGCTGCTGCCCCTGCCGCCGCCAAGGCCGCCGCCCAGAACCGCGTCCTGCCCCGCGTCCCGCTGGCCGCCTGCATCTCCAAGTGGGCGGCCGACGAGGCGGTGGACGGCTACAAGTCGGCCGCCGCGGGGGGCGCGGCCGTGACCGCGGCGCGGCGCGCGCGCTTCGCGTCGTTCCCCCCGTTTTTGGCGCTCCAACTGAAACGCTTCTACGTCGCCCCCGACTGGACGCCCCGCAAGCTGGACGTGCTGGTGGATGTCCCCGACGACCTGGACCTGGAGCCGCTGCGCGGGGTGGGGCCGCAGCCTGGGGAACAGCTGCAACCAGAGGATGGCGGCGCGGGCGGTGCTGACGCCGCTGCCGACTCTGGCCCCACCCCCGACCCCGACACCGTCGCCGCCGTCGTCGCCATGGGCTTCTCCGAGAACGGGGCCAAGCGCGCCGCCCTGGCCACGGCCAACGCGGGGGCGGAGGGCGCCATGGAGTGGGTGCTGGCCCACATGGGGGACGCCGACTTTAACGACCCGCCGCCCGCGAGCGGTGGCGGGGGGCGGGGCCAACACGCCTGCCACCGACCCGGCCTCCGTCGCCATGCTGGTCTCCATGGGTTTCGACGACCGGGCCGCCACCGCCGCCCTGGCCGCGACGGGGGGGGACGTGGAGCGGGCGGCGGACTGGCTGTTTTCGCGCGCTGATGGCGACCTGGCTGCCGCGGTCGACGCGGCTCTGGCACCCGGCGGTGGCGCTGCCACCACCACCGCTCCCACCTCCCGTCCCCCCGCCGACGGTCCCGGCCGCTACACCCTGGCCGCCGTTGTGTCCCACGTGGGCGCCAACGCGGGGTGTGGGCACTATGTTGCTCATGCACGCCGCGCCAACCGCTGGCTGCTGCTCAATGATGACAAGGTGGCCGCCTCGGCGTCCGTGCCGCGGGAGCTGGGGTACGTGTACATGTACCGGCGTGTGGATGTGGAGGGTGGGGATGGGGGAGCAGAGTGAAGGGGGGGTGGGTTGAAGGAGGGAGAAGAGTCCGGGACCGAGGAAACGAAAGCACAAGGCACCCCCCTGCGTGCGTGTGAAGGAAAGCGTGCATTTTTTGCATTCTACTGAACAAGAAACAGGAGGCGAAAGAAACAACAAAATCAGTCGGTGTGTACCCCTCTCTCCTCTCCCTCACTCCACCCCGGCCGCCGCCGCCAACCCACGCAGCGACACCTGCTGACTCGCCCACGCCAGCACGCTGCCCCGCGTGCGCGATCCCAGCACCCTGTCCCTCAGCTCCAGCGCAAACGCGGACGGGGCGGCCGCGTCCACCGCGTCGAGCGCGGCCGCGGTCGCGAGCGCGCGCGCGCGCGCGCGTCGAGCCACGCATCTGCGCTCTTGGCCGCCCCGCCCGCCGCCAGGGCCGCCGCCCCCGCCGCCATGGCGGCCAGGGCGGGGTCGGCCCTGATGTCGCCCCACGCGCCAAAGCCGTGCCGCATGACGCCCGCGACGAGGCCGACGTCGTGGCGCGGCCCCCAGTCGCAGGGGGGCGTGCCGCGCGGCAGCCCAAACGCGAGGGCGGCCTCGCCTCGGCCGCCGGGGGGGGCCATGGCGGCCACCCCGCCCGCTGCCGCGCGGCGGGCCAGCAGGCGCAGCGACTCGATCGCGCCGACGTGCGCGCGCACGCGCGCCGCGTGGGCCGCGTCGTGCAGCAGCCACGTCAGCACCTCGGTCGCCCTGGGGCCTGGCGGCGACGCCAGCAGGCGGGCCAGCCCCACCGCGTACGGGCGGGCGGGATGGTCGGCGGGAGTCGCGGCCAGGGCGGCCACGCCGGACCGTGCGATCCGGACATCCACGTCAGTGCGGTCGGCCGCGCCCACACCAAACACGGTTTGGTCGCCCGCGCCGTCGGGGGCCACGGCGCCGGTCAGCCAGGCTTCGCGCTCGGGCGGGAAGGGGGCGGCAGACGCGAAGCGGGGCGGCGGAAGCGGCGGCGGCGCGCGCGGCGCGTGGGGGCGCGGGCGGCCACCGTCCGAGGTGTCGGGGTCTGACCCGCCCTCATAGTCGCTGGAGGGGCGGTGGGGACGGGGGTGGGGCACCGCCGCCGCGCCGTCGCCGCCTCCGCTGCCACTGTAGCGGCTCGCAGGGCCGCGCACGCCCAGGGCGGCGTCCAGCCCCGCGAACGCGTCCGCTCCCGTGTAGTCGACGGCGGCGCGGCGGCGCTTGCCTTTGCCCAGTTCGGCGGCGGCGGCTTGGAGGGAGGGGGCCAGGAGGGAGGACCAGAAGGGGTCTGCGTCGCAGCGCGCGGCGGCGCGCGCGGGCAGCGGGGGTGGGGGGCGTCGGCGTCGCCCGTGTCGTCGCCGTCGCCGTCCACACCCTCCTCCTCCTCGTACTCCGCCTCAAACTGAGCCGTCTTGAACTCGCCCAGGACGCCGCCCTCGTCGTCCGAGTCGGGCGCGGGCGCGCCGGAGGACGCATCGCGGTTCAGCAGAGCGTCCAGGGCTGCATCGTCCCACACCACGCGCCGCCCGTCGTCGCCGCCGGTGCGGCCGGCGGCAGCCTCCTGAGCGACCAGGGTGGTGCGGGCGCGGGCGGTGGAGGGGGGAGCGTCGGTGGGGGGGGCTGTCGTCACATCGACGGCCGCCGCCTCGCCGTCACCACCCTCCACCTTGTCCTCCTCCGCAAACAGTTCCGCCGCGCCGTGCCGCAGCACAGCGTCCAGCTCGGCCACCGCGTCCCCGCGCCCCGCGACGCGCACCGACACGGCCCCCCTGACCACCGCGCGCTCCAGCGCCAGCTTGCGCGCGGCGACCGCCGCCATCCTCTCCTCCACCGTGGCCCGCGTCACGAAGCGGTACACCATGACGGGGGCCGTCTGGCCGTGCCGGTGGGCGCGGGCGGCGGCTTGGCGGTCGGCTTGGGGGTTCCAGTCGGCATCGAAAATAACCACTGTGTCTGCGCCCACAAGATTCAGGCCCAGCCCACCCGCCCGCGTGGACAGCAGGAAGAGAGGGTAGCGGGACGGGTGAGCCGCAAACGCGTCGATGGCGGCCTGGCGGGCGGGGCCGGGGGTGTCGCCGTCGAGGCGCGCCGCGCCGTGGCCGCGCGCGCGGTCGCCCACTCCGCCAGAATGTCCAGCGCCCCCTTGAACTGGGAGTAGATGAGGACGCGGTGGCCGCCCGCGATCAGGCGGGGCACCATGCGGTCCAGGAGGGCCAGCTTGCCGGAGGCGGCGACAAGGCGGTCGGCGCGCGCAGACGCGGTGTCCGGGGCGTCCCCCCTCCTCGCCTCCTCGTCCGCGTCCTCCACGCCGCGCACCAGGTAGGGGTGGACGCACGCCTTGCGCAGCTGCATGAGCACGTTGCGCAGGGCGGCCGCCCTCACGGCGGCGCGACCGCCGCCCCCCGGGTCGGCGCTGGAGGGCCCACCCGCGAGCGAGGCAGCACTGTCCGACAGGATGGCCTTGTACAGCGCTTTTTGCGCGGCCGCCAGCTCCACCCGCACCACGACGTCGCGCTTGAGGGGGAGCTGGGTCAGCACATCCTTCTTGACGCGGCGCAGGAGGCTGGGGGCCAGCAGGTCGCGCAGCGCGGCCGCGCGGGCAGCGTCGTCGGGGAGCGCCGCAAACTTCGCGTCCAGGGCCGCCCTGTCAAACGCGGCGCCATCCAGGAACTGGAGCAGGCCGAAGAGATCGCCCAGGGCATTTTGCAGGGGCGTGCCCGTCAGCAGGAGGCGGTGGTCGGCGCTGACAGACGTGAACGAGGCAAACAGGCGCGACGCGGTCGACCGCAGGCGGTGGGCTTCGTCGACGACGAGGGACGCCCACCGCACGCCGGCCAGGGTGTCCAGTTCGGAGGTGACGGTCTCGTAGGATGTCACGACGACGTGGGCGCGCATGGCGGCGGTGCGGGACGCGAGGGCGGCCGCACGCGCGGACGCGGCGCGTCGCGCGGGGGGAGGGGCGGAGGGGAAAGGGGGTGTTCCGGCGGACAGAGTCGCCTCCGAGTCGGATCCTGGGTTGCCGTCCGCGCCGCGAGGGGCGAAGGGGCGCGCGGAGCCGCGCAGCGCGAGCGACGGAGCGGCAGCCGCGTCGTCGTCGTCGCTGTCCAACGCCGCTGGCCGCACGACACCCCCACCGCCACCCCCACTCTCGCCAAACAGTTCGTACTGCTTCACAACCGAGCGCGCCGCTTTGGACCCCACAAAGCCGACGACAACGAGGGAGGGGGCCCACGCCTCCAGCTCTCTCACCCAGTTGCCGACGGTGGAGAGAGGGGCGACCACAAGGTGGGGGCGGGGGCAGGCGTCGGCCAGGGCCACGGTGGCGATGTAGGCGGCGGATTGGATGGTTTTGCCGAGGCCCATCTGTGGGAGAAGAGGTGGGTGCGTGAGTGTGTGTGAAAACGGCCTCTGTCCTCACTGCTTGCTCCTTTCCACCCTCTTCCTCTCTCTCTCTCACCTCGTCCGCCAGCACCAGGTTGTCCCCCTTCACCCGCCCATCCAGCATCCAGTTGACGCCGTCCAGCTGGTACGGGTGCAAGGACAGCCCACTAGCGGGGCCGCCCCCCAGGAAGGACGGCGACTCGCCAAACCGCCGCCCGCCGGGGCGCGCGGGCGGGGCAGCCTCCACCGCCAGCTCGCGCACGCGGTGCGCAATGGGGACGCGCGCCACCAGCGTGTCCAGGGCGCCAGAGCCGCCTGGCGCGGCTGACACGACGGAGGCAGGCTCCCAGGTGGTGTGGTCGTGGGGCAGCCCCGCCCACTTGAACAGCACATCCACGCCGCCTCCACCAGAGGGACGAGTCGCCAGAGCGCGCCCCACCGTGATCCAGGCGTCGGGCAGGCCGGGGATGAGGGAGGGGGGGGGCGGGGCGCGCGCGCGCGCGCGCGGGGGTGCGCCGGCTCTGCCACCCGCACCCCCTTCCTCCTCCTCCTCCAACGCTTCCCACGGGTCGGGAGCCACGGTGGCGACGCCGGGAGGCCCCACAGTCCCTCTCACCGCCTCCGCCCACGCGTCCAGGCGGCGGCGCAGGGGGCGGCAGGTGGCGGCGACCGAGTGCGCGAGCGGGGCCGGCACCCACGCCGCGTGCAGGGGTGCGCGGTCGGTGAAAGTGACCAGATACTCCAGACCGTCGTCGGCGGAGGGTGGGGGTGGGGTGGAGGTGGCGGGAGGCGCAGTGGAGACGGCAGCGGGTGGCGGTGGCGCGGCCGTTGTCGCCGCGGGCGGCGCGGCCGCCGTCGCGGCTGCCGCCGCCGACTCGCGAAACCGCCTCCACTTGGCGCCGCACGCGTTGCACAGCGTGCGGGGACCATTGGGCCCCGACCTCCACTGCGTCGTCTCCGTCGCCGCGCACGCGACGCAGCGCCCCGGCGGCGCGCGCGGCTGTTGCGACGGCGGGCGCGCGTGCGCGCCCGCCCCGCGCGGCGACGCGGCCGCGCTGCTGCCCCCATCCTCGGACGCAAACTTCAGGCCGCACGCGTTGCACAGGGTGGAGGGCCCAGCCGGGCCGCGCCGCCACTGGGGGGTGGAGGTGGAGCCGCACTGAGTGCAGCGGCGGAGCGTGGGGGATGGAGGCGGCGGCGGCGCGGCGGCCGGCAGTGGCGTGCGGCCGCGCGCCTCCTGTTTGGGTGGCGCCTCCCGTGTGACGCTGCCGCGTTCGGGACGGCCAAAGGAGGCCGCCAGCACGCCGGCCGGGTGAGGGACAGTGGGCGGCACAGGGGCCGCCACTTGAGGCAGCCTTGACATCAGCTCGTTCAGGGACGCGACGCGCCGGCGCGGGGGTGGCGCGGGCTGGGCGAGGCGTGGTGACGGTGGCGGCAGGGCGCGTGCAGGCGCGGTACGCGGCGACTGGCGCGGCGGCGGGCGCGGCGGCGGCGGCGGCGGCGGCACCAGCGGCGGCGTGCCGCGCCCGCCGCCCACGGCAGCCGCCACCGCGGGCAGGGCCGGCGTTAGGGCGCTCGCGCCTGGGTGTAGTGGTGTTGGCGGTGCCCCTGCCACCCGCACCCGCTGCGCAAACACGGCGTGCACGCGCGTCAGCGCGCCCGCGTCGGCGCAGCGCGGGCACCGCCACTCGGACGGGGAGGCGCCGCCCGCGCCGCCATCTTGCAGGCAGGAAGCGTGCAGGATGCAGCCGCACCGGGTGCAGGCGTGGGTGGACGCGTTGGGCGGGGCGTGGCAGCGGGCGCACGTGGTGGCGCGCTGCACCTCCACCTCTCCCGTCGTCGTCGTCGTCACCGGCGTGCGTGTGCCGTCCTCCAGCATGCTGCTGTCGTCGTCGCCGACGGGCGCGACCGCGCGCGCTGCGCTGCGCGGGCGGGCATGGCCGTCGCGCGGCGGGTCGCGCCGGGGGCGCTTGCTCCCGCCCGCGTCGTCAGCGTCGCCCCCGGGGTGGATGACCTCTTCAGCTGGAGGGGGGTCGTCACCGTCCCGCTTGCGCGGGACGGCTGGTTTGGACCGCATGCGGGCCGTGCTCCCTTCGCCTCGAAAAACAGCGATGGTGTGTTGACGAAATACATCCCTCAACAAAAATGTTTTTTTTGTTTCCTCATCCTGCCCACCTCCCCGAACCCGCCTTCTCTCTCTCTCTCTCTCTCTCTCTCTCTCTCTGCCTGTGGTGAGACAGGGCAGCACCAAAGTCAAACAAGGTCAAAACCATTCTAACAATCAAAACACACGTGTCTCCAATCACACGTCCACCCAGAACAACGCGCGCCGCGGCCGCCCCGCCGCGCGTTCGACCTGCGCGCTCTCCACGTCCTTGGCCTCCCCGAAAAAGCCTCTGTACAGCGCCATGCCGGCGACGTTGGCAACTTCGGCGTGCACCGCCACCCGCGTCGCGCCAAGGGCGGACGCTCGCTCCAGCGCGGCGGCCAACAGGGCACGCCCGTACCCGCGCCGCCGCCAGCGCGGGGCGACGGCGACGTTGGACAGGTAGGTTAGGTCTTTAACGCCGCCAGAGGCCAGTAATGGTGCCGCCAGGCGTTCGCTGGGCAGGGCGGGCGCAGTGTTGAGGTCGAGGGTGGCGATCGCGAGGGATGATGGCGACGGCGTGTCGGGACGCGCCACCAGCAGCACGCCCGCGTCGCCATCCAGGCGGGACGACGCAGAGGCATCGTCATTGTCCTCATCTTCCTCTTCCACTTGCTGCGCTGGCACCACGCCCAGCAGTGTGTCGAGCGCCACGCCCGCCCAGGCGCGGTCCTCCCCTTTGACTCGCGCTTCTAGACAGCCCCACGCGTCCGCTGTGCGAGTGGTCACATAGGCTCGCCTTGCGTACACGGACGTGGAGGAGGGCAGGGACGTGGCAAACGCGGCGGCGCGCAGGCGGGCGGCGGCGAGGCGGTCGGAGGAGGACGCGGCGGGGACGAGGGTGAAGGTGGGGGCGGCGCTGGTCGAGGTGCCGCCGGTTGAAGCACAAGGTATCCGCGTCTGTGTGCAGGCAGCAGCAGGCCGCGGCCAGAGGGGCCCCGCTGCCGAAAGCATGGCGCGCAGGGCCTCAAAACAGCGCGTCGGTCTGACGAGGAAAGGCCTTTTCGCTTCATTCACAACAAACCGTGGTTTGAAAGAAACGCCACGCGTCCGGGCCACCTGCCCCGCCCACGCACACACTCCACACATGCAGGACCCAATACACACACCACCCTCCACGCCAGCGGGCGCCCCCCGCGGCGGCCGCCTGGCCAGTATGCTGCGCCGCATTCGGCTTCCCCGCCGCGGCAGCCGCGGCGGCCTGGCCACGCTGTCGTCTGCTCAGCTGCCCACGCTACAAGGTGACGGAGAGGATGCCGGCTGGAGCCCACCCGCCAGCGGCGACGCCAACCCTGGCCAGCAGTGGAGGGGGACCGCGGGTCCCTCACCCGCATGGGCGCCCCCACCCCTCGCGGACGCTCTCTCCGCCGCGTCCGCCTTTGTCGCAGGTTTGCTGGGTACAGGCTCGACCTCGGCAGATGCCTCGGACGATGACGACGCGCACGACTGGCTGGCGGCGCGCTGCTTCCCGCGTCGCCTGCGCGGCGCGTCCGCGCCGCAGGACTTGTTGACCGTGGGGTCGCGCAGGTTCCCCCTGGCCGTGACGTCAGTCAACGTGTACGATTTCGCGCTGTTTGCAGACACAGACGCACTGAAGGTGTCATCTGTGGCGCCCGCGCTGCGCCACCACGCGCCCGCGTCGCGCGAGTTTGGCCACGCGCTGCGCGGCGCGGACGACGTGCCCATGGCGCTCGTGGTACGGATTGCGAGGACGTTGCCGGTGACGTTGATGGTAAGTGTTTGCGTGTGTGGTTGGGTTGCGGATGGGGGGGGGGGCAGAGGAGACGTGAACAACAACCACGCGCGCGCCGTTTCTCACCCCCCTTGTCTCCCCCAACACGCACCCAGCGCGCTGAATACGCCCGCATCCTGGGCCGCCGCATCGTGCGCGTGGGGGGAGACCCCTCGGACGCCGCGCTGCGCGCCGTCATCTCCCACTTCCGCAGCGACGCGCTCCCCCCGTGCGCGCGCGCGGGCCCCGGCGCGGGCGCCATCAAAAAAGGCACGATCATCGAGTTCCGCCGCGGGCCGGGCGGCGCGTTGACCGCGTCCGCAAACGGGCACCACATCGTCAGCGTCGCCTCTCCCGCCCTCACGGAGGCCGTGTTCGACATTTACTTGGGGGATGAACCCGCGTGCCCGTCGGCGCAAGAGGCCGCGCGTGCGGGCGCGGCCGCTGTCGTGGCGGGCGCGCCGCGCCCACCCCGCGTCGACGGTGGCAGCCTGGTGTGCGAGCGTGGCGGATGCGCCGCTCGGCTGGACTGAGAAGGGGGGGGAGGCGTCTTTGGGGGTGTGCATCACTGCTTGTATTTGATGTCCGAAGTGTGGGAGGCAAGTGTGGAGGGTCGACACCTCGGGAGGTGTCGTTACGTCTATGTCAGTCCCCCTCCTTGCGTCTTGTTTGCCTCCTTGACTCTTTTGGTTGTTCTCGGGGGTGGGTCACACACAATCACACTTTCTCTCACTCACACACACCGCGTCCAAAAACTAGAAGAAGAAGAAAAACGCACAGCACACGCCCCCACGCACCCTCCCTCTCTCCCCTCCCCATCCCCCGCCGCCGTCCCCTATCACACCACCCCAGCCGTGTCCGTGAAAGCGGCCCACCACCCAGGCTTGTAGGGCGAGTAGGGGGCGGTCCACTCGCCCGCCTTGGGCGACCGGTCGAGCGGCGCAAAGTCGGGGGGCGGCCCCGACGACGCGAGCGCCTCGGCCGGCGTCATCTCCCCCAGCTCCACCTCCAGCACGCGGTCCAGCCTCAGCTTCATGAACTTGATCCACACTTCATCGGTGGAGACGAGGGCGACGGCGGGGCGGCGGACGCGGGGGGCGGCGGCCCCCGCTTTGGCGTCGAGCCAGGTGGGTTGCGAGACGAGGAAGAAGTCGCGGGGGCGCGATTTTTCGCCAAACAGGCGCAGGCGCTCGCGCAGCTGCTCGGGGAAGGCTTCATTCTGGACATCGTGCAGCATGAACTCGGCGGACGCGACGAGGGCAAACCAGGCGGTCTGAGTGGGGGGGGGAAAGGGTGGGATAAGGTCGGGTCGCGTTTTTTCGGCGAGCGCGACGCCGCGCTTGCGGCTCGAGGTGTGGCACGTCTTGTTTGCGGCCCCACGGCACGCAGGCGCGACGCCAGCCCCCAATTCCGGCCTCAGCAGGCGCGCACAACTTCGTGTCACCTCATGGGCGGCAGCCGCGCGAGAGGAGAGGGGCTGGGCACAGGGCGCGGGGGCGTTTTTTGGGTGCGCAGTCGCACGGGGGCGCGTCGCAAGTGCGTGCTGCCCCCTCCCACACGCCTCCCCAGCACGCATTGCGCCCCGCCTGCCTCGCCACTCAACACACACTCCCTCTCTCCACTCACCTTCTCGCCCTTGACCGGCGTCGGCGCCACGAAGGCGGCGTCCAAGTTTTTGACGGTGATGGCGGCGGTCGTCACGGCGCGGCGGGGGAGTGGGACGGTCATGCGCGCCGCGCGACGGGGGGTCGGTGGCGTCGCGCGGGGCGCGGCCGACCGCGGGGCGGCGAGGGTGCGGGCGGTCTGGAGAGCGTGCATAACGGGCGTCGAAAATTGGACAAGGGAAAGAGGGTGTGATAAGAGTCTCGCTCTTCGTTGCTCTCACCACTGCGTCTGAAACACACTCCGCACCTCTATGCTCGTCCCGCTCGTCTTCATCCTCTCCCTCTACCCGCCCGCCCTCGTCCTGCTCGCCCTGGGCCACCTCAGCCGAGCCGCCCTCACCGCCGCCTCCACCGACGGCGGCCTGTCCCCGGCCGCGTCGTCGGGGCTGCTGCGCGCGTTTTCGCCCACTTTTTAAACGTATTTTTGTGTGGGTCTCGTGCCACACACACTCCCTGCCATGGAGAACTACGCGTACGTGTGGCCCTGGGGTGGGAGGGAGGACCAGGGCGGCGTGCGGGGAGGGCGCGCGCGTGGCTCTGTGCCGCCCGATGCGCGCGATTGGCTGCGTCCCCATTGGGCGCGTGCTGCGCGCCCCCGCGCGCCTCACACAGTCGGCGCACGCCGCCCGCCGGTGTCGTGTGGCTGTGTGCATGCGTCTGGTGGCGGTCAACTGGGGAGGCGAGGGTAGGAGGAGGGCAGCTCCCGACGCCCCCCGCCCAAAAACAGACGCGCACTCACACACCCTCCCTCAACGCACACAGCCCCAACATGCACGCGGTGGCGCAGGCCAAGCACCGCGTGACGACGCACGTCTCGTTCCCGGTGGAGGTGAGAGAGAGGAAGGTGGGAAGGACAAAGGAGAGAGAAAAAAGAGGAGAACAACACGCACGAGGCTCACACCACACACAACCCCCCACAGCCTTCCGACCCGTCCGAACGCGTCGTCGGCATTGAGGGCGACTTCCAGATCGTGGAAGTGGACGGCCTCAGGTTCAAGCGGCGCCTGGGCCACGGCGGGCGCGGCGCGGCGTCGGCGCCTTCCGTCGGCCCTCCCTCGCCCCCGCCCCGCCCCCCCACCGAGGCCGACAGGCTGCGCTCGCTGTGGGCCGACCTCATTGAAGCCGCTGCCGCTGCTCCCGCGGTCGATCCCGGCACCGGGGCCGCGGTGGCGGCCGCGCTGCGGTCCGCGCTGGACGCGCTGGACGCGGCGCTGGCCGACGGCACGCTGGTCGTCGCGGGAGACTCTGCCACGTCAGCAGCCTCCGCCCCCCCCCCCCGCCGCCCTGGCCGACGCCAAGGCGGCCGCCGCCGCCTCCCTGGCGGCCGCGGAGGAGGAGGAGGCGGCATGGCGCGCGGTGGCGGCCGCGGCCGACGCCCTGGCGGCGCAGCCGCCGCCGTCGCCTGCGCGCCGCGCGGGGGCGCCGTCCCCGCCGGGCGCCACCCGGGCGACCGGAACCCTGACCGCAGCCGCCGCGGCCGCCGCCCGGGCGCTGGCGGTGCAGGTGGAGGCGATAGCGGCACTGACCGCGCGCGCCGACGCGGTCGCCGCGCGCGCGGCGGCCGACGCGCGTGGCCTGCAGGACGCGTGGCGGGCGCGGCGGGCGGCGGTGCTGCCGGGGGCGGCGGCGTCGCCGGCGGCCCTGATCCGGGGTTTGTTGGGAGGTGGCCAGTGAGACAAAAGTGGGAGAGGGAAAGGAGAGATGATTCGTGATGTGTGTTTGAACGTTTTTTTTCTTTTGTGTGTCACCCCAAAACAACCGTCTCCCTCTCTTTCATTCACACGGGGTCGCCATACTTGGTGGAGAAGCGCTCCAGGAACCTGTGGGAGGGGGAAAGGGAGGGTGGTGTCGGGGTGTGGGGGGGACGAGGCGGATAATGATGGGAGGTTGCCAAAAAGAGAGGCAAAGCCTGCGCAGCCAAACACCACGCCCCCAGCCCCGCCTCCCCCCAAACCTTCTCCCTCACACAACACCCACACTGCCAAGCACTCACTCTTTGCCTGGCGCCTTCCTGCTGCCGCCCGCGCCCCCGCCGCCCGCCCCCCCCGCCGCCAGCAGCCCCCTCAACTCGACGCCGTGCGCGCGCCTGGCCGCGGCCGCGCTCAACCCCACGTACCGCGCCCCCCACGGCACCCGGGTGGACCCACACAGGGCGGCCGCGTCGGCCAGGCCGATCAGCTGGGCCAGGGCGAGGATTAAAAAAGCGCCCCCCGTCGCGCGCGCGGCGGTCTCGCGGTCGGCGAGCAGCCTGGCCCGCGTGGCGGCGGGCAGGGACCCCACCGCCGCCAGGACACCGTTGGCGTCGGAGGCAATGACGGCGGCCGCGACGCTGGAGGGGAAGTGGAGGCAGGCGGCGGCGAGGGTCAGCTGGGCGAGGGCGGAGAGGGAGGCGAACATGAGAAAGGTGGCGAGGGCCAGCCGGGAGCGGCGGGCGCCGACAGCGGCGGCGGCGGCGGCCAGGGCGGTGAGGGTACCGACAGCGACGAGGCCACTGGGTAGGGATGGGTAAGGGAGGTGGTGGTGGTGGTGGTGGGTTGCGTTTTTTTTTTTTTTTTTTTTTTTTCGGTCAACACGAAAAAGCGAAGAGGCACACGGTCAACCCCACTCTCCCCTCTTTCCTTGCCCCCCCTTCCGTCTCACGCAGGCACCGGCGCTTTCGGAGGCGACTGGAGGGCGATGCCGGCAATGATGAGGGCGAGATCAGCCACTCCGGCGGTGGCGGAGGCCAGGGTGAGCAGGAGGGACGCAAACCGGTCGCCGAGCGGCGGCGGCGGCGGGGGCGGCGGTGCTGGAGTGCCGGGCGTTGGTGGCGCGGCGGGCGGCATGGACACTTTGCTGTGCGTGTGTGCGCGTGTGCTGGGCGATGGTTTTTCGCGGCGGAGAGCGGTGTGTTTTGTCAACGAAGAAAAAGCTCTTTACACAAAAAAGATGTTTTTTTTTGGCTCTGCAGGCAACGATGGCTTGGGGACTCAAAAGAGAGCCGCGGGCGCGACCCCACAGCGTGTCCTTCAACCGTCCCTCAGGCGGGGAGGAGGGAGAGCAACACACGCGCAGTCAACACCCTGTCTCGTCGACTCTTTTTTCGCTTTCATCCCTCAGTCCTCGTACACGCGGCACTCGTCGGCGTCCGGGTTGTCGCCGCAGAACTTCTCCAGGGGGTCGACCGACTTCTCGTTGGCCTTCTTGTGGGATTCGGCGGCGGAGATCTCCTCGACCTGGGGGGGGGGTGGGGGGTGGGGGGGGGGTGAGAGCGAAGGAAAACCAAGCCGTTGGAGGAAGGGGCCGCGACCACGTCCCCCTTTCGCCAAACAACGCGCGTTGTGCACACGCCCGCGCGCTGCCTCCACCTTCTCTCCCTGGCTCGCGCGGCGCAGGGGGCCAGCGCGCCCGCAATTGGGGGTGCAAGGAGAGGGCAGCACGCCAGCGACGCACGCCCAACGAACGTTAGCGCCGCGCCGCCAGCGGAGCGCAGGGGTCGCGGGAGGTGCCCCGCGCCCCCCGCGCGCGCGCTTTCCCCTGCCACCTCCCCCCCGGGGTGGGCACCGCACGTGCGTGTGCGCCTCCAATGCCCCGGGCGGGTAGGTCGGCCGCGGGGCAGCGTTGTTCGTGGGCGGGCGCGCACCCACGAGAGAAATCGCGACCCTCGCGCCACGCCTCCCTCCCGCCCGCGCCGCGCCTCCCGCCCGCGCCGCGCCTCCCGCCCCCGCCTCCGCTTCCCGCTCCCCCCCGCACACAACTCACCGTGTCCCACGCCACCGCGCACTCGCCCGACGACCCCGACTCGCACGTCTCCTTGGCCTCCTCGATCGCGGACTCGAGCGGCGTCTTGTTGTCGGTCGGCGACGCGCGCACGACCGCCAGCGACGACCGGGGGGCGGCCGCGCGGCGGGCGGCGGCCGGGCGAGCGGCCAGGGGGCGGGCGGGGGCGCGCAGGGCGAACATTGTGAGGTGTTTGGGAGGGTGGGAAGGTGCGAAGAAGAAAAAAGGGAGCGACGAGAGTGTGAGCGCAGCGCCAAGCGGAAACAATCTCTTCTTTTCTTCTCTCTCTTTGCGGCCCCGCGGGCGACTGTGTGTGCGCCCTCCCACACCGCGCTCACACCCGGTGCACCGCACCCACAAAGCCATTGCGGCATCGCATTGAGACAGAGAGGCAGCACCAACCCCCCAATGGCACGCTGGGAAGAGCGCGACCCGCGCTGGCTCGTCCAGGACCGTCCCGACGACGGCGTCAACGTGGGCGGCTGGCACTGGGAGGAGCGGGATCGCATCGCCTGGGCGCGCGACCGCGTGGCTGCCGTTCTGGCCGCTGCCGCGCCGCCGGACGGCGGATTGAAAATCACGACCGCCACCATCACAGAGGGCGACTGCTGGGTGGCGGTCCGCAAGGCGGGCCGCGTCTGCACCCACTTTGACCTCGTGCTCAAAGTGGGGTGGGAGACGGAGGATGGCGCGTCGGGTGAGTCGTGCGTGCGAGAGTTTGCGCCCGACTCGACCGCAGAAGACCTACACGTCGAGAGTGGGGCGGATGGAGTCGAAGCCCAGCTGCGAGCCGCGCTGGCGGGCGCGGTGGACGCGTTCCGGGCCGAACTGGAGGCCACGCTGGACGGGTGAAGGATTTTTTGTTGATCGTTTTATTTTTTCTGCGCTCCCCCCCCCCACCAGCGGCACACTGTGAAAGCTCCCTGCGTGTAAAACACCCCCCCACACACACACACCGCGAAATGAAGGAAAAAAGAAGACAAAAACACGTTGCACAAAAAACTGGGGGCGGTAGTGGAGGGCCAGCCCCCTTTTTTTTGCGTCACCACCCCCGCGCGATGTTGCGTCGTTACCCGCCCCACACAAAATGCTTTATTTGAATTAATAACCCCGCCACGCGTCGTCACGAGGCCCTTGGCCCACCATTCCGTGCGCACAATGGAAAGGCGGCGCACCAGAATCCGTTTATTATTTTTTTTTTTTTTTCGTGTTGATCGCTCTCTTTCTCTCGACCTCTCCAAAAGAAGACACACACACACACACACAAAAAAAAAACACGTCTCACTGCTTCCACTGGCGGGGCGTGCGCTTGACCACCTGGGACGCGCAGTGGACGGCGCCATACATGGAGGTCACTGGGCCAAAGTCGATGACCTGCACATCCCCCCGGAAGGCGGGGTGTTTGACGATCGACCGCGCGGTGCCCGCGTGCACGGAGATGATCTTGGAGTTGCCCAGGTTGAGCACGTTGCAGCCGTAGAGCTGGGGGTGGGGTGGGGTGGGGGAGAGGAGTGAGTGTGTGTCGTGTGTGCGTTTTGCCTTCTCCCCCCCCCCCCCCCCCCACACACACACCACCAAACCACTCACCAGCTGGTCCTCCCCTTTCACCGGGATGATGTTGTACCCCTCCCCCCGCATGTAGGCCGCAAACTCGACGTCTTTGCGGGCCAGGGTGTAGGGTTGGCCGGGGCCCGCGCGCTTGTACTCGTCGACCAGCCGCCGCGTGGGGCTCTCCTCCCCCATCATCTCGTCCAGCATGAGGCACACCGAGTCGCCCAGGATGGAGAAGCAGCAGTCCAGGTGCATGCGGTCCTGTTGTGGGCGTGTGGGTGTGTGTGTTGGTGCATGTTTTTGGTGTTCCATCGCCCGCGTTGTGCGCGCCCCGCCCCTCCCCAACCCACCTGGCTCTGCTCAAAGTCGTCCCTCACCACCGCCAGCCTTTCCGTGCCCAGCAGGTCGCCCTCCATCAGTTGCTGGCACGCCTCCATGTTGGAGCGCAGGCCGATGCCCACCATCGCGAGCGAGCGGCCGGCCGCGAAGAAGTCGCCCCCCTCCAAAAACCCGGGCGCCTCAATCTGGCCGATGATGGGCAGGCCCAGCTTGCGCAGCGCGAACCGCATCAGGTCCACCTCCAGCTGGCGCTGCGGGGAGCGCAGGCGGGCCATGACGACGCCGCGGCAGGTGGTGACCTGCTGGTCGCGCGTGTAGACCAGGTTAGACAGCGGCTGAAACGCGTACGTCGCCACCAACCCCGTGTCCCGCGACGACGGCGCCAGGTGGACGGTGGGGTTGATCATGATGGTGTCGATCAGCTGGCCGATGGACATGTGCTCCAGGACGCGGCGCTTGTAGTCGTCGGTGAGGTACACGCGGTCGGCTTCCGATACGCTGGCCGCGTCGGCGCCGTCCGCCAGCCGGTACTCCAGCGCGCGCATGGCCAGCTCCTCCAGGTCGACGCGGGCGCCCATGTGGGAGTCGACGCCGTAGGACAGGATGTCGCGCACGGTGAGAACCTGTGGGTTTGGCGGGGGTGGCGCGGCGTCGACCACGCACGTGGGCGGGGCGCCACCATCCGATCGACCTGGGCGTGTGCGGGGGGGGGGGGGTGCACGCCAGTCCCTCCTCCCGCCCACCCCGCCTCCCCCTCGGACCCACCTTGACCCCCGCCTCCCGCATGACCCTCCGAAACTCGGCGTGCGCGGCTTTGGCGGCGTCCAGGTTGACGGGGCGTTCGTACAGGGAGGCGCGAGGGTGCAGCCCTCCCATCATCAGGGACACGGGCTCGGGATCGCACACGATCTGAGGGGCGTGGGGGGAGGGGGGGGGGGGGGGGGGGAGTGAGCCACCAGGGAGTCGGGGGGGGGGGAGAGCGGTGAGAGGGGCACGTGGGAGGGAGGCAGCGGGCGGCGACGAAGCGTCGGGACGCCGCTGCTCGTGCATTCGTCACCCGTTGGCCGCCTCTCGCGCGCCCGCCCCCGTCCCTCCCATTCCCTCTCCCACACTCACCACCACTTCCGCGGGCTCGTTCTCGTGCTCCTGCTTGGCCGCCCCCAGGGGCGGCATGCGCGACACGCGGGCCGCGCCCGGCGCGTCGGGCGCGGGGCGCGCCGCGGCGGCCGCGGCAGCGGGCGCCAGCACGGGCTCGCCACCGTCTCCACCCGCGCCGTTGCCGTTGATAATGTCGCCGTGACCCCTCGCGGCGGCGCGGCGGGGGGAGACGAGTTCGTCGGGGGCACAGAGAGAAACGTCCAACATAGATTGCGAAATCGAGCCCAAGTCGCCAAAGGACGGCGCGCGCCGGCCCTTGACGGGGAGCGGGGCGGAGCGGGGGGGGGACATGGGAGGTAGAGTGGGGGGTTAGGGGAGGTGGCGGCGGCCCAAAAAAAAAGAACAGAAAGTGAGGGATGCCCGCCACACGGTCTACTCAGACCAAAAAGATCAAGCCCCCACACAACGCCCAGCGAAACAGAGACTGGCGCCACAGTCGTTACAAAACACACGACACACACGCCACTCACTCACTCGGCCGCCAACTCCGCCGCCGCCCCCTCATCCAACAACCACCGCGCGCCGTTCTCGCCCCCCACGCGCTGGCACGGCAACAACGCTCCGCCTTCACTTCCTCCTCCCAACGCTTGCTTGACGATGCCCGCTTTCCCCGCCCCCATGGCCACAATGACGGCCATGTCGGCCGCATTGATGACGGGCAGAGTCAGCGTGATGCGGCCGGGCGGCGGTTTGGGGGAGTCGTGCACAGGCAGCACCCACGGCTCGGCCGCCGTGTGCTCCACCGCGGGCAGCCCGGGAAACAGGGACGCCACGTGGCCGTCGGGCCCCACGCCCAGCAGGATGAGGTCAAAGATGGGCAGGCCAGTGGGTGTGCGTGGCAGCACGGCCGGCGGCAGCACGCGCAGGGCCGCGTCGTACGCGGCCGCCGCGGCGGCCGGGTCGGTGGCCACGGCGTCATCGATGGCACGGATGTTTGCGGGGGGGATGGCCAGCTGTGGGTGGTTTGGGAGGGTGGGTGTTGGTGGAACCGTGACGGCGTCTCTCTCACCCCAACTCTCTCTCTCTCTCTCTCTCACACACACACATAACAAACTAACAACCCTCACCTTGTCCAAAAACGCCGCCCTCGCCGTCCCCACGTTGGAGTCGGCGTGCGACGCGGGCACGCACCGCTCGTCCGCCCAGAACACGTGCCACTTGGACACATCGATGCCCTCCTCCTCCGCCACGCCGCCCACCGCGTCCACCAGGGACCCGCCCGACAGGACCAGGGTGAAGGCGCCGCGGGTGGAGATGGCGTGGGCGGCCGCGTCGGCGACAAGGCCGGGGACCGCACCCGCACGCGCGTCGTCGGCGACGACCATGACGGAGGGAGAGGACATGGGTTGTGTGTGCGTGTGTGTGTCTGGAGGGGTGGCGCCAAGTGTGGTCGATGCACACGCGGTGGGCTTTGTTTTTTTTGGCTTTCGATTTCGGGGTCGGAATTGGAGGAAAACAAAAGCAGCGCAGTCCTTTATTTCGTTTCGACGTCCTCCTTGCGAGAGAAGGCGCAGTGCGCAGCCACTCACTCTCCCCTCCCAACTCCCACACGTTCGCTTGTGGGTTGAGCTGTGGCGCTCGCTGCGAGGCACAGGCGGCCCGCACCATGCGTGAGGTGTGAGACGGGGCGTCAAAACAGGGGCTGCAAGCGCGCCCATGCGCGCCCAGTGCAACGCCGCCTCGCAGCCCTGGCGGCCCCACCGCCCGCCTTGGTTGATGCGGCTGAATAAAGGGAGGCGAATGGTCGTGTTTTTTTTTGGAAACAGCCCGCGTCCAGAGGAGAGGACGGACGAACGCGAGACAGCACCGCGCGACGCGCGCGCTCACGTCCTCCTTTCCCTCCACACAGCCACCCTCCTCCACCAAGCCCCGCCGCCAGCGACACTCCACGCCGCCCTCTGCCGCCTCCTCCTCATCCCGGCGTCGCCACCGGTGGACGCCGGACGAGCACGCCGCCCTGGTCGCAGCAGCAGAAACCCTGTTTGCTCGCCACGGCGGCGCGTGCAGCAGCCTGTGGTCCCGCCTAGCGGCCGCCCTGCCCGGGCGTACCCCAAAGCAGGTGCGCGAACGCTACGTCAACCATTCCGCCGGCGCGGCCGACGCGTGGACGCCCGCGTGTGCCGCGGCGGCAGCGCGCGCGCATGCGGCGTGCGGCAACGCGTGGACCGCGGTGGCAGCCGCCACGACCGCCGCTACGGGGGTGCCCCGGTCTGAGACGGCTGTCAAAAATCTAGTGTATTCGGCGGCGAGGAGGAGGCGGCCGCCTGAGACGCTGACTCTACTAGACAGGTATCTTCGCCACCTGCTGGGCGGCGGGGCGGCTAGTCTGGCCGGCCTGGCGTCCATGCCCCCCGCCGTGGCGGCCGCGGCGCGGGGGGCGGCGTTGGAGGCGGCGGCCGCGGAGGCGACTGGTGATGGCGACGCCGAACCGGCAACTGTTGCCACCGACTCCCCCTTCTCTTCCGCCGACGACGCCGCCTGGCTGCTGACCAGCGACGACGACGATTTCGCGGCAGCCGCCCTGCTGTTCGACGGCAGCGAGGGCAGCCTGTTGGACGGCAGCACGTCGGCAACGCCACCGCCGCCACCGGCACAGCTGGCCGCCACTCTCGCCGCCGCTGCCACAACGGGCTGCCTGCCCACTCTCACCGCCGCCCTGGCGGCGGGCGCGTGCGTTCACGCGCGCGATGAGGATGGGCGCACCCCGCTCGCCCTGGCGGCGGGCCACAACCGGGCGGCCGCAGTGGCTGCACTCGTCCTCGCTGGGGCGGACGTCGCTGCCGCCGACGTGGCTGGCAACACGCCCCTCGCGTACGCGGCTGCCTATGGAGCGCGCGAGGCGACGGCCGCCCTTGTGGCAGCAGGCGCGCCGCGCAGCGTCGTCAACAGCGAAAGCTTGACCCCCGCCCGCGTGGCCGCGGCCAACGGGCACGCCGACCTGGCGCGCGCGCTGGCGATGGACGCGTGAATCACACTATAAAAAAAACTCTCTCCCTCTCGAAGTGGCCTCATAACACACACGAAGCAAAGCAAGGGGTTGCTTTTTTTTTTTCAACTCTTCCCTCCCTGCACACACCTTCCCCCCCGTTGCACATTATTTCGATCTCTCTGGGCCCTTGTCAATTTCCTCCCCCCCCACGCGCGAAAGAAGACAAACCGCCGGCCTCGCCACGAGGCCCTGTTGACTGGCTTGTCTTCTCGCTGCGTTTTTTTTTTTTCATTTTCTGTGTGTGGTTGCCACACTTTTCGTGCGTGCTTCCCTCCCGCGAAGCCCTCCCCGTGACGACGACACCACCACAATGAGCATCATTAATGCTTTGTTGTAAAAAAGAAATGGGCTTCTTGGTTGAACACTCGACCGTGCAAAAAATAAAAAACATTTTTGTGTTCCCTGGAAACACAGCGAAAAGGAAAGAGACTTCGATTAAAAATGGCAAAGCAGGCTTCAAAAATGACGGAAACACAGCGTATCGGAGAGAGTCAGAGCGAGAGGGGTTGACGTGGGCGGTCAACGCCTCTACTAAAAGGGCGCTCGATTTTCTCTCGACCAAAAAAAAGAAAGAAAACAATCCAGACCAGGATGGTCTGGATTGAAAACCGTCACACACTCAACGCCCCGCCCCCGACCCCGAGAACGAGCAGCCGTTGGGGAAGGAGGACGAACCCCCCACGCACGAAAACTGGTAGAGGCGGGGGATGGAGGACACGACGGTCGCGCCAAAACCCATGCGCGTGGCAGCCGTGAGGATGAGGCGGTTGCAGGAGCACCCTTCCGCGATGAAGGAGGCGGCCTCGCTGCAGCACCCGCCCGTCAGCTTGCCGCCCGACCCGTGGCGGGCGATATAGGGCTGGAGCGCGGATTTGAAGCCGTCGTCGCCCTGGGAGGTGAGGCCGTTGATGTCGCCGCGGACGTCGTTGAGGAAGGGGGCGCACTCGCCGCGGCCGACTTGTTGGGCCAGGGTGATGCAGTCGGCGGTGCCTGGAGGGAGGGGTGGGGTGGGGGGGTGGGTGTTTTTTTTTTTTTCTTTTTTTCGCGCGCGGTCGGCGGGGGGCGTGAGCGCGCGCGCTCGCCCCCGCGTCGCCACCCGTCCTCTCTCTCTTGTCTCCCCTCACCGCCCCCTCCTCCAACCACAACACTCACTGGCCAGCTCGCGCGCGACGACGACGCCAGCCACGACAGCCAAGACGGCCAGGATGAGGGCGGTGGTGCGGGCCATGGTGTGACGCGAAGAAAACTGGAGAAAGGTGGGAGCAGGTGTGTGGAGATTGGTGTGCGTGTGTCAGTTTTGGGCACTCCAAACGCACGCTGGCAGTGTCGATTGCGCATCGCGAGGGGCAGCAGGGGCGGCGGGGGTGGTCACGGCCGACGCGGCGCCTCTTTCCCCCTCGATTGCGGAACCGCAAATTGGTGGCGCCGGGCCTTGCTTCTCCGTATCGCACAGCTCGCACACGCTCCCCTGGGCTCCCCGGCGCCCACACACTCGACCACAAGGATGCGGTGACACCCAGAGTGCGGCGCACGGGGGGAGCGTGGCAGTGGGCGGCCGGTGCGGCGCGCCAAACACAGAGGGGGGCAAGAAAAAACAAAACCGCGCGACAAATCGTGTTTGGGCGCGCCTGCACCACCCACCCGCCGCCCGAACGCACGCCCGCCAAGCAAGGCAAAAGGTGGGGCAAGCCTGTGTGACGCAACAGGGGCGTGGATCATACCTTGGGAGGGCAGCGGGCGAAGAGTTGGAGAAAAATCAAAAAGTTGTGGCGATATGGGGGGCTCTCTTCGCGACACCTCTCTCTCGCGCGCGCGAGTGACCAACCCCACCACGTGGCCGTTCACTCCGTCGCCCGCGTCTCTGCGTCTTCACTGCGCCATAGTCTGTCTTTTTTTCACACACGCATACTCGCACAAAACCCAGACGACAAAACAGAAGACCCACCACCATCCACCCCTCTCCCTCTCCCACCCACCCCTCACCCTTTCTCTACCTCTCCCGCGTCGGCAGCAGCACCACCAGCGCCGTCATGTTGTCGCACCCCGCCCCCCGCGTGGCTCGCGGGTCGGGGGACAGGCAGGCGTCGAGCAGGGCGCACGCGGCGGCGGAGGGCGGGGCGCCGCTGTCCAACGCCGCCCCCACCGCCTCCACCGCCGCCTGCCGGTCCACCACGTCCCAGATGCCGTCGCACGCCAGCAGCAGAAACTCGTCCCCGGGTTGTAGGGGGGAGGTGCGGACGTCGGGCTCGGCGGTGACGACTTGGTGCTCGCGGCCGCGCGACGCGTCGCCCTTGTACTGCAGGTCCCCGATCGCGCGCGACAGCGACAGGTTGCCATTCACCCGCGTCACCCCGCCAATGGACGACACAAACCCGCCCGCCGCCCGAATGCGGGCGGCCTCCGCGGGGGACGCGGGCTTGTGGTCGGTGGTGAGCGCGACGGCAGTCCGCGGCGCGCCCGCGCCGCCCGGCCGGCAGCACAGCACGGCGCGCGAGTCGCCCGCGTTGGCGACGTGGATGGCGCCGTCCACGATGACGGCGATGACGGCGGTGGTGCCGGCCACCAGGTCGGCGGCGGCATCGAACGAGGCGGCGGGGTGGGGGGGGGCGAGCGGGGCGGTGTTGGCGGCGGTGGTGGTGGTGGCTGTGGCTGCGGCTGTGGCTGTGGCGGTGCCGTCAGAGGAGCTGCCGCCACCAGCTGCACCACCCACCGGCACCAGGTGGCGCGGCGGCACGGGCAGCGCGTCACCAGAGCGCAGCGCCGCGAGCTCGTGAGCGTGCGCCCCGCTCGCCAGCCGTTCGTCCATAATGTGAAAGCAGTCGATCAGGGCCTGGGGCACGTCTGTGCCCCAGGCCGCGTGCGAGCGCAGCACGTTGGCCAGGTGGCGCTGGCAGAAGCGGGCGACCTCGGCGCCGCCGTGGCCGTCGAACACGCCGAACACGCCCTCCAGGTCTGACGGGTGGGCGTCCGCCAGGTGGGCGTCTTCGTTGGTGCGGCGCCAGCCCTGTGTATTGTGTGGGAGAGGGGAGGGAGGGGTGAGTGTCGGGAAGGGAGGCAGCAAGCAAACGGGTGTCGCGTTTTTTTTCTTCTTCTCCTCCTCTTTCCCACCTGCATCGTGGCCCCGCCAAACAGCAGGGCGTCATGGCCGCCTTCAAATACGTCCTTGTCCGTGACCTGAGTGTGGGGGAGGGAGGGGAGAGACGGGAAAAAATGTGAGGCGGCGAGAGAAGAATGGGGGACAACACGCCAAGGCTCACAGCGCTGCGAGCCCGCGGCATCGCGCGCCGTCATGAGCAGGCGGGCGCGCGTGTGGGTCGGGCAGGACCACTGATCAGTGGCACGCACCGGTGATGACAGGTAGGCACCCATGTTCGACGCCCGCGCCTTGTCGTTTTTTTTTCTTCGTTTTCACGAAGAGGTGTGAGCCACTGACTCGCCCCTCCACACACCTCTTTCTTACACACACACGCCCACCCACCAAATACTCACAGCGTCCTCAACGCCGCCACCAGCGCGTCCGTGTGCTCCGGCCGCCCCACACTGACGCGGATGCAGTTGGCTAGCTCAGTCGTCGCGTAGTGGCGCACCATGATGCCAAAGTTTGATGCGAGCGCGTTCTTCACCTCCAACGCGTCCCGTCCGCCACCGACATCACACAACACAAAGTTGGCGGACGACGGGTGGGGCGTCAACCAGTCGATGGTGGCCAGGGCAGAGGCGAGGCGCCCCCTCTCCTCCACCAGCGCGTCACGCACGCGGTTGAGCCACGTCGGATTGCTCAACGCAGCCAACGCTGCCGTCTCCGCAGCCACGGACACGTTGTACGGTTGCTTGGCGCGCCACAGGTAGGAGGCGAGGCCGGACGGGAAGGCGCCGTAGCCGACGCGCAGGCCTGCCAGGGCAGCCGATTTGGAGAAGGTGCGCAGCACACACAGGTTGGGGTGGCGCAGCACCCAGTGCGCCCTGGAGGGGACGCCCGCAAACTCGATGTAGGCTTCATCCAGGACGATGAGGGCGGGGAGGGTGAGCAAGGCCAGCACATCAGAGTCTGGGGTCAGCGATCCATCCGGATTGTTGGGCGACGTCACAAACACGATCTTGGCGTTGGCTTCAGCCACCGCTTTTTTAATGGCTTCCACATCCAGCCCAAACCCGGGGGCGCGGGCCACGGTGACGACGCGGGCGGCGGCCAGCGCGGCGTCGAATTTGTACATCGTGAACGTGGGGGGGCAGTCCACGATTGCGTCCCCGGGATCCAGCACGACCCGCATCAGCAGGTCGATGAGTTCGTCCGCTCCACACCCCACCAACACTTGGTCGACCGGGACGCCGAGGGAGGGGGCCAGCGCTGCGCGCAGGGCGCGCGATTCTGGGTCGGGGTAAATGTTGGGAAATGGCATCGCTCCCAGCGCGGCCGCCACCTCGGGAGGGGGGCCGTACGGGTTTTCATTGGCGTCCAGCTTGACGATGTCGGAGGGGGCGCGCCCCAGGCGAGCGGACAGCACCTCAAAAGGCTCGATCGGGGTGTAGGGCGCCATCGTGCGCAGGTGGGGCCTCACAAACTGGGCGCCCGGGGCGGCGGAGGAGGCGTCCATGGCGGGTTGGGAGGTGGAGGGAGGGGCGGTGGCGGAGGGAGGGGGGAGGCGACGGAGGGAAGAGGGTGGTGGCGGCAGCGGCGCGCGGCCGGTGGGGGGGGCGGGGGGGCGCATGCGGCAGCCGTGAGTGTGTGCACAGGCACGCGCGTGTGTGTGCGTGCGGGAGCGAGTGCGAAACTAGTGCGCGCTGTGGCTCACGCAAAAGAGAAAAGTGGAGCCGCCCCACAAACGTCGAAATTGGTCGTCATTTCCTGTCTCCAACCGACGCCTGCATTGCGTGCCTTTCAGCCCCGCGGTTTGTCCCGCTCCCACCTCTCATCGAGCTCAGGGATCAACTTTGTGACATCTACCAGGTTGGAAGTGCACGTGCTGCCGACGGGGCACTGGCCCCACCTGGAGGATCCGGTCGAAGGTGGTGGAGTTGGTTCGCGCGTTTTTGAAGAGTGATTGAAGTTAGAGAGACACGAAGCAAGCCGCGCAGCAGCTGCTCACACTACATGTGTTGAGCAGCTGTGATACAGAGAGAAACGGGCGACTATTTTTTTTTTCGATCAAGAACGTGCGCTATTTTCTTTCGTTTGCCAAACCCTCCTCTCACTCCCCACCCACCGTCACACTCACAATGCTCACATCCTCCACCGGCTTGTCATTCTTGCCCGTCCTCACTTTCTCAATGGCTTGGACGACGTCCCCGCCCCGCACCACCCGCCCAAACACGGTGTGCTTGCCATCCAGCCAGGGTGTGGGCACGATCGTCACAAAAAATTGGGACCCGTTTGTTGTGGGGCCCGCGTTGGCCATCGACAGGGTGAACGCTGTGTCGTGCTTCCGCGCCCCAAACTCGTCCCCAAAGGGGCGCCCCCAAATGGACTCCCCCCCCGACCCGGTGGCGGTGGGGTCGCCCCCCTGGATCATGAAGCCCTTGATGACGCGGTGGAACGTCGTCCCATCATAATACCCGCTGCGTCCGTGCGTCGTGAAGTTCTCCACAGCCAACGGGGCGTCGTCCGGGTACAGTGCTACCACGATATCGCCCAGGGAGGTGTGCAGGGTGGCGCGCGTGGGAAGGCGGGAGGAGGGGGCGGTGGTGGTGGCACCGCCGCGGCCGCCACCGCCGGCCGCCGCCAACAAGTCCTCTGGCCGCGGTTTTTCATTCAACGCGTCCCGCCCTCCCACCTCGCCCCCACTCTCGTCGGACTCCCGCCTCGTAAACACGTAGAAGCGGGCGGAGTTGTAGGCGGTGGCTAGTAACGTGGGGTCGGCGGACGCTGCGTCGACGGCGGCCGACGCGCGCACGCGCCCCGCCGCGCGGCGCGGCGCGCCCTGGAACAGAGCCACCCCCACAAACCTCGCGCCATCATCCCGCCCCAGCAGGGCGGCAAGGCGATGGGTGACGGTGTTGACCAGTTTGATGCCGTGCAGGGAGGGGATGGCGAGGAAGGCGCCAGAGTCGTCAAACGCGACGGTCGGCCTCGGCGCGCCGCGCGCGAGCGGGCGCGCCGCCCCCGCGTCCCGCCACACGTCCCGCTCCACCGCCAGCCGCCTCCCGAAATCCACGGCGTCCAGGTGGGTGGGTGCGGTGGGGCGGGACGACGAGGCGGCGTGCAGGGCGGCGGCGGCGTCGGGGGATTCATCGTAGGTCGCGGCGAGCCGACCCGTGGAAAATGTGAACACACGGACGCGCGAATCAGACCCCACCACCGCAAACTTGCCGCCCGACGGAGGGGACGTGATGGACAGGGGGACCGCCCCCGCCACCGCCAGCGCGTACAGGTCGGAGTCGGACTTGAGGGTGAAGGTGGTCGCGTCGGTCGGCCACCCGTCGGCGGCGCCATCGGCGTCGCGTGCCGCCGCCGTCACGCCACCACCACCACCACCACCCCGCCTCTCCACGCTCGGCCGCCAGTAGTCCAGCACGCCCCTCGCGTCCCCAATGACCAGGGTGCGCGCGGTCGGCAGCCAGCGCAGGGCGACGATGGCGGCGCCGCCAGCGAGGGCGGGAGACCGGCGCGCGCGCACAGAGGGCGCGCCCTCGCCACTTGCATCAGTGGCTGCGTACACACACACGCCGCCACCCCCGTCGCCCACCGCCAGCAAGCCTCCGCCATCCGCACTGGCGCCAATCCATTCAGCTGCAGACGGGGCGGCAGAGGGTGGGAGCCTGAACATGGCGCACAAGTCAAAGGCAGCCACGTCGAACACGTTCACGCGCCCCCCCCGCGTCCCACGACGCGGCCAGGCCGCCGTCCGCTGACACGGCCAGCCCTTGCACCGGGCCCACGTGGGCGCGGTAGTGTTTGGCAAACTCGATGCCGCCGGTGGTGGTGGTTTGGGGGGCGGCAGCGCTGGCGCCGCCGCCCGTCGACGCTGGCGGCGGTGGCGCCACTTTCTTCCAAAACTTGACGTGCCCGTCGGAGGACGCGGTAACGAAGAACGAGGCCCCGGGCGCGGCGGCGACGTGGGTCACAGTGTCGCGGTGCATGTAGGATTTTTCGTAGGCGGTGGCGCAGGGCAGGGCGGCCAGCAGGGCGGGCGCGTTGGGGAGGACCTGTGAGGTGGGGAAGGAGAGGGTCGGAAGAACGAGAATTGACGCGTTTGGCCCCTCCTCTCTCGCGCCTCCTCTTGAACAACTGCACACTCTCCCACCCCCCCCCACACACCACACACACCTTGCGCTTCTTGGCTGCAGGCGGCGCCGGCCCCACGTCGTCCCCGTCGCCTGGCGGCGGCGGCGGCGGGCCGAAGTCGTCGTCGGCGGCGTCTGGGGCCGCACCGCCGCTCGCTGGCGGGGGGGCGGGACCGACGTCATCGTCGGTGGCACCGCCACCGTCGGCGCCGGGGGGCGCGGGGTCCATTGAGAAGAAAACACAAAACGACGGTTGAATGTGTGGGAGTCGCGCCGTGTGGCACGGGGGAGGCAGGGAAACGCGAAAACGTCAGTAATGGACCCATCAACCTCCTCAGCGTCGCCTTCGAACTGCTGTGACCTAAAGTGCTGAAGAAAACAAATAGACTAACAAAACAGAAAGAACAAAAAAAACACATCAGAAAATGTGAAGAAGGGGTGGTGGTGGTGGAGGAAGCGGCGCGTTGGTGTGTGCCACCCCTCACACCTCCCGCTCGTCGCCTCCCACCGCCACCATCTCGTCGACTCCACCCTGTTTCTTACATTTTCCCCGAGCGTTGATGGCGATCATCGACGCGGTCCTGGGTGCCGGGGTGTGTCATGCACACCCCGGCACCGCGCGCACCCCGCCGCCGACAGTCTTTGACTGGCGTGCCTCAGGGCTCGGCCGCCTCTCCTTGACCTCTTCCACGATGACTGGCGTGGTGGCGGGCCCCTTGGGCGTGAAACCGACGAAAAAAAAACACCGGCCCAGCTTGTTTTTGATGTCTTGCGTTGGAATTTTTGGGTCACGAAAAGATTACACGCGCTCACAGTTCTGCAGCGCTATGGGTTTTAGGAGACGTGGGGAGGGGAGAATGGACGTCGGGGGGGAAGGGAAAGGAGAAAAAAACAGAATGCCATTTTTTTCTTCAGGAGGGCACAAAGAGACACGCGCGCGCGCGTCTTACGTTCCAAGGGGCACGGAGTGCGAACGAATTAGGGGGGAAGGGGACGATGTGGGAAAGAAAAGACGTTGGGGAAGGGAAGTAGGGGGGGCGCAGGTGGCGCCGCCGACCACCAACGAAAAAAAATGAACGATCAAAAAACACTTCAACGGGCGCGCGCGCGCGCGGCAGCCCAAGCCTCTCGGTGTGTGTGTGTGTGCATACCTAGAAACGCACCACCAACAATCAGAACGAGGACGCGTCGCTCCCCGGCGACGCGCCGTGCGTCGCGATGCTGCCGTCGCGCCCGCGCCCGCGCCACCCCGCCCACCGACGCGTGGACCCCGACCCATTGCGGAACGAGAAGGAAAACGCGGCAGGGGAGCCGACCGAGGATTGGGGGGCGGCGCGCCCCACGGCCACGCTGCGCGCGGCGGCCGCGACTTCGTCGCCCGCGTCCACCAGCCGCCCTCCCGCGGCCGCGCACGCCGCCTCCACGGCGGCGCGGTCGGGGGGGGTCCCACCCGCCCCCATGACGTAGAACGTGTGGCCGGAGCCGGCGTGCGCGGTGGCGGTGGCGGGGCCCGCGCCCGCGGCATAGGTGCGAACTTTGGCGCGCGTCACGGTCAACCCAGACGCCCTCAACACAGCAGTGAGGGACGCCAAACACCCATACCGGTCCAGCGAGCGGACGTGCACCTTCAGGCCGCGCGGGAAGCGGCGCACGATGGAGGCGCCGACGAGGGCGGCGAGCTGGTCGGCGCGGCCCGGTTCAAACGCGTCGCCGCCGTGGCGCGGGCGCACGAAGAACTCCTGTGCAGCGAGCGGGGTGGTGGACCCGCTGCTGGCGCCACCCCCGCCCGCGTCCACGGAGGCGTGAAACACGTCGTAGTCCAAGTCGGCCAGGGTGCAGAGCGTGTCGAAGAGGAGTTTTGGCCTGTCGGCACACACAGTCGTCACCACCCAATAATTGGCGCGTGGATCGTGGGCCACGCGCACCGCGGGGCGGGGGGAGGTGGCGGCGGCCGCGGACGCGGCGTCGTCGTCGTCGGTGGCGTCGGCGGTGGGGTGGTTGCCACGTTTCATGCCACCACCCCCACCTTCCTCCTCCTCCTCCTCGCCTTCATAAAACGAGGCCTCCCCCCTCGTCCCCGCCAGCGTGTGGTGCACTGTGTCTAGGGGAGTGGGCCCCGGGGCGCCGTCCAACGAGGAGGCTGAATCCGCGGGCGACGACGGCGCGCCGTCGTCGCCGCCCGCGCGCGCCGCCGCGCGCGCTTCCGCCCAGGCAGCCGCCGCCTCCTCCAGCAGCAGCCTGTGCAGCCTGCGGTCGTGGTGCACATCCCCCCGCACGCGGTCGATGGTGACGGAGCCGGGGCGAGGGCGGGGCGCGGGCGGCGGGGCGGCGTCGTTGGCAGCGGCCGCCACAGCATCCGTCCCTCCATCATTCACCACGCTCTCCAGCAGCTGGCCCAGTTGGGCCAGCTTGGCGCTGTCCGTGACGGGCCTCCCCTTTTCGGTGACGGACAGGACGGCTGCCACGCGGGACGTGTGTGTCCACACTGCGGCGGAGCGCACGTCGCACCCTCGCGCGGCGAGCAGGGCGGTGACGTCGGCCAGCAGGCCGGGGCGGTCGGGGCCGGCGAGCTGGACGACGGTGGACTCGACGCGGCGGGCGTCGTCGGTTTCGTCTGGTGGGGTGGTGGGGTGGGTTTTTTGCCCTCGATGAAAAAAGCCCTCGCCCCGCATGCTGGGGGGCGCTTGCCTTGTTTGTCCCCTCCGCCTTCTCCAACTCACCACTGTTGACGGCCACGTCGGCACCCGCGTCGACTTCAACGTCCAGCATCTGTGTGTGTGGGGGGGGAGGGAAGGGTCAGGCGTCGGCGCTATGGCGGGCAGAGCGCCCTCTCGCAAAAAAAGCCCTTGCCAGCACGGAAAAATAGCCCGAAACGCACCCTCCGAATGTCGTCCAGCTTGCGCTCGTCCGTCACTTTGCCGCCGTCTGTTTCTGTGACTTCGAAGACTGGTCGTGTGTGTGGGAGGGGAGGGGGGAATGTGGGTGAGAGAGGGACCACAGCGAGGGGGACCGACAACAAAAGCCCCGGCGTCAATTTGCCCTCTCCCGCTCACCATCATAAAACCAGCCAAAGTCGGACGTTATGCGCGCGCTCTTGATGTTGAGCCGCCTCTCCGTCAGGAACTGGGCGACCGCCACGAGCGTGCCGGCGCGGTTGGCGGAGTCCACGGTGATTAACGTGGCGTCCGAACGGCTCCTGTTGTCGACCGTGATTTCGGGGGGGGCGACGCGCAGCGCAAGTGCTTCGTACTCCACGTCAAATGAAGCGGAATGGCTCAGCGAGCGGCTGACGGGGGTGCGCGTGGAGTCCGGCACGTCGCCGCCCGCTTTGTTTGCGGCGCGCGCGGCCTCTGCCGCTCGGTACGCGTCCAGGGACGCGATTGAGCGCTGATGCGCATTGCGCGCGGGCCGTAAATTGAGCATGGTGGGAAAAGGGCGCGGTTAATGCATGCGGTGGAGGGGGCGGCGCAGAGAGAAACGAAAACAAAAAGAAACGACCGACAGTGTCGCTCGACCGCCTCACGTTTCGGAAAAGGTCGTCGTCACCGCGTGCCACACACGCCTTTTTTTCCTCGCTCGCACACACTGGGACATGGGGTTTTCTTGTGCCCGTCTCTCTACAGTTTTAGTGCTCAGCCCCAACAAAATCAAAAAACTAGAGAAAAAAGCAGCAAACGTTTCATTCCAACACTCCTTGCTCTGTCGACGCTGGCGCCGCGTCCACCACGGGCGGTGGAGGAGACGGCGGCGCCGGCGGCGCGTCGGCAGCAGGCGGCGGCGGAAGAGGCACGTCGACAGCCGGCGGAAGCGGCGGCTGCGGCAAGTCAACCACAGTCGCCGGCGCCACCGCCACTGGCCGCTCCTCTTCCACCACCACCCTCGCCCTCCGCTTGGGCGGCCGGAACAGGCTCTCCAACGGGTCCAGCGCGCCATCCAGTTCGGCCTCGCTCAGCGGCAACGCTCGCAGGGCGGCCAGCAGGCAGGATCCGTCTGCGACCGCTTGGGCGCGGGGGCCCGCGCCCGCGGTGGCAGCAGCCGCCAGCGCGTCGGCTGCTGCCGACGCCACACCAGCCGCCGCCCGCACCAGCACGGAACCAGCGTCACTCGGGGCCAGGGTGGGGGCGACTGCCTCCGCCAGGGCGGCCACGTGGCGGGCGGCGTCCACCGCGACGCGGGAGGGCGGCCGCGGCGCGCCGTCGTCTGCGCCCCCTCCCGCCCACGTTGCAGGATCGGCAGCCACGATCGCCAGCCCCGCCCCCACTCTCTCCCGCACCAACGCCACCAGCTTAGCGTGCAGCTGGGCGCGGTGGGTGGCCAGGTCGGAGCGCAGGGAGGCCAGGCCGGCGGCCGCGACGCCGGCGACGCCGCGGGGGTCTGCGGATGCCAGTGCAGACGCTAGCGGCCCCGTCACTGCCGCCACGGCGGCCACGCTGCGCGCCGCCACCGCCAGTCGCCGCGCGGACAGGGCCTTGATGCCGGGCACGGTGGCCAGGGCGCGGGCGCCCAGGACGGCGGCGGCGGCGCGGGCGTTCCAGCGCGCGGCGAGCGCGGCGCACCGCGTGGCAGCTGGGGCGGCCAGGCCGGGAAGGGCCACGCCCGCGGCGGCTCCCGTCACCAGGGCCTTGATGAGGGTGGCGGTGGAGGAGGAGAGGACGTAGGTGGCGCCCGTGAGGGAGAGGGCAAGGGATGGCGGTGCGTTGGCGTCGCCGCCACCGCCACCAGCCACCGCCAGCAGCAGCTCCGCCGCCCGTCCCGCGTCCCCGGCCGCGGCGGCCGCTTCGAGAGCGGATAGTGCGGTTTGGACGGAGGGCGGGTGGGGGCCGCCCCCCCAGTCGTCTGCGTCAACAGAAGCGTCAACACACGTCGCCGCCGCTGTCGCCCACCCCTCCAAAAAGCCTCGCCCCGCGGCCGCCACCGCGTCCCCCGGGTCGCGCGGCGGTTTGGCACCGTGGCGGGCGGCTGCGGTTGTCAGCGTTTCTGCGTGCGGGCGCAGGGCCAGGACGCCGGACAGGCGGCCGCGCGAGAGTGCAGGCCCCCGCGCGGCCACCAGGTCTGCCCACCTCCCCGCCGCACCCGCCAGGGACGCCGCCACCATGGCGTCCCCACCCGTGGCGACGGCGGCCGATGACGCGGGGGCGGCGTCGGTCGCGGCGGAGACGAGCGCTGCGCGCGCGGCAGCGGCCGCCGCGACGTGGTTGACCGCGGCCGCTGTCGCGGCCGCCAGCAGAGTGGCGAACCCGGCTTCATCCACCGCAGCCACACCGTCGGCCAGGCCCATGGTTGCGCCGTCGATGCCCGGCGGCAGCGCGGCTGGCAGGGCCGCCGCGACCGCGGCTGGTAATGCTGCCGCGGCCGATGCGCGTGCAGCCGACGACGCCGCCTCCAGCACAGCGGGCACACAGTCGGCCGCCACCGCGCCCGCCAGCACGGCCTGCACGGCGGCGAGGTCGGGGGGGGCGGGCGTGGATCCTGCCACGCCCAGCGCGCGCGCGGCCTGCCCCCGCAGCAGGCGCCCCACGTCCACCTCCATGCGGGCCACGTCGGTGGCCAGGTCGTCCAGGGCGGGTGGTAGGGGCGCGTTGGACGTCAGGGCGGAGCGTAGGGAGGCGAGGGGACCCAGCGCGCCGCTCCAGTCGCCCACACTTAGGATGTCGCCCGCTGCCTCGCGCGCCCCCACGATCTGTGCCAGGGAGGAGGCCACCTCCAGCACGGCTTGCAGGTTGGTGCGTCGCCGCCCCAGGCGGGTGGCGGCCGCCGCCGCGGTCGCCGCGGCCACCGCAGCGCGCTCAGCCAGCGCGCGTGCCCCAACCGCCTGCCCCTCCGCCCCGCCCACCGCCCCCCGCAGGTCGGCCAGCACAACTGCCGACGCCATTAAGCGGGGGGCGCGGGTCGCGACTTCTTCTGTGAGGGCGCCGTCTGCTAGCGCCGCGAGCGACGCGAGTGTTTCCGTCGCGTCAGCACGCGCCCTCGGGTCTCCCGGGGCCGCACACATGGCGTCCCACACGAACGGGTCGGTGAGTGTGAATGAGGCGTCAAAGAAGGGGGGCGGGATGGCGGCCACTGCGCGGCAGAGGCCGTCCCCCGGCACCGGGCGGGCGGAGGGGAGCGTCGCCGCCAGCGCGGTCGCGTCCTTGCTCCCTCCCGTTGCTCGCCACGCGTCAAACGAGGCCAATCCGTCTGCATGCGCTTTCACAAACGCGTCCACCTCGGCGCGGGCGGGGGGCGGGTCTGCCCCGGGCGGCAACGGGGGCAGCGTCGTCGCGCCGGCGCCATCCCAAAACGGCCACCGCACGCCCAGCGGGCCGACGGGAGGGTCGGGCTCCAGAAAGTTGAGCACGGGGGCCAGGGCCTGGAGGGAGGGAGGGAGGGAGGGGTGGTTGTGAGAGGGGGTCCAGGTTGGTTGAGGCGGACCAAAACACACACATCCGACTTTTTCGTCACCGCCACACACACACCTGAGCTGCAGCCGCCGCTGCCTCATCCGCCGGCGTCGTCTTGACGCGGCGGCCGTCGCGGGTCGACATTGCGCGTTGGGGATTTGTGTTTCAATGCGCGGTGTTTTCTTTCCAACCGCCCACGCCTCGCCCACGCGCAAGCACACGTGTGTGTGGCTTCAGATGAGCTAGTGGGGATGATGCATGGTCGTTTGGTGGGGGGAGGCTGCGTGTGGTGAAGGAGCGTTGAAACAATCGCCTGTCGAAAAGCGAAGAGTGACGCTTTTTTTGTTCGCTCGACAACAACATTTTTCGCGCCCGCGAACACGCGGCAACGACACGCTCGACCTTTTGGTCCCGGTACGTGGCACAGCACACACAGCATGACACAGTCGTGTCCTGCACACGCCGCGCGCAACGTGGTGCCTGGCGCGCGGGGGTGTGCTCCCGGCCGCGCTACCATGCAATAACGCCCAGCGCTCTGCCTGGTGGCCCCCGCAGCCTCCCGTCGCCTCACCTCGCCTCAAGCTGCCTATGCACTCACACTCTGTGCCTGGCACGGCGGTCGGGTGGTCCGAGGGCGGGAGCGCGGCGTGGCAGGCGCGCCCGCGTCTCACGAGCGTGGCGCCTCTCGTGTCTTGCTTCCCCGTGCTGGGCGCGCCGCTTGCTGCCGCCTTTGTCGCCCCCACTCCCCGGTGTCAAGCTTGGCAACACACACGCCGTGACGCGCCCGCTGCCGTGGACGCACGCCCGGCCAGCGGGCGGTCGGGGCGCGAGACGCTGGTCGCGCCAATTCGCGCCCTCCCCTCTTGCTTTCGTCACCCACACCTTCCACCCTCCTCCCCACAGCCCGCCGACGCCCCACATGCCTGCGTGAACGTGCCTCCGTGCGCGTGAGACACAGCCCTTTTACATTCTACCCGTGCGCCCTCCAGGCGAGCACACACACCCACCATGCGCGGCCGCGCGTCGCTCGCGCTGCTGCTGGTGTGCGTCGCCGCCGCCACGCTCACGCCCGCGCGCGCGGCAGCCGGCACCGACGCCCCCACCCCGTCCGACGTGCCCGCCTCCTTCTCGTCCGCCGGGTGCGCCGTGGGCGAGTGGCCCGCCTTCAACTCGCTGGACGGCGCCGCGGGCGGTGTCGACAAGGCGCCCCGCAAAACGCTCAACGTGGAGCTTTTGTTGACGGGGCCGTCTCTCTGCCCGTTCTGCGCCCGCCCTCAACTAGCTGTCGCCACCGCGGTGTCCAACACCGTGCAGACTGTGCCCCACATCGTGGACCTGCGGTCGGTGGGGCAGGTGGCAGTGAAGTTAGCACCCGGCGCCACCACCCCACCCCCAACTGCGACTCTGGCCGACCTGGCGTTGATCGATGTGCCGCTGGAGGCCCCCCCCCGCGGCCGGGGCGGCAAAAACGCGGGGCGGCGCCTGCTGGCTGCCGGCCCCGCGCCCCCCGCCCCCGCGCCGACTGGCGGCGGCGGCACCGCCCCCGCCCCCGCCCCCCCCGCTGCCGCCGTGCGATGTTCCCGCTGGCTACACGTTCACCGTGTCTGGCGCCACCCACGTGGCTGTCAACGTTTCGGTGACTGTGCCTGGTTCGAATGTGACAGCTGCTGCTCAAATGCTTCAATCCGCGGCCGACGGCGGCGCCCTGGCCACCGCCCTCACCCAGGCGGGCGTCCCCACCGACAAGGTGCAGATCCTGCTGCTGCGCGACGTCAGTGGGGGGGGTGGCGCCGACGCCATTCTGGGCGGCGGCGGTGGGTTGCCTGCGCTGCCATCGCCGCTGCCCCCCGTCGCCAATGGTTCAGCCCTCGCCCCCCCTCCCTCCACCGGGGGCGTCCCCGGGGGCGCGATTGCCGGCATCCTGGCGGCTGCTGTCGGTGGCACCGCCGCCGTCGTGGCGGCCGTGTATTGGGCGTCGACGCGCGGCGGGCGTGGCGGCGGCGGCAGGGACGACGATGACCTCGCCTCGGCCGACCTTGAAACCCTGAAAGCCGCGGTGGCGGGCACCACCAATGGAGGCGATTCAGCTGCCGCCGCCGCCCGCCTGGCCCTGCTGGACCGAGACCCCGCCCTCAAGTTGATCGCGCTGGGGCGGTCGGGTGGATCCGCGGCGGGCCTCGCGACTGACGACTCGTCCTCCCGCACCCTGGCTGGGGCGTTGTCGGGCACACCGTCAGATGGTGGAGCAGGAGCACACCCCCCCGAACGAGCCGGGTCGGGTGCCGTCGCCAGCCTATGGCAGGTGGCGTGGAGGGACTTGGACATTGTGCGGCAGATTGGAGAAGGCTCGTTTGGCAAAGTCTACCTCGCCAAGTGGAGGGAGACGACGGTCGCCGTCAAAGTGCTCATCTCCACCTCGTTGCCAGGGGGTGGTGGTGGCGGCGGTGGCGACGATGACGACGGCGCGCCCGCGTCGCCGCCGGGGCCAAACCCGCTGCTGACCGCGCTCCAGAAGGAGGCGTCCATGATGGCCGCCCTGCGCCACCCCAACGTCGTCATGTACCTGGGCGTGTGTGCAGACCCGCCCCTCGTGCTGACGGAGTACTGTGCGCGGGGGTCGTTGTGCGACGTCCTGAAACGCGCGTCTCACTCGCCCGCGGCCGCCGCCGCGCTCGACTGGCCGCGCCGCCTGGCAATGGCCCTGGACGCGGCCAAGGGCATGACCTACCTCCACTCCTCCGACCCCCCCGTCATCCATCGCGACCTCAAGTCGCCCAACCTGCTGGTCGACAAACACTGGCGCGTCAAGGTGTGTGACTTCAATTTGAGTCGCGTGCTCGAGGAGAGCGCGGTCGTCTCGTCGCTCGCCGCCAGCAACCCACGCTGGCTCGCCCCCGAAATCCTGGGCGGCCGCGGCTACACCTTCTCCTCCGACGTCTACTCGTTTGGCGTCATCATGTGGGAGCTGCTGACGTGGAAGCTGCCGTGGCACGACTGCGGGCCGTGGCAGGTGGTGAAGTTGGTCACTGACGACCGCGCGCGCCCGCCCGTGCCCGCCGACGCCGACCTCCCCACCCCCACTTTTGCTGGCCTGCCCGACTACATCGCCCTCATGCACGACTGCTGGCAGCACGACCCGGAGGCGAGGCCCAAGTTTGGGGAGGTGGCGACACGGTTGAGGAAGCTGCTGCTGCACGAGACGCAGCGCGCGGACGCGGCGCGGCGAGGGGAGGCCGCGCCGCCGGCGGCTGGTGCGGCTGAGGACGCGTGATGTGCATGGTGGAGGCTGGCTGCTGCCGCCGAAAAAAACCGCTCCCCCTGGCTGCTGCCAGCGTCTTGGGTCCCTCTCTGTTTTTTTGTTTGTGTGCTTCGTGACAGGAAGAAACACACACACACCACCACCACTCTGCCTTGCCCTGTGTGTGTGCCTGTGTTTGTGTTTTTTTTGCACGTCTTGTGTGGGAGAGCGCCGGCAGAGAGGGGGAGGAGGTGGTTGCCGTTGAGCGCGCGCGCCCGCGTGTTTTTCTTTCTTTTTTCTTTGCTTTCCCCTTCACCCCAGCAGTGTGTACCCCCTCAGACTCATGCAAAACAATGTGCGCCGTTTTTGTCCCCTTGAACATGGACACAGGGAGTGCTGGGGGGAGGCAGAGTCAAACGGACGCGTGTTTTTTCTTCACCCGCACTTTCCTTTTTCTCACCCAATCGTGAGACAGCGCGACTGGCGGCGACCCACTCGCCCCCTTTCGTTTCCCCCGCGCCACAGTGCGTGCACGGCGTTCCATCTGTCTTCACCCTTCACCCAGGCCCTCCCCGATGCACGCCGGCCCCCGTCCCGCTGGCGCGCGCCGCCCCATCGTGTGCGCCGCACGGCCTCTCCCCTCGCCCACGCCCCGCGCCCGCGTGTCGTCTCGCAGGCAGCGCCTGCCTGGCACACCAACCGCCCTCGCGGGCGACGGCGGCTTTGGCGGCGGCGACACTCTGCGCGACCGCCCCACCGGCGGCAGTGGCGACGGCGACGCCGACCCCTCCCCTCCTCGCGGCCTCTTCTCCAACTGGGCGGGGTGGCAAGCCCGCGTGGCAGCCGACCCATCCTTCCGCTCCAAAGTGGTGCTGGAGCAGGTGATTGGCGTCGGGGCTGCCGTGGTCGGCGACATGTCGTCGCGGCCGCACTGGGGGCTGCACGAACTCGACTTTGTGTTTTCGACGCTGGTGGTGAGTGTGTGTGTGTGTGTGGTGTGTGTGTGTGTGTGTGTGGTGTGTGTGTGTGTGTGTGTGGTGTGTGTGTGTGTGTGTGGGTCGGGGAGAGAGATCGCGGAGGGAGAGGGTGTGTGTGTGTGTGTGGGTCGGGGAGAGAGATCGCGGAGGGAGAGGGTGTGTGTGTGTGTGTGTGTGTGGCGGCGGCGTGTTTGTGTTGTCTCCCTGTTTCAACCCGCACCCCACCCCCCCCCACCCCACCCCCCCCACACCCAGGTCGGCTCCATCCTCAACTTTGCCCTCATGTACCTGCTCGCCCCCACGCTGGCCCCCGCCGCCGCCGCGGCCGCCGCCGCCAAGTCCGCCCCCTCCCTCGCGTCCCGCCTCGTTTCGGGCGACTGGCTCGCGTCGCGCGGCGCGCCGCGCGGGCACGCCTTCGAACCCGGCTTCCCCCTGCCCGCCCGCCTGCTGAATGCAGCTGTCAAAGGCACCCTGTTTGCCGCTGTTGGCTTTGGGGCGGGCGTCATTGGCACTGCCACGTCGAATGGCTTGCTGGCTCTGCGCCTGCGCGCCGACCCGTCGTTTGCCCTGCCCAACGCGCCGCCCGGCGTGCTGGCCAACGCGGGCACGTGGGCTGCCCACATGGGCGTCTCCTCCAACCTGCGCTACCAAGCGCTGAATGGGCTGGACGCTGCCCTGGCCCCCGTGCTGCCGGCCGGCGTGTTTCGTGCGTGGTCGGTCGCCGTTCGCACCGCCAATAACGTGGCGGGCGGCGTCTCCTTTGTCCTGCTGGCGCGCGCGTTGGGCGTGCAGCAGGCGGCGGCAGCGCCGGAGACGAAGGATGGGAAGGGGAAGAAGAAAAAATAGAGGTGTGTGTGTGAGGAGGGAGAGCGCGCGCGAAAACAAAAAAAAACAACCCGGCGCTGTTAACTATTTGTGCGAGGAAACAAAAAACGATGGTTGGTTTAAAAAAATATCGGGGGTCAGTAACGAAAAACACACAAACATGAAGGAAAAACGGAAAAAGGTTGCGGGGAAAAACAGCCGACAGCAGGCAGGCAAAAAATAAAACATGTTTTGTTTTCGGGTCATCTCTCTCTCGTGCGTGGCACACACACACACACTCACACACACACACACACTCACTCTCTCTCTCTCAGGGGGCATCAAGTTTGTCTCTAAACCCAAAAACCAACAACAAAGATATTGGCATTCCACATTCATAGCACCATGCGCGTCAACAGCACGCCCAGCGACTGTGACCGCGCGGGCGCCATCACGGCACTGCTGCCGCCGTCGGCCACCGGCCGGGCGCCGTCTCCGGCCGCGATGTAGCCCCCCCGCGGCGGCAGGGGAGGGGCCTTGGGGGCCGGGACCGCGGCCTTGGGCGCGGCAGACGCGGTCGGCGCGGCCAGTGGCCCGAGAGCCGACAGCGACAGGCTGCGCCCCAGGGACGGCTTGCGCCCCGCCCCCAGCGCCGCCAGCACGCGGGCCGCGCGGCGCGGGGCTGCGGTCGCGGGCGGCACAGATTCCAGGACGCGGGTGTGCAGGTCTTCCAGAGCAGACGCGTACTCACCCCCGCGCGTCCTCAAGTGTTGGACATGCGGCGAGTCCGCCAGCTCCACCGACGCCACGCGCACACCGGCGGCGCGGCGGGCAGCCACCACGGCCCGCACAGAGGAGGCGGGGATGACGTGGTCGGTGGTGGAGAAGATGTAGGTTTGGTCAAACGTGGCCAACGACGCTTCGTCCACCGCAATGTCTCGAATCTGGCGCTTGCGCGTGCCCCACCCCAGCCACACCCGCATCAGCAGCCGGGCGGCGCGATAGGTGGTGGAGCGCGGGTTGGGGGGGGCGGCGGGGCGGACGGCAGTGACAAAGCCTGCAGCCCACACTTTGGACGAGGGCGCGGCGTGGGGGCACGAATCCAGCACAGCACCCGCCACCGGCGCCCGCGCGGCCGCCAGCAGCTGCACAAACCGGGCGTACGCCAACCACCCCGTGTTGGAGAAGGCGTGCAGGATGAGGCGGGTGGAGGCGCCCGCCCCCGCGCGCGCGCGCAGGGTGGCCATCAGGCTCGCCGCCTGCGCAAAAAACGATTTTTTGGCGGCCGCCAGCGTGAAGCACGACCGCGTGTCGAACACGACGACGTGGGTGTCCCACCCCAGGTCCCGCCACAGGGAGGCATACTTGTCGACATGGCGGGGGTCGGCGCCGAGCCAGCTGTGGGGGGGAGGGTGGTGTGGGGTGTGGGGTGGGTTGTGAAGGGTCAGAACGAGAGGGGAAAGGAGCAAAACGCGGCACCGCGCGCGTTGAGCCGAGCCGCCACTTTGGCCGCACCACCCCGTTTCCACGCCTCCCTACGCCGCCCGTCACCGCGGCACAGTCCACATCGACGCAGTGCACGGGGTGCGCGAGGGCGTGGGAGCGAGTGAAACGCACGCGCGCGGCCCACACACACGCGGGACGGCATCAATCAGCGGGGGGGCGGTGGACGCCTCTGCTGCGTATTCCACCACCGCCCCCCTTCGACGCCCCAGCCCCCCCCGCAAAACGCGCGCCCGCCCTCGCGATGAACGCAACACACGTCACTCACCCGAACAAGACCACGAGGCCGTGCGAAGGGCCGCGCTGAGCGGCGGGCAGAGCAAACGGCGATGCCATGGGGGAAAATAAGATGGGAGCGCTGCTGCTGCGAAAACAGCGGGTGGCGACGGGGCGCGTTGGGCTCCGGTGTCCGTGGCCAAGGCACCGCGGTCGACGAGCGCAGAGTGGGCGGCGGGGAGGCGGAGGGTAAAAGGGAACACGGGGGCCGGCCCCTGGGGCAGGCGCCGCGGAAGAGCAAGGGGAGAGTGAAGGCGGTCCGCGGCGCCGGCCTCCTTCCCCCCTGCCAGCTACGGCAGGCCGCCTCTCAAAACTCGGCCATCTGCTCAGCCGCCTGCCTCCCCGCTCAGCCCCTCGTCCGCCCACTCCAGCGTGACGTCCTCGTATCCAGGCACACTGGGCGCATGCTTCTCAAACAAGGACGCCAGCGCGCCATAGAACGCGGCGTGCGCCGCTCGCACCGCCGCCTCCCCGCTCACACCCGCCGGCGCCACCACCGGCGGCCCCACCACAAACGTCAGCGGCGACCCCCGCCTCGGCAGTGGCGTGATCCACCACCGCCCCGCCAGCAGGAAGGGGACGGGGAAGCCGAGGGCGCGCACAGAGGCGGCTTTGACGGCGGGCAAAGGCAACGCGTCCCGAAGCGCGGCCCCCTCCCCCAACGCCAGCACGGGCACCAGGGCGGCCCCCGCGTCCAGGGCGGCCCGCACAAAGCCCGCGTGTTTGCGCACGATGACGAGGGACCGGCGGGAGTGGAGGGCGTGGGCGTGCACCAGCTCTGCCTGGCCGCCGGGGACGAGGGCGGCAGCGCGGTCGACTGCGAGCGCGCGCGCCAGAGACGGGCGGGACACGACGCGGGCGCCGAGCCAGGCGGCCACGTCGCGCAGGATGGGGGACCAGAGGACGGCGGATGCGACGAGGGGGATGACGACGGGGGGGGGGGATCGGCGCGACCAGACGGAGCGGAAACCCGGCAAGAGCGGCAGCGCCAAAAGTCCCACGGGATAGAGACCGTGAGGAGCATAACCAAAGAGGAGGCGACCTCCTGAATCTAGGACGGCCGCCCACGGCGATGGCGGGGTGCGGCGACGGGCGGCGGGTCTGGTGGTGGTGTCGCCACCCTCTCCACTCCCCCACGGCGCCGTCCCGCTCAAATCGTCCCACACCACGCGGCAGCCGCCGTGCCACGCCTCCAGGGCGGCCTGGGCGCGGGCTGCGACCGCGTTGCGGAAGCGGGGCCACAGGCGGCCGCGAGTGAGGGGATCACCGCGTGACGTCGCCCAATAATAACAAGCAAGGCCAACACTCAACGCGGCCGCCCCGACCACCGGGGCCGTGGCCACAACAGCCGCGGCCGCTCCCGCCGTCATGTGGGCGGGCGCGTATATGAGGAGGGCGGTGGGCAGGGTGGTTAAGCACGCGCGCGCGGACGAGGCGGCGGCGGCCGCGCGCGCGCGCGCGCGCTGTTGCGTGCGCCCTTGCCGCCGCCCCCCGTCCGCCACGCCAGCAGCGATGCCACGAGCAGCAGCTGGGCCAGGAGGGGGGAGGCGGCCAGCGCGGTGGCGACGGCGGCGGTGGTGGCGGCCGACGCGGCGAAAGCAAAACGTGCCAACGCGAGCGTTGACACCCCGGTCACCCCCCACGCCCCCGCCTGCAGCGCGATGGCAGCTCCACCCCCCTGCAGCGGGGCCACGAACTTCCAGTCACGCACACCGTGCAGGGAGGGGCCGACGAGGCCGTGCGTGGTGGCGGTGGCGGCGGCCGCGCACGCGACCGCGGCGGCCGCGCGCGCGGCGCGGCCGGCGGGGGTTAGGCCGGCATCGAGAGTGGCGGCGACGGCAAAGCAGGTGGAGGCGAGCGCCCAGAAGCCGCCGAAGATGAGCAGGCCTGTCGTCGCGGCGCGGCGGGACACGCGGCGCCCGCGGCGGGCGACCGCGGCGGGGGCGTGCGATGCTGCTGCCAACGCAGACTGGGAAGCCAGCAGCGCCGCCGCTAGTGACAGCAACGCGGTCAACACGGCGGACACGTCGCACGTGGCCAGGCGGTGGACGGGGCCGGCCAGGGCGGCGGCGTAGGAGGTCTGAAGGGGGGAGAGTGAGGCAGCGTCGAGCGTGCGCGCGGTTTTTCCTCGCGTCGGAATCGAGGCGCCCTCGGGTTTTTGTCCGCCCCGCCCCTCCCTGCCGACAACACAGCCCCTTTTCCAACACACACACGCCATTATGCACACTCTCTCCTCAACCAAGCCTCCCAAACTCACCGCTGCCGCCGTGCCCAGCGCTCTCACGGCCGCGCGGCCGCGCGTCGATGTCGCGGAGAGCGCGCCCCCCTTGACAGCCAGAGCGGCCGCGATGGGGGCAGCCACCACGCAAGCTCTGGCTGCAGCACGGGCCACGAGCCCGTGTGTGTCGGCTTGCATCGCGAGCAGTGCGGTGGAGGGGCGCGTGTTTATGCAACACAATCAAGAGCGAGGAATTATTTCTTCACGCCTCTCGACACTCCCCCTTTTTCCCTTGTCGCGTTGTTTTTTTCGGGATTCGAAATGGACGTCGACGCCCCCCACAAGCGCAAAGCAGAGGACGACAGACCGGGCCACGGCGACGGCGCCCCCGCCCCTCCCCGCCCCTCCCCCCCGCCGCCGCTGCCGTCGTGCCCGGGCGAAGACCTGTCCCACGGCCAGCGCCCCCCCGCCGACGCGGCCGTCCCGGGGCACGGCGTGCCGGTGGTGCAGCATACTGCCCCCCCGCCGCCGCTGCCGCCGCCTCTGCCGGCGGCGTCCGCCCGTCTGCTCGTCCCCGGCCACGCCGCTTGGTTTCGCTACGCCGCCGTCCACCGCGTCGAGCGGGACGCCCTGCCCGAGTGGTTTGACGGGCGGGCGGCGGACAAGACGCCAGAGGTGAGATGCGCGGAGGAAAGGGGAGAGAGGGAAAGTGAGAGGGACGCCGGCACACCACGAATTGGCGTCGGCCCCCCCGACCTCGCCTCCTCCCCTCCCCCTCCCCACTCCACCCTCCCTCTCTCATCCATCCAGGCCTACATGAAGTTGCGCAACCTCATCGTCGACGCCTACCGCGAGTCCCCCACCACCCGCCTCACCTTTTCGTCTGTGCGGGCGCGAGCCGCGGCAGACGCGGGCGCGGCGCTGCGCGTGTTTTCGTTTCTCGACCACTGGGGCATCGTCAACTTTCAGGCCCCGCCCGACGCCCCGGGAGCGGGAACGCCGGTGGCTGTGGCAGCTGGGGCACCCTCTTCTCTGAGGGCTGGCGGCATCGCCCTGCCCGCTGGCGCGGACGCTCTGTTCGCCTTCCCCCCGCCGACCGTCGCGGCCGGCGTGGCGGCTGCAGCGGGCGCGGGTGCGCCCCCCACCCTGGCCGCCCTGGTCGGCCGGCGCGACAGGTATGGCCGGGCGCCCGCTGTCGCGCCAACAGCAGGCGGGGAGGGAGCGGTGGCAGCAGCGCCCCGGTTTGTGTGTTCTGCAATGCCGTGGGTCGACTGCTCAGCGTCCCGCTACCACTGCACCAAGCACGCCGACGTCGTCCTCTGCCCCGCCGCCTACGCGGAGGGACGGTTTCCTCCCGGCTGCACCGCAAAAGATTTTGTGAAAGTGGAGGGGAGAGGGAGCTTGCCGGCGGTGGGTATTGGTGGTGACGCTGCCGCCCCTGCCTCCGACTGGACCGACTCTGAGACTCTCCTCCTCCTTGAAGGCGTGGAACTGCACTGCGACTCGTGGGCCGACGTGGCTGAACACGTGGGCACGCGGTCTGCGTTTGCGTGCGTCAAAAAGTTTTTGGCGCTGCCGTTGGCGGACGACCTCGCTGCTGCCGCCGTTGAAGCGCCGCCGACGGGCGGCGGCGTGCCGGCTGATGGCCACGACGCCTCCGCCGCCCTGCCCTTCACCGATGCCGGCAACCCCGTCATGGCCCAAGTCGCGTGCCTGGCCCACATGGTGGGCCCCCGCGTCGCGGCCGCGGCGGCCGCGGCCGCGCTGGATACACTGGCGGCCGAAGCCTCCTCTGGCGCGTTTGACCCGGCCGCCCCACCCCCGCCCACCGCGGCCCGCGCCGCCGCAGCAGCCGGCCTGGCCGCCGCCGCCGTTAAGGCTCGCGTCATGGCGGACGCGGAGGAGAGGGAGGTGGTGAGGCTGGCCGCGACCGCGGCTGCTGCGCTGGGAGCGCGTGTGCACGCCAAGGCGGCCGCCCTGGATGCTCTGGAGACCGCGCTGGAGGCGGAGAGGGCGGCCGCGGACGCGTCCCGGGATGCGGCGTACGCGGAGAGGAGGGCGCTGGAGGCGGCGCGGTTGGCGGGGCGGTGAAGAGAGAGGGAAAGAGGGAGTGCGTTTTTTGGCGTGTTATAAAAATCAATGCTCTACAAGCAAAAACAAAAACAATGAAGCTCAGCGTCTGGCGCCTGGTGGCGACGCAGCAGTTGCTGCAACCGCTGCGTCGACAGCCGCCACCACAGCGCGCGCAGCCCCGGCGACCGCCGCGCGCGCGCGCGCACCGCGCGCCCGCCCCCCCCCCACAGCGTCCGGAAACATGGCCGCCTCCCACTGGGCCACGTCGGAGGAGGGGGCGCCAGGCGGGGGCGGCAACACACCCGCCCGGCGGGGGACGGGCGTCCAGCCGGCATCGTCGGCGGGCGCGGCGCCTGGGGGGGGCGTGAGCGGCCGCGCGCCGGGCGGCGGCGGCAGCGGGCTGCCCGGCCCCCCGCCCGCCAGGTCGTGCAGCACGACCGCCGCCAGGGCCAGGGGGCGCCAGGCTCCCGCGTCGCAGGTGGCGAGGGCGCCCGCGCCGGCGCCCAGGGCGGGGGCGACCAGGGCGGCCGCGACGCGGTCGAGGGCGGTGCACCCTGCTGCCAGCGCAGCGACCGCGTCTGCGCCGGGTGGGGCAGCGTCCGACCCAGCGCCACCGCCGCCGCCATCACCCGCGGCGGCCGCCAGCCCCCGGCGCGCGGTGTCGCCCAGGCGGGCGGCCCAGGAGGGGGGCGGCGGCGCGGGCGTCGCCACGCCGTCAGCCGGCGAGGGGCGCACATAGAGCAGCACCCGCTCCTTGGCAGGCGGCGGCTCGGTGCTGCCTCCCACTCTCGCACACGCGGGCCACAGCTCGGTCGTGCTGCCCCGCAGGCGCACGGTGTAGGGCAGGGGGGCGTCCAGGTATTGGGCGGCGGTCGCCAACACCGCTGCCGCGCCTCCGAGCGCCGCGGCCGCCGCGTCGCGCTCCGCCCGCCCCCCCAGCTCGCCCGCGGTGGGGGGCAACGGCACGCCGCCCACGGTGGGGCGGTCGCCGGCCGCGGGCGGCGGCGTCAGGGGCAGGGCGGCCAGCAGCTCGCGCAGGCGGTGGGACGTGGCGGCGGAGAGTGCGTCGGGCGGGCGGGCGAGAGCGGCAGACGCCGCGGCAGACGCGGCCGGCAGGTCGCCCTCCGCCACGCGCGCCCGCCAGGCTGCCAGACAGGCAGACGCAGCCTGCAGGGCGGCTCGCCGGGACGCGGTGCGGGCTCGCAACGCGGCGGCAGCGGCGGTGGCTGAGTGTGGAAAAAGGGGGGGTCGTGAGGCAACAGAAAGCAGCACGCTGCTCTGACACCAAACAAAAAAACAACACTCTCTCACCTTGCTCCGCTCGTGCGCTGGCTGCGTCTGCGGCTGCCTCTGCGGCGGCAGCAGCAGCGATGGCGGCGGCCAGGGCGGCGTCGTCGGACGCCTGTGAGGGAGAAGAGGGCTGGTTGGGGACCGCGGGCCGCGTCGTCGTCGTGCATTGGTTTTCTCACCCTCTCTCCCTCTCCCTCCCCTCTCTCTTCCCACTCACCCCGACGCCCGCCTCCTCCAACCTCGCCAGCACCGCCTTCCCGCGCGCTCGCGCCCCGTCCAGGGCCGCCACCCGGGACGCGGGCTTGGCCGCGCGCGTGGCACACGGCCCGCACAGCGCGGCCACGCGGGCGCAGCAGGCGCACAGACCGTCGGCCATGGTGTCGACGGCCGGCATTGAGGGGAAAGTGTCGAGGGGCGCGGGTGGTGGGAGAAGGGGGCTGCGCCCCGACGCGGGAGTCGAGGTTTGTTGTGTCGAGCGTGACTCAAAACAAAGAAAAAACGAGCGCCCTCTCCGCCCGCGTCTCTCTCGGACCGCGGGCTCGCGCCACACAGTCACACTGGCCTTACTTCCTCCCCTGCGTTCGCCAATTCGCAGGCGCGACCCCTCACCACGCACACAAATGCTCCTCCGTGCTCTCGCCCACGCCACGCGCGACGCCGTCCCCCGCCGCGCCGCCCTGGCGTCGCCGGCTGTGCGGACGGGGGGGCTGCTTGACGTGCCCCGTCGCAGCGTGGCCACGCGAGCAGCCGGGGGCGAGGGTGGACCACCGCCGTCGCCGCAGCAGCCTCGCAAAACGGTGCAGCAGCTGGTCAAGAGGATAACACGGGGTGAGTTGAGAGTGTGCGGCTGTGTTGGTTTGCAACGGGGTGTGTGTTTCATCAGAGAGAGAGGGGTGGAGAGGACCTGGGGAGGATGTTCAGTGGACGGACCCCCTGCTTCCTCCCCCCCACACACCACTCCAGCCGACGTCGACCTCTCCTTTGCCCGGTCCGGCGGGGCAGGCGGCCAGAACGTGAACAAGGTCAACACCAAGGTGGACGCCCGGCTGAACCTGGATGCTGCGTCCGTGTGGCTGGACGGCGAAGTTCGCGCCGCGCTGGAGCGCGCGGAAAAGAAACGCATCAACAAGGACAACCAGCTCGTCGTCACATCCACCGCCACCCGGTCCCAGGCGGACAACGTGGAGGACGCGCTGGCCAAGATGCAGGCGATGCTGGATCGAGCGGCCGAGTCGACGATACCGGCAGAGGTCGATCCCGCCAAAGTGAAGGCCATGGCCAAACAGGTGGCGAGGGCGGATGAGAATCGGTTGCAGGCCAAGAAGTTCAAGGCGGACAAGAAGAAGGAGAGGAGGTCCAAGATTGAGTGGTGAAAGAGAGCATTGTTAGAAAGGGGAAAAGAGCTTTGTTTGGTCTTCACACACACACACACAAGCACACAGAAGGAAGTCGCACACACACACACACACACACATGGAAAACACAGCCAGGCAGAGGGCACACACAGACACACACAGACACACAAACACACGCTCCGCACACATCAGTTCAGCGTGCCGCGGCACGTCGGCGCGCCGCACGCGCACGCGACTTTGGAGGCCGCCCCCTCCTCATCAAACCGGTAGTCGTACGTCAGCTCCTGCCCTGGCGCCACTGCAGCCCTCGCAAAGAAGGCGATGCGGGGGCGGCCGGCGCCGTCGGGCACGACCCGGGTGTAGAGGCAGGGCGCGCAGGCGTGGTTGGTGAAGCGCGCGGCGGCGCCGGTGGCGGTGCCATCCACGACGGAGGCTGCGTCCCGCGCAAACAGGTAGCAGTCCGCCCCCGCCGCCACGTGGGCGGCCTCCCGGGCGGAGGCGAGGGGGCCGGCCCGCACGACGAGGCCTCGGTACTCAGCGATGAGGGCGTCCGGGGGGAGGGGGGCGACCGCGTGCAGGCCCCACCCGGCGATCCCGCTCTTGCCGATGGCCAGGCGGCGGGGTTCGGCGGCGGCCGCGGCTGCGAGGCGGGCGGCAGTGGAGGCTCTGTCGACGGCGGCGGCCGCGGCTTCATCGTCGGGGGAGGGGGCGGTGGGGGGGGGGGGGGGGGGGGGGTCGCGTCGACCGGCGCCGCAGCGACGCCCGCCGCGGCCGCGCGCGCGGCGGCCGCCGCCTCCCACTCTGCCCGCGGCGTGGCGCGCGCGGCGTGCGGCAGCTTGGCCAGCGGCGTGCGCGCCGGCCCGCGCACCAGGTGGGGCACCGCCTTGACGTAGGCCCGCTTGCCAGCCAGCAGCCTCGGCGGCCCGCGCCGCGCACCGGCGCGCTGCGGCGGCGACCGCGACCGCGACGCGGACGCGCCCGCCGCCCTGTCCCGGGCGGCCCGGTCCAGCAGGCGGGCCGACCGCCGAATCTGTTTGCACACCGCGCACGCGCAGCCGGGCTTGTGGCCGGCGGGCAGGCCTTCTGCCAGGACGGGGAGGGGGGCCAACACACCAGCCGCCAGGCACGCCGCGCGCACCGTCGTGGACGCCCCCCCCCCCGGCCTCGGCGGGGGTGCTGCATCCACGCCGTGCGCGGCCAGCCAGTCGCCCACCGTGCGCCCGGGGCCGTCCGCGCCGCCGTCGACGCGGATCGACGCCTTCCACTTTTTGCACACGCCGCGCCCCGCCATCCTCTCAAACTCGGTGCCCGCCACGCGGCGGGGGGGGTCACCGGGGAGTTCGACCGAGCAGGTGGCGACGTCAAAGATGCCGGTCAGGGGGCCGCACACGACGGGGACCGAGCGCGGCGCACCCGGGGGCAGCGTGCGCGGGGGGCCGCACAGTGCATCACTCCCACCTTCCTCGGCGGCGGCGGCTGCAGCTGCGTCAGCAGCATCGTCCGCCGCTTTGGCGGTTGCCGCGGCGGCGGCTTCAGCGGCGGCGGTGGCGCCGGTGGGGGCAGCGGCTGGCCAGACAACGCGCGCGTCCGACAACGCCACCTCCTCCCGTACACCGTCGTCTTCATACACGACGGTGTGCTTGTCGCTGGAGGCATCGTAACCGGTGACGGCGCCATAGTAAAACTGGGCGTCTCCATCCCACCACACGCCGATGCGGCGGCCGACGGCGGCTGTGCCGGCGGGTGGCGGCGCGCCATCGCCGTCGGCGCCCGCCACCGCGGCCGCGGCTTCGGCGGCCGCGGCCGCCGCTTTGTCGGCGGCCGCCTGGGCGGCAGCACGGGCGGCGGCGGCTTGGGCGGCCTGGGCGGCAGCCAGCGCGGCGTCGCGGGCGGAAGGGATCGACCGCGCGCGCGGGCCCACGCGCGCGAGGCGCCCGGCCGCCCGTTCCACGCTTTCGTCGTGCCACTCGAGGGCGCCATCGTCCAGGTACCAGACATGCAGAAAGCGGGTGGTGGTGGTGGTGGTGGTGGCAGCATCGTCGTCGGCGGCGACACTCTCACTCTCCACCTCCTTCACTCGCACCACCACGCCCTCATACCAGTCCGCGTCCGCCGGCCACAGCAGGCGCACCCGGGCGCCCAGCTCAATGGGGGTGGCGTCCTCGGCGGCCACCAACAGGCTGCCGTCCGGCGGCGCGGGCGGTGGCGGCTGCGCAGCGCGCGCCGCAGCACGCGCGGCCGCGCGTGCGGCCTCGGCCGCCGCCTCCACGTCGGCGGCACGTGGGGCGGTGCACCCCAGTGCAGCGCACACGCTGTCGACCAACGTTTCCAGGGCCGATTCAGCGGCAGCCTCGGTCGCTGCCTCCCACGCTTCTACAGCGGCTGCATTCGCAGCCAGCCCAGCCAGCACGTCCCGGGTGGCGCGCTTGGAGGCCAGCCAGTCGGCCACCGTGTGGCGGCGTCCATCACCGGACGCGTAGGGGGGGACTGTCAGAGAAGAGCGCCACTTTTTGGTGTCGCCGCGGCCAGCCAGCGCTTCGAACCTAGATCCTGAGACCACGCCGCACCAGGGCGCCGACACGCGCAGCGTGCGCAGGCACAGGGTGCCCGCCTTGCCGCCACACTCGACCGCGACGGTGGGGGGGAGGCCGGGGGGCAGGGGCACGAGGGTGGCGGGGGGCGGGTCGGGCGACGGCGACGGCGACCGCGCGCCGGTGTCGGCGGGCGGAGACGGCGCCGCCTCTGGGGATGGCGACTTGACCGCGGGCGTGGGTTCCAGCTCTGTCGGCGTTGCCTCCCGCCCCGGCGTCGGCGTCGGCGTGCGCGGCGCGACGGGCAGCCACCACGCGCCCTCGGCGGCCGCGCACCCAACGCCCGTCCCGTGCGACACACGTGTCGCCGCCCAGTCGGGCCACGGGGTTAGGCGGGCTGCGCCTCCGGGCGCGGGTGGGCGGGGGGCGGCGGGAGGGGGAGGCCACGGCTGGCCGTTCCACAGGCCGGCCGCGTCGGCTCCATCGGCTGCGGCCGCAGCGTCGGCGGGCGCCTCCGAAGCAGCCCGCGCGTCGCCGCCGTCGCCGGCCGCCCCGTCCCCAGCATCAGGGGACACGCCAGGCACCGCCAGCCCCGTCACGCCCCGCGCGCGCCGGGCGTGCTTGGCGCAGCGGACGGCCATGGTGATGGGCGCGCCGTCGTCTTCGCCGCCTCCACCTCTCGCCTCCCGCACGCTCATGGCCAGCCTCGCCGCCCGGGCACACAGCACGTGAAACGCGTCATAGCAGTCGGCACACTGGATGACGGCGCCATCGGGCCGGCCGCACAGGGTGCAGGGCAGGCGCCAGCGGTCGCGCGGGAGGGCGTCGACGCCACAGATGGGCTCCATCGCCCCCACGTCTCCGACTGACGCTTCGGGAACCCACTGCATGCAGGCCACGTGACACCAGACGCCTGGGAGGGTGGTGCGTTTGAGGGCGCCGCCTGCAATGGGGCACAGGCAGCACTGGGGGGGGGGGGGGGGCGCGCGCGGACACGACACCTGCAGCAGCTGCGGCTGCGGCTGCCGCCTCCCCCTCCGCCACCGCGACACACGCAGCACAGTGCCACGCTGCGCCCGGGGCGGGGGGGGCGGCGACACCGTAGCAGGATTGGTGGACGGCGACGCCGCAGCGCGCGCAGGGCACGAGTTGGTCGACGTCGTAGTCCACGTCAGCATCGCACACGCCACACCTGTCCCCCGCCCAGGCGGCGAGCAGGGGTGGAGGTTTGAGGCCGCCGGGCGCCGAGGCGGCGAGCCAGGGGTCGGTGGCGGTGGTGGCCATGGGCGCGTCGGCGTCGCGCAGCGCGGTGGCGGTCACGGCAGCAGCGGCAGTGGCGGTGGCGCCCCCCCCGCCGAGCCCACGCAGCAGCCTGGCGATGGGCTGGAGACGGGGGGCGGTGGTGGTGGCGGCAGCGGTGGTTTTGACCGTGCTCTTAACGCGGCCGCCGCCGTGCGCCCGTACCGGCGCAACCCCCGAAGCAGCCAACCACTTGCCGATCGCCAGCCCGCCGCGGGCCGGCACGCCCGGCACACCCCGCCCCGACCGCACGCGCACCGTGCACTTCCACTTTTTGGCGGCGCCCGCGCCGCAGTGGGCTTCAAAGGCAGAGGCAGACCAGTTGCCCACGCGCACGTCGCCCGCCGCGCGCGCAGACGCGCACGGCGTGCAGTCGCACGCGATGCGCCCTGTGGCCAGGTAGTAGGTGCCAGATCCTGTCGAGGTGCAGGTGACGGGGACGGAGGTCAGGTCGGCGAGAGCGGACGATGATGGAGCGGGGGGCGCAGAGTCGCCGTTGTCGTCGCCGTCCGTGGACAGCACCATCCCCACTCCATCCTCGTCATCTAAATGCAAGCCGCCCCCATGCAACATGTCCACGCCCGCCCCCGCGCTGACAGATGGCGACGGCGTGGCGGCGCGCGGCGCGGAGGCCGCGCGCTTGGGCGGGGGTGGCGGGTTGGGCGGCGCGGCTGCTGCCGGCCGCTTGCCCACCGACCGCACGGGCACGCCGTCCGCGTCCGCCACGCCCGCCGCCATGGCGGCCGCCCGGGCGGCCAGGTAGTGGCGCTGTGCCTCCGCAAACGCGGCCCGGGCGCCCGCGTTGGCGGCAGCCTCTGCGCGCGCGGCCGCGTTGAACCGCGCGCGCCCCGCCGCGTCCAGCCCGCGCCACGCTTCCGCCACCCGTCGGGCGGCTTCCTTGAAGTCGACCGCATCGACGGCGGAGGGGCCGACCCCGGGCACGAGGCCGGGCTCGCGGTGGGCGGCGATGGCAAAAAGATTGTAAGCCGACCGCGCCCGCTTGGGCGCGGCCGCCCTCAGCGCCGCCTCTGCAGCCAGCATGGCGTCCAGAGCCGCCATCCCGCCCTCCCCCCCCAGGCGGCGGCAGGGGGGGCACTCATAGGCGGCGTCGTCGCCGCCCGCGGCCGCGGCCGGGGCGGCGTCGGGGTCGCACCCAAAATGGATCCACAGGCCACACGCGTCGCATGCCACCATGTCGGCTTCCGCCGCGTGCCACGCACGCTCGCACACGGGGCAGTAGCGGTCTGCGGTGAAGGCGCGGGCGCAGGGGGCACACCGCGCGCGCGGCGCGCCGGTGGCGGCCGCCTCCGCCACCTCGCCCTCGGTCAGGGTGGCGCCACAGGAAGGGCAAGGAGGGCCGGCGGGAGTGGCCGTGGCGGCTGCGGCCGCCGTGACGGCGGCCAGGAGGGCGCGCGCGTCGAGCGCGCCACGCTCTGCCGCTAGACCGTCGTCCAGTGCGGACCGCAGGGCGGCGCCGTGGCGGGCGCCCGGCTTGGGCAGGCGGACGCGGGGCAGGCCGTCGGCGAAGGGGAAGGAGCGGGCTTCGGGGACCCAGGCGACGTCGCGTATGGAGGCCTGCGGGTTGGAGGGTGGGAGGGTTGAAGAAGGTGAAAAAAGAGGGGTGTGGTTGTTCTGCCAGTTGCGCCACCCCCCACCCCCTCACTCGCCCCCCCGCCCGCCCCACGGTGACACCCAGCCTACAATGCACGTTCTGGGACGCGTGTGCGGCAGCGTTCAAGGGACTTTACCCTTCCCAGCACGCCTTCAAAAAACCGACGCTCCTCTCTCTTTCTTCTCACCTTTAACGTGGGCGGCCCAAACATCAGCACGCACAGATAGTCACCAGGCGGCTCGGCACGGCGCACGCTTTCGGGCGCGTTGCGCGGGTCGACAATGGCGCCCTGGGGAGGGAAGGAGGGGGGACCGGCCGTCGAATGCGTGCAAAATGTGGGGCACCACCGACCGCCGCCACCCCGTTTGCACGCAAGGGCAGCACACACAGAGCCACAAAATGCTTCACTATCTTACCGGCCACAGCGCGTCGGCGCGCAGCGGGTTGGGCACGACCACCAGGTCGTCGACCGCAAACACGACGTGCGGCGGCGGCGCAGGGACGCCGCCGCCACCCATTGTCGGAAGGCTGGGACGGGGGGGATGGAGGGTGGGGGGCACGAAGCGCCCACACCAGCACCGGGTGGGTCACACACCTCCACCCGCAGCCTCGAAACTTGCGTGCGTTCTTTTCCTGAAACACACTCGGTCGTTCTTCTTCTTCAGTCGTTCGCTGGTGCGGTGTGGCTGTGCGCCCAGTCCTCCCCACACACGCCGTGCACACCACGCACACTCGCACACGCCACACACACGCCTGCATCCGCCCACGTGCTCTTTTGCGTGCGTGGAGCGCGTCCGTTTCTTGTTGGTCATCGTCTGAACAAAACAATGGGCCTCTCCTTCAGGAAGCTCTTCGACTCGCTGTTTGGCACGCGCGAGATGCGGGTGCGTGCGTGTGTGAGAGGGGGCGTGTCACACAGGCGTGCTGTGTGGGCAGAGAGCGGGGGTCGCGCCCGCGCCACACCTCACACGCCCATTGGCTTGCTGGTGTCCCACGTGGCTAACGAAGAGTCGACCACTCCCTCTCCTCTCCTCCCCACAGGTCGTCATGCTGGGCCTGGACGCGGCGGGCAAGACCACCATCCTGTACAAGCTGCACATCGGGGAGGTACTGTCCACGGTGCCCACGATTGGTGAGAGAAGCAGGAGATGGGAGGGAAGGGAGCACCGAGCGGTCAACGCCACACACGCACACACTCACAACACACACAACACACCACGCTCCTCCAGGCTTCAACGTCGAAAAAGTGCTGTACAAAAACGTGCTCTTCACCGTGTGGGACGTGGGTGGCCAGGAGAAGCTGCGCCCCCTGTGGCGCCACTATTTCTCGAACACTGATGGCTTGATCTACGTCGTCGACACCGCCGACCGCGACCGGCTGGCCCGCGCCGCCGCCGAGTTTCAGTCCATTGTGGCCGACCCGTTGATGGCGGGCGCTGCCGTGCTGGTGTTTGCCAACAAGCAGGACCTGCCCGGGGCGGCTGACCCAGCCACCCTGGTGCAAGCGTTTGACCTGCCGTCCCTGCGGGGGCGGCGGTGGCACGTGCAGGGCGCGGTGGCGACGCGGGGGGAGGGGCTGTACGAAGGGCTGGACTGGCTGGCGGCCGCGTTGAGGGCGGATGACAAGGGGAGGACGGTGTCGAGCGAACCCAAGCGGTGACCCTGCTGTGTTTCCGTCACTATTTGCTTCGCTCTTTCCGTCCCTTTCCTTTTGCATTTCACGCAGTTCTTTATAGCCTTGCGCAACACGCTGTCGCGTCGAGTTTTTGATGATTCATCCGTGTTCGCTCCCCCCAGTCCTCTGCAAAAAAGAAACCATCACCCGTCACCCTCTTCTCTCTCCATCACACCTCCTCCGCCGCCGCGGCACGCGCCGCCGCCGCTGCCGCGGTGGCGGTGGCCACCGCGGCAGCGGCCGCCGCCCGCAGCGCGTCCAGGGCGGCCACCTTGGCGGGTGCGTTGGTGGCCAGCAGCCTCACCCACTGCGCTGCAGCGGCCGCGGCCGCCACGGCCGCCCCGTCAGCCACGGCGTCAGCAGCGCGCGCGGTGGCGTCCAGGCGGGCGTCCAGGTCCAGCAGGGAGGCGTGCAGGTCGGGGGCGGCTTCTGCAGGCGGGGGCGGCGACGGGAGTGAGGCGGGCGGCGACGGCGCCACCGCCGCCACTGGAGGCAGCAGCAGGGAGGCAGCAAGTGGCGGGGAGGCTGCCGTGGAGAAATCACCGGCGGCCAGCGGGGGGTTGGTGGTGGTGGTGACCGTCTGCTGGGCAGGCGATGGTGCAGTCGCGCCGGCCGCGCCTCCCGCCCCCTCGTTGGCGTCGGCCGGGGTGGCAGCAGCCACAGGCGGCCCCGCCTGAGCCAGCAGCACCGAGTAGGCAGCGTCCGAGGGCGGCGGGAAGCCAGCGTTGGTGTGGGCGGGGGGCGGCGTGAGCGCAGTGGTGGGGGGAGCGCCGGGCGACGGCACCACCGTGGTCGTCGCAGGCACGCCAGCAGCAGCAGCAGCAGCGGGAGACGCGGCAGGCGGCGGCGGCGGCGGCGGCGGCGGCGTGACTTTGTCCGCACCGCGCGGCGGCGGCGGCGGCGGCGGCGGCGGCGGCGGCGGCGTGCCTTTGTCCGCACCGCGCGGCGGCGGCGGCGGCGGCGGCGCGTCGTCGTCGTCCGACACCTCAAAGTCGGGCAGTGCGCCAAACAGGTCGGCATCGGTGGCGGTGGCGGCGTCCATTTGGGTTGAGAGAGGGAGAGAGAGGGATGGGTGTGAGGGAGAAACACGGAAAGTGATAAAGCGAGTGTGATCGACGTTTCTCATTGAATCACGCTTCCTTGCCTTCCGCCTCATCCAGCTCCTCCCTCCACTCTTCATCCCACCCGCCGAGCCTCGACGCCACCCCCTCCCAGTTGGTGGCCGCCATGAACTCGTTGCCCAGCTTGGACCTGTGCTCAGGGCGAAACACGCACGGCGTGACGCGCAGCGCGCCGCGCGCGGTGTGCCGCATGACCGCCCCCGTTAATAGTAGCACCAGGGCGTTGGTGGTGCGTGCGAGTTCGGTCACCGTGGTGGACGTCTTTTTGAGGCACTCGACAGCTAGGTAGGGTGGATCTGCGATGACTGCGTCTGCGCCGTGGCGCCACTCGGGCGGCACCACGGTCGGTTCATTGTAGTCATAAAACGCGTACGGCCCCAGAGCGGCCAACCGATCATCATGCTCCAGCAGCAGGGCGTCCACAGTGTCGCCGTGGCGGGAGCGCAGCGCGTGGAAGAAGGAAGGGCACGCGACGCACGCGACACGAGGGAGGGGGGCGTCTTTCACTGCCTTCTCCTTTAACGCCCCGGCCACAGCATCTGCCAATGCCTCTGCCGTCTCCTGCGTGTACCAGAACTGGGACTTGGACCAGTCTTCGCCGACGGGGCAGGCGGCCCCGTCGGCGGACGCGTCGGCCGCCGCGTCGCGCGAGCGCAGAAAGTCGGCCAGAGCTGCGGCCGTGGCTGCTGAGAGCTGGGGGGGGGCGTCTGCGTCTTCGCTCATGTGAGAACGGAGGACGACAGCGCGACAACAACCCAGCAGCGCCAATGCGGCGTCAAAAACAGAGATCTGTGCGGAAACACAACTACGACATTCTTCGCGCTTTCAATCAGGTGCGTGGGCGCCACGCGGCCGCCTCCCCCTTCCTCCGCCCGCCGCGACCCCACCTGCTGGCGTTCTGAGACTCCACGCAGCCGCGTGGCCACCAGTGGCTGTGAAAGACCGCGCGGCCACGGCCGCCCGTGCAGGTGCTTCCAGAAGTCTCAATCGTGGCAGCCGCTGTGCTCACGCCCGCCCCCTCCCCCCTCCCCCTCCCACACGCACAGCGCCCACACACACCTTCAACACACGCCCACACCCTACCCCACCTCCCAATGTCGGTCGCCGGCGTCGACGTCGGCAACGCCGCGTCGTGCGTCGCGGTCGCTCGCAAGCGCGGCGTCGACGTCCTCCTCAACAAGGAATCCAAGCGCGAAACCCCCACCCTGGTGTCCTTTGGCAACAAGGTGCGCGCCCTGGGCACCGACGCCGTGGGTGCGCTGACCGTCAACCCGCGCAACACGGTGTCCGGCCTCAAGCGGCTCGTCGGCGCGCGGTGGGCCACCTTCCAGGCCGACGCGGCCGCCCTGCCCTACACCGTCGTCCCCGGGCGCGACGGCGGCGTAGCCGTCAAAGTCACGCTGGCGGGGGAGGAGGTGACGGTGAGCCCTGAGGCTCTGCTGGCTGCCATCCTGGTCGACCAGAAAGCGGTGGCGGCAGCGGATGGGTCTCCAATCACGGACTGTGTGCTGACCATCCCCGCCTACTGGACCCAGCGCGAGCGCGAGACCATGCTGGCCGCCGCCGAGATCGCGGGCGTGTCCTGCCTGCGCCTGCTGCACGACACGACGGCGGCGGCGCTGTCGTATGGGATTTATAAGACCGACCTCCCCCCCGACGCCGGCGACGCCGAAGCGCCCGCTGACGCCCCTCCCCCCCTGCGCGTCGCCTTTGTGGACGCGGGCGCCGCCTCTGTCCAGGTGTCCATCGTTGCCTTCACCAAGGGCAAGCTCAAAGTGTTGTCCCAAGCGTGGGACACCGGGGTGGGCGGCGACGCGTTTGACGGCGCGCTATTCGACCACTGGGCCGCGAAATTCGGGGCTCAATACAACCTGGATGTCAAAGCCTCCCCTAAGTCCTCCTTCCGCCTCCGCCTGGCGTGCGAGAAGCTGAAGAAGCTGCTGTCCTCCATTCCTGATGCCCAGATCTCGTGTGAAGGCCTGGGCCCGGAGGTCGACGCGTCGGCCCAGATGTCGCGCGACGAGTATGCCGCCCTCACAGCCCCCCTCACCGCCCGCCTGGCCGACCCTATGCGCGCGGCGTTGGAGAGGGCGGGGCTGACTCCCGACGACGTGGCCATCGTCGAAGTGATCGGCGGCGCGTCGCGCGCGCCCGCGCTGCTCGACACCGTCGCCTCCGTCTTTGGCAAGCCCCCCTCCCGCACCCTCAACGCCAAGGAGTGTGTCGCCCGGGGCGCCGCCCTGGCGTGCGCCATGCTGTCCCCCATCTTCCGCGTGCGCGCGTTCGACGTGGTGGATGCCTTTCCCTTTGGCATCGAGTTTGCGTGGGAGAAGGATGGGGCGCCCACGTCGTCCACTCTCTTCGAGGCGGGCGGCCCCCTGCCCTCCGCCAAAGTGTTGACCTTTGTCAGAGCGGACGCGGTGGATGTGACCGCCGCCTACACGGCCGACTCGCCCCTGCCGGAGGGTGAGGAACGGAGCGTCGGTGCGTGGACGATCGGCCCTCCACTTGTCACCCCCGCGCGCGCGGCGGGCGACAAAGCCAAGCTCAAGGTCAAGGTGCGCCTGTCCCTGCACGGCGTGGTGGGCGTCGACTACTGCCAACAAGTGGAGGAGGAGACGTATGAAGAGCCCGCGGTGAATGGTGGTGGTGCCACGGCCGCGCGCGCTGCGACCGCCGACGGCGACGCTGCGATGGCGGACGCTGCCGCCGATGGTGACGGCGCCGCCGCTGCGTCTGCCGCCGCCACCACTGATGGCGCCCCCATGGAGGCGGAGGCGACGTGCCCCGCCACCATCACCAAGACGCGCGTCAAAAAACACACGGTCGCGTTTGACGCGCGGCGGACCCCCTTCCCTCCCGCCCTCATGACTGACCTGTGTGAAGCCGAGCTGCAGATGCAGCTGTCTGCCAAGCAGCAGGCGGAGACGGATGAACGCAAGAACGCACTGGAAGCGTACATTCTGTCGACACGGTCTTCGCTTTCGGACGCGTGGCATGCCTACGCCTCGGACGCGGAGCGCGAGTCCCTGGACAGTGCTCTGAACGCGGCCGAAGACTGGCTGTACGAGGATGGCGAGGACGCCCCCCGCGCCGCGTACGTGGCCAAGCTGGAGGAGTTGAAGGTGGCGGGGGGTGCCCGCGTCGCGGCGCGCGAGGCAGAGGCGACCGCCGGCCCCGCGGCGGCCAAGGAGCTGCGTGCTGCCGCCGAGAAGTACGCGGCGGCTGCCGCCTCCCCCGCGGCCGCCCACATCGAGGCGGGCGAGCTGCGCCGCGTGACGGACGAAGCGGCTGCTGCGCTTGCCTGGCTCTCCGAGAAAGAGGCTGCCGCCGCGGCCGCCCCCAAGACGGCCGACCCGGTGCTGGTGGCGGCCGACGTGCGCAAGCGGGCGGAGACGCTGGCCCGGGTGGCGGACCCTGTGCTGGCGACGCCCAAGCCCAAGCCGGCGGCGGAAAAAAAGGAGGAGAAGAAGGAGGAAGCGCCGGCCGATGGTGAAGCCATGGACGCTGACGGTGGCGAGGCTGCCGCTGCGGAGGAGGGAGGGGAGGAGCCTATGGCGGAGCTTGAGTGATAAAAGAAAGGCTATGAACGAGAATGGAGAGAGAGAATGAGGGTTGTGTGAGAGGGGTGAAGAGAGAGGGGGTGCTGGTCTGCGTTCCATGAAAAGAAAACGAGTAAAAGCACACACCCTTGCGTAATTTTTGCATTGTGGCTCTCTCGGTCTGCTGAGGCGCGGAACAGTCGGTCTCACAGAGACGCGGAAGAAGAAGAAGAAGAAGAAGAAGAAAAATGGTGTCGAAAAAAACACGCAACTAATCACACAAAGCTAACAGACTGCTGTCTCTCCCTCTCTCTCTCTCTACACACAACAGAAAACAGCATCAAAACCCGCGCGCCCGCCTCGCCATGACCCACCGCATGGACCGCTTGAACTCGGCGCGCTCCCGCCGTTCGACGCCCGCCTTGGCCGCCTCCACCCGCGCGATCGCGGGCCGCGTGAACACAGCCGCCCGCCGCCAGGCGGGGGCCAGGTTGTCGGAGGCTACGATGCGGGACACTTCGCGCAGGGCTTTGTTGAACTGTGGTGGGTGAAGGGAGGGTGGGTGGGAAGGGGAAGCAGGTTTGGGGAGCGGTCCCACACGCCACCGGCCACACACAAACACACACACACACTCTCACACGCACAAAAAACTCACGTTGTTGTTGCGGACGGGCACCTTGATGTAGGCGCGCGCGTGCGCGGGGGCGGGGCCAGCCGCCGCGGACGTTGCGGCCGTCGACGCGGGGCCGGCCGTGGCGGCAGCAGATGCGACGACACGTGCCGCCAGGGTGGCCAGGCGAGACGTGGGGGCGGACATCGAGAGAAGCGCGTGGGAGAAGGGGCGTGCGGAGGGCGCGCGGCGAAGAAGAAGTGTCGATTGGGTGTGTGGAAACGGCGTCGTTTCGTTTTTTTCTCAAACGCCCACGCACATGATCCGATCCGCGTTTTGTGGGACTGAGTCCCACAAGACCCATAGATCACAAGGATCAAAGAAACTGGCTTGCTTTTTCGGTTTGACAGTGCTATTGAAAGAAAGAAAGAAAAACAGAGGAAAACAAAAAACGCGCACACGCAGCCAGGGGCCCATGACATCGCCCACCGACCCGCCGTCCACACGCAATGGACAGGGGGCCACACACACGGCATGCCACCCCTTGTCTTTCCACTGTTCACTCGCCCACGGGTTCCAGAGCTTCGATCGTCGAAATCGAAGCGCCACGAAGAACCACCATGCCCAAGTCCTCTTTCCCGCGATCATCCACGGCGGCATCCAGCACGATATTCATGAACTGGTCGAACCCGCGCAGCGTGCCGGACACGGCGCGGCCGGCGTTGAGGGAGACTGGGGGGGAGGGGTGGGGGGAGGGGAAAACGTGGGACAGGCTGCTCACACACACACGCTCCCTGCACGGCATGCAGTCACAGCGTCAGGCGGGCCAACGGGTGTAGGGCGAGGCCCCAGATCGGGGTGAGGGACGAGCTCCCGCCGTCGCGGAATGGGCGGCCCGGTTGCGGGGCGGCAGCCCCTTCGTGCCCACGCCCTCTCAACACGCACCCTTCAACCGTTTGTCCATGAAGCCCTTGAGCTCGGGGGGGTCGACCTTGACCATGGCGGCGCGGACAGATGAGGGCGAAAAGAAGAAAAAAGGCGGCGGAAAGTGGCTTCGTTCTCACAAAATCCAGCGGTTTCCCCGCCTCTCCCTCACCCCTAAACCCTCCCCTCCCACACCTCAAAACCCAATGCGGCTGCGCCGGCGGCCGTCCCGGTCGCCGTCGCCGCCCCCCCCGCCCCGCCCGCGCGCGTGGGCCGACGTCGCGGCGTCCCTGGTTGCAGCGCGCCGCTCCTACTCCGACCTCGCCACCGCGTCCGACGCCGCCGTGACCGCCGCCAAGGGCGCGGCCAAGGACGCGGGCGTCGCCCTGCGCGCTGCTGCCGCGGACGCGGCTGCCGCCGCGCGCGCGGAGCACGAGCGCGTGTCCGCCGCGCTGCGTGCCGCGGCCGACCGCGCGGCCGCGTCGCCGTCCGGGCTGGAAGGCTTCGACAGAGTGCTGGCGCTGGCCCAGGCCTCGATGTCGGGCGGCGGTGTGGCGGGAGACGGGGGCGAGCGTGCGCGCGTGGGCGCGCCAAGCCGCGCGCGGAGGGGCGCTGGCCCGCGTGGACCGCGGCGCGCGCGCACTGCGCTGACTCCACCCGCGGCGGACGACCTGTGGAGCGTGCTGGACAGCACTCTGGGCCTGAAATCCGGGGGTGGTGGGCGGGGCAAGGCGGGGGGCACGGTGAGTGTCGGAGGGACGTGTCGGAGGTTGGATGGGGGCGTAGCCGCTTCACCTCTCGAGAGCCGTTGAAACAACTCTTCACTTACCCGCCCACCCTTCCCCCACACAGCCCCTCCCCCCCCTCGTCGACCTGACCGCCGCCGCCGCCCGCGCCGCCGCCGCCCGTGTGGAGGATGCGACGGATGCACTGTCCTCCAACTGGGCGTCGTTGGGCGCGGCTGCACGCCGTGTCGCAGCGGGCGCGGCCGACGCGGCGCGCGCGACCGCGCCGCCGCCGCGGTTCCTGGACGGCGACCGCTTCCTGACCGACTTGCCGCCTCCGCTGGCGGCTGCTGCGGCTGCTCTCGCCTCGTCATCGCGCAAGCGGGCTGATGCGGCGGCCGCGCGGAAAACCGCAGCCCCGTTTGCCCCCGACGGCCCGCTGCAGCGCGAGACCGCGCGCCGCCGCGCGGCCGCAGGGTCGTCCCTGCGCTCCCCCGGGCGCAAGGTGGCCATCTTCACGACTGCGTCCCTGCCCTGGATGACGGGCACCGCCGTCAACCCGCTGCTGCGGGCGGCCCACTTGGCGGCGGACGACGCAACGCGTAAAGTCACGCTTTATGTTCCTTGGCTGCCGCGCTGCGACCAGGACGCCCTGTTTCCGGCGTCTTCCCCACGCTTTGACACGCCTGCTGCCCAGGCGGCGTGGGTGCGGGAGTGGGCGCGCAAGCGGACGCGGCTGCCGTGCGATTTTGGCATCGATTTCTACGCCGCGCGCTACGCCCCCGAAAAAGGGTCGATCCTCCCCGTCGGCGACCCCACGTCCCGCGTCCCTCCCTCCGACGCCGACGTCGCCGTGCTGGAGGAGCCGGAGCACTTGACCTGGTACCACCACGGCGCCCGGTGGGCGGACGCGTTTGCGCACGTGGTGGGCGTCGTGCACACAAACTATCTAGACTACGCGGCGCGCGAAACGCACGGCTCGGCCAAAGCCGCCGCGCTGCGCCTCGTCAACGGCGCCCTCGTGCGCGCCCACACCCACAAAGTGGTCAAACTGTCGGACGCGGTGCAAGCGTTGCCCCGGTCCACGACCGAGTTTGTGCACGGCGTGCCGGCCGCGTTCCTGGAGGTGGGGGCCGCGCGCGCGGCCGCGATAGCTAAAGCGCACGGCGGCGCGCGCGAGGACGGCGGCGGCGACGCGTCGCCGGCGCCCCCCGCCACCCCTCGCCCCGCCTCCTCCGCTTTCGGCCGGGGCGCCTACTTCATCGGCAAAGCGGTGTGGGCCAAGGGGTACACCGAGCTGCTGGATTTGGTGGAAGCCGACGCGGGCGCCGCGGCGGGCGGCGACGACGACGGCGAGAGGGCTGCCGCTGCCGCGACCCGCCGCCGTCGCCGGCGCGCGTCGTCCCCCTCTTCCTCCTTCCCCCTGCCCACTGTCGACTGCTACGGTGGCGGCGCCGACTTGGCCGACCTGCGCGCGGCGGCCTCCGCGCGCCGCCTGCCCCTCGCCTTCCACGGCCCGCGCGACCACCTGGACGCCCGCCTGCACGATTACCGGGTGCTGGTCAACCCGTCCACCTCGGACGTGGTGGCGACGACGACCGCGGAAGCTCTGGCCATGGGCAAGTGGGTCGTCGTCGCCGACCTGCCCTGCAACGCCTGGTTTGGCGCCCGCTTCCGCAACTGCCTGCGCTACCGCACGCGGGACGAGTTCTCCAAAGCTCTGCGCCACGCGCTGGCGCACGACCCGCACCCGGTGTCGTCTGATGAGGCGGCTGCCCTGTCGTGGGAGGCGGCGACGCAACGGTTCCTGGACGCGGCAGAATTAGCGCCCGGGGAGAGGCCCACGGGGCCGGCCGCCGCTGCCGACAGAGCCATCTATGCCGCCCACAACGCGCTGACCTCGGTGGAGACCCTGCGTGCCGCGGTGGGGGCGGGCACCGGCACGCGCGACGCGCCGCCCTGTCTGGAAGTGTGGACGCCGCCGCCAGTCGGCGAGGGCGGCCTCTTTGACAGGCGCCCCGGCGATGGTGGCGCGGGCGCGCCCCCCGCCATGGCCATGGCCATGGCCAAGCGGGCGGTCAGGTGGCCGCTCGCCAGAGCTTGATGAGAAGAAGAGAGAAAGAGAGAGTTGTGAGAGTTTGATGTTTTTTTTTTTATCGTCGTCGTCCCACCCCACGCAGAGTTCTCGTTTTTGCCCGATTTTTTTACTATGTACAAACACCACGCCGCGCGCTGACTGTGCTGAATGCCCGCTTTTCTATGTAGTTGAGAAGAAGATTTTTATCTGTCGATCGAAGGGAGAGGAGAGAGAAAGAAGAACGTCGTTTTCACACCGGCCAGCGCATGCGCCTGGGGATGTGGCGCCTCGCCGCTCTCGCCCCATCGCGGTGCCTGGCGTCCACCTGGTCGCCATCCAGGTCGGTCTCCACCTCAGACGCGTCCCTGGTGCGCGCCCTGCTGCGGCGCCTGCACCCCGACCGGGTGCACGACGACTCCGATGCAAGGGCAGCCAACACGGCCGCCTATGTCGCTGTTTCGTCCTGGGCCGATGACCCGCATGGTGACAACAACCACTCACACAGGCACACAGTGCGCGTGACCGCCCACTTCAGGGAGGGCGATGGTCTGCGCAGAGTCGACGCGGCGCTGCCGCCGCGCGGCGCGTCGCCGCCACGCGTCGCGCTGGCGCCGTTGCTGGAGGCGGCGGGGCTGGTGGATCAGGATAGGTCAGCGTCGCCATCTCACACAACCGAGAGCGCGGCCGAACTCGCGGCCGTGCTGGCGACACGGGACGCTGCGTCCTTCCTCTCCCGCGCGCACGCGCTTGCCGCCGCCCGCCGGCGACGCGCCGCGTCACCACCGCCGCCCACCGCTGAAGCGGCCGCCATCAGGGCTGTGCACGGTGTGCGGCTGGCGTTTGGACCTGGTTTAATGGCGCCAGGCGCCAGAGGCGGCGCTACAGCGCGCGCGGTCACAGCACTAGCAGGTGTCCCCCCTGGCACCCTGCGCGGTGCCCGCCTGACTTTGACCGATGCTGACGGCGTCTCCTCGCACATGAACGAGCACGGCATCTGGTTGGCGCTGCACGACGGCGACGCCGTGTGGGCGGGCGTCATCGCCAGCGCGGCGTCGCCGACCGATGAAGAAGGAACCACCGCCTGGCGCGCGGCTGCGGACGCGGCCGCCGCCCTGCGGTCCTGCGAAGACGCGGCGGCCGCAGCCCTGGGCGTGGGTGCGGTGGCGGTGGCACGAGGGGTGGGGGAGGGGGGGAGGTATGGAGAACTGTTGAGAGCGCTGGCTGAGGCGCCACCGCCGACCCACGCCACGCCGCGCGTGGCGGTGCGTTTTGTGGCGTCGACGGCATGCAATTCTCCTCCTCCTGCCGGCGTCATCGAGGTCGCTGTCGACGCCACACCGTCTGAAGTCGCGGCCACTGTGGCCGCGCGCGCCCCAGCGGCAGCAGCCGCCGCGGCGGACGCCGATCGAGCGGCCGCCGCTGCAGACGCACTACTCACCGAGTTCAAAGCTCGCCTGGGAGCAGAGGCAGACGTGGTGGCGGCGCCGGGGGCGTGCCCCGCGGCCGTCGCACGCGCGGCGGCCGACCTTCTGCGGTCTGCGCCGGCCTTGAGGCGGGAGTTGGGGGGCGCCTGGGGGCCGGCTGTCATACGCGTGGGGGGGGCTGCCCACGCCATATCGGAGGATGGTCGGGAGGTGGTGGTGGGGGTGTGAAGAGAGAGAGAGGGTTGGCCACACTTTTGTAGAAACGTCGTCGATCGGTGCAATTCAGTTTTTTTTTTTTCCTTTTTCCTCTCCTCCCCCACGAAATACAGACGCGCAAGGGTGGGTTGTGTGTGGGGCGCCTCTCTCACAATCCAACCATGGACCCACACGCCGACCCGTGGGGCTCGCCCCTGCACCCGCCCCCCGGCGAAGGCAACCAATTCACGCCGCCCCCCTTCAAACCCGACTACGCCTTCCCCGACCCCGACGCCGCCGCTTCGGCCGCCGTGTCTGACGCGTCGTTGTCCCCTCTGCGCGTGACTGGGGTGGACGTGGTGGGCCTGCGCCGCACCGCGCTGGCGACGGTCATCGGCCAGCTGACCCCCCTGACCTCTGCCCGGACCCTGGGCGCTGTCGCCACCGCGGCGCACGAGTGTGTGGGCGCCCTGCTGGCTCTAGGGCCATTCGCAGGAGTGGATGTGGAGCTGGATGATGGTGGGGAGCCGGGGACGGCACGTGCCCGCGTGACCGTCGACGAGCGCCCTCCCCTGTCCGGGCGTTCAGGCACGTACGTGTCGGGAACCGAAGGCTCTGTCGAAATGGAGCTGGTTCTGACGGGAGCCTTGGGCCGAGCCGAGCGCCTGGCCATCAGTGTCGAGCGCGGTGCGAGCGGGGTGGCCGACGTTGCTTTACACGCCGGCCGCCGCGCGCCGCGCGGTCTCCCCATCGCCCTCGACGCCTCCGCCCACGTGCGGTCCCGATCGTGGGCGTCGACTGCATCGTTCACTGAAACCGCGCACGGCCTGGTGGCGGGCGTGGCGAGCCTGGACGGTGCGCACGCTCTCGCCTTGGATGCTGTCTGGCGCACCCTGGCTGACGCCACGGGGCACGCGTCCGCCACCGTGAAACGGGGGGCGGGGCACACCCTCAAGACTGCTTTACGCTACACGCGGCGGCTGGGGGGGACGTGGGGGGATGGGCCGGGGGAGGCGGGGGCGGCCGCGCGCTGCATAACAGAACTTGCTGCCGGCGCCCCCGGCGGCGACGCCGCCGTGCGCCACGTGCGCCAGTCCCTGGATGCCGTCTGGCACGTGCCCCTGGCCCCGGGTGTCAGCATCGCCCTGGCCGCGTCGGCGGGCGTGTTAGCACCCCTCACCGGCGGCGCGCGCCCGTGCATCCCTGAACGGTTCTTCCTGGGCGGGTTTGGGGGCGCTCCCTGCGCCCCGCTGCGCGGCTTCACGCCGCGCGCGGTGGGTCCCGTGGACGCGCGCCACGTGAGGCGCACGGTGGATGGTGGGGGGAGTGACAGCAGCTCGCCGTCTGGCGGGCTGTGGGATTTTGTTGGCGGCGACGTCGGCGCCTCGGTCGCCGCCTTCCTCAGATTTGCCCTGCCGCATGCTGGCCTGACAGCGGCCGGCCTGTACGGCCACGCGTTTGCCGGGGTGGGCGGCCTGGCCGCGCTGCCTGGAGGCGCGCGCGCCGGCGCTAGCGCCCCCTCCCGCTCCCTCCCTCCCCTGGCCGCCGCTGCCGCCGACGTCGCCTCCAACTGGCGCGCCTCTGCCGGTGTCGGCATCGTGTGGCCCACCGCGGTGGGAAACCTGGAGGTTGACTGGGTGGCTGTCCTGCGGAGGGCGCCGCACGACCGCGCGCGCACCGGGTTCCACGTCGGGTTTGCGCCGCGGCTGTGAGAGAGGGACACCAGTGAAATGAGAGCGTGAAATGACGGGCGAGAGAGAGAGAGTTGTAGACTCGTTTTTTTTTCAGTGTTTCCCGATCATTTTTCGCGCCACGCCAACCGCCCGCCCCCCACCAACGCCGCCACCGCCGCCCGCGCGGCTGCCGCATCAAACCCAGCCTTTCGCTTCCATGCCGGCGGGGGCGACGGCGGTCTCCCCCCCTGCACCCTGACCGGCGGCGCGGCCAGCGCGTTGCGCGGCGGCGTGGCCGCCGCGGCCGCGTCGGCGGCCGCCAGCCGCGCCTCCACCAGGGCCACCGCCTCCCCCACCATTGCGTCCCCCACAAAGTTGGACGTGGGCCCAGGTGGGGCTGACGGCTCGAAGCCGGCCTCGTAGGCGCGCAGCGCGCCGGTGGGGGTGTGGCGCAGCGGGTCATGGGCAGGGGTGGCCTGTGTTGTGTGGAGGGATCGGTTGGCGATCCTTGTGCTTTGCTGGCGCATCCTTTTACGATCTCTCTCTCATCTTCTCACCACTCTGTACAGCCCGCCGTGCGCGTCCTTGGTCCACACGACCGCGCGCGCGGTCGCCTCGTCGCGCGCCGCGCGTGCGGCTGCCAGGGCGGCGGGGCCGTGGAGGGCGGGAGGGGCGGGGGTGGAGGCGGGGACGAGGGCGGAGTCGTGCATCGTGTGTGTGATCGCGCGCTGGTCGGAGTCTCGCGTCAGTTACTGAGGAAAGCGGAATCAAGAGAGAGGTGTGGACAACGCCGACGCCACATCTCTTGTTCGCACCCCCGCCCAATGTGGGCCCACCGCGCCCACCGCCTGGCCTCTCTGGCCCACACTCTGCGCGTCGGCAGACCACCCCGCGTCAGACCGGTAGCCGCACGCGCGTCCGGCGGCCCCACCGACGCAGGCCGCCCGCGCGCGCCGCCCGACGCGCCACCGTCGCGCTCTGCGGCCGCCCCCCGCCAGGCCGCGCCCACTCTACCATCCGGTGCTGTCGACGGCTGTGGCTACCTGTCCACCGGCTCCTCGAAGCGTCGCCTGTTTTACGTGCTGCAAGAGGCCGCCCTCGAGCCACACACGCCGCCGTCCTCGGCCCCAGTCGCTGTCTGGCTGCAGGGCGGCCCTGGAGCCAGCGCCCTCACGGGTCTGTTCCACGAGCACGGTCGCTGGACCACAGACGAACACACCGGCGAGTTGGGCCGCAACCCGGCCGCCTGGGCGGACACAGGCATTCATCTGTTCGATTGAACAACCCGCTGGCACCGGGTTTTCCGACCCTGGCCCCACAGGCCCGCCCCCCACCGTCGCGGAAGCGGCGGACGACTTGGTGCAGGCGTTGATCGACTTCTTCACGCGCGACAGACCCGATCTCGCAGCGTGTCCTTTGCTGTTGACAGGCGAATCGCACGCGGGGAGGTTTGTGCCTGATTCAGCGGCCGCCTGGATTGCACACACCGCCGGCAACGGCGCCCGCCTGCCCCGGCTGGCGGGCATCGCGGTCGGCAACTCGTGGGTGGACCCGAGGTCGCAGACGTTGACACTGGCGCCGCGGCTGCACGCGGCGGGGTTGCTTGATGCTGCCGAAGCGGCGCAGGCGGCAGCGGCTGCCGACGCCGTGGCCGCCCTCATCGACGCGGGCGAGTGGCGCGCCGCCCACGATGCACGCCAAGCCCTGCTGGATGATCTCACAGCCACGTGCTTGGGAGACAAAGGCACGCTGCTCCACATCGGGCGCGCGCGTGGGTATGATGCAAACAACACCGTCACCAAACTGTTGCACTCCTCCTCCGTGCGGGACGCGCTGGGCCTGCCCACAACGACGCCGCCCTGGATCCGTAAAAGCCCGGCTGTGCGGGACGCGATGTGGGAGGACAAAATGGTGTCGTCGGTGCCGTCGGTGGCAACCGTTTTGAAGGCGGGCGTCCCCGCCCTCTTCTTCCAGGGCGTGTTTGACGCCCAGGACGGCCCCTTCTCCAATGAACCCTGGATCGAGGCCCTGGTCAAGGCCAAAGGCTGGCCAGGGGCGGAGGAGTATGCTGCCGCTCCACGCACACCGCTCGCGCGAGACAGCGTCGTCGTCGCCCACGCGCGCTCCGGCGGCGGCCTGGCCACCGTCGCCATCCGCGGCGCAGGCCACATGGCAGCCCGCGACGCGGCCTCCGTGACGCGGGCCGTGGTGAGCGAGTGGGCGGGCTGTGTGGTGGGGGGGCGGGACGTGTCGTTTGAGAGGGTGGGCGACGGCGGCGTGTGAGTTGTGCGGGCTGTAACCGTTTTGGGGGGAGGTTGAAAAGTTGTGTAGGCCTTTAAAATACTCGAAACTTCAGCGCACACTTGTGAGTTTATGGCGGTAATTTCCCACGCACTTGCGAGTCGGTGGGCGGAAACGGTTTGGGAGGTTAAGGTTGTGGGCCCTGAAAAAAAACAGGTCGAAGCAACTTCGGTCGCACTGGATGGAACCTCTTCACACTTCCTCCCCTTTATTCTTTCGCGCGCGCGCCCCTCTCTCTCTCTCGCCCACACACACGCCCCAGAGAGAGAGAGAGCGGGGTCCCTCGTGCTGCCAAAGACCGCACAGAGACTGCCGCGCGCGCGGGACTGGGGCGGCCTTCGACGGCCGTGATTTTTTTTGAATTAGCTGTCGCGACCCTGCGCAGTCCCCTCGCTCCCTCTCACACCACCACTCCACTCCCAACCATGCGTCGACCTGGCGCCACACACGCCCTGCTGGCGGTCGCGGTCGCGCTGGCGGTGGGCGCACACGCCCTCCCCGGCCGCATGCTGGCCGCGTCGCGCCCTCTGCCGCCCGACGTCGCCCAAGCGTCGGGCTACATGCCGATTGGGGACGACGGGGCGCGCCTGTTTTACATGCTGCAGGAGAGGGACGGCGGCGCCAAGTGAGTAGAGTTGTGTGGGGGGCGGAGGCCCCGCTGTTTCGCATCCCCTGTCGCGCGCATGCAGAAAGACACCAACCCCGCTCCCCTTCCCCTCCCCACAGCTCCACCACCCCCATCATCATCTGGCTGCAGGGCGGCCCCGGCGCCTCCTCCCTGACGGGCGCCTTCTACGAGCTCGGCCGCTACATCACGGACGAGCGCGCGGGCACGCTGCACACCAACCCCGCCACCTGGACGCGGGACGCGGGCGTCCTGTTCATCGAGCAACCCATTGGGGTGGGCTTCTCCACGGTGGGAGGGCGGAGGCGGCCGGCGACGTCGGCCGAGGCGGCGGTTGATGTGGTTGCCGTGCTCGACGGGTTTTTCCGCACCCGCCCCGACCTGGCTGCCAGACCCCTCATCTTGGCGGGTGAATCCTACGCGGGACGCTACGTGCCCGAGATCGCGGCCCTGGCCACGTCCCTGGCCAATGGTGGGCCCAGGACAGATCCTGTGCTGCCGGCCGGGCCGCTTTCCTTTTCTTTACGCGGCATCGCAATCGGTAACGGCCTCGTCGACCCCGAGTCCCAGGCCGCCACGATTGCGCCCTACCTGGCTGAACGGGGGCTCATCAATGACACAGCGGTCGCCATCGCGGCCAACTACACGCACGAACTGTCGCGGGCGGTGGCGCACAAAAAGTGGGGGGAAGCGCACGCGGCACGTGAAGCCGCGGTCGCCTTCCTGGAAACCACAGCCCTGGGCGTCAACGGCACTCTTCTCGACGTCCGCCGCAGCGCCGGCTACGATGCCAACAACACGGTGCGCCGGTTGATGCGGCGTCAGGATGTGCGTGCCGCGCTGCACGTCGACGACGCCTCCTCCCCCAAATGGGTGCGCAAAGCCCCCGAAGTCGCGCGCGCCCTGCACGACGACAAGGCGGTGTCGTCGGCGCCCCTGGTGCAAGGCCTGCTGGAGGGTGGGATGCCAGTCCTCCTGTATTATGGGATTGAGGATGCCAAGGATGGCGCCTACTCCTCCGCGCCCTGGATCTCGCGCCTCTCCTGGCATGGGCGCCCCGCCTACGATGGTGCGTCCGTCGAAGACTTGCCCTGCCAACCCGATGGCGACCCGGGCGGCATCTTCAAGTCGGGGGGCGGGTTGACGGTGGCTGAGGTGTATGATGCTGGCCACATGGCGCCCCGCGACTCGGGTGCCCCCGTGCGCGAGTTCATCTCCGCCTGGATTGACGACACCGTGGTGTCGGGTGGGACGGCGGTGGACATCGGGGCGCCGGCGCCCGGGGTGGCGGCGCCCAGTGCTGGGTGATGGAAAGTAGGGGGGGCTGCGCTCCCCTGGCGGGGACGTGAACAAAACAACGCACACTGTTCTTTTTTCACACTCGTTTTGACGCGACACCAATCTTTTTTAGTTTCCTTTTTCCTCCACTGACCCTCGTAACCACCCCGTGAGACTCTGTTTCAAAACTTGCGCGCGCGCGAAACAACACACCAAAAAAGCGGTGACAATCAAATCACGCACTCTCCCCCCCTTGCCCCTCACCCAGCACGCCCCTCAACCACTCACGCAGCATGGCCAGCGCCACCACGGGTTGGTCGTGGGGCGCCATGTGGCCCGCGTTGCGCAGGGTGACGGTGGTGAGGTCGCCACCCGTGCGCCAGTAGCCAGCGATCCGCTCCTTCCCCTCCACCTCCACCCGCCACAGCTGCCGCTTGGCCGCCGTGTAGTTGGCCCGTCCCGGCCAGGTCAGGCGCGCCTGCCACAGGGCGGCCGAGGCGGGGCCGTCCTGCGCGTCGGCCGCACCCTCGTATAAAAGCATGGGCAGCCCCGACGCCAGCAAGGCCGAATACACGGGCGTAACATCCTGCATGACGTCCTCATCAAACGCGGTCAACACCGCGTCGGAGCAGGTGGAGAAGGGGGGGGCGTCGGGGGCCACGCCCAGCGCGGACCGCACGCGTGGACGGTTGAGCAGTGCCGGCACGTCTTTGCCGCCATCATAATCATCATACCGCCGCACATCCAGCATGGTGCCCAGCCCAGCTGAGGATGTGAGGTCGGCCAGCAGGGCCGCCCGGGCGGCGTGGGCAGCGCTCCATGCGCGGACACGGGTGAGGGCGGCCACCCGCCACGCGGCGCGCGTGGCGGCCGCCCTCTGGTCGGCATCCAGCAGGCCGCCGTCGGCCAGGACGTCGGCGTGGGTGAGCACTTGGCGCCCCGGGTCGACGAGGCCGTTGCCGACGGCGGCCGCGGTGATGGTGAGGGGGCGGCGGTGGCGCACGTCGGGGCGCACGCGGCTCGCCGCAGCGCGCCCAGCGCGCGAGCGCGCAAACGCGGCCGCCGCCGGGGACGCAGGCCACAAGGTTCCATCGGCCGATGCGGCGGAGGCTTCCACCGCCAGGGCGTAGGCGCAGAAGGCGGGCACAAACTTCCCCGCGTACGACTCCCCCGCGATGATCAGGGGACGCCCTGCGGCCACCCCCAGCCCCCCTCCCTCCCCCACCAACGCTGCCAGGGCGGCGTACAGGTCGGCGGAGGAAGCTTCCACGGAGGAGGGGATGGAGGCGGCATCCCCGTCGGCCGGGGTGGAGAATCCCGTGCCCGCGGGTTGGTCAACATAAAGAACTCCACCCGCCCGCGTCCACGTGCCTACAGTGTTGGGCGTCAGCACGGTGCCGCCTTGAGTGGAGATGGTCGGGCCGTTGATGTAGAAGGCGCCCAGCATGGAGGAGCAGCCGGGGCCGCCCTGAGAGGAAGGAGGGGTGATGGGTTGGCTGCCGGAGACACAAACACGATCAAACACCAGCCTTCCTTCCCTCCAAACCCCCATATCTCACCTCCAACCACACTATGATCGGCGTGTCGTCCGTCACGCTCCCCCCCTCCGCCTCGTAGAACACGTAGAACAGGCGGTTGCGCGTGGCCCCCGTTTGCATGTAGCCACTCGCAGTGACGTTTGGCACGTCCCCGCCATCGGAAGCGGTGGAAAGGGAGTGGCGAAGAGCAGCAGGCAAGCTGCAGGCGACCGCGGACGCGGCGAGGGCGGCGGTGGCCAGCAAGAGGAGGGCGGGTCGGCGGCACATTTGGAGGGTGGAGTGTGTGCGTGAGCGCCAACCCGGCTGGAGTTGGTTTAGTGGAAGGAGTGGGCTTGATGAGCGTGCCGTGGAGGCATCCACGGCGCGCTCGGCGTGCGAGAGGGACTCGTGTTTGGAGAGCACAATGCGGGGATGGACGTGGATGAAAACTTTTAACTTGATCAAAATCAAAACTCTTTCGCGCTCCGCAACAACTCCTGTGTCTCCCGATCCATGGCCAGCGCCGCCACCCGCGTGACGGCAGCACGTCGGGCTTCAGCCGGTGTGGCGCCTCGTGCCAGGGCGACGGCCGCGACCGCGACCATCTGGGCGCGGCGGGCGGCAGAGGTGGCCGCAAGCGTCAGAGGGTCCTCCATACGCGCGGCAGACGCGGCCGCTGCTTCAACATCCGCATCAAACCCGGGTTCAGAGACAATAGCCTTGGCTTCCCGGATGGAGGACAGGCTGCGCGACGATGCCACCGCGGCGGCCGACGCGGTGAGCGCAGCGGCCAGGCCGGCCGGCCGCGGCGCGCGCGGCGGCGGGGGGGCATCGTCTGGTGGCGGCCCCAGCCGCGTGTCCAGGCGGGAGGCGGGGTCGGCATCCTCCCCTCGTGTTGGGCGGGCGGCATAGTCCCAGAGGAGGGCGCGGATGATGACGAAGGCGCCCAAGGCCGCCAAGGCCAGTCCTGCGACCACCAAGGCAGGACCACCATCACCACCGCCGCCAGAGGGGGGCACAACGTCGGGGGGAACAACACGTACGATTGTGAGTGCGTGGCGGCCAGGACGGTGCGGTGACGGGGCGGCGCCGCGTGCGCGCGGCGTCGGGCGGTCGGGGCGAGCGCAGCGGAGTCGGCATGCGCACACGGCAGCAGCACGCGGCGATTGGCGCGTGGGCGGCCGCATTGGTTGGCGTCCGCGCGCGATATCTACACACGCCGATGAAGCCGCACTGGCGGCGGGGCCGCGGGGCGGTGTCGCGCGACACGAAGGACGACGAGCGAGTCAAACGACACGGGCGAGACGTGTGTGAGCAGAGACGGCGCGTTTTTTTTTTCAACCTCCCCACAACTCTTCTTCTGCATGGCGGCCGCCGACGCCCGCCTGGCCGCCCTGTTTGGCGACGGCGCCCGCGTCGCCCTGGCCCCCGATCCAGGGGACGGCCGCGGCCGCCGCGTCGTGGCCACGGTGGACGCAGCGCCAGGGGACACACTCTTCACCGGAGTCGCGTACGTGGCCGCCACCCTGAGCTCCCACAAGAAGCGGGTGTGCGCGTTTTGCGGCCACCTGGCGCGCAGCCGGCTGACAACAGTCTGCGGCGGCTGCCACGCCGCCTTTTACTGTGATGACGGGTGTGCCGCAGCCGCTGCAGCCGGCGACGTGCCCCCGGCCCACGCGGCGCTGCCTCTCAACGTGCCCGCGCCGCCGCCACCGCTGCCGCACGCGGAGCTGTGCGGCGTGCTGCGCGCGCTGGCCTCGTTCAAAGGGGATGCAGAGCAGAAGTCGGTGTTGGTCATGGTGGCAACCGCGCTGGCGATGCGCGAAGAAGGAGGAGGAGAAGCGACGACGCACCCGCTTCAGTTGCGGCACACCGACTTTGAATCCTTAGTGGGGCACGCGGCCTCCATGACGCCACGCGATGCAGCCGACTGGGGCAAAGGGTGCGCGTGCCTGCGGCGCGCGCTGCTGCAGGCGGGGTGGCCGCCACAGCGGGTGCCGTCCGTCAGCGCGCTGGTCGACGCCGCAGCCCGCGTGTGTGCCAACAATTTTGGGTGCTGGCGCCACGCGGGGCGGGGGGCCTTGGTGCCGGACGAGACTGGTGGCGATGGAGAGGATGAGCTTTCGTCCGCCCTCGCAGCCGCGACGCTGGCGGACGGCGAGGAGCCTGCCGCCCCTGGCACCCCCTCCACCACGCCGTCCTCGCTGTCCGCGCCTCAGGGAGATCTGGTGGGGCGTGAGCTCTACATCACCATCTCCATGCTCAACCACTCGTGAGCGCCGACCGCGCACGTGTCGCACGGCGCGGGTGTCGCCCACGTGATCGCAGACACACACTTGCCCGCCGGCTCCGAAATAACAATACCCTACGTCGACATCGATGTGCCTGTCTCGTCCCGCCGCAAAGAGCTGGCGCGGTCCTTCTTCTTTGGGTGCGAGTGCGGACGGTGTGTGGCCGAGAGCGCGGGCGGGGAGCGGGTGCAGCAAAGGTATGAGGGCAGGGGGGGGGGTGGAGGCAAGCCCAAGCGGCGGGGGCGCAAGGCGAGGGTGGCGAGGAGGTGATGTAGTTGGAGAGTGGTATTAGAAAGAGGTGCGGGTCAACACACGTGAGGGGTGAGGGAAAAAGGTCAAAACGCGTGTGTTGCCTGCGCGCAGGCTGTCAACGTTTTTCCACACCGTCGTCGTTTTTCTCTCCTCTCGGCTCCGGAGGTTGGTCCGCCCGCCCACTTCCTGTGCTCGTTGAGCATCGTCAGCCTCCCCCCCCCCTCAACAACTCTGCAATGCAGTTCCTGCTCGCCTTGGCCGCGCTGCTGGCCGCAGTTGCTGCGCCCGCGCACGCGGGGTGCCCGTTTTTGGAGGCGCAGGCGCAGGGTGAGTTTTTTCCAGCCGCCACGTGGCGCCGATGGGGTTGTGATGCATGCTGGCACGCTCTGCGGGGGGTGGATTGGGTGGGGGCGGCGTGGATCGTGGGCTGAGGCGGCGAAAAAAAAAGGGCATGGGACACAGCGCGGGCGCGGCACACTCCGAACGGCCGAGACCCTCTCAACTCGGTCCCGCCGCCGTTTTTCCCTTTTGCCACCCCCGCCTCCCCAAGTACAGCCGTGCCCAAGCGCTTTGTCTCCCTCACCTGACACACTCACTCACACAAACACACACACCACACCACACAGTCGCCTCCCGCCGCGCCCTCCTGGCCGCGTCCGTCCCCGCGCCGTCCCCCTCGGTCGCCACCAAAGCCATCTCCACCTCCGACGCCAAAGCCGCCCGCGCGGCCGCCCTGGCCAATGAAGCCGTCGGCTCCGCCTCCGATGAAACCGACAAGGGTGTCCAAGTGGCCGGCCAGCGTGGCGTGGGCTCGTTTGGCCCTGGCGCGCCCCCCGGCGCCGACGCGTGCGCGGTCCCCCTCCTCGGCGCCGTCTCCGGCGTCGGAGTCAACGACACCGACTACGCGTCCCCCCTGCCGCCTTCCGCGGCGCGCGACAAGCGGCTGGCCAACACGCCGCGCCAGATGGGGTGGACCGCACCCCGCTTCTCCAAACCGTCGTCGTGCTCGTCGTCTCAATACAAAGACATTGTCGCCTCCCTCAACGACACCGACACCTACAACCTGGAGCTGCCGGGTGTCGTGCGCCTCGCCTTCCACACGTGTGGGTCGTACTCCGCGCTGGATTCGTCGGGTGGGTGCGACGGCGCGTGGTTAAGGTTTTCGCCGGATAAAGACGCCGTCCCCAACAGAGGCACCGTCGGCGAAGCCCTCACCCGGCTGGACGCCATCAAAGAAAAGTACCCATGCATCACGTACGCCGACCTGTACACGCTGGCCGGGTCGGTGGCGGTGGAGGTGGCGGGCGGGCCCCCCATCGCCTGGTCGCCCGGGCGCGTCGACGCCGACGGCCCCGGCCCCTCCCACCCATCGTTCTCCTCCCGCCTGCCTGATGGCATGTTCAATGGCGCCGGACTGGCCTACTTCATGGCGCAGTGGGGCTTCTCGTCGCGTGAAGCAGTGGCCGTGATTGGGGGCGGCCACTCGATCGGGGGCGCGGAACCCGACGCGTCGGGCTGGAAAATGGTGTTCACTCCCTCCAACGACAAGTGGCCGACGCCCGCCAACCAATACTTCATCATGCTGATGAACTCGTCTTGGGTGCTGGCTGAGACGGAGGACACGGGGCTGCCGTTCTACAAGTTGGCCGAAACCGAAAAGTTCGCGGGCAACGACCTGCCCGCCGCGGAGGGCAAGCCCGTCGGCCGCCTGCCGTCCGACATGTCGCTGCGCTTCATGAAACTGTACGCGCCGGTGGCGGCCGAGTACGCGGCTGACGAGTCTGCCTTTTTGAAGGATTTCGCGATGGCTTTTGAAAAGTTGCTCGCGCTCGGGTCGCCCGGGGTCGGCCGCCAGGGCGGCGCCTGGCGGTGGAAAGGGTTTGACGGCAAGTGGGATGGGGCGGGCGTGGATACCGCCTACAAGACGCTGATGACTGCGCAGTCGGTGTGATGAAAGAGAGAGAGAGAGAGGTGGTTTCCGTCGTTTGCATTTATTCGACGTGAAGAGCGGTGGTGGAGACGTCGTCGCCCCCCCCCCCCCTTTTCACGTCGGCCGTTTCGTTTGTTGTTTCCCTTTCATCCGTTTTGTTCGACTACATCAATCATCTAGAGCGTCTCTCTCTCTCTCTCTCTCCCCCTCTCTCCCTCTCTCCCTCTCTCTCTCTCTCTCTCTCTCACCCCTTCTTCTCCGCAGCTGCTTTGGCAGCCGCGGCCGTCGCCCGCGTTTTGACCGCGTCGCTCGCGTCGCTCGCCGCCACGCGCGCCAACTCGGCCGCGGCCGCCGCCCCCGCCTCCCCGCTCGCGCCCGCCACCATGCCCAGCGCGTCCACCGCTTTCTCGCGCACGGCCACAATCTTGGGCTCGCGCGTGGCGGTGGTGAGGGCGGGCAGGATGGTGGCTGTGATCCACGACGGTGCCGCGGCAGCAGCCCCCTTGGCCAGCGCGCCCGCGGGCGCCGCGGCCGCCACGCGGTCGGCCCACGGATGGCTGGGTCCCAGCAGAGTGGCCACCGCGGTGGCGGCGCGGTCGCCGACTGACGCGACGGCAGATGCTGGCGCGACGGCCGCCAACGCTGCGACCGCGGCGGCCGCGTCTGCAGCGGGCGGTGGGCGAGCCGGCGGGTCGTCTTTACCGGTGCGCGCGGGCGGCGCCGCGTCGGCGGCCGCGGCCAGGCGGTCGACCGCGACGGCCAGGGCGTCGGCCGCTGACGCGGGCGGCAGCTTCGGCGCGGCGGTCGCAAGCGCCGCGAGCGCAGCGCCCGCAAACCCGGGTTTGGGGCGTTGAGCCGCAGCAACCATCGCAGCGGCCACGCGGGTGGCGGCGTCGGGAGCCACCTGGCCCACACAGGCAATCAACGCCCCCCCCGCGCGCGCCACGCTCTCCTTGCCGTCCCAGTACGCGCCCCCCAGCGCGCCACAGACGGCATCCGCAAGCGCGCCCGCGTGCGGGGCCAGGCCATCGCTGGCGACGACGGCGGCCGCGTCGGCTAGAGCGGCCGCAGCGGCCGCGCGCGCGGCATGCTGGGGTGCGGCGAGGCCCGACACCACCGCCTCAGCCAGCTCCACACCATGCAGGCGCCACGCGGCGCCGACGCCCGGGGCGGCTTCATCCCAGAAGGAGGTCCACGCGGCCGCCACGCCCGCGTCGTCGTCTTGGCGGCCGATGAAGGAGAGCGGGACAAAGGCTGCAGCAGCACTCGCGGCCGCGTCGGCCGCGCCGCGGTGCAGGGCGAGGGCGGCCACCGCCGCCAGCTCTCGGTGGGCGGGGGGGGCTGCCGGGTCGCGCCCGAGGGCTGCTAACGCGGAGGTAAAGTCGGTGACGTCTTTTTCGGGCGCGACGCGCGCGACCGCGGCGGCAGCCGTTGCGTACGCGCCGCGCACGGCGCCGCCGGCGCCGCCTCCACTTTTGGCGCCCGTCAACAGGGCGGACAACAGTTTGCGCGCCAGCGGCCTGACAGCGTCCGGCGCGCGCGCGGCCAGCACGCCCACAAAGCGGGCCGCCCCCGCGCGCGATGCAGCGCCGACGCCACGTTTCAGGGCGTCACCCAGGGCGGGGGCCAGGGCAGCCACGGCGGCCGGGTCGTCGGCAACAGCAGCCAGGGCGGCATCCAGCACGGCGGCAGGCTTGGACGCGGCCGACGCGGCGACGCGCGCGCTCTCCAGGGAGGAGCCGTCCAGGCCCAGGGCGGACACATGCTGCTCCAGTTCGTTGAGGCGGGCGTCTTCCAGGGCGGACAATGCTTCCAGGAAGGGGGGCACGATGACGGGGGCCAGGGGTGCAAGGGCCACGCGTGGGGCTGCGGCCGCCAGCGCGGCCACCGTGTCCAAGATGGCGCCCCTCACCTCGGTCGCAGCAGTGGGCAGCGCTTCAGTCACGAGAGGCGGCAACAGCCCCGCCAGCACGTCCGCCGCGGCCGCCGGGTCGGCCGCCGCGCGGGCGGGGTCGAGGGCTTTGAGGGCGGAGCCGCGCGCCGCTCGCAGAAGAGAAGACCCCGCCGCGCGCACGCTAGGCTTGACGTCGTCCGCGCAGCGCAGGGCGACATTGGCGACGGATGCCAGGGAGGCTCCCGTGCGGACAGAGGGAGGGCCAGAGGCCAGCAGGCCGACGCACGCGCGGCACGCGGCCTCGCGCTCGCGCCACGCGCGCGCGGTCGCGTCTTTGAGCAGGCCCGCCAGCACAGCGTCCCCGTGCGCCGCCAGGGCCGCTTTCTCATCACCATCTGTCAGAGCACTCAAAATTGAGGCCATGGCGTCCCGCACAGCGGGCGCGGGGTCGTGCGACGCGCGCCACACGCGCGGCAGCAATGCGCACGTGAGTGCGCCGCGCGCCGCGCCCAGGCTTGACGCCAGCGCCGCCAGGCTCAGGGCGGCCCCAGACGCCGCGCGCGCATCCCTCCCAGACGCCGCCAACGCCAGAAACTTGTAGACGAGGGACGGGTCGCCCGCGTCGGTGGCGAGGGCGTTGATCTCGCCCAGCGTGGTGAGCGCGCCGCCACCCGCCGACGGCGGCGCCGCCCCCAGCGCGCCGCCATCGAACAGCTTGGTGGAGGCGTCCGCCTTGATGGCGGTGGTGGACGCGGCGGCGGCGCCCGTGCCCGCGCCCGACAGGGCGGCGGAGAGACCGTCGACCAGGGAGGACCGCGTGTCATCATCCGGAGCAAGAGCATAGATCGCGACCAGCCCGCGCGGCGCGGCGTCGGCAGCAGCGTCGCCGCCGTCCGCCAGCAGGGCGTTCAGGGCGCGTTGGGCGGCCTCCAGGCGGGGGCGGGTGCGCAGCTCGGCCGCGCCGCCGCACGCTGTCAGGAGGGACGCGAGCCAGGCGGCAGCCGCAGCGCGCGCTGGGGCAGACGGCGCGAGTGCAAGAGCCGGGGTGGCGCCGCCCGGCGTGCCCAGCAGCGCATCCAGCAAGACGGCACGCGCGGCAGTCGTGCCGGGCGGCGGCGGCGCCGCCTCTGCCGGGGGCGCGGCCGGCGTGGCCCCCAGCATCGCGGCGCTGCGGCCGCTGCCGGCGCGGCCGTCCCCTATGAGGGGCCCAGTCACCGGGGTGCCGTGCCCGCCAAACGCCCACACCAGGCCGTCGGCAGCGGATGTGACGACGGTTTCAGGAGGGGGCGGCTTGGAGGTCGCCAGAGCCAGCAGGGCGGTGACCGCGCGGACAGCAGCCGGCGGGTTGCCCGCCGCCGCGCGGCCGAGCGCGAGCGCGGCGGCCGACGCGACGGCGGGTTCCCTGGTGGAGGTGAGGGTGGTGGCGAGCGTGTCGACGGTGTCTGTCTCAGCGCCTGGCAGGGGGCCGCCCAGGGCGGCGACGCCGATGGCGGCGACCGCGGTCGCTGCCAGCGCGGCGTCGGTCGACCCAGCCGCCTCGACCAGCGACGACAGCGCGGCCGTCGCCACGGCCGCGTCCGCCCGGCCGGCGGGGCGCGCCAGCAAATAGCCGATGGCGGACAGCGCGCCGTCCCGCGCTTCAAAACGGCCGGTTGGTGTGGACGCGGCGGCCGTCAGCCGGGTGAGCGTGGCGGGCGCGTCGCCAGACGCGGCGGCCAGGGCCACAAGTTGAGCCGCGTCCCGGCGGGCGGCGGCATCCACACACCCCAGCTCGCGGCGCAGCAGTTCGGCACCATCGCTGTCGGCGTAGCGAGTCGCCAGGGCGGAGCCGTGGCCGGCCGCAGCGTCGGCGACGAGGGCGGCAAGGGCAGCAGCGCGCAGCGGGGACGGGCAGGCAGGGCCTAGAGCGGAGTCCAGCAAGGCCAGATAAGAGGCCGGTGGCTCGGGCGTCGCGTCCGCAGACCTGCACTCGGCCGCAAACCGCACGAGCGCGCGAAACGGGCCGGGCGCGAGGGGCGGCCCCACCGCGCCGGCCGCCGCGGCCGCGCCGACGGCGGGAGGGCGCATCAGCCCCGGCACCCGCGCCTCGGCATAGCGCACCAGCTCGTCCACGGCGGGTGGCGCCGACGATGCAGCAGGTGATGGCGCCAGCAGATCCACAGGCGGTGGCGGCGGCGGGCTGGCGTCTTTGAGGTCGCCGCTAGCGGTGCGCTTGGCGGCGGCCGCGCGGCCAGTCTTTTTTGCGTCGGGCAGTGGCGGTCCGCGCCGGTCGTCCACGCCCGCAAACAGGCCCACCTCCCCCGCCTCCCGCACCGCCAGCGTGGCGTCGCCGGACGCCAGGATGCACACCCAGCGGGAGGGCAGGTGGGAGCGGGTGAAGAGGCGCGCGGCCCACGTGGCTGCGCAGAGGCGGACGGCCGCGTCGTCGGAGGCCGCCGCCTCCAGCAGCAGGTCCGCCAGTGCACCTGCGGCGTCCCCCGTGACGCCAGCATAAGCGGCCGCCGCCGACGCAACGGCTTCCTGGGCCGCGGCGCGCACGCCCGCTGGTTCGGAGGCCAGGGCAGTGAACAGCGTGCGCGCTGCGTCGGGCCCTGCAGCCGCCAGGCACGCGGGCGCCCGCCTCGCCAGGGCGGCGATGGCTTGGTAGGCGGTCGCCCGGGCGGCGGTGGGGACGGCGCCCCCCTCGGACGGGGCGTCGACGGCGGCCAGGAGGCGGGAGAGGACGGTGGGTGCGCGCGGCGCCAGAGCGTCGTCCGGCGCGTGGCGTAGAATCCACACCAAGTACTCGGCTCCCGCAGCCGCGACGGTGGGGGGGGCGGTCCCGAACACGGTCACATCCACCGCCCGCGCGGCGGCGGGGAAGGCGGCCGCCGCGGCGCGCGAGCGCGAGAGCAGGGACAGTGCGCGCGTGGCGAGCTGGGGCGGCGAGGGGGCAGCGTGGTCGGCATGCAGGGGCGCGCCCGCCTCCAGGGCGGGCACGCCACCACCATCCGCATCCAGGGACGCGGGCGTGCCCCCCACCACCAGGCGCAGCAGGCGGCGGACGAGGGTGGAATTTTCCAGGACGTCAGTCGATGACGGCCCTTCCCCCAGCGCCTTTTTCAGCAGGTCTTCTCCCTTGCGCGCCACGCCATCATCCGCGTCCGCGGACGCGACTGCGTACACGTAGGCCAGGTCGGGGGCCAAGGCCGCCAGGGGGGCGTCTCCGCTAACGGCAGCCGTGAAGGCGCGAGACGACACAAACGAGAGGGCCGCCCCCTTGCGCGCCACCAGGGTGGTGCGGTCGGGGGGGGGGGCTTGGCCTTCCACAGCGGCCACGTCGGCCGGGGTCAGGCCGCCCGGCAGGGTGCGGCCGTCGGCGAGGGTGAGGGGGGGCGGCCGCCGCTCGTCAGCGAGAGGCCCGGCGGGTGCCGCCACAGCCGCCCCGGCCGCAACTTGCAGTGCGGCCGCCGTCTGTAGCGCGCTGGCTGGCGGCGGTGGCGCGGTCGGCGCCCTGCCGGGGGGCTGGTAGAGCAGCAGGGTGGCGACAAAAGACAGCACCGACCGCGCGTCGCCCGCGTCACTCAGGAATGCGCCCGCCTCTGCGAGCGGGGCAGCCGCTGTGGGCCCACTGCCACCCGCCACCAGGGCGTCCACCGCCAGGCGCAGCGCGGTGGCCCCACTCTCGCGCGGGCGGGTGGAGACGCCAGAGATCAAGTGCGGCACGCTCGCCACCCTCTCCCCCGGGGGCGCCCGGTCGGCCGCCATGCCGGCATACACCAGCGCAAACGCGCGCACGGTGGCGTCGGCGGAGGCGGCGTAGAGGGAGGCGAGAGGGAGGAGGGGCAGCTTGATCGCGGGGCGCGACTTGACGCGCGCGTTGACGTGGGATAAAAGAGCCATGATGGCCGCCCGGTCGGCGGGGGTGGCTGTGGCCAGGCGGGGCAGGACGGCGGGGAGCAGCTTGGCCAGGACCTGGGAGGGGGTGTGGGTGGGTGGGAGGGTTGGTGGGGGGAGAAGGAGGTGCGCGCGAGCGAGAGAAGCAGGGTTCGGGTGTCCATCACCAATCGCACCGGCTCCAGCCGCTCCTCAGGTGTCGCCCCCAGCCTGTCGAGGAGTCGCTGATACTCGGCCATGGTCTGTGTGCCCCGTGTGGGTCACGCGCGTTGACTGCGGGGCGCGCGGACACACAGCGTTTTGTGTGGGATTGAACAATGGTTGTGACTTCTTTTCATTCACTTTCTTTTTCACTCTCCCTTCTCAACCCAGCCGCTTCCCCAACCACGCCGCCAACCGCCTCGCCAGCGTGGCCTCGATCGCACGCACCCGGCCACCCACCATCACAGCGTGTGCGTCGACCCCTTTTTTGTCAACAGCACGCGTCACCGCTGCAAGCCGATCAGCCGCCACCCGCTGCAGCACGCGGCTTGCAGACGCCGGCCCCCCCGCCGCCCCCGCAGCAGCCGCCAGCAGCGCACGGGATGGCGCGCCCGATTTTTTTACCCGCAGTGCCCCCCCCGCTCGCAGGGCGGCGGCGCGGGCGCGGAGGGCACGTGCGACGGGGGTGGCACGCCGCTTTTTGGTGGTGGCGTCCGCGACGGCTGCCGCGGCGGCAGCCACGGCCGCCACCGTGAAGTCCAGCGTGTCGTCGATGGTGGGTTGCCCACTCAGCGGTGGTGGAATGCCGTAGCGGCGCAGCAGCTCGCCCGAGGCCAGGCGGCCGTACGAGTTGAAGACGGGGGTGGAGGGCGGGATGTCGATCGTCGTCGCCATCATCAGGTGGCCGCCACCGCACTCGCCGTCGTCATGACCGCACGCTGTGGTCTCACCGCCATCGCACTCGACCTCGGTGTGGGCCAGGCGCACGCGGGGCGGTCCCGGGCGGGTTTCTAGAGCATCGAAAATGGGGACAAGGGCCAGAATGATCGGGTCATCCCCCAAACTGAACGCGTAGGACGACACAATGACCAGCGCCGTCCTGAACTGGGCTTGCGCATCCAGATCATCTCTGGCCAGCCCCACGCGGCGCAACCACGGCACGGCGAGCGCGGCCGCCGCGTCGACCGCGCTGGGTGCGTGGCGGCGCAGGCGGCGACCGGCCGCCTGCGCCGGGGCGGCGACCGACAGGGCGACGGCCGCGTCGCGCCGGCTCCAGTGAGCTGGGTGGTGGGGTGTGGGCGGGCCACCGTACAGCCAGGCGACGTAGGGGGCCCACGAGCTGGCGTGGCCGCGTGCGCGTTCGGCGATGAGAGCTAGTGCCAGCGCCACACTGTCGCGCCAGGGGTCGGGTTTAGGACCATCCCTCAACAGACCAGCGGCGTGAAGCAGGGGAGCTGCTGCACTGGCGGCTGCCGTCAGCACGCACGCGTCGGGGACGCGGGCAACAGCCGCGCCGGTGGCCAGGCCGACTGCTGGAGCGACGGCGGTGCGGGCGCTTGTGGTGGGTTCCACGGCTAGTTGTACGCCCACATGGCCGCCGCGCAGCTTGAGCCAGCTGCAGAGAGCGGAATTGAGGCGTGCAGCCTCTGCCATGCGGCGTTTTTGTTTTCGACGACTGAACTTTTTTGTTCTTTCGTCGACCCACACATTGCTGCCCAAAAACACTCTCTCTGCCCCCGCCCGCCGCGTGGGGGCCACACGGGGAGCCCGCCCACACGCACACACAGCCAAACCATGGCCGCCCCACCCCCACCCTCCGACCTGCCCACCCCGTCGCCCAGCCTGATGCGGGCGCCACCTCCCACCACCCCGTCCCCACCCCAGCGCCTGCTCATCCTGGTCGGCCTCCCCGGCTCCGGCAAGAGCACTGCAGCTGCGACGCTGGAATCCCGGGGCTGGGTGCGCATCAACCAAGACACCCTGGGCTCGCGACCTGCCTGCGAAGCCGCAGCGTCCGCCGCGCTGGCCGCTGGTCGCTCCGTCGTCGTCGACCGTGTCAACTTTGACGTGCGCCAGCGGGGCACGTGGGTGGCCCTGGCCCGGTCGACCCGGGTCCCAGTGGCAGCGCTGGAGTTGAGGCTGCCGATCGAGGTGTGCGTCGCGCGGGCGATGGCTCGCACAGACCACCCCACCATCGCGCCGCCCGAAGCGGCTGCCGTCGTCGCCCGCCTGGCGGCCGACTATGTGCCCCCCAACGCGCGGGCGGAGAGGCTGGACGCGGTGTGGGTGGCGACCAGTGACGGCGAGGTGGCGGCGTGCGTGGCGCGGGTGGGGGCGGGCGCGCACGGCGTGGCAGGCGGCGCGCCGCCGCGCAACAACGCTGTCCCCGGCCCCCGTGTCGGCGGCGGCGGCCGCCCCCCCCAGCCGGGCGAGCTGGTTCCCCGCCACCTGGACACTCCTTTGGGTCTCGACCCCAGGCCCCTGATTTTGTTCGATTTGAACGACACGCTGGCCTCGTCCACGCGCGTGCGCAAGCGCGCCGGGCGCATCACGGCGCGCCCGGCCCTCGCCTCCCTCCTCCCCCTCAAACCACGCCTGCGGTTTGGACTGTTCACGTCGGCCACCGTGCCCACGGTGGCAGAAGCGTTGCCCGTGCTGGCGGCCGCGGCGGGTGGGTGCCTGTTTGACGCAGCGACGCCGACCGCCCTCATCCTGCACCGCGGCCACACCCAGCCCGCGCCGGCGCAGGGTGCCAAGACTTGGGCCACGTTCAAGCCGATTGCGCCCTGGTTTGCGGCTCCTCACCGTGTGCTGGTGATCGATGACGACACGGGGAAAGTGGCCCCCTGCGAGAGAGACCACTTTGTGTGTGTGCCCGCCTGGGGCGACGACCAGCCTGGCGATGACGCCATGCTGCCTGTCCTGGCGGCCGCGCTGGCAGCGCACGTGGCGCCGCTGGCGGGCGGGGAGGATGTGCGCCCCGCGGGGCGGCGGGTGGAGGCGGCCGTGGCGGCGAGAGCGAGGGTGCGTGTTTAGATGTTGTTGTTTTTTTCTGCCTGATTTTGCAAGTGTTTTTCTCTCTGTGTGTGTGCAACCCACCAAACGAACCAACCCCCACCACTCACACCAGCACGCCCGCCGGCGGGGCGTTGCTGCCGTCGCCGCCGCTGCCGCTCGCGCCCGCGCCGCTCGCCTCACCAGCGCGCACGGGGCGAATCTTGTACTTTTTTATCATCGCTTGCAACTCTTTCTCTTTGGCCGCGGCGTCGGCTTTGAGCTTGGCCAGGACCTGGGGAGGAAAAGGGGGGGAGGAAGAAACGTCGATCGAGGGTCGACACGCCGCCCCTCTCCCACCACCCACCACCTCTCTCCCCACACCCACGCTCACCTCGTCCAGTTGAGCCTTGTTGCACTGCACAGCGGGCAGCACTTCGCCCACGGTGCGTTCGACCAGGACGTCGCCCACCTGTGAGGAGGGTTAGGAAGGGTGGAGAAAGGGGAAGACGGTCGGTCTTTTGCTCCCCATTGCCGCCTTCCTCTCCCCTCCCCTCCATCTCTCTCTTCTCTCTCACCAGCCTGTACGCCCGTCGCCCAGCATCCATTGGCTCCAGCGTGCGCGCCACGAGGGCGTGCTCCGCGGCTTCGGCCTCCAGGTCGGCCGCTCTGTCCAGCAGGGAGGCGAGCTCGGAGCGCAGGCGGCCGTAGGCGTCGATGGCGGCGCGTTCTTCGGGGGTGGCCATGATGTGTGGTGGTGTGTGAGGGAGTGTGGGGAGGGGAGCGCAGCTCTTGGCGGGGCGGGGAGTGAGGGGAAAAACAATTGCGGCTTGTTTTGTGTGTCGACCCCCCTCACCACCGTGTTTTTTTCGATCGTCCCCCACACTAAACCCTTTTACAGAGCGCCTTCACACACACACACACTAACTCGGCTTGCGCCCCAGCACCACCCTGTGCCGATGGTCGGCGGACACAGTGACAACCTCCTCCAGCCCGGCCCTCCTGAACGAAACCTCCACGTCGTGGCAGTAGTACTCATCCGACCACGGCTCCGTCGACTTCATGAGCGTGAACAGGGCGGGGGGAAGGTTTTGAATGGTGGACGAGGCGGGGTCGTTGTCAGCAATGGCCAGCACGCCGCCTGGGGCCAGCAGGCGAGCTGCGTCGGCCACGACAGCATCAATCGGCGCCGGCCTCATCTCGTGGACCATGAACACGGAGGTGACCAGGTCGAAGGATGCGTCGGGGAAGGGGGCGTGCTCGCCGTTGGCGTGGATGTAGGTGCAGCGCGGCCGTGTGCCGACCGCGCCCTTGACCGCCAGCGGCCCCACACTGCCCGTGCCACGCTCCAGCTGGCGTTCCCGCAGCTCGGCGACCGCCAGGAAATAAGGAGACAGGTCGAGGCCCGTGACACGGGCGGTCGGGTAAGCGTCCGCGAGTGACCGCGTCGACACGCCAGCCGAGCAGCCGACGTCCAGAATGGTCTTCACCTCCCTCGCCCCCGTGCGCGCCGCAAAGGAGGCGATGGCGTCCAGGATGCCCTGCCTCAGCTTGGCTTGGGCGGTGAGGGGGCGCAGCCCTGGTTCATCCTTCCACGTGCGGAGCGCCATCGCTGCTGTCGCGGCCTCCACCTCGCGTGCCGGCTCCCACGCCAAATTTCCCGCATCATATGCGTGGAAGGGTTGAGTGTAGTAGTCAGGGTAGGTGATGCTTGTGTCTTCCAGTTCGTCCTTGATCTCGTACAGTTCGTCACAGTCTTGCAGGGTGGCTGCGGTGCCGCGCCAGTCCACCCCTGCATCCTCCGCCGACCGCTGCAGCACCGCCTTGGCGGCCACCTTCATGGCGGCGTAGAGGGGGCGAATGGAGATGAGCAGGTTGACGAAGCGGGAGAGGGTGTCGTCGCCTGAGTGGGTGTGTGGGTGGGGGTGGGTGGGGTGAGGAAAGGAGGACAGAAGAGCGACGGCGCGCGACGGCGCGCGCCTCCTGTTTCCCGACTCGCAGGCATTTCTTTGCCGCATTCCCACTTCCCCCACCCCCCCCCCACACACACACACTACAAACTGTCTCACCTGCCCACTTGGGCTTGGCCAGCGTGGGCGCCGCCTGGGCTGCAACGGCGAGGCGGCGCGTCGGAGCGGCGCGCCGTGGCGCACACGGCAGGGCAGCAGGGCGACGCGTGGCCGCCAGGCGCGGAGGTGGTGCATGGCGGAGGGCGTGCATTGTGGGGACAGAGCGCGCGTGGAAATGCACGGGAAAAGTGAGTGTGAAGAGAGAAACGGGGACACACCCACGAACCCGACCCTCTATCGAAAATGCAGCGAGCCTCGCAGCACACGCGCCCCCTGCGCGGCGCGCCCCGGCTGCACGCCCGCCTGGCGGCCACTCGGCTGCCGCGCCTTGTGCCAGGCGGGCGCACGCCCCCGCCACGCGGCCCACCAACCACTGCTGCGACCCAAACCACGGGCACCCGCCTCATCTCTGTCCCCGGCCTGACCAAACCACCCACCGCCTCCGCCGCTGTCCACGTCGTGGGTGCCGACACGCCTCTCGGCGCCTCCATCGTGCGCGCCCTGCTGGTGGCGGGGGTGGCGGTGGACGCGGGCGTGGCGGACGTGGAGCGCGCGAGCGCCGACGTCGCATTTTTGACAAAGATCGAGGTCATCAACCGCAAGGAGGCCGCGTTGTTGACGCTGACGGACGCCGACCCTGATCGCTCCACCATCATTGTGGTGGGGCTGACAGGGAGAGCCGCAGCGACTGCCGTCGCGCGCGCGCCGAGCGGCGCGCGCGTCGTTGTTGTAGGTCCTTCCCGTGACGCCGACGCGGCGGCGGCCGCCATCGAGACCGCCCGCGGCGTGACCCCCTGCGTGATGCGCCTGGCGCCGTTGGACGACGACGCCGCCGGCACTCGCGGCGAGCTGCCCGCCGCGGTGGGTGTGCGCGGCGACGCGCCGCCAGGGGCGACCGTGTCGCGCGGCCAGGCGGCCGCGGCACTCACCGCCGCCCTGGCGGCCGCGCCGACCGCCTCCTCCATCTTTGCGGCGGATGTGTGGGCCAAGACACGCGTCCCGTTCATCCCCACGCGGGCGGCTGTGGAGGGCGCGATGCCGAGGCTGGTTGTGGGGGACGCTGCAGAGGCGGGCAGCGGCAGCGCGCCGGCGCCGGCGCCCTCGTTGCCGCGTGTGCCCTCGTTCCTCACGGTGCCCAAGCCCGCCCCCACACCCGCCACCGACGACGCTGCCCCGCCCCAGCCATCCCCCATGGCCGCCCTGCTGGGCGGGCTCAAGCGGGGCGTGCTGTATTCAGACACCGAAGACTCGTCGTCTGGCGACGACGACGACGACGAGGAAGACGGCCCCCTGGCGTGGCTGCCGGCGTGGCCCAGGCCGGCCGCCAGAGCACCCGCGCCGCCTGGCAGGGCGAGGCCGCCGCCGCCGGCGCCAAAGGCGCGGCCTCCGCCGCCGGCCCCCAAAGCGCGGCCGCCGCCGCCGCCGCCGCGCTCCAGGCCGGCACCTCCTCCCACACGCGGTGGCACGACCCCTGTGTCTGCTCGCAGCGGTGGGGGTGGCGGCCTGGGGGCGTTGTTTGGGTTTGGGCGGCCTGCAGGCGGCACTGAAAAAATGGCGCCACTGGCCGCAGCGCGCGGCGGCTCGCAAAAGACTCGCCCCCCGCCTCCCAAGCCTAAGGCGAGGCCGCCGCCTCCCGCGCCCCAAGGCGCGGCCCCCGCCGCCCACGCCCAAGGCGCGGCCCGCGCCGCCGCCCACGCGGGGCGGGGCGCCCGCGTCCGCCGACCCGCCCAAAAAAAGGGGGGCGGCCTGTTTGGCTTCCTGTCGCAGGACACCGTGTTCATTGACGAGCTGGATTGATGAGTCAGATTCAAAATGAGAGAGAGAGAGCGAGTGCGTGAGTTGTGTGTGTGCAAAAAGGCACCCCAAAACCGAAAAAAATCGTTACAAGCGGGGCGGGATGTGTTCCTCTTTCCCTCTGTCTCCCAAAAATACAAAGTACAAGGCACACGCGTGTGAGGGGGGGGGCAGCAAAAAATCAGGCAAAGCAAAAATGTGATGGTGCAAAAAAGGCAGAGAGAGATCCTCCACCCACTCTCTCCCTCACGACGACAGCCCGCCCCCCGCATCCTCCGCCGTGATCATCGCCTTCTCCAGAATGGTTTTCCCCTGCTTGTACTGCTGGCTGGGCTCGTACGCGTGGACGTAGGTCCAGCCGAGGACGGCGGCACACTGCACACACATGGCCGACCGCACCGTGTGCAGCCCCGTGATCAGCAGGCGCTCCTCCTTGGGGCCGTGGGTGACGTTGACGACGGTGTGGAAGAGGTAGGCCCGGCCGTGGCGGCCTTGGAAGGCCTGTGGGTGGTGTGGGTGGGTGAGGTTGAAGAGAAACGCGCTGCGTCGTCGCTTTCTCGCACCCGACCGCACGCGTGTCGGAGCGCCTTTTTTCTTCCGCTCTCCGACACGTTCCGCCCCCGCCGCCGCCCCCCTACTTGGCCCCGCCAGGGCTCGACACTCGGTGCCCACACCACACGCAGCGGGTGAACGCGGCGGGCGGCCCCGGGGGCAGGCGGGCGCGCCCTGCGCCCTGCCCAACGACGCATTGCCCCCCGCCCAAAAAAAAACACATCCCCTCCTCTCACTCACCTTGGACACGATGTCGTCCGCGTCCGCCACGTGCGTGCCGCACGCCGAGCACCCATACACGCGGCTGCCGTCCAGCCAGGCGCGGAAGCGGCGGCCCATCGGGAAAAAGGCGGGCTCTGTGCGTCGGGGTTTTGAGGGAGTGGGGGGTCACACACTCCACGAGCGGGCGCCCCGTCCCTCGGGACGCGCAGCACAGGGGTGAGGGGCAATAGGGGAGGCCGCTGAGAGGGGCGGCCTGGGGGGTTTGGGTGTGTCGGCTAAAAAGAAAGAACGCACGCTCTGAAGCAACTGAGCGTCTTTTTTCTCACACAGTCGCCCCTCACCCACACCACCTCACCGCCCCACACTCGCCCGCCCCCCGCGCAACGCCATCGCCTTGCCCAGCACGCTCCCCACCACCCCCGCCCCGGGCGTGGCCGACGGGCGAGGCTGAAACCGGGACCTCCCCACGGGCTCGAGCCTCACGATGCCGGCCTGGTTCATCACGAGACGCGCCCGCTCCAGCATCATGACCCCCCCCCCCCGCATCCCGGTCGGTGTCGCCACCCAGAGTGGAGCCGGTGCCGCCCCTGTGTGCGGCCCGGATGCGGAGGACGAGGTTGACGTGGTAGACGCGGGCGCAGGAGACGGCCTCCACGTCCCGCGCGACGCGCAGTGTGGAGGACTCCGGCACGGCAGCAGCAGCAGCCGCAGACTCGCGCAGCCGGGCGTGCGCCTCCAGGGGCGGCTGCATGCGCCGCGTCAACGGGCTCAGATCAAACCGCATGACGTCGGAGCACGCCGTCACCGCGCGCAAGCGCGGCTCGACGGCCCGCCACGCGACTTTGACGCGTTTCTCATACTTGATGACTTTCTCGGGTTGGGCCGCCGCCCGCGCGTGCGACCCCAGGGACGATCCCCCGTGCCGCAGAGCCAGGACGCGGGCGGCGACGGAAGACGGGTCGGTGAGGGTGACGCGCTCAGTCATGTGGCCGACGCGCGACCCGCGCGCATCGGAAAGAGACACCCGCCGGTCGGGGAACCAGGCGCCAAACCACTCGGCCACGGGTTGCAGGTAGCGCTTGCCCCACTCTTTCATCCTGTCTTTGACGACGTAGCCCCCAATTAAAAGGGCCAGGTACAGAGCTGAATACGTCGGCGCCTTGCGCTGCGACAGCCACACCGTCCACAGGGCGAAGCCCATGGCCGCCGCCGCCACGAGGGCGCCCACGGTGTCGGCCAGCAGGTTGGAGGGGGGGCGGGACTTGGGGTGGAGGGTGATGGCGGCGCCTGTGTGGGGGGGAGTGGGGGGGGAGGGTGGGAAAAGAAGAAGAATAAAAAGACGGCCCCACCCCACCACCTCCCTCCACACACACAACACTCACGAGCATGCTTCTTTAACAACTGCAACTGATTGGTGTACGTCTCGTTGGCGGCGGGCGGGCCGTCCCGCAGCAGGGAGGCGTGGAACCCTCGCCGCACGCGGGCTGCCTCTAAACCTGCGACTGCTTCCCGCAGCAACGCCCGCACCGCGGCCTCCGGGGCGGACGGCACGCCCGCCGACGGGGACGCGGGGTCACCATCTGTGGACGGAATCGGGGCCAGCGGGTGGCCCAGCGCGCCGCGCGTGTCGGGGCTCACGCCACGCGGCGACCCGCCACTCACGGACGACCCTCCCACCGACGACGTCCGCGTCTCCTCCAACGACCGCCGACGAAGCACGGCAGAACTACGCACCGCGTCGAGGTGGGGGTACCGCCCCGCCCACCCCCCGGGCGGCGGGCGCGGCGGGTCGCGCGGCGGCGGCGGCGGCGGCGCCACGCGCACGCCACCCCGCCCATCGACAAACGTCATGGCGGCCGACACGTCCAGTCTTTCAGCGTCGGGGCCAAACCCGCGGAACGAGTAGGCGCGGGCCAGGGGGGAGGGGAAGGTGGAGGGTGGGAAGGGGGCGCCGTCGTGTGAGGGGTCGGGGGCGGCCGGGTCGTGCGGGCCGACCGCGACGAGCAGCTTGAGGAAAGACCTCTCGCCCTCCAGCAGCACAGACTCGTCGACCAGGCGCCACGCTTCCGTCAGCCAAAAGGGGCGCACGCCCGGCGCTTCCAGGGGTTCAGCGGCGGCTGCCAGCCCCTCCAACGCTTCACAGGCGACGCGGACAAGGTCAACCGCCGCAGCGGCCGCGCCCGCCAACGCGGCGACCGCGTCGCTGTTGTCGCCGCCGCCGCTGCCAACCTGCTCCACCGCGCTCCTCAGCGCCGCCGCGGCCTCACTCGCCTCCCTCCTCACCGCCGCCCGAAACATGCAGGCGTGCAGGCGCAGCGCGTTGGCCGCGTCGTCGGCCGCGGCGGCCGCGGCGGTCGCTGCAGCGCGCGATTTCGACTGCGCCGTCCCGGGGACGCACCCCGTGACCCGCCCGCACGCGCCCCCACACGGGCCCCCCACGTGGCGGGCGGCCTCCACATCCTCTGCAGCAGCCAGCACGGTGGATGCAGCCACCGCGGCTGCCACTGTTTCAGCCACCACCGCGAGGGGCGCGCCCGGGGTCGCCCTGTCGGCCAGCTCCGCCAGCGAGGTGCGCGGCGTGTGCAGGCGCACCACGCCGTACAGGTTGGAGAAGAATTCGAGGGTGGGGTGTTCAGAAAACAGGGTGGCGTCGACAAAAAAATAGGCTTCGACTCGAAACGCGCGCGACCGCCCCGGGCCGTGCGGATCCCCGATCGCGTACACAATCTTGACCTCCAGTTGACGTTCATTGTCGGCTCGCAGCTTGATGCGCACCGGGGATGGAGGCAGCGGCCCCGTGGAGGAGCGGGTGGAGAAGGCTTCCGCCCACTTGTCGTGTGGGGCGACGCACGGGCACAGGGACCGGTACAGGCGCACTATGCCGGACGGCATGGTGTGTGTGGAGAGGCAGCAGAGGTCCTGTCGCCCACACACGGGAGGAGGGTGGGGGGCACAAGCGGCGAGGGCGCCGGGGCGCAGCTTGAAATTGGGGTTGAATGGAGAAAAAATAAAAAAATAAATAAAAAAATAAAATAAAATAAAAAAAGTGTTTTGTGTCAAGCCGTCGCTTCATCTCTGCAGCCACATCATCATGTTTTACACACGTGCTCTCCCTCTCCTCACTCTCACAACGCCAGCTCCTGCGTCATCAAGCTCATGTGGCCGTCCGCAATGATGTCGTCCAGGTTGAGGACTTCCGTTTCCCCTGTAGCGTAGGCGATGGCAGCCCTGCGCGCAGACACGTCCACCGCTGTGAACTGCACCACATACCACAGCGCGTCGTCCGGCCAGTAGAGTTCAGCTCTGCGGCCCACCAGGGCGGGAATGATGTCGGCGTGGGTCAGCAGGCGGCCGACGGCTTGGGGGGCGGGGGCGGAGGTCATCATGCCGGGCGGGACGGATGGGGCAGCCGCGGCAGCTGCAGCCGCTGCCGCAGCAGCAGGCCCCACCGCGGGGCCGCCCATGGGTGGCGGCGGGCCACCAGCTGGCGGTGGCTGGGGAGCCGGCGGCGGCCCACCCGCAAACGGGGCGCCCGCGCGCGCCCCCGACCGGCTCGCGCCGCCCGACCGCGGTTTGCCTGCGCCCGCGCCCGCGCCCGCCGCCACGTCGGCCGCCCGCGCCCGCCGCTCGGCATCAACAGCGGCCGCGGCCGCGTCCCGGGCGGCGGCAGCGTGGGCGGCGGCGGTGGCGGCGGCGGCCGCGCGCGCGGTGGCGGCCGCGTCGGCCGAGTCGCGCCGGCGCGGCGGCGCAGGCGCGGCGGCCGCAGCAGCAGCAGCCGCAGCCACGGCCGCCCCCACCTCCACATCCATGGAGTCGCCCCGCCGGGCGGCTGACGGGGCGCGCGAGGGGCGCCCCGAGCCGCCGCCGCCGCCGTCGTCGGTGACGGCGTCGGTGTAGTCGTCGTCATCGTCATCCCCGCCCCCCCCACTGTCCGCCGCGATCGCCACCAGGTCCGCCTCCAGCGATGCCGCCGCCCGATCCACCAAGTCGGCCGCCAGGGCTGCCAGGGACGCTTTTTCGTCGGCCCAGGCTAAGAGGAGGCGTTGGTCGGCGTCGATTGTCGCCCTCAAGTCGTCGCCGTCGCCGCCGCCGTCGCCGCTCGCGGACGCACCGCGCGACCCCGGGGGCGGGCGCCTCCCGGAGGGTGGGGGCTTGTCCAGGGCGACCTCCACGTTGGCGCGCACGGTTTCGGCCAGGGCTGGGTGGGAGGTGAAGGAGAGAGGAAGGGTTGGGAAAAGGAAAAAGGCGCGCCCACACACTCACAGCTTCCCCCACACACACACACACACTCACCCACGCTGCGCTCGTCCAGATCTTTGATGGTGTTGAGCAGGCGCGTCAGCTCGGCGGGCAGGTGGCCGATGCCTGGGGAGAGAGGAGGGAGGGGAGAAGGGAGGGTTGGTCAGGCGGGGAGGGGGGGGGGGGCAGGCAACCACGCATCTCGCCCCGTCCTGTCGCCACCACTCACTCTCCACAAAGTTTTCCAGGTAAAGGACCGACATGGTGGGCCGGAGGGAGCGTGTGGAGCGGGCGCGCGCGCGGCGAGCAGCGCACAAAAAACGCCGACTCTCGTGTGAGGAAAAAAGGCATCGGCTCGTTCACACTCTGCGCCACTTCTCCTCTGCGCGCCCCCCCTTGTCCCCGCCTCCCCTTTGCCCAGCGCGCGCGCTTGCGTGCTTGTGTGCACTCTCTGTTTTCCACAGGGCGCCAGCCTGTCGCACCCTGTGTGCGCGACTCTTCACACACCGCCCTCTCGTTGCCCGTCTGGCGGGCTCCCCTTTGTGCACCCCACTGCGTCCTCCCCTCGCTGCGGGCGCCTCCCCACGCCGCACGCTCCTAACGCTCCTGCACGCCTTGTCGTGCCTGGGGCGGCTTGTTCTGAAACAAGAAGGCGCGTGAGGGAGAGAGAGCACACACGCTTCCCTCTCCGCACATTCGCTGGCCTCTCTCAAACGCCTGAAACACACACACGCGCGCTCAAACGCACACGCTGTGCTTGCCCACCATGTACAGCAACTTCAAGGAGAAAGCCATTGGTGAGTGGAGAGGGGAGGGGGCGTGTCAGAGAGGGAGGCGCAGACATCTGCTTCGCTCGGTCCGCACCGCCGCATTCGCACCCACCCCTATCTCCCCACCCACACCCCTACACCCACCACCCACCCAGAATACGTCAAGGAAGCCGTCGTGGAGGACAACGCCGGTAACTACGCCAAAGCGCTGGACCTGTACAGGACGGCGCTGGACTATTTTGCTACTCATTTAAAATACGAAAAAAACCCAAAGGCCAAGGAAGCCATCACCGCCAAGTTCAAGGAGTACCTGGACCGGGCCGAGTACTTGAAGGGCGTGGTCAACGGCCAGACGCCGGAAGCGGCGGCCGGCCCCGCGGGCGCGCAGAAGGCCAAGCCCGACGCAAAGGCCGACGACGACACGGCCAAGCTCAAGGGCGCGCTCTCGTCCGCCATCCTCACCGAACGCCCCAACGTCAAGTGGGACGATGTCGCCGGCCTGGACGCCGCCAAGGACGCGCTCAAGGAGGCCGTCATCCTGCCCGTCAAGTTTCCCCAGTTCTTCACGGGCAAGCGCAAGCCGTGGTCGGGCATCCTGCTGTATGGACCCCCAGGCACGGGAAAATCCTACCTCGCCAAAGCGGTGGCCACGGAGGCCGAGTCCACTTTTTTCTCTGTCTCCTCGTCCGACCTGGTGTCCAAGTGGTTGGGCGAGTCTGAGAAGCTGGTGAATCAATTGTTCACTATGGCGAGGGAGAGTGCTCCCTCCATCGTGTTCATCGACGAAATCGACGCCCTGTGCTCGTCGCGCGGCGACAATGAATCGGAAGCCGCCCGCCGCATCAAGACCGAGTTCCTGGTGCAGATGCAGGGGGTGGGGACGGGGAATTGTGAAAAAAGGGTGCTGGTGTTGGGGGCGACCAACTTACCTTATGCAATGGACCAAGCCATTCGGCGCCGCTTCGACAAACGCATCTACATCCCGCTGCCCGAAGCTGCTGCCCGGGCGTCCATGTTCAAGATCCACCTGGGGGACACGCCCAACACGCTGACGGCAGAGGATTTTGATCAGCTGGGGTTGAGGACGGACGGGTTTTCGGGGTCGGACGTCGCGGTCGTCGTCAAGGACGTCCTCATGGAGCCCGTGCGCAAAGCCCAGGACGCCACCCACTTTCGCACGTCGCGGGGGCCGGACGGCGTGGACCAGCTGGAGCCGTGCTCCCCGGGGGACGCGGGCGCGCAGGCGGTGACGTTGGTGGAGTTGGCTGAAAAGGGGCTCGCTGCACGCGTGGCCACACCCCAAGTCACCATGCGCGACTTTGAGAAAGCGTTGACGCGGGCGCGGCCGACGGTGTCCAAGAAGGATCTGGAGGTGCAGGAGTCGTTCACGCGCGAGTTTGGCGAGGAGGGAAGCTGAGAGAGTGGGGGGTGGTGTTTGTGGGGTTCGTTTTCCTTCTTTTGTTTTGTTTCTTTTTAAAGACACACTTATCAAAAGGATCTACGCCTCACTAGCACACGTCACAGCACGCACTCCGCCACCGTGTCGCCAACCCGCTCCTTTCTCCCCAGCGCCGCGGCCACCGCGTCTGCCACTGCGTCGACGTCGACCACCGCCCCCGCGCCAGCTGCCGCCACGGCGCACCCCGTGACGTCGGCCACACACTCTGCATGCGTCCACCCACTGTAACGCTCGTCTTCGGCTGTGGCAAAGGCGGCGGTGGGGCAGGGGATGTGGATGGTGGTGACGTCGGCAGGGCGCGTCTCGCGCGGCGCCGCCACCCCCCCAAACGGCACCGCCTCCACAGCCAGCGCGAGGGGTGGTGCCAGAGCTGCCAGTGCAGCCGCGTCACCTGACCGGTAGACGACGAGACGTGCGTCGGCGACGGTGGCAACCGCGTGCATGAGCCGCACGCCGCGCGGCGGGATGTGGGCCACCCGAAACGGCAGCCCAAAGGAAGCAGCGAGAGCTGTGAGAGACTTCTGCAACTCTTACTCATTAACTATGGCGTTGGAGACGGGGGCGGAGCTGGAGGACGGGTGGGGCAGCAGCAGGATGACAGCTGAGTGGTGGTTGAGAGGAAACACGGCCTCGATCGGCCGCCCAACCGCTGCATACACTGCCGCACGCAGCTCTGTCGCGCCACTCCTGCTGGCTGCGGTGGCCAGCGTGGCGTTGGCCAGGCCCAACCAGAGAGGTGGTGTTGTGCGCCCAGCGACTGGGGCCCGCGCCGCCGCCACGACACGCGGCCCGCCTGCTGCCACCTGCAGCAGTGCGCCTGCCCATCCCATTGCATCGCCCTCGGTTCCTCCCCCTGTCAACAGCAGGGCGGTGGGCGTCTCAGCCCCCGCCGCGCGCGCCGACGCAACACGCGCGGCAGCGTCCGCCCAGCAGGCCAGTTGGGAGGGCGCCTGCACCCGCACCAGCATGACGGGCGGCGTCACCCACGCTGTGTCTGCCAACGAGGCAATGAGAGCGGCGGGAGATGGTGTGAGCAGTGGGACGAGGGGGGACAGGACAGCCGCCAGTTCAGCGGGCGGCGTGCGCGGTCCCACCGTGTGCCAGGAGCCGCCATGCAGCCAGAGTGAGGTGGCGAGGGTGTGGGTGGAGTGGTGGTGGTGCGTGGTGGTGGCTGGGGGGGCAGAGGCGGCAAGGGGCAGGGTGACAAGGGCCAAGGCGACAGCGCCTCGGACGAGGCAGGCGGCACAGGGTGAGGGTGCAGGCATGCGGTGGAGGGAGGGGAGGGTGTGTGTGAAGGTGGGTCGGCCGTTTCGTTGGGTTGAAAGCGAGGGCGAGGGGCTGTGAAGCGGAGGGAAAAAAGAGTCGGCGCACGAAAACGGCGGCGGCACAACGCATGTGGCAGACTTTGGCGTGCCCACCGCCAACACACAACACCCAACCACACATAGTTGACACACCCAGCGTCAGCACACTCGTTTCACACAGGCCGCACGCGCAGCGGGCCCACCCCGCGGCCGTGAGAGAGCGCGGCGGCTCCCAGCATTTCGGCGCTGCACCCCCACGCTCGCACCCTCCTCTCCCCCCCACCGCCTGACACACACACACACGCGCATTCACACACACTTAACCATGGTCAAAGCCTACCTGCGGTACGAGCATGACGCCGCCCTGGGCGTCGTCACGTCAGCCCCCGCCGTCGCATTCCTGGCCGACGGCCGCGTCCTGGCCACCGCCGCCCTCGAGTCGGTCGCCCTCACCGACGCCCGCACGGGGACGGTCGTGGCCACGCTGACGCCGCCCGTCACCTCCACCGGCGTCCCCCCCCGCGAAGTCACGTCGCTGGCGTCCGCGCCGCCGCGCACGCCCCTGCTGGCCGCCGGCCACGCCGACGGCCGGGTGCGCCTGTGGGACGTGGATGGACGCACGTGTGACGCCTGCTTGACGGGGCACGCGTCCACTGTGACCGCGCTGGCGTGGGATGGCGACGGCGGCGCGCTGGCGAGTGGCGGCGCAGACACCGATATCGTTCTGTGGGACGCGGCCGCAGCGGCGGGCACTGCCCGCCTGCGCGGCCACACAGCCCCCGTCACGGGGTTGGCGTTCATCGGGGCGGTGACGGGTGCGAGCCTGGCCGACGATGGCGACGACGACGCCTCCACCACCACCACCATCCCGCCCCCCTCCACCACCCTCGCCTCCGTGTCCCGAGACGGCACGGTGCGGGTGTGGCACCTGCCCGCCCGGGCCTGCGTGCAGACGGTGGCCGGCCTCACCGCGGGCGGCGGCGGGGGCGAGCTGTGGTGTGCGTCGCTTGCGCCGGGTGGGAGTATGCTGGCTGTCGCGGGCACAGGCGCCGACGTCGTGTTGTTGAGGGTGGGCTTGGCACATAAGGCTGGTGGCATTACTGGCGCGGCTGCTGGTGCTGCCCCCCTGACCCTGACCCACGCCGGCACCCTGCGCCGCGCCGCCCCCGACCGCGCGGCCGCGCTCGCCTGGACGCGCGGCCGCGACGGGCGCCCCCTCCTCGCCGCCGCGTCCGCGGGGCGCGTGGTCGACTTCTGGCGCGCGCGTGGCGCGGACGAAGTACGCCGGCACGCGGTGCGGCGGGCCAAGCGCAAGCGGGATAAGAAGGGAGGCGAGGGCGGTGGCGGTGGCGGCGACGACGCGGCTACTGCCGCCGCGCAACTGATCACCATCGACGCAGCCGACGAGCTGGAACCTCTGCCCCCCCTGCGCCTCAAACACAGGGTGCGGGGGGCGACATGGTGTCCCTCCCGGCTGCGCGGGCGGCGGGGTGGCGGCGGAGGAGGGGCTCTGGCGCGCCTCGCGCTCGCTCTAGCCACCAACGTCGTGGAACAGTGGGACATCGCTGGACCCAAGGCGACTGCCGACGACGACGATGCCACCGCCACCCCCCCACGAACGCTGCGCCACCGTTCTGGACAGCGGCCACCGCACCGGCGTGCGCGCGGCCGCCCTTGCCCCCGACGGGCGCACCGCGCTCGCGGCCGCGGGCGACGCCGTCACCCTGTGGAACGTCGACACCCACACCCGCCTCCGCACCATCGACGTGGGTGGCGTCGGCCTGGCCGCCATGTGGGCGCCCGGGGGGCGGCACGCGGTCATTGGTGGCAAGGATGGTGATGTGACACTCATCGACGCGACGTCCGGCGACTCGCGCCCCGTCTGTGTCGACGCGGACCCCCACGCCGGCCCCGTGTGGAGTGTCACCCCCCCTGCCCGACGCCTCCGGCTTCATGACCGCCTCCGCCGACAAGGACGTCCGCTTCTGGGAGTGGGAGCTGGATGGTGGGGAGGGTGGCACCCAACAATTGAGTGCCGTCCACGTGCGCACGCTCCGCCTCGCCGACGACGCGCTCGCCGCGCGCGCGTCCCCAAACGGCGCCTCCATCGCGGTCGCCCTCCTCGACGCCACCATCCAAGTCTTCCACGCAGACACGCTCAAGTTCAGGCTGGCTCTCTACGGCCACGCCCTGCCCGCCCTGGCGCTCGACATTTCTGGTGACTCCACCCTGCTCGTGTCGGGCGGCGCCGACAAGACGGTGCGCGTGTGGGGCCTCGACTTTGGCGACTGCCACTGCTCCCTGCGCGGCCACACCGACTCCGTGATGAGCGTGTCCTTTGTCCCCGGCACCCACCACGTGGCCACCGCGTCCAAGGATGGGACGGTGCGGTTGTGGGACGCCGACGCATGGACATCCATTTTGACACTGGATGCTGCCTCTGCCGAACTGTGGTGTGTCACCGTCTCCCCCGACGGCTCCACCCTGGTGGCGGGCGGCGCCGACCGCGCCCTGCGCGTGTGGCGGCGCACGGATGAATCCTTCTTCGTGGACGAGGAGGAGGAGAGGCGGCTGGAGTCGATGTTTGATGAGCGGGAAGCCGCGGCGACCGTCGCGGCCGCGGCCGACGGCGACACCACTGGCGCCGCCATCACCACCACCACCACCGACGCCCTGGGGGCGGCGGACACGCTGGCAGCTGCGTTGGACGTGGCGGATGAGGACGACATCGCGGCCGCCGCGGCGGCAGCTGCAGGCGGCCCCCCACACACGCTGTCGCCGCTCCTGCTCGGCCGCACCCCTGACGCCCACGTCGCCGCCACCCTGGCCTCCATCAAGCCCGGCGGCCTGGAGGCCGCCCTCATCTGCGCCCCCCTGTCGGACGCGGTGAGGCTGGCCCGGCGGCTGAGGGCGGTGCTGCAGACGAGCGTGGGCGGCGGGAATGATGGCGCGTCTGTCGAGCTGTTGCTGCGGGCGGCGACACTACTAGTGCGCGCACACGCGCCCGCGCTCGCGGGGTCGCGCGACGCGCGGGTGGAGCTGGCCGCGCTGAAAGGGCCGCTGCGCGCGCGCGCCAAAGCGTTGCGCGATGGGCTGGGCGAGGCGGAGGCGGTGTTGAGGGTGTTGTTGAGGGGGGTGGGTGGGCGCGAGGTGTAAAGTGTGAAGGTTTCGTTTTTCGACACAACTCGCCTCCAGTTACTAATCACTGCGCCGACGCGTCACCCCGCGCCCCCCGCCCCTCGTCCCACCCTTTGTGGGCTAGTCGACACAATCAGAGGTCACGCCGTCGGTGTTGGTGGCGCGTGCCCTGACGCGGGTTTGAGGTAGAGAGACGCACACAAAAAACACAATGGCCGACCCACCTCTCGACGCACTCGTCGTCGGCGCCGGCCCCGTCGGCCTAGCCGCCGCCCTTTTCCTGGCCCGCGCCTCCCTGCGCGTGCGCGTGGTGGACGCCAAGCCGTCCCCCGCCGTCGACTCGCGCGCGGTGGGCGTGCACGCGCGCACGCTGGAGACACTGGGCCCTGCGACGGCGGCCGCGTTTGTCGGCGCGGGCGCCAAACTGTTTGGCGCGCGCCTGCACGATGGCCCGACCGGCGCCACCCTGGCCGACATGAGCCTGGCGCCACCCGCCGGGGTGACGGACTACCCGTTCTCTGTGGCGCTGTCCCAGGCGGCGCAGGAAGGCGTGCTGCGCCGCGAACTCGATGCGCAGCACGGTGTGCGCGTCGAGTGGGGCGTGTCGTTCAGTGGGTTGACGCGCGGCGCGAGTGATGACGATGCTAGCGTCATCACTCAACTCACGCTGCCGTCTGGAGAGGTGGAGACCGTCACCTCTGCCTTTCTGATCGGCGCCGACGGTTTCCGCAGCGGCGTGCGCGTCGCCGCCTCCATCGGCCGGTCGCACACGCCGCGCCGCGCGACGACCTGGTTGTGGGACGCCAAAGTCGAGGGCGCGTGCTGCCCACCGCACGACCGGTTGAGCCTGTTTCTGCCGCCACCGTTGTATCGGTGGCGCGCGCGGCGGGCACACGGCGGCCTGCTGGCCATGATCCCGCTTGAAAAGGCGCACTGGTACCGCATCGTGGCGCCCCACCCGCCCGGCGTGACGGGTGACGACGCTGGAAAAGCGCCACCATCAGCACCAGCCGCGGCCGCCGTGTTTGCCGCGCGGTGTGGGCTCGACTGCACCGCCACCGCCACCGCCTGGGCGTCCGCCTTCCGCGTCCACGACTGCATCGCGGACAGCTACCGCTCCGGCCGCGTCTTCCTGGCCGGCGACGCGGCCCACACCCACTCCCCCGTCGGCGGCCAGGGCGCCAACACGGGGGTGCAGGACGCGGCGGCGCTGGCGTGGCGCGCGGCGGCGGTGGTGGCGGGCGCGGTGCCCCTCTCCACACCCCTCGTCGACAGCTACAATGAGGAGCGAAGGCGTGTGGGCCAAGCCGTGGTGGCGGCCACCGCGGCCGCGACAGCCGCCACCCTGGGCGCGGGCGGCGCCGCGTCTGCCGTCCGCGACGTGCTCGTGCGCCTCGTGTGCGCCCTCCCCCCACTCAAGCGGGCGGTGGAGGCGAGGCTGCGGCCCGCGATCACGCAGCTGCGCGTGGCCTACCCGGCCGGTGGCCCGCCCGCGCGCGATGACGGCGCGTCCCTGTTCCACCCCAGCGCGCCGCGCCCCGGCCAGCGCGCCCCGCTGGCGGTGGGGGGGCTGGGCGCCGCCCTGGCGGCGGCGTGGCCGAGCTTGGTGGTGGTGTCGTGTGGTGGTGGCGACGGCGAGAGCAGCGACCTGCCGCCCCCACTCGTGCGCGCGACCGGCGTCGACGCGGCTGCGCTGGCGACCGCGCTGGGCGTGCGAGAGGGAGCTGCAGCTGCCGTGGTGGTGGTGCGCCCCGACGGCTACATCGGGTGGCGCGGCCCGGCGGGCGGAGAGGTGGCGTGGTGGCGGGGCGTTTTTGATGTGAGTTTTTTATTTTTTGATTTTACACAGTTTCATCGCTCCAGCGCGAGGGGGCCTCCGAGAGGCCATATCCGCCACGAGCGCGCCAGAAGACTGCAAGAGCGCAGCCGCCAACGACGTGAAGGGGGAGGGCAAGGGGAGGGAGGGGAAGGAGGCGGCAAGAAAGCCCTCTTTTTCCGGTCTCCCCCCCCCGCGCCCCCCCCCCCCAAAAAAAAAAAAACGCACACGCACCGCGTTTGAATGCTTGGATCCAAGGCGGCGTGCGTATTGGGGTTGCTTCTGTGTGTGTGTGTGTGCTGGCGCAAAGGCGCCAAACACGCACGCACGGTGGAAAGGGAAAAAAAGGACCAAGACGAAAAAACGATCTTGCCCCAAAAAGAAGGTACAGCGCGCGGCCACCCCCTCCGACGTGGCGAACGACAGAGGGGCGGCCGCGGCCACCGCGCCTTGGGGCGCAGTGAGAGGGTGGGAGGGTGTGGAAAAACAAGGAGGAAGAAGAAAAGCAACAAAAAAAGAAGACTTTTTTTTCAGTCCGAACAAAAGGCGAGAAAACCGCGTCAGCACGTTCGGGGGTAGAGTGCAAAATGGACGCAGGCGCGCGCACCGGGGCGAGGCGTCTGAAAAAACCGACGTCGGACGTAGGTTTTTCCAGTCTCGAGTGGGCGTCCTCTGGTGTGGGAGGGGTTGAGAAAAAGGAAAGAAAAAATAAACACGTACAAAACTAACACCTCACCGAATGCGCAAGCTAGCCAGCAGCGCCTCCCCAGCACTGGGCGCAGGCGAGGGCGCCAGCACGGGGGCACCCGCCGCGGGCACTGGTGCCGGCGACGCCAGCGCCGCGGGGCGCGGCGCCAGCAGAGACGCTGGCGGCGGCGGCAGCGCGTCCGGGGTGGGGGACACGTAGAATCCCGGGCCCGCGTAGGATGCAGGCGCAGGTGGCGCGGTGGACGGCGCGACGGAGGGTGCCTTTTTCTTTTTGCCGGTGGTTGATGGCGGTGTCGCGGCGACCGCGTCGCCACCCTTCTTGCCCTTGGCGCCCTTGGCGCCCTTTTTGTCCTTGCCCCCCCCCTTGCCGGCGGGCGTGCCGCCGTTGCGTTTGGAGGGGGTGGGGGCAAAGCCGAGTTCGCCGGTCGCCGCTGTGGGGGCGGGGGGCGCGTCGTCGCCGTCGAAAGCAAAGGGCACCAGGTCGCGCCCATACCCCGGTCCTCGGGGGGCGGACGCGGCCCGGCTGTCGGAGGAGCAGGCCGCGACGAGGCGGTCGAGCAGGTGCTCGCCTCCGGTGAAGGAATGCTGAGGGGAGGGACTCATGTGTTGGTTTCGGCACCTGCGGCGGGTGCCTGCGTGCGGCTGTGTTTGCGCCCCCTGCGCCGCGCATTGCGCATAGGGAGGACGTCTGCGACAGCACAGCGGGGCAGGAGGCGCGGTGGAGCGCTGGGCGCACGGTGTCAACCCCGCGCCCTCACGCACGCGTGGCGCGGGGGGGCACGCCAAGCCCCCATTCGTTGACCGCACACGCGCCCCTCCAGCCCCCCGGATCTGGGCCCCACCGCACGCGCTGTGTGCAGCACGCCTCGCGAGGCGGAGAGGGGGGAGGCAGGAGGGCGGTGTGTGCGTGCGCCGCGCCCCGCTGGCGGGCACACGTCAAATGTTGCGAGCGGGCCGCCCGCTCGCAACACGCACCTGGACTGGTGTGCCAACCATTGCCATGGGGGTAGCGTGGACAGGGGAGTGTGTGGTGGCTGGTTTGGACGGGGCGGGGAGCCGCGTGTCAAGAGTGTAATTCGTTTTTTTTGGTTGTGTGTCGTCGTTGCATTGTTTCTTCACACTCCCCCTCTCTCGCGAAGAGAGAGACAACAAACCACCCACACACACACTACCAAACACCATGGCCGAACCCCATACCTGGCGCTGCCTGGACGGCGCCAGCTGCGCGGGCGGCTGCGCCGCGACGCCGTCGCCCGCCTCCGCGCGCCTCGCGCGCCCGGCGCCCCCGCCACCGCGCCGCGCGGCGCCCGCCCCCCGCCACCGCAGCTTCCGGTTTGGCGCCCGCCGGGAGAGGATTGACTGGGGGGCGCTGTGTGGCATCGACGTGGACGACGTGGTGAGTAGAGAGGAGAGGGAGGCAAAGAGGAGGGGAGGAGTTACACTTAACGCAGTGTCGTCGTTCTACCACCCCTCTTTCCTCCCCCCACAGGCCGCGCGCACCGACGTGGACGCCCTGGAGCGCGTCGTCAACGCGGTGGCGTACGGCGACCTGGACGCCGAGCCGGGCGGCAAACTGAGCGAGGTGAAAGGGAGAGAGAGAGAAGGGGTGGTCAACGCGAGAAGGCAGAGACCCCCCTGGCACCCCCCTGTTTTTTGCCAACACACACCCACCCTTTTTCCTCCCAGGTCTCCCTGCGCCACCTCTTCCGCGCCGCCCAGCTGGTCGTCCAATACTTGCTCCACGTCCAGGACGCGCTGGCCGCGTCCGCGTCCGAGGCAGCGGCAGCGCGCGACCGCGCGCGCGCAGCGCGCGGCCGCCGCCAAGGAAGACGCCGCCGCCGCCCGCCGAGAAGTCCGGCGCGCGTCCGAGAGGAGTGGAGGGGGGCGCCGCCGCCACCGGGAGAGCGTGTCCGTGCCCACCGTGTCGCGCGGCGGGCGGCGCAGCAGCAGTGGGGTGGGGGCGCCGCCCCCCCCTGCAGACACCACTGCCGCCGACCGACGCCACGCCGACCTGCAAGCCCGCCTGACCGACGCCCTGACCCGCCAACTCGCGTTGGAGCGCCAACTGGACACCGCGGTCGCGGAGGCGCGGGCTGCGACGGCGTCCGCAGCGCAAGCGACGGCCGCCGTGCGCGCGGCGGGCACCGTCACAGACCTGCCTGCCGCCGTCACCGACCGCGCGGTGGCGGCCGCCACCGAGCGTGCCGAGCGGGTGGCGATGCGTGCCGCGGACGCGGCGGCCGAGCGCGCCACCGCGTGCGTGGGGGAGCGCGCGGTGGAAGCGGCGACCGCAGCGGCGGACCGGGTCGCCGTCGCGGCCGCCGACAAAGCCGCCACGGCCGCTGCTGAGCGCGTGGTGGAGCGGGCTGCCACCACTGTCGCCCAAGCGGTGGCCGACAGGGCTATGTCGGCGGCCGTGTCTGCGGTCGAGCGCGCGGGGGCGGCCGCCGCGGAGCGTGCTGTTGCCGCCACCCGGGCGGCCGCCGCCCGTGAGGCAGCCACCACGGTGAAGGCTGCTGTGGAAGGGCGCCTGGTCGCGCTGGAGACGGCGGTGGGGGCGGCCCGCGCTGACGCTGCCGCCGCGGTTGCCGCCGCTCGCGACGCGGGCGCGGCGACCGTCGCGGCCGCCCGCGACGCGGGCGCCGCCGCCGAGCGCCGCGCCACGGCGGCCGCCGCCCGGGCGGAAGCGAGGGCCGATGCTGCCGACGCGGGGGCGGGGGCGGCGGCAGCGGCCGCCGCGCGCGCCGCCGCGGCAGCTGCCAAAGCCGAAGGCGCGGCAGTGGTGCCGCCCCCTGCCCCCCCCACCTGGCTGCTGCCCGCCGCCCGGCCACCGGTGGTGGTGACGGCTACTCCGGTGACGGCGCCGCCGCCGCCGCCGCCGCCGCCCGTCGTCGCCTCCAGCCCGCCTCCTCCGCCACCGCCTCCACCCTCACAACCTCCCCACCCCCTGCCCCAGGCCGCTGAAGGGTACGACGTTGCGTCCTCCCTCCCCCACGAACTCATCAGCGCCCCCCGCCGCGGCGCCCGCTCCCGTTACCCGCACGCGGCGGCCACGTTTGCCTCCCAGCGCTATGCCACCGCGGCTGCACTGGCGCAGGAGGTCGACTCTGCCCTTGCCTCTCTCGGCGTCGACCCCACCCGGGACGCCCTGTCCCCCCGCTCCCGGGACGCCGCCCTGGCCGCACTGGCGGCGAGGCGGGCGGACGCGCTGGCGGCGCTGGAGCCGGCCGCGCGCGCGCGCGCGCGGCGGCCGTGCGCGCGGGGTTGGCGGCACACCTGGCGGCCGCGACGGAGGGGGTGGGGCAGGGGCAGCAGCAGCATGGTGGAGGTGCGTGGCAGGCGCCGCCTCCCGGGTGGGGTCTCGTCACGTCTGAGTCCGGGCCGGGGTCGCCGCAGGGGGCGGCGTGGTGAAGCGAGGGAGAGGCGGGGTCGCCGCCGGGGGCGGCGGGGTGAAGCGAGAGAGTGTGTTTCTTTCGTGACGGTTGTGTTGTTTCATTCGTTTTGTCACTCCCCAAACAAAAACAGGTGCGCCCTCCCACGCTTGTCCAGCAGCACGCACTCTCCTGCGACAGCGAGTACAGGAGGCGGGCGAGAGACGGCCGGCCGCCGCGCGTGCGACCGCGAAACACACATTGAAACTAGATGCGGACTCTCGCGCAGCCCCCCCGCTCACACCCTCCCCTCTCACGTCCCTCCTTGCCCACAGACGCGGGGCTGACAGCAACCAGCTTCATATTTCACGGCGGGTACACGCAAAAAGCCCCGTGACGCGTCACACAGAGCCCCGCGCTCGTGCCTAACAACGCCCGCGGCCCTCCCCACACCACAATGTCCCACCACCACCACCCCTACCTCGACGGCCTCGTCACCAACACGTCCTGGGTGGGCGCCCCCACCGCTGCAGGTGTGTATCCGGGCGACTGCCTGTCCCCCGCCTGCCTGGGCGTCGGCCGCGCGCCCGCGCTGCCCGCGCCCGCCGCCGTCGGCGGCCGCACCTGCACCGACGCCGCGGGCGCTCCCTCGTCGCGGGACGTAGCCAGATTACAAGCGCTCGTGGATGACGCCACCGCCCTCGTCGCGGCGGGGGCGACGTACACGCGGTCGCCCGCGCTCGCGGCGGCTCGCGCGGCCGCGCGCACGCGCGCGGCAGCCGCCGCCTGGCGCCCTCGCCGGTCGTCAGGGGGGGGCGTGTTGACGACCATGTCGTCCGATGGCGGCAGCGCGGCGGCGGCGGCGGCACGGGCGGCGGCTGCCTCGTTTTTGGATCGGGCCCCCCCACCCCCTGTTGACGCGGCAGCCTACGCCTCCCTAAAAGCCGCCCTCTCCTCCGCCTTTGCTGAAGTCATGCAGCAGTGCGGCCGCCCCGACCAGGCGGCAGCCGTGGGCCAGCTGTGGTCCACGTTGGCCGCGTTCATGGACAGGTCTGTGGCACAGGTGGCGGAAGCCGCGGGCGCGGCGGCGGACGCGGACGCGAGGGCGGCGGCGGCTGAGTTCAAGCTGGAGGTGGTTGGGTTGTCGCCGCCGCCGACCGCGGGGCCGGGTGGGGACGAGAACAACGTGCCTCGTGGGTGGCCGCGCGCGGCAGCACCCGACGCGCGGCGCTCCGCCGACGGCTCCCCCTCCTCCCGCCGCGCCTCGCTGTCCGGTCTGCCCCCCGCTCAAGCGCGCGCCATGCAGGCTGTCCTGTTTGCCGCGGAGGCGGGGCCCGCTGCCCTGCGCTCGGCGCGCGCGTCGAGCGAGGGTGGCGGGAGTGCGCGCCACGCCGCGCCGCCGCGCCGCACGCGGCCCGCGCTGCGCGTCAGCCTGGACACGGTGGGGGTTGCCAAACCGGTGTCTGAGGATGGTGAGGCTGTTGTGGCCAAGCCAGGCGCTGCGAGGGGTCTGCTGGACGCGCTGGCCGAAACAGTGGCAGGGCGCGCTCTCGGCCGGGCGACCGCCGCGGCTGCAGCCAAGCCGCCCGTCGCTCCAGCGCCGCCGCGGTCGCCGCCCAAGCCGGTGGCAGCGGCGCCGGCGTCACCGCCCAAACCGGCTGCCCTGCTGCCGCGGTCGCCGCCGCCCAAAGCGGTGGCGCCGCCGCCGCCGCCCCAGCCTGGCGCCTGGGATGACGTTGTCGACGCGTCCACCGCCACCGTGCGGATGCGGCATTCCCCTCTGCGCGCGCTGGCGGCAGCGTCTGCGGGTGCGGCAGCCCTGCCGGCTGCCTGGGCTTCGGCCAGCCTCCCTATCGCACCTCCCCCGCGCCGCGCCACGCCGTCCCCTGTGCGGCCGACAGTGGACCCGTCCCACGAGATGGCTGACATGGCTGCCGCTGCCATGGCCGCGCTGCACGTGTCGGCGGCCAGCGAGCGGCCGCGGTCGCCGGCAGAGGCGAGCTCCCCGGCGTCGCCACCACCCGCGTCGCCGCTCCCCTCCCCTGGCGCCGCGTCTCCCTCCCGCCTGCTGGGCGCGCTGGCAGCAGCTGCACGCCGCGTGTCCACGGACGGCCTGGCCTCCCTGCGCGCCAGTGTGGACGGACTGAGGGCGAGCGTGGGTGGAGGGTCGCCCGTCAAGGAAGCAACGCCCGACGATGACGACGACGGCCTGCCCCCTCTGCCCGCGTCACCGACGGCGTCCATCAAGTCGGCGTCCCCGCTGGAGCTGTCGCCGGTGCGGCGGGTGGCCAGCCTGGGTGGTGGTGATGATGACGGCGCGGGCGCGGACGACCACGCGCGCACGCCGTCCCCCGCCCCCCGCCCCGAGTCGCCGCCCCCGACAGCGAGTGAATCCAAATCCACCAAGGGCAAGAAAGGAAAGAAAGGGCGCAAAGCCGCGGCGCGTGCCGCGCGCGACGCCGCGTTTGCGGCTCGCGCGGTTGGCGGCAGTGCGGTGCTGCCGTCATCGCCGACGCCGACGCCGTCCCCCGGCAAGAAAAGGGGGGGTCGCAAGAGCAAGAAGGAGGTGGCCATGGACGATGGGTTTGTGGAGGAGGAGGAGGGAGGAGGGTTGGCGCCCGCGCTGTCGGCGACGACTCCTCACGTTGCGACTACGACGCGCCGCCTGTCGTCCGGGTCGGAGGGCGGGGATGGTGTCGCCAACAACCCGCCCTCCCTGCCGTCTGTGGCCGAGGTGGCGGCCGAGTTGGCGGCGCGCGGGGCGCGGCCGCCACGGCCAGCCGACGCTGCCCCCTCTGTTTCCGAGTCTGCCAACTGGAGAAGCGCGCTCAGTGCGGCTGCCTATCGCGTGGAAACCGCGGTCGCGGTGTGGGAGGCGGCCCCGCAGCGCGGGCGGATCAGCGAGGGGGATGAGGTGGTGCCTCCGCCGCGGCGCCTCGTGGCGGCGACACCCCCAAACGTGGCCGCCCTGGGAGGCGGAGACGAGGACGAACAGGGTGGCGCCGACACGCCGGGCGCGGGGGCGTGCCTGCCGCTGTCGCTGCTGTCGTCGGAGGATGGTGGTGGTGACGGCGCGCTGCCGTCTCCGCCCCTCACGCGGCCCCCACCCACCCAGCCTCTGACCGTGCCCGCCCCCGCCCCAGACCGCCCGTCCCTGGCGTCCCTGTTCTCCCCCGGGGGCGCGTTTGCGGCCGCGCCCGCCCGGCCGGCGACGATGGCGGCCAGCCTTGACGACGACGACGACGATGGTTTCGCGTCGGCCGCGTCCGACGGCTCGTCCGCGTCCTACGCGTCCGCCATGTCGGGGGCGACGCGGGGGTCGGCGGCTTCGTCGAGGCGGGTGGGGTCTAGGCGGGTGACGCCGGTCAGGGGGGTGCACGCGCACACAGAGTGAAGACGGGTGGTGGTCGAGGTGGACGCCGGGTGAGAGGGGTGCTCACCCGCACGCAGCGTTTGTCTTTTCTCTGTTGCACATCGACCGAATTCTCCGCACACACTCCCCCTCGAACGCGCAAACTGCGTGCGCGGTGTGAGAGGTTCACTCTCCACCAGCGCGAGCCCTCTCCTCATGTTGGGCCGCCCACCGGCCGCCCCCTCCGGCGCAGGCACCCTTCGCGGCCGCGCGCCCACGCCCCCTCCCCGCGCCCTGCCGCCCTCTGCCCCCAGAGACGGTGCCGGGCGGTCCCTGTCGCCCGACAGGAGGGTAGTGGCGGCCGTGTCTGCGTCTGCGGCGGCACGCCCGCGCACGCGCGTCGCATCAATGCTGACGCCCTCGTCCGGGGACGGCGTCACCGCGAGGCAGCTGCTGGACGAGGTGAGTGGGTGGAAAGGAGTGAATCGTGTGACGCGCGGGTGTCGGAGGGGGGCGGGAGGCCGGGTTTGGGGGGCGGGGGATGCGGAAGGAGGCAAAAGCGACATTGAGAGCACCTTTGCCGAAAACCGCCCTCTCCCCCCACACCACCACAGGTCATCCACCATGTCGCCCTGCCCCCCCAGCAGCTGCACGCCATCGCCACCTCCATGGCACAAGCCATGCAGAACGGCCTGGATGGAGTGCCGGGGGCCACACTGTTGATGATCCCCACCTCGGTCGATGTCCTCCCCGACGGCCACGAGTGCGGCGACGCGTATGCGGCTGAACTGGGGGGCGCCACCCTCAAGCTGCTGCACACAGTGCTGGGGCCGAGGCGGCACGCGGTGGCGGTGGCCGAGACGGAGGAGGTGGAGGTGCCGCCGGGCTTGAAAGCGGGGCCAGTGGTAAGTTAGTGTGGAGGGGTTGGGTGAGGAAAAGCGCTGTGTTTCCTCTCTCTCTCCCCGCACCAACACACCCACAACCCACACACCTACAGGAAGCGCTCTTTGACTGGGTGGCCGCCAGGCTGCTCGCCTTTATCACACGCACCGGGTGGGACACCTCAGCGCGCGCCCCCCCCCCCGCTCGGCCTGTGCTTCTCGTTTCCCATGCGCTCCAACGGCCCCGCTTCGGGTGTGTTGTTGCGTTGGGCCAAAGGGTACGCGTGCCCGGGTGGCGTGGGGGCTGATCCAGCGGCGCTGTTGGCTTCCGCGACCCGCCGCGCCGGCACCCCCCTCACTGTGACCGCCCTCGCCAACGATGCCGTCGCCTCCCTGGCCGCCGCCCGCTACACGGGCGACGGTGACGGTGAAGCTGTGGCCGCCATCGTGCTGAATCACGGCACCAACGCCGCGTACGTCGAATCGCTCGCCCGCATCGGAAAATACGTGTGCCGCGACTGGACGCCGCGCACGCCCGACGTCGTCGTCGACATCGAGTGGCCCGGGTTTGATGACTCCCTGCTGCCGTGCCTGCCCGACGATGGCGCTGCCCTCGCGTCCGCGGGCGCGTTCGAAGCGATGACGGGCCCTCTGTACCTGGGTGACACGCTCGCGTCACTCTTGACCCGCCTCTCCACCCGCAGCGGCGCCCCCTTCAACGGCGTCCCCCCACCCACCCTGCGCGCGCCCGTCGCCTTTGACGCGGGGACGGTGTGCCGCATCGCGGCCGACGTGACGGCTGAGAAGCGGCACGTGGCGGAAGAGGTGGGCGAAGCGCTCTCCATCCCTCCTGCCTCCCTCCCCCTCTCCGACCGCACCCTCATCCGCGACGCGGCAGCCTGCCTGTTACGCCGGTCAGCCCGCCTGACGGCGGCCGGGGTGGCGGGCGTGTTGACCCACATCGCGGCGGGGAGGGCGGGGGGGGGGCGGGGACGCCACGGCTGCCGCCCTGGGGAGCGCGTACGGGGATGGAGACGGAGCCGTGGCGCCGCCTTCTTCCACCCCTGACGCCCGCCTCGTCGTGGCGGCTGACGGCATGATGCTGCGCCGCGGGGGGCGCTTTTCAGATGACCTGAGGCAAGCCCTGGACGACGTGCTGGGGGCGACCGCCGCGGCCCGCGTGGCCCTGGCCGTGCCGGAGGGTGGGCCCCCGCTGGGTGTGGCCGCCCTGGCGGCGGCGTCCGCTCAACGGGCGGCAGTGATGGGCACAGCCGACGTGGTCGGCGGCGCCGACGTCGGCTTCCCGCCGCGCCGCCCGGGGGCGACGCCCGTGCCGCCGCGGGCGGGCATGTTTTAGCTAGTGGTTGTGTGCTTTGTTTGCTTGTGTTCAGTTTGCACTGCCTTGTTTTTTTGTCGTTTAGTTTTGGGGTCTGAAAGCCCACCTGTGTTCCAAAGTGTGTTTTTTTTTTTTGCATTTCGCAGGCGGTGGGGGCTAGCGTGCAGTTGCCCGCGCCCACGCCACGCTGGCCGCACGCGATGCAGCGCCTGCACACACACAACAAAACAACGCCAGCCCACGCGCGGCGTCGGTGAGTGGTGGTGTGGAGAGGGGCTGCATTGCCGTCTGCCGGCCGCCGTCCCCCACCCCCGCCGCCCCCGTCCCACACTCACGCACTCCCCCCACACACACAGCAGCAGCAGCACCAACACACGCCACACCATGATGCGGACCATCACCATCGCCGCCGCCGCCACCCCGCTGGTCGCCCCGATTGCGGCCGCCGTCGCGGCGCGCACTCGGTCCGCGCTCGACGTCACTAACGAGTGGTTAGCCCGCTTAGAAAGCGTCGAACCGAACGTCCACTCGTTTGTGACGGTGGACGCAGAGGGCGCGCGTGCGGCTGCAGCAGCGCTGGACGCAGCGCTGGACGCGGGAGGGGTCGTCGGCCCACTGGCCGGCGTCCCTGTCGCCGTCAAGGACACCCTCGCCACCGCCGGCCTGCGCACGACGGCCGGTTCGCGTGCCCTGGCCACGCATGTGCCTGCGTACGATGCAGCGGCTGTGGAGGCATTGAAACGCGCGGGCGCCATCATCATCGGCAAGACAAACTGCGACGAGTTCGCGATGGGGTCGACGACCGAGACCTCCGCCTCTGGCCCCACCCACAACCCCTGGGACGCGGCCCGCGCGCCAGGCGGGTCGTCGGGCGGGTCTGCCGCCGCTGTCGCCGCCCACCAGTGCGCGGGCGCCCTGGGGTCGGACACGGGCGGGTCGATCAGGCAGCCCGCGTCCTACTGCGGCGTGGTGGGCATCAAACCCACCTATGGACGCGTCAGCCGCGCAGGCCTCCTGGCCTACGGCTCCTCCCTGGACTGTGTGGGGCCGGTGGCGGCCACCGTGGCCGATGCGGCCGCCCTGTTGGCCGTGATCGCGGGGGGCGGGGATGGTCGTGACGCGACCGCAGACCGATCCCCAGTCCCAGACTACCTCTCTGCCTGCCCCCCCGACGACGCCCTGGGGGCGGCTCCCCTGGCCGGCGTCACGGCTGCCATTGTGAGTGATGCGGTGGGGGAAGGCTTGGCCCCCGGCGTGCGGGCCGCGTTTGACAGGGCGGTGGACCACGTCGCCTCCCTCGGCGCCGACGTCACGTCCATCTCCCTGCCCTCCTTTGCCGCCGCCCTGCCCGCCTACTACGTCATCGCCCTGTGTGAAGCCTCCTCCAACCTGGCCAGGTACGATGGTGTGCGTGTCGGGTCTCGCTCCCCGGGCGCGGCCGCCGCGGCCGATGCGCGCGCGCTGCTCGCGTCTTCGCGCGGCGCCGGCTTCGGCCCAGAAGTCAAGCGCCGCATCCTCATGGGCACGTACGCCCTGTCGGCGGGGTATGTGGACGCCTACTACGCCCGCGCTCAGAGGGTGCGGGCTCGTGTCGCCGCGGAGGCGCGGTCTGCGCTGGCGCGGCGCAGGGATGGTGGTCCCACCCTGCTGCTCATGCCGGCCGCGCCCACCGTCGCCCCTCTGCTGGGCGACGCGGAGGCCGACCCTTTGGCCATGTACCTGGGCGACATCATGACGGTCACCCTCAACCTGGCGGGCCTGCCGGGCGTGTGCGTGCCGTGTGGTGCGGCAGCGGCTGACGGCGACGCCACCACCACCCTGCTCCCAGTCGGCCTCCAGATTGTAGCCGCCCCGCACGGTGAGGTGGACGCCCTGCGCGTGGCGCACGCGTTTGAGAGGACGGCGGGATTTGCGGCGTTGGGGCGGGCGCCGCTGGCGGCTTTGTGATTCTGTTTTTTTGTGACACGCGTTTGTTTCTGTTTTTGTTGCGACTCGCGCGTTTGTTTCACTTCCCCCTCTCCCCGCACGACGCTCCCTCTCTCTCCACACCCTCATTTCGCCTCATACCACGTGTCCGCGTGCTTGGCGTCCACCGCCAACGCCACGCGCAGCGGGTTGGCGCCACAGAAGGGGGCCTCCATGAGGGCGACGACGCGGGCGAGCGCGTCCTCCACGGACGCCTTTGGGCCCTCCAAAATCACTTCGTCGTGCACCTGCAGCAACAGCCTCCACCCCGCCTCCGCCAGCCACCGATCCGCCGCGATCTGAACCATGGCCGCCGTCGCCACGTCGGCGGCCGACCCCTGGATGGGGGAGTTGATGGCCGCGCGCAGCGCGTGCGCGCGCGCCGCCTGCGACGCGGCCGCGCGCGCGCGCGCGCGTCGGGCAGGTGGCGCCGCCGCCCCAGCAGCGTGGTGACGTACCCTTTCGCAGTCGCGTCCGCCCGCATGCGGGCCTGCCACGCCTCGACTTCGCGGCGGTCGTTGTACCACTTGCGCACCGTGTCTTCGGCTTCTTCCACGCTGGTGCCAAAATCGCGGGCCAGGCCATGCGCGGTTTTTCCGTACGCGATCGAAAAGTTGAGCACCTTGGCTTTGCGCCGTTCCGACCCATACTTGTCCTTGAGCAGGGGGATGTCGTGGGAGGCGCCGCCATCTCCAGTCTCCAGGACGCAGCCGCCGCGCGCCACGTCGGCAGCGATGTAGTCGTACATCGACAGCGCGGTGCGCGAGTGGAAATCGCCCCCCGCTTTGAACGCGTCCAGCATGGACCCACAGTTGGCCATGTGGGCCAGCAGCCGCAGCTCCAGCTGCCCATAGTCGGCCACGATGAGCGTCCTGTCGGGCTCCGCGGTGAACGCGGCGCGCACGCGGTAGCGGTCTTTTTCGAGGGCGGGCTGGTTCTGCAGGTTGGGCCTGCGCGCCGACAGCCGCCCCGTCTCCGTGTTGATGTTGAGGGAGCAGTGGACGCGGCCCAGGCCGCCGGTGGCCGGGTCCCGGCTCGAGATCGCGGGACCCTGCAGCGGGGTGATGAAGTTGGAGAGCAGGGTGTCGATCGCCGCGGCCTCCACCAGCGCGTCCACCGCGGCGCACGCCTCCAGCCCGGGCCGCCCCCCGTCAAAGGCGGCGTACAGGGGGCCCACGCCCAGGGCGTCCGCCTCATGCGCCAGGGAGGCGGGGGCGGCGGTGACGGAGGGTGGGGGGGCGGGCGCGCCGTCGTCGTCGGCGGTGGCCGGCGTGTCGGGGGGGGTCAGGTCATCATCCAACGGCACCCCCTCCACCGCGCCATCCCCCGCCAGGGCTCTCTTTGCGGCGCCAGGGCGCCCCGCCAGCGCGCGCAGCACGGGCGTCGACACCGCGGGCGCGCCCGAGGGCGTGCGCACGGCGGGGGTGAGCGGCGACGGCACGCGCGGCCCCCACACGCCGTGCAGAGTGATTTCACGCTGCTTCTTGGCGCGCGTCTTGCCGGGCTCGATGTAGCCGTCCTCGTTGGGCACCTTGAACACGCGTTCGATGGGGACGCCGCCGCCTTCACCGTCGTCGTCAGCGGAGGCAGCGACCGCGCGCGCGCCGCGGCGGCCGCCACTCTTGTCTCCTGGGACCCCAGCAAACAGCAGCTGCCGAATTTGGGGGCCGGATGACGCATTCATGGCGGCGGCGCCGGGGACGCGGGCGTCGGCCCACGCCCTGAACGCGGCTTTGGCAGCTTCGCGGTCGGCTTCGGCGCGGACCTGGGCGGCCGCCAGGTGCGGCCTGTCGACCGCGACGCCCGCCGCCTCCATGTCGGTCAACAGCTCGCCAAACGGGCGCCACACCGCCTCGTACAGGTGCCACAGGGTGGTGCCGGGCGCGCCGAGGGGGGTGGCGTCCGCGACGGCGGGGTCGGGGTCGAGGGGCATGGCCAACAGGCGGTCGCGCAGCGCGTCTCGCAACGCCAAAGTCGCCACCGCATCCTGCGCCGCGTACGTGATCCACCGCCCCCGCGTCGTGGGGGACGTCTGCAGCACGTCGACGGGGGGGACAATGACGAGCTTGCCCTCGGTGCCGTCTTTCTTGAGGTTGGGGCGGCCGAAGAGCGTTTTCATGGACGTTTTGGAGCGCGTCAGTGAATCGTCGGCGTCGGTCGCGGCGGCCGCCGACGACGCGGCCATGGCGGCCGCCACCGTGCCACCAGCCCGTTTGACGCCCGCCACGCCCGGGGTGGCGGGGGGCGGCGGGCGGAGGGCGGGGTTGATGTCGGGGTCTTTGGAGAGGGATTCGAGGGAGTACCCCTTCCCCCGCACGCGCCCGCGCGACGAGTCGTACAGGCGCGCCATGTGCATCGTGTCCCCCGCGAACCCCGCCACGCTGATGCCGGCATTGCCCAGGACGTGGCGGTCAAAGGAGTAGTTGTGCCACACCTTTTTGATGGACGGGTCCTCCAGGAAGGGCTTGAAGGCGGCCAGCACGGCGGCCCCCGCCTCGCTGTCCCCGCCCAACAACGAGTCCACAAACAGTTGGGGTTGGGCGGTGACACCGTTCTCGCCCGGCACACCAGGCCCAAAGTGGGCGTCATCGCCACAGTAGAGGGTCAGAGCAATGACGTCGCCGTGGCCGCACGGCGACTCGCGCGCGACATCAATGCCCGCCACCTCTGTGTCGCACGCGAACACGCGGTCCCTGTACGCGAGAGACGACAGCAGGGCGGCCACGCGGGCGGCGTCGGACGGCGTGGTGACGACGTGGACGGCGGGGGGGGGCGGGTCTCCCGGCGGGTCGTCGGCGAGGGCCGCGAGTTGGGCGGGAGTCGCGCGCGCGCCCGGGGGGATGACGGAGGGGTCGTCGTCTGCGTCCGCGTCGGAGGATGTGGGGGCAGCAGTGGTGGACGACGCGGCCGACGTGGAGGCGTCGGCAGGCGCGGCCTTTTTTGCGCGGGGGGCGCGTTTTCGGGGGACTGGCGCAGCAGCAGCAGCAGCAGCCACACCCACCTCCTCGCCCTCGTCCTCCGACGCAGACGATGACGACGTGGCAGCCGCGTGCGCGTGCCTCAGAATGTCGTCCGCCAGGGCGTCGCGCGTGGCTGGGGGCGCGGTCGCGAGCGGGGAGGCGCGGACCGCGGCCACGCTCGCGCGCGCCTCCCCAAACTGGGCCGCCCCCTCCGCCGCGCTGGGCTTTAGCCGGGCGGCAGCCACCGCCTCCGCCGCGGCCGCCGCCCGGGTGGCGGCCGCCACGGAGAGTTGGGCGGCCGGCTCGTCGCGCGGCAGCGTGCGCGTCGCTGAGTGTGCCACCTGCCGCGCGGCCGCCGGCGCCGGAGCCGGCGGCAGCTTGGCCCGCGGCGCTGGCGATGACGATGGTCCCGCCGCCGTCTTGGCCTTGCGCGCCGACTCCGCCTCCACGCGGCGGCGGCGCCACGCCTCGGCGAGCTGGTCGCGCGGGGGGCGGCGGCGGCGGCGACGAGGACGACCCCGTGGCGCGCGGGGCGGCGGCGTTGCTGTGTGGGGGGGAGGTGTGTGTGTGTGTGTGTGTGTTCCAAGTGTGAGGTGTGCGTTGCGCGGCGTGCAGGAGGGCGGGGAGGGACACCCGCCGACGACGCATTGATTCGGCGGCAATTCGCTCCCACTCGCCCCACACACTCACCTGCCGCGCGCCGCCAGGGACGCCACCCGGGCCGCCGCCTGCAGAGCGCGCCGCCGCATCGGTGGGTCTGACCGGGTCGCGGGGCGCATAAAGGGGGAGGGGGTCGGGGGGGAAAAGGGCGGGAGCGTTTCCCCGGTCCGACGTCGAGTTTTTTGGTTGTGAAGCGAAAGTCTGACGTTTTTTTACACTCTGCCGGTGTCGTTTTTCACCCGCCAATCCCGGGCGCGTGGTGTGCACCGCCTCTCCACGCACACACACGCACACCTCATGTCCCTTGGCCGCGCGTGGCGGGAGGGCCGCCTCCTGCACACCGCCATTGCGGTGGGCGTGGGCGTGGCCAGTGGGACGTGGCTGTTTGGGGAGCCGGTGCGGAGGTACTTTGAGAGTGAGGCGGGGCGGCAGGCTGTGGCGAGGCGCAAGGACAAGCAGTGAGTGAAGGGGGTGGGAGAGCGGTGGTGGTGCGGGTGACGGGTAAAAACAGACGAGACTGGTTCACCGTGCGTGTGTGTGATAGAGAGTTTGACAGAAAAACGATGTGCCTGTGTACTTTGATTCATAACTTTCACACTGAAGCCACAGGGCGGCGGGCGGTGGGCAAAACAAAAAAAAACACCCACCCTCGGGCACACCCACCCACACACCTCGTCACTCACACTTCCTTGGACACAGACTCCGTCGCGCCCTGCGTCGCCGCCACCCCGGACGCCGCCGAGCTGGGCGGCGGCGACGGCGGCGGCGGCGGCGCCCGCCCGTTCGCAGCACTGCCGCGGCCCGGCCGCCGCAGCGCCCGCTCAAAGGCGCGCTGCGTGGTCGGCCCCCACGATGTTCCCTCGCTCGCCAGCCGCGCCGCCAGCAGGCGGGCCGCGTCCAGGGCGCGGCGCCGGCCGGTCGCGCCACCGTCGGAGAAGGGGAAGGGGAAGGGGTGGCGGGCCAGCCGCGCGTCCGCGCGCAGCAGGGCGCGCGAGGCGGCGCCAGCTGGCCCTGGCTTGGCCGCGGCGGTGCGCACGGCGTGCAGGGTGGCGGGGCTGCGGCAGTACGAGGTCAAGCGCGTGGCGGGCACGGCCAGCACAGCGTCCGCGGTGGCCTGGGCAAACGCGGCGGCCAGGGTGTCGCCGTCGCGCGCGGAGGCCGCGTCGGCCGGGGTGGACAGCTGGCGCGGTCCCTGGCTGGGGGTGGGGGGTGGTGAGGCAGAGGGCGCGGTGTGGCGCGTCATGGTGGGTGTGTGGGTGTGGAGGAAAGAGAGTGGTGAGAAAAACGCGTCGGCGCCGACACACACACAAAAAAAAACGATGATTCCCGCCTCCGTGTCCTCCACCACCGTCGCCTGGGGAACCTGTGCTGGCGCTCTCGCCGCCGCCATGATCTTCGAGGTGCGCCGCCGCGCGGTGCCGCCACCACACACCACCGAAAAAAAGTGGAAGGAGACGGCCGCGCTGGAAAGCTGGGCCAAGCCGCGCGCCGCCGCGCCCGGCACACCCGTCGTCCTCAACCCGTTTCGCAAGAACGCCGACCCTCACGCTCCCGCTGCCAAGGTGACGGGCATGGCGCCGACGTGAAAAGGAGGGTGGGGGGTGGCGGGGTGGGTTGTTCCTCCTCCCACCCCGCGCTCGTCTTGCCTTGTTGCCTGGAGAGCGCATAAAGAGAGAGAACCTGAGTTTTTTTTAATGTAAGTTCCGCTTTGTTGCATGCCGCGCACCCACCATCAAAAACAAGGGGGGGGGGGGAGGGTTCTGTCAAAAGGGCAAGGGGGGGGGGAGGGGGAATGCAAAACACACACGCTAGTGTAAATCAAAAACGCGTCAAAGGAAACGGTCTACGTGGGGAGGTGGGCGAAAGGGTGTGGGGTGTGGGTGCAGGGGGGACGGGGGGGTGCGCGGCAAAAAAGAATGCAAAGACTTAAAAAACGGGGGGCGTGCGGCGGGCGGCGTCTCTCGCTCAAACAAAACACTCGGAGGGGACTCTCTCTCTCTCTCTCTCACTCGTTTTCTCCCTCGCCATAAACACACACAAGTTTGAAGTAACGTGGAATGGATGAATTTGGGGGTGAAAAGAAAAGAGGGGGGGAAAAAACACATTGTCAAAAAAGAAAGTGCCAAAAAAGGTGGTGCGAAAAGGTGGGCCCGTGTTTTTTTTTCGGTACTTCGCAGAGGTGGTGTGGTGTGATGTGGTGTGGGGCGCCCTCTATGGAAAGTGGTGGGTGGGCAGAAAAGAAGAAGGAAGTGAAGTGAAGACAAAAAAACAGGCACCCCATCACCCCGTCGCTGCAGGCGGCACCGCGGGCGTCGCCCACCCCAGCACCGCCGCGTCCGGGGCTGCTGCACTCGTCACCGCCACCGGGGGCGGTGGTGGCCGGGGCGGGGCGGCAGCCGCCGCGGGCGGCACGCCAGGCGCGCCAGGCGGGGGCGGCGCGGCAGTGGCCGAAGCCAGTGGCACCAGCCGGTGCAGCGACACGCGGGCTTCACCGCCGCCACTGATGCCGAGCAGGGCGTCCAGGGAGCCGCGCGGGGAGGCGACGCCATGGACAGCGTGGTGGCGGGGGCCGCGGTCGGTGCCCCCTGGCGACGCGTCGCCGCTCGCGTCGCCACCGCCGCCGTTGGCGCCGCCACCGCCGCCGCCATCCCACTCCGCCGACTCCCACGTGTGCAGGTGGGCGGTGACGCGGCGTGGCACGGCAGCCGCAGGCTCGCCAAACATGATCTGCATGATGTAGTCGTCGCCATCGTCGTCGAGGCCGCCTCCGCCTCCCAGCCCACCCAACCCTCCATACGGCCCTGTGGCGGCTGCCGCAGCGGCGGCCGCATCGGGGCCAAGGGGGCCGCCCCCACCAGACGACGTCGCATTGGACATCACGGTGTGGACGGGCTTGCCGCCGTCACCCGCGGAAGACGCACGCGCGGCGGGCGGGGACGCCGCGGACGGGGGGGCGACCGCGGGAGCGCCCCCACCATGCGGCGCGGTGAACAGGTCAAAATCGAACAGCAGGTGCATGGGGCGGCCATCCTCTCCCGGCGGCAGGGGAGGGGGCGAGGGCGCACGCTCGCCGAGCGGGGGGGGCCGGCGGCGGCGCGTGGCCGCCGCCGTTGCTGTGGGGGGGGGGGACGAGGGGGACACCCCCCAGCAAGTCGTCCATGAAGCCGGCGCCCGCGTACAGCGCGTCCGGGGGGGGTCCACCCAGGTGGACGCCGCCGCCGTGGGCCGCGGCAGCAGCGGCCGCGTGGTGTGCGTGCAGTGCGGCCGCGTGCGCGGCAGCCGTGTCCAACGCGCCCGGGGGCGCCCACCCGCCCACCACGGTGGACGGGCAGGCGGGGGTGGCAACCGTGGTGGCGCCACCGCCGGACTGGGACTGTGTGGGAGGAGGGAGGGTGGGTGGAAAGGTGGGCGTTGGGTGTGGGCCACGAAAAAGCGGAGGTTGCGGGGGAGCAAAGAGCGACGGCGGCGCGGAGCGCATGGACTCAGCCCCCCGATTCTGTCGCGCGCCTCCTCCCAACACTCCTCCCTCTGACGCGTGCCAGCACGCCAGGCCGCAATGCGCGGCTGGGGACGCGCCAACCGCAGCGGTTTGGGGGGGCGCATTGTCCAAAACGGCGGCGCAGGGCAGCCCCGCGGCGCGTCCTGCGGCCGACGCCCCAAAAAAAACACACGCAACGCCCTCCCACCCTCGAGGCGGGTGTCGCCACCGTCCCCGCCACCGTGTGAGGGCGGTGGTCCGACGCGGGGGTGGGCCAGGGAGCGGGCGTGGAGGGCAGCCAGCCCAGCACCATGCCACACGTGCGCCAAAACGAAAACGGAAACGCGCACGGGCACCGCCTTCCTCCCCTCCCCACTATCTCTCCCCTCTGCCACACTCACCATGCGGAACCGCTTGGCCGCCTGCCGCGGCGCCGACCGCCCGGCGAAGCAGCCGACGTGGTGTTTCCCCGCCTTCAACTCTTTGTGGCAGCGCGGGCAGAACTGCAGCTCCTGGCCGTGCCCCCGCTCCTTGCCCGACCCGCGCACGTCGGGGGGGGCGCGGTAGTGCACTTTGAGGCGCCTGTGGGGAGGGGGAATGGGGTGGGAAGGTGTGGGAAAAAGGCAGAGAGGGGGAGGCGTCGCGAGGCCCCAAATTTGGGGGTGGGCACGCGGGCTCTGGCCGCCCCTTCCTACCCAATTCACCACACGCTTACCACAACTCCGCAAACGAGCGCTGGCACCCGGGATAGGGACAGTAGAACCGGGTGGACTCGTCGCGCTCGCGGCGAGGCCGCGGCGGCGCAGACGCCGCGCCCTTCGACGTGTTTGGCATTGGGGGCACACGCAGGCCACAGCGCCTTCCCCACGCGGAACAGGGGAGCTCTGGGTTTGGGGTGGCCCCAGGGACGGGGTGTGGAGGGTGGGGAAACCGGTTTCCGGGCGCGCGGGGGGAGATAAGCGCGTTTTTTTTTCCGCGCTCGCAGAGTGAGACAGCGACGACTCCCCTCGCTGCTCCTGCTCTTCCTCCCCTCCACACACACAGACACACGCACAGACACACGCACACACTCTGAAAACTTGGCCCTTTTACACGCCAGCCTCTCTCAATCACTCTGCCGCCACCCTGCAGCCGTCTGGCGCGCGCGCGCCGCGACCGCGGGCGCGGCGCCTGCGCGGTCGAGGGCTGCCGCCAGTCCGACCGCGACGGCGGCCGCGGCAGACGCGACGCCGCCACCCGAGGGCGATCTCAGCCTGGCAGGTAAGTAGGTGCGGAAGAAAGCCATCGGCTTGACAAAGCCGCCGCCACGGAAGATGGAGAGCGCGAGGAGCACGCCCGTCGCCAGTTCTGCCCCCCCCGCCAGTGTGCGCGCCCGGCTGGACACCAGCAGCGTCCTCGCCCGCGTCAGCCGCGGGTGACGAGGCGATCCAGCCAACGCCGCCTCCACCGCCCGCGTGGCGGCAGCCAGAGTCGACGGCAGGACGGAAATCAACGACGGTGGCGCCAACCACAGAAAACCGAGCTCAGGCGCAGCATCATGGGACGCGGCCGTCGCCAACCATGCCAGCAGGGGGCGTGGATCGGAGCGCAGGTTGGTGAGGGAAGGTGGGGGGCCTGTGGCCCGCGCGATGGCGGCCAGGGCGGAGACGGCGGCGGGCAGGGCAAACCTGCGCCAACTGGTCAGGCCCACGGTGTAGCACAGGCTGGCCACCACAACGATCACGTTGAGGGAGAATGTGAACATCGCCTGCCGCGGCATCGAGGCCAGCGGGGAGGTGGAGGGTGGTGGCGCGCGGGCGGGCGAGGGCGGTTGTTGACGCGGCGGCGGCGGCGCAGACGGCGCTGCCGCCGCCTCTGCCCCGCCATCCAAATGCCGCCTCACATCTCCCATGTCCAGACCGTCATCCACGTGCGCCCTGTACCACTTGGCGCGGGCCAGGGTCGCCGCGCGCGTGGTGGGCGCGTCGATCGAACGCGCAGCGTCGCGCCAGCGCGGGTCGGCCTCAAAGTCGAACGCCAGGAAAGCGGCCAGAGGCGTGGGAGGCATGGTGTGAATGGCACAGGCGCGTGCCCCCACGCACACACAGAGCGCAGTCGTGTCCTGCGCAGGACACGAGAAATGGGGCTCAAAGACTGATTGAGAAGAGGGGGAGCTCGCGAGCCTTTGCTTCACACCTCGCCCGCAGCACCTCCTTTTTTTCTTGCCCGATGACGCCTCCGCCCTCCCCAGTGGCTGCCGACACCACCCCCGCCGACCTCCACAGAAAGAGCCTGCGGTCGGCCACCGACTCAGTCGTCCTGTCGCGGCGCCGCATCTCGCGCTCCGCGACCAGCGTGGAGGACGACGCCCCGCTGCGCCCGTGCGGCCTGGTCCACCCTGCCACGCTGTGGGAGCGGCTGTCGGTGAAGGTTGCCTTTGCTGCGGGTACGCACTGAGTGTGCTTGTGTGCGTGTGTGTACGATAAACAGGCGGGGCAGGAATGGGGACGCGCGAGTACCGCCTTCCGCCCTCATTCCTCGCCTTGCTTTGAACAAACTATGCTTTGTTTTTTTTGTAATACCAACCTTGAGATGTGTAGACGATTGCACAATCGCAGAGGGTGGGAGGGGAGGCTCTGGACGGGGGAGCGCGGGAGCTGAACTGACGCTGAAGCGAGAGACGAAGGCTCACGGCACAGCGTCTCTCTCCGGCTCGCGCCCAGAAACCTGTGCCGGCGCGCGTCTCTCTCGTTGCCTGCCGCTCGTCGCGATGCGGCTCGCTCCACGCCCCATCTCCACACCCGCCCGGCGGGCACACGTCCTCCTCCCGCCACCGCGTGCAGTCGCCCCCCCCACCCCCTCTCCAGGAGCAACCAGCGTTGCCCCGTTCGCCGTGCGCCCAGCGTCCGCGACCGAGTTCGACGCGGTGGCCGCCCTGAGGTCGAGCGCGTACTATGAGGTGAGGGAGTGTGTGTGCGTGCGTGTGTGGCGGCGATTGGAGAAGCAGCAGCGTGGGGAGTCCTCCCCAGACACGGGCGTTTTCCTGATCCTCCCTCACCCACCCCCAACCTCTCTCTCCCAGGACCAACCCGGCGGCGGCGGCCGCTTCGCCGACTCCTACAAACGCCAATTCAGGGAGCAGGAGGCCGCCTCCCTGGCCGCCCGCACAGCGCCGCGCGCGGGGGGCGCCCCCCCCGAAGCAGAGTGCCTGGCCGCCGTCGACGACAGCGGCGGCGTGCTGCTGGGCGCGCTGGACGTGAGGCCGCCCGCGTGCGCGGGAGGGGGGCACCCGGCGGGCGTGCCGATGGTATGAGTGTTAGGAGAGAGAGGTGGTGAGGGAGGAAGCGAAACGACGGTTGACACAAAAACTCACCACCCACACACACACATTCATTCAGACCGACCCCACCGGCGCCGCCGTGCTCAACGTCGCGGTCGCCCCCTCCGCCCGCCGCCGCGGCATCGGGCGCGCCCTGCTGCGGGGGGCAGCGTCGATGGCGCGCGCAGAGTGGGGAGCAGAATCGCTTTACACCTCGGTCGCCGCCACTAACGACGCCGCCCGCGCCCTGTACGCCGACCTCGGGTTTGGGGAGGTGGGGGACGCGGTGGCCGCGGTGGCGGGGGCCACGAGTTTAGGTGCGTTGGTGGGTGAAAAAAAGGGGAGCGGGAGTCGATTCTTTAACTCATTTTAACTCGCCCCTTTTAACCTCCACGCACACTCCACAGGCCGCGAAATCCTGCTGCGAGCCGACGCGGCTGCTGTGGCAGATGCGACGTGCGAGAGTGATTGAGTGTAGACAAACGTGTAAGAGAGGGAAGGTGTATTTTTTTTTGTCCCACAACCGAAGCTGCGATTCTTCGCCAAACCTTGCCTCTCGTTCCCCAGCCTCCTCGCCCGCACGCACGCACACACCACCACCATGGGTGCCTGCATGTCCACCGCCTCCCCCGCCTCCTTCAACTGGGCGGCCGCGCCGCGCGTGTCCACGCCGGACGGCGTCAAAGCGGCAAAATCCGCGTTGCTGGAAGTCATCAAAACTCACAAATGTGGGCCAATTTTCCTCCGCCTCGCGTGGCACGACGCGGGCACGTTTGACAAGGTGAGGGCGCGCGGGATGTGGGGGGCGTGCGGAGGCGGTCGCGACCGACTGGGGCGCAAAACAACGATCGGCGGGCCACGACGGCGGGGCGGGGTTTCTGCAATTATGGTGGCGGTTGGCGCGGCCCAGGCCAAGCCATGACTGCCAAAGGCTACAGTGTGCATGCCTGCACGCGTGTGGTGGGGTTTGGGAGACGGCCTAGGCTTCGATTGGCCGCGGGGCGGGGCGCAATCAGAGACGCCGAACGCGCATGCCTTTGGAACACGTCCGGAACACTCACACTAACAATCTAACACTAATCTAACACTCACACACTCACGCAGTCCAATCCCGACTTCCCGTCCCGCGGCGGCGCCACCGGCTCCATCCGCTTCAAGAATGAGCTCGCCCACGGCGCCAACGCGGGCCTGGACGGCGCGCTGCGTTTCATTGCGCCTGTTGCGGAGGCTCACCCGGATGTTTCTTTTGCCGACCTGATCCAGCTCGCGGGCGCGGTCGCGATCGAAGCGACTGGCGGTCCGAAGCTGGCAATGAGGTATGGCCGCAAGGACGCGCCCGGGGCGCTGTCCCAAGTGAAGGAAGGCAACCTGCCCGCGGGCGGCAAACCATGGCCCGCGCCCTCCACGGATGCCGCCTCCCACCTGCGCGCCATCTTCCACCGCATGGGCATGACGGAAGGCGAGATCGTGGCCCTGTCGGGCGCCCACACCATTGGGCGGGCGCGCACCACGAGGTCTGGGTTTGGGGTGGACAAAACAAAATACACGGATGACCCCTCCAAAGGCACCCCGGGCGGCACGTCGTGGACGCCCGACTTTCAAACGTTCAACAACTCCTACTTCACGGAAACCAAGAAAGCGGTGGACGGGTCTGGTGACCCCGAGCTGCTTGTGCTGGACACGGACAAGTGCATTTTTGAAGACTCCTCCTTTAAGCCGTTTGCCGAAAAGTACGCCGCCTCCCAGGCCGACTTTTTCAAGGACTACGCTGCCGCCCACGTCAAGCTGGCTGAACTTGGCGCGGTGTGGGAGTCCACGATCACGGTGTGAGGTAAAAGTGAGGTATGAAAAAGAACAGGAAAGAGCGAGGGTGACCCTCTCTCCCACCCTCCTTTGACCATCAGTTCGCTGACCATCAGTTTGCGCCTTCCTACACACTCACACAAAAAACTCTCTTCTCTCTCTCCCTCACATCAATCCTCGTCATCGCTCTCAATCCGTTCCCGCCCCTCCCGCGTCAGTGTGTCCCGGTCCGCCCCAAACGCGGCGGGCGCAAACATGGGGGACGCGCGGAAGAGGGCGCCCGCGGCGGTGAAGGCAGCCACAGGGACTGCGAGATCACCAGCAGACGCGCCCCGCACAACCAGCGGCCCCAGCCCAAACGAAAACAGGAGTGTCGCCCACAGCGGGGCAAACAGGAGGAGCCAGACCCAGGGCGTGCCTTCGAACGGGGGGGAACGCAGGCGGGATGCAAAGCCGGCGACACACCCACCAACGCCAGCAAACACGGCACACAGGCTGCGTTGATCGTTTTCTACACCAGGCACGACAGAGCAGCCGCGCGGGTCGGGGGTGAGGGAGGGGTCCACGCACGTGAGCAACACGTCCAGCGCGGACGCGAGCGCCGCGCCGTCGCCCCCGTCGGCGCGGCGCGCAAACATGTTGCCATAGCGACCCACCAATTCAGCCGTGAACAAGCTGGACGCGCGCGCGCCCGCCCCGCCATACACGCGCAGCATGTTGGGAGCGCCCGGGTCGGCGAGCAGGACGAGGGTGCGCGCGTCGGGGCGCCACGCGGCGCGCAGTTCGTCGTTGGAGGGTGACGAAGGGTCGCCATCAAGCAAGGTGGCGACGCGGACTCTCGGGCCGCCGCGGGCTTCGACGGCCTGGATGCGGCGGATGAGGGCGGCTTCTGTGCCGTCGGGGATGAGGCGGGCAGCGTCGACGACCAGCGTGGTCGCGTCGACGGGGGCCGCAATCGCTGCTCGCGCCGCGAGGGTGGCAGCCGCGACCGCGACCGCGGCCAGGCCGGAGGCTGGGGGTGGCGGGCGTGGTGCGGGAGGGCGGAGGGCGGGACCCATCAATGCGGACGAGCGAAAAAAAAAGAAAAAAAAAGAAAAAAAAAAACGTCGTTGCGTTGTGTCGTCCTCTGGCCCTGCCTCCGCGCCTCTTTTTCCCGCCGTTTAACAATCGATCGTGGTCAGAGCATTTGCAGAGAACAGCACAAACAAGGACAATCAACAAAACACAAAAAAAACACTGTTTTTCTTTCACCACCCGCCGCCCCCCTCGCCATCGCCATCATTCGACGACGACCCTGCCAGCGCGTCCCCGACCGGCCCATCCCCAGCCCCCGAGTCGCGCACGTCCCACGCTTTGAGGCGGCCCTTGCCGCCTTGCACATGGTCGTAGTCGTCGCGCAGCACGTCCCACCCGGGGGCACCGGTGGACGGGGCAGCAGCAGGGTCGTCGCTGTCGTCACCGCCGCCTGGCGCCGCCGGCGCTGCGTCTGCAGCCGCGGCCCGCGCTCCCGGGGGCAGGCCGGTGGGTGCAGCATCGCTGCGCTCGCCGCGCAGGGCGGCCAGGAAGGCGGCGCGCCCGGCAGCCGCCGCGTCGCCGCGCTTGCGGCCGGCGACTTCGGCGGTGTGGGACTCGCGCTGGGATTTGGAGATGGCGTTGAACAGTTGGACGACGCCGCTGCGGAAAGAGGGGTGGAAAGGGGTGGGGAAAGGGAGGGGAGGGGGTTGGTGTGTCTTTCTCCCTGCCCTCCGCGCGACCCTCACAAAAAAACGCCTCCTTCTCCCTCTGTCCCTGCCCCCACCGCTCCCCCGACTCACCGTGTCGCTATGCGGGACAGCGCCTTCTCGCGGGCGTCGTGGGCGGGGTCGTCGCCGCGGCGGTGGACGGTCTGCAGGTTTATTGTTTGGAGGTGGTGACCGCATGAGTGTGGACAACATAGGGGAAAGAAAACAAGATCGTCCGCCCTGTGCCCTCTTCCTCCCACCACCACACCACACACAAACTCACCGCGTGCCCGCGCCGCCTCATCTCCTTCCTCAGCTTGCGCGCCGCCGCATCCACAGCCGCCTCCCCCGCCCCGTCGGCCGCGCGTTTGGCGACACTCTTTGACGACGCCAGCACGGCGGCCGCCCCGGAGCGCGAGTCGGCGGCCATGACCTTGGCAAAGGCGCGCGCCATGGCGTCCCCCTTGGCGCCGGTGAGGCCGGGGGCGGTGGCGGGCGTGGCGGGCGGGTGCGGCGTGGCGCCGTCGCGGGTTGACGACGGAGCGTCGTCAGAGTCGTCGACGTCGACGCCATCATCGCCGCTGGCGTCGCCAAACTCGTCGTCCATGTCCCCGCTGGCGTCATCGGGGGGCGGTGTGTGCAGGTCTGGGGGGTGTGGCAGAAGGGTGTGAGCGACACGCACTGCAAAAAGCCGCCGGGCGGCCGTGTGCTGTTGCGGGCGCACTCTGCGCCACGTGCCGTCAACACTGCGTACCGACAGTCACATGTTCCTGTTTGAGCGGTGGGAGCGGCAGGGCGGGCGCGGGCGTCGGCCGGCGCATGTGGTGGCGGCTGTTTTTTGTGTGCGTCGGGAGCACGGCGCCTCCGTCCACAGCCCGCCCCCTGCGCGCCGCCACTAAACAACGCACCTTCTGTCGCTGGCTGAGCCAGCGTGGCGGTGGCCGACATGGGCGCGTTTGTGTGGGGGAGAAGCGGGCCACAAAGAAAGAAACAACCGAGTTTTGTGCGCTGCTCGTCTCACTTTTCGCTTCCCGACCGCGCATCAGCGCTTCGCGCTTTTCTTGCCTCCCACCTCCCGCGCCGACCGACCCACACACACAGCGACCTCGCCCTCACCCCCATACGCCGCGATGTGCGGCCCGACCGGTGCGTGTGGCGCGCGTGTGTGTTGTTGTTCCTGCGAGCGCCATCCCTCACGTTTTTGGTGCCCGCGCCTGTGTGCGTCACGCCTCTCCTGCGTGCCCGGAGGGTTGGGTGCACGCGCAGCTGCTTGTCTGTGTGCCTGTCGAGCGAGAGCCAGGTGGGCCGCGTCCACCACACAAACACGCCCCAACCAACGCCCCCCCCCCCCCATCCTATTCACCCAGGCACCGCCTTCTGCGCCGGCATGTCGGCTTTCGGCTTCCTCTTCATGGCCGTCCTCGCCTCCCTGCTGCGGCGGGACTATCCCTACCTGGGGGAGTGGTACGAACCCAAGTCCGCGGGCGACAACGTACCCTCCTATGATGCTCAACGCTCCGCCGCGATCTCCAACTGCTGGCGCGTGGCCTGGATGTATGCGGCCACGGGGGCGGCGTCGTTGGCGGGGGTGGCGTACCACAGGGCGCGGTCGAGGCGGGGGTATTGAGAGTGCGGTGTGGGGGGAGAGCGGGTGAGTGTTTTTTCCTTTTTTTGTTAAAACCGTTTTTCTTTCCGCTGTGTGGGTGCGATCCATCTCTCTCTCTCCTGCGATGCACAGGCACATATAAACAAAAACACAGCCACATTTTTTTCTTGCATGCTTTGGAGCTTAAAAACCAAAAAAACTGAAACAAAGCAAAAACACACCCAATCACATCACACCCTCGGCGCCCCCCCCATCGTCGCCTCCGGTAGCCGCTCCACCGTGTACCGCCGCGACTTCAAGTACATGATGGGCACGCCCGGGACTTTACGCAGGCGCCGGCGCAAGTCTTTGTCGCACGTGGCCACGATGTAGCAGCGGTGCTGGGTGACACGATTCACCAAACAATCATCCGCATACGTGCCTGCATGCGAACACGGCAGGCGCTCCAGCCTCGGGTCCTTGGCGACGCGCAGGGCGACCCTGTATTTTGGGCCCAGTTTTTCTAATTCGGCCAAAACGCAATCAGTCACACAGGGAATGCATTCCGCGTAGAGACAGTCCAGCATGCCCTGCACCATGTCCACCTTGTTTTTGATGGAGAAGTTGATGAAGTTGGTGTCCACGAGGACGTGGTAGGGGGGGCCGAGGGCGGAGTTGTACTTGAAGAAGAGGCCGGCCGGGGTTTTGGCGCTGGAGGTGGGAGGTGGTGGGGGGTGGGGGGTGGGTCCATTCTCCATCACGCGTTGCCCAACACACACACACACACACTCCAAACACATCAACACTTACACGTGGCGCACGTCGTCCTCCTTGGCCGGCTTCTTGGCGGCGGGACTGGGGGGGGTGGGGAGGGAGAAAAAAGTGAACACACAAACGTCGAGCCGCCGCTCTCCCTCAAAACGTGGCGACGCGTGAGCACGGCGTGTCTTTCTTTCATGCCGCGAGCGCAAACACAGGAGGCGAGTGTGGCGGCAAAGCGTCGTGCGCGTGCGGCGGCCGTTTGTTTCGACGCATGTGGACGGCAGCCACACACGCGCCCCCCACCTCCTCCCTCACACGACCACACTCACGGCTTCAAGTCTTTGGGGTTGCGCAGCCGCTTGACCTCGGCAAACTTGCGCGTCTTCTTGGCTTTGCCCATGGCTGGCAACAGAGGAAAGTTTTTTTGCAAGACTGGCTTGTTTTTTGTTTTTTTCACAAGCGTTTTGTTTTTTGTGTCGCACCTCTGCGACTCCCACAGGGCCCTCCCACCGCGCCCCGTGTGGTGTGATACGCATCTGCTGGTGCCACACACACGCACGCACTGAGAGGAGGGCACGCGGCGCAGCGTGCGAGTGAGGCTCCAAGGCCGAATTCTTGCACGAGCGGCGGCCCCCCCATTCGTGCGGCTGCGGAAAGCGCTGCCTGTCTTTGTGCGCGCGCCGCCCCTCTGCTCCTGCCCCCACTGACAGCCACTAACACACGCACACACCATGGCCACCCTGCCCGCCGCCACCACCCGCATCTGTGTCAAGGGCCTGCCCAAAAATGTGGACGACGCGCGCCTGCGGTCCCATTTTGCCGCCCGCTTTGGCGACTCCGCCATCACCGACGCCCGCGTCGTCAAAACGAGGGAGGGCTGGTCACGGTGCTTTGGGTTTGTGGGGTTCAAGACGGAGAAAGAGGCTGCCTCGGCAGTCGCCTGGTTTCATCGCTCGTATTTTGGTGCAGCGCGGCTCGTGGTCGAACCCGCTGAACCTGTCGGCTCGACCGGGCTGGCGCGGCCATGGTCCAAGTACACCAAAGCCAATGAGGAGGCAGGCGGGGGCGAGGGCGGCGCGCCGCCGCGCGAGCGGTCTGCGCCCGCCGGCTCGCGCGGCCCGTCTCAGCTCGACGACCCCCGCTTCCGCGAGTTTGTGGCCCTGCACAAGCGCCGCGCCGACGTGCCGCTGTGGGCCAACGATGATGCCGGCGTGCAGGCAGCGACCGCCGGCAAGCGGCGCGCGCCCAGCGCTGACGACGGCAGGCCGGCTGCCACTGCCCCAGACGCTGCCGACGCCGACGCTGACGCTGCATCCGATGACGACCTGTACGAAGACATGAAGGGTCCTGCAGGCGCACGCGACGTAGCGTCGGACGGGGAGGGCGACGACGATGACGGCACGCCCCCCCCGCCCGACGCCTCGCTCGCGGACGCTGCCGTATCGGACGCTGACTACCTGAAGTCGCGCACGGTGGCCGCGTTCTCATCGGACGATGAAGATGACGATGAGGAGGATGCATCGGACGACGGTGACGCGTCCGCCAGCGATGAAGACGCCGCCCCCCCTGCCCTCGTGGCCGCGGCGGTGACCACGCCCGCGGCCGCGCCACCGCGCCGCCCGTCCCCCGACGCAGGCCCGCTCATTGTGGACGCGACCAATGTGACAGCGTTGGGCGGTGGCGTCGGTGGTGGCAGAGGGGCGGGCGCAGACGGCGACGCCCCGGCCACCGACCGCCTGTTCCTGCGCAACCTCCCGTACACCGCGTCCGAGGCTGACGTGGAGGCCGCCCTCGAACCCCACGGCACTGTCCGCTCAGTCCGCATGGTCCTGGACCGCGTGTCCCGCCAGTCGCGCGGCCTGGCCATCGTGACGATGGAGAGTGTGGCGGCGGCCGCGGCCGCGCGGGCGGCGCTTGATGCGTCCATTTTTCAGGGGCGCCTCCTGCACGTCCTGCCCGGGGAGCCGGCCCCCGCCGCCCGGGGGGAGGCCGGTGCGGATGTCGCGGGCGCGCCCTCCACCAGCTTCAAAGCGGCGCGCGACGCCGCCCGCCGCGCGGGCGCGGGCGGCGACGCCGACCGCGCCGCGTGGTCGTCGCTCTTCATTCGCGCCGACACCGTTGCCGCGGCAGCCGCTGCCCACTTTGGCGTCGCCAAGGCCGACCTGCTCTCCCCCGACGCGGATGATGCAGCCGTGCGCCTGGCCCTGGGGGAGGCGCACGTGCTGGCGACGACCAAGGCGGCACTGGCGGCGGAGGGGGTTGACGTGGGTGCACTCGCAGCCGCGGCCGCAGCGCCGCGCAAGCGCGGGCGCGGCCCGGACGCCACGCCCCGCGGCCCTCCGCGGTCGGCCACCACCCTGCTCATCAAGAACTTGCCGTACGCCACGACGCGGGATGAGTTGGTGGCGCTGCTGACCCCGCACGGCGCCCTGGCGCGGTGTGTGCTGCCCCCCCACGCGCGCGCTGGCGTTGGCCGAGTTTTCTGATCCACCCGCCGCGCGCGCCGCCCTCAAAGCCCTGGCCTACCGCCGCCTGCACTCGGTGCCCCTGTACCTGGAGTGGGCCCCCGCCGATGTGTGGGCGGTGGCGGCGCCGGCGGGTGGGGTGAGCGTGGCTGCTGCCGCGGCTGGCGGCGCGGCACCCGCTGCCGCGCCTGCCCCCCGTGCAGACGCGGTCGCCGCTGTTGCCGCGCGCGCGCGGGCGACGACGACGACGCGGTCGCGGCCGGCACGTCCCTGTTTGTCAAAAACCTGTCGTTTGCCACTGACGACGCTGAGCTAGCTGCTCATTTCCAGTCGGTGGCTGCGTCGGCCGGCCTCCCGCACTCGGCCGTGCGCTCCGCGCGCGTCGCGCGCCGCCCCCGCCCACCGGGTGCCCCGCCCACCGCGCCGCCACCCTCCTCCGGCTACGGCTTCATCGAGGCTGCATCCGAGGACGCGGCCGCCGCCCTGGCCCGCGCGGCGGGGGGCACCAGGCTCGGTGGTCACGCCCTGGTGGTCGCGCGCGCGGCCCGGCGCGGCACCGCTGCCGCCGCCCCCCCCGGCGCCGCAGCGGGAGACACCCGCACCAAACTCATCGTGCGCAACGTCGCCTTCCAAGCCACGCGGGCCGACGTGATGGGCCTATTTTCGCCATTCGGTGCCATCAAATCGGCGCGCCTGCCGAAGAAAGCCTCCCTCGACGGCGCGCACCGGGGGTACGCCTTCATCGACTTTGCGTCCCACGAGGAAGCGGTGGCTGCCTCGTCGGGAGTGGCGGGCGCCCACCTGTATGGGCGGCGGCTGGCGGTCGAGTGGGCGGACGACGATGGCGATGGAGGGGTGGACGCGCTGACCGCCAAAGCGGCGGCCGGGTTCAAGAAGCAGAGGCGGGGCTGATGTGTGTGTGTGTGTGTGGATGCAGGAGAGAGCGCGGCGCGTGTTCTGTTTTTCTTTTCTGTTGCTGCCTTGATTTTTGATTTTCGAGCATTGTCTGCGAAAGCCTCTCACAAAGCTTCCCCTCCCTCTCTCTGGACACACACAACACGACCCGGTGTCAATAACAACCCTCCTTCCACTCAGTGGGCCGCGTCCACGTGGGCCTTGTACGCGGTCGCGTCCATCAGCCCGCTCGTCGAGGCACCACCGTCCGTCACCTTGACCTTCATCATCCACCCCCCGGCAAACGGGTCGGAGTTGACTTTGGAGGGGTCGTCCACCAGGGCTTCATTGACTTCCACGACTTCGCCGGTCACAGGGGAGTAGACGTCCGACGCGGCTTTGACCGACTCGACCACGCCGTACGTCTCCCCCGCCGACACCTCGGACCCGACTTCGGGGAGCTCGACGTAGACGACGTCGCCGAGCTCGGACTGGAGGTAAGAGGGGAGGAGAGGGAGAGAGAGTGTGGGACGGGAGGTTTTGGTTCGCACGCTTCCCTCTCACCGGCAGACCGCTGGCCCACCCCCCCACCCGGCTCGATTCTTTCCGCGATCGCACTCCCCCCCACACCCCACCCAGCCGTGGTTCACACTCTGTGTGAGGATACCTGCATGCGCCGTACCCCACCCCCTTTTTGATCTCCTTTTTTTTCTATCTCACCTGGGCAAAGTCGGTGATGCCGACCGTCGCGGTGTCGCCGTCCACTTTCGCCCACTCGTGCGACTTGGCGTACTTGAGGCCGTCGATGACTGGTGGAGGGGAGGGGGAGGAGGAGGAGACGGTGTGAGTGCGTGTGTCACACCCAAGTGGGAGCGCGGCCCACACCCAATTTCGCTCACGCTTCCTGCGCGCGTCCCACTATCCCTCAACCGTGCGCCTCCCTGCCCCCGCGCACACGCGCCAACCGTCCGAGGTGGGGTGCACGGCGTGCAGCCGCAGCCGCGTTCGCAGCACACACGCTGTCTTCTTCTCTTCTCTCTCACGCTCTCTCTCACCCGTCGCGAACGACGCGCGCAGGTCGAACCCCGCCCCGGGCAGCGCCTGCACGCGCAGGCCCTTGGACGCAAAGTCGGACACGATGCGGCGGAGCATGGTGGAAGGTGTGTGAAAGGGAGGACGGGCGCGGAGGGGGGAGGGGAGAAAGAGAGTGATCGGTGTGTGAGAGCATTTCCTCCTACGCGAGACGGGGACGCTCTCTCCGTCTCAGCCCACCACCCACTCCCCGCCTCTCTCCCTGTTGAAAAACAGCACACAATGATTGTTTGTCCGTTTTCAGGCTGCACTGGCAGAAAAAAAACACACACTTTCTCTCACAAAACAGTGTACTTGCCCACGCTCGGCCCAGCCGCCCCCGTCTCGCGCCGCAACGCTTTCTCGGTCGACTCCTCGATGACCGCCTTCAGCTGGGCTTTGGCCGCCCGCACCGCGTCCGCAGACTGCGCCTGGATGAGCAGGTACATCTTGCGCTCGCCGGGAGGGGGGGCCGCCCCCCTCTCCACAAACACGCCTTTGGAGATGATGGCCGCGCCGGTCGAGTCTTGCACCGTGTCCACCGTCGTCTTGTGGGTGGCCTTCCACCGGGCGGCCTGGGGGAAGTCGTTGATCTCCAACTCAGCCTGGAAGTGGCGGCGGGCGGCGGGGGCGGGGGCGGCACCAGCAGCCGCCACCGCCGCGGCTGACGCTGCCGTCATGCGGGCGGAGACGGCGGCGGCGGCGGCGCGGGCGGCGGCCAGCACAGCGCCTTGGGCCGGGCCAGCGGTGGAGGCGGGCGGCGGAGGCGGGGGTGGTGGTGCCGGCGCGACGGGTGGTGAAGGGGGCGGCGCGGCCGCTTTCCGCTCCACCGGCGTCGTGACGCGGGCGACCGCGGCCGCGCCCGCCACCCGGGCGGCGGCCGCTTTGGCGGCAGCCAGGGCGGCGGCCAGGGCGGGCGGCTTTCGTGCGGCGGTGGCTGTGGGGGCGGCAGCGGGTGCGGCCGCGGCGGGCGCGCCACCACCACCACCGCCACCATCGCCCTGCTTCATCGCCGCCACGCGGGCCGCGGCGGCCGCCATGGCGTCCGCCACAGACACGGGGGCAGAGGTGGACTGTTCAGGCTCAGCATCAGCCGGCGCGGCGGTCGGCGTCGGCGGCGCAGCGGCAGCGGCAGCGTCGGCCGTCGCGGCCGCTTCCCGCCGCGCGGCGCCCACCTCCATCACACCATCGTCGCCGTCGCTGGCGCCGCCACCGCCAGGCCGGCCTTCGTCGTCGTCACTGCCGCCGCCACCCACCTCCTCAAACTCGTCCTCCAGCCCCGCCGCGCGGCGCGCGTCGCGCGCGAGCGCCGCGCGCCCCGCCCGCGCGGCGGCCGCCTCTGCTTCATCAAACTTGAACCCGCTGCCCCCAAACCCGCCCCTCCCGCCGCGGGCGGTGCCGGCTTTGACGGCGGCGCGGTGGGCGTCCGCCAGGGCGGCCAGGTCGGCGGGCACGGGGGCGCGGGCGTCGCGCAGGGCGCGCGCGACGTCGACGGCGGCGCCCCCATCCTCCGGCCCGACAAACGTCACCGCCGTGCCTTTCGCGCCCGCCCGCCCCGTGCGCCCGACGCGGTGCACATAGTCTTCCACATGGTTGGGGGGGTCGTAGTTGACGACGAGCACAAGGCCGCGCACGTCGAGGCCGCGCGCCGCGACGCTGGTGGCGACGAGCAGCGACGCGACGTCCCCCTTGAAGTCGGCGATGGTCGACGCGCGGTCGGCCTGGTCCTTGCCGCCGTGCAGGGACAGACAAGGATAGCCGACGCGCAGCAGGTCGCGGAACAGGGAGTCGCACCCGTCCTGGGAGGAGACAAAGACGAGGATCTTGCCGCGCTCGTACCATTCGCCCAACAGTTCGAGCAACCTCAAAAACCGGTCCTCTGGGGGGCGCACCTCCACGATTTGGGTGATGTCTGAGTTGACGACGGAGCGCCCCCCCACCGTGATCTCGACGGGGGCGACGGTCAGCAGGGCGCGGGCCAGGGCTTCCACCGACCGGGGAAACGTCGCCGAAAACATGACCGTCTGGCGATCCGGCCGCACCAGCGCCGCCACGCGCGCGACCTGGGGTTCAAACCCCATGTCAAACATGCGGTCTGCTTCATCCAGCACAAAGTAGGTGACGCGGCGCGCGTTGGTGACGCGGCCGCCCGAGGTGGAGAGCACGTCGATGAGGCGGCCGGGGGTGGCAGCGACGATTTCGGCGCCGCGTTTCAGGTCCGAAATCTGGGTGCCCAACGCCGAACCACCATACGCGGACACGACGGTGAGGCCCACCGCGCGCGCCAGCCTGCGTGCATCCTTGCCGATTTGGTGGACGAGTTCGCGGGTGGGGGCCAAAATCAGGGCAATCGGGCCGTCCCCGGGCGCGAGCGGAGGTTGATCCCTCACGTGCCGCAACGAGGGCAGCACGTACGCCAGCGTCTTGCCCGACCCCGTCTTGGCGATGGCCAGGCAGTCCCGCCCCGACATGATGACGGGCAGGGCTTGCGCCTGGACGGGGAGGGGGGTGGTGAGGCCCGCACGCGTGAGCGCATTCAGCACGCGCGACGGCAAGCCCGCCTGGTTCCACGTCTGCAGCGGGGCGGGCAGGGGGGCGGCACCACGCACGGTCAGACCGTCCAGGTCGGCCCGAGCGGCGGCCACTTGAGCGGGAGTCAGGCGAGCGAGGGCGGGTGCCTCGACATAAAACTTGCGTCGAAACGGGGGGTAGTCAATCGTGGTGTGGTCGACCGCCGCCAGCTTGTCCCCCTTGGCGGTGCGGCCCAGGGCCACGGCAGCCGCCCACTCTGCGTCTGTTTGTTCGGGGGCGGCTCCCGCAGTGGCGGCCGCGTCGTCGTCGGTGTCTGCTTCACCCGACGAGGAGGAGGAGGCAGCCCGCCGCCGCCGCCGCGGTGCGGGTGGCGGCGCGTGCGCGTGTGCAGCAGTCGCCGAGGCAGCAGCAGCAGCAGTGGCGGCCGCCATTTCGGCCGCGGCGGCCGCGTCGTTGGCGGCCATGAAGGCGTCGAGAGGGTCTACGTCATCATCATCGTCGCCGCCCGCCTCCCCCATCACCGCGTCCGAGGGAGGCACGCTGGCACCACCTCCGTCCAGGCCGGTGGAGGCGGCTGCCGCGACCGCGCGCGCGCGCGCGGCGGCCGCGGCGGCCGCGTTGCCGCCGTCGGAGTCGTCGTCGTCGGAGAAGACGGCGGGCGCGCCGGCGGTTCCGTCGTCATCATCATCACCACCGTCATTTGACGCAGCCTGGTGGCGGTGGTTGGCGGCAGTGGCAGTCGGCAGGCAGTCGCCAGCAGGCGGGGGCGCGCGCGCGGCGCCGCCGTCCCCCCCCTCCAACATGCGCCGCCGTTTGTCCTCGTGGGATGAACCAGGGGTGTCGTCGCCGTCGGACGGGGACGGCGGGCGGCCGCGCTTGTCGCGCGGCGGGGCGCGGGGGGGCATTGAGTGTCGCCCGAAATGCGTCGAAAAAAACCGGGGGCCGGTTGTGGCGCCCAAACACGAGGGTCACGCAGTGGCGGTGCACATGCGGTGAGTGTGTGTGTGTGTGTTGTGGTGGGAGGTGGGCGTCCCTCTCGCCACAGAGAGCCTGAACGAAACAGGCAGAAAAGTGTCGGCGGCGAAGAGTGGGGGGGACGAAAAAAACATCGTCACAATCGACCTTTCCTCTTTTCTCTGCCCCCGCTGTCCGATGCGCCTCGCCATCAAACACGGCGCGGGCGCCACCCCCATCACGCTGGATGTGCCTGATGGCGCTGATGGGGTGGCCACGGTGGCCGCCCTCACGGCCGCCGTGGAGGCGGCAACCGGCGTCCTCGCGCGGTCGCAGAAACTGTTGGCCCGTGGCCGCGTCCTCGCGCCACCGACCGCGCCTCTATCAGCATTCACAGGTGTCATCGACGGCGCCACCCTGATGCTGCTGGCCACGGGAGGGGGCGCCCCCCCCACCGCGGGCGCGGCGGCCGCCACCGCACGCCTGGCCGCGCGCCGCGCGGCTGACGCGGCGGCGGGCACGGCGGCTACGGCGCCCACCGCGTCCCTGGCCACCCGGGCGCGCGGGTGGGCGGCGACGGGGGTGGTGTCGCTGCGTGGCGCTGGGTTGATTGAGCTGCCGGTGGAGGCTGTGGTGGCAACTGCAACAGCTGTCGACGTCGGCGGCAACTCCCTTCCCTCCCTCCCCGCCGCCCTGGCGACCGCCATGCCGGGCGTCACCCGCCTGCGCGCCGACCACAACCAATTGACGTGTGTGGACGCGTTGCCAGGCGGTTTGACGGCGCTGAATCTGGCGTTTAATCCAGCGCTCGCCCGCGTGCCGCCCTGCGTGAGCGCGTGTGTTGGCTTGGTCACACTCAACCTGGCATCCTGCGGGCTGACAGACCTGCCGCCCAGCCTGGGCGCCCTGACCCGCCTCACCGAGCTGAGCGTGGCCGACAACACGTTGAAGGGGCTGCCGGAGGCGCTGTTTGAGGGGTGCGGAGTGCTGGCCTCGCTCGACGCCCGGCGCAACGCCATCACTTCCCTCCCCGCCTGCCTTGGCAGACCGAGGGGCGGTGCGGCCCTGTCCCTGGTCGCCCTCCAACTGGACGCCAACAAGATTGCGGCCCTGCCGGCTGGCATGCTGGCGGCGTGCACGCGACTGTGCGACCTGTCGCTGAGTGCCAACCCGCTCACAGCCGCGACACTGGCAGCCGACCCTGGTTTTCCCGCTTACGATGCGCGCCGCATTGCTACTGCCAACCTGAGGCTGGGGGCGCGCGTGGGGGTTGATGGCGCGTTTCGGGGGGCGGCGGACGAGGAGGTGTGGGCCAAGCACGCGGGTGGGAAGTGAGTATAGAGAAGAAGAGAGACATTCTGTTTTTTTGTTTTGAGGTTTCGTGCGGTAGAAAGAAAGCAGGACACAAAAAGAAAGGGGGAAGAAAAAAGGGGGCTTCGTTCGGAAAAAAAGGGGAAAAACACAGCAGGCAGCCACCAGGCACACACACACACAACACACACACACACACACACTTCACCCTCCCTCGCGCGGGTGCTCGCACACGGTGCAGGCCGTCGCCCCCGCGTCGTTGGCAAACGTGCATTCGGTGCACTGCCACGTGGCCCGCCCCGCCGTAGCCGCGCCGCTGGTGCCGCACCCCCCCAACAGCGTGGGCCCGCGCGACGGCGGCCGCACGACGCGCCGCGCCGACGGCTGCGACCCGTCGCCCTCCCCAAACGCGTCCCCCGCGTGGTATTCAGCCGCCAGGTTGTCCAGCCCCCTCTCCAGCTCGGCCACCAGGCGGTCAAAGTGGGTGCGGGTGACGTCGGTGAGGCCGATCAGGTGCTCCCGAAACTCGGCCCACCCGGGCGGCGGGCGTGCGCGCGGCGTGCCTGACGCCTCCCGCATGGCCACGTCTGCGCCGTCGGCGGCGGGGGCGGCGTCGGGGGCACCGTAGGCGGGGGGAGCGGCGGCAGCGGGGTCACCGGCAGCGGGGTCACCACCACCCCCACCCTCCTCCCCGTCTTCGTCCGACTCACCATCATTCAGCAGCGCGTCCAGCTTCTTCTCCACCGCCGCGTGCAGCATCTCCAGGTACGTCTCCGCCTGTCCCTGAGCATACTCGAAGAAGTCTTGCTGGGCGCGCAGGGCGGCGGCTTCCGCGGGGGAGGGGCGCGGCGGCGGGGGCGGCGCGCCGTCGCTGCCGCTGGCTGCCGCGGGGTCCTCGCCACCCCCCACCTCGGCAAAGCGGTAGTAGCCGTACGCGTACGTCCACTTCAGAATGCGGCGGCACTGCACGACCTGGGACCACGCGTCCAGCACAAACCGCAGCTGGGACGGCGGCGTGGCAGTCGCATCCGCGAGAGCGTCCAGCTTGGCCCCCGCCGCCGCCACCGCCTGCGCCGCCGCCCGGGTGCGGGCGCGGTCGTGCTCCGCCCACCGCTGGTAGTAGTGGGTGTAGCGCTCGAGCGCGGTGCGCGCGCGCTCGCGCTGGGCCGCGACGTCATCATACGCACCCGCCTTGCGCTGCGTTTCGTAGCGGTTGCACGCATAAAACCCGCCCGTGCGCTCGCCGTGGTCGGACCAGGGGGCTTCGCACAGCCAGCAAAAGTTGTGGCGGCACTGGGAGCACGTCATGTGCATGCACCCCTGGTTTTTTTCGATCGGGCGCTTGCACTTTGGGCACGCCTTGGTGTGGGCCAGAATCCAGTTCAAGTTTTCGGACTCGGCACTGTTCTTGGTCATCCACTTTTTCACGGTGTCGCAGTCCACGGGGCGGTGCGCGTCCCGGCCGCACGTGAAGCAAAAATCTTCGCCGCAGCGCGAGCACGCGACGTCGAGCGCGTCACCGCCCACGTCCACCGTCGCTTCAGCGGCCGCCTCGCAGCCCGCGCCCGGGCACCACGCCGCGCGCCGGTTGTAGTCCACATAGGAGCGCACCGCAAACGTGTCGTAGCGGGCGGCGTCGGCGGGGGAGGCGACGGAGAGGACGACGGAGCGAGGGACGGCCGCGCAGCACTCAGGCAGGGGGCAGCGCAGGTCCAGGGACGGGCGGCCGCCCGAGATGGCGGCCTGGACGTAGCCACCCCAGCACTCTTTGCAGTAAGGGTGGCCGCAGCGGGCGGCCAGGGTGGCGATGCGCGGCACGTCGTCGAAACAGATGCCGCAGCGCACGGTGGGGGAGGCCGTGTCGGCGGTGGGGTCGGGCCCCGTCAGGCCGACCGCGGCTTTGACGGCGTCGGTGTCGGCAAACCACTCGTCTTGCAGGCGGGCGACGTCCCTAGGTGTGCGGTGGGGTGGTGGAGGGTGAGCAGGTTTTTTGACCAGGCGCGGTCAATGTTGACTGCGGAAGGGGCGGCGCCCCTTCTCCCGCGCTGCGCCACGCACACACAAACACACACATCTCCTACACCCACACCCACACCCCTCACCACTTGAAGTGGCGCAGCACGCGCACCGCGTCGCCGTCGGGGACGGACAGCACGGCCGTGACTTCGGCCACCGCGGCCGCGGCGCGGGCGCGCACGGCGTCCGAGTTGGGCAGGATTTTGTAGGGCGGCTGAGTGTGTGTGTGAGGAGGGGGGGTGAGAGGAGGAAGGAGAGGCGGACGGCTCTGCCACCCCGACCAATGGGCGCCAGCGCAGCGCGGCGCACCGGCCCTCGCCCACGCCCCGCCACCGCCACCCGGCCCAAGATGCGAGTGGTGACGAGTATGGCACGCTCCCCTGGCACCGTGGGCACGGCCGGCGAGTCGGTCAGAGGTGGGAAGGGGTGGGGTGCGGGGGGGTGCCCCGTCGCCGAGCGAGGCGCGACAGTTTTCATTGACCCGCCGCCGCGACCCTCGCTCCTCCTCTCCCCAGCACCCAGTCACACAACAAACAAACGCACCGCCTTCATGGTGGGCTCCACCTCGCCCAGGTCGAAGGACCCGTCGGACAGCGCGTCGTAGTCGCCGTCGGACGAGTAGCCCGCGCCACCGTCCGAGTCCGACATCGGGGCGGTGGCGGAGGTGGGGGGCGCACTGGGGGTGTGTCGGTGTGAGAGTGGGCGCGGCAATCCGCCCGAGGGCGTCCGAGGGCGCTGGCGTGGGGAAACAGAAACGAGAGAGAGAGGAATCGTTGTTTTTTTTTTTTTTTTCTGTACAGAAAAAAACACACACTGTCGAAGCGACTTCACTTTCCCGGCCTCCCAGGCCACACACAGGCCAAACCACCATGCGACACCCCACGCCCTCACCCACTACCACGCTGTGCGTCGCGTCTGCTGTGGGCGCGGCCGTGCCAGCTGCAGCACTGTTTGGCGCAGCAGCTGCGACCGCACTCACTGGGCCCCACACCGCCGCCACGCACACGCTGTGAGTTGATGTAGAGGCTGGGCCGCGTTTCAGGGGGATGCCAGGCCAGTCGCGTCCGCGTGGGCTGCGTTTGGCGGGGCCCAATCTTGGGATGCCACACGGCTTCGTAAGCGCGGAGAGAATTTGGCACACGCGCGCGCCGCCCACGTCTCCGAGAACATGGTCGTCGCGGTGCGCCGTATGCGCGTACTGGGGTGGGGCGCGAGCCGGCGGGCGGGTGAACGACGCACGTGCGGGCAGCACGTTGCGCGCGCCCTCTTCCCACCCCACGACGCCCTCACCCCACCTTTCCCAGCCTCCCCGACCTCGCCTCCCTGGCCGCCCTGCTAGCCTTTGTCGCCGCCTTGGCCGCCACCGCCGCCACCACTCTCTCCCCCACCGCCACCGCCGCCTTCCTGGGCGCCGCCGCGGTCGCGGGCGCGGCGCAGGCAGCGACGTTCTCAGCGTCCCTGCTCCAACGCGACGCGTTTGCCGCTGCCGGCGTGGACGCACACGCCGCCCCCGCCTGGTGGCTGGTGGTGGCTGTGTGCGTGGCGCTGGGTGCCCAAGCTGTGGCGGCGGCGGGAGCTGGTGCGATGCTGCGGACAAAACGGCGGGAGGGAGATGACTATGAAACCGCCTCCGCCGCCACCTGCTCCCCCGACTCATCATCCACCGGCCCCACCACCCCCGCCTCCCTGCTCACCGCCGCCCTCATCGCGTCCTCCACGTTTGGTGTTGCCTTGCTGGCGATCGCTGGCACCTGCCCGCGCCGCGACGCGCCGACGCCGACCGTCCCCCCGGGCGCTGACGCGCGGTGGCTGCCCACCGCCCTCGCCACCGTGGGCGCCCCCACCGCCGCCCTGCCGTTATTGGCCGCCCATGGCGCGTGGCAGGGGCGCGCGGTCGTCGTCAACTCGTTTGGCGGTGCGGCTGGCGCGTCGGTCCTGCTGCTGGCGGCCGCGGCACGCGCGGTGGCCACACACGGCGTGCCACTTGCGTCTGTGGCCAACTATGATGCATCCGGGCGCATCGTGGCCCTGCTGGCCGCCGTGGACGCCGCCCCGGGCACAGCAAAAGCTGCCGTCGCCTCCGTCCTGCTGTGGCAGGTGGCGCTGGCTGTGTGCGCAGCCGCCTACGGCAGGGGGCCCGCCCTGCGCGCGCGCAGCGTGGCTGCTCTGGCAGGCGGGCGGGAAAAGGGCGCGATCGCGGTCGCACGCGCAGCAGAGTGCAGCGCGGCCGCGCTCGCTGCCGGCCGCGAGCGCGGCGTGGCTGCCTGCGCTGCCGTGGCGGAGCGCAGTGCCGCCACGCTCGCTGCCGGCCGCGAGCGCAGCGCTGCCGTGGTCGCCCTGGCGGCTGAGCGCGTCGCCCCCGTCGCGGCGGCCGCGGCGGCTGCGGTGCGTGGCTGGCGGTCTGATGAAGAGGAGGGCGCCACTGCGGCCACCGACGCGGAAGCCCCGCTGCTGACGCCGCCTGCGCAGCCGCGGGGCACGCCGTGGGACGATCTGCCGCGCGCGCTGGTGCCTGAGCGCAGCGCGTCGGCGATGTGGAGGGCGGACGGCATGAGCTAGGAAAACGTTTTGTTGATGAAACAAAACGTTTTTTTTTTTTTTTATGAGACGACAACAATTTTTTTTTAACGCTTCTTCTTCCCTAGGTTAAGAAGCCGCGTGTGCGTTGTGCACGTGTGTGGTGGTGTGAGTGTTTCTAGTGAAGCGATTTTTGCTTTTTTGTGTGTGTAAATCACCGTCCTGCCTGATTCCTAGGGTGTTTTTTTTTTTTAAATCGAGTCGAGAGGTTGGAGCGCGGGGTGTTAAAACGACGCACACAACCGGCGCATTTGTCTGTTTGCCGCCTCTCTTGCCCATCTCCCCGACCTGTGCGCCGCTCCACCAGTCAGCACGCGACCTGGTCCTCAGTCACACGCGTCACGTGCGGCTGAAAAGTCTGGCGAGAGAGAGAGAGAAGGCACACACCCCGCGCCCCAGTCGGTTGGCACCCTTCTCCAACCCACATCATGGCGGTCGCCCTCCTCCTCGTCACCTGTGGCGCCATGCTGGCCGCCGCCCTGGCAGCCGGCAACATGGCCCTGTCGACTGCCGCATCGTCGTCGGCGTCGCCAACCACCGACGCCGCGCTGTCTGATTCCGCGCCGCCCGCGTCCGCTCTGGCGGGCGCTGGTCTCCTCGTCTCCTGCGGCCTGGCGGTCGTCGTGGTGGAGGGGTTCCACGCTCTGGACGACATCCCGGCCGGCGCTCTGCCCCACTGGGCCCCGGGCGCCGCCCTGGTGGCTGGGTTTTTCGCGATGCTGGCGCTCGACGCAGCGGCCGACGCGGTCGCGCCGCACGCGCACGCGTCCCCGGACGCGGCATCGTTGCTGCCTCCACCTGCGCTGGCGGGCGGCCCTGTCCGCGATGGCGCGGTGTCCGCGCTGGACGCGCTGCTGGCGCATGCAGCTGCCGACGGGCTGGCTGTTGGTGCCGCGACGGCAGCTGGCGGCGCCGTGGCGGCGGCGACCATCGCCGTCGCAATGGCTGCGCACAAGGCGCCCGCAGCCTATGGACTGGGGGCGACGCTGGCGGCGCACAGGTGGTCGCCTGCGCGCGCCAGAAGGGGGATCGCCATGTTCGCTGCCACATCCCCCGCGGCCGCCATCCTGACGCACGCCCTGGTGGCGGCGGCCGGCAGCGCGGCCGTGGGCGTGGTGCCGCTCGCGCTGCTGGCGTCGGGCGGGAGTCTCGTTTATGCCGGCTGTGTGCACGTGTTGCCGTCTGCCCTCGCACGTGCACGCGCGCGTGGAGGGCTGCGCGTGCCGGCCCACGCGGCCGCGCTTGCGGGGGGGGCGGTGGCGCCGGTGGTGTTGGCTGGGTTGTTTCCGCACGGACACTGAAATTTAATGGAGTTGAAAAAAAACAGTTAAAAACAAGTCCCCCTCTCTCTCTCTGTCTACACATGATGATACGGCGACCCCCTCAGTATCTCAAAGCTGCGGAACAGGGCTTCCGCCGCCACGATGCGGGCGACTCGGTGGTTGAGGACCAGGTCGCTGACGCGGAGTGTGTCGTCGGCGCGCGCTCTCACTTGACCGCTCCACCCGTGCGCGCCGCCGACCGCGACGACCAGCCGCCCCCCGGGTTTGACCCGGTCGCAGCCTTTGGCGATGGCGTCAGTCAGGGTGCCACTGGTGACGCGTCGTCCTCTCTCATCCATCAAGATGACAAAGTCGGCGGGCGTGAGCGCGGCCAGCACGCGCGCCCCCTCCGCGTCGACCGCGGCGCGCGCGTCCTTTGTGTTGCCAGCCCCCGGTTTGACGCATATATCCTCAAAACTGGACGCAGACCGTCCTATGCCGGTCCCCCACTCCTCCACGAGGGCATCGGTGTGCTGGCAAGACCGCGGGCGGGCGACGTGGAGGAGGGCGACCGGGACTGCGCGGAAAGCTCGGGGTGGGGGGCGTGCGCTTGGTAGTGGTTGGGGGGGCGGGGTGGCTGGGCTGCGAGCCTGAGCTCGACACACGGCTTGCCGGGCCTGCATGGGGTCGCTCTCTGCCGTCGAAGAGAAAACGGGAGGCAGAGACTGCGACACACACCGTCGTCGATTGCCTCTTTTTTGCTGCCGCTCGTCTTTTTCCGCCATCCTTTCTTCCGGGTGCACCAGCACATGGTCCGCGCCAGCACCGTTCTCTGTATCGTGCGCAAGCTGACCGGCGGCAAAGCCTGGAACAAGCCGTGGGGCGTCGCGACGCCCGCGTCCCGCAAATCCAACCGCAAGGCGGGCCACGCCGTGGACGCCGCCAACCGGGCCGCCCTGGCGGACGCTGCTGCCAGGCAACCGTCGCAATTGTCGCAGCCACCGGCGTCCAAATGAGGGCGCCACTGAAGGCGCGGCACGCTCGGCGCTCGGCGCGTCCACGTGCGCGCTGCGTGCGCGCGTTGGCGCTCACCCCTGTCCCTGGCGCGCCCGCGCCGCCAGCTGCCGCAGCAGCTGCAGCTGTCACCCCTGTTGCCGAGTTGGCGACTGCGCCGCCCAGGCTGGCGCCTGACGGCGTGCTGTCCAAGCTGGTGTCGCCGCCGCTGACGGGGGGCGACGGCGGCGACCCGCCGTCCCTGCGCCCCACGGGCGGCGGGGACGAGGGCGAGGGGGATGCGTCGAGCGGTGGCGGCTGGAATCTGTGGCACCGGTGAGTGTGTGGGAGGAGAGGGAGGGGGGAGGGAAAGCGGGAAGAGCGGGGAGGCGAGAGCGGGGGGGGTGCAGCTGGCGAGACTCCTCCCCCACCGCCCGATGTCGGCACGAGGGCGTGCGCATCAGTGTCGATGTGGGGGCTGCGTGTGTGTGCAGGGCTGCTTGGGGAAGCGGCAGAGCGCGAGGGCCAGAACAGACCGCACCTCCCAAAACGCCGTGGCCTCACAACGCTCCTCCCTCCTCCCCTGTCCCCTCCCCCCTCCCCTCCCTCCCCACCCCAGCCTCGTCCTCGGCGTGCGTGCCCGCGTCGCCGCTGACCCCGACTTTGCTTTCAAGATCGCGGTCGAGTGTGGGCTGGACGCTGCGATCATTCTGGGTGTCAACGCGGCCGCGCGCGGCCTCTCCAGCCTCGTGACGGACGCTGATCTTGTGGCCTCACAGGTTGCTGTCTCCCTTCTCAATTATTGTGCCCTGGTGTACTTGCTGGCGCCCCGCCGTGGTGGTGCGTCGGCTGCGTCATCGCGCCGCTTCACGCGCGTCGCGGCGCGCGTGCCGGCACACGTCTTCCAGGCCGGCCCCTTCTCCCCAGCCGCGCGCATGGGCTGCTTTGGCGTGCGCGCGCTGCAGTATGGCGCCCTGGGCGCCGTCTCGGGCGTAGTGGGGGGCGGCGCCATCGAGGCCCTGACCACCGCGCGCGCGGCAGCCGATCCCTCATTCACCCCGCCCCCCACGTGGGCGCCTCCGTTGGCGACGGGGGGCGTGTGGGCGTATTTCATGGCACTGTCCTCCAACGCGCGCTACAACCTAGTCAACGGCGCGGAAGCGGCAGTCGCGTCCGCCGCCCCGGGCAGCGCCAAGGCCGCCACCATCGCCCTGCGCCTGGCCACCAACTGGGCGGGCGCGTCCCATTTTATGCACGTGGCGGATCGGTTGGGGTTGAACCGGCCGCGGCCGCGGTTGATGGCGGCGGCGTGAAATCTTCACCCACCGCCCCCTTTTTTGAACACACACAGTTGGAGCGCCCGTATATTGTTCTGCACACCACACCACACGGCACGCCCCCCCGGTTCCGTCGCGGGCTGGGAGGGCTGCGCCTCTCATCCCCCTCTTTTTTGACACGCCCTTCTTTTTTCCCGTCAAAAAGTCAATATTTCCCACCCCATTCTTTGGCAGCGATCCACATACATCCACACTCCATACTACTTGTGTGTAACCGAAATAATCAAAAGTGGGGTAGCTGTCGCAACACTTGGCGTGTATGTGGGGTTGAGAGTGTGGACGCTGAAAAAAAGAAAATAACACAATCGCGCCGTCGTTTCTTTCGTCTCCCGTGTTTTCGTCACGCCTCGCGCCTCAACGCACGCCACATTCTACAACCAACCATGGCCGCCCCCCCCTCCTCCAAAGTCTACACCCTGGCCGACCTCAAGGCGCACGCGACCGAGGCCGACTGCTGGATCCTCGTCCACGGCAAGGTGTACGACGTCACCGCCTTCCTGGATGAACACCCGGGCGGGTTTGACATCATTGTGTCCAACACGAGTGCGTTTGTGTGGAGTGTGGGGTGGGGAGGGGAAGGCGGGGAGGCCCGAGCGCGCTGCGTTGCGGTTGCGCGCGCTGCGGCGCCGCTCCCTCAGCGCCGTGCCTCCCGCCGCTGTTGCCGCCAATGGCGGAGAACGCTGGCTGCACGCACGCTCCTTGCTGACGCGTCGGCCGGGGGCGAGCCTTTGTGGGGGGCCCCTGTGCGCCGCACGTTTTGTCAATCGCGCGAGCGAGAGGGAACGCGCCCTCCTCTCTCCCTCGCCTCCCTCGCTCTCGCGGCGCCTGCAGGCTGGTAGTTTGCAGCCTGTGTTGATGCGGTGCCTGTGCGAGCTGTGGGAGGGAGAGCTGTGCAGGGACGGGGCGGGCACAGGCCTCACTTCTCTCGACGCGCATCGGCCCTGCCTCGCGAAACGCCGACCCCCCTCGTTTTCCCTCCACCACAGGCAAAGACGCGACCGAAGACTTTGACGAGATCGGCCACTCCAACGCGGCCAAGGAGCAGCTGGCCAAGTACTACATCGGCGAGTACGAGGTGCGTTGTGTGGTTGGGGGAAGGGAGGAAGGGGCGGGTGGTTGGCGCTGCGCCGTCGCGCGCCGTCGCGCGAAAAAGATAACCGCAGCCGCGTTTCCTCCCCACCACACACCACGTTGCACCCACACCATCCCTTCCCCCCCACCCACACCAACTCACCAGGGCGGCGACGCCGCCCCCAAGAAGGCGGCGTCCACCGCGGTGCGCGCCAAGGCGGCGGGCGGCGACGGCGGTGGCGTGGGGGCCATGCTGGTCAAGCTGCTGCTGCCCCTGGTCGCGCTGGCGCTGGCGCTGACGCTACCCAAGCTGCTGTCGCAGGGTTGAGAAGAGAGAAGAGAATGTGTTGCCCCCGGCTTTTATTAGAGCTTGTTTTTTTTCACCGTCCTTTTTTTCTTTAAACCCAAAAAGCACGACACCACCAAACTCCGAAACGAAAAGCCTTCTTGCCGACACAGCCACCACACACATGGACCCCAGCGACAGAACAAACAAAAAGGAAAAAGACTACACACACGCACGGAACAATAACAAAAAAAGAAACGCTTTTCACCAGCGAGTTTTTTTGATTTTCTTCTCTTCCACATCAGCTCTGCGTCAGCACGCCCTTGCTGGACGCCACCCCCCCCGCCCGCTGTGGATCGGGCTCCACCGCCGCCCTCAGAGCGCGCGCAAACGCTTTGAATGTCGCCTCCACGATGTGGTGGCTGTTGGACCCCGCCAGTTGCCTGATGTGGAGCGTCATGCCAGACGTGTTGACGAGGGACTGGAAAAAGTGTTCGACCAGTTGGGTGTCGTACGTCCCAATTCGTTCAGTGGGGATGGACAGACCACACGACAAGTGGGGCCGCCCACTCAAGTCCAGCACCACCTGCACCAGAGCTTCATCCAACGGCGCCGTCACATCCCCAAACCTCTGGATGCCGCGCCTGTCGCCCAGGGCTTGGGCCAGGGCGGAGCCGAGGGCGAGGGCGACGTCCTCGTTGGTGTGGTGGTCGTCGATCCAGGTGTCGCCCGCCGCTTTGACGGCCACGTTGAGCAGGCCGTGGGAGGCCAGCTGGTCCAGCATGTGGTCCAGGAACGGGATGGAGGTGCGGCACTGGCAGAGGCCGGTGCCGTCTAAAGCGATCGACACCTCCACACTCGTCTCGCGAGTCACCCTCGACACGGTGGCGGTGCGGGCGGGGGGGGGGGGAGGAGGCGGAGCGGGGGGGGCGGTCGCCGCTGGAGGCGCGGGAGCGGCGGCGGCGGGGGGCGGCTGTGTGTGGGCACCCAACACACAGCGTGGGGGGGGAGGGTTGACGAAAGGACGGCCGCGAGCTGCCTCCCGGCGCGGGTGTTGTGTTGGCACGCCTCCCCTCCTCCTCCTCTCCACATTCCACTCCCACACACACCTTTGGTCGCGACACCGTTGCCCCCGCCCGAGCTGGACGGCTCGCCGTCCAGGGGGGCGGGCGCGAGGGCCGAGTCGGCGGCAGCGCGAGGTGGGGGCGCGGCGCGGCGGGCGGGCACCACGCGCCGCGTGGTGGCGGCCGGCCCGCGACGCAGCGTGGATGACGGAGTGCGCATGTCGGGGAGTGGGCGCGAAACCAGAAGAGGGTAGGGGGAGAGAGAGGGCGGAAGGCAACTCGTGACGCAATTTCGCTCGCGAGCTGTGTCGAGACTCACTTCGTTTTTTCGTTCTTGAGCGGCGTTCGAGCGCCCCCCCCGCGCGCTCGCCCCTCTCCACCGCACGCACGCCCCCGCGCACGCAGGCGCCTGGCGTGAGCCCCTGCCCCACCCCCGGCGCCCCACACCCCACGCGCGGCGCGTGGGGGCGCGCGTGTGTTTTTCCGCCGGCAGACGCGCCGGGGCCCCTCCCCCCCCTCGCCCCCTCCCCTGTTGCCCGTGCGTCTGCACAGCGGTGTCACCATGTACATCAAGCAGGTGAGGAGTGTGGCCCGGCCGGGCGGACAGTAGTGAAGCGGGGTGGCGCGGGAGGGCTTTCAATTTTTTCCCTCCTTTCGCTCGCATGGGGCGTGCCGGCGCCGCGCGAGCCTCTGCCGCCGCCTCACACACGCGCCCCTCCTCCCCCCCACCCCCCCCCCTAGGTCATCATCGAGGGCTTCAAGTCCTACAAGGACCAGACGGTGTCCGACTCGTTCTCGCCGGGCGTCAACGTTGTCGGTGCGTGGGGCTGATGGAAACGCGAATCGCGCACATCGGCGCTGCGCTCGTGTGTGTGTGCCGGCGCCTCTCACCCTTCCCTCCTCCCCTGTCCCTCAGTCGGTGCCAATGGGTCGGGCAAGTCTAACTTCTTCCACGGTGAGTGTGTGGGGGCGTGTGTGTGTGTGTGTGTGTGTGCGTGGTTGCTTCCGGCGTTCTCCTCCTTTGATGCCACGCCCGCCCCGTGCCCGCCTGCCCCGCTGCCGCCCCGCTGCCGCCCCCTGGCGCGTGATCAGTGGACTACTGCTCTGCGCAGGTGGCCGTCCGAGGCAGGCGGGCCGCGTCCGAGGCAGAAGTGGAAACACTCTCTCACCCACCCGTTTTCATCTTCCCACCCCCAGCCATCCGCTTCGTCATCGGCGACGTCTTCTCCACACTGCGCACGGAGGAGCGCACCCGCCTGCTGCACGTGAGTTTGGGAGGAAGGAGAGAGGAGGAAGGCAAAAGTGGGTGGGAAGAGGGAAAAGGAAGGACGCTCACCCACCCACCCCACCCCACACACACAACAGGAGGGCGCCGGCGCCGCCACCACGTCCGCCTATGTCGAGCTCGTGTTCGAAAACTCGGACAACCGGTTCCCCGTGGACAGGTCCGAGGTGAGGCTGCGCCGCACCGTGGGCGTGAAGAAGGACGAATATGCTCTGGACAAGCGCCCCGTCACGAAAGCCGAGGTGCAGTCCCTGCTGGAGTCGGCGGGTTTCTCGAGGGCCAATCCGTACTCCGTGGTGCAGCAGGGCAAGGTGGGAGAGAAGAGTGGGGGATGGGAGGGAGAGCGGGTGCGTGTTCGTCTGTGCGCGCTGTTTCTCACCCACTTGCACCCACTCACACCCACCCCCAACACTCAGATCATGGCCATGTCCACCATGAAAGACCCCGAACGCCTGGAACTGCTCAAAGAGATTGGCGGCACCAAAGTCTATGAAGAGCGGCGCAAAGAGTCGCTGCGCATTCTCGCCGACACCGACGCGCGCCGGTCCGCGATCGCGGACACCGTCGCCTCCCTGGACGCCCGCCTGGCCGAGCTGGAGGCGGAGCGCGCCGAGCTGGCGAGGTACCGCGATGCCGACCGGGCGCGGCGCAGCCTGGAGTACACCATTCTGGACGCCGACATCGCGGCGCTGCGCTCCAAACTCGACGCGCTCGACGCCAAGCGCGCGGCCGACGCTGCCGCCCTGGCCGCCGCCCACGAAGCCGCGCGCGAGGCGCGATCCTCCGTCAAAGACGTGGATGCCCGGGTGGCTGCGCTGAAGGCGGCGGCCGACGGGCACGAGCGCGCGCGCGCGGGGCGCGGCGCGCGAAAAGGCGGCCGCGCTGGCCACCGCCACCGCCGCCGACCTGGACGTCTCCGACCTGGAGGCCGCCCTGGCGGCCGCCTCCCGCGACGCGGGCGACCTGGCGACCACGTTGGCGTCTTTGGATGCGGAGGCCGCGGCTGCTGAAGCCGCGCTCGCGTCCGCGCGCGACGCGGCCGACGCGGCCACCGCGGCCGAAGCGGACGCCGCCGCGGAAGCCGCGTCCGCCACCCGCCGCCTGGACACGCTGCACGCGCGCGCGGGGCGACACGACCAGTTCGCGTCCGCGGCCGAGCGGGACGCCTGGATCGATGGCCAGCTGGCCGCGCGGCGGTCCGACGTCGAGCGCGCGCGCGCGCCGCGCTCGCCGACACGCACGCCGCGGCGGACGCGGCTGCGGAAGCTGCCGCGTCCGCTGCTGCCGCCGCCACCGAGCGCGAGGCCGCGGTGGACGCCGCCGCCGCCGCTCTGGACGCCGCCAACGCGGCGCGCGACGCGGCGGCGGCCGACCGCGACGCGCTCATCGCGCGCCGCAAAGACCTGTGGCGCCGCGGCAAGGACGCCGACGACGGCGCCCGCTCCGCCGCCGCCGACGCCACCCGCCGCGAGAAAGCAGCCGACGCCGCCATCTCGCGCGACGTGCGGCGGGGGCTGGAGTCGGTGCGCCGCATCGCGCGCGAGCACAACATGAGCGGCGTGCGCGGCCCCCTGGTCGAACTGATCGACGCCATGCCCCAGCTCCACCCCGCGGTGGAGGCCGCGGCCGGGGGCGCCCTCTTCCACGTCGTCGTCGACACGGACGAAGTGGCCACCGCGATTGTGGCCCAGCTGGCCGCGGACAAGGGGGGGCGGGTGACGTTCATCCCGCTGAACCGTGTCTCTGCTCCGACGGTCGCCTACCCCGACGCCTACGGCGACGCGGCCGTCCCCCTGGCCAAGTACGTCAAGTGCGACCCCGCCGTCGCCCCCGCCGTCGCCCACGTGTTTGGGCGCACCCTGGTGTGCAAAGACCTGGACGTGGCGGCCGCCGCCTCGCGGGAGAGCGGGCTGGCGGCGGTGACGGTGAGCGGCGACTCGGTGTCGCGCATGGGCACGCTGACGGGCGGCTACATCGAGGCCACCCGCTCCAAGATGGCGGCTGTTGCCGCGCTGAAGGAGGCGACTGCGAACGCGGCGTCTGCTGCTGCTGCCGCGTCCGCCATCGCGGCCGAGGCGGGGGAGGTGGACCAAACTGTGGCGGCGGCCGTGGGCGCGAGCGAGCGCGCGGCCGCCGACGCGGCCCACGCGCGCGCGGCCCTCGACGTCGCCCGCCGCGACGCCGCCGCGGCCGCGGTGGCGGCGGCCGACGCGGCGGCGGCCGTCAGGCCGCGCAACGCGGCGGTGGCGGCCGCCGCCAAATCGGCGGCCGACCAGGAGGCGGCCGCCGACGCGCTGCGGTCGGAGCGCGGCGCGCCGCTCGTGCGCGGCCTGTCGCGTGAAGAGACGGCCGAAGTCGCGTCCCTCACCACCCGCTCCGCCGAGCTCACCACCGCCCTGGAAGCTGCCAAGCAGGCCGCCGCTGCAGCCGGCGCGCGCGTCGTGGAGCTGCGCGCCGCCCTGGACGACGACATCAACCGCCGCCGCGCTGACGCGCGCGCGCGCCTGGCTGCCGCGGGCGGCGCCACCGCGCGCGGCGACGCCCGCGCCGCTGCGGCCGCGGCTGACGATGCGGGGGCAGCATCCCTGCGTGCGCGCCTGCAAGCGGCCCGTGTCGCCGCGGCGACCGCGGCCGCCGCGCTGGACGACGCGGCGACCGCCGAAAAAGACGCGGCCGCGGCAGCCGCCGCCGCCGCCGCGGGCGCCGCCGCCGCCGCCGCCGAAGCCGACGCCCTGCGCGACGCCCATGACCGCGCCACGTCGGACGCGGCCGAACGCGCTCGCGGCGTGGACGGCCTGCTGGCGCGGCGGTCTGCGCTCGCCGCGCGCCGCGCAGACCTCGAGCGCAAGGTGCGCGACCTCGGCGCCCTCCCCGCCGACGCCTTTGAAAAGTACCGCGGCCTCCCCCCCTCCGACCTGCACCGCCTGCTGGCCGACGCTCAAGCCGCTGTCCGCGCCTGTGGCGCCGTCAACCAGAAAGCAGTGGACCAGGCCGCCGCGTTTGCAGACCAGCGCGGCGAGTTTGCGCGCCGCGCGGCCGACAATGAAGCGGCCGAAGCCAAGATTCGCCAACTGCTGCGCACGCTGGACGCGCGCAAGGATGAATCCGTGGAGCGAACGTTCAAGGGCGTCGCCCGCCACTTCCGGGACGTGTTCTCGGAGCTGGTGCCCGGGGGGCGGGGGGAGCTGGTCATGCAGCGCGCGGCGCCGCGCGGGGCGGACGCCAACGGCGACGCCGCCAACGGCGACCCCACCGCCACCACCGCCCTCGAAACCTACGTCGGCGTCGGCGTCAAGGTGGCCTTTGGCAGCGGCGCGGCCGCCGCCGCGTCGATCGGCGCGCTCTCGGGCGGCCAAAAAACGCTGGTCGCGCTCGCCCTCATCTTCGCCATCCAGCGCTCCGACCCCGCCCCCTTCTACCTGTGCGACGAAGTGGACGCCGCCCTGGACCCCCAGTACCGCACCGCGGTCGCCGCCCTGGTCGCCCGCACCGCGGCTGCGGGCGGCGGCGCGGGCGCGCAGTTTGTCATCACCACCTTCCACCCCCAACTCGTCACCGTCGCCGACCGCGTGTTCGGCGTGTCCCACGTCAACCGCGTGTCCCGCATCACCGCGGTGGACAAGGAGGATGCCCTGGCCTTTGTGCGGGCGGAGGAGGAGCGGGAGGCGGCAGCCGCGGCGGCAGCCGCAACGATGGCGGCGGGTGAGTGAGAGAGCGTGTGTTTTCTGCCTTCTCTTTTCCTGCCTTCTTTTCCCGATACACCCACCCCAACGGAATGAACCCACCTTTATTCAACAAAAACAGCATGCCTCATGCCCCCCACCCCCCCACCTTTTTTTTCCACACTCGATGTCCCCTTTTTTTACCACTGTGCGTCCCCGTGTGCGCCCCCCCCGCCATGGCGTGTGCGCGTGAGACACGCGTGTAAAAACACAAAACCAGTCAACACTTTTTTTTCATTCGCAGGGAGAGAGAGAGCTGAGAAAAGAAAACGATCGATCGCGATCGATCGATTTTGGGGGTTTGCACACACGAAACACGAAACAAAAAAGGAAATCAAAACTCTCTCCACACACTAACACAAAACAAGTGCTGAAAAAAACACACAGGGTACACACACGCAGCCAGAAAACAGAGGGGCAGAAAAAGAAATGAATCAATCATTTGGTCTCCATCTTCTCTGCGGCCACTTTCTCTGTGGCCGCCTTCTCGGCCGCCACCACGCCGGGAGCCTTGACCAGGTGCAGCCCATGCTCCAGCGCCGCCCGCTCCGCCACCGCGTCTTTCGCTTTGGCCACCCGCATCCGCCGCTCGTGGTGCCGCGCCGCGCGCGCGACCTTCAACTCATCCGTCCGCTTCATCGCCGCCACAGACTTGGCCACTAGGGTCCGGTCGTATTTCTCAGGCACGTTGCGCCGCCTCTCCATGTCGAACACGGCGTCATCGACGAGGTCTTTGCCCGCGAGTTTGCGGTAGGCCTTCGTCCACTTGACCTTGCGCGGGTTGCGCTTCATCTTGAAGTTCCTGTGGCACTTGGACCGGCAGAAGCGGAAGACCTGTGGTGTGGATGGTGTGTGGTGTGGCGTGGTGGGTGGGCGGGGTGTGGTCGGCGAAGCGAACGTCGGAGCGCGGTTTGGTCGGTGTCGCCCTCTCCCTCTCCCCCGCTGCCCCCTCCCCTCTTCTCTCTCCCCACATCTCGACACCACACGGTCCCCACAAGCCAGCACGGGACGCGGGGCTGCAGTCGGCGAGGTGCGCGCGGGGCCCGCCAGCCGCACCGACCAAGCCGCCGACGGGGGGCAGCGCTTTCCTCCCTCCCCGCCACTTACCGTGCAGTCGTTGCGCACAAACTGGATGCCGTGCCCCGGGTAGATGGTGGACGAGCAGAACCAGCACTTTTCCAGCCTCATGGCGGGCGAGGAGCCGGCGGCGGGCGCGTGGGGAGGGGGGAAGCGTGCCGCGGAATGGAGGAGTGAAACGAAAAACGACGGCTTGTTAGTTTTTGTCGTCAACTTTTTTGAAAGGCGGGCTCCGCCTGCCCTGCGCGCCGCGTGCGTGTGGTGTGCTAACCGCACTGACAGCACACTAGCGTGCGCGTGGACGGACGCACCCCTTCTTTTTTACACCCACACAATGCCGCCGCGCCGCGCCCAACCTGACACCCGCCTCATCCCGTCCTCCGCTGCCGAGTTTCGCAGCCGCTCTTTTTGGGATGGCTTCTTTGAGGCGAGAGGCGACACTCCGTTCGAGTGGTATGGCGACTGGGCGTCCCTGCGGCCGTTGGTGGTGCCGCTGTGCCGGCAGGACAAGGCGCGCGTGTTGGTCCTGGGGTGCGGCAACTCGGAGCTGAGTGCGCACATGTGAGTTTGGTGGTGGAGTGTGTGTGTGTGTGGTGTGGAGCCGGTTGACTTCATTCCCTGTGTTTCGCCCACCGACCCAAACCACCACCGACCCACACACCCCACCCCCCTCCCACCCCCCAAAAAGGTACGACGACGGCATCACCGACATCGTCAACACCGATTTCTGCGCCTCCGTCATTCGCGCCCAGCTGGCCGCCCACGCGCGGCCGCGCCCCCGCATGCGGTGGCGGGTCGCCGACATCACAGCGCTCGACGCCACCACCTTTCCCGACGCCTCCTTCGACCTGGTCCTCGACAAAGGCGGCCTGGACGCCCTCCACTCCGACGCTGACGATGACGGGGGGGGTGGGGATGCCGCTGCACAGGCCATGCTGGCGTGTGCGGCCCGTGTGACCGCGCGCGGCGGTTCGTACGTCTGTGTCACGCTCGCCCAACCCCACGTGCTGGCGTGCGCCCTGGCCGTCTTCAGGACGCGTGACTGGACCATCACCCTGGACGCGCCGCCGCCGCCGCTCGACATGGCGGCGGCGCCGCTGCAGCCGTTGGTGGTGGTGGCGACACGAAGGAATGTGGGAGGTGGTGACAACGCCACGCCCCTGCCTCCCGTCGTGTCCCGCATCAACCACACGCTGACCGCGCCCAACGCCGATCAGCTGGACGGCGTGGCGGGCGTGGTGGCGGCCGAGAACGAGGCGCGCGCGCGCGGTGAGCGGGTGGGTGCAGGGCCGCCTGCGTGCGCGCCTCCCGCGTCCCCGACCGACGGCGACCCGTTTGCGTCGCTCGCGCCCGGCCGCACGACGCGCCTCACGCTGCCGGAAGGCGCGGCCACCCCTTGTTACGATGTGTTCATCGTCGACGCCTCGTCCCCACCACCCGGCCCCCCCACCGCAGCCGTGTTTGTGGTGCCTCTCGGCCGCGACCATGAATGGTTGTTTGCGTTGGAGGAGGGGGTGGCCACTGTGGCAGCCCAAGTCGGCGCAGGGCGCGTCATCATTGTGCGGCTGTGCCGCGGCGCAGACCACGGCAGCCTGGCCGCCGTGCGGTCAGCCCTGTCCCCCCACGTGGCGCCTTTAACACCCTCCGCCCTGCGCGGTGTGGCGGGCGCTGTCCCGATCGTGACGGTGGGGGAGGGGATCGGCAGCCGCACGCGCGTCGCGACCCTCGCGTCGCAGGTCGCGGGATGCAACGTCCTCATCGAGGACGTCTCCCCTCCTCCCGACGCGCCCAAGGGTGTGGTCGGCCTGCGCCGGCTGGTGTTTGGTGGGGCGGTGGGCCTGGTGCAGAGTGAGGCGGTGCTGGTCAAGGAGGAGGTGCCCGGTCCGCGCCGCAGCGGGCGCGGAGGCGGGAGGGCAGGCACGCGCGCAGCGCCCCCACCCTCCCCCAAACCCGTCGTCGCCCTGGCCGACCACCTGCCCGCCGCCTACCACTCCGCCGTTCTGGCCCACCTGGCGTTGGCGGGCGTGTGTGTGCAGGGTGGTGGTGGTGGGAGGGGCGGTGCGGACGCCACCACAAAGCCTTGCGTCGCGGTCATCGGCTTGGGCGGGGGCGGCCTGCCCGCCGCCCTGACCGCGCACGCGGGCCTGGCCGTCACCACGGTGGAGCTGGACCCCATTGTCGTGGACGTCGCGAGGACACATTTTGGTTTTGGTGGGAACGTTGTCACGGGCGATGGCGCGGCCTTCATCGCCGCCTCCCGTCCCGCCTCCCTGGCCGCCATCATTGTGGATGCGGGGGGTGGGGATGGGGCGGGCGCCATGGCGTGCCCCCCCCCCGCGTTTGCGCGTCGCGAGTTTGTGTCCGCCGCGCGCGCCGCTCTCACAGGCAACGGCGTTTTGATCATCAACGTGGTGGCTCGATCCACCGCCCCCGTGGCCGCCCTGATTGACACGCTGAAGGCCGAGTTTGAGTGCGTGCTGGAGATTGACGTGCCGGACGACGTGAACAGAGTCCTTGCCGCGACGCAGGTGGCAGTTGATCCTGCCCCAGGCGCTGCCGTGGCCGCCCGCCTGCATCGCGCGTTGAGGGAGGCGGGCGGCGTGGTGGGGGGGGCCAGCGTGGCTGACCTGGCGGAGTTGGTGGTGGCGAGGTGAGGGAAGGAGGGAGGGTTGTAAAAGTCAAGTTTTGGTTAAAAGAGAAAGATTGAAACAGCTGGGAGTGTGATGTGCGTGTGTGCGTGATCCTCAATAGGCTGCTACGCGATCGTCGCTGGGCGGGCTCCAGCGTGGCCGTTTGGGGAAAAGAGAGGGTGCCGTTGTCGCTGCTCACACACCCGGCGAGTAATCGCCTCGCCTTCCCGTCCGAAAAACCAAAAAAAAAATGCCTGACGCCGCCGCCTTTTTTGAGGAGGCAGACGTGGATGGAGCGTCAGTGACTGCCTCTGTGACCGCGTTCGTGGCGCGTCACACGGGGGCGGACGGTGAGCGGAGGGAGAGAGAGAGGAAGCGCAACGGCAATGCGGGAGGTTTGACCGCGCCTCTCCAACCCACCCACACCCACCCACACAGGCCGCCTCACCCGCCCCATCGCCGTCGTCACGTCGGGCGGCACCACCGTCCCCCTGGAACGCCACACCGTGCGCTTCATCGACAACTTCTCGGGCGGCACGCGCGGCGCGCTCTCCGCAGAACAGTTTTTGGCAGCCAATTATGCGGTCATCTTTCTGTCTCGCCGCCACTCCATCCAACCCTTCACCAAGGGCCTGCCCCCGGGGCTCATCGTGGACCGCCTGACCCAGATTCTGCGCACCGATGGTGGCGGGCCGGCGGGGCTGGGGGTCGCCCCAGACTTGGATGCTGGCGCGGGGGGGCCCGCGGCTCTCGTGGCCGCTGCCCTCACCTCCGCCCGCGCGGCAGCAGAGGCGGGCACCCTGCTCCGCATCTCGTTTGAGACGCTGTTCGAGTACCTGGTCTACCTCAAAGCGGTGGCGACGACGCTGGCGCCGTGTGGGCCGTCGGCCGCGTTCTACCTGGCCGCCGCTGTCTCTGACTTTTACATCCCCCCTCCCTCCATGGCCGAACACAAGATCCAGTCGTCCGCAGTCAGTGATGCCGGCCTCACCATCACGCTGACCAAGACGCCAAAGCTGTTGGGCGCGTTGAGGCGGGAGTGGGCACCGCGCGCATTCGTAGCAGGCTTTAAACTGGAAACAGATGAAAGCGTGCTCGTGCACAAAGCCGCCAAGTCTATCCAGGCGTACGGCCTGCACTGCGTGGTGGCCAACATACTGGAGACGCGCAAGGATCGCGTGCTGCTGGTGACGCCCAAGGCAGGAGGAAAGGGAGGAGGAGAAGAAAACAGTGATCCATCGTCTTCAGTCAACGTCATCCTCATCGAGCGAGACCCCACCGAATCTTTCATCGAGAGGCAGCTGGTGGAGGTGGTGGTGCGGCTGCACGCGCGCTACATGCGGAGCGAGGGAGGGGTGGCTGGGTGAGGTTTTGTTTTTTCCTCGTCGTCTCTCGAAGCGACGTTGACATGTGTAAAAACGGTGTGTGTGGGACTCCCTACAAAGAAGAGAAAGAAAAACAGTACAATCAACAAGCACAAATGATGTGTTTTTGCGCTCCCCCAAAACACACCCACCCACCACCGCACCCCTCTCTTGCGCTGACGCCGTCTCTGACGCGCACGGCGGCTAGAGTTCAAGCGGCGCCGCCGCGTCCGAGTCGTTGAGCAGGTCCACCCTGGGCGGGCGCAGCACATACAGCACGGCCGCGACGGCCCCCTCGCGGCGCGCCCCAATCTCAAGGGGCCCCCCGGGCGCCGCCTCCACCAGCACGGCGGGCGACGGCGCGGCCGCGCCCGCCCGCGGCTTGCGGTCCACGATCAACAGGCCGGGGCCTTTGAGCGCGGCCACTGCGGCCGGTGTGTCGGCCCCCAGGGCGGCAGTGACAGCGGAAACAGAGGCACAATCAGGAATCGGAACTGCCACCGGGTCCCCCGCCCTCGCCAGCGCCGCCCACGCGGGCAGCGACACCCAGCGCTCGCCGGCGGCACCCCCCCCAAACGCAGAGAAGGGGCCCGACGTCGCGCTGGTGGGGGCGGTGGTGACGTCGGCCGCGGTCGCGGCACCCAGGTGCGCGCGCACAACCCCCACCGGCATGATCTGGGTGTCAGTGCGCGCCAGCCTCGTCACAGTCAACGGAGGCGCATCCACCGTCGTCTCCACCCGGGGAATGGCTTCAGTGGACAGTTCGGCGAGGCGCGCGCGCGCCGCGTCGGTGTCGGCCACTGCCACCCCCTTCTTCAACGCGGCCTCCTTCTCTCCCTCGCGCCTGCATTCAGCCGCGTTGCGAAAGTGTTTGAAGGCCAGCACATCGCCCGGGGTGTTGCTGAAGCCGGCGCGTTCCACGGGCCTGCGGTCCCACTCTCGGTGCGCGCGCGCGAGCGTGGCCGCGCCAGCAGGATCCACCCCTTTTTGCGCCAGGTACAGCGCCGCCGCCGCCCGCACATCCCTCGCCAGGTTGCGCAGCTCATTGAGTGTGGCGGGCCCCGAGTCGGCGCCGTCAAAGGCGGAGAGGGCGTCCGGGTGCAGATCACTCTTTAAAGACGAATACACTTGAGCCGCCGTCGCCCACAGGGCCTGGGTGGCGCGCTCGATGCCCGTCTCCACCTCCACCGCCATGGCGTCGATGCCGGAGCGAGCCAGGCCGGGCAGGAGGCCGGCCAGGGTGTGCCAGTGCCCGCCACGCGCGCGCAGGCGGTCGAGAGTGGAGTCGATGTCCACCGTCTCCGCGGCCGCGTCATCGGCCAGCCAAGTCGCAGCCGCGCCCGCCTCCATGAAGCCGGGGTGAGGGCGAAAGTTGGGGGTGGCGGCGACGTCGAGCGCGACGCCCGTGGGGGAGGGCCCCGACGGCGGGGCGGGAGGGGCCAGGCCAGCGACTAACGGCGACCCAACGGTCTCGCTGTCAGCGTCGTCTATGCTGCCGCGTTGGGAGGGGGGGGAGGGCGCGCCCGGGCCGCCGCCCCCGCCGCCGCGGCCGCCCGGCAGAATCAGGCCGCGCCCGCGCCCGCCGGCCGGTGGGGTGGGCGCACCCGGCAGAATCAGGCCGCTGTCCCGGCCGCCCCCGTTGAACGAGCCGCCCGGCCCAAACAGGGACTCGGCGCTGTTGCCCCGGCCGCGGGCGGCGGGAGGGAGGGCGGCGCGGCGCGTGCGTGGGCCGGAGCGCGGGGAGGGGTGCGCGGTGGCACGCATTGGGGGTGGGAAAAGAGGGGAGGCGACAGGAGGTGTGCGTGTGTGCTGCGCGAGGCGGATAAACAAGCCGTCGCGCTCTTGGTTCGTGAGCAAAGTGAGCAAGCGACTTGCTTTTCGCTCGCTCTGCTCACAACCTCCACACACACAGCCGTTGTGTGCTCGGTCCCCCTTCCCTCTCTCTCCCAATGCTCCTCTCAAAGCCCACGCTGGCGTCCACCCGCCCGGCGGCAGCGTCCCTGCCCCGCGCGGCCGCCGCGCCCGCCGCGCGGCCCGCGCCCGCATGCCGCCCGCGCCGCCGGACGCTGCACGCCCCCTCCTCCCGCCCCTCCGTCACCGCTGCCGCCGTGGCTCGTCCCTGGGCCACCCCTGACGCCCGCCTGGTGCTGGAGGATGGATCCGTCTGGCACGGCGTCGGTTTTGGGGCCACGGGAACCACGGCCGTCGGGGAGGCAGTGTTCAACACGTCGCTCTCCGGCTACCAAGAGATCCTGACCGACCCCTCCTACAAGGGCCAGTTTGTGGTGTTCACGTGCCCCCACATTGGCAACGTGGGCGTCAATCCGGGTGAGTGGTGGGGGTGGGGGAAGGGTGCGCCCTTTTGGGGTTCGCATCGACGAACAAACAACCACGCACGTCGGAGGCTCTCTCCTGTGGCCGGCGCGCCGTGTCGCGCGCCACTCCCCTGCCGTCGCACGCTGACACGCCTCCTGCGTGCGTGCGGGGTGGAGGTGGCGGGTGCGCAGGCTGGCCGTGGCCCTGCGCACAGGCCCTAGGGCTGCGGAGCGCGTTTTTTTTGGGGGGTCGCGCCGGCGGCCCCGAGAGAGCTGCGCCCGCGAATTGCGGCCTGCTGCCGCCACCAGGCGCCACCGCGCCGCCGCCACAGAGTGCTGTGGTTGTGTCGGGTTGATGCACTGTGTGTGTGTGGCGGTGTGGGGCGCCACAGCAGAGCCGACGGGGAGGAGGAGGCACAACAAAAAAACAGACACAAAAACGACGCGACGCCCTCTTCCTTTCCACTCCAGCCGACACCGAGTCCGACGCCGTCCACCTGGGCGGCGTCATCGTGCGCGACCTGTCCCCCATCGTGTCCAACTATCGGTCGGTGCAGACGCTGGACGCGTATTTAAAGGACGCGGGTGTGCCTGGGATTGCGGGGGTGGACACGCGCGCCATCACGCTCCGCCTGCGCGACCAGGGCTGCCTCAACGCCGCCATCACGACCGACGCCTCTTTATCCGACGCCGACCTCGTCGCCCGCGCCCGCGCGTTCACGATCGAGGGCGTGGACCTGATTGCCCAGGTCACCGCGCGCCAACCCTACGAATGGAAAGACCCGACCGGCGCAGAGTGGGAGTTTTCGCCCTCCGCGCGCGCGGTGCACGGCGGCTCCCCCTTCCACGTCGTCGCCTACGACTACGGCGTCAAGCACAACATTCTGAGGCGGCTGGCGGCGCACGGGTGCAAGCTGACGGTGGTGCCGGCGGACTACCCTGCCGACAAAGTGCTCGCGTTGAACCCCGACGGCATCTTCCTCTCCAACGGCCCGGGCGACCCCTCCGCCGTCCCCTACGCCGTGGCCAACGTGCGCGCCCTGCTGGGCAAGAAGCCCATGTTTGGCATCTGCATGGGGCACCAGGTGCTGGGGCAGGCGCTGGGTGGGAGCACCTACAAATTGAAGTTTGGCCACCACGGCGGCAACCACCCGATTCGCCACGTCCCCACCGGCCGCGTCGAGATCTCGGCCCAAAACCACAACTTTGCGGTGGACCCCGCGTCGCTGCCGACTGGTGCGAATGTGACCCACATCAACCTGAATGACGGGACGTGCGCCGGTCTCCTGGTGCCTGCTTCCGCTGCCATGTCGATTCAATACCACCCGGAAGCCTCCCCCGGCCCCCACGACGCCGACGTCTGCTTCGACCAGTTTGTGGGGCTGCTGCAGGCGGCGCGCGAGGCGCCGGTGGTGGCTTGAGATGAGTGTGTGTTTTTGGCGATTCGCGCCCGTGTAAAAAAACCCGGCGTTTCCATGAAGCAGGAGGTAAAGGGGAGAGACTCGACTGCATCAGAGACCGTGTTGTGCGTTGGTGTTACAGAACCCCAGAAGTTTGCCAAAGTGAAACGAAACGAAACCGAAAAAAAAAAGAAAAAAAAAAACTCACCCCGCCTCCTCGCACACCCCGCCCTCCCCACACCAGTCATCCTCGATGTCGGCCAGCAGCAGCTTGATGAAGAAGTCGGTCTCCTCCGGGTTGGCCACCCACAGGATGGAGCAGCAGTCGCGGGTGGCTGAATCGTTGCCCGACGCGGTGAAGCGGTCGCCGACGTGCAACACTTGGGCCGGGGTGAGCCCCAAATAACTTTTCAACGCTTCCAGCCCCAGCGACTTGTTGCCGACATCCACAAAGACGTCGCCCCCTCCATTGAAGGCGCAGTAGGGGAGGGGGGAGGTGGAGAGTTCGACCTGCGCGGTGATGGCCAACTCTTCCAACACTTCGTAGACCGTCGGCAGCCGCGGCACCACCCCCACCGCCCTCTCCTTGCGCACCACGGACACGGGCAGGCGCAGGCGGGCGGCGCCTTCCTCCAGCACGCGCTGGGCGTCGTCCAGGAGGGAGGCGACGGCGGGCTCGGGCCAGGCCGCCATTTCCGGGGTCTTCCACTCGGCGTCGGGCACAAACGCCAGGGCGTCGCACACGGGGGAGTGGGGGGAGGAGGGGACGGCGCGCAGCAGGTAGTTGCATTCGCCGCCCATGATGTGGAAGCTGGGGGGAGAGTGTGGGTGTGGGTGGGGGTGGGGGGTGGGGGGTGGGGGGGGGTGAGAGTGGAGCACTGACGCGCGATGGCGCGTTACCCCTGCCCCCCCACCCCACCCCACCCCCACCCCCACCCAACCCACCGGTCCGTCACGTCCCGCCCCAGCCGCCTCCCCCGGAATGCGGCCAGCAGGCCCTGCACCCTCTGCTCAAACCGGGCGGCGTCCCCAGGGTAGCCGGCCGCGGTGACGATGGCGACGTCGACCCCCGCGACCAGCAGCCTCACCACCAGGTCAGCCATCTCGTCATCGTGCGCCATGTGGGAGCCGTCCGCGTACAGGGTGCCGTCCGCGTCGAACGTGATGAGGCGGAGGGAGGGGGCGGAGGCGCGCACCTGCGCGATGTTGAGCACGTGCCGCAGCTCGGCAAAGTTGGGGGGGACGTAGCGCCGCCGCGACAGCGCGAAGAAGGCGTCATACTCGGCCAGGGCGTCCACCAGGCGGAGAGGGGTGAAGAAGGCGCCCACCTGGGGGATCAAGCGGCGCAGGCGGGAGCGGAGCGGGTCCTGGAGGGGGGGGGGCGGGGGGGGGGGGGGGTGAGCACCCACCGACGGCGGGGCACGCACACGGCACGCCCATGTTTCAACCCGCCCCCCTCCCACCCCCAAAAAACACACTCGCCCTCCTGTGCTCCTCGATCCACATGTCAAACTTGGCCATGACTTCAGGCGCCGTGTGCGTCGAGTGCATGTCGCGCATAAACTCGATCAACGCGTCCTGCTCCTTCAGATGCCCCTTCCTCCGCAGCACGCCCGCGTCCGACGCCGACCTCGCCCTCGGCCCCAGAGTGTCCGGGTCGGGCGTGTTGAGCAGGTCGGACCAGTACTCGGCCACGGGGGCGGAGCCCGCGGGCGACGCGGGCGGCGGCGCGACCGGGGTGGCGGGCGGGGCGCTGTCGGCGTCTGCGGGGGAGGAGGCGGCTGCTGCTGCCGGCGGCGACGGCACGGCGCCAGTCATGCCTCTCAGAGATGAGGCAGGCGATGAGCCTGACGACGGCGCCGCGGTGGAGGCGCCAGGGTTGGGCGGCGCAGCCGCGCGCGGCATGCGGCGCACGGCGCGGCCCGCGCGCGGGGCGCGGGCGGGGGCGGGCCTGCGCATGAGGCACCACTGGGCAGTGTGTGGGTGCGTGTGTGTGGCAAGGGGTGGGCAAGAGGGGGAAGAGAGGCGCCCCACACCCGTGAGCGTTTTGAAACAGCCGCGTGTTTCTGTGTCGTCGTGGTGTCTGCTTCGTTCCTTGTTTCGCGGACTGCTTCGTTCACACGCTCACCGGCCGCTCCCCCACCCCGCCACACGTTTCGAACACCGCCTGCGCCACCTCCACCGCCAACGCGTCCGCTTGAGCCTGTGTCTCTGCCTCTGCAAACACACGCACCACGTCCTCTGTGCCAGAAGGGCGCGCAAAGGCGCGCGCGCGGGCGCCCGCGCGCGACACCGCCGCGTCCACCGCCGCCACCAGCGCGGCGGGCGCCACGGCCGCACTTTCCACTGCATTCATGGCCACGACAGTCCTGTCCGCCACCCACACCACGGTCTGACGGGAGGGGAGGTCGGTGTAGAGGGCGCCCCAGGCGGGCGGGGTGAGGGACAGGGTGCACAGCGCGGCGTCCACGAGGAGCAGCGCGGACAGCGCGTCCCCCACCGCCTGGTTGGAGGCGGCCAGCGCGGCGGCCGCTGCGTCGCCCGCGGGCGTGCCAGCGGCTGACGCGGCAGCCTGCTTGAACCTGTCGGAGAACAGGACGGCGCCGTGGCCGTTGGCCTCAAAATAGACGCCGACGTCAAACGCGGTGGCCGTGGCGTGCACAAACTTGACCCCCGTCCGAGCCAGCGGGACGGCTGCCTCCCCGCCCAAAGCTGCCAGGGCGGCCTCCACGGCGGCACCGTTGGCGTAGGCGGTGCGGACGGCGCCCACGGTGAGGGGTGGGTCAGCGGGGGGGAGGGTCGACACGAGGTGGGCCGCCCAGCGCGCGAGCAGCGCGGCAATCCGGTCTCCATCAAACAGTGTCACGCTGCCATCCTCCTTCCCTGTCGGCACAAAGTAGACGACCCGGTCGGCGTCGCCATCCAGGGAGGCGCACAGGGTGCCGGCGGGGACGTCGGCGAAGCCGGCGGGGGCGCGGCGCGATTTTTGGACCGCGTCGGAACCGCACCCGCAGTTCAACGCAGCCGCGTCGGCCGTGTCCGCGTTGCGCACAACAATGCCAAAGCCAGCAGCTGCTGTGGCGGCTGCCAGGGCCGCCACCGCGGCCCCGCCCACCCCGTTGGCAGCGTCCACGATCAGAGGGGTGGACGGCGGCGTGACGGGCGGGCACCCCGCCACCAACGCCGCGTGGCCACCCGCCAGGGTGCGCGTGTACGCGGCCAGGGTGGCGTCACCACCAGCTGCCGTAGCCGCCACCAGCCAGTGCAGCTGGGGCGTGGTGGTCAGGCCGACGGGGTGGGGGGTGCCACCAACCGCCGCGACGCCGGCCGCGACCGCCGCCGCCAACGCGGGCGACGAGGGGCGCGTGTCGTGTCCGATCCACACGGTGCCCGGGGGGGAGGGGGCGCCGTCCAGCAGGAACGCCACGGCGGCCGCGACGGCGGCGTCGTCGGGGGCGTTGGCGAGGCGGTCGGCGAGGGGCTGTGGAGAGGGAAGGAAAAAGCAAGGCCGCGCGATGGGAGCGAACGCTCGACCAAAAACCACCCCCCCTCTCCTCTCCCCACCTCTCCTCCACCCGTCTCTCCTCACCTCCCACTCCGCGGCCAGCATGTGCCCACTCGGGTCCACCAGCTTGACCCCGTTGTCGGCGGGCGGGTTGTGCGACGCGGTCACGCACACGCCCACCGGCGCGCCGCCCAGGGCGCCGCTGCGGGCCGCCATCAGCAGGCCGCACCGAAACAGGGTGGAGAGCAGCAAGTCTGCGGTGGCTCGAAAGCCGGCGGTGCCGTAGGCCGGGGTGAAGGCGGGGGGTTTGGGGTGGGCGCGCGAAGCGGACGCGACGCGCGCGGCCAGGGCGGCGTCGGGGGCGCCCATCGGTGTGTTTGGGAGTGGGTGTGGAGGAGACGTGGGCAGGCGTGTGGTGCGGCGCAGGGGAGGAGGCGTGCTGCAGAGCAAACCAAATGCCGCCGCACGTTTTGATTGAGCGGTGGTTCTTGCCACGCGCCGACAACCCGAACGCACTCGACCCCCACCACCACCACCCACATTCTTTTCAAGCCAGGCGCAAAGCGGCCTTGATTTACACAACGCAACGTCGCGCGATTGATGTTCCTTTGAAGCCCGTTTTTGGGTTGTGCGCCGGCAGAGTTTTTTTTTGTCCCGAGGTCTCGCAAAATAAAAAACGCTCTCTCTCATGTTCCTCTCTCTCTCTCTCCACACGATGTTTCACACACGCAAAAAGAAGGGATTCTCAAACGGAGAACGTGGGGGGGGGGGGGGGGAGGAAAGTGCGGGAGTTGAAGGGGTGGAGGCGGGGCAAACGCCCCGTCCCCCACCACCGCACACCCTCACGCGCGTTTGATTTTTGTTTGTTGGGCACACACGCCACCTCTCTCTCTCTCTCTCGCCACACACACTCACACGCTTCACTTGCCGGCCGCCTTCTTGGCCGCCGCCACGACCGCCTCCTTGGTGATGCCGAACTTCTCGTAGAGCGTGGGCGCGGGCGCCGACGCGCCGAACGAGTCGATGCCGATGTTGGCGCCGCCGTCGCCCGTGTACTTTTGCCAGCCGTAGGTCGAGCCCGCCTCGACAGAGACGCGGGCCTTGACGGAGGGAGGCAGCACGGAGTCGCGGTACGTCTTGTCCTGCTCGTCAAACAGCTCGGTGCACGGCATCGACACGACGCGCGCTTTGAGGCCGGCGGCCTCGAGGTCCTTGGCCGCGTCCACCGCCATGCACAGCTCGGACCCGGTGCCGATGAGGATGACGTCGGGCGTGCCGTCGCCGCCGTGCACGATGTAGCCGCCCTTGGCCGCCTTCTCGGCGGAGGAGCCCGGCAGGTTGGGCATGCCCTGGCGCGACAGCGCAAGCGTCGAGGGGCGGACCTTGCCCGCCGCGTTGTCGCCCACCGCGTTGAGCACGGCCGCCTTGTAGCAGCCCGCCGTCTCGTTCCCGTCGCCCGGGCGCATGGTCAGCATGTTGGGCATGGCGCGGAAGGAGGCCAGGTGCTCGATGGGCTGGTGGGTGGGGCCGTCCTCGCCCAGGCCGATCGAGTCGTGCGTCATCACGTAGATCACGCCCGCCTGCGACAGCGCGGACATGCGCATCGCGGACCGCATGTAGTCGGTGAAGATGAAGAAGGTGGCGCAGTAGGGGATGAGGCCGGTGGCGTGCAGGGCGAGGCCGTTGCAGATGGCGCCCATCGCGTGCTCGCGCACGCCGAAGCGCAGGTTGCGCTCCGCGTAGCTGTCCTTCTGGAAGTCGCCGTACATCTTCATCAGCGTCATGTTGGAGGGGGCCAGGTCGGCGGAGCCGCCCAGGAAGCCGGGGATGCGGGGGGCGAGCGCGTTAAGCATCGTCTGCGAGTGGAGGCGGGTGGCCAGGCCCTTGTCCTCGGGCGTGAACGTGGGCACGTCCGCGTCCCAGTCGGACGGCAGCTTGTTGGACAGCAGCGTCTTGAACTCGGCGGCCTCCTTGGGGTACTTCTTCTCGTACGTCGCCAGGGTGGCCTTCCACGCGGTCTCCGCCTCGGCACCGCACTTGGCGGCCTTGCCGAAAACGTCGTACGCGGCCTGCGGCACCTCAAACTCGCCGTACGGCCACTTCAGGTTCTCGCGCGTCGCCGCCGTCTCGTCCTTGCCCAGGGGCGCGCCGTGCACGTCGTGCGAGTCGGCCTTGTTGGGGGAACCGTAGCCGATCAGGGTGGACACCTTGATCATCGACGGCTTGTCGGTGACACCTTTGGCCGCCTTGATCGCGTTGCGCAGGCCGTCCAGGTCGGTGTTGCCGTCCGCCACGTGCTGCACGTGCCACCCCAGCGCCTCGAAGCGGGCGGACACGTCCTCCGTGAACGAGATGTCGGTGTGGCCGTCGATGGAGATCTTGTTGTCGTCGTACAGCACGATCAGCTTGCCCAGGCCCCAGTGCCCCGCCAGGGAGGCAGCCTCCGTGGAGATGCCCTCCATGTTGCAGCCGTCCCCCATGATGCAGTAGGTGTAGTGGTCCACAATCTTGGCGTCGGGCTTGTTGAAGCGGGCGGCGAGGTGGGCCTCCGCCGCGGCGAGGCCGACCGCGTTGCAGATGCCCTGGCCGAGGGGGCCGGTCGTGACTTCGATGCCCTTGGTCTCAAAGTTCTCGGGGTGGCCCGGGGTGGCGGAGCCCCACTGGCGGAACTGCTTGAGCTGGTCGATCTGTGAGAGTGTGTGTGTGTGGGGGGGGGGAAGGGGGGGGGGGAGGGTGGGAGGGATCGCAGGGGGTGTGCAGGTCGAGAGCGCGCGAGAGCCAGGCCGCGCCAACGCCCCGTGGCTTGCTTTCGCTGGCCAATCCGCGTTTGGTCGCCCCCGTGTGCTGCTTCTTGCCCCCAGTCCCCCCCCCCCCCCCCATACACACAGCATGAAGCAAGAAGAGCTCCGGCCGCGCGTGGGTGTGTGTGGGGGGGCAGTCGGGAAGACAAAGGGGGGCACCGCGGCGCTCGGGACCACGGGCCGCGCGAAAGCCGAGGCCGGGCGCTGACTGCTTGGCCGTCCTCCCTCGGTGCGCGAACGCATTCGCTCCGCGCCCCGCCTCCCGCCTCGGCACCCCTCGGCCCCTCACGACGGGGGACGCAGAGTGTGCACCCTGGCTGTCGTGAGCCAGGGGAGGCAGAGGGAGGGGGGCGGAGGGGCCAGCAGCCGGAAACGCGAGCGCGGGGTGACGCACGCACGCGAACAAAGCCGTCCCCTCTCCTTTTGGCCGCCGCCCGCGCGCGCAGTCCCCCCCCCCCCCCCTACCACGCTCCCTCCGTGCCGTGTCGCTCGAATGCGGCGCGTGGAGCGGGGGCGGTCGCAGGGAGGAGGGCCGGCGTGGACAGCGCGGACGCACCACACCGCTCCGACACCGAGCGGGTGGTGCGGGAGGCGCTCGGTGCCCCGCGCGCGCGGTCTGCGCGTGCGCCCGCCCCGTGCACCGCTGCATTGCGAGTGCCGCCCCCCCCATCAACCGCACACGCGCCAATGCGGCACCCGTGCCGGGGGGCGGGGGTGCGATATGGCAGCAGGAGCGCGCCTGGCGCCGCCCAAGAATCGAGCGGCCGCCGAACCACCGCCGCGGTGCGCGCACGCGACCCTGTTTTGGGGGGCGGCCCGCCGCGCCGCAACCGCCTCTCCCCCCCCAATTCCGCCCCCCGCGATAGCGCACGTGTGAGTGGCCTCGTCATTGGGGGAAACGCAGGGGCGGGGAAGCGCAGGGGCGCGCCCAACACACACACACACCAAACCAAAACACACGCACCGTCATCTGGGGGTAGCCCAGCAGGTGCAGCAGCGAGTACTGCAGCATGGACCCGTGCCCCGCGGACAGGACGAAGCGGTCGCGGTCGGCCCAGGCGGGGTCCTGGGGGTTAAGCTTCATGAACTCGGAGAACAGGACGGTCGCCATCGGGGCGCACCCCATCGGCAGGCCCGGGTGGCCCGAGTTGGCGGCGTTGACGCCGTCGATGGACAGAAAGCGGACGGCGTTGATGGCGAGGCCGACGTCGCCGGGGACTTCCTTGGCTTCATACTTGACCTGGGCGGCGGCGGGGGCGGCCTGCGCGCGGGCCGCGACGCGCGCGACGCGCGCGGAGCGGGCCGGGCGGCCGGCGAAGACCGCGGGGCGGGACGCCGCGCGGGTGGTGTGCAGCATAGTTGGGTGTGTGTGTGTTTGGGGGTTGGGGTGGGGGGTTGGGTGGTGAAAAAAAGGGTCGTCGTTGTGATCTGGGGGAAAAAAAAATGGGGCACTGCTCACTCTCGTCGCTCGCTCGGTGGTCAAGCCTCAGAGAGAAAAGCCAATTTGGGCACCCAGCGTCCGTGTGTGCGGTCCCCTGTTTCATAGCCCACATCCCACCACTTGCCTGCCTCCGCGCCTGGTCTGCCTGGTCACGCACACCCCACTTTGTTTGCACTACAATGACGCCCCGCCGATCGGCGCGCCTCGCGGCCACGCCCACCCCCCGCGCGCCTCCCACCTCCCGCTCGCGCAGCAGGGGAGCACCATCGAGCCACAACCAGCGCAATGAGCAAGCGCCGTCGTTTGAGTTTTGTGGGCCTCTGCTTGGTCCCGTTGGGATGTTGTTCGGCCTGCCCGCCGTGTGCTATTCCCTCCTCGCCACCTGCAACGCCTCTGGATGCATGGCCTCGGTGCGTGACCTGGTGCGCCCAGCCACGTGGCCGGGGCTGCCGGCGGCGGGCGGCCTGGTCAGTGGCGCAGGGTTTGTGGCTGTTTTTGCGTTGTTCTTCGCTCAAGCCGTTATTCACGTGGTCCTGCCTGGGACCCGCCGCAAGGGGGTCGTGCTGGCGAGTGGGAAGCGGCTGGAGTACAAGCTGACAGGTGAGAGAGTCGTTTTTGTGTGCGGGGAGGATGGAAAAAAACAAGAGCGAGCGAGCGAGTGTTCACCCCACCGTCTCCACCCACAGGCACCACCAACCTCGCCGTCACCCTGGCCGCCGCCGCCGCCTCCTTCGCCGCGCCCCGTCCCCCGGGAGCCCCCCCCCCCCCTCGCCTGGGCGTACGACAACTATGCTGCCCTGCTAACCGCAGCTGTCACCCTCTCCACGCTGCTCTCGGTGGGCCTCTATGCCGCCTCCTTCCGCCCCTCCCTCCCGCCCTCGTCCCTGGCCCCCCATGGCGCCACCGGGTGGCGCCTGTACGACTTCTTCATGGGGCGGGAGCTGAACCCTAGGGCGCTGGGAGCGAGGTGGCCGCGTTCACTCCGCCTGTTTGACTGGAAAGAGTTTTGCGAGCTGTACCCGGGGCTGCTGGGCTGGCTGGTGCTGGACTTGGCGTGCGCGGCGAAGCAGTTTGAGCGGGTGAGGATTGGGGGAATGGGGGGGGGGGGGGGGGGGGGGAGAGAGAGGGGCGGCCAAAAAAAACATGCTTTGCTCATCGATTCCACCACCCACCCCTTCCCACAGACCGGCACCATCTCCCCCGCCATGGCCCTCGTCTGCGCCTTCCACGCGGTCTACGTGTCGGACGCGTTAGCGCACGAACCGTCCATCCTGACGACGATGGACATCACCACCGACGGGTTTGGCTTCATGCTGGCCTTTGGCGACCTGGCGTGGGTGCCATTCACGTACTCGCTGCAGGCGCGGTACTTGGCGGACCACGAGTCGGTGAGTGTGGGTAAGAGGGGTGGGGGGGGAAGGGAAACCAACTGAAAAAAGGTACTGTGTGTCCCACCCTTTCTCTCCTCCTCCCCACACACAGCACCTGTCCCCCCTCGCCATCGCCGCCATCCTGGCCCTCAACGTCATCGGGTACACCATCTTCCGAGGCTCCAACTCGCAGAAGGACGCGTTCCGTACGAATCCAAGCCACCCCTCAGTCGCCCACCTGCGCACACTCTCCACCTCCACCGGCCGCAAGCTCATCGTGTCCGGGTGGTGGGGCGCGTCCCGCCACATAAACTACTTTGGCGACTGGCTGCTGGCGTGGTCGTGGTGCCTGCCGTGTGGGTTTGGGTCCCCCGTCCCCTTTTTTTACGTCGCCTATTTTGGCGCCCTGCTCCTCCACCGCGACCGGCGCGATGGAGCCGCCTGTGCGGTCAAATACGGCAAAGATTGGGACGCGTACTGCAAGCTGGTGCCGTGGCGGATTGTGCCGTACGTGTATTGAGCGGAGGCGGGAGGAAAGAAGGTGGGTCGAGAGTTTTGGCTTGGTAACAAACACATCCGTCGCTTTTTCATTTTTTTGTTGCATCGCCCGCGCTCGCCTGTCTCCACACACGCCACACAACAGCACAACACAATGCACACCTCCACCTGGCGGCCGACCCACCTGGCGCCGCGCGCTGCCGCGCGCCGCGCGGGGCGCGCATGCCGCCCCGCGGCTGCAGTCGCGCCGTCCAGCGCGCAGGGCGATGGTGAGGCACAGGAGGCAGAGTGTGTCGGAGGGTGATTGTGCAGCGTGTAGTTGGGGTGGGGAGGCGGACGGGCGGCCAGAGAGCGCCTCTCGGAGGCTCCAACCCGACCCATCCCTTCCTCGTCCCTCTTCTTACCCAGCCACCCCTCCACCCACCACCTGGCGCCACCTCGACCTCCACGTCGGCCCCACCACCGTGCGCGTGCCCATGCCCCCCTCCCGCGTGGCCGCGCTGCGGGGGGAGCTGGCCACGCTGTTGACCACGTTCAAAGAAAAGGGTGAAGCCGAGCGCCCGCGCCGCTGGCCCGCGATGGATGTCGTGTGGAAGGGGCCCGACAAGACGGGCACCGCCGCCCTGACTCGGTTTGAAGCGTTCTGCAACCCGAATGGTGCTGCAGGGCCGTTTGACGCAAAGGTCTTGGTCACGGTGGAGACTGCGGACGGGGTGGCTGTCACGACGGAAGCGCCCCTGGCCGCGCTGCGCGCGGATGTGGACGCGTACGGGCTGTGAGATGAGAAGAGTGGGAGAGAGGCTCGTGTGTTCTTTTTCTCTGTGATTCAGTGTTTTTTTTTTACTCTTCTTTTTTCAGTGCCACGGCCGGTCGGCCGCACCCTCGGCATCGGCGCGGCTGCCGCCAGCCGCCGCACGGGCGGCCTCCAGCTCGGCCCACGGATTCTGCAGCATGCAGGGCAGCATGTAGGAGGGCGGGGCGCCGCCGGCGTGGCGGCCACCGCCGCTGCGACCGCCACAACCGCCGCCGGGGCCACCACCCCGCCCATAGCCGCTGCGCCCTGGAGGAGGGGGCGGCCCGCCACCGCCACCATGCCACCCCCATGGCGGCGGGGGAGGGCGAGGCGGGCCCCAGTGCGGAGGAGGGTGGTGCGGGTGCGGGTGCCCGCGCCCCCGCCCGCCCACCCCCAGCTGCGGCAGCTGGGGCGGGGGCGGGCCCGCCCCCGATGCAGCGGCCGCTCGTGCGGCGGTACCGACGGCGGCTGCATCGATGGGGGAGGGCGGGCGGGCGACTGAGTCGGCGACCGTGGCAAAGGGGGGGGGGAGGGCAGTCGGGGCCGGCGCGGCGGGAGCAGGGGCGGCCTCTGTGTGAAGAATCGAATCAAAGTGGAAAACATCAGCATCACGTCCTCCCTCACAAAAGGCGGACAGAACATCCAACAACACACGTCTCTTCTCTCACCTGTGTCGGCCGCAGCGTCGGCGCGCAGGCGCTTGAGCCGTGCGCGCCGGTCGGCCGCGCTCTCGGCGGCGGCTGGCTTCATTGCGATCAGGAGTAGGAGGCCAGTCAACACGTGTCGTGAAGCGCAAGACGAAGACGCAGTGGCGGACACACGCGCGGACGGCCCCGCTAATTTGGCCACGAAAAGTGAGGGAGAGCGGGGCTCGCGCTTCGCTGTGTGTCTGTTTGCTCCCCCCTCTACAAACCAAACGCGTGTGACCGCCCCACTACCCCCCGATTCCCGCCCGGCCCAAGGTACGTGCACAGTACCAACGACCCGCTGTCTCTGAGAGCGGGAAGATGGGGAGAGAACGGCTGAGGGCCAAGCGCGCCGCCCGTCGCTGGGTCTCGCGGCATGCCGCGAAACCGCCGACTACGCGCAGTCGACCGCGTGGCCTGCCTGCCTCCCTCGCCCCTCGCCTGCTGGCGAGAGGCTCGCACGCAACCGACGGAGGGCACACAGCCGAGGGAGACGGGTCACAGCGTGCAAGGGGCTGGGAGAAAACGCGCGCCGACGACCCCCCATTCCACCCACCGCATCCCACAGCTTCGCCCCACACTATGACCGCCGTCGTTGACCATCCTCCGTCCCTGTTGGACGGGCTGTTAGGTGAGGAGGGGCGGAGAGAGAGGCAGGAATGGAGGAGGGACAGCGGGAGGCAGGGCACGCGGCGGCCCCGGTCGCCAACTCGCTCGGCCCCCTAACGGCACTCGCGAGAGGGAGGGCAGCTCCCCGCCCGCCCCTCTCCCCCCGCGAGCCCGTGTGTGCGTGGCCCGCCACAGGTGGCTTCGTTTCCACCTTAAACTGGCGCTTTGTTTGCCTTCTGATCCACCCCTTTCTTCCCCCCCTCCAGCCCCCGACGCCGCGCCGATCGTCGGCGACGCGCCCGCCTTCACCACCGCCGCCCCCGCCGCGGACGGCGAGTCGGCTGAAGACGACGACGCCCCCGAAGGCGAGGAACCCGAGACGGGCGACGACGAGGGGGAGGACTACGAGGTGAGAAGAGGGAGGGGAGGTGTTGTGGGGGGGCTATAACGTCTATTTTTTATCTCCCTCACAGAAGTTCACCACCACACACACGCACACACACACACACACACACACACACACACAGGAGGCCGGCGACGACGACGACGCCGGTTCGGAGGACCCGGAAGGGTCGGAGGTGAGTGGGTGTGGTGGGGTTGAAAAAGGGTGGTTTGTGTTTTTGCTTTTATTTTTTCTCAGCGCCTCACCCACACACACCACCACCGCACAGGACCTGGGCGAGGAAGACAGCGAGGACGACGAGGACGATGACGACGATGAATCCGACTACGAGGAGGAAGACCTGGAGGAGGAGGAGGAGGAAGAGGAGGAGGGCACGGAAGCACTGGCCGCCGACAAACCGCTGTCCGATGATGGCGACGAGTACAGCGAGGAGGACGCGCCCGAGTCTGAGGACGTGTCGGGGGATGGGGAGGATGAACCGCCGCGCAAGAAGGCCAAGGTGAGAGAGTGGAGAAAGGGGGGGGAGGAGGCGTGTTTTTTCCATGTTTGTTTCGCCCACACTCTCACATGACTCCCACACCCCAACTCCACTCCCCAGGGCGGCGACGACGATGACGATGACGATGACGAGGAGGATGACGACGACGAGTGAAGGCAACGTAAACAACGACCGCACCAAAAAACAATGAGTTTTAAAAGCTTTTTTTATCCCACGGGCGTGTTTTAATCAAGAAAAATCCACTCTCCTCAACAAAGGGCAGAGACAAGCACACACGCGGCTGAAGACACAGTGTTGGACGGTGGATCGATGCTTGCTTGGATTTCTTCTCACACAACGAAACGACCGAGACGGCTCTAACTCCCTCCCCCCACACGCACACACACACACAACAACAACAATACATTCTCTCCCCAACTCTCTCTCTTCCCTCACGAGTTCTCAATCACCAGCTTGGCCGCCAAAAACACGGCCACCCAGAAGGCGGCCGCCTTGACCGCGTCGGCAGCGCCCGCGGCCGCGCTCGCGGCGCGCGCCTGCGCGCCCTTGACCGCGCTGCGCACGCCCGCCACGCCGGCCGCCACGGCGGCCAGCCCAATGCCCGATATGAGCAGGGTGCGGGTGCCGCCATCCACGGCGGCGAGGGCGGCGGCGGAGGAGGCGAGGGAGGCGGCGGCGGTGTCGGCGCCGCCGCGGCCGGCAGCGAGCTCCTCGACTTCGACGACGCCGGAATTCAGCAGCAGGCCACCGCCCGTGCCCACGGCGGCCACCAGCACGGCAAAGGCGAGGGGTGAGAACTGGCGCACGGTGCCGGGGGGAGCGATCTCGACTCTGCCGGTGGCAGCGAAAGCTTGCACCCCCCGCTCCCCACCCGCAAAGCCGCCCGTGACATTGGACAGCGGTCCCAGCGACTCTTTGTCGGCGTACTTGGCGGGGTCGTCCTGGATGACGAGGCCGCGGCCGATGTAGATGCCGGCGCCACCCGGCGTGGCGGGTTTGGCGCCGGTGGGGGGCGGCGTCTTTTCGGCCGGTGCCGGCGTGCCTTCTTTCGCAGACGGCGCGTTGGCAGCGGCCCACGTCTTGAGGCCGACTTCGCCGCCCGCCCACCCGCCCGTTAACTCGGTGCGGTCGGGGTAGAGGGCCGGGTCGTCGATCACGGTGCGCCCCTTGCCGACATATAACTCCGCCTTGCCTTCAGGCACGGGGGGCTTGGGCGGCGGGGGGGGGGGGAAGAGGCACGGAGGCTTCGGTGGGGGGGGCGTCCGTGGTTTTGACGTCCTGGTGGGGAGGGAGAGGACGGGAAACAGTGGGTGGGAGGGTCGACGCGCGGAGGGTGGGAGAGCGAGCGGGTGTGTTTTCGCGGCTCTGCGCGTTGCAGGCAGCTCGCCCCGCTCACGCAGCCCTGTGCACCTGTTGCTGCGTGGGTCGCTGCCTCTGCGAAGAGCGCCAATTGTGTGGCTGGTGGCGGCTCCGAGCCGCCACCAGCCACACAACACCAGGGAGCGCTGGTGGTTGGCGGAGAGATATCGAGCAGAGGCGCTTCGCCTTTTCCTCCCGCACCCGCCCTTTCTCCCCTCCTCCCATCTCACCTGAGCAGCGCGCGGCACGGAGGGGCCCGCGCGAATGCGCGCGCCGGGCGCCAGGGTGGGGTGGCGGGCGAGCATTTGTGGGCTGAAGGCTGTTTTCTCGCTTGGGAAAGCAGAGGGGAGTGGTTTTCGTTGCCCCTCACACTCTCTCGCCTTTTCGTTCCAACTCTGAGCACCCCCATCCGAGCTCACTTTCCTCGCGATGAACGTCCTCTTCTCCCAGTCGGCAGCTCGCGCTGCTCGCCCAGCACGTCCGGGTGGCGCCGTCGTCGTGGAGGCCAAGTGGAAGGTGAGAGATAAGGGGAGTCGCGCGTTTTTTTTTTCTTGGGGCGGCGGCGTGTTTCCGCGTCCCCCCTCCCGCGCGCTCTCGGCACTGTGCCTCGCCTCGCTTCGCTGTGACGTGCATTGCTGTGCCGCGCGGCGGACGCGTGCCAATGCGCGTGCAAACCAGCAGGGCGGAGGGGACGGGCGGCCCCAAAACACTACAAAGCCGGCCGTCACCCGCGTGCGTGGGCGGCGTGTCGGCCCAAACCACCCTCCCGTCACCGCCCCGCCTTCACCCCACCACCCACCCACACAACCCCCACAGGCCGTCAAGCTCAAGACCAAGAAGCGCCCCAAGAAGATCACGCCCTCGGACAAGAAGCACGTGGGCGCGACCTACCCACCGCTGCCGCCGCCGCCGCCCCCCGCGTACACGGTGCTGTCGTCCCAGTGAAGAGAGAGGTGGGAGTGTGGCGTGTGTGTGTGTAAAGCACTGTTTTTTGTGACCCCATTTTATTTGTGTGTGGAAAAAGGGAAACGTGCGTCGGCAGTACAACAGCAAGCAAAAAAAATACTTCAGTTCGCCGCCACCAGCACCCCCGAAACATGAAAAAAACGTGGTCCCGCAAGTGATATGCACCCGCGCACAAAAGCAAGGCAATGAATGGATGTAGCAAAGAACGAAACACGCCTCCCCAACACACTCCCACCTTTCTTTCACAAGCTTTTCACCGGCCCGGCCCGCTTCTCCACGCCCGCGTACGCGTCCGCAATCGCCCCCCCATACTTGGCCCGCAGCTGGGGGCGTTTGAGCTTGAACGTGGGCGTGATCAGGCCGTCGTCCACGGTCCAGGGGGCGGGCTCCAGGATGAGGGCACGCGGAATTTCAAACGCGCGCAGGCGCGCCGCGCGCGCCGCCCTTTCCAGGTCGGCCAACACCGCCGCCACGACGGCGGGGGACGCGCACAGGTCGGCCAGCGTGGACTTGGCGACGGGGGGGGCGCCCGGGAGGCGGGCGGCAAGGGCGGTGATCGCGTCGGGGTTGGCGGTGGCGACGGCGACGGGCACCGCGCGCAGCGAGTCGCCCGTCACCCACACCTGGTCCACGCTCTTGGCGGCGCCCAGCGCCCCCTCGACACGCTCGGGGGACACGTACTCACCCTGGGCCAGCTTGAACAGCGACTTTTTGCGGTCGCTGAGGCGGAGGGAGCCGTCGGGGGCCAACTCGCCAATGTCGCCAGTGCGGAACCAGCCATCCTCGGTCAACGCTTCCGCCGTCAGGCCGTCGTCACGGTAGTAGCCCTTGAACACGGGGGGGCCTTTCACCAGGACCTCGCCCCTCGGCGGGAAGGACAGGGCGTCGTACCCCATTTCGGGAACGGATTCGAGGCGGTAGTGCAGCAGCGGCAGCGCCCCCCCGACCCGCCCCGTGTGGCGCGGCACCGGCATCGCGCAGAAGGACGCGCCACACGTCTCGGTCAATCCATAACCCTGGACGACGGGGCAGCACATGGCGACTTTGAGAAACTTTTCGACGTGGGGGGCGAGGGGGGCAGAGCCGGACGCCACGACGCGCACGCGCCCGCCCAGCCGCGCCTTGACCCTGCCAAACACGAGGCGGTCGGCCAGTGGGGACGCGTGGTCCCAGCGCACACCAGACGCCATGACGCGCTGCTTGTGCCACAGGGCGACCGAGAAGACGGCGCGGCGCAGGGGGGAGGCGGCGGCGAGCTGGGCGCGCACGCCCGCGTAAACGCGGTCAAACACGCGGGGCACACCGATGAACATGGTTGGTTTGAGGGCTCCGATGTCGCTCAGCACGCCGTCGATGCGCCCCCGCCAGTAGCCGATGGAGGCTCCCACCGCGAGGAAGAGTTCCTCGAGGGCGCGGTCGAAGATGTGGGCGAGGGGGAGGTAGGAGAGCATGACGTCGTCCGGGGTCAACGCTTGGTCGACGAGCGCACCGATTTGGTCAAAGCCCGCGACTTGGCCCGCCACCGTGGCGATCAGGCCGCCGTGCGTCACCATGACGCCTTTCGGGTTGCCGGTGGTGCCAGAGGTGTACATGACGGTGCAGACGTCGGCCCGGGTGGCGGCGCCCGCGGGGGCGGGCGTGCGGGTGGCGCCGGAGGCTTCGAACTCGGCAAACCGCAGCACTTTGGCTTGCGAGGCCGCGGCCGCATCGGCGAGCGCCTCATCCGGCACATCCCCCCACACTGCGATCGTGGTGACGGCGGGCAGTTCGGCACCCGGGGCGGCGTCGTCGGCGGCGCGCGCCGCGCCCTCCGCCAGCGCAGCAGCCAGCGCGCCCAGCTTGTCCGCCTCGCACGCCACCACCGTCGCTTGAGAATGAGCCAACACGTATCGCACCGCGTCATCCCCCAGCGTGTCGTACAGGGGCACGCAACACGCGGCCTGCCGGTTGCAGGCTTGCATCGTGATCATCCACTCCGGGGAGTTGATGCCGTAGACTCCGACGCGCGACCCTTTTTTTATCCCAGCCGCGTCCAGCGCGGTGCCCACCGCAGTCACGCGGGCGTGCACCGCAGCGTACGTTTGCCACACATAGTCGCCGGGTTCACCATCCTCCAGGACGGGACGGTGGCCCAGGCAGCGGCGGTGGCCGTGGGCAGAGACCGCGTTGGTGAACATTTCAAACAGGTTGGCGGGCGACCCGGGCAGGTCGGGCCACGAGGTCGCGGCCGCCTTGTTGGCCCAGACGGCGGAGGCGGAGGGGGTGGCATCGGTGGCGGTGCGGGCGGGGGCTGGGGGTTGGGGGAGGTGAGTGAGTGTGTGAGTGCAAAGGGGGCGCAAAAGGGATGGGCCAACGTAGAGGGGACGCAAGGAGAGCGCGCAGTCCCTCGCGCGCCCCACCCGCGCCGCCCCATCGCCCCCTCATTCCACCCCCACCCAATCCCACAGCGTGCGTTCACCCCCAGTCTCACTCACCCACGACCGTGTACAGGTCGAGCGGCGGCAGCAGGACCGGCATTGTTGTGTTTTTGTTGTCGCGAGGCGAGGAAGGGCAAAAGGTTTGGCGTGTCGAGTTGGGAGGCACGGGCAGCCGTCTTCAAACTCACTCTCTCTCCACAGGCAGAGAGACGGTCAGTCGATGGCTATTGAGGGAGCGCGGCGGGGGAGCAGCGAGGTGCCGGTGGGGTGGGCTGTGTGTGTGCGGAGAGAGAGGGGAACGAATGCGCGGTGAGTGTGTGGGCCTTTTGTTTGGGGCGGCACCGAGCGCGCGGGTCGCGCGCCAAAGCGGGGTGATGCGTGCTGCGTGCGGTGCGAACGGGTGGGCGTGAGCAGACGAGGTGGACGCACCTTCTCGACGGCTCTGGGAAGAGGGACGTGTTTTTTTGTCGAAAAGCAGAGTGTGCGAAGAGAGTGAGCGTCTGAGCAACACAACAGCGCCGCTTTCTCTCGCGGGCCCATTCGCGATCTCTCCCCGCGTGCACACACACGCCGCGCCACAGGAGCCTGTGCTCACTGCCACAAGCGAAGAACGCCTCAATGCAGGTCAGCCTGCGCCCTCTGCGCAGCGCCGCACCCACGCGCCGCGCCGCACGCCGCGCCCTGCTCCCCACACCGCGCGCCACCTCCGCGTCCGGCGGCGGCGGCGCGGGCGACGTGGCGGCAGCGCTGGCCAGGGCGGCACAACGCAAGCTGGAGGCGGGGTGAGTGTGTGGGAGGGGAGAGAGAGGGGCGAGAAACCCGACTCGCTGTCCCCGACCAAAAAACGACCGACCCCTCACACTCACACAGCTTCACTGCCGCCGCCACCGCCGCCACCGACGCCGCCCGCGCCCTGGACGAGCGGTTTGGCCCCCCCCTCCGCTCCCGGGCGCGCGCCCTGGCGTCCGATGCTGCCCGCCTGGCCCCCTACTGGCAGCGCCGCGCGGCCGAGTTTGCGCGCAGCCCTGCGGCCAAGCCGACAGCGATCGCAGTCGTCATGCTGCTGGCGGTCACTGGCCTCCTAGGCCGCGTCCTCAACCTGCTGTTTTTGTTCTGGTTTTTGGCGCCCATCATTGCGCTGCCGCTCGCGGCGCGGGAAGCCGAGAAACGGGCGGCCGACGCCGCCCGCGCCCAGGAGAGGGCGAGGTGGGGGCCCGCCGCAGACTGGGTGGAGACGCTGAAGCGTGGGGCGGCGGGGGCGGGAGGAAGGAGGGAGGGTGGGGGGAGCGGCGCGCGGGGGGGAGGGCCCGTCATTGACGTCGAGTGGCGCGAGGTGGACAAGTGAGAGAGAGGGTGTTAGCGCGTTGTGTGTTCTGTTTTGTGTGTGAGGCATGCTTGTAGGGACGAAAGAATTACTTTGATCAACAAAAAACCTAACGAAACGAAAACAGGAAAGGAAAAAAACACGTATGAACACTAACACGCCCCCCAGCACCAAACAAAATCAATGCACCGCCTCACACGGCTGTTCCCGCCAGCGCGGCACCACGGCCAGCGCGACGGCGGCGGCGGCCAGCAGGGTGAGTGCGATGATGGCGGCCGCCGCGGTCCACCCGCCGCCGCCACCGCCGCCGCCGCGGGGGCGGGGAGGGGAGGCAGACACTGGGTCGCGGAGTGGGCGGCGGCCGGTGGTGGCGGGCGTGGGGGGCAGGGAGTCGTCGGGCTGGTGGGTGGGTGGGGTGTGGGTGGGGTGTGAGGTGTGGGGGGGCGCTTCAGTCTCGTCGCCGCGCCTTTTCTCGGGGCCACCCCACCACCACCAGGGCCACGCATCACGCGATCGGCGAACCCGGACACGTGGGCCTGGCGTGTGTGGGGGCGCGCGCCAGCCGCCCCGCGGTCCCCCCCCCCTTCCCATGCGACGCTCTCACCTCTGTGCGCGCACGCCGCCTTAGCAGTCGAGGCGACCGCCTCGACCCCGCACTGAACGCTGTGGCATCGGACACGTCGGACACGTCTGCGACCTTGGACGAGGCCGCCGACTCTGCGTCGGAGCCGCACGCGGCCTGCGGCGACTCGACGAGCTCCCAATCCATCTCGCAAAGCCCCCACGTGTGCTAAGGGGGGGGGGGGGGGAGGGAGCTGGCACGAGCGGCGTGGTGTGTGTGTGTGCTCAGGCGCCACACGGGTTGCGCAGAGAGCAACGCGGGGAGACTCTGCCCTTCCGCCAGAGCCTCGTTTTTAAGTTAAAGAGATGTGTGTGCGCGTCAAAACAAACAAAAAAAACTCACTCTTCCTCCCTCTCTGTCGGCCGCAAGCACCGAGTGTCAGTCAACGCCTGCGACTCGCACCACAGCCTCTTCAACTCTCACCGCCGCCCCCGCGTCTTCAGCGCCAGGCTCAGCGTCGCCCCAGGCGCCACGTTGTAGTGAGCCAGCGTGTGCCGATCCGCCAACATCCCCGCCCTCGCGTCTGAAAGCTTCTGCTTGTTGGGGGGCAGGCCCGTGAGTGGCTCCAGCAGGGCCTTAACGTCGGCGATCGACGCTTCCACACTGGGCAGCGTGATGGTGACGCTCGTCCCGGCAGCCGCCCCGCCCACCCCATCAGCCACGTCCACCGTCAGCGCCACCTCCACCCCCGCGTGCGCAGCCGCAAACTCGTCGGCCGGGGCGAGGACAAAGGGGGCCGCGTCGGCCGCGCCGCGCGCGCGCTTGGGCGGCGGCCCGTCGCCTGGTGGCGGTGGCGCAAGCGGCGGCGGCGGTGGCGCCATCCCACCCGGGGGCGCGTACTGCATGGGCGGCGGTGGTCCCCCGTAGAACGGGCGAGGCGGCGGCGGCCCGTGGTAGAAGGAGCGCGGCGGCGGGGGGCCGCCACACGCGCCGCCGGGCGGCACGCCGGGTGGTCCCGCCTCCACCCCGGGCGGCAGGTCGGGGTGCACTGGCGGCCTCCACCCGCCCCCCATCCCAGGCGGTGGCGGTGGCGCCATCGGCCGGGCGCCCCCATAGAACGACGAACCAGGAGGCGGCGCGCCAGGGCCAGCGGCGGTCGGCAGTGCCACCCCCCCGCCCGGCGCGGGCGCCACCCCCACCGCCGGCCGCGCCAGCGCCGCCCGCGCCGCCTCCGCCGCCCCCTCCCCCCCCGCATCCCCAAATACGTCGGGGCGGCGGGAGGCGAGGGAGACGAGGTTGGACACGATTTCATCATCAGTCGCAGTTGTTGTCGTCCTCACCTTGGCCAGCATCGTCTCCCGCTGGCTCCTCCACTTGGGGTCCAGCAGCGACACCCGCATGTGCTCCGCCATGGCGTCCACGGGGACGAGCTCGCCGGTGAAGGGGGAGACGGCGAACCGGGTGGCGTCAAAGGTGGGGGGGGCGCCACCCGCCGTGGCAGCAGCCGCGGCGGCAGCCCCCGCCGCGGGCCTCACATAGTCTTTGACGACGGGCACGTGCGCGTCTTCGTCGTCGTCATCATCGGCGGGGGCGGCGACGGTGGCGGTGGTGGCAGCGGGAGGGGGCGCCGCAGTCCCCTCATCGCCGACCGCGGCCGCAGCCTCCACCATCGCCCTCTCCTCCGCCGTCATCCTGGCCGTGGTCGCAGCAGCAGCAGGCGGCGGTGGCGGCGGTGGCGCCAGCCTGCCCGCCGCCACGTCCGCCGCGTCGGCGACGGGGGGGGGCACGCCGGGGGCGGAGCGTCCGAGCGCGGCCTTGTTTGCAGCCACCACGTCGCGCAGTGTGCGTGGGGGAGGCAGGTCGGCCTCCTCACCTTCATAGAAAGCAATCGTCTCCACCACGATGAAGGCGTGCCAGTCGATGGAGGCCACGGCTTCGCGTTCTGCTGTTTCTTCCGCGTCCTTTGCAGCCGCGTCCGCGCGCGTCGCCTTCTCCCACTCCAGGCGGGCCAGGGCGCGGTGCAACGGAGCAGTGCGGTCGGTGGCGTCGGCATGCAAAGCCGGCAGGACGGTGTCGTCAGGAGAGGCGACGGCCGTGTAGGCACAGGTGAGCGCTTGGAAAAAGGGGTGCAGCGAGTGCGTGCTTCTCAAAAACGCAAACGCGGGGTTCGCCGCCTCCCTGTCCGCCAGGCCGTCCGCAAACGCGTCCCCATTGACGGCGACGGCGGCGGCTGTCAGTCGCAGGACATCCAAGTCCTGGGCGGTGAGGCCTCCCGGCGTCGAAACTGCATAGCGAGGCGGCGGCGGCGGGGCTAACGGCGCCCCTCCCCCCGCCACCGACGACGGCAGCACCGTCTTGGCGGCGGCGGCAGCAGCAGCCGCTTTGTCTGCGGCGGACGCGTTGACGGCGGGTGGCGGGGCGGCGGTGAGCGGGGCATCGTCGCCGCGGCGCGCGGCCTCGATCCGGGCACGATAGTACGCGTGGTAGGGGTCGCCCTCCGTCAGAAACGAAAACTTGGAGTTGGCTTTCTCGTTGGCCAGGATTTTTTGTTCAAAGGACTCGCCTGGGGGGGAGGGGTGGTGGGATGGTTGAGGTGCGGTGTTTTGCGTGTGTGCCCGTGCGTCGCCTCGACCCTTCCCACTCACCGTTCCGCGCCACAAACTGGGCCGTCTTGTCCACAATGCCCCGAATGTCGGGCGGCGGCACAATGATGCCGACCACCTGCGTCTGCGACGGCACGACCGTCGTCGGCGGCGCGCGCGCCCGCGACGTGCGGGGGCCCGCGCCCGGCACGACGGCAAGGGTGGTTGCGCCGTTGGTGGCGTCCGTGTCCATGGCGTCCGTCATGGGGAAGGGAGCGCGAGGAACAGGGGGGAGAGAGTCGCCGCCGCAGAGAGACGGTTGATGTGACGGCGTGGGGGGTGGCGCGTCCGTGTGCCAACCGCACACAGCGTCCCCTGCAACGGACACAGAAGCACGCTTGTGCCCTGTGCGCGCGAGGGAAACACACACCCGTCCAAAAGTTGTGACCAAAAAACACAACCAAGAGCGCAGAGAACGCGGAAATTCACTTTCCGGTGCAGCTAAAAGCTGCCGCCTCCTGGCCGCCTCTTGGCGCTTGGCTGACGCGTTGCGCGTGCTGCACGCTCCTGTGTCTGAGCCACACACACACACGCACACGCGTGGCCACAACACAAAACCCCAATGCGCCCCTCCCTCCTAACCCGCGTCCTGTCCGCGGTCGGCCTGCGCCGCCGCGTGTGCGTGGGGGGGGACGTGCACGGCAACCTGTACTACGCGTGGTCGGAGCCGGGGGATGAACCGGGAGACCCGCCGCGCGAGCGGCGCGAGGTGGCCCCCCCCTCCAAAACGCCCCACCTGTTTGACGCGCGCACCGTGCCGCCCGAGTGGGCGGCCTGGTTGAGGCGGACACGGGCGACGCCGCCGTCTCCTGAAGAAGTGGCCGCCAATGAAGCGAGGCGGGAGAGGACGCGGGCGCTGGCGGCGGTGGTGGACGAGAGAGCGGCGGCCGCGCGCGCGGCGCGCGCGGCGCTGGAGGCGGCTGACGGGGCGGACCGAGGGCCGGCGCCGTTGCTGGATGCCTCGTTTGAGCCGGCAGCGTGGACCCCCGGGGACAAGAAGTAGAAGTGACCGTTGGGTTAGAGAGGGTCCTGTAAAAACACTACAAAAAATCATGCTGCCTCCACCTTGCCTTGCGCCGTCTCCTTGAGCTCGATCCAGCGAGAGAAGTACTCGGTGGCCCGTGTCCCTGCCGCCCACAGCGCGGCCCCCGCAAAGTCGCGGCTGCGCGAGACGGGCAGCGCATCGGCCGCGGAGGCGACCGCAGCCACAACGCGAGGCGCCCCCCCCACGCACAGCGCGTCGTGCAGGCCGTACCCCGCGCCCTGTGCGGCGTGCCAGGCGGCGTCATCGGTGGCCAGGCGGAGAGCGGAGGCCGTGATGTCAGCGGGCGTGACACAGTCGCTGGCGCCGCCCCAACCCTTCACAGCGTGCAACGCAGTCGGTGGCGGCACAGCACCTGTGGTGCCATCCTCCAACTGCTGCCAGTCCTCCACTCTCAGCCCCTCGCTGCCGATGGGCGTCGTCACGGCGGGCGTGCCGCGGCGCCAGGCGTCGATGAGCTTGCCTTTGAGCCCAGCGCCGTAGGTCAGGGGGGCGAGCAGAACGCGGGCGCGCGCGATGGGGGACAAATTCGCAGCGTGACCGCGCACGTGCACACCCAGGGCCGGTCGTTGCAGGGCTGCGGCGACTGATCGGCGTTCGTGTGTGTAGGACCCAAAGATGTCTAACTGCGCGCGCTCCTTGCCCAGCTCCGCCCGCAGCGCGCGCCACCCGTCCGGAGCATCAAGATACCATTGCAGCCCCTCCACGTTGGGCGGGTGCAGGAAGGAGCCGATCGCGACAAAGCCGGCACGTTGGGAGAGGGGGGGGGCGGCGGTGGGTCGCGCGCGCGTGCGCGCAAACAGTGGCGCGAGCACGAGTTTTGAGGGCGGCACACCGAGTGTGTTGACGAGCCACGCGTGTTCTACGGGCGAACAAACCAAGACGGTGTCCGACCGGGCGATCGCCGCTCACTCGCGCGCGGCATCAGTGTCGGCCGCGTCCGGCCACGCGTCCAGGGCGGCGGTGACGGGACACCGTCCAGCACGTAGCGCGGCTGTGGCTGCCACCCCTCGCGCTCGCCGCAGCGCGTGGCAGTCCTGCATATCAAGCACGCGAGCTGCGGACGGCAGCGTCTCGCGCACGCGCCATGAGAACGCTTCCTCCGCGATGAAGCGGTCGAAGATGACAACATCGGGGCGGGTGGCCTGCAACACGGCATCCAGTTCACTCGCTCGGTTGAGCGGGACGCGGTGGGTCGGCACGCCGCGCCGCGCGAGCGCAGTGGTGGCAACCGTCGGCACCGCAGCAGCACCAACAGCCACCGCCCAGCCAGCCGCCTGAGCTGCCGCGATCAGGGATGCAGTGCGCACGCCAGCAGCAGACGACGCGGGTTCAGGCCACTCAAAACCCAGGAACAGGATTGATTTTGGGGCGGCCGGCGCGGCAGCGAGCGCCGAGTCAGGGGCGCCCGCGCCCGCTGCCGCAGCGCGACCGCGCACTCGACACAAGGAGGGACATGTTTGGAGTAGTGTACGCGCAGTGGAGTGTCGCATTGGCGCCGGTGGCGGCTGGGGAAGAGGGCGCGGCATGCGGCATGCGGAGCAAAACGGCGCGGCGGAGTGACCTCCCCACACCCCGCCAGAGTTCGTGTGTGCGTCTTATTATTGTCTCACACGCACGACGCCCACAACACACCCACACACCCCACCTGCACCACCGCCAGCGCCACCACGCCTGCCACCCGCCCCCACGCGCGCCGCGCTGCGAGACGCGTGAGCAGCGCAGACACCTCATTGCGCGCGTCCTCCAGCGCAGCCAGCGCGGCAGCTGTGCCCGCTGCAGAGGTGGTGTCGCCACCACTGCCACCAGCAGCAGACGGCACGGACGCCGACACAGTCGCGTGCACCGCAGCGTCCAACCCGCGCGCGCGCGCGCCAAACCGCAGCGCACCCAGCGTCTCCCCCGCGTCCGCCTCCCCCGGGGACGCATACACGATGACTGTGGGGCGGGCGCCGCCGGACAGGCCGTCCCGCAGGACACGGGTCAGTGCTGCATCGCGAAACGGCACATGCGGTCGCCCCGCTGCGAGTGCCGACACGACGCGGCCCAGCACGGCTAGGGACGCGTTGATCGCGCGCCCTTCGTCCGCGGTGGACCCCACGGCCCCGGTGCGGGTGACCCGCTCGGAGCCGGCGAGGTCGACCAGGGCAAGCGTGGCGGGCGCGCGCCACGTTTTGACGCCCCCCACCGCTACGATCAGTATGGCGTGCGACCGGGAGCTGGTGGCGTTGGACGTGGTGGTCCCCATGGCGCGGGTGGAGGAGGCGCGGCGCATGGCGGCCGCCAGGGCGGGGCCGTCGGACGCGGCCACGGCCTTCGCGCCGCTCAGCACCACCCGCCCATCCACGCCCGCGCCCACCGTCACGTCGCGGCCGCCGCCCAGCAGGCAGCGCACTTTGTCGCAGTAAATCTCAACCGCGGTCAGGTGCAGGGTGGCGCCGGGCGGGGACGCGGCGGCCAGCGCGGCCGCCGCGCGCGGTGCGACGCCCGGGGCGGCGGGGGTGCCAAAAATGGTGTGCGTTTTGCCGGACCCGGTTTGTCCTGGGTAGTAAAAGGTGGGTAAAGGTCAGATATGCATGGGAAAACACCAACGAGGCCGTCCGAGGCCGCCCCCTCCCCTCCTCTGTCACCATAGGCCGAGACCAACGCGCACGTCCCGCGCGCGACGCACGCCACGCCGTCCGCCACAGCACTCCACACTGCGTCCTGGTCTGCGTCACCGTCCATCACGCCGTCCGGAAAGTCAAAGTCGGCGGCCGGGACGGCGGGCGGCACAGCGGCGAGGGAGAGAGAGGTGGCGTCGGGCGTTGGCGTGACGACGTGCGGACCGTCCGCCGGCGTCAGGGGGCGCAGGCGCACGATGACTTTGGCGGTGGTGGCATGAGAGGTGGGCGGCGTGTCGGGCGCGGGGGTGGCGGTGTCGCGCTTGGCGGGGGTCATCTTCTTTGTCGGACAGGAGTGAATGATCACAAACTTTCGCCCTTCCCACAAACCAACGCCCACGCCAAAAAAAACACTCTCTATCTCTCTTCTAGTGCTTCTCCTTGCCCTTTGCCCCACGCCCCGCGCGCGCCCCCAGCGCCGCCCCCGCGGCCACCACACCAAAAATGACGACCCCCACCACCGGCGACCCGCCGCCCGCGGTGCGGCGGCCGTCCCGCCCGTCCAGGCCGCGGCGGCCCAGGTGGGCGGCGGCGGCAGCTGCAGCAGCCGCGCGGGCGGTGCGGTCGGGGCCGCCATAGTAGGAGATCAAGAATGAATCCACCGCGCCATCATTCCACTGGGGGGCGCCTCCCACGCCGGGTGCGGGGGCAGCGCAGGTCGGGCATAGGGACCGGGGCGGCCACTGCGTTTTGGGGTGGGCGGGGTCGGCGGTGCCGCCGGCGGCAGCGTCTTCCGTCGCGAGCCGCGCGTTCACCTCGTTGTGCGCGCGCCAGCCCCACAGGCGCCCGTCCCGCCCCGACGCCACCGTCTGGGCGGCGGGGGACGCCACCATCTCGCCAAAGTGGGAGGCGCAGTCGGCGCACGCGAAAAAGTGGGCCACCCACCCTGCGACGCTGTCAAGCCACACACGCCCTGCAGTGTCGCCGTCCCCCGCGCCCGCCGCCAGGGCGTGGAACAGGGTCCACAGGCCGCACGTGTAACCGCTCCCGGTGTGTGGGGGGGTGGGCGCGCACGCGTGCCAGTCGGCGGGAGGGGGAGAGGGGCCACACAACCGCACCGCGCGCAGCGCTGCCAGCGCGGCCACGGGAGGGGGGCCCCCAGCCCCAGCCGCCACCGGCCAGTCCCTGTCCAGAGTCGCCAACAGGGTTCCCGCCCCCGCCGCGCACGCGGGCAGCGGGTGGGCGGCCGCGACAAGGGACGCAAAAGCGTGCAGCGCGGCGCGCGCGCCCGGCTCGGCCAGGGCGGCGTCACCGGTCAGGGCGTACTCAAAGGTGAGCACGGTGGCTTTCTCCAGGCCGTGCAGGTCCATTGTCTGTTGAGAGAGGGAGGAGAGGAGGGGTGGTGGTGAATTTTTTTTCGTCTGTTGCGACCCGAGAAGGGTGCCTCCCGCCCTCGCCATCCACCACCACCACCACACACGCACACACACCGCTGCCGGCAACGCCGCCGTGTCCGCCGTGACGGCCGGCTTGGCGGGCACGTGGCCTCCACCACCGCCCCCGGCCGCCTCCAGTTTGGCCGCTTCCTCCCTCGCCCACGCCGCCACGGCGCCCGCCTCGTGCGCCCCGCCATACTTGGCCAGGTGGGGCGCGTTCTTGCCCTTGACGCCCGCCAGCGTGGCCGCGGACGCAACGTGCAGGGTGGGGTAGGACCGTACATTGAAAAGATTGCACAGCGTCGCCTCGTTCGCACAGTCAACGCGGGCCACAGTGATGGCGGACCCACTCAACTGCGTCGCAGCGGCTTCAAACACGGGGGCAAACCGCTGGCACGCGCCGCACCAGTGCGCGAAAAACTCGAGCAGCACGGGCGTTGACGGGGGCAGTGCCGCGACGCCGCTATTAAACGTGACCCCCGTCCACGTGGTGATGGGGGGGGGTGGCTCTGGTGCGGCGGCAGCCGCTGGCGCAGAGGCCAGGGCTGCCGCGGCGAGGAGGAAAGGAACGATTCGCATCGAAAAGCGGGGAGGTGGTGTGATTTTTTGATTTGTTTTCACCATCCGCCCTCCTCTGCTTCTAAGCTACGTTTACAAAATCACCAGCAACACGCACTCTCTACTCTCACACTCTCTACTTCTTAACCACCGGCTCCCCTCGCACCCCGTCAGGTACGTTCCACCTCCCGGGCGCCAACGCCAACGCCGCCCGCACGCGCGCCGGTGCCAGCGGCGGCCTCGGGGCGTCGCCACCAACGCCTCGGGGCACGGTGGCCAGGCCCGCGTCGGGGGCGCGGTACAGGCGGGCGTCGGTGGGGACGCCGGAGAGGTAGTTGGTGGGTTGCATGGATGACTGGGTGTAATCGTATAGCCTCCTCAGGTTGTAGAACGCCATCAGGTCGTCCGAGGGGCAGGGTTCATCCTGTGGCAGAGAGAGGCAGGCGGACGGGTCGGTGGAGGGGGGGGGCGAGGACATCAGAGGGGCTTTTTGTCGCGTCGACAAGAGTGAGTCGGCCATACCGAAAAACAGAAAAGCAAGGGCATTTCTGTGGGGCAGTCGCCGCCCGCGCTCTCGCTAGACGCTTGACTAGTGCCTGCCTCCCAGTCCACACAGGTTCCGAGCCAGTCACGAACACACGCAGAACGCAATGGAGGAGGGCGGCAGCGACCCGCTCCTCCCGCCGCCGCCACGCGCCCGCCCTCGCGCCCTCACCCTGACCCACGCCGCGGCCGCAGCCCTCGCCCTGACCGCCACCCTGACGCTGGCTGGCCCGGGGGGCGGCTGCTCCGCTGTGGCACTCTTTTCTGCGCCCTCGAGGCACGGCCCCGCGTACGACACCCTGCTCGCAGCGGCCGGCCCCCTCCTCCCACCCACCCTCCACGCCACACTCCACACCCCGCCCCCCGCCTCCCGCGGCCGCACCATCATCGTGGGCGACGTGCACGGCTGTGCAGACGAGCTGAGTAGGTTGCTCGAAGAAGTCGAGTTCGAAAAAGGGCGCGACGTATTGATCTTAGCGGGTGATGCTGTCGCCAAGGGCCCTGCATCAGCCGCCGTCCTCGACATGGTGCTGGACCTGGGGGCGACTTTCGTGCGCGGCAACCATGACGACCTGGCGCTGGCAGACTGGGAGGCGGGGAAAGAAAACACGCTTAATTTGACGGCGAGGCACGCGGCCCTCCTCCGCTCCCTGCCCTGGTCCGTCTCCCTGCCCGATGTGGGCGCCGTCGTCGTGCACGCAGGAGCCCTGCCAGGTGTCCCATTCGAACGTCAATCCTTAGTCGACCTGTACACGATCAAAAGCGTCACTGGGGGTGGCCTCTTCCACACCCCGCTCCGCGCGTCTCGCACGCCGGGCGGCCCCGCCTGGGCCCCTCTGTGGCGTGGCCCACCTCACGTCGTGTTTGGGCACGACTCGGACAGGGGTTTGCAGCTGGCCTCGGCCGCCACAGGGCTCGACACAGGGTGTGTGGAAGGGGGCGAACTAACAGCGCTCGTTATCATGCCCCTAAAAAAGAGGGAGGTCGGCCCCTGGCCAGGGGGCGACATCAAGAGTGTGCGGTGTCGCAAGTACTGGTAGTCGCCTCGGTGAATTTTTTTGGTTGTGTGATTCTGCCTTCTAGCGTTGTTTTTGTTTTCATTTTAACACTTTTTCTCGACCCGCCACACCCTCACCTTGCCGTCATCACACGCAGCCGCCACCAGCCGCCCCCCCCCCGGCCGCCACCGCACGCAGTTGACTTCGCACGCTGGGTCGGGGGACGCGACCGCAATGAGCGGCATGTGGACGGCGGCAGAGGAGGAGGAGGAGACATCACTTGGGGGCGCCCACACCCTCACACAGTCGTCCCCGCCCCCGCTGACGATCCACCCGGTGGCGGTGTCCCAGTCCAGGTCGTAGGCGCGGGCGCCCGGGTGGCCTCCCCCCGCGCTGGTGGCGGTGAGGCTCCAGAAGGCGTCGTCAGTGGCGGCGGCGGCGGGTGGCGGGCGCCACACGCGCACCGTCCCATCACCCCCCGCCGTCGCCAGCCCCCCCCCGCCCGGCCCCCACGCCACCCCCCACACGGTGGCGCCACCGTGGGCGGCCTTGATGAGACCCACACACTCCCAGTCGCCGTCGCCGGCGGCGTCGGCCCAGACTCGGGCGTCGCCATCATAGCTCGCGCTCGCGACGCGGCCGCGCGCGTCGCCACTCGCGTCCCACGCCACACTCTTGACGTCTTGCGAGTGGCCCGCTTTGACATCAGCACACTCGTACTCGCCTCCATCCAGCGCGTCCCACACCCACACCGCGCGGTCGCGGCCGCACGTGGCGACCGCGTCGCCGCGCGGGGACCAGGCGACGCCCTTGACTTCTGATTCATGCCCCGCCAGCGTGGCGACTGGGTCCCACCCGCCCGCCCCGTCAGGCGTCCACACCGTGGTGGCGCCGTCAAAGGAGGCGGCGGCGAGGCGGAAGGGGGGGATGGGGGCGAAGGCGAGCCGGCGCACGGTACGGGAGGCGGCGCCGTCCAGTGTGGTGGCCGGCGTAAAGGTGGGGGAGGGCGAGGAGGCCGAGGAGGACGTCCACAGGCGCACGGCGCGGTCGGCGCCGCAGGAGGCGAGAAGGTCGCCTGTGTGGGGGGTGGGTCGGGGAAAAGGAGAGGGTGAGGAGTCGCAACGCCATCACACCGGCCTCCCCACCGTCCCACCCCACACGATCTTTGTTTTGCAAGGGCGCAGCCAAACACGCACGCACGCAGACCATGGCGGAGGGCGCCCCCCCTCACACACACAGACACAACACTCACCCGACGGCGACCACGCGACGCCCCACGCCGTGCCGTCGTGCGCGTCCAGCGTGACGACGGGGACCAGGGTGTGGGTGGGGTAGATCATAGTCAGCGCAGAGAGGGGCTGGTGGTGGTGATGCGCGGCGCGCTCTGTCCGCGCAGCCGGCAGAAACCCAATTCGCAAAATCGAGAGTGACACAAAAAAACGAAACACGCGCCCCCTCGCCGCGTGCCCGCGTGCCCACAAGCGCACGCACACCGCGTGCGCACTCACCAACCTTCACACACCACCTGGACGGGTGCCAAGGCGTGCCGAGGCGCGAGGCTGCACGAGACACACAACCTTTCAATCCCGCATGCGCGCCCCCCCCCCTCTCTCCGGCGGCGTGGACTGGGGGCGCGCCTGGCACCGCGCCTTTGACGAGGCAAACGAGTGTGCGAGGTTGGATGAAGAAATGACAAAGGTGAGAGCGTAGAGAGAGGGGGCAGGGGGCGCGCAGCTCGCGTCGTCGCGCGCGCACCAACGTAACCTCCCCTTGTTTCACCAGCTGGACGCCACCACGCGCCGCCACCTGCCCCTGCTGGACCGGGGCGTGCGCGCCCGCGTGCGGGCGTGGCTGGTGTGGCTGGCTCAACCCGCCCCCACCCTGGCCTGGCGGCGCGGGCGCAACGCGCACGCGGCGGCGCTGGCTGCAGCGTTGGCTCGCGGCCGGCTGCCGCCCCCGTTTGACGGGCTGCCGCCCGACGAACCGCCGGGAGCCCAGCTGCCGCTGGCCACCGCGGTGGCGGCGGGGCTGGGCAGGAGGAGGAGCAAGGCGCCCCCGCCGCGGTGCGTCCCGGGGACACGGCTGCGCCTGCCGGCCGCCACAAGGGTGCCTTTGACGCTGGATGCGGCGGTGGCGGACTTGGCACCGTTGCAGGTGGAGCTGGCGGCTGCCCTGGGCGCAGCGCGTGAGCGCGCGGTGGAGCTCGAAGGGCGGCTCGCGGACGCAGAGACCCGGCTGGCGGCCGCCACGGCAGCCAGCGCGGCGCGCCAGGATGTCAGCGCGGCCCTGGGTAAGACGGCAGCCCGGCTGCAGGCGCGCGTGGACGTGGTGGTGGCGGCTGGCGGAGCGGAGCGCGCGAGGCCGGCGACAGCAGTCGCCACGCCGCGGCCACCGACCGTGGCCACGCCCCGGCGATCCAGGCAGCCGACGCCAGCGCCGCAGCCGTCACCCACGCAGCCGGTGGATGTGGCGGGGTTGAGGGCGAGGATAGCGGCGCTGAGTGGGGGCGGCGTGTAAACAACACGAAGTGAAATGTCTAACATCAAAAACACATCCCCCCCATCGCTTTGAAAGCAAGCGCGTCCCCCCACGCGGACGCTCCCGTCCCCCCCGCCACAACACGCACGCGTGTCCTGCGCGACACAAACACGCGAGTGAGCTGCTGACCAGCTCGCCATGGACCCCCAAAACCCGTTCAACGATGTGCCCACCCCGCTCGCGTCCGACGGTCTCTACGCCGCTTGGTTTGCCGAGTTGACGGGGGGCGACCCCGAGGGAACGCTGTCTGGGGGCGACGCGGTCGCCTTTTTTTCGCGGTCGGGGTTGCCACGCTCGGTGCTGGCCAAGGTGTGGACCCTGTCCGACACCTCCCGCGCTGGCGTCCTGGACGTGCGTGGCTTCAAGAAGGCCATGGCCTTGATCGGCCTGGCCCAGCGGGGGCGCCCTGTCACTGCGGACGCGTGCGTCGAGGCGGCCGAGTCTGGCGACCTGGCGCCGCCCGACATGGAGCGCGCGCCCGCGGTGGCGCCCCCGCCGCCACCATCGACCGACCAACCGCCGGGCGCGCCAGGGGCGCCGTCGCCGCCGCCAATCATCACCACTGCAGCCGCGCCGCCGCTGCCAACCTCCGTCAAAAAAGTGTCGAGCGTGCGCGAGGGTCTGCGCGCGCTGTACGCGACCAAAGTGAGGCCCCTGGAGGAAGCTTTTTCGTTCCCCAAGTTTGCGGGAGGGGGCACCGCGCTGACAGACTCGCACTGGTCGGCAAAGCCGGCGATCCTGCTGCTGGGGCAATACAGTTCGGGGAAGACGTCGTTCTGCTCGCACTTGCTGGGCCGGCCCTACGAGGCTGCTCATATTGGCCCAGAGCCGACGACCGACCGCTTTGTCATCGTGTCGCACGGCGTGACAGACCACCGCACGCCCGGCAACACGCTCGTCGTGCAGCAGGGGTCCCCCTGGTCGGGGCTCGCCTCTTTCGGCGGCGCCTTTCTGACGCGCCTGGAAGCTGTGACCTGCCCCGCCCCCCTGCTCGAAGAGGTGACGCTGATCGATACGCCGGGCGTGTTGGCGGGCGACAAGCAACGTGTGGACCGCGCGTACGATTTCACGGGGGTCACCTCCCTCCTCGCTTCTCGCGCCGATCTGATCCTCGTGTTAGCCGACGCACACAAGGTAGACCTATCCGACGAGTTTCAGCAGGTGCTCCACTCGCTGCGCGGCCAGGAAGACAAGATCCGCATCGTGTTCAACAAGTGCGACGCGATCACCGACCGAGAACTGCTGCGCGTGTATGGCGCCCTCCTGTGGTCCCTCTCCCGCGTCCTGCGCTCCCCAGAAGTCGTGCGCGTGTATGTGTCGTCCTTCAACGCGGGGGCACCCCTGCGGTCTGATGTGAATCCCGGGGGGGTGGCTCTATTCAAACAGGAAGCCGCTGATCTGCTGGCCGACGTGCGCGCCCTCCCCGCGCGCGCGGTCGACCGCAAGATCGCCGAGTTTGCGTCCCGCGTCAAAGCGTTGACCGTGCACTGCCGCGTGATCGATGCCGTGCGCAAAGCGATGCCGTTGGTCGGCAATAAATCAAAAGCCAAAGCCAAACTGGTGGCCGACCTGCCGTCCCTGTTTCGGCGGATCGCCACCGAGCACGGCCTGCCCCTGTCCGACTTTCCCAACGCTGACAAGTATGCAGCCGTCCTGGAAACTGTCGACGTCACAGCCTTCCCCCGCCTGCGCGACCGGGACGCCAAGGCGCTGGCTGACGTGCTAACGGTGGACGTTCCCGGCCTGGTGGCCCACTTTGACAACCCGTGGGCGCGGCGCACGGCGTGAAGAGAGAGGTGGTGGTTTTGTTTTCGCTCTGCAAACAAAAAATGAGTCTAACAAGTTTTGTCTCCCTCCCAACTATCACTCTTGATTTCGTGTCGGCCTGATGCCCGCCACAAACCCGGCCTTGGTGCGCGCCGCCGACCGCGTGCCCTCGCTCTTAACCTCGCCGTTAACCGCTGCACCGGACGCTTCCACTCCCAACTCGTCCAGCGATTGAGCCGCCATCAACCCCCTCTCCATCCTGCACGCCAGGTAGGCACGCGCGGAGGCGACGCACGCGTCCGCGTCGGAGGCGGAGGCGCGCAGGCAAGCGGTGTAGGCTTCTTTGAGCTGTGGTGGGTTTGGGGAGTTAGAGTCGAGTGTGGTTTGGCTTTTTTCACCCTGCGCTCTAACGCTGCCATCACACCACACAAAACCGAAAACTTACGTCCTTGCACTCGCCCAGGTGGTCCAGCGGGAAGACACCCTTTTCCGGGGGTTTGGGCGCGTTGCCACGTGCGCCGCCGAAGGCGCCGCCAGCGGACATTGGGGAGTGTGTGTGGCGTGAGTTGGTGTGTAGAGCTGGCGTGTGAGGTCAGCGCGTGTGGTGTGAAACAAAGGTGAGGCTGCAGAGGCGCGAAGATTGGAGAGAGAGGGTTGGAATGCGGGAGCGAGTGTGTCGTCGTCGTCTCTCTTTCCTTCGATCGATTTATTTTTTTCATTCAAAAAATAACGGCGTCTACACAAGGAGAGGGTGAGCGCTCTTTTTCGTGTTCGCTGGAGTGTGATCGGGCGTCAGACTCAACAAAGAAAAGGCAGAGGGTGGAAAAAAAGGGGGGCTGGAAAAAAAAAAGTGCGTCGCCCCCTCGCCGAAAAACAGTTTCTCGGGGAGGCGCGCGCGTTCCCTGGGTATGTGTGTGCCGTGTGGTGTGGTGTGTCGTTTTTATCGCCCGCCCGGAAAATATCCCCAAGGTTGATTGCCCGGCCAAACGGTGTAAATTAGGCAGGGCAAAGAATGCACAAAAAAGACGGGGGTGGGGCTCCGAGGGGTGTCTGTTTATCAAAAAAACTCGTCTGAATGAAAAAGGAAGCAAGGCAAGGGTGGAGGGGTAAGGGAGGCGAGCAGGGCCTGCTGCTCAGCCTCGCGAGGGAGATGAAAGAAGAGGGAGTGGGTGTTTTTTTTTTGTTCACTCCACCCCAAACTCGGCGTGTGTGGGCGTCCCCCCCGCCGGCCCCAACGATGACAGGAGGCCATCCCCATCGTCGCCACCCCCGGCCGCCAGGGCGGCCGCGTTGGAGGGGGCGCGGATGGAGGCGAGGAAGCAGGGGTCCAGTGGGTCCACGTCTCCAGGGAAGCGGGCGGCGGCGCCCGCGGCGGAGGCGGCGCCGCCGTAGGGGGTGGCGGTGGGCGGGGGCAGGGGGGAAGGTGGGGGGCCGGCAGCGGGGTCGATGGAGGCAGGGGCGGATGGCGAGGCGGGAGCCGCGCCGCCGCCGTCGCCACCGCCCGCGGCCGCCAGCAGCCCTGCCGCCCCGAACACGGCGGCCATGGTGGCGGCAGCGACGCCGCCGTCCTCCGCCCCGTGTGGCGGGGAGGGGGCCGAGGTGGCGAGGGAGAAGGATGTCCCTCCAAACGCGTCCGAGGCGGCGGCCGCGGCGGCGGCCGCACCCCCCACCGCGCGTGCCGCCGCGCGGCGCGCCACCTTGGCCCCCCGCCGCGCGGCAGCAGCAGCCTGCGCGGCAGTGCGGGGAGGAGGAGGCGACGGCGAGTACCGCTTGCGCGCCGAGGCAGCACGCTTGCCGCGGCCCGCAGGCGCGGGTGGCCCCCCCGGCGTCGCCGGCGTTGGAGCCGGGGACACGAGCACCACCGCCGACGCCAGCGTGGCCAGCCGGGGGGCGGCAGCGGTCGCCACCGTGCACCGCGCTGACCGCTGCAGCCGCACGCCGCACGCGTTGCACAGCGTCTTGGGGCCGGCAGGGCCGTTGCGCCACATGGGGGTGCGTGTGGTTTTGCAGTGGACGCAGTGCTGTGTGGGTGTGTGGGTGTGGTGTGTTGGTCGTGCGAAGAAAACGGCAATAAAGGCAGGCCAGAGCGCCCGAGCGGCGCTCTCAAATTCGCAGGCGTTTCCACGCGGTCGACCCAATGCCCGCTACCAGCCGACTCCAGTCGACTCGGCCATCAATTGGGCGAGGTGGCAAGGCAGGGGTCGCCCCTTGCCGTGTGTGACAGCGAGGAAGAGCGCCCTGCACGCAAAAAGAAAAAGGGGGCCGCCGCGCTCGCCTCTGCACACCACCCGCGCACACTCACCTTATCTCCCGCCACGCTTGTGGGCGCCGCAGCAGCCACCGGCGGCGACATGGGACAGAGAACGTGAGGGAGGGACGCGTGTGCGACGCGCGTTCGCTTTTTTCGCTTCCCGACCAAACGACGGGAGGCGCGCGCTAGTGTGAGCGTCGATAGAGCCGGCGCTGCCGACCCTCCCTCACTCTCCTCCTCATTTCACCGCGCGGGCGCACACAGGAGGTGTCGCTGTCGCAAGGGCTCCCGCCTCCTCCCCACAGATCACATTTACTCGCACCCACCACTATGCGGGCCGCCACCACCGCGCCGCCGCGCCGCCCGCCGCCACGCTGCGCCGCGCCGCCGCCCACACCCCCCACACCATCCACACCATCCCCCACCATCACGGTCGCCCTGACCACGGTCGCCCTGGCCACCGCCGCCGCTGCTGTCCACCCGGGCGCAGCAGCCGCAGCAGCCATCGCCCACGCCGAACCGTCCAACGCGCTCTCCCTGCCCACCTGGGCCATCCACGTGTCCTCCGTCGCAGAGTGGGGGGCGGCGATGGCCCTGTTCTGGCGGCTGGCGGATGCAACGGGCGTCCAACAGTGGAAGGGGGTCACGTGGGGCATGCTGCCTTTGTTGGGTGGCGCACTGGCCGCCTGCACCTTTCACTTCTTCTACAACCCTCCCGCTCTCTACCCTCTGGTCGCCGTCCAAGCGGGGCTGACAGTCGTGGGCAACGCCACCCTGGCGGTGGGCGCGTGGCGGGTGTGGAAGGCGACGGAAGGGATTGAGGAGAGGAGTTGAAGAGAGAGTGTGTGAAACTTTGTGTGAAACAATAGTGTGGATTTTGCTTTTACATCCGGTGGCTGCTCTTGGAGACTCCCAAGCGCAGGGAGGGCCGGGAAACAAGGGGTGTGGGGACAAAAAATAAAACAAGAAACTAAATAAAAAACGGCAGGCGTGAAAATGAGAAACTCGTCATCATGCCTCCCCCAGCCGCGCCTTGAGGCAGGCGATCTTTGCGTCCCGCGCTGCCAGAGCGTCCGTCAACTCTGCTGCCTCGCGCTGCAGCTCGTACACAGTCGTCGCCAGCGCCTGCATTTGGGCGTGCTTCCGCTCGCGCGACACGGCCGCCGTCGCCCGGTTCTTGGCCAGGCGGCGCTGGCGGCGACGCTCCGAGATGTCGTGGATGGAGTCCAGGTCGATGGTTTTGCGTTTGCCCAGCTTGAGGGGGCCCAGGGCGGGAGGGGGGGCGCCTTCCAGAGCGGCGGCAGCAGCAGCAGCCGCAATCGCGACCGCCTGGGAGGGCGGCACCGCCACCTTGGGAGTGCGCGTCGGCAGGGCGGAGGCCGCCGCCAGCGCGGCCGCGCGCGGCGCCGCGGGAGGGGAGGGCGTCGTCGACCCGCCCTCCCCTCCGCTGCTCGTCCACACGGAGGGCGAGTACTTGGGCTTGCCCGCGGTGGCGCGCACCGGGCGGCGCGCGCCGGAGCGCGAGGCGCGGGGTGGGGACCCCCGCGAGGGCGAGGGAGAGGCGGCGGGGGCGGAGGGAACAAAGACGGGGGGCGCGGCGACACAAGCCGGCACCGCGGGAGGCGCCACGTGCCCCGTCGTCACAGAGCGGGGCACGACGAGGGACGGGACGAGGTCGGTGAAGTCGTCGTCAAAGGAGGCGAGGATGCCTGTGGGTGGGTGGGTGGGTGTGGGGAGGGAGGGAAGGTGAGATGAGAATGGTGTTGATCGGAAAGCGTGCGCATCGGGGAGGCACGCGCTGGCGAATTGGCGGTCCCTCCCCCTCATCCTTCCCATCCTCTCCCACTCACCTGACGGCGCGATGTCCATCAAGTCCATCTGGGAGCCTTTGGCCATGGGCAGGGGGGGTACGCCGGCGTCGCCCGGCTTTACTGCGTCCCAGCAATCGTCGGCCAGGGAGAACGAGGGGAGGAGGTCGATCACGGACAGGCCCATGCGTGCGACGGTGCGGGCTACCGTCGCGGAAGGTTGGAGGGTGGGTAGGGCGAGTGTGTGTGAGTGAGGAAGATGTTTTTTGGCTCGCTGTCCAGTTGTGAAGAGTGTCGTTTTTTTCGCGTTTATATCATCGACACACGGCCTCGCGAGCAGCTGCTCCGGCCCTTTCGCCTCACGTTTTGATATTTCTGCCTCTCTCTCGAACCGTTCCCCAAGCTCCTCGTCCCTTGTGTCTCACCCCAGACACATACATGCGTCACACAAGCCACGAGAGCCACCGACGGTGGTCGTGATCTCGGTGTGTGTGCGGTGGCGGCGGCGGGGGCGGGTCGGGGAGCGCCGAACACGCACACCACTTGCTCACCATGCTGCGCCCAGCGGCTCTTGGCGCGGGCCGGAGGGCGGGCCACCATTGACGCGAGTGGACGGTGTGTGTGGAAGTGTGGCTCTTGTCTCTCAGGCGGGCGCCGTCGTGGTTCATGACGGAAGGAAACAACGAGGGCGAGTTTTGGGACCTGTCGAGCGGGCGTCTCTTCACTACGTTTCGACTTTCTCGTTCTCTTCCCGAACGTTCCCCCCACCCACGCCCGCCCACCTGACCCCGGCCTCCCCCACGCCGGCCACCATGCCGCTGGCGCCGTCCCTGGAGCCGATGGGCCTGGACGGTGAGTAGAGAAAGAGAGAGAGGGCCGCCCGCCTTTTTTTCCGCGTGTCCTTCCAGCACATTCCAATCGCTTGCCCGCCCGCCGCCCCTCCTGCCGCCCGCTCCCGCCCTTGTAACATGCCACTTGGGCCACGGTGGCGTCGTGGGCCCGGTCAAACGGCTTTAACGACGCCGCGTTGGCGCCGCGGGGAGCTGCGTGGCAGTCGTGTTTTGGGGCGGCATGCGTCGCGCCCCGCCCGCCCCACACACGCGCCGGCTGACCGCCTCCGTCCCCGTGGCGTGGCGGCAGCAATGGCGCTGTGTGTGTGGCACGGCGGCAGCCCCCAATGCGCGCGTGTGCTGGGTGGGAGAGGCGGTCGCCCGCCCTTTTCGCCACGTCGATGCCGACTCACCTCCTTTCCCTCCTCTCCCCACCCACCCAGACTCCTTCTACCCTTCCTTTGTCCCCGTCACCACGGGTGCCGACGCCGCCTGGCCGCCCGCGTCCCTGGACAAACCTTGCGCCGCCACCACCTTGGCCCCCGCCGCCCCCGCGCCGCACGCGCCCGCGCGCCCGCCCCGCCGCGCGGCTGCCCTGGCCGCCGCCCGCGTCGTGCACGACGCCCTGGCCGACGCGGACGAGCTGGCGTCGGGGTCGTCCGACGGCCGGCGCGGTGCCCGGCGGCGGGGGACGGCACGCGGTGCCCCCGCCCCCCCATCCACGCCGCGCCCCGTCTCTCCTGCAGTCGCGGCCATCGAGGCCGCCCGCGCGGGCGCGCCCGCCCCGGCCCTGCCCCCCCTGCGCAAGGGGGTGCGTAAAGCGGTGGACGTGGACGGCATCGAAGACCCGGGCGCGCGGCGCAAAGCGCGCCGCCTGGCCAAAAACCGCGAAACCGCCGCCGCGTCGCGCGAGCGGCGGCGCGCCCAGATGCAGGAGCTGGTGGACCGGGTGCACGCCCTGGAATCGGAGGCGGCCGCGCTGCGGGGTGAGCTGCAGGCGGCGCGCGCGGAGGCGGCGGCGTTGAGCAACGGGGGCGGTGGCGCTGGCGCCGCCGCCGCGCGCGCCCCGTCGCTCGCGGTCACCGACTCCCAGCTGCTGCCGGCCGGCCTGTTTGGCAATGGCGCCGACCTGCTGTGGCCGGCGGACGCGGCTTGAGTGAGAGTGTGTGTCGTGTGTGTCCTTTGCCTTTTGGAGACCGTTTTTCCAAAAAAACAAAAAACCACCCCCCCAAAAAAAGAGTTGGCCTTATCATTTACCCACCCACCCTGCTGCGCGTCGGGGGGTGTCTTTCCATAGAGAGAGCTGAGCTATAACAATTAGAGACTTGTTTTTTTCTTTCCTTCTTTCGCGCCCCACACCCTCTTTGCCCCCGCCACACCACCTTCGGCTTCCCCTTCTCACTCCATCCTCGCGCGGCCGTCACACACGGCACATGCGCGAGGCTGGTGGTAGTGGGTGGACCACTTGTGCGCGGGAGAGGCTTGCCCCTCGTCTGCCGCGCACGCAGCACGCTCCCCACCCTTCCCTTTTTTACGTACACACACACACAAACGCACTGCTGATTTTTTACCCCCCCACACACGCTTCTTTGTTTTTGTTTTTTTAGTTTTCACTTGTTACGGCACGCACGAAAGAGAGAGAGAAGAGAGGCTTGTTTTGCGCAGCAGCGCGCGCGCGCGCCGCGGTCGTTTTTTTTCTGTCGTCCCACACAAAACCAAACCACAAGACTTTGTGTAGTCTGTTCTCACACACGCAGAGTGTCCCCTTGTTTCAGTGCTCGTGCCAAGAGCGCGGTGTGGTGTTCTGGACGGGTAGAAACAGAGAGGAGGAAAACGCTCACTCCCCGAAAACGAAAACGACCCTTTCGTCCGTCCTCTTCTCGCCATGCTCTCCCGCACCACCCTCCGCCCCTCGGCCCGCGTGGCCGCCCCCGCCCGCTCCGGGGCGCGCCGTGTCGTCACTGTGCGGGCCGGCCCCAAGGAGCAGGTAGGTTGGGGTGGCGGAACGGGGGGCCTTTTCGGTCGAGCAGGGATGGGCCTTTGCCCCGTTTTCGCCGTTGCCCCCCCCGCGCTCCGCCCCCACTCGCCCCCCCCAATCGACTATGCGATGGAGGCGTATCAACGTGTGGGGGGAGGAAGGCGCGGCGCCCGGGTGGGGCGCGGGAAACGAGGAGAGGCTTCGAGCTCTCACCTTTTCCTGCAATCTCGCGCGCCTGCACCCGCCCGCGCCCCGCCTCCGCCGCACTCACCCGGCGCGGGACGGCGGGGTGAGGCCAGACGCAAGGGGGTGGGCAAACCTGGGGCCCAGCGGTGGGGAGGGGTGTCGGAAGGGTGGGGGGGCGCAGTTTCTGCGTCACCCTCTGCTCCGTGTGGGGGAGGCACGCCCCCCGCTCCCCACGCCCCGGCCTCGGACCCTCTCTCTCCGGGACGCGGGAACGTGGCTGAGAGGACGCGCGGTCAATTGGGCCACTGCGACGGCAGCAGAGGCAAAGAGAGAGAGAGGGAGAGGCCGCCGCGATTTTCCGCTCCCGACCCCCTTCCACCACTCAAAACCACCCTTCACCCACCCCACCACCTCCCCACCCCCACAGGTCATCCAACCCATCAACGGCGACCCCTTTATCGGCATGCTGGAGACCCCCGTCACCTCCTCTCCCCTGGTCGCCACCTTCCTGTCCTCCCTGCCCGCCTACCGCACCGGCGTCTCCCCCCTGCTCCGCGGCGTGGAGGTCGGCCTCGCCCACGGCCTCCTGCTGACCGGCCCCTTCATCAAGCTGGGCCCCCTGCGCGACGTGCCCGGCGTCGCTGAGAAGGCGGGGTGCGCGTCCGCGGCGGGCCTGGTGCTCATCCTGACGGCCACGCTCGCGATGTACGGCGCCGCCACCTTCCAAAACGAGGGGCCCTCCATCGGCGTCAAAACCCTGTCCGGCCGCTCCGTGGCGGCCGACCCCCTGCAGTCGTCGGACGGGTGGTCCAAGTTCACGGCGGGGTGGCTCGTGGGCGGCGCGTCGGGCGTCGCGTGGGCGTACCTGCTGACGCAGTGGCTGCCGTACTACTCTTGAAGAGACGGAGGCCGGGTTCGAATGGACTCGGTCTTCTTTCGCAACAGAGAAAGTGATGTTGACGGCCTTTTTTTTTGAAAGTGGGCAGAGCGGAAGAGGGAGTGAAGGTGGGGGGGGGGGGGGGCGTGCGCGCTCGAGAGCAAAACAACCAACCCAAAAAACGGGCGCCACCCGCCCGCCGTTTCCCATCCTTGTTTCCGTGTTTGTGTGACAAAAGCCCCACGCGGCGCTGCCTGTTTCGCTGCCCCAAAAAACAACAATCAGTTTTGAGAGAGAGAAAGAAAGCAAGAAAGAAAAAGCAGCCGTTGACAAGAGCGGTACAACTTTTCCTCTTTTCTTGTCGCCTCCAAACCCCATCCCTTCCCTCCCTCTACAAACTCACGCACAACACACCAGCCACCATGCTGAAACGCATCCTGTTCGGGCAGCCAGGTGAGCGAGGAGGGGAGCGGGGTCGCGGGGGAGCGAGGGGAGCCCGGCGTCGGGGGAGAAAGGCATGCGTCTTGCTTTTGCCCCGCCCCCACGCCCAAAACCCTCCCTCTCCGCGCCCTCTGCATGCTGCCTCGATGTTTCCACATCGTTAGCTGTCCTGTGGCGCGGGTGGCGCATCCGGAGGCGCCGGGTTGAGGGCGCGGGGGCACCACAAGCATGCGACCGCACACGCAACTGACTTTTTCTCGACTCCTACAGGCGTCCACCTGTCGCCCTCCATCGACGACTTCTCGCTGGGCACGCAGCACGATGGTGAGAGAGAGAGATGCAAGATGGCGGGAGAGAGAGGCAGGGGAGAGGGTGTGAGGGACAGGCGGAGGCGCAATCGACGTCGAGACGCTCTTTTCGTCTAGTCGCCCTGCCCCGCAGAAACCCACCACCACCATCACCACACCCAACAGCCGAAGAAACCTACGGCTCCCCCCTGGCCGACCCCATCACCCCACACTCGCCCCCCGTGTCCGACATGGTCGCGCAGGCGGCGCCGTCGCCACCGCCCCCACACCCCGCGCACGGCGTGGCCACCGCGCGCGTGTGGCGCGAGATCTTCCACCCGGGCTCCCCCCGCGTTGAGTCCGGCCGCCACGGCGCCGACTACTACGACTCGTCTGTCGACACCGCGGGCGGCAGCATCTGGGATGAAGTGCTGAAGAGTGAGCGCCTGGCGGCGGCCGCCAAGCTTGCGCGCGAATCCAACGACCCCAACATGGACGCCACCGCCCTGAAACGGGAGCTGGGGGGCGGGGCTGAAGTGGATGCCCTGATCGCGGCGGCCGACGTCAAGGGGAATGGGCGCATCGAGTTTGGCGCGTTCAAGCGCGCGCTGTCGCTTGGGGAGAAAAAGTGAGGGAAACACCCCCGCCCCAAAACAAAACAAAAAAACAGAGCGCACGCACACCCGCGCTTTGTGCCTGCAGTGAGTGAAGTGTGATAGAGTGACTTTTCCTTTTTTGTGCGTGTTTTTTGCCAGCAGACCCTTGTAAAACCACCGGAGCGAAGAAGAGTGTGTTTTTTCGTTTTCGTTCGCGTTTCGAAAAAAACAAGATGGCGCCCCCCCGCGGTATTCTTGTGACCGGCGCCACCGGCTTCCTGGGCCAATACGTTGTGCGTGAACTGGTGGCCAAAGATTGGAAGGTGTGTGGGTCGGGGGGTGCAGAGAAGGAATGCGCGGCCTTTCGCACCCACCCCCCGACCCCCCGTCCCCAACCCACCCCCTCCTCCTCTCCCCAGCCCGTCGCCCTGGTCACCCCCTCCTCCGCCCCCGCCGCCGCCTGCCTGGGCATCCCCCTGGCCGTGGGAGACCTGGTGACGGGGGCCGGCCTGGCCGCGGCGGTCGAGGCCGCCGCGCGGGAAGGGGGCGGACTGGCTGCCATAATTAACGCGGCCGCCACCTCCTCCCCGCGCGTGTGCGAGGCCGATCCGGATGCTGCGAAAGCTGCCAACGTGCCGAGTCGGCTGATCGCAGCGTTGGCGGCGTGGTGGGAGGCGGCAGGCGGCGGGGAGGGGGAGGGCGCCCCCATCACCCCGCTGTTCGTTCAAATCTCGACAGACCAAGTCTACGGCGGCGCCGCCCCGCCGGGAGGGTGGCCAGAGGACGCCCCCCTGGCCCCCGTCAACGCGTATGGCAGGACCAAAGTCGAAGCAGAGGCAGCCATCGCTTCCGCGTGGCCGCGCGCCGTCGCACTGCGCTGCTCCGTCATGGTGGGCGCCGTCACCCCCCTCCCCCACCCCGTGGCCGGCACCCGCTTCCTGCAGTTTGTGGATGGCGTGGTGGGCGGTGGTGGCGACACGGGCGCCACCTTTTACGAGGACGAGTGGCGGTGTTTCGTGGCGGTGGGCGATGTTGCGAGAATCGCGGTGGGCGAGATCGCAGCCGCTGCTGCCGCCGACGCGCCCGCCCGCCCTCCCATCATCAATGTGGGCGGCCCCGAACGCATGTCCAGGCTGGCTTTCGCGCGCCTGGTGGCGCGTGTGCGGGGCGTGCCCACGACCGCGGTCGCGGCCGCGCGCGCGGCCGACGCGCCGCCGCACGGCGTGGCGTCTCCCGCCGACATAGCCATGGACACCAGCCTGGCGCAACGGCTGGGGTACAGGCTGACCCCCATGGAGGACGTGGTGGCGGCGTGCCAGCCGGGCGAGTGAGGGAAGAGAGGGGAAGGCACGCTCGCTGGAAAGCGTTTTGTTTGAAAAAACAAACAACACAAAGACTAGAAATTTAAAACAAAATGAAAAAACACACGCACAACAAAAGAAGTCAGGGCGGTGGTGTGGGCGGGGGGCGCAGCCAAAACCGGGCGCGCGCGTGGTTTTGGCGTGGACGCACACACTCTATCAATGAAAACACACACACTCACCACACCACACTTCAATCCCCCGAAAACGCGGACCGAGGCAGCTTGGTGCCGTCCGGCGTGCGCGACGACGGCGGGATGGGCACGGGCGCGGTGTCCCCGCTGGAGCCGACGCCGGGCGGCGTGGGCGCGGGCGCACCGCTGCCCCCACCCCCCAACGCCGACACCGGTGGCACAGTGCCCTCCCCATCCACCGACGCCGACACGTCGGTGCCATACCCCGACTCGGTGGGGGCCAGGCCGGATGTCGCGGCCGCCAGGCCGGAGGCGGCGCCCAGCAGCCCGCCGCCACCGTCGCCGGGGGTCGGGGGCGGCGGCGACGCGCCGCCCACGCGGCCCGCCGCCGCGGCGGCAGCCCCAAAACTGGAGGGGATGGGGGGGCGGGCGCTGCCCGTCCGAAACGATCCGCCCGCCCGCACAGACGAGGAGCCGGGCGCCAGGGCAGAGGGGGAGGAGGGTGTGCACACCGACGACGCAGAGACGCGCGCCGCGGCAGCCGCAGCCGCGGGCCCGGGCGTCGCCCTCAACCGCTCATACACATCCTTGGCGGATGGCCGCTGCGCCGGGTCGCGCGCGCGGCATGCGTCGATGAGCGCTGCCACGTCAGCGGGGCACTCGTCCGGCACGCGCACCGGCCGCATCTGCCGGTTGCGCGGCGGCTCCCCCGCGCACAGCTCCCACAGAATGACGCCGTAGGAGTAGATGTCGGCTTTCTCGGACACACGCTCCCCGGCCAACAGTTCGGGCGCCGCCCAGTCAAACGTGCCTTCCATCGAGACTTGTGTGTCGGCGCGGGAGAGGACTTTGGACAGGCCCACGTCCGACACCTTGGCCGAGTGCGCCCGGTCCAGCAGCACGTTGGCCGGCTTCAGGTCCAGGTGGACGACGGGTGGAGTGCGGGAGTGCATGTAGACAATGGCGCGCGCGACGTCGAGAGCGACCGCGCGACCGCGCTTCGGCCACCCATACTCCCTCCCAAAGTCGCGCCCCAGGGCGCGGTGCAGGTCGCCCCGGGCGGCATACTCCAGCACCAAAGCGATGCGATCCCCCGCCATGTAGGCGCCCTGGAACTGGACGATGTTGGGGTGGCGCAGCGACTTCAGGAGGGCGACCTCGCGCGCAAAGCGGGCCGCCTCGCGCGGGGCCTGCGACCCCACCAGCTTCACCGCGACCCGTGTCGCGCCATCCAGGTCAGCCAGGTAGACGGCCCCAAACCCGCCCTCCCCCAGCACGACGGGGGTGCCGGCGTCGTCTGCCAGGATGGAGACGCGGGCGGGGTCGAGCTGCCAGTCGGTGGAGCCCAGGGCGGCCGCGAGTTCAGGGTCGGCCGCCCCCGCCCCCGCCAGCGAGCCAGGCACCCCCGAAACCGAGGCGTACGTGGACAGCGTGGCCGTCAACAGGGACGCCAGGGCGGCGCCATCCATGGCGGTGCCGTCGGTGCGGGACGACCCGCCGCCGGGGAGGGTCGACCCGTAGGCGCGGCCGCCCGGGCCGTGCTTGGACCCACTGTCCAGCCTCGAGCTGGCTTCAGCCAGGCCCTGCTCCAGTCCTTTCTCGCGCCCCGCCGCCTCAGCGGTGCGGGCGGCCCGGTGCAGGGAGGCGCGCCACGCAAAGGCAGCAGCAGCCGCGAGGAGCGCGACGCTAGCGATCGAGCCCACCACCGCGCCCGTTATCTGTCCCGCGCGGCCGGCGTAGGGAACGGGCATGGCGTCCCGCACGGCTTGCGTGAACACGGTGTCGGGGGACGGCAGGGGCTGCGTCGCGTTCTGGGCCGCGTCGTACCGTCCGCCCGCAATCGGATCAGGCACAGACGTGATCGTATAAGTGCTGGACGGCCACAAATACTGGTCCACCGTGTACAAATACGAGTTGCACACGCGCGTCACGTTGACAATCGGGGTGGCTTGGACGTCGGACAGCAGGTCGTCGACGAGGGCGGTGGTCGCGCCGCCCAAGTACACAGGGGCAAAATTCAAAACGTATTTTTTGTCTTTCGTCACCGTCGCCAGGCTGGTGGGGGCGGAGGGCACGCCCCGCAGACCGTCCAGGGTGTAGGCTTGGGGCAGGGAGCGGAAGAGCCACATGGAGGCGACCTGAGTGGTGGGAAGAAGGGAGGGTTGAGGTTGTTTTGTTTTGTTCAACCATCCTCTCACACACACACCACCATTCCCCTTCCACTCACCTTGCCCAGCAGAATCTGACTCTCCAGGCTGTCCAGGGCTGGCATGTTGCCCTCCGCCGCCTGGAACGAGGCCGCGATGTTGATGTACGCGCGGTCTGAGACTGCAAACACGCTGATCGGTGTCTCGGGGGAGGGGTACAGCTCCAGCAGCTCGGGGTGGGCGGCCAGGGTGGCCTGCTTGAGGGTGAGTGTGCTCGAGTCGCGGAAGGCGTCCGCCCACGTCGTGCCGCACGGCAGTTCGTGCAGGGGGAGGCGGCCCGACAGCGCGGCCTCGAGAGGGGGGGGGGGAAGGGAAAGGGGTGGCGGTTGGCTGGCTGCTCCCCGCGACCATGTTGATGTGGTTCTCAGTCTCGCCTCGGACCGCGGGCGGGCGTCCGGAGGCCAGGCGGGCGGGCGCCAACCGCCGCGGGAGTGGAGAGAGAGGGACCGGGCGCGCCCGCGCAGTTCGGTCGTGCGGCCGCGGGCCTGCGCTCCTCCTTGCCCAGCCGCCCGCCCCGCTCCCCGTCGCCTCGGACCCCCCGTCCACAAACACGCGTCCACGCGTCGGGCAACGGGTTGGACGAGGGCCGAGGGCGGGCGGCAGAGCGCGCCCAGCTAGCCCCCCCCCCCAATTTCTCCCGCAACTCACCGCCTGTCGCCCAGCGACCGCCACCAGCACCACGGCCGCCGCCACCGCCCTCCAGGGAGGGTGACGCGCCATGCGGGCGCTGGGGAAGAGGGGGGGGGGGGGGTGGCGCGGCAGGCGCAGAGGAAAGAAAGGAAATAGAAATGGGGAATGATGACGCCGGCGGCTTCGCTTTGCAAAGCCAGGTGGGAAAACACACGGGGCTCCCCACACACACTTGACCTGCCCCCCCCCCCCACTCGCCTTTTGTGTAGAATGGTTTGGGTTGGTTGGTTCACACGGTAAGAAGAAAAGAAAGAGTGGATGAAAAAAAAAGGGGGGCGAGGGGAGAGGGGCCGCGCACGCTCAGGCAAGACGGGCGGCCGGCGAACAAAAGAGTGGGCCGGTGGGGGTCCCGTCGCGCCCGCACCACCCTCCACAGACCAGATGAAAAAAGGGTTAGGGAGTGAGTTTTCTTTGTTTTTTTATGTGTGTTTTTGTGAGTGTGGTTTTGGGTCCGCGCCAGAGGCGGGACGCCCAAGACCAGGCCACCCCTCTCTCCGTCAGTGTTCCCCCCCCCACACACCGCTCTCCCTCTCCTCTCTCCACACACACACACAATCCCCACGCTCTCTCCCTCTTCACTTCCGGCCAGCCCGCTTGCTGCGCGGCTGGGTGGTTTTCTTCACCACTTTTTTGGCGACGGCCTTCTTCTTGCTCGGCGTCGCCTTCTTGGGCGCTGCCACCACCCGCCGCGCGGGCGACCGCACCATGGGCACCGTCACCGGGCCCGCCGCCTTGACGGCGGCCGCTTTGGCGGCCTTGGCTGCGCGCGCCTTGGCCAACGCGGCCAGCTTGGAGGGCGAGGGCGGCGCCTTGGGCGCGTTGGACGCGGCCTTGGCTTTGGGCGCCGCCTTCTTGGCGGGGCGTTTGGACGGGGTGGGGGCCGCCTTCTTGGGGGAGGCAGACACCGCGGCGACAGCGGTGGCGACGCCGGCGGCAGCCGCGCGGCGCGGCGAGCGCGCGGCGGGCGCGGGGGCGGCCCGCTTGGGCGCGGGGGCCGCGCGGCGCACGGGCTTGCGAGCGGGCGACTTTTTGGTGGCGGCGGGCGACTTCTTGACAGGGGCCGGCGACTTTTTGGCGGCGGGCGACTGGTGTGGAAAGGGAGGGAAAGCAAGGCAAGCGTGAGTGTGTGCTTGAGCGGCGGCACGCGGCAGGCGGTGACGCCGTCAGGGCTGCGGATGTCTGGACGGAGAGCGCGCCAACTGCAAGAATCGACTCATGCGCCCATACTGGGGGTGGAGGGTCGGCAGGCGGGAGGCGGCTGCCGCGTCGCGGGGGCGAGAGGGCCCACCAATGTCGCGCGCGCGCATTTTTTTTCCTCGCTCGCGCGGTCTCGTTTCATCGCCCCATTCCTCACCTTCTTAGGGGTCGCCTCCTTCTTGACGGGGGCGGACGAGCCGCCTACCAGCGGCACGTAGCTGTGTGTGGGAGAGAGTGGGAGAAGGGAGGGACGCGTCAGCACAACGGACTGAAAGGAGGGCTGGGCTGCGCGCATGGCGCGCTCTACCCCCTCCCGCGCCCCCTCCCCAGCCCCTCGGCCACCGTAACGTCGGTGCAGCGTCAGCGTGGGGTGTGTGTGTGTAGCGCGCAGGGCACGGTGGGCAGAGCCAGGGGGTAGGAATCCGAGGGAGGCCGCGGCGGGGGGGAGAGCCGGCCGCGAACAAACACGAAAAAACAAACACACAACGCCAGCCCCCCACCACCACCAACCCACACCTGACGATCGTGGCCGCCGTGCTCTTGACGTATTTGAGAATCTTGGACGCCACCATCGTGTCTTGACAGGGGGAGGGGAGGGTGGAAGGGGGGGTGGGAGATAGACAACGGGAACGGCGAGTGTGAAGAGAGAGGAAAAAGACTCTGCCACACACGCTCGCACCACACAGAGAACTCTGAACATAACGCGCCCAGCGTCGCGCCGCGTTCGGCAAAACCTAACACGCACGCCACCCCACGTCGCTCACTCTTCCCTCCTGCCATGGCCGACCGCGAGGACGCGGTCGTGCTGCCGCCCGTGCCGTCGCGGGACGACGTGTCGACCGACCCCGAGGTTCGTGTGTTTTTGAGGGAGGGTGGTGACTCTGCATGCGGTGGTTGAAGCCGCACAACGCAGTTCGCGTTGTGTGGGAGGGAGAGGGAGGCAGGAGACGGGACAGAGGGCGCGCGGGGGAGCACAATGCGCGAGCGCGTGCGGCGTGTCGCCGCGCCGTCGCGAAATCGGACGCTCGCGCACCGCCACACCGCCCTCGCGCCAGCCTCGGCACCCCACGCCGTATATAGGTCATGGATGGCATGGCGCTATCTGTCGTCGGGCGTGTGGGACGGCCGAGAGACAGGGGAGAGAGAGAGAGGAGGGCGGAAGAGAGAGCCAGACGAGAAGCCGTGCGGCCCCCTTTTGACGCGGCGCAGGCGCTACCTACCCACCTTGCCCACACACGCCACCACCCCTTCCCCCACACAGACCTGGGACCTCGTCGTCGTGGGCGCCGGCATCGCGGGCTGCGCCCTGGCGGCCGCCCAGGGGCGGGCGGGGCGGAGGGTGCTGCTTCTGGAGCGCGACCTGTCCCAACCCGACAGGATTGTGGGCGAGCTGCTGCAGCCCGGGGGCGTGCTCAAGCTGAAAGAGCTGGGGCTGGAGGACACAGTGGACGGCATCGATGCGCAAAAGGTGGTGGTGGTGGTGGTGTGCGTGTGGGTTGGGAGGAGGAGAGGGGCACGACCGAAACGAACAAAGAAACACTCACACGCCCCCCCCCACCCCATCCCCTACAGGTCTACGGCTACGCCATGTTCAAGGACGGTCGCGAAGCCCGCGTCGCCTACCCCACGGAAGGCTTCTCGGGGGACGTGGCGGGGCGCGCCTTTCACAATGGGCGGTTTGTGCAGCGCCTGCGCGCCGCGGCCGCCGCCGTGCCCACCGTCACCGTGCGCCAGGCCACGGTGCGGTCGCTGGTGGGGCGGGATGGTGGCGCGTGGAGTGAGGGGTGCGGCCCTGTGGCGGGCGTGGCGTACAAGCACACGGGGGGCGACGCCCAAAAAAACGACCCGCCGCTCCGCGTCGCGCGCGCGCACCTCACCGTCGTGTGCGACGGCATGTACTCCAACCTGCGGTCCAAGCTGTCCCAGCCGACCATTGCGACACCCTCCTACTTTGTGGGCCTGATCCTGGAGGGTGCGTCTCTCCCTGCCCCGTCGCACGGGCACGTCGTGCTCATGGCGCCCTCCCCAGTCCTCTTCTACCCCATCTCCTCCACCGAGGTGCGCTGCCTGGTGGACGTGCCCGGCACCTCCCTCCCGTCCGCCTCCACGGGCGAGCTGGCGGCGTATCTAGTGGACACGGTGGCGCCCCAGGTGCCGGACTGCCTGCGGGAAGCCTTCATCTCCTCGGTCAAGCGGGGCGGCGTGAGGTCGATGCAGAACAAGCTGATGCCCGCCAAACCGCTCCACATCCCGGGCGCCCTGCTGCTGGGCGACTCGTTCAACATGCGGCACCCGTTGACGGGGGGCGGCATGACGGTGGCGCTGTCGGATGCGGCGTTGTTGACGCGGATGCTGAGCGCGCTGCCCACCTTCGCCGACCCGGCCGCGACCGCGCTCGCCACCGCCGGCTTCTACACCGCCCGCAAACCCTTGTCCGCCACCATCAACACCCTGGCCAATGCCTTGTACGCCGTCTTCGTCGCCCGCCCAGACGCCCCCGCCCATGATGCCATGCGGGGCGCGTGCTTCGACTACTTGGCGCGCGGCGGGTGGTACGCGCGCGGCCCCATCTCCCTCCTCTCCGGCCTCGCCCCCCGCCCCTCCGTCCTGGTAGCCCACTTCTTTGCGGTGGCGGTGTATGGCGTGGGGAGGCTGCTGTTTCCGAGGCCGACACTGAGGGGGCTGCGTTTGGCAGTTGCCCTGCTCGTCACAGCCTGTGGCATCATCCTGCCCATCATCCGGGCAGAGGGTGTGCGCGCCGTCTTCTTTCCCTACCTGGCCCCCACCCCCCGCGTGGATCGTGCGCTGCTGGAGGCCACGTTTGCGGAGGAGGAGGAGAAGGGTAAAGGAGTGGGGGGGGCGTGGTTGGCGGCGGCGGTGGCCAAATAGAGAGAGAGAGAGAGGTGTGCTGGAATTCCCCCACCCCTACCATTCTTCCCATTCTTTTTTACGTTTTGTTGGTGGGGTTGTTCAAACCAGGGGGAAACGATTGGTGTGTTGAAACAAAACAAAAAAAAAAGGGACGCACAAAACAAACGAAACAAAAAATCATCACTCCCCACTGTTTCTCCGCGCCTCTCCCCAACCCCAAACCCGCCCCGCTTTCCCCCAAACCCGCCCTCATTAACGCCGTCATGTCGTCCTCCCTGTCCACCGCCGCTGCCGAACACGCCGCCCGCGCCTTCGACGCCGCCGTCGCGGCGGGTGACCGCGCCGCCCTCGCGCGCGCGCTCGCGCCGCACGCAGTCCTGCACGCCGACGGCGTCTCCCTGCGCCGCGAGGTCGTGGGCCGGGGCGCGGTGGTGGCCTACTTTGGCCGGTTTTTTGAGCGGTGCGTGTGGTGTGGGTGGGTGTGGGTCTAAAACGGGAGGAGGGGGTGAGTCAGCGCCCGCGTTTTGTTGACCCTCCCTCGGAACCCCTCCCGCCGCCGTCCCCGCTCCCCGCTGCCTCCCGCCGACGCCCCATCCAAACCCTCTCACAGCTACACCTACATTCACCACGTGCTGTGTGGCTCCACCGCCCAACTCTCCTCCACCCGCGCCATCGCGTTTGCCTTTTATCGCGACGAGGGCGTCGCCCCCACCACGCCGCGCGGCGGGGAGGCGCCCCCCCCGCCGGGCGGCGACGTCGTTTACGGCGCGTCCGCCTATGAATTCGAAGTGGTGGAGGGTGGAGACCTGGCCATCACCGACATCTACCTCACCCGCCAACTCGCGACGGGGGAGGCGGCCCGCAAGCTGGGCGGGCGGCCGCACGCGGACTACGGCCCCCTTCTGGCTCGCCTCCCCCTCGCCACCGCGGTGGAAGGGTCGGCGGGCGCCCACACGCCGGCCCGCGCCGCCAAGCACGCCGCCGCGGCGGACGCGTACAACACCGCCTGGTCGACAGGGGACGTCAACGCCGCCCTGCCCGTCCTTTCCCCCTCCTTCACCTCGTTCTCCCTGCTCACCGGCACCGTGGCCGACGGACGGGCCGCCTTCCAGGAGACGGTGGAAAGCCTGCACTCGCGGTGGGAGCCGCACTGGCACGACGCGGTGGCCGCCCCCACCCCCGGCAACAAAGCGTTTGTCCTGTGGCGGGCCTCTGGCTTAGCGGCGATCGACGCCGAGAGCACCGGCCTGCCCCAACACCACGCCTGGACGTCCACGTGGGGCATCTCCCTGCTGCTGTTCTCGGAGGACGATGACGCGATCGAGTCCGCGCTGTCGTTCGCGCCGCCGCTGCCCGGGGGGCGGGCGGCGCTGGCGGCCAAGGAGTGAAGGAGAGAGGGTTTTGCATTAACACGCACGGAGAGGCCGACACAACACACGAGCCGCCAGTGCCGCTCAAGGAGTGAAGGAGAGAGAGAGGGGGGGGTGCACACGCCTTCACGCGGAGAGGCCGACACAACGCCCCCTTTTAACTCAACAATGTCGCCCGTCCCGACCGCCCGCCCCCTCCCCACGGCCCCCGCCACCGCGGCGCTGCCGCATGCCGCCTTTGCCCGTCGCTCCGTCCTGGCCGCCGCCGCCGCCCTGGTCGCCCGCCCCGCGGCCGCCGCGATCGGGGTGTGGGACGGCAAGTCGTCCGCCCTCGGCTCCTGCCCCGTCGGCGCCGCGGGGGATGGGTGCCGCTCCTCCCTGCTGGCCGCCGACGTGGCCAAGGGGGTGAAACTGGGGGGCGCGTCGTCGGGGGCGTCCGCGCCGCTCGCGTCGGGGGCGACCACCGCGGCCAAGCTGGGTGGCCCGTACGCTGCCGAGACGCGCGCCCTGGCGGCCTCCATGAAAGCGTACCTCGCGCTGGCGGCGGACGACCCGGCCAGGGTGCCTGCGGGCAGGAAGGTGAAAATTTGGGGGGTTGTGGGAGGGTCGTCGCGTGTTGATCGATTAGTCTTGTTTTTTCAACCACCACCACCCACCTCCCCTCTCAGCTGCGTGCCGACGGCTCGGCCTGGGTGTCCCGCTACGCGCGCGGCGGCTCCGCGCGCGCCATTTCGGCGCGCCGGTTTTACATTGCTGTTGATGCTCTCGGCGGCCACGTTGCGGCCAACGGGGCGGCGCCTTACCCGCCCGCCAAAGTGCCCAAACTGGTGGCCAACCTGGATGATGCGTTAGTGCAGTTGGAGAAGGAGGGGTGATTGTGTTTTTTGGCTGGGTTGGTTGTCAAAAACGGGCAGAGAGAGAAAAAGAGCGCCCCACAATCAGTTTCGTTTTGCGGTTTCCCCTCTCTCTCTCCGCCCCTCCACCCACCCGACACCCTCGCTCGTGGCTGGGGGGCACACACGCCTCTCTCGGGCATCGCGCCGCCCCTCCATCGCGGGTAGCACAAGCCCCAAAACACAACCCTCAATGCGGGCCGCGCTGGCCGCCCTGGCCGCCGCCCGCCGCCACCCGCCCACCGCAGCCACCCGGTGGGCATCATCAGCGGCCACCTCTTCGCCACCTCGGGAGGCGCTAGACTTTGACGTCGTCATCGTGGGGGCAGGGCCGGCAGGGCTCGCGGCCGCGTTGCAACTGAAAAAGGTGAGTGATGCGGAAGACGGCACGCTTTGTGGTGATGACGTTGGGGTGTTTGTGAACACAGAGAGAGAGAGGCAGGAGGGAGCATGATGCGGAGACAAAAAAAACAAGACCTCACCCCCACCTTTCCCCACCCCCCCAGCGCGCCGCCTCGGCCGAGACCGACGTCTCCGTCGCCGTCATCGACAAGGCGCCCTCCCCGGGCGCCCACACGCTGTCGGGCGCGGTCATCGACCCCCGCGCGTTTCGAGAGTTGTTGGGGGAAGACTGGATCGCAGACGCGGACGCCGCGGCGGGGGTCGCCGTGACACGAGACAAATTCTACTACCTGACGGGCGGTGGCTCCAAAATCCGCCTCCCCACGCCCCCCCCCATGCGCTCCAAAGTGTGCGGCGGGCGCGTCGTGTCGTTGAGCGAGCTGGTGAGGCATCTGGCGGCAAAGGCTGAGACCGCGGGTGTGGACGTTCTGCCCGGGTTCGCGGGAGTCGACGTGTTAACCAATGCCGCAGGCGCCGTCACCGGCGTTCTGACGGGGGACGTGGGCGTGGGGCGGGATGGGAAGCCCCGCGCGGGAGGCGTCACTCGAGGCGTGGAGCTGCGGGCGCGCGCGACCCTCCTCGCGGAAGGGTGCCGCGGCTCCCTGTCCGAACGCGTCATGCAACGCTTCAACCTGAGGGCCGACGCCCAGCACCAGACGTACGCGCTGGGCCTGAAGGAGGTGTGGAGTGTGGATGCTGACAAGCACGCCCCCGGGGAGGTGTGGCACACCATTGGCCACCCACTGGATTCCGCCACGTATGGGGGCGGCTTCCTGTACCACATGGGGGGGGAGGGGCACCGCGTGTCGGTCGGGTGAGTCGGGGGAGGAAGGGAGAGAGAGACGAGGGGAGGGTTGGTTTGTGTGGGTGTGTGCCTCCCTCCCACCACCCACCCCTCCCCCCCCCCACCCAGCCTCATCATCGGCCTGGACTACCCCGACCCCTCCCTCAACCTGTACCAAGAGTTTCAGAGGTTCAAGGCGCACCCCGCGATTGGAGGGGTGTTGAGGGGGGGGGGGGGGGCGCGAGTACGGCGCGCGCGCCCTCAACGAGGGGGGGTGGCAGTCCCTGCCCCAGCTGCACTTCCCGGGAGGTGCCCTCCTGGGGTGTGCCGCGGGCACGCTCGTCGTGCCCCGGCTGAAAGGAGTCCACACGGCAGCCCTGTCGGGCGTGCTGGCTGGGGACGTTGCGTTTGACGAGTTGAAATCAGCACGTGACGCTGGCGACACGGGGGGCGTCCTCGACCTCACTCGCTACGACACCGCCCTGCGCGACTCGTGGGTGGGGGAGGAGCTGAGGCGGGCGCGCAACGTGCGGCCAGGGTGAGTTGTGTTGGCTGGGTGGGTGGGTTGGGTGGAGGGGGGGGGGGGGGGGGGAAGGCGCGGGGCGTCTCGTTTTGCTTTTTTCCAACACACACTCCCACACGCACTCCCACAGCTTCAAGCACGGCCTCTGGCCCGGCCTGGCCGCCGCCGCGGTCGACACCCTGGTGCTGCGGGGGGGCGCCCCCTGGACCCTGAGGCACGGTGTGGCGGACCGCGAGGCCACGCGCACACTCGCCGCCTCGGGCCCTCCCCGCACGTACCCTCCCCCCGACGGCGAGGTCACGTTTGCTCTGCCGGAGGTGTTGGCGCGGTCAGGCACTGACCATGAACCCGACCAACCGTGTCACCTGAAACTGAAGAATGATGGCATTCCCGCTGTCCTGACCGCCCCCCTCTACGGCGGCCCTGAGGCCCGCTTCTGCCCAGCCGGCGTGTACGAGTACTATGATGCGTCCACCCCTGAGGGGGCGGCGGGGCCGGCGCTGTCGACGGCGGACACGGCGGCTGCTGGGGTGAGGGGGGACGCGCGGTTGAGGATCAACGCGCAAAACTGTGTCCATTGCAAAGCCTGCAGCGTGAAAACGCCTGCGGACAATATCGTGTGGACGACGCCGGAAGGGGGAGGGGGGCCTCGCTACACCGAGACGTGAGAGGGAGGGAGGTTTAAAAAAAAAACTGGGCCCCGCTCTCTTTCAAACTGACCTGTGTGCCTGCGAGTGGCGGAGGAGTCGGGGTGAGAGGGGATCAGCCCTGTGTGTAAAAAGCGGCGCCACAGCCACTGTCGCCCACTCTGTGACGGAGAGAGGGAGGGAGGGTAGAGTGAAAAGTGCGTGCCGCTTTTCCGCCACTGTCGCTCGCCCTTGTTTCGTCTCCCATCCCCGGCCGCCGACCCTGTTTCGCACGACAGAGGCCTCGCTCCCCCCCCCCCCGAAACCCGCCCACCTTCACCATGCCTCCGCCCCCCTGGCCGGCTTGCAGCACGTGAGTCTGTGCGTGCGCGACCCGGACGCGAGCGTCGCCTTCTATCGGGATGTGTTGGGCTTTGCCGAAGTGAAACGCCCCAGCCTGGAGGAATCGTTCGACGGCAGCTGGTGAGTGGAGGGTGTGACGCGCTGCCTGTGGGAGGGAGGGAGGGCAGGGAGGAGGGTCCGCGGCGCACCACACCCACGCGGGAGGCTCAATCGAAGAAGCGAGCTTTTTTGGCCCGCTGCACGCCCACACGTGCCGCGTCGTGCGACCCCTGCCCCGCCCCCCGGCGTGTGGCCCGACACACGCGGTCGTGCCATTGGGTCGGGCGGTGACGCGGCAGGCGGGCGGAGGAGGCGGCGGGGGCACAGGGTTGGAAGGGGTCGCGCGCCCGCTTTTTCAGCATGGCTGCTCTCGCTCTGAAAAAAAAACACCCACACCCACCCATCCCTGACCCACCCTCCTCCACCCACTCACAGGCTCTGGGGCTACGGCCTCGGCATCCACCTCATCCAGGGCGACCCCGTGCCCCGCCCGACCGCCATCGACCCGCGGGGCGACCACCTGAGCTTCCAGGCGGACGATTTGGCATCGGTTGCCGTCGCGCTGACTGATTTAGGAATCCCGTGGGTCCGCGAAGCCGTGGTGGAGGGCGGCGTCGTCGTCACCCAGATCTTCTTCAAAGACCCCGACTGCAACATGATTGAAGTGTGCGACTGCGCGTGCCTGCCGATCGTGCCGTTGGGGCGGGCCGCACGGCGCGCGTGTGCGTGGCGCCCCGCGCGCGCGGGGGGCGTGCCTTCGATGTCGCCCCACGGCGTGCCCACCAAGCTCGCCGGCTCAGACGACATGCAGCCGCGCGCGTCGTCGTCGTCGGAGGATGAGCGCGTGTCGGTGGAGGAGTTTGCGCGGGCGGCATAGAAGAAAAGAAAAGGTGGTTGGTCTTTTTCATTTTTTAGTTTTCTCAGGCGCTCCTCTCCCCAGTCCCTTCTTCCCCCTATCTTTCTTCCGCACTGTCCTGTGAACTTTTCATTATTGCAGTTTGGGGTTGGCAGAATCGTGGAGGAGGCGTCAAGGGGGGCGTGCGCTGGCGTGTTGGGGACAACGCTTCCCCCCCACCACTCACACCCCCTGCCCTCCCCCCCTTATTCTGAGCTTTTTTGTGCGTCCGCGTTCGAACAGAGTGATGCTTCCCACCACTCGGTCGCGCTGCTTTTTTTGTGCGGGAGGGCCCTTGTTGTAGTGTTTTTGGTGTTTGTTTCGTTGTTTCACCCCCCCCCCAAAAAAAAACTCTTGATTTCTTTGACTTTTGACCCCGACACTTTTTGCATTCACCGCGCCCTGCAGAGAGGGATAGGCCAGAGCAGCCGCGCCATCGGTCAGGCAGGAGAGACCCGTGTAAAAACACGCTTGAGAAGAACAAAACGCAGAAACGATGAGGGTATCGAGAGGCAAGCGGTCACCTCTCCAACATTCCGCAGGGCTCACCCCTCTGCCGAATCGTCCCCCTCAAAACCCCTGCCCAGGCCCCCCCCTGACACAGTTTAAGCTTAAGGTGCACGCTGGGCGGAGGCGGGCAAGCTGTGCGATGCTTGTTTGAGTCGACCGAAAGGAAAGAGCAGAGTTCAACAATAAACAAGAAACAAACGAAAACAACCCTCTCTCACTCCACTGGCGTCACGCTGGCCGTCATCCAGCTCCCCTTCCTCCTCCCCACCTCGCACCTCGCCTTGCGAAACTCGAAGGCGCGCCCGGCCGCTTCAACGCGCACACACACGATGGGGTTGCCGTCGACGAGCGACGCGCCGTGGACCGACGTGACGCTGTGGTCCACCATTGTCACCTCGCCACGCGACGCGGTCATCACTGAACCCTCCCTGCGCATCGACTATCCCTACACGTTGACGGACAGGGGGGCGGGGTTGAGGGGGACGCCCTATAATTTGACGATCGGGTGGCAGACGACCCCCGACGTAGGCGTCATGTGGGGCGGCGTGCGCAGCGTCGGAGGCGGCGTGTTACCGGCCGAGTATGGTGGCCGCGTGACGCATCTCTCTGATGGTGGTGCCAGCCCGGGCGAGCCAGCGTCGATGGTCGTCTCTGCGCCGCGCTGCGCGGTCGCGGACAGAGACCGCAAAATGGTGGTTTGATGTGTTTCCCCCTGCTTTATTGGTGTGTGTGTGTGTGTGTGCCCTGCCGTGTCGTGCCTTTGTTGCTTGCTTCGCCGTGTTGATGGGACGAGTGGTGCACCGTGAAAAGCGCGTGTTTGTAGTGACCAAAAAAAGTGCGCGTGTTTTGGGGCGAGTGACGCGGCGGCGTGGCCGCGGGCGCGAGTGTGGGTGGGCGGCAGGTGGGTGGCGCCCGCTGGGGAGGCGGCACACGCGTGGTGAGCCTCATTGAGCGCCCGCCGTGTGGGCTCCTGCCGGGCGGACGGTCTAGGAAAGCAGAGGGGAAAAACAGACTGCCAGTCAATCAAATCAACACTCTCGCTCTCTTTTTTTCGACGACGGTCGTGCGGAGAACGCAGCGGGCTGCGTGCCGCGGGGCCGACGCACACGCCTCACACGCCTCCTCACTCGCGCGCTCCCACCCCGCGCCCCCCCACCCCCCCACAAATGAACGGCGGTGCGCTGCCCGCGCCGCCGCCGCCGCCGCGCGTGGTGGGCCGCCTGACGGCGGACGTCGTGGCGGCGGCGCCGCAGTACCTGAGCTGCGTGGGGTTGTATGAGATCGATTTGCGAGGTGAGATGGGGGGAGGGGAGGAGGGGAGGAGGGGGAGAGGCGCGTCGTTTTTGGGTTTTGCTGCCTGCACCCAATCCCGGCTCCCCCTCTCACACACCTCTCCTTTCCCCTTCCCTCAGACAACAAAATCAACGTCATCGAAAACCTGGGCGCCACCAAGGTGAACGGGGGCCGATCGATCTTGGGTGGATGGTGATGTTTTTTTTTGTTCGGCGCTGGCCTCTCAACCCTCCCCTTCCCTCCTCCACACACCCACACCCAACAGAACCAGTTTGACTCGATCGACCTGTCCGACAACTCCATCCCCGTGCTGGACGGCTTCCCCCGCCTGCCCCGGCTGTCCACACTCGTGTGTGCAAACAACCGGGTGTCGAGGATTGGGGCTGGCCTGGCCGACGCTCTTCCCGGGCTGAGGGTGCTGGTGCTGACCAACAACAAGGTCAGGGGGTTGCAGGTGAGCGTGTGTCTGTGATGTGAGAGGGAGCAGCAGAGAGAGATCATGAAAAAAAAGAAAAACACACGCTCACCCACCCCACCCTCCCCTTTTCCCCTCCCCACAGGACCTGGACCCGCTGGCCGCCCTGCCCAGCCTCACCCACCTGGTGCTGGTGGACAACGATGTCGCCCGCCACCCGCAGTACCGGTGAGTTGTGTGTCTGTGGTGGTGGTCGGCGCGTCTTTTTTTTCTTTCCACCCTTGGTTTTTAACCTTCATTTTTAACCCTCCTCCTCCCCTCCAGCCACTACGTCCTGCACAAGCTGCGCCACCTCACCATGCTGGACTTCACCCGCGTCAAGCCGGATGAGCGGGAGGCCGCTGACGCCGCCATGGCGGACGGCGGCGCGTCGGTCGCCGCGAAAACGTTCGACCCTGGAGAGGGCCTCCCCCCCTCCGCCGTCCCCGCCCCAGCTGCTGCTGCCGCCCCGCCCTCCGACGCCAAACTGGCGGCTGTGCGGGCCGCCATCGCGGGCGCGTCCACGCTGGAGGAGGTGGCGCGGCTGGAGGCGGCGTTGGCGGCGGGCGACGACGAGATGAGCGACTGATCGAAAAAAGTGTGTTGTTGAGAGAGAGGGTTTTCTGCTGTTTTTTTTCTTTGTTTGAGTCCCCCACCCCAGCGTGTGTGTCAAGAGAGAACGCTTCACTGTGTCCCCTGTCTTTTTTTTCCGTGTTTGGTGGTGGTGGGGTGAGCGCGGAAGAAACAAAAAAACACACACCCGAAAAACAAAAAAAAACGCTCCAATCCTAAATGACGCGCCTCTCTGGCTGGGCCAACCCGGACGCCCGCGTCGACGCGGACGGCGTGCGCCTGCCCTCCACCAAGTACGCGCGCCGTGCCGTGCCCCGCCGCGACGGGCGCGCGGCGCGCGCACGCGCGCCGCCCAACGTGAGCGTCCCGTTTGCGGCCGACCCGACCCCGTTGCGCGAGTTTCTGTGGGGTGAGCGAGGGAGAGAGAGAGGGAGATGCCACAGCGCGTGGCGACGAGAGAGAGAGAGAGAGGCGGAGGGGCGGGCAGAAAAAGCGTGTCGGCCTTCCAAATGGGGCCTCCCTTCCCCGACCGACCCCACCCTCCCACCCAGGCCTCGCCGTCGGCTTTGCCGACCTCGCCTCCCTCGTCCGCTCCGCCGTCACCTCAGACCGCACCGTGCTGGACATGCTGCCGTACCGGGGGGCGGCGTCCGTGCCTCCGGCGGGCGTCGTGGACAGCGGCCCCCTGGAAAAAGTGTTGTCTGCGCGCGAGCGGGGCGCCTTGTCCAGCCCGCCGGGCCCCCGCCTCGCCCCCCGCCCCCGGCGAGAGTCGGCGGCGAAAGGGTTGGCTGTGGTGGCCGCCATCAATGTGGCCCTGCTGTGGGCGGGCGCCAACGCGCCGACCGAGCCGCGGTGAGGAGAGAGAAGAGGGAGAGACCATGTTTTGTTTTTCCTAGTTTTGTAGTGTTGAAACCGCGCCGTGGGGGGAGCAATGAAAGCGCATGAAAAATTTGCAATGAGGGTAAGTATGAAAAAAGCGAAAAAGGAAGTGAACATAGGCGTTTGGGGGGGTGGTTCAAGTGGGGGAGGGGAGCGGCCGTGTTTTTTCTTTCGGGCTCGGGGGGGGGCACTCGTTTCTCTCTCTCTCTCTCTCTCAACACTCACACAATCGTGTTCACCCACACACACGTCTCAAACCAGCACGCTCTGGCGCGGCCGGTCCGGCTTGCGCCGGCGCCGCGCCGACGCGGGGGCGGGCGGCGCGGGGAGCGGCGTCGGCGGCGCGGGCGCGGCCTCACGCTTGACCGCCGCGAACAGCGCGGGCAGCCCCACCGGCGTCGCGCCACCCAGCCGGCGGGACGCGCCACTGCCGCCCCCGCGCCCGCCAAACCCGGCGGGCGGGGGTGGCGTCGTGCGCGCGAGCGACGGCGCCGCGCGCAGTGGCGACGACGACGACGCGGCGCCGCGCGAGCTGCCGGCCGACCCGCCGCCGCGGGGGGGGGTGTAGCGCGATTCACCGCCCTCGTCGGCGGAGGTGGTGCGCTTCATGGGGAGGACGCCGTCGCCAGAGTAGCTGTGAGAGGGGGGGTTGTGTGTGTGTGTGTGTGAGAGGGAGCCACACGCGGGGCGCCCCCGGGCTGTGCCTTCCCGCGCGACGCCAACTCGTGTGTCGTCCTCCCCAATCAAGCCGTTGGGACCGCCCTCTCCCACCCCGCATTGCCACCTCCCTCCCCGTGATGACGCATCCCAATCTCCACTCACCGTTTGCCGGAGGCTTTGCGTTTGCGCACGGCGCCCGGGAGGCGGGGCGCGCGCGGGCGTGGCGGGGCGGACCCATCGACGCGCCGCGCGGCTTTGGCGCCGGGAAAGTAGCTGTGGGGTGGGAATGCGTGGGCGGTGTGGTCAGATGGGGAGGCAATGCACCACGTGGCGGCGGCATCGGGGTGTCGGGGGCGGGTGGTGGGGCGCGGGCGGGCGTGGCCAAATTTGGACAGGTCCCCACTCCCGCGTCGGCAATCGACCCGCGTTTCCTGCCGCCCGCCCGCCCCCTCACCCACTCCTCAGGCGCCGCCCTCCCCCAGTGCGACGTCTGCATACGCCATAGTACGCGATGTGCGGGAGAGCACGCGCGCACAGTGGCCCCAGGCCGACGCATCCGGTGGGCGCCCCGAGCGCCGCATGTCGTCCCGACCCGAGTTTTTCCGCCCCTCCGCGCACCCTGTGAGATCGCGTTTCGTCAGCCAGCGAGCCCCGCAAGCGTTGCAAAGAGTCGGGAGCTCGGGCGGGCCCCGACGCCAGCAGGGGGACGACACCCGGCCACAATGGTTGCAGGGGCCGCCGTGAGTGGTGCGCATGGTTTGTGAGGGAAAAAAAGACGGAGGTGTGACGTGAGGTGTCAAAAAACGCGTCCTCCCATCATCCTCTCTCCCTCAGCGTCTGCGTGCGGCTGGCCCCTCTTTGCGCGTTTTGGTTTTGAGTCGCGCTACAAACAAATGATCACCCCGAAAAAACAATGAAGACTCCTTGGTCTTTGCCGTCCCATCCCCCAAAACAATCACTCCTCCCTCCCTTTGGGCGGCAGCTCGCACACCGCCCACTCACCCGTCAAGCCCACCAAATCCGGGGGCCCTTCATCCAGCACACCCTCCCCCAGAGCTCCCTCCGCGGTGGCCAGAACTGACGCAACCGTCGCCCCGGGTTGCCGCAGCGCAGCATCCACCGCGGCCCGCCACCTCCGCCCCCCCCGCACGCCGTGCGTCAACCTCAGCAGCGGGGCAAACAGGGTGCGCACGGGGGGGGTGTACCCGTTGGGTTGAGGGGTGGAGGCGGCGGTGGCAGCGTAGGACGCGTAACGGGTCAAAGCCTCCCTCCTGGATTGGACCGCGGGCTCCCTCTCCCCCCACAACGCAACATCAGCACCCGCCAGCACGTTCCAGGAGTCGTGGTAGGCGGCCCGGCCGACCATGACCCCCGCCAGAGGGTTGGAGGGGGGGGCGGTGGCGTCTGAGAGGGCGGCCGCGACGGTGGGAACGCCTCCCACCCCTCCATTCAAACTGAACCGCACGCCCGGGAAGTCACGGGCGAGAGCATACACCCATGCATGCCGCAAAGGGGGGACCGTCCGATTCTGGGCGGGGGACAGGCCGTCCAGGAGGCATGCCCGCGCGTGGATGATGAAGTGGCGCACCCCCGCCGCCGCCACCGCCCCCACAAACGCGGTCAACGCTTCATAACTGTCCACATCGTCCACCCCTAACCGACACTTGACGGTGATGGGGGTGGAGGGGGAGGCGGCCGCCATGGCGGCCACGGCAGCCGCCACTCGCGGAGGGTCGAGCATGAGCTTGGCCCCAAAACAGCCCGCCCCCGCGACGCGGGGGGACGGGCAGCCACAGTTGAGGTTGATTTCGTCATAGTTGTAGCGTGCCACGATGGACGCGGCGGCGGCCAGGGTGGCTGGGTCGGAGCCACCCAGCTGGCACACGATCGGTCTTTGCTCAGGCGGAAACGCGAGAAACCTATCAGGATTGTCGGTGTGCACCAGCGTCTGGTCCACAATCATCTCGGTGTACAGCCAGGCGCGGCGCGACAGGATGCGGGCCAGGGCGCGGTAGTGGACGTCGGTCCAGTCCATCCTGTTGGTGTGTGGGGGTGGGGGTGGTGAGTGTAACATGTTTTGTTTTTGCCTCGCTTGCGCGACGTTCCTCTCCTTCCTCGACCACCCACAGTGGTTGGCTGCAGTCCACTCATCACCGTGGTGCTTTTCTTTTCTTTCCCACACTCTCACATTGGTGCCACCGCCAGTAGCGGCGCATTCGGCGGCGGCCGCGGCACGCTGGCCGCGACCGCCCCCGCATTGGGGGTCGGCGCCGGCTCCAGGGTCGACATGGAGGCTGCACAGGGAGCCAGGCCACGCATCGCGGCGCGGGTGGAGGGGGCGGCAGCAGGCGGCAGCCACAGTCCTGCGCGGCGGCCAGCCAGCCCTCGCATGAGCTGGCACCACGCGGCGGCCAGCAACGTGTGGGTGGAGAGGGTGGAGAGGGGGTGCGTGTGCTAGCCTGTGAAACTAGCTAGTGGCGCAGGAGCAGCTGGCGGCCTGTGGTTTTCTTTCGCGAGTTTGCACCAGTCTTCACTCGCATTACGTTCTTTCGTGCCGCGGGGAATCTGCCCCCTCGCCGCGCGCCGCAGCCACCGCCACACGCTCTCTCTATCCTCCAGCCACACACACACGCACACACCAACCACCCGCCATGGTCGACGCCCCCCCCCCTCCCTTTGCGGTCTCCCCGCCGCCCTCCCCCCCCCGCGCCCCCGCGCCACGCCCCCTCTCCACCTCGTCCCGCCTGCCGTCCGACCCCAACCTGGCAGCCCGCGTGGCCGCCGTGCCAGTCAGTGCCGTGGCGGCGGTGAAGGCTAGGCTGGCGGCGTCGCAGGATGCTGCTGTGCGCGCCTTCCTTGCCTCCGCCTCCCCCGCAGACGTGGACGACATGGCCAACCAGTTCCTGCGGGCGGCGGCCCACTGCGAGGACACCGCCACCGAGCGGCTGACCGACACGCTCAAGTGGAGGGCGGCCCCCGACTCGCCTGCCGCGCGCGCATGCGCCGCGTGCGGGGCCGACCCGCGCAGCCACCACATGTTTGTGGCAGGTGAGCTTGGAGGCTGTGCGTGTTGGAGGCTGTGTGTGTTGTGTGTGGGATGAGAAGCGAGGGGGCTTGAGAAACAAAGAAAGAACAAAAAAACGGACTTTCATCGTTTTTTTAACACGGACTTTTAACCGCGGTGACGACGCCGTGCCGCCCCTCTGGCCGCCACCACCCACCCACCGCCATCCTCCCCCCCCCTCCCTCCCCAACACAGGCCGCGACAACCTCGCCCGCCCCGTCTTCTACTCCTGCCTCGCCCTGGCTCGGTCCCGTTCCTCCCTGACCGCCAACGTGCAGCACATGTGCATGATTTTCGAGCAGGCGGTGCGCATGATGGAGGAGACAGCGCGGTCTGGCGGCCCCATCGCGCAGCAGTGGGTGTGGGTGTCCGATTTTCACGGGTTTGGCGTGGCCGACCTCAACCCGTCCGTCGGCAAAGCGTTTCTCAACCTGTGCGCGACCCACTACCCAGAGAGGCTGGCCCGGTTTGTGTTGGTGGGGGCGCCGCCGCTGTTTTCGTCGCTGTGGTCGCTGCTCAAAAGGTACATCTGCGCCGACACGCGTGCGAAAATCGTGTTTCTACCCTATGAAGGTGGGGAGGCGGGAGCGACTGCGGCGGGGTTACGCGGCATCGGCGTCGGGGGCGACACCGCGGCGTGGTTGGTGGCTGAAATGGCCCAGAATCGGGACCCCGCCACCGCGCGTGCCAAGCACTACCCCTACCGCCCCCGCGACCACGCGGGGGGCGGCGTGGTGGTCGATGGGCACGACGTGCGGGGGACGGCCGAAATCGTGTCGCTGGTGGCGGGCGCGCCCCACTGCGGGCTGCCGTATGAAGGGGGGGAGGGGGGGGAGGCGGAAGCGTAGGGAGGAGGGGGGGAGGCGGAAGCGTAGGGAGGAGGGGGGGGAGGCGGAAGCGTAGGGAGGAGGCTGGTGGCTGCTGCTGTGTGCGCACCGGGCCTGGTGAGCGTGGTGGTTTTGTGAAGTCCAAAGGAAACGAAAGAAACACATGGTTGCAAGGAAAAAAAAAAAAAACACCAACCTCAATCACGCCACTCCTCTCACACAAATTCACGCCACCGTGGCCAGCACGTCGGACGCGCGCACCACCACATACTCGACGCCGTCGGGGGATTTGAACTCGGTGCCCGCGTATTTCGAGTACAGCACGATGTTGCCCTTGGACACGCCCACGGGCGTGGTTTTGCCGTCGTCATCCGTCTTGCCGGGGCCGACGGCGATGACCTGTGTAGGGGAAAAGGGGGTGTGTGGGGCGTCAGAAAACCAGGGCCCCCCCCCTTTTTTTTTTTTTTTTTCGCTCCGGCTCTCGCGCACACACATCACATCCCCAGGGGAGTCGGAGGCCAAGCGTTCAAATGCAAATAATGGTGGGTGGTTCATCAGAGTGAGTGGCGGGGCCCCGTTTGATCGGCGGGGCGCCCGCCGTCAGATGAAAATATGGCACCCGGTGTTAAAACACGACTCTCGTCACCCTCCCCTGAGTTGATGTTGTTTTTCATCCGTTTTTTTTGTGGTTCCTGCTCCACCATCCCTCCACCCACTCTCACCTCGCCCAGGGTGGGCCGCTCGACATCGTTGTCGGAGGCGAGGATGACGCCGCCGTCGGTCTCGCGCTTGGCCTCGACCGCGCGCAGCAGGACGCGGTCGCCCAGGGGGGACATGGCGCCCGGGTCGGCGCCGGGTTGTTTGCCGAGGACGTCTTCCTCCTAGGATGGGGGTGGTGGGGTGGGAAGAGCGTGGGGAGTGAGTTTTTTTTTTATGTTTTTTTTTTTTTTTTTTTTTTTCTCCCCTCCACCTCCCACCCCCTCTCCCTTCTCTGCTCTCACCTTCAGCAGCACGTACGCCTCCGACCCCATCTTGACCTCCGTCCCCGCGTACGCCGAGTACACGACGCGGTCGCCGTCGGCCAGCCCCGCGCCCGCCTTGCCGCCGCGCGCGGTGACGACACCCGCGGTGGCCCTCTCCTGCGCCGCGGACGGCAGCAGGATGCCGCCCGCGGACGCCACCTCGGCGGCGTCCACCTTGACGAAGACGCGGTCGCCCAGGGGGGCCACCTTTTTGAACTGGGGATGTGGGAAGGGTGGGGCGTGTGTGAGAGAGAAACCGTCGGAGGAAAGGCAAGCGCCGACGGCTCGCTTTTTTCCGTTGCGCTGGTGTCCCCCGCACTGCCTCCCCACGCTCCCTCTCTCCTCCAGCCTCGGCCACGGCACGCATTGTGGCAGTCGTAGTGCAGCCACGCCAGTGCGGGAGGCTGCAAAGGAAGGACAGTGTGACCGCCCAGCCGGCGAAAGGAAGGGCGGTCTCCGCATCCGGAGACAGGTTGACAAGCCAGCGCCTGCGTCACCCTGTGGCCGCGCACGCCTCGGCCGCACAACACGTCCGCTCTCATAACACTCAATGCGCGAGCCTGGCCGCACAATGCGAAGGCGGCGTGTGGAAAACACTCACAAACACACGAGCGCAAACAACAACAAAAAACGCACCTCGGTCGGCACCGCGGTCGCGGCCAGCGGGGCGACGGCACACTTGCGGCTGGCGCGACGCGGGGCGCACAGAGGGGTACGGGCGAGGGCGGTCTGCATAGCTGCTGGGAGCGAGAGCGGGGCGCGCAGGAGGGCAGAAAGGTGAGAAAAAACGGGGTGTGGGGCTCGAGAGAGCGCGAGCAAAACAAACAACTCTAGTTCGTTTTTTTGTCGGGCGTTCGCCCGACACCAGCGCACCTTCTTCCCCCCCCCAAGGTAAGCATAGTGTGGAGAGTCCTGCGTGTGTGTGCCTACCGTGTGGTGTCTGCCACACCGTGGCGGGAGCGGGCGCCCACACGGAAACTGTGGGGCCGACACGCATCGACGCGCGTGCGAGCTGGCGGTCGGCGTCGTCCCGCCGCCCGCCGCCCGCCCTCCGCCCGCGCCTGCCACGCCCCTGCCCCTCAGTCGCATTGGGTGATTGGTGTGGCTGTTTACATCCTCTAACTGCGGAAACTAGGCGGCGGAGGCGCGGCCGATGCGAGCACAAGGCACCAATCGACGCGGGGCAGCACGCGCGCGCCCATTTTGCTCTTCTCCCCTCCCCACAGAGAGACCTAACGTACCGCACACCCAATGCTGCGCCGCGGTTCGCACCGTTCGTCCAAGGACGCGGTGGCGGCGGTGGCCAAGGTGAGAGGAGAGAGAGGGAGAGGGAGAGGAGAGACCGCGAAAAACGACACCGCTGAGGGGGCGCGCCCAGTTATTTTGGCGCTGCCGCGTGCACACCACACAGACCGCGGCCGGTGCGGCGGCGGTTGGCGGCGGGGCAGCATAGTGTCGTCCAAGGCTAGCCTGCTAGCGCGGCTTGGTGGCGGAATGCGCAGCGGCGGAGGCGGCGGGCAGGGCGCAACACCACCCAACCATCGGCCGCCCTCCCCAACAACTCACCCTCCCCTTTTCCCCACCACACACACCAGACCGCCCCCTCCGACCTGTGGCACGGCGACGAAGCTGAGGTCCACTTGTCCCAACTGGCCGCCCTCGAAAACTTTTCGCGGCACGGCCTGTTTGTCAAGTTTGCTGACGGCGAAGCGTCTGCCCTGGAGGGGCGCGCCCTCACCCTCGCCCTCACCGCCTCCAAGCAGGCGGGTGCCGGGGATGCCGCCACCCCCACCGTGCGCCGCCCGTCCGGGCCGCGCGGCTTTGGCGCCCCCCCAGAGCTGGCGCTTCCCTCGGAACCACTCGGCGCCGACGCGGCGGCCGCCGTGCTGCGCGCGCTGCGCCCCGCGGGCGCGGTGGTCGACCTGCCGTCCGGCAAGTCGGCTGGTGTCGCCGGCATGGCCGCCCGCCTGCTGAGCCGGCGGCGTGGTGGTGCCGTGGCGGGCACCGCCACAGCTGGCGACGCGGCCGCCGATCGCGAAGCCGCGGACGCGGGCATGGACAGACTCAACGGCTTTGTGGTGCCCCCTGACGAAGAAGAGATGGCGGCCGCCCTGGCGGCGCGGCAGGCGGAGGTGGCGCGCGCGCTGGCGGCGGAGGAGGCGCGCGCGGCCAAGCGGCGTGAAGCGGAGGCCGCTGCGGAGCGCAAGCGCGTGGAAGCCGCGGAAGCCGCGGAACGCAAACGCATCGAAGCCATTGAGACCGCCGAACGCAAGCGCGTGGAGGCCGCCGAGCTGGCGGAGAAGAAGCGGATCGCCGCCGCCGCGGCCGCCGAGAAAAAGGCGGCCGACGTGGCGGCCGCGGCGGAACGCAAACGTGAGGAAGACGAACGCAGGCGCGAAGCCGCCCGCCTCAAAGCGGAGCAGGATGGCGCCAAAGCCAAGGCCGCGTTTGAGGAGGCGGAGCGCAAGCGCGTCGCGGCCGAAGCACGCAAAGCGGAAAAGAAGGCAGCGGCCGAGAAAGCTGCCGCCGAAAAAGCGGCGGCCGCTGAAAAAGCTGCCGCCGAAAAAGCGGCTGCTGCTGAAAAAGCTGCCGCCGAGAAGAAGGTGGCCGCGGACAAGCGGGCTGCCGAGAAGGCGGCCGCCGACGCGGCGCGCGCGGCCGCCAAGGCGGCCACGGACGACGCTCGCGCGGCGGAGAAGGCGCGCCAGGCGGCCGCCGACGCGGTGCGCGCGGCCAAGGTGGCCGCCGAAAAGGAGCTGACGGAGCGGCTGGAGGCGGAGCGCAAGGCGCTGGAGGACAGAGCGGCGTCCGAGGAGGCGGCGGCAGAGGTGAGTTGGGGGAGAGGGACCGCGAAAAACGTCACACGCCCTTTCACCTAAACGTTGGCTGGCCGGCCCTTTTCTCAAGCCGGCCACGCCTCCATTCGGGGGCAACAGTATCGCGGCTGGGTGGGCGCACCCACTCGCCCCCTTGAGTTTTTTTTTGGGGGCGGGACCTCTTTTGGTTGGCGGACGGGGCCGCCTCTCGGCTCGTCCACCCCGCTCGCTCAACCCTCCGCGCCCCCCTGCCCACACACTCTCCCTTTCCACCCCCCCCCCCCCCCCTCCAGGCCGCCCGCAACGCGGCCGCCATCTCGTCCATCATCAAGGACGCCCGCTCCGTGCGCGCCGACGTGGAGACGGAGGCTCTGCGCGCGGGCAAGCGCGCCGCCAACGCGCGCCGCTCCGCGGACGAAGCGTCCGCGGCGGCCGCCTCCCTGCGCGCCCGCCGCGGCGCGGCCCGGGCGGCCGCCCTGGCCGAGCACGACGCCCGCGCCGCCGCCCGGGGCGCCCTGGCGGCGCAGCAGGCGGTGGTGGAGTTGAAGGGGCTGGACGCCTTCATCTCGGCCGCAGCCGCCGCCGACGACGCGGCCGCCCGCCTCGACGCCCGCACCGCGGGCGCCCTGGCGGACGCCGTGGTGCGGTCCACCCTGGCCCGCTGCAATGCGGCGGGGCACTCGTTTGACATCGCGCCACCGCGCAAGCCGCACTCGAGGGCGGCGCTCGACAAAGCGCTGGCCCGTTTCCGCCGCGTGGTGCCCGAGTCGCCGCCCCTGCCCCCCCTGCCGCCGCTGGCGGTGGCGGAGGGCAGCGAGTCGGAGGAGGAGACTGCAGCCAAGGTGGTGCCGAAAGCGGTGCCCCCGCCGCCGGTGGCGCCGCCGCGCGCCGCTGGCCCCTCCGCCGCGCCGCCCGCCACGGCGACCGGCGCGGCGACCGGCGCGGCCGCGTTTTTCCTGCGCGGCTCGCTCGGCCGCCGCGCGACCGCGTCCGAGGCCAGGGAGGCTGCGCCCCCGCCCTCGCCCCCGCGCGTCGCCACGCCGCCGCCGCCGCCGGCGGTCAAGCCGGTCGCCGTCGCGTCGCCGGCGCCCGCCGCGCCGCCGACGCCGGATGGTGTCGCGACGCCGACCGCCCCCCGCTCCGAAGCTGCTGCGCCGGCGCCCCCGTCCACCGACGCGCTCGCGGCCGCCGCCCAGGCTGCCGCCGCGGCGGCCGCCCCGCCCGCCGCCCCGCCCCGCCGCGAGCGGCGCGCGCGCCGGTCGGCCAAGCTGGCCGAGGACGAAGCGGCCGCCGCCGACGGCGACGCGCGCGCCGGCGGCGTGCGCCGGTCGGCCGCCGTCGTCGCCCTGTACGCCGAGCTCGCCAAAGTCATGCCCGCCGGCGTCATGGATGCCGACTACGCGCCCCCCTCGGCCGCGCTGTGCCCGCCCTGGGCGCGCGGCGCGACGGTCGACGCGGACGACGCGTCGGATGGCGACACCGCCCTCGACGCCGGCGCCGCCGCCGCCGACGCCGCCCGCCACGCCCGCATGCTGAAGAAGGCGGCGGCTGATGTGGTCGCGTTTGGGTTGACCAAGGATGGGGGCATGAAATCGCCCCCGCCTTCTGCTGCTGATCTCGCTGCTGCAGTGGGCGACGTCCGCTCCCGCCTGTCCGCCCTGTCCGCTCCCTCCCGGGCCGTGCTGGCCCACCTGGGGGCCGACTGGCCGGCCGCCAAGTGGGCCGCCATGACGGCGGCGGCGGACGCGCACGCCGAACTGGAGGAGGCGGCGACCCGCGCGTCGCGCTGGGTCCTCCAACGCGGCTCAGCCGCCGACGAGGGGCGCCGCGTCGAAACCTTCCTGGATGACGTGCGCGCCCGCATCGACACCCTGGCGGCCGTGTTTGGGCGGGCGGGGGCGGAGTGGGCGCCGCTGGGGGTGCCAGCGGATGGGGGGGCGGTGGTGAAGGCGCGCACCTCCACCCTCCACCTGGCCACCCTCTTCATGTCCCGCGTCCTGGCCGAAGTCGCCTCCCTGGAGCGCGCCCCCGCCCTGGCCCACGGCAAGTGCCTGGCCCACCTGGCGGACGGCGCACGCGTGGCGCACAAAGCGCACGCGCTGGCGGGTGGTTTCGACGCCGACGCCGCCGCCGCCTTTGACTCGGTGCGGTCGCTGGCGCGCTACTACATTCGCTGCCTGGACCCCACGTGGTTGAAGGACGGGACCAAGCTGACGACGACGTGAGAAGGAGGGATGGATGGGGGGAGGGAGGGGCGGAACAAGAAACGAACAAGCCGGTGTTTTTTTATGAAACGGAATTTGGGGCGTTTTTTTCTCACTTCTTTTCATGTGGAGACACACAGGCGCCCTCTCCCGCCCCCTGTGTGCCGACAGGGGGCGGGGGGTGGGTGGTGCGGATTCGGGGCGGGGGGTGGGAGGGGAGAGAGCGTGCTGTGGGCGTGCGATGACAAAAACCCCCCTCGACAACGGGGCGTTGCCCACGTGCTCCCCCCCCCCAAAAAAAAACACGACCCATGCAAACAAACTCAAACACCATTGTCCGCCGTCACACGCGCGACCACAAAACTAAACACCTTCTCTTTCTCATGGCGCCAGCACCGCGCGCTCCCACCCGCCGCCCTCCGCCCGCGTGTACTCCAGCCGTTCGTGCAGCCGCGACGACCTCCCCGTCCAGAACTCGACGCGGTCGGCGGTGACTGCATACCCCCCCCACGCGACTGGGCGGGGCACGGGCGTGGCTTCGTCTGCAAACCGCGCGGCAGCAGCAGCTGCCTCGGCCTCCAGCTCCGCCCGCCCACCCGCCAGGCGGGCCGACTGGCGGGACGCGTGGGCGCCCACCTGGGAGGCACGCGGGCGGGAGGCAAAGTAGGCGTCCGCCTCGGAGGCGGGCAGGCGGGAGACGGCACCCTCCACCCTGACCGAGCGGCGCGCGCCCTCCCAATAAAACACGAGGGCGGCGCGGGCGCCGGGGCGGTCCAAGTCCCTCGCCTTCCGAGAGGCGTGGTTGGTGTAAAAGTGGAAGGACGCGGTGGGTGGGTCGACGCCCTTCAGCAGGACGTAGCGGGCGGCGGGGGATCCATCGCTCGAGCAGGTGGCCAAACACATGGCATTCGGTTCGTCCGTGCCGCCCCGGGCCACTGCACCCGCAAACCAGGCCTCAAAATCGGCCATGGGGTCGCCCGACCCGCCGGCCGCGACGGGGTCGAGCGTGTCCGAGGGAGGGGGCGAGCCGTAGTCGGCCCTCATCGCGGCGAGGTCCGCCGCGCCTGCCGCCGCTGCCGCCGCCACGCGCACCACTTGGGCGGCGCCCGGGTAGGCGGGCAGGGTGAGCTGATACTTGGAGGCCAGGGAGGGGGGGACGAAGCGGCCGCCAACGTAGTGGTGGGCAGAGGGCGGCAGCCGGGACGTGGCCGGCTTGGGCGCGGTCAGCGAGATGAGGACGGAGGGTCGGACAGCATCCTCTGGTTTGCCTCCTGTGTCGACGCCCGTGTCGACGTCCCACCCGGACGGCAGGTCGACACACACGACGGGAGGCGGGGTGGCCGACGGGCGCAGGCGGTCGATCAAGGCAGCATAAGGGGGGCGGGGCACGCCTCGAAAGGAAAACCCAAACACGGCGTCGATGACGAGGTCGCAGGCGCCGGACAGAGACGGCGGCAGGGTGTCGGGTGGGAGGATCGGCACACCGAGTGTCTCCAGCTGAGTCAGCAACCGAGCGTACAACTCTTTGCGGGGGGCGCCCGACGCCGGCGGCGGGCACACAACAGCCACATCATACCCAAAGTGGGCCAGGTGGCGGGCGGCGACGAGGCCGTCGCCCCCGTTGTTTCCCGGGCCACACAGGACGAGGGCGCGGCGGTGGGTGGAGGGGGGGAGGGCGTCGCACACTGCTTGCGCGACGGCCAGGCCGGCGAGCTCCATCAACTGGTCGATGGAGAATGCAAAGGTGGGGCCCATGAGGTCGGTGTCCAGGGCGGCCGCGTCGGCGGCGGAGCTTTGGGGTGGGTCGGTGGGCGTGTGAGGCGAGCGCGTGCCTTGGCCCTTCCACGTGCGTGCTCTCTCTCTCTCTCTCTCTCTCTCTCTCACGCACACACGAACACACCCACACACTCACAGACACTCGCGCGCCCCCGCGGCCGCGGGGGTGGGCGCCTTCGCGGAGGCCATTGCCCGCACCGACGGAGGGCGTGCCGCGCCGACAGACGGCACCGGGCGCAGCGCCCTGGAGAGGGAGGGAGGCACAGGAATCGACCCGGGCAGCAGCAGGCGGCGGGCGGGGGCCGTGCGCAACAGGCGGAACATAATCGAGCGTCGAGAGGTGTGGCCGAGCGATGGCACACTCTCGTTTTCATCACACTCTCTTTTTGTTTTGTGTGCTTCGCCCAAAGACTCCTTTTCCCCCTTTCCCTCCCCAACAAACCAACCATGACCCAAGTCGTCCTCCCCTTCGTCTCCAAGGACGTCAACGACCTGCTCCTGTGGCGCGTGCCGTCGAAGTCGGCTGCCGTGGTGGGTGGCGCCACGCTCGCGTACCTGGCCCTCGAGTGGTCCGGCGTCTCCATCGTGTCCATGGGCGCCAACACCCTGCTGGTGGTGGTGACGGCCGCGTTTGTGTGGAACAACGTGGCCAGCTTCATCGGGCGGTGAGTTGGTGGGGAGGGAAGTGCGGATTGCGCGCGAGGGGGGCACACTGCGCGCGCGTGCCGCTGGTGTGCCTGCTGCCTGCCTGGCCTGCCAGCAGGGGAGGCGTGTGCGCCCAGCAACGCGCGGGGGGTCCGAGGGACAGGGGGGGGGGGGGGGCAAGCACCCGCGCGTGCTGTCCGCTGCGCCGCGCCACTGGGCGCGTCCGTTTGGGAAATGCCTCCCCCGCGCGAGCGTGCTGCCGCTGCCGCCTCCCCCCTCTGCGCACCGCCCCTTCCCCTGCTTCAAGCCTGCAACTTGACTCTGTGCCCCTGGGCTCAGGGGCGCGCGCGTGCGCCGCGTGGCAGTGCGCACCCCAGCTCACCCCTGATCGGCGCCCCTCCCTCAATCCCGCAGCCCCGGCTTCCCCGTGCCCTCCTTCCTCAAGGCCGGCGTCACCGACGCCCAGGCCAAGGCGTTCACCGACCAGGCCGTCGTCTACGTCAACAAGTTTTTGGGTGAGTGGGGAGGGAGACAGGCGAGGAGGAAGGGGGAGCGCGCATGGCGCGGTGTGCGGGCGCGCGTCGTGTACGCCCCGCCTCCGCTGCCCCCTCTCTCCCGGTGCCAACCCGGGGGATGTGCAGGGAGCTGCACGCAGTTGTCTGTGGGCGCGGCGGTGGGCGAGCGTTCGCGCGGGGGTGTGAGGGTCGGGGTGCGCCAGCGCCCTTCCCGCCCGGCGCGGCACGGGCGCCGCGTTTCCGAGGGGTGGCCGTTTTTGGGTGTCGCTCACCCCGCCCACACCCTCCCCCCTCCCCAACAGCGTTCGCCTACCGCCTCATCAGCGGCAAAGACATTGTGCTGGCGGCGCAGGTGCGAGAGAGGAGAGAAGAGAGAGGTCCAGGGCGGGGGCAGTCAAGCGCGAACGAAAACAAAACCAACGCCCCGCATCCCCCCCACACCCTGCACAGGCCGCCGCTGTGCTGTTCCTCATTGGCAAGGTGTCGTCCTGGTTCACGTCGCTGGGCCTGATCTTTGTGGGTGAGTGCTCTGGTGGTGGAGAGAGAGAGAGAAGAGCGTGTCTGCGTCGCTTCCACCCCACCCCACCCACTCACCTCCTCCCACCCACACCCACACACCAGGCGTCGTCCTCGCCTTCTCCCTGCCCAAGATCTACGAGCTTCGCAAGCCCGAGGTGGACGCCCTGGCCTCGCGCGCCGCGGCCCAGGGGCAGGCCCACTACAAAAAGTTCGTGGAGCCCTACGTGTCCAAGATCCCCCGCGCCTCCACCGCGGCGGGCGCGGACAAGAAGGCGGAGTGAAGAGGGGAGTGGGTGAAGACTCAAGGTGTGTGGGGAGGTGGTGTGTCGCTTCCCCCACCTCCACCCCACCCCCTGTGCTTGCTTTTCTTCCCCACATTTTTTTTCACCTTTCATCGTTTTGGCGAGGAGAGAGAGCGAGCGAGGCACCCGTTGTGTTAGGACACGATTTTCAACAAAAAGAAACGAAATACAAATCAAAAAAACAAAAAAAACAAGTGATTCAGTCGCAGCAGGCAGAACAGTTTCCTCATTCTCTCTTCACACAATGGGCGCCTCCCGGTCGGCGTCCGGCACCCACCTCTCCACCAGGCGCTCCTCGACGGTGACGCGGGAGAGCAGGTCGTCCGGGCGCGGCGGGGGGGCAACCCCGCCCGCGCGCCCTCCATTCACCACCACGTGCGCCAGCAGCAGCCGCTTGCCCACTTGGCAGGCCAGTCGGTTGCCAATCTCCACATCCAGCCAGGCCAGGGGGCGGGCGGGGCGCGCCGCGGCGGCCGCGAGCGGGGGTGAAGACAGCGCGCCGCTGTCGCCGTCGCCCGGCGCTGCGCCCTCCTCCAGCGCCAGCACGGCGACGTCGGCGTGGGCGGCGGCCGGGTGGCCAGCGTAGAGGACGTAGTCGGTGCCGTAGCGCAGGCCGGAGCGCACGGTCCAGCCCTGTGGGTGGAGGGGGTGGAGGGGGTTATCGCTTTCTCTCTCCCCCCCCCCCCCCCACGCACACCCCACACCCCACAACTCTCACCTTGCACCGGTAGTGGTGGTACGCCACGTAGGATGCCATGAACCCTGGGCGCGCGGCGCGGGCGGCGTCCCACAGTCCATCGATCGACAGGCGTGTGTGCGTCGCCCCTCCCTCGCTTCCCTCTGTCGCAGCCACCACCACCACCAGCGTGCCCAGCACGTACGCCAGGAAGAAGGCTTCCTCCAGGCTCAGTCTCACCGCCACGCGGGGCGGGGAGGCGAGGGTGGGGGGCACACCCGCGGCGGCCGCAGCAGTCGCGACTTCGGCCGCGGCGCGCGCGCCACCGGCCGGCGTGCCCAGGCACACTCCGTTGAGCAGTTTGGAGATGCGATCATCGGCGGGCACCCATACTGCACCCCCGATGAGGGTGCCAGCGAGGTGGGTGGTGGCCAGCGCGGGGAAAAGCTGTGGGGGGGGGGGAGGGGGGACGGTGGGTTGGTTTGTGTGTTTATGTGCTTACGCTCGTGCAGTCTTCAGTGCCTTCTGTATCGTTGCCGCAGCGAGAGAGGCCGGTAGGAGGCGAGGGTGGCGCGGGGGCTAGCGCAGCCGTCCCCAATTCGCGAGTCGGCCGCCGCGCCGTGCTCGCCACTCACCTCGTTGGGTGTCGGCCCTCGCCGGCCCCACCGCTTGCGTTTTGTGCGCGGCTTCCAGTCTGCCATGGATGTGAGGACGTGCAGAAAGGAGTGAAAACGAGGGAGAGGTGTGATTTTTTTGTTTTTCAACCCAACATGCCACACACTCTCTGCTCGTTGGTTTGCTCGACACGCACACGTCTCCATTACAAAAACTGCTACCCTCTACATGAAACAAAAAACAAGAGATCAATCATTCTTTTTGTCGCCGCTGAAACCGCCGCCGCCGCCGCCCTCCCCATCCCGCTGCCGCGCTTCCTGCGCCGCGCCCGCCACCACCAGGGCCGCCACCTCGGCTTCAGCATCCAGCACGGCTTGGTCGGGGTGGTGTGCAGGAGCAGGGGTGGACCGGCCGCGGCGCAGGCCGCCATCATTGTCATCGCCACCGTCGCGCCCCGGGCGTGTGTGCAGCACAATCAGGAGCACCTCCACCAGCAGGGCGGCCGTCAGGCCGATGATGCCGCCAATGAGGCGCTGGGGGAGAAAAGGTGGGGAGGATTGGTGATTGTTTTTTTTGTTTCGTGTCGGCGCCCCCCCTCTCCCCAACCCCTCCCTTCTCTTCCACTCACCTTGCTAGTGCTAGCATCCCCCCGCCACACCGCCCCCCCCGCCACCCACCCCGCCGCAAATCCCGTCCCCGTGGCCACCGTCACGTGCGCGCCTAGCGCCAGTTGCTGCCGAAACTCGCCCACGCGCGTCCCACGGCGCGCAGCAGCCTCCCTTTCCCCTGCCGTCACGGCTGCCACCATGGCGTCATAGGCGGCCTGGTCGACGGCATCGCGCAGGGCTTGGTGGCGGGCGGCGGTGGCGGGGTCGGGTGGGGGCGGTGGTGACGTGGCAGCGCGTGGCGCAGGCTTGGCTGCCAGCGCCGCGGCCAGGCTGGGGGCGGTCCCAGGCGGCAGGCACCGTCCCAAGGCACGGTCAACGGCGCGCACGCCGTCCAGGGGAAGGACGGGGCCGGCGGCCAGCAGGGAGGCGGCCAGTTTGCGGGTGGGCTGTGGAAAAGGGGTGTGTGGGTTGTTGTTCATGTGTGTAGCGGATACAAGGGGTTGTTCATGTTTGCAGCGGACACAAGGGGGAAAGGAGGGGGGACGAGGGCTCGTTCGGGTGCGTGTGTAAGAGGTGAGCGCGAGCGTTGTCGGGGCCTCCCCCATTTCGTCCCGTTTTCACCGCCCACCTGCGGCAACCGCGCATCCCCCGCCGTCATCAAGTCTCGTGCGATGGCGTCATTTCGAAGGACGGGCCCGTCGTAGCGGAGCGCGTCGTCGCCGCCCATGGCGGAACACCAAAAAAACGCGTCTGGCTGTGTGTTTTTTCTCTCGTTCCTCCCCTCTCCGTCTTTTCTGCGGCGAAACTGTGTGTGTGTACTTTGCATAAACCTCTCTCTCGTCTCTCTCTCTCTCTCTCTCTCACAAACAAGTCAACTCTCCTCACGCCAGCACGCGCGCCGGCGCGTCGGGGACCAACGCTGTCAACGCGGCGCGCCGCGCGGCCGCGCTGCGCCGCACCGTTTCACTCAAATCGTCCAGCGCGTCGTCCAGGGCGCCAGCATCGGCGGCCCCAGTGCCGCTGGCCACCGCGGTGGCGGCATCGAGGACGCGGGCGCGCTCGGCGGCGGGGGCGGCCGCGTCGGGCAGGGAGGCCAGCGCTGCGGCCACCCACTCGACGCCCGCCCCCCGCGCCGCCCGCAGCAGGGCGTACAGCGCGTCCGCGATGTCGCGCACGCGGGGGGGGGGCAAGGCGCCCAGAGCGCCTGCCAGCAGGTGGGCCACAAGGCGCGCGCCGCGCGGGTGGACGGCGGCGGCGGCGGCGGCCGCGCCGGAGGGACCGGCGGCGGCCAGCGTGTCGGGGGAGCACAGCCGCTCCAGGAAGTGGAGCAGGGAGGTGCACGCCTCCCGGTGCTGGACGAGGGCGCCGTGGGTGGCTGTGGCGACTAGGGCCGCGACTCCATCCGCAGCAGGAGGCGCGAGCGCCAGGGCAGGCGCGTACGCCAGGGCGCGCCCGCCCAGCAGGAACGCGTCATCCGCCACATCGGGGGCCGCATCCACAGCAGCGGCGTCGGGCAGGGCGGCGGCGGCGGCGGCGAGGCAGGAGGACAGGAGGGAGGACACGGCGGGGGCGGCGTCGGGAACACTCCCAAATGTTTTGACCAGCTCTGAAGCAACATACAGAAAAGCACTCGCCTGAGTGCCCGCAAACCAGCGCGGCAGTTTGTCGGCCAGGGCGGGCAGCAGGGGGGCTGCGTCCCGGCCAGCGGATTTCAGGCCGTGGCGCGCGACGCGGCACCAGCGCTCGACGGCAGTCGCGTCCCCCGCGCACGCAGCGAGGCCGCCCTCCAGGGCGGGCCACAGGCGGCCCAGGGCGGCGGCCGCCGCCCCGGCGTCCCGGGTGCGGCGCAGCAGGGCGGCCGCTCTGTCGGCGTGGGCGAGGGCGGCGGGTCCGCCCGCGCCAGCTGGCGACGCGGCTGCCGCTGCAAGAGTTGCCTCCACCGGCGCCAGCACGGCGTCCACCGCGGCCCGGCGGGACGAGGGGTCCCGCACCGCGCACGCGGCCGCCATGGCGGCGTCGCCCAGGGCGTGCAGGTCGGGCTCGGGCAGGGGCGGGGGGGACGCGTCGGGCGGCGTGGTCGCGGCTTGAGCAAACAGCGTGGCCAGCGGGGTCGCGTACTCGCCCGCCCGCCCCGACGCGGCGGCAGCCAGGGAGGCCAGGGCCGAGGCTGCGGCACCGGCGACAGGGGGTCCAGCGCCCAGGCAGCGGGCCAGCCAGTCCAACAGGCCGCGCTCTGCCGCCGCCGCCGCCGCGTCGCCTCCATCGGCCGATGACGCCACCCACTCGGCGCACGCGCCCGCCACACCAGCCGCGGTGGACGTCAGAGTGGCGTCCCCCACTGGCAACGAGGGCAGGGAGGCCAGCAGGGACAGGAGGAGGGGGTCGCCGTGCCGCGGCGTGGCGACGCGCGCGGTCGCCTTGACACAGAACAGGGCCCCCTCCGCCGCCGCCCAGTCCACGGGGCGCCCGCCCCAGCCAGCGGCAGCAGCCTCGGCCAGAGGAGCAGCCAGCAGGGACAGCATGGCGGAGGGGCCCAGGACGGAGGCCGCGTCCTCCAGCGCGTCGGCCACCGCGCCGCGCGCCCTCCGAAAATCCGCCCTCTCATCCCGCCTCCACGCTGTCGCGCCTGGCGGCCACGCAGCGCGCGCCGCCACGATGCGCACCAGTTGCTCGTAGAGTGGGGCGGCGGCGGCGGCGAGGGCGGCGCCCCCGCGCGCGCCGGCGCACGGCGACGCGCCCTCGTCGCCCAGGGGTTGGGGGGCCACCCCCGCCGACGCGCACCTCGCCAGGCGGTGCCAAAAGGTGAACGACATGGAGGCGACCCGGTCGTCTGGGTGGGCGGCGACGTCGAGCAGGGCGGCGGGGGCGGCGGACGCGGCGGCGGCGGACGCGGCGTCGCGGGGGGGGGGCGCCCCCAATCGTGTCGGCGATCGCCTCCACGTACGCCTCCCCCACCTCAGCGAACAGGCGGGCCATGCCGGCCGCCGCGTCGTCATCGTCATCGTAGTCTGCGGCGCCGCGGGAGGACGCGGCGGCGGCGGCCGCGCCCCCGGCGCCCGCACGCGCGGCCGCGACCGCGAAGCGCGGGCGCAGCGCCAGCACGGCGGGCACGACGGACGCCGCCAGCGGCGCAGCCTCGGGGCACGGGGCTCCACCCTCGGTGCAGCGCGCCACCAGCTCGGCGGCCGCGTCGGCGGCGGCGGTGAAGGCGTCGACGTCTGAGAGGCCGGCGAGAGCAGCGGCAACCAGGGGCGAGGGCGCGAGGGCCGCAGCCGCCGCGCCACCGCCTGACCCCAGCCTCAGCCAGGCTGCAAACGCTTCCAGCACGTGGGCCCGGGTGGCGGGGGCGGTGGTGGAGGCGGTGGAGAGGCAGGACTCGAGGAGGGCCAGCGCGGTGGGGGCCGCCGCGTCGGTTTCCGCGGCCAGCGCCCTCCGCCGCGCAGGAGGCAACGATGGCCGGTAGCTGGTCGCCTCCTCGGGCAACAGTGTCAGCAGCTCTAAAAGTAACGGAGGGCACGCCCTCGGCGCGCCCTCCCCAAACGCCGACGCTGCCCACTGCACCGGTCCCCCGCCCGGCCACACGCGCGCGGGGCACGCCGCCGCCAGCGCGGCCAGCGCCAGGCACAGCTGGGTGCGCACGGGCGGCTCCCCCCGCGCGTGCGCGTCGGCCGCCAGGGACGCCAACGAGTCGCGCAGCGCGGGCAGCGCGGTCGGCGGCAAGTCCTCGTAATCGCGCGCCACCTTTGTGCGCAGCGTTTGAGCCGCCAAGTACCGCGCCTCCATGGCCGTCCCGCCATCGTGCAGCAGGCTGTCCGCGTCCGACCAGGCGGCGGGGCCGGCTTGCCAGGCTTCCAGCCAGAGGCCGGCCGCGGAGCGGGTGGCTGTGTCGGGGGCGTGGTAGAGGGCGGACACGGCGGCCAGGACGGCGGGCCGGCCGCCGGTGTGTGGGTCGGGTTGTTGGGACGCCATTGGGGGTGGTGTGGCGTGCGGGTGGGGGCGTGGGTGGGTGCAGCACCGGCTCGCTTCGATGCGAGCGAATGCGGGGACCGATCTCTTGCCAGCCTCTCTGGCCCCCTGGCTCGCCCCTGAGTGCCCCCTCGCCGCTGAGAAGCGGGCGTGTGGCTTCAGAGGGTGAGGGGGGGAGAGCGTGGGGGCGTCGAGAGTTTCGCGACGGTGTAGCCAAGGCCCAGTCCGAAACGAAGGAGAGTGTTTGGTTTTTCGGGCGACGCACACAAAAAACCGGCCGGGCTTCGGTCACAAAAACGGTCTGAGGAAAGTGATCCACACACGCACACGCCTGCACACGCTCATGACCACTGCCTCCGACAGCGTCGCCTTGGCCGAGGCGAGGCTGGGGGAAGGGGCGTGAGCCACGGTGGAAAAGCCAAAACGATCGCCCCCTCTCTTAACTGCCGCTGTTCCACCCCTCCCTCACAGGCCTGGGCCACCGCCATCGCCGCCGCCAGCGCGCGCACCACTGGCACCCTGCCTCGCGACGGCCGCCGCCTGCGCCGGCTGGGGGGCGGCGACGCGGCCGCGTTGGACTGCGCGGGCGGCGTGGCGGCCGCACTCGCGCGCGCGCTCTCCACCTGCCCTCCTCTCGCTGCCGCCGCGGCCACAGGGTTGACCACACCCACCGCAGACGCTCAACGCTGCATCGCGGCTACGGGGCGGGCGGCCGCCCTGCTGGCCGCGGGGCGGCTGGCGTCCGCGCTGGCCGACGCTCGCACGGCGTCCGCGTTTGCTGCGTCCCCCGCCTGGGCCGCCGCGGCGGCCGCCCTGCGTGGCGCAGCATTGACCACTCTGGGCGATGCGTCCTCCGCTCTCCTGGCCTGGTGTGAAGCCTGCGAAGCTGCGCCCGCCTGCTCCGCGTGCGCGGAGGAGAAAGCCAAGGCGTCGGCGTCCGCGCCGCCAAGGCACGCGGCGGTCGCGGCCGCGGGCGGCGCGGCCGCGCTGGCCGCCGCGCGCGCACGGGACGTGGAGTCGGCCAAGCCAGAGGTGCTGAGACAGAGGCCGCCGTACTACTATTATTACAGGTGGATGACGAAACGGATCCAGGTGAGTGAGTCACTCACCTGGAGGGTGGACGGTTGGTGGTGACGGCCGGATGCAACAAAACACGCGGCAACCACACACCCGCACCCCTGTCACACACCCCCAGGCTGCCGCAGGCGACGCGTCCCTGCCCCCCTCCGTCCTGCGCCGCCTGCTGACGGCGGACGCGGGCGCCCTGGACGACTTGCTGTGCCACGCGCCCGCGGCAACAGCCGCGGTCGCGGCGTTGACGGCCGCCTGTGAGGCAGGCGGTGCGGAGGCTGTGGAGGCTGCCCCCCTACCCCGCCTGACGTGGACCCAGATGCGGCAGCTGACGGCGGCGCGGACGGCTGGAGAGAAGGGGGTGGCGATGGTTGCGGCAGCGGCGGATGATGAAAGGAAGGCGCTGCCGGCAGGGGCTCCCACCTTTCCGTGCCTGGCGGCGCCGAAGGAGGATGCTGCGTGGGACGCGCTGGAGGAGTGGGTGGATGGGTAGAGAGAGAAAAAAGCATGGAAAGTGATGGAAAGTGATTTTAAAAAACACACAAAACAAAGAACAGCATCACCCTCCCTGCAGAGCCCTCATTCCGTCCCCGGCGCCGACAGACTGCCCCGCGACACGCCCCCCCCCCGCCGCCGCGTCGGCGCCAACATGTCGATCACCGCCTGCGCCGACCGCAGCACCGCCGCCACCTGCTCCCGCACACTCTCCCCGCCCGCCTCCTTGGCCGCCGCCAGCGCCGCCTCAAACCCGGCGTCCGTGGGGTCGAGCGTGATGGTGGTGCCGTCGGGCAGGCGCACCGCAAACGCGGCGGCCGCGGGCGCGCGCCCGCGCCGCGCTTTGATGGTCGTCGTCAGCGCGGTGGCTGGCGCCGCCGCCGCGGCAGGCGGGGCGCGGCGCATGCCGCCCGGGCGCACGACGGTGCGGTCGGGGGCGGCGGCCACGTCGCGCCGCGGTGGCGGCGACGTGGCCGACGGCGAAAACTGCACGCCGCGCCGGGGCGGGGGCGCGGTGGGCTCGTCGGCCGCCGCGGACGGCGCGCAACCGTACGGAAAGTGGTCGCCAAACCGGTGGAAGTATTGGTCCAGGGTGAGGGCGCGGACCTGTGTGTAGGGAGGAAAACGATGGAACCGCCAAAAGCTGGACGAAGAGAGAAAACACACAGTCCCCCCCTTCCCACCCCTCACTCACCGCGGGGTCGATCTTGATCTTCTCCAGATCGAACTTGCGCTTGAGGGCGTCCACCTGAGCGGCGCCCTGCTGCTTGATGTCGGCCATAAGAGAGAGGGCTGAGGAGAAAGAGAGAGGGAAAATGGTGTGGTGAGGTGAAGAGCGCCCCGGCTTTCTGCTCGTCCGCCTCGGAGTGCGTGTGTGTCACGAGTGCTGTGCCAGAGGCAGGAGTGCGGTGGAACCCGAGGCAGAAAGCAAAGGCTTTGCGCGAAAAAACAAACGAAATGCGCGCGCGCGTCGCAAAACCGACAGCCGCTCTCTGCTCTCCCTCCCCACCTCCCTTCCACACACTCACTCTGGTCGCGTATCTCGGCCATCACGGCCGCCTTGGCAGGGCTGACGACCGGCAGGTCGGCCTTGTCAGCCTTGCGCTTGGGCGGCATTGAAGATTGAGCGATGGGCGAGGGTGTGGGCGCGGCCGTTGGCGCGCTGTGTGGCGAGGTATATGCGTGGCGGCAGAGAGAGAGTCGCGGGGGCAGGCGTGGCTGCCGTGTGCGAGGGTGTGGGGCGTGCCAACTGCCTGAGACACACTGGCGCGAGTGTGAGTGTGTGCGCGGAGAGCACGTCGTACATCCCTTTTTCCTCTTTCCTGCACCTTGTCTCCCACACATGCCCAGCGGCGACGCCGCCCTCGGCCTGCTGCTCGTTTGCCTACTGTCAGTGCTCGCCGCTGTCGCCCTGACCGCTGTGCGCGACGCACCCCGCCCCCGGCCCAAGGCTGAGTGATAAAAAACACAGCGCGTGTTCTGTCTGGTGGGGAAACGAGGCACCGTTGCTTGCCTTGCCTCCCTGCCATTGGAACGAGCGTTTGACGTTTGACACACGTGTGGGGGTAGAAGTCGCACACAGCTGCCGCCGCTTCTGGGAAACGACGTTGCGTCGCCCAATTTGCCGCCGCCGAAACAACAACACACGCGTGTTGCTCTGTTCCCGCACACTCCTCCCTTCTTCTCCACAATGAGGCGCGGGCTGCTGGACGACTACACCATGGAGCTGAGCGGGCGCAAGGTGAGAGAGAGTGGTAGAGAGGGGCGGAAATTGAGGTAACGCGAAAAACCGGCGAACGAGCAACAAAGCCGACCCCCGACCAAAACCCCTCCCTCACCTCCACAGAAACGCCAACTCCTGCACGAACAAGCCGTCCGCGAAGCCGACCGCATCCTCGACGTCTTCCGCTGTGTCGAACGCCTGGCCGGCCTCACCCCCTCCGACCTGCGCCGCCTGGCGGTGCGCGGGTCCGACCGGTCAGACGGGCGGTCCGCGTCGGACCGCGGCCCGACCACGCTGCGCCTCGCGCGCGACGTCGCCTCCGGGGACGGCCCCCTGCGAGTGGATGTGGGGGACTTGGTGCGCGCGTTGCCCCGGCACGTGGTGGCGTGCATGCTGTCCGACTCCCCCCCGCCGCGGCGCGGCGCGCGCGGCGGGGGGGGGTGACGACGCCGACGCCGCTGCCGCGCGCGCCGCCTGGGTCGCCGACGTCACCCGCGCCCCGTCCATCACCGCCACCGGGGCTGCCGACCATGCCGCCCGCTGCATGCGCCTGATGGCGGTGCTGGCGTCCGCCGCGGATGGTGGAGCCACCGTGTTTGCGCCCGCGGCCGACGCGGCGCGCTCAGACGCCGCGGTTCGTGGCGCCACCGCCGACGCCGCCGCCCTGTGCCTGCTGGCCGTGGCCGGCCCCCTTGGTGCGGCCGCGCTCCAGGCTGCGGCTTCCGGGGATGGAGACGCCGCCCACGGCGCGGCCGCCCTGGCGTCCGCATCGCTCGACGCGCTGTGGGCGGTGGCCCCGCGCAAACCCGCGGCCGCAGCTGCAGCCGCCGCCTCCCCCGGCGGCCCCTCCGCCCGCGCCCGGGACGCGGCAGCCTCAATTCTTGCCTCTGCGCGGGCGCCGTTGATCCTGCCCGCTGCCGCGGACGCGGTTCGCGTCGGCGCGCGCTGCGCGGCGGCCGCGCTCGCGTCCAAAGGGGACGCAGGCTACGACGCCGCCCGCCTGGCCGCCTCCGCGGCCGAGGGACTCACCTCCCTGGGTCAGTTGGTGGCGGTGCCCGCCTTTTATGCGGGGCTCGCGCGCCGGGACCCGTCCCTCGCCGGCCACCTGCGTTTGGTGCGCGACGCGCTCGCGCTCGCCCCCGCCTCCACCGGCGCGTCCCCCGCCGCCGCCACCGCGGCCGCCGTGACTGCCGCCCGCGGGGTGGCCCTGTTTGTGGCGCTGTCGGAGCATGCGGCCCCCCCCTTCCTGGATGTCGTGTTCGATGCCCCCGCCTCCCGCCCCCTCGCCATCGCCGTCGCGGACGCCGCCCTGGCCGCCGCCGCGGACGCCATCGTGGCGGGCACACCGTCGTGTGAAGACGGCACCGCCGGCGGTGGCGATGGCGACGACTGGGGGGGTGGGCGCCGCCCCCCCTCGTCCGCGGGGGACGGCTACCTCGCCCTCGCCTCCCTCTCCGCCGCTGAACTGCTGTCCGACGACTCCAACTACCGCGCCGAAGCCACGGCCGCCCTGGCCCCGGCCCTGGCGGCCGCCCTGCTGGCCCCGCCAGCGGCCTTCCGAGCGGCGTGGTGTGGCGGCGCGGCCGCGCGCGCGCGCGCCACGCGGCGGATGCTCTTGCACAGGGAGGCAAGCCGCTGCCCCTGGCGCCACCGACTCCGGACGCTGTAGCCAGGGCGGCGTCTTTGACGGCGGCCGTCATTGCGTCGGGTGGGGCGGCGCCGACCAGCAAGGGGGCCGCGTCGCCGCCTCACGCTGCACTGGCAGCCTCCGCACGCTGCATCGCCCTGTTCAAGATTCTGGGCAACCTGCACGTCTTCGACCCGTCTACGTGCGAACCCGACGCCGATGGCCGCGCCGCGCGCGCCCTGCTGGGGGCGGGACTGGTGCGATGCGCGGCCGACGTCACCGCCTCCGTCGACGACGCCGACCTGGCCCCCCACCCCCCCGCCGCCGCCGTCGCCGCCCGGGCGGCCGCCAACCTGCGCGCGTTGCGGTCGGCCGCGGCGGCCCTGCGCGAGGCGGCGGCCAGTGTGCCGCCCCACGCGCCGGATGCCCTTGTTGCTCCCGCTGAACTTAAACTGATTGATGGCCTTGCGGCCGCCCTGAGGACGGCGGCCACCGCGGCGGACGCGGGCAAAGGGGATCCCGGCATTGTGGCTGCTGTGGAGGCGGTGACGGCGGCGCGGGAGGGGCGGGGGTGAGAGGGGAGAGTGCATGTGAAGTGCCAAAGAGAGATAAACACCGACAAAAAGGCGACAACGCATTTTGCCTTCCCTCTTCTCCGCGCGCGCATCGTGTGTCGACACACACACACACACAAACGCTCTCTCCTTAACCCAGCATGGCCACACGCTGCACGTTGGGCTGGCGGGTGCCGCCCCCGCCGCGCCGCGCCACACGCAGCGCTGCAGTACCCACCCCGCCCCGCGCGTCCGATGAAGCTGTCGCCTTTTCCTACGCGGTGAAACGAGCCGCGGAGTGCATCCACGACGCTCCCAGGGGGCAACTGTTGGGCCGGGGGGGGGAGAGGTGCACCCTGGAGGATGGGGAGCGCCACGCGCGCCGCGCCGCGACGCTGCGGCCGCACGCGGCGGAGGCGGCGGAGCTGGTCGTGGAGGCTCTCGCCAAGCAGCGTGGGCGGGAGCAGGACGCGATCGGTGTGGCTGTCGACGCTCTGACCCACTGTGACGGGCTGCGGCAGGGCGACGGCGCGGCGCGCGCCGCGGCGCGCGTCGCGGCGGCCGCGCTGCACGCTGTCAAGCGGCGAGGCGGGGACCTGTCGGCTGCTGCTGCGTCACTGACAGCGGCTGCATCAGAGGGCGTGCGGCAGGAGGTGGAGGCGGTGGCGCGTGAAGTTTGAGTCGTTTTTTGTCTTCTGTTTTTTTCGCTGTCAAGAGTCTTGAGGGTGGCACGATCCAACGCGCGCTGTCTCGCTTTACACGGGCCAGCACGCACACAAAGCCTCCACACACACCCCGAGCGGCCTTCCATGGTGTGGAAGTGGGGGGACGGCGGGAGGGGCAAGAGGGCGCGGGGCAAGGGTTTTTTGTCTTCTCAAACCCCCACACCCTCAGCCCCTCTCCACACACACGCCACACACATCAAAAGACCCCGTTTTTTCTTTTCCTGTTTTCTGTGGCTAGAGCAGCAGCACACTCACAATCCACTCACGCTCACAGCGACAGGCCGGAGTCGTCGCCCGACCCCCGCCTGGAGGGGCCGTCGCCGAGCTCGCGCGTGGCACCATAGTAGAGCGACCAGATGAGCGCAAACACGATGGGGACGGCCCACCCCTCGGCGCCCGAGATGCCGAGGGCTTTGCCGGTGCCCTCGCCGGCGAGGCGGTCGTCGACCTGGGGAGTGATGGGGAGAAGGGTGAGGAGGTGAGCGAACGCGGTCAAGGCTCGTTTCGTCGCTCTCTCTCTTGCCCCCCGCGGGGCGCCGCCGCCGCTCGCGCCGCGGCCTCGGCCCTCCCTCCAGACGCGCGAACCGAGCACTCGCAGCCGCAGACGGCGCAGCGCACGCGTGGGGAGCGCGGGCGGCAGGAGGACGGAGCGGTCCGACCCCTCCTGCCACCCATCCCTCAATTCCTTTTCCCTCGCCCGTCTCCTCACTCACCAGCGCAAACGCGGGGTGGGTCGCCACCAGGGTGGAAACGGTGGCAGCAGTCATGGACAGCTTGGCGGCCAGCTGAGGGCGCGCGGGGAGGGGAGGGGAGGGGGGGAGGGCGGTGAGCGTTTGGGTTGGGTTGGGTGGCGCGAGACCGCGCGCGCGACTCCAAGCCGCGCCCTGCCACCCGCGATCTCGAGTGGCGGCACGCTGCGCTCACACACAGTGTGACCGCGCGAGTGGGGGCGCGGCAAAGGGCACGTGGGGAGGCGGCGGCCAGGGTCGCGCGCGCCGCGTCACCCTCTCTCTCCGCGCAAAAAACAAACAGTCGCGCACCTTGGCAACCGGGGCAGCCTTCTTGGCGGCGACGGGGCGGGCCGACGAGGCGACGATGACGCGAGCGCGGATGGCGGTGGCCATTGTGGAGGGTGGAGAGGGTGGAAAGGGCGGAGGGGCGGGGAAGGAAAAGCGAAGGGGCCGAGTGTTGTTTGTCGAGAGGAATTCACCGTGAGCGTGACTTCTTTTTCTTCTCTGTGGGCGCCGGCGCCTCTCCCTTCCGACAGCGCTCCCAGGTGTGTGTGCGCTGCTGCTCTCTCGCCCCTGTCACCTGGCGTGGCGTCGGCCGGGCAGAGGAGGGGGAGGCACGGGGTGTGTGCGCGTCCGCCGACAGGCCGATCGGAAGGGGGCCGCCGGCTCTCCTCCGGCGCGTCCGTTTCCCTGCGTCAGTCCCGCCCCTTGTGCAAACGCAGGGCGATTGCAGCATGGCAGGAGCGAGACGGTGGCCAGCGGGAGAGAGACACGCACCCGGCAGCCGGCGTTGCGGTGGCTCTCCCACCGACCCCCCAGCCCCACCCACCCTCCACCACAGCTCCCCAAAACACACCTCCACCATGGCGGCCGACTGCCGTATGTATGAGTCCAAGTACCCCGAAGTCGACGACGTCGTCATGGTGATGGTGCGTTGATGGGAATGGAAAAAAGGAGAGAGAGAAACACCAGCGACGCTCTGCACCACACAGACCCACCCACGCCCACCCTCCCCACCACCAGGTCAATAACATCGCGGAGATGGGGGCCTACGTCTCCCTGCTGGAGTATGCGGGGGCTGAAGGCATGATCCTGCTGTCTGAACTGTCTCGGCGGCGCATTCGTTCTGTCAACAAACTAGTCAAGGTCGGCCGCGCAGAGCCCGTCGTCGTCCTCCGCGTCGACCGGGACAAAGGCTACATCGACCTCAGCAAGCGGCGGGTGTCGCCTGAAGAGGCGGCCGCGTGCGAGGACAAGTACAACAAGGTGTGAGGGGGAGGAGGGAGGGTGGGGTGAGAGTGGGGGGACGTACGTGTGTTTGTGCTGTGTTTGGTTTGTGCTCACTTCCCTCCCTTCCCACCACCCACACTCCACCAGTCCAAACTCGTGCACTCCATCATGCGCCACGTGGCGGACACCACCCACACCGACCTGGAGACGCTGCACCGCGAAGTCACGTGGCCTCTGTACCGTGCTTACGGCCATGCCGCCGACGCGCTCAAAGCCATGGTCGCCGATCCGGACGCCGTGCTGGCGCGCGCGTCCGCGGAGGCGCACGGGGGGGCGCCGATCCCCTGCATGACGCCGGCGGTGAAGGATGCACTCCTGAAAAACGTGCGGCGGCGGTTGACGCCACAGCCCCTGAAAGTGCGGGCAGACGTGGAGCTGACCTGCTTCGCGTTTGACGGCGTGCTGCACATCCAGACCGCCATGCGGGCGGCTGCGGCGGCGGGCACGGAGGCGTGCCCCGTGTCGATGAAACTGGTTGCCCCTCCCCTGTACGTCCTAACCACCACGACTCTCGACAAACAGGCTGGGATCGCCACCCTGACCGCCGCCTGCGACGCGGCAGCTGCGGCTGCGTCCGCTGCAGGCGGCCGCCTCGTGGTGCGGGAGGCCGCGCGCGCGGTGTCTGAGCGCGACGACCGCGCACTGACGAACCACCTGGCCGCCCTCGAGTCCGCCAACCGCGAAGTCGCGGGCGACGACGACGACTCAGACGGCGACGACGTGGACGGTATGGGCGATTTGCCAGAGTGAAGAGAGAGAGGGAAGGAGAGTGTGTTTTTTCTTTTCTGCGCTGGTGGTGTTATAAAAAAACTTGCCCCAAAACACACACTCTCGTCTCTCACTCTCCGCCACCGCCCCGCCGCAGGGAGCGCGGCCTGCGCTGGGCCAGGCCGGTGCCCGTGTCCATGGCGCCGGCGTCGTCGTCATCGTCGGCGGCGGCGGTGGCCAGGGCGGCGGCTGTGACGTCAACGCTCGGCCGCGGCGGTGGCGGCGGTGGCAGCGGCGCGGACGCTCCTTCTCTCCTCTCACTGCGCGGACGATACTGGGCAGCACCATCCCCCGTCGCCACGGTGGCGCGTTCAGGGTCGGCGGTGGCGGCGGTGGTGGCGGCTGCAGTCGCGGCGCGGCGTGCGTCCGCCACCGCCGCCGGCGACGCAGCATCCCCGCCGCCGCCGCCACCCAAGGTAATCGGCTCATCCAACTCGTAGAGAACGAATTTTTCGGGGTGTCGAACGTGCAGGGGCAGCGCGTCCGGGCGGCCTCGGCCCCTGCCGCGCCCACGCCCGCCGCCACCACGCCCGCCGCCTTTTCGCCGGTGGGGAGGCAGCCAGGGCTCCGCCACCCCCTCAAACCGCACTCGCCGGCGAGTGCGGTCGGGGCGGGAGAATTCAGCCTGGGAGGCGGCGGCAGCGCGGTCGGCAGCAGCAACAGAGCTGCCGCCCCCACCCCTCCCGCCCCCCCCCTCCTCCAGGTCGGCCGCATCAAACGCGGCCGTGCCCCGGGGAGGCGGCACGTCGGCGGCAGCAGCCGCAGTGGTCCCCAGGGCTGCCCTGTCGTACGCATCTTCTTCTGCTTCCCTTTCCAGGCCACTGCAGAACGCGACCGACGGCGCGAACCCGTCTCGCCGCGCATCCGCCACCGCGTCCGCGTCGATCAGCGCGGGCGGCGGGGCGGTGGCAGCGTCTTCGTCGTCGGAGGGTCCGGGCGACGCGTCTGCAGCACGCGGCGGCGGCGGGGCGGTGTCCACCGCCCAGGTGGTGGAGGGGGCGCCTACGCCGCCGCCCAGCGCGGCAAAGGCGGCGTCGACGCGGGCGGCAAAGTCCATACAGAGAGAAGCAAAAATGACCGATGCCGAGCGAAGGTGTGCCTTGGGCCGCGCTCGTTCTTTTCAGTCTTGCAACTCTTCTTTGTCGCCGCCCTGCGGGCTCTGCCTCCCCCCCCCTCCCCCCCCCTCCTCAACACACGCGATGTCGGCCCACGCTCCGCGGTCCGTGCTCGGGCGCCAAGGCCGGGCCCGCTCGCGAGGTGAGGATGAAAATTGGCAGTGTGCGGCCTGCTTCCCCCTGGCGGCCGCGCCAGGCGGTGGCGGCCGGGGGGGAGGGGGAGCCGCCGACTCCCCCGCCGCTTGCTTGGCACACAGGCCAACACACGCACAAGAGCTAGTCTGGACGCGTGACGCGGCTGCCGCCGTTGCTGCCCGCGGCGGGGGAGAGGGGCGGCTGAAGATAGGGATGCCGACCAGGCTCGCATCTCTCCCCCCTCGCTCACGCTTCCTCCCTTCCTTTCTCCCCCCACAGTCGTGTCGGCGGCCGCCCCCGCCCCTCGCAGCGGGTCGGCTGGACGCCAGGTGAGAGAGAGAGTGTGGGGGGGGGGGCGTGGGAGCGTGGCGCGGCGCGGGCGTCAGGCGGCGTTTTTAAAAACAAAAACGTCGCGCGTCTTCCCAACGGCTTTTCCACCCTCCACACAGCCTCCACCCCCCCTGCGCCGCCCCACCCCTCCATCATCCACTGGCGCGACCTCCGCCTCCCGCCCCCTGGCCTCCGGGTCGGGTGGCAAGCCCGTGCTGGACTCGTGGGCGGCGGACGCGCCGCCCGCGACGGCCGACGCGCGCCGTGCGACGCAGCCCGCGGCCTCGCCGCCGTCCCCTTTCCTGCCACCTCCCTCCTCGTCGCCCGGCACCACCTCCATCGTCATCCTGCCGGGGCCGCGGGCGCGGTCGGGGGGCGGCACCCGGCTGCGCCTGTTTTCGGGGACCGCCAACCCCGCCCTCGCCCAGGAAGTGGCCTGCTACCTGGGCCTCGACCTCACCCCCGTCAAGATCAAGCGCTTCGCAGACGGCGAAGTCTATGTCCAGGTGCAGGAGTCCATCCGCGGGTGCGACGTGTTTTTGATCCAGCCCACGTGCCCGCCCGTCAACGACCACCTGATGGAGTTGCTCGTCATGGTGGACGCCTGCAAGCGCGCCTCCGCCCGCTCCATCACCGCCGTCATCCCCTACTTTGGGTATGCGCGCGCCGACCGCAAGACGCAGGGGCGGGAGTCGATCGCGGCCAAGCTGACCGCCAACCTCATCACCGAGGCGGGCGCCGACCGCGTGCTCGCCATGGACCTCCACTCCGGCCAGTGTGTCGGCTACTTTGACATTCCCGTGGACCACGTGTACGGCGACTCCGTGCTGCTGGACTACCTGGCGAGCAAGGTGAGTTTTTTTTTGGGGGGGGGGAGGCAGGGCTGTTTTTTTTTTTTTTGCCTGTGCTCGCCCCCTCCCCACCCCCACGTCTCCACTCACACACGCCTGTCTCCCTCCCACCCGCATCCCCCACAGCGCATCTCCTGTGGCGACCTCGTCGTCGTCTCCCCCGACGTCGGCGGCGTCGCGCGCGCGCGCGCGCGTTCGCCAAGAAGCTGTCCGACGCCCCTTTGGCCATCGTGGACAAGCGGCGGTCCGCGCACAACGTGTCCGAGGTGGTGAACATTATCGGCGACGTCAAAGGCAAGGTCGCTGTCCTCGTGGATGACATGATTGACACAGCTGGCACGATCACGAATGCCGCCGTCTCTCTGCATGAAGAAGGCGCGGCCGAGGTGTACGCCTGCACCACGCACGCCGTGCTGTCGCCACCTGCGACCGAGCGCCTGGCCAGCGGCGTGTTCCACGAGGTGATTGTGACCAACACCATCCCCGTGGCGCGGGACGCCGCGTTCCCCGAGCTGACGGTGCTCTCCGTTGCCAACCTACTCGGTGAAGCCATTTGGCGGGTGTACAACTCGTCCTCGTTGACAGATTGGAGGTGATGGTGGAGAGTGGGTTGGGAGGGAGGGAGAGAGGGGACGGAGGCGGACAGAGAGAGAGAGACGACGACCCGGCCCCCGCGGGGTTCACCCGCAGGGCGGTGGGTGACCGTTTTCTTCTTCCTTGAACCTTTTTTTTTGTTAACACACCACGAACCATCGGAAAAAAACATGCACTTGAATTAAAAACAAAACACCAGGAGAAAACAAAACACGAAAAACACTCTCTTCCTTCCTCCTTTCACCGCCGATCCGTCTTCCCTTTCCCGCGCTTCCCCGAAAACAGGTGCTTGGGCATGAGGTCAGGAATGTGGCGGTCGCCTTCCCCCTTCTTGGCCTGCTTGCCCGCCCGCCACTGCGCCTTGTCGGCCGAGCGCAGGGCTTTGTTCGCCTGCGCCACGTCGCGCAGCCCGCCCCCCGCGCGCGGCACAGCCAGCGACGCCGACCGCCCGCGCGACATGGACCGAGACTTGGTGGATTGGACGCGTTTGGGGGGGGCGCCGTCGGCGTCCACATCCATGCTGGCCCCCGCCTTGGCGCGGGAGAGGGAGCGCGTGCGCTTGCGCCCCGCGCGCGCGACCGACGCGGAGCGCGCGCGCGCGCGACTGCGGCGCCTGCATCCAACCCCGTGCGCGCCAACGAGGCAGCCATGCTCCCCGTCGTCCGTCCGCGTGCCGCGTCCGCGGTGCGGGGCAGGCGGGGCGTGTTCCCCGCGGCCGCCTTTTCGCGGCGGTGCTCCGCGACCCGCGCTTTGCGCCGCGCGCGGATTTCGGCCAGCGTCTCCGCTTCGTCCGGGGAGAGTGGCGGCGGCGCCACCGCAGCAGCGGCTGCGACTTCAGCCTCGTACGTCGCCAGGGCGGCGTCCTCCTCCGCCTCCAGGGCGGCCAGCCTAGACTCAACGTCAGGATCCACATAGTCAGCAATGTTTTTGCCATCCCAAATCTCGGGCACCACGTCCCGCCTCCACTCCGAGTTGGCCAGGGCGTAGTGTTTGGTGAGGTCGGCCGAGTAGGCGCCCGCGCCGCCCGCTTCTTCCTGCGCGTCACGCTCGGTGCGGCGCGGCGGGCGCTTGGACGCACCGCCAGCCGCCTCCTCCGCCGCGCGAGCCGCCAGCACGGACGCTGGAATGATGGGGGGGCGGGGCGGCCCCCGGGGCGAGGGCGTGGCCACGTGCAGGCGGGCCGCGACGCGCTCGACGCGGCGCCCCGCGAGCTTGGCCTCCACGCGCGCCGCCAGAAGGGCGTCGCAGGCAGCGGCTTTCACGTCGGCGACCCCGATATCGGCCAGGGTGGACATGGTGAGCAGGGTGGGGGGCGGGGCGGACGGGTCGGGCGCGACACCCGGGGCGGCGCCGGCAGAGACACGCGCGGCTTCCGCTGCCATCACATCCAACAGTTCCCGATCCTCTTTCGGCAGCCCTTCCACCGGGGCCACGTCCGTCTTGTTGACGACGACCATGAGGGGTTTGCCGGCAAACAACGGCTTGATAGAGTCAAACAGGGCAGCCTGCTGGCTCAGGGTGTAGCCACACTGCCCAGAAGCGTCCACCACAAACAGCACCGCCGCCCGCAGGTGGGCCAGGGCGGTCACCGCCTGCATCTCGATGGTGTTGCGCTCGTCCAGGGGCCTGTCCAGGATGCCGGGCGTGTCGACAATCTGCCAGCGCAGGTACCTGTGGTCCGAGTGCCCCACGAACAGCGACTTGGTGGTGAACGCGTACGGCTGCACATCCACATCCGCCCGCGACACCGAGTTGACAAACGACGACTTGCCGACGTTGGGGTAGCCGCACACGAGCAGGGTGCGGGCAGCTGGATCAATGGACGGCAGGCGCGCCATGTGTTGCCGCACTTGCTCCAGGTACGACAGCGACGCCCCCTGCCGCTTCATGATGGTGCACATGCGGCCCAACGCCGCCCGCTTGAGCTCTTTGCAGCGGTACAGGGAGTCGCCGTACTTGAGGAGGCGGACGTAGTCTGACCCAACGCGGTCAATGAGCGTGCGCGCTGTGGCCAACTGCCCCAACGCCAGCTTGTAGTGGTCACGGTCGTACAGCACGTTGAGCAGGTCGGCGTAGAAGGGGTGCACGTCGTCGACGCGAGGGAAGTCGTCGAGGATGGTGGAGAGGCGGTCGTGCCAGAGGGACGCGACGGTTTTGACCTGGGGGTGGTGGCCGGGGGTGCGTTTTTTGTTTGCGTGCGTGTGTGTCTGAAACAGCGGCCCGCGCCCCCGCATCTCCACACACACCATCTCATCTCTCTCCTGTCTCTCTCACCTTGCGCATGTAGAAGGCGCGGATGCGCTGAATCGCCCACCCGTTGTGGACGACGGTCGGCGTCGTGCGCTGCGTCTTGCTCAGCACGATGTCCACAAAGTCGGAGGCGGGGGGCACCACCTTGATGGCTTTGAAGTTGTAGCTCGGCATGGTGGAGGGATGGGGGTGGGGAGGAGGGAGGGAGGGTGCGGGCCGGAGAGGGAGCTCCTTGGTGCGGCGGCCGTCGTCACTCGGCGACGGGGGGCGCAGGAGCAGAGAACGGACACGCGCTGGGCGGCGCCTGTCGTGTGCGAGCACAGAGGAGCACCCGGCCACGTGCAGCTGCAGGCGCAGCGAGGGGAGGGCTGGTCGCGCCGCGGGGGAGGCAACGCTGGAAAAAAGTAAGAAACACAATTGACCGACGGCTAGACTCGTCTCTTCACAAAAAAACCCGCTTTTTCTCACCACGCAATGCCGCCTCCCGGCGACGACTACGAGGCCGGCGTCAACTTCAAATTCAACTTCGGTGGTGACGCAAGTGCCACACCCTCGGCGCCACCACCGCCCCCGTCTGCCTCCACCACGCGCCCGCCCGCCCAAGAAGTCGATCCAGCCACCCTGCCCCCGTCCACCATCGCGCGCGATGCAGTGGATGTGGGCCTGCCCACGCCCCTGTTGAAAGCCCGGTTTGAGGGGGCGGGCGGGGCGCCTGGCTGTGGTGATGACAACGTCTCCTCCCTCCCCGTCCCCACCACCCACGACGTCGTGGCCGGCGTGTACGAAGGCGGCGCCAAGCTGTGGGAGGGTGGCGTTGATCTGGCCAGGCTGCTGGTCGCGCACGCGGGGCTGGGGGAACACCCAGAGGCGCCACGCGCGGCTCCCGACGCGCCGCCGCTGCCGTGCCTCGTCGGCGCCCGCGTCCTGGAGCTGGGCGCGGGCGCTGGCCTGCTGGGAGTGGTGGCCGCGCTGGCGGGCGCATCCTCTGTGACGTTTGCCGATTACAATGCTGGGGTGCTGGCACTGACAGCAGCCACGGTGGCCGCGGCACGAGGGAGAGGCGCGGAGGCCGAGTCCGGCCACTCCTCCTTCCCTCCCGTCCGCTACTTTGCGGGGGACTGGCGTGACTTGCCAGCCGTGTTGGAGGCAAGCAAAGACCTGCCAGAGGGAGGGTACACCCTCATTCTAGGAGCAGAAGTCTCCTACTCCCCCACCACCACGCCCACCCTGGCCACCGCCCTGGCCACCCTGCTGCCCCCTGCCGGCGCTGGCGCCGCCCTCATCGCGTCCAAGCGGTACTACTTTGGGTTGGGGGGCGGCACCAATCATTTGATGGCGGCAGTCGAGTCGGTGGGGCTGGCCGCGCGCGTCGTGGCGGTCGCGGGGTGTGGGGGCGCCGTGCCGCGCGACGTGGTGCTGGTGCAGAGGCGAGGGTGACACAGAGGAGAGAGAGAGAGAGAGAGGTTTTTGTGTGTGAAAACAACAAACAAACAAACAACAGACGCCCACAAAAAAACACCCTGCCCCCAAAATTGGCGCCCCACGGGCCATCAGCAGCGACGGCACACGACAGCGTGTGGCGCGTGTCGCCCGCCCATCACGCCGCGCTCGCCTGCCCGGGCACCGGCACAGAGTGCGCGGCCTTCGGGTCGGCTTTGCAGCCGTAGACGCTCTCAAAGATGATGGAAAAATCTTTGTCCGCGCCGCCCGCCGCGCACGCGCGCTCAAACAGGGAGGCCGCCGTCTCCGTCATGGGCAGGGGGACGCCGCCACCTGCGCTCGCGGCGGCAGCTCTCAGGTCTTTCAGCATGTGCTGGGACGCAAACCCTCCCTCGTAGCCGCGCGTGGCGGGCGACCCGGGCACGACGCCCGACGGGTTGTTGACCTCCGACGACCACGACTTGCCCGTGGATGCCGCAAGGACCGCAGAAACTCGCGCCGGGCAGAGGCCTTGAGACGCACCGTACGCTAAAGCTTCCGCGACGCCCGCCATCTGGGCCGCGAGCGCGATTTGGTTGGCCAGCTTGGCGGCCTGCGCGGCGCCCGGGTCGTTCACACTCACCACGACGACGCGCCTCCCCATGGCCTGCAGGAGCGGGGTGGCGGCCTTGGTGGCGTCCTTGCAGGCGGCGGAGACAAGGAACGTGAGGGACCCGTCCTCCGCGCCTTTGACGCCGCCAGACACGGGGGCCGCGACCAGGGTGACGCCCGCCGCCGACGCCGCGCCCGCCAGCCCGCGTGCGAAGGCTGGATCGGTCGTTGAAATGTCGACCGCGACCCGGGTGGCCGACCCGGGGGCGGCCAGGAGGCCGGCGTCGCCCTCGTAAAACGCGGTCACGGCGGCCGCGGTCGGCAGGGACGTGACGACGGCGCCACACTCGGCGGCCAGGGCGGCGGGCGAGTGCACGAGCTGCACGCGAGCCGTGGGGGGCAACGACGCCATGAACGCGTCGGCAGCGGAGGGTGACGAGTCCAGCACACGCAGCGCGTGCCCCCGGGACGCGAGGCGAGCGGCGAGGCGGGCGCCCATCTGCCCGAGCCCGGCAAAGCCGACCGTCGTGGGGGCTCCCGCCGAGGTCGACTCGCCCCGGCGCGCGGCTTGCAGCAAGGGGTAGGATGACGTCGTCGATGAGGACGCAAACCCGCGGCTGGTGAACGGCCAGGCGGCGGCGGGGAGGAGGGCGCGGCCGAAAACGACCCCGCATGCCCGTGTGGCACCCCGCGCGGCAGCAAGGAAGGTCATTGCGCGTGCGTGTGTGTGTTGTGGCCCCTCGCGCGATGTTAGGGAGTGGCTGTGAGAAGCCGGGGGGTGTCGGGTCGGCAGGCGTGGGGTTTGGGGGGGGGGGGGGGGGGGTGCGCACGAGCGCGTACCGAGAAAGGGAGGCACGAGTGTGTCGGGTAGGGGTCGCGTGCTTTCGTACCACCCCTCTCTTCCCCGCGCTTGTTCCCTCTGCTCTCCCCCACGCTGTCCGAACCCGTTTTTTTGGATGGACCGTTGGGGGCGTTCAGTTTTGAAAAAAGAAAATACACACACACACCCTCTCATTTTCGAGGTCACCAACCCTCTCTCGTCACGCCCTCCCCTCCTCCCTCTTTCACACAGACGCAAACGTCAGCCCCCTCAAAAAGGCGAGCCGCCCCCCCCTCGCTTTCAGCGCGGTCACCACATCCTCCAGCGGCACATCAAACTGCAGGCGGGCTGCGGCGCGGCGGTCTGCGCCGTCGGAGACGAGGACGCGTTGGGCGCCTAGGCGGGCGGCAGCAGCTGCCGCGTCCCCCAGGCTGGGAGTCGGCAGGCCCGCCGCCGCCGCCAGGTCGGCCAGCCTCGGCGCGATGCAGGCCAGGGTGGAGGCGGAGCGACCGCAGGCGCGCAGGTCGATGGCCAGGGCGGCCAGAAGTAAAACGTCGACCGCGGGCGCGGCCGCGAGCGCGCGCGTCGCGGGGGCCGCGCCCAGGGCATGCAGCGCGGCGTCCACGTGGGCCATGGTGACGGTGGATGTGTCGTCGTCCACGGCGGCATCGACCGCCGCGCGGCACACCTCCAGCGCGCGGCGGACGTCGCCTGCCGCCGCGCCGACTCGGCGCGCCGCGTATTGAACGGCACGTGCCTCAAACGAGCCCCCCGCCCCCGCAGCCTCTAAACGCGCCGTCACGATGGCGGCCAGCGCGGTGGGCGTGTAGGGCGCAAACGGCAGGCGGGCGCCACCGAAGCGGGAGGCGATGCGGGGGAGGAGGCGGTCTGGCAGGTCCATGGTGTTCGCCACCCCAATGACCGCCAACCCCGACGCCGGCCTCGCGGGCCACTCAAACAGGTTGTACAGGACGGCCTGGTTGCGGGTGACGAGGAGGTCCATCTCGTCCACGAGCAGAATGGTGGCGCAGCCGTTGGGGTCGGGCTTGCCGGCACCCACCCTCGCGTTCAGCGCGTCGTGCGCCACCGCGGGGGACGCGCGCTCCCCGTACAGCGCGTCCAGCAGGCGGGCGTACACGTGGCGGGGGGAGGGCAGGCGCAGCGCGTTGAGTTCGACAAAGTTGAACGCGCGGCCGCGCATCGCGGCCGCCTCTGCCGCCGCCCGCTCCGCCGCCGCGCGCACGGCGGCCGTCTTGCCGGTGCCGGGGACGCCGTACACGTACAGGCAGCGGCCAGAGGTGGCGGCGCCGTCGGCAGCGGCGCCCGAGATGAAGGCGGTGAGGCGGTCGATTTCTGAATCGCGGCCGGGGAGGCCACACGGATCAGCAGACGCGGCCAGCGCGGCCCGGGCGCGGGACAGGGGGAGGGAGGTCGCGTCGGCGGCGGAGGCGGCGCCACCGGGCGTGGTGGAGCGGGAGCGAGGCGCGGTGGTGGTGGTGGCAGGTGCGGCAGCCGCGTCCGCGCCGCCATCGCCACCCCCCTCCGCCGCCGCCACCACCTCCACCAGCTTGCCGCCGCCCTGTTTTTTGGCGCGGGAGGGTTGTTTGCGCCCATGGGTCGGCGGCCGCGCCACGCGAGCCCCCCCCCGAGCCCACGCGTCGAAAAGATCGCCCTGGGCGGGGCGCCACTCGCCGTCCCCCGGGGCCGCCGCCTTGCCGCGGCGGCGGCGGCGGCGCCCACCATCGGAGTCGGAATCGTCATCCACCTCATCATCATCGGACGCGTCTGCCGCGGCGCCCAGGGGGGCGGTGGCCGGGTCGGCGGCGGCGGCCGCGACAGCAGCGTCAGCCGTGGCCGCTTCATCACCCACCGCCGCCGCCAGAGCCGCCGCCGCGCGCCGCCGCCCGCCCAGTGGGCGGAAGGCGCGCGCGACGCCACTGTACTCGTAGCGGCACACCCACACATCGTCGCCCGGCGTGGTGGCGAAGGCGGCCTCGGACACCACAGACGCAGCGCCGAGCACGCACGCCGCGTCGTTCGCGTCGGCGACCGGCGTCAAAAACACCTCCCGCGCCGCGTGGCCGCGGGCGCGGCCGGTGTGGGTCTCCTCGGGGCGGATAGCCCAATATCCGGAGAAGCGGACGACGGGGGTGGTGGAGGGGGCGGCCTTCTTTTTGCCTTTGGCCGGGGACGCCTTTTTCTCCTCGTCCGCAGCCACCACCTCCTGCCAGATGGACTCCACCCGCACGATGCCCACCCGCCCCGCCAGAAAAGCTTCCGCCCGCGTGCGCGGCGGGCGGCGGGTGGAGCCGGCGACGTCGTCGCCACCCCCAACCGCTGCTTTGCGCCCCGCTTCACAGGGCGGGCACAACCACTCCGCCTCCGGCACGCGCGCCAGGGGCGGGTCCACGCAGTCCAGGTGCCAGCCATCCAGGCAGGCGGCGCACTCGACGATGGGGACGCCGTCGTCGTCGTCGTCAGCGGCCGCCTTGCCGCGACGCTTCCCACCACAGCCCGCCACCGGCTTGTGGCCCTCCCCACACCCCGCGCACACGGCCCCCGCGTCGTCGGAATCCACCAGGGACGCGGCAATGGCGTCGTCCAGGGCGCAGTAGACGAAGCCGCCGCGGCGGTGGGTCGCGCCGAGAGCATCCATGAACGACGGCAGCGACGTGCGCGTCTGGCGGCGGGGCGCCTTGACCTCCGTCGCTGGCGCCGCTTTGGCTGGCTTGGGCTTGGGCTGGGCGGGCTTGGGCTTGGGCTTGGGCGCGCGCGGCGCGCGGCGCGGCGCGGGGGCGTCCGCCAGCGCGCTGCCCAGCGACCGCGCCGCGCCCTTGTCCCGGGGCGTGGCCGCCGCCTTGGCATCACCCGTCTTGTCGCCCACCTTTTTGGCGGGGGACGGCTTCTTGGGGGGTGACGCACCCGCGTCGGCCGGCGGCGCGCGTGGGGGGGGCGGCCGTTTGGAGGGGGACGCCCGGGCCAGGGCGCCGCCCAGGCCGCGCCGGCGGGCGGGAGGGTCGGCGATGATCTCCTGGGGAGTGGGTGAATGGGAGAGAGGGGCGCGTGTGAGCGAGAAAGGGCGGGACGCAGGGCCCTGCCGATTTCCGACTGTTGATGGAAAGATGGGCGGGAGCGCCCCCCCGCCGCCCGCCGCCACGCTCCGCCCACCCACCTCCACGCCCAGCAGAGGCGGGGACGCACACACGCCATTGCGCGCCCAATTAGCCCCCCTTGCCCCACCAAACTCACCACAACCAGCGGCGTATCCTTTTTGGCGTCGCAGGCGCGGCGCCCCGCGCGGCGCACGGCGGGCGCAAACGCGTCGATGGTGCTTTGACGGGGTGGCATTGAAGTGTGTGAGTGTGTGTGCGGAGAGAGCTTGGGGAGCGGACGGAAGGTGGCGCTGGTGTGCCGGTCGCCCGCGCGGCCCTCTGTTGGAAAGGAGGAGAAGAGTGTTGGAGAGCCATTTTGCCGGCCAGACGCGAAAACGAAAGAAAGCTTGCCGTGCATCGCGCCGCACTAGCGCCCTCTCCCTTGCAGTGACCGCTGCAGCATGGCGTCCCGCGAGTCCAGCCCCCTGGGCGACGCCCCGGACGCGGGCGGCCCCCCGCCCGGCTCGCACGGCGGCGGCCCCGCGTCCGCGCCCGGCGGCAGCGAAGCGACGGGCGGGCCGCCCACGGGGGGGGCGCCCCCCGATTTGGGTGCGTGTGTGTGTGTGTGTGTGTGGAGGGTGTGAATGTGGGAGAGAGAGACAGAGACGCACCGCAGGGCAGCCGGCCTCACTGCCCCACCACCCCTCCACACCTCCCACTCCAGCCGGCAACCCCTACCTCGTGGGCGACCTGCCCCCCTACGGCGCCCGGGGCGCCGACTTTGACGCCTTCTGGGCCGCCCTGGATGCGCACTGGGCGCGGGAGGCGCCCCCCGACTACCGGACGCGGCGGTGGGGCGTGCCCACGGTGTGTGGCTCCCGCCTCAACCTGGCCACCCTGTACCGCGAAGTCTGCCTGCGCGGCGGCTACGACGCCGTCGGCGAGGCCAAGTGGTGGAAGCGGGTGGGGGCGGCGTTGGTGGGGGGGGCGGCGGCGCAGCGCGCGACCGCGCTTGGCACGGTGCTTAAGTACGCCTACGAAAAGTGGTTAAAATCGTTCGCTGCCGCCCACTTTGTGCCCGCCAAGCACGCCGCCCTGATCGAGGAGACGCGGGTGGCGACGGCGAGTGCGCGCGCGTTGGGGCGGCTCAACCAGCCGGTGAGGCGGCGCAGCGCAGCGGGCACGCGCGCGAGCGGCGACGGTGGCACCCCCTCGCGCGGCGGGTCGAGGCCACCGTCTGCGGTGGGGGGGGCAGGGCGGCTGGCATCTTTGGCCCTGCCACCTGTCACCGGGGCGGGCGCGTCCACCGGCGGCGCGCGCGGCGGAGGCCTCCTCACCGGCGCCGCGCGCGCCGCGGCCGAGCGCGCGGCGGGCGAAATGATCGCCGCCCTCGCCCTCCGCCCCGGCCCCGCCCTCGTGCTGGACGCTGGGTTCGAAGCGCGCCACCTGGGGGATGCGGGGCGGGCCCTGCTGGTGGGGGCGCCCCCGCGGAGCGTGAGGTGGGGAGGCCGTGACAACGCCGCCTCCCCCCCCGACGTCGCGTGGGCACTCAACGCGGTGGGCGTGGCCGCCGCGGCCGCGTCCCCCCCCCCTGGACCTGGCGGCCGCTCCCCCCGCCCTGGCGGCGGGGTTGCTGCGCGTCATTGGGTGGGCGGATCCAGGCGCCGCGCGCGGCGCGAGCGACGAGCCGCCGATCGCTGGGCGTGCCGCGACCACGCCGCCGCCGCCGTGGTGGAGCGACGCCGTGTTTGCCGACCCAGCGGTCGCCACGGCTGCCGTCACGGCTGCCGCCGCCGCGGCTGCTGCCCTGCGGGCCGCCGTGCTGACGTGTCAGGGCAGCGCAACGCGCGCCTTGGCCCCCGACGCGGTTGCCGTCGTCTCCTCCGTCCTGCGCGCCGCCCTGGACACGCGGGCGCCAGGCGTGCAGGAGACGGCTGCATCTCTGTTAGACATTCTGGTGGTGTGCGGCGGCGGCGTGGATGTGGCGAGAGGAGGGGAAGGCTTGATCGCCACGCTCGTCGACACAACTGCCCCGCCCACCCCGCTGCGCCTGCGCGTCGCGTCCCTGCGCGCCCTCACCCGGCTGGCCACGGCGCCCGTGCCGCCGTCCACGCAGGCGGCGGTGGTGGCGGTGGCGCCAGCGATGGCGGCCGCCGCGGCCGCTGTGCTGGCGACGCCACCCGCGGATGCTCGCGCCGCGCTGCGTGCGGAAGCAGACGGAATGCTGGGCCCCTGCGAAGTCGCCCCCCGGGACGCCACGGGGGCCGCCCTGCGCGCGGCGGCCGCCACCCTGGCGGCCGAGTGCGCCCTGGTGGGCGCGTCCGCGCTGCACGCGCTGGCGGGGCCGGCCGCCCACCCCACTGCGCGCGCTGCGGTCGCGGCCTGCCCCCCCGCCCTGCGGTCCCTCGTGGCTGTCGTCGCCGCCCGCCTGCCCGAACTGCCGGGCCGGGGTGGTAGCGGCCTGGTGAACGCGCTGGGGACCGAGGGCGCCACGTACGCATCGCGGTGTGCGTCTGCGGCGACGGAAGCCGCGGCCGCCGCGTTGGCCGGCTTGGCTGGCGACGCGGCCACCCGGTCCACCGTCACTCCGCACGCGGGCGTGCTGGCGTCCAGACTGGCGGGGCTGGCGGCCAACCGGACGCGGGCGGCGGAGGCGCTGGCGGCGGCGCTGGTGGCGGTGGAGGGGGTGTGAGAGGAGTGTTTTTGTTTTGGGCAACGAGACGTTTTTTGTGTCATGTTTTTTTTTGCATGGATCAAAAAGAAGAAGTATCTCACACACACACACACACACACACACACTCATCTCTCTCGCTCGCGGGAGCGTTTCGGGGGTGGGTAGGGGGTATAATGGGGGGAAGGGGAGGCAAGGGTACAACAAAAATAGGGGCAAAAAAAGTAGTGTTTCCGAGCGCGGCCTGCGCGGACCAGGGCGCGCAAGTCGCCGCGTTCGTCGCACAACGAAAAAGGGTGGTTTCCTGGGGCTAGCGTAGGGGGCTCGAAAGTCAATCATTGGGGAGGTTGTACAGAAAAGGGGGTCTCAACGTGACGCCGGCTGCTGCAGCATCCGCGACGCGCGCAACTCGCGCGCCACCCGACGCTCCTGCGGCATCTTCGAAGGCGGCACCGCCGCCGCCACCGCGCTCGCAGCCGCCCGGTCGGCCACCGCCGCCGCGTCGGCCGCGCGTGCGGCCGCCCGCGCGGCGCGCTGGGCGGCTTCCACCTCCCCTGCGGGCGTCTCGAATTGCGTCCCCGGCCACGGCCCCAGGGCCGACCGCCCGCCCCCCCTACGGGACGCGGTGGCGTGGTGCGTGGTGGGCAGGTCGCTGTAGGCGTCGGGTGACGGCGGGGGCGGCGCCGCGTCGGCGGCCACGCGGGCGGCCGCGGCGCGACGTTCCGCCGCGTCCAGGCGGGCGCGAATGGAGCGGGGCAGGTTCTTGGAGTAGGGGGAGGGGGTGGCAGGGGACTGTGGGAGGAGGTGTGGTGGTGGAGGGTCGTGGAACTCTCTCGTTAAAAAGGATGCCAGCAAACTCTGCGCTGGCGACCGCGCCACTCCCACCGCCCCGCCCGCCCCCCGTCCATCCCAGGCGCTGATGTCGGTGTATATGCCCGCTCGCGTTGAAGGGGGGCGGGCGGCCTGCGCGCGCGGGTGGGCGTGGGGAGGGGACCGTTCACGCACTCTGGTCACGCATTGGGAGCGACCCTCGCACACCCGTCCTCCCACACACTCACCCCACCAACAGGCGGTCGCAGCGCGTGCTTGGTGCGGCGCGCGTCGTGGAACGGGATGTCGACGCCGCTCATGGTGTGTTTCTGAGAATGTCGCGTTGCGGGTCAAAGGAAAACGTCGAGCGCAGAGTGCGAAAGCCGAGTCTCTTCTCTCTCAACTCGTTTTTTGTCGTGGGGCCAGTGTCGCGCGCGCGTCACCTCGCACGCCCGCCTCTCGACACCTGGCGTGGGCTCTCGAGACCCCCCACTCGCACGCCTCCCGCCTCCCGCGGCGCGGCGGCCCGCTTTCTTTCCCGGGGAAACCGCACACACGTGTGCGCGCATTGCAAACGCGCGCACCCCCCGCCACCCTCCCTTCCCGCCCTCCCCCGCGAAACGCCGCCCCCTGGCGCGCAGCGGTTGGAGCACAGGAATCCGCCCGACCCAGCGTCGTCCGTCTCACGCCGGCGTCCAAGGCCGTCCGAGGCTCACTTTTCACGCGCGCGCGCATTCGTTTTCGCGAGAGCCGAGGTTGAGACACCACTGTCCCTCCGCACACGCACCATGCACATCTCCGAAATCATCATCGACGGCTTCAAGTCGTACGCCTCCCGCGTCACGGTGCCCGGGTTCGACCCTCGCTTCAACGCGATCACCGGGCTCAACGGGTCTGGTAAATCCAACATCCTGGACGCCATCTGCTTTGTGCTGGGCATCACCAATTTGTCGCACGTGAGTTTGTGTGGAAGAGGAGGGGGGAAAAGGGTGGCGGGGTGGGTGGAAAAAGCAAACACTCTGCGTCCGACACGCCAACCCTCCACCCCACCACTCCACACCCCAGGTCCGCGCCAACACGCTGCAAGAGCTCATCTACAAGCAGGGTCAGGCGGGCGTCACCAAAGCCTCCGTGTCCATCGTGTTTGACAACAGCGACAAGAGCGCGTCGCCCGCAGGGTACGACCACGTCGACACGCTGACCGTCACCCGCCAACTCGTCGTCGGCGGGCGCAACAAGTACCTCGTCAACGGCCACGCCGCCCAACCCTCCCGCGTGGCCAACCTGTTTCACTCGGTGGGGCTCAACGTGAACGCGCCCCACTTTTTGATCATGCAGGGCCGCATCACCAAAGTGCTGAACGCGGCGCCCGCCGACATCCTGGCCATGCTGGGCGAGGCCGCCGGCACCCGCATGTACGAATCCAAAAAGGAGGCCGCCCTGCGCACCCTGGCCCGCAAGGGCGTCAAAGTGGGGGAGATTGGCCGGGTGCTGGGGGAGGAGGTGGTGCCCGCGCTCGACCGGCTGCGGTCGGAGCGCGCCGCGTACGTGGCGTGGCGGGAGGGCGCGGCCGCCCTGGCCGCCCTGCAACGCCTGTGCATCGCCTACAAGTGGGTGGCTGCATCCACGGTAACGTCCACGGCCGCAGGCATCGTGGCCGCGGCGGCTGCCAAGGCGGCTGAGCTGGGGGCGGAGGCGGAGGCTGCTCAAGCCGACGCGCGCGCGCTCGCGGCCGCAGTCGCCGACGCCGAGTCCGAGCGCGAAGCCGCGGCGGGGGGCGCCGCCCGGGAGCTGGCGGCCGCGGCCGACGCAGCCGCCAAGCGGGCGGCCCGCGACCGGGCGACGGCAGCTGCCGCGAGGGACGCGGCGGAGGGGGCTGCGGCAACAGTCGCGCGGCTCGAGACGGCGGTTCGACGCGCGGGCGCGGACGACGCGGCCGCCCGCGCAGACGCCGCCGCCACCGACGCCGCCTCCGCCGCCGCGGCAGCAGCTGCCGCCGAGGACGCGGTCGTCGCCGCCGAGCGCGGCCTGGCGGGCGCGCGCGCGGGGGACGGGCGCGACGCGTCCAACCGCTCCCTGGCCCAGCGCGCGGCCGACGCGCGCGTGCGCGCGACCGACGCGCGCGCCGCCCGCGACGCGGCGGTGGTGCGGGCAGACGCGGCGGCGGGGCGCGTGGCGACTGCGCGCAAACAGGTGGAGGCGGCGCGTGCCAAGGGCGGGGACACGGCGGCCGCAGAGCTGGCGGCGGCAGACGCGGCCGTCGCGTCTGCGCGCGCCGCTCTCGCCGCTGTCGCCCACGACGCCGCCGCCCACGACGCCGCCGTGGCCGCCGCCGATGAAGCCGCATCCGCAGCCACCGCCGCCGCCGACAAAGCTGCCGCCGCGCGCGCCTCGTTGGCGGGGCTGGATTTTGTTTACGCCCACCCGGGCGGCGATTTCGACGCGGCCCGCGTGCGCGGCCCGCTCGCCCGCCTCGTCACCGTGTCCGACCCGGGCGCCGCCTCCGCGCTGGAGGTGGTGGCCGGGGGCCGCCTCTTCCACATGGTGGTGGAGGATGATGTCACGGCGACCGCGTTGCTGGCGCGCGGGCGGCTGAGGTCTCGCGTGACGATCGTTCCGCTCAACCGCGTCAGCGGCTCTGCAGCCCGCGGCCTGTCCTCGGGCGCCCGCGCGGCTGCCTCCTCCTCCTCCGGAGCCGCGGTGCCCGCCCTGGAGCTGGTGGCTCCCACGGGGGCGGGGCTGGAGGCGGCGCTCCACTACGCGTTTGGGGGGGCGATCGTCACAAACGACCGCGCGACTGCCCAACGCATCGCCTTCGGCCCTCCCGCCTCCCGCGCCCGCTGCGTCACCCGGGAGGGCGACGACTTCAACCCGGGGGGCACACTCACCGGTGGGTCGCGGTCGGCGGGGGGGCGCGTGCTGGCCGCGCTGGGGGCACTGGCCGACGCCGACGCAGCGGCGAGGGCGGCGGCTGACGCCGCACACCGCGCGGCGACCGCTGTGGAGGCGGGCGCCGCCGCCGCGGCCGCCCACGCGGCCGCGGCCGCCGACCTGGACCTCGCCATGCACGCGCGCGACCTGGCGGCCGCCCGGGCGGCGGGTGGGGGTGCCGCCGCGGCCGCGGTCGCGGCGTTGGCCGACGCTGAAGCGGCTCTTGCGGCCGCGGTCGCTGACCGCGACGCCGCTGCCGCCGCCGAAGACGTCGCCCTGCAAGAAGCGGCCGACCTGGACGCGTCAGCCGCCGCCCTGGCGGCCGACGCGGCGGGCGCGGTGGCGGCGGCGGAGGCCGCGCTGGCGGCCGCGCGTGCAGCGGTCGGCCCCGCCCGCGACCGCGCGCGCGCGCGGCCGCCCGCGCCGCCGACGCCGCTGCCGCCGAGCGGGATGGCGCCCTGGCGGCCGCCAAGGACGCGGGCGCCGCCCTGGACAGAGCGCGCGCTGAGGCGGCAGCGGCTGCCACCGCAGCCGACGCCGCACGCGCCGCCTCCGCCGCCGCCGACGCGGCCGCCGACGCCGCCACCGCCGCCCTGGACGACCACCGCGCCTCCCTGCGCGCCGCCGACGCAGAGTTGCGCGACCTGGTGGCCCGCCGCGACGCCGCCGTGGCGGCGGCGACAGAGGCAGCGCTGGCGCGCAGAGCGCTGGACACCGACGCGTCGCGCGCGGCGCGCGACGCGGACGCGGCGGCCGCCACAGTGGCCGCTCTGCAGGCCGACCACCCCTGGATCGAGGAGGATGCGTCCTCCTTTGGCGTGCCCGGGTCTGCGTACGATTTCGACGCCCACCTGGGCGGCCCAGACGCGGCTTTCAGCGACCTCGCGGCCGCCGAAACCGCGCACGCGGCCGCCGGTCGCTCCGTCAACCGCCGCGTCCTGCTCATGCTGGACAGAGCGGAGGGCGAGTACGCCGCCCTGGCCGCCCGCAAAGCCATTGTAGAAGCAGACAAAGCCAAGATCGAAGCAGTCATTTCCGAGCTCGACGCCAAAAAACGCGACGCGCTGGCCGCCGCCTGGCGCCGCGTGGACGCCGACTTTGGCGCCATCTTTAAGACGCTGCTGCCGGGGGTGGATGCCAAGCTGGAGCCGCCGGCAGGGGCTGCTTCCTTCTTGGAGGGGCTGGAGGTGAGGGTCGCGTTCAACGGTGTCTGGAAAGACTCACTCACCGAACTCTCCGGCGGCCAACGCTCCCTGCTGGCCCTGGCCCTCGTCCTGGCCCTGCTCCGCTTCAAGCCCGCTCCGTTGTACATCCTGGATGAAGTGGATGCGGCCCTCGATCTGTCGCACACCCAAAACGTGGGCGCGATGATTCGGTCCCACTTCCCGCAATCCCAGTTCATCATCGTGTCGTTGAAGGAAGGCATGTTCTCCAACGCCAGCGTGCTGTTCCGGACGCGGTTCGTGGATGGCGTGTCCAGCGTGTCGAGGGTGGCGGGGGCCAAGGAGGGAGGAGGGGACAAGGGGGCGGCGGTCGAGGCGGCGCGTGGTGGCGGGCGCGCTCTGGCCACTGTCAACGCGTGATGAGGAGAGAGAGAGAGAGAGAAGAAACGTATACTTTGGAGTGTGATCTTTTCTTTGCACACACACACACACAATCAAAACTCTTCAGACCCGGCGGGCGACGCGGGTGGCAGCTGCGTCGCGGGGGGAGGGGGGGGTGGCGCAGCGCGCGCGGGCGCAGCAGGCGGTGCGTCAACGACCGCCTGTTGAGCCGCCGCCCGCCGCGTCACACGGGCGGCGGGCGCAGCGCCCGCCTGCGTGGCCGGTTCATCCGCCTGCGTGGCGGGCGGGGCGGCGGCGGCGGTGGCGTCGGCGTCGGGTTGTTGGGTGGCGGGCGGCAGCGCAGCGACCGCCGCCGGCGCGGCGGCAGCCGCCCGCGCGGCAGCCACCCGCCGCGCGGCAGCCGCGTTGGCCGCCCGAAACGCGGCCGGCACGATGGTGGGCACTGCGAAGGCCGGGTCGGCGACAGCGGCGGCCTCCACTTGGGAGAAAGTCGCAAGATCGGTCGGCAGCGACCGCCGCTTGGGCGCCGCCGCTGCCCCATCACCACCACCACCACCACCCTCCAGCGACCGCCGGGCCGCCCGCACCGCGGACGGTGACGGCAGGGCCACCGGCGGCAGTGCAGTCAGCGCCAGCGGCGGCGCCGCGGGCGGCGGCGGCGGGGGCGGCCTCCCATCGTCCGCGGCGGCGCGCGCCTGGGCGGCCCGTCTGGCGGCCACCACGTCGGCCGCCTGGCGCAGGGCGCGCGTGGTGGCGGCGGCCGCCGCCAGGGCCGCGGGGGTGGGGGTCGCGTCGAGCTTTGCGAGCGCGGCGGCCAGGCGAGGATCGATGGACGGCGGAGGCAGCCCGCCGCCCTCCGCCACGGTCGCGGCCGCCACCGCCCGCGTGGTGGCGCGGCGGGGGGGGGGCGGCGAGGCGGCGCGGCCGCGCTTGGGCGCGCGCGCGGCGCGGTGTGGAGGCGCCAGCTGGGTGGGGGCCTGGGTGGCGGGCAGTGGATCGGCGGCGTCGTTGCCGCCATCCTCGTCCAGGGGCGGGGGTGCCTGGGTGGCGGGCAGCGCGTCCGCGGGCTTGGGCGGCGGGTAGGTGAGGCCGGCTGGAGAGGAGGAAAAAATAAAAAAAAGGAGGGGGGGAGGAATGAGTCGTGGTCTTCTTCTCACGGTCCCCTGTGTTGCAGGCGTCAACCCAAGCTGTGTGCGCGCGCGCGTGCGCCAGCGGGACGGCGCGCGCCCTGCTGTTGGGATAAGCAGAGGCCGCCAGGCAGTGCATTCGAACAGCGCGTGATGGGGACGCGCACCCCGCCGCGTGCCCCGGTGTGTGTGCTCCCTCCCCCCCCCCCCCCCAACACACACACACGCCCACCTTCGACCATGGCGGCTGCGCCCTGGGAGGGAGCCGACATTTGGAGGGCGGGGGATGGTGTGTGTTTTTCGCGCGCAATCAAGAGAGTGAAGAACCCCACCTCTCTCGACCACGACGCTCACACTCGTTCGCTCAATCGGGTTTAGCGACGGCTTTTGCGTGCGGTATGCGCGCCCTCCACCGCCTGGGCGTTTCCACTCCCCTGCCCCGCCGCTTCACCGTCCCCAGCCTGCCCCAGCCCGCGGCCCGTGGCCGCGAGTCGCCCTCGATGCTCGCGCGCTCGGCGTCGGGCGAGGCTGCGCCCCCGACGGCCCCCTCCCGCGCTGCCCCCGCCCCTCCCGCGCCCCCCACCACGGCCACCGGCTACGAACTGCCGCCCCCCGAGTACCTGGCCATCGTGGACGCGGAGCCCCAGCCCGCGCTCTCCTTCTCCCCCGACCGCTCCCGCGTGCTGGAGCTGCACCGGCCGCCGCCCCTGCCCCCCGTGGCTGAACTGGCGAGGGAGGAGTTCAAGGTGGCGGGTGAGTGGAGGGATTGGGCAGGCGATGGGAGGCGGGATTGGTGGTCGATTGGGGCACGTGGTTTTCACACAATTCAGCCCACCTCGTTTCAACCCACCCTCTCCTCACCTCCCTCTCCCACCCATCCCCTAGGCCTGCGCATCGACCCCTCCATCAACTCGCGGTCCCGCATGTCGCACTACACCCGCCTGTCGATTGTGTCTCTCGCTCCGGGCGTCACGCTGCCCGCGCCTGATTCCGCGGCCTCGATCGATGTGACCGGCATCCCTGTTGGCGCCGCCATCAACTTTGTCACCTGGTCTCGTGACGGGGCGACCCTGGCGTTCACCGTGCGCGCGACGGACGATCCAGCCTGCACACTCCAACGCGGCCCGCTCTCTCTGTGGGTGGCCGACGTTGCCACGGGCGTCGCCCGCCAGCTGCTGGCCGGCTTGAACACGGTGTGCGACGACTATGCGTGGCGGGATGATGGGACACTCGTCGCGCTCACCCTGCCCCCGGGGCGCGGCCCACCCCCCCCTGGGCGGGAAGCAGCCCCGCCCGCTCCCTCCGTCGACGACAACTCAGACGGCAAAATGTCCCAGGCTCGCACTTTTCAAGACTGTCTGAAGGATGAGACGGATGCCGCGCTGTTTGATTACTATGCGACGAGCCAACCGGTGCTCGTGCAGATCGCGACCGGTACCGTCACCCCGATCGGCACCCCCCGCATCTACACGTCCCTCGCCCCCTCCCCCGACGGCCGCTACCTGGCGGTGTCATGGTTGACGCGGCCGTACTCGTACACGCTGCCGGCCGGGCGGTTTCCCCGGGTGACGCAGTTGTGGGACGCGGCGGATGGGAAGCGGCTGGCCACCCTGGCTGACCTGCCCCTCGCGGACGACGTCCCCATCGTCATGGACTCGGTGCGCAAAGGGCCGCGTGCTTTATCATGGCGCCCCGACCGCCCAGCCTCCCTGTCCTGGATCGAGGCCACGGACGGCGGCGACCCGCGCACCGCGCCCTCTGATCCCGCGGGCGGCCGCGACGTCGTGTACACCGCGTCCGCTGCGTCCCTGGCGGCAGGCGCACCCCCCCGCCGCATCGCGGCCACCGAGTGGAGGTGCGGCGGCGTGGCGTGGGGGCAGGATGATTTGGCGCTGCTGTACGAATCCAAGTACCGCACCCGCACGTCGCGCGTGTGGGCCCTGTCCCCCGGTCCAGACGATGATGCCACGCCCACTGAAGCGGCCAAACAGCTGCTGTGGGAGCGGAGCTATGAGGACGCGTACGCGGACCCAGGGTCGCCCGCGCTGGCGCGCACCGACAGCGGGACGTACGTGCTGGCCCGCCTCTCGGGTGGCGACGCCTCCCCCTCCTCCACGCGCCGCCTGCTGATGACGGGGCGGGGCGCGTCCCCCGACGGCGCCCGCCCCTTTGTGGACGTGTTCGATGTGGATTCCAAGGCATCGACTCGCGTCTGGCGCTCCACCCCGCCGCGCTATGAATCGCCTGGCTCTCTCCTGACCCCGGGCGGCCCCGACGGCCGCGTCCCCGCCTCTGGAGGACTGCGCCTGCTTCTCACGCGGGAGGCGGAGGAGGAGCCGCCCCAGTCGTGGATCGCGGAGGTGGACGTGGAGGCGGCGTTGCGTGCCGTGGCCGAGGCCTCCGCCTCGGACGGTCTCCCCACCGACACCGCCTTCTCCTCCGCCCACCCCCTGACCGCGTTCCCGCACCCCCACCCCGCCCTGACCGGCGCCACCAAGCGGGTGCTGCGCTACGCACGGCCGGATGGGGTGGAGTTGACGGCCGCGCTGCACACGCCGCCAGGATATGATGCTGCCCGCGACGGCCCCCTGCCCTGCGTTGTCTGGCTCTACCCCCAAGAATTCAAGGATGGCGCCGCCGCCGGCCAGCTCCGCTTCTCCCCCCACGAGTTTGCGTCGGTGGGGCCGTCGTCCCCGCTGCTGTTGTTGGCGCGCGGCTATTCTGTGCTGGATGGTCCCACCATTCCAATTGTTGGTGGCCCAGGCGACGCCGAACCCAACGACACGTACCTGGAGCAGCTGGTGGCGTCGGCCGCCGCTGCCGTCGATGCGGCGGTGGCGACGGGCGCAGTCGATCGCGCCCGCGTCGCGTGCGCGGGGCACAGTTACGGCGCGTTTTCGACGGCCAACCTTTTAGCCCACGCGCCGTCTTTGTTCGCTGCCGGCATCGCGAGGTCGGGGTGCTACAACCGCACCCTGACGCCGCAGGGGTTCCAGTCGGAGGAGAGGTCGCTGTGGGAAGGTGAGTGGTTGTGTGGTGGGGTTGGTGGGTTGAGAGAGAGTCGCTCTGCCCAACTCACACACAAGCCACACTCTTCAGCTCGCGAGACCTACCTCCAAATGTCGCCCCTGCTGGCCGCCGACAAGGTGACGGCGCCCCTGCTGCTGGTGCATGGGCAAGCTGACCCGAATCCTGGCACGTTTCCGCAACAGTCGGAACGCTTCCACGCCGCTCTCAAAGCGCACGGCGTGAAGTCGAGGCTGGTGCTGCTGCCGTACGAGGCGCACGGATACCGGGCGCGCGAGTCGGTGCTGCACGTGCTGCATGAGACGGACGCGTGGCTGGAGAGGTTCGTGAAGAACCGGGGAGAGGGCGTGTAAAAAAAACGTGGTTTTCGTCGGCGTCGGCGTCGGCATCTGCCCCACATTCGCGCCCCTTTTCTCTCGGAGTTTCGCGGCGCCCGCGCCCCAATTCCACCTCCCGAGATGGACCTGTACGCGACCACTCTCTGCGCGGTTGCAGCATTATGTCTGGCGGGCGGCGGCGCCGTCCTGGCAACAGCGCGCTCCGCCGCCGGGCCCGTCCCCTCCCCCTCCGTCGCGGCCTGGTCGACAGCTGGCCTAGTGCCGGCCGCCCTCGCCATCAGCCTGGCTCAGTCAGGCATTGTTCCGTTTGCCCTGCGCGACGCGGTGGGGGGTGCCGGCATCGCGGGTGCCTTGCTGTTAGCTGCCCCCGCCGCAGACCGGCTGGGCAGAGTCCCCGCCTCCCTGCTGGCCGCCTCGGCGGGCGGCCTGGCCTCGTACACGGTGTCCCTGCGGCTGCTGCACGAAACGGTGATCGACGAAGCGGGGGCGGCGGCGTGCGGCATCCTGCTCACACTCGCGGGAGCGGCTGCCGTCGCGACGCTGGCCGCTGGCGACGCGTGCGCGCGGCGCGAGCTGGAGGCCGACCTGCTGGGCGAGGCCCCCCTCACCTCCGCGTCCCCAGGCCCCGCCTTCTGGGACGGGCTGGCGCTGGCGCTGGCGGCAGGCGTGTGCGCGGCCCTCTCGCTCGCCCCCGCCGCCCTGCTCTCCGTCACGCCGCCCGCCCTGCCCTCGATTGCGGTCGGGGTGGCCCTGGCCACTCCCGCGGCCGCCGCCCTAGCCCTGGCCCTGGCGGGCGAGTCGCCGCTGGACGCCACCCCCCACCGCGCACGCGGCGTGGCTGCGGCGGGCGGCGCCGTGCTCGCCGCCTCCCTCGCCGCCTCTCTGGCCGCCGCCGCGCACGCTGTGCCGCTGGCGGTGGTGGTACCGACCGTGCTGGTGGGAGGGGCGGCGTGTGCGTCGGCTGCCAGCGCGCTGTCGTCGCTCGACGCGCGCGCGGCGACCGCGCCCCTGTCGCGTGCGCTGGCCGCGGCCGGCGTCGTGGGTGGCGCCTGGCTGCTGGTGACGTCTGTGTGAAGAACTGTGCGTGTGCTGTGCTGTGCTTTTTTTCGTTTTTAGGTTTCATTGTTGTGTGTGTTTAGAGTGAAAAAGAGGTCAAAAACAAAAACGGTTTTTACACGCTCCCACCACACCGCACGCCTGTCTCTCTCTTTTCTTTCTCTCTACTCAATCCTGGCCCCGTGCTCTTTTGCTTCGCGCACCTTGGTCCCCAGCTTCTCCAGCAGGGACGGCCGCGACGAAAACGTCGCGGTTTCAGGCAGGTACTGCGCCCCGGCAAACGAAAAACCCCACCCCCACCCCAGGGCCAGCAGACCCACGCCGCAGCCGCCGCCCGCGCCCAGACCGGCAAAGCCGATGGGAGCGCCGCCAAAGCCCCAGCCGACGCCAAATCCGCAGCCGACGCCGATGCCTGAGTGGGTGGGGAGGGGGAGGCAATGGGAGCGCCTCGTCAGAGAAACAAACACAGTGATTGCGTTGGACACTGGGGCGGGCTGTCGGGCAGGGCAGGCGGGCGGCGGGCGGCGGAAACCAAGGGATGGGCGGCATGCGTGGATGCGCGGGCTTCTCGTTTCCTCTCACGCCCCACTTACCCAGGCCGGCGCCGCGGCCTGTGAACATGCGCAGGCCCATGGTGTGGCGTGAGTTCAGGGAAGAGATGGAAGAGGGGAAGGAAGAACGCGCAGAGAAACGCTCGTGCGGGAGTGATGAAGCATAAGTGTTTTCCTCTCACTTGTCCCCCGTCGCGCGGGCGAACACAGGCGTATAGAAGGAGAGCAGAGAAGCACACAGACTCACAAAACAGCTAACACACACAAAAAGAAAGAAAAAAAAAACACTAAAAAATCAATACCCGCCACCCCCACCCCCACCGCCTCCCGCCCCGCTGATCGCCGCCTCTAACGCGCCCCTCGCGTCCTCCACCGCGTCCGCCAGGTCGGCCAAGCACCGCGACAGCACGGCTTTGGGGGTGCGCCGCCCCCGGGTGGCGACCTTGACGACGACCACGTGCTCGAGGGGATGGGGGACGCGGTACCCGGCAAATGTCACCTCCCCGTCCCGGTGCAACGCAGTCCGCACCAGGTTGCCCACCGTGTGGTCCTCCCGCTGCAGGGTGAAGGTGGCGGCGTGCTCGACGCGCGTGTCGCGTGCGTGGGCGACTTTCTTGACGCCGTCGGGGAGGACAAACTTGTCGTAGCTGCGTGGTTTCGGGGGGGGGGGGGGGGTCAGGGAGTGTGTCTCTCAACTCTCGCTGGCCCCAGGGCCCCAGGCCCAAGCGGCGGAAGCGCGGGGGGAGGGAGGAGGGGCGTGCGAATTTGGGCGGCCGGGGACGGGGCGGGATCCGGGGGCGCTTGCCCCGCGCCCCAGGACGCCTGCTCCCTCTCATGACACACACTCACCGGTCGGGCGCGTTCATGGCGTGCGCGTGTGTGTGGGAGCGTTCTCCCCGCACGCGATTTTCCGCACCGTTTCCGTCGAAAAGAAGAGTGTCCGCTCACTCTTGCACCGTTTCTTCCTTTTTTGTCGTGTCTCTCTGTTTGCGGTCCCCCGCGACACGCCGGGCGTTGCCCCGAGAAGCCAATCACCCAATGCCGACGTCTCTGCTGACTGCTGAAACCCTGAAGGCGGCGGCGGCGCGCGCGAGCGGGTGAGTGGGCCAAAACCCTGAGCAGAAGCGGAGACGCGCGACCCATGGCGGCCCCCCCGCCCCGCGCGCGCGGGTGCCGGCGCGCCCCCGCCCCGCCACTGCCACTGGGGTGGCACGATTGATTCCCACGCCCTGGAGGGAGCGGCAGTGTGAGAGAGTGGCTGGGGGGCCGCCCCGCGGACACGCCATCCCTGTTGCTCATCGCCCGACCGTTGTCCCTTCCCCTCCCCCCCCCACAGCCCCGCCTCCACGCCCGTCGACGCTGCCGCCGCGCAGGAAGTGGCCGCCATCATGGCCACGCCCTCGCCCGCGGTGTACGTGCTGGGTAGCAGCCTGCCGCGCCCCCCTGCGCCGATGCCGCCGCCGCCCCAGACGTGCGCTGGCAGCGCGGCCCGCGCGGCGCGCGCGCCGACGCCGGCGTCGGCGTGAATGGTTTAGATTTTTTTTTTTTGCATGCTGCCTGTGTATGTACCACCACAGGCGAGGAGGGAGCACACCGCCCCCTCGCTCGTCTGCGTTTTTTTCTCCCTCCTTCGCTAGGCCCTTTTTGCACGCGGCGACGCGTTCCTTCCGCGCCCGGTATACTCCCCACTGAACCTACGATTCTTTTTGATTCAGGACGTGTGCCATCATTTTTGTGTTTCAGGACACCTTGAAACAAGGGCGCACACGACTGAATTTTTCGCCACCCTACCCCACCTTTTTGCCCACCCCCACCACTCCGCCGCCATCGAAACTCTTGCCCCCTGCCTGATTGTACTGTTCGACACGCCCCAGCCTCCCTGGGCGTGCACGAAATGTAAGCTGATGCAAAACCAAAAGCTTTGTTTTACACTCGAAAAAAAAAAACAGAAAACATTTTTCGCTCATGAAAAAAGTGTACTCTCCCTCTCTCTCCTACTCTTGCACATCCTCCAGTGTGGGGTCCGCAGGGTCCCACACGCCGCCATCCCCGCTGGCAGCACGCGACCCACCGCCCGGCTCCGCCCACCCGCGCTGCGACGAGAGCGGTGGCGCAGCCGCAGGCGGCGGGCCCCGCCCGCCCACCACTCTCGCCGCGGGGGGCGGCACCCCCAGCGCCGCCAGGCCAGCCTCCAGGCTGGCCGACAGGGAGGCGGCGGCGGCAGCCGCGTGCCAGCGGGCGGCCGCGGCGGCCGTGCCGCCCGCGGCGGCCGCGGAGGGGGTGCCGACCGGGGTTTCGCCCGTCGGCGGCCCACGCAGGGGGCCGCGCCACCCGGCGCGCAGCGCTTCTAATGAGCCAACATGCAGGTGAGCCCCCCCCGGGGACGCGGCCGCGGCGGCGGCCAGCCACGCGGCCGGCGGCGTCGCGCCCAGGGGGGGAGGGGGAGGGGGCGCCACACCGTACGACCCTGCGACAGACGCGACGCCGCCCCCAAACCCTGGCGTACCCAGACCCAGCAGGTCGGGAGCGGGAGGGGCGGCGACGGCGCGGGGGGCGGGGACGGGCACGCCGCCGCTCGCGGGCGGCGCGAGGGGGGAGAGGTGGGCGAGTGCCGCGACTGCGGCCGCGTGGGCGGCGGCGGCCGCGGCGGCGGGGTGGGGAGGGGGCGGAGGAAATGGAGGCGCGATTGTGGCTGCGGCAGCTGCCGCGGCGGCCTGCGCCGCGGCGGCAGCCTGCGCCTGCGCCGCGGCTCTCGCCGACGCTTCCCCCGACGCCGGCCGCACCGCGTCGGGCGGCGGCGGCGAAAACGTGCCGTCCCCCCGCCTCCCCGCCCCCGTCAGGAAGACGTGCCCCGACGCCTGGCCGGGCGTCCACCTCGTCGCTGGATCCCAGGCCAGCACGCCCTGCAGCCAGTCGAGCAGGGCTTCTCGGCGTTCAGCATCGCGCACAGGCGGCGGTGGCGTCGCGGACCGCGCGGCCGCGCCCGACGGCGGCCGCGCGGGGGCGCCGACGCCGACGACCCCCGCCAGCGTGGTGTGGGGGAAGTAGCGTTTGCCCAGGACGGGGGGGCGGCCGTGCTGGGCCTCGTATTCGGCTGGGGTCAAAAGCACATACCGACCACGCCCCGCCGCGTCGGCGCCGGGCGGCGGCGGCGGGTCGCCGCCGCGCCGCGCCCTGAAAAACTTGGGCGCCGCCGTCCCTCTCTCCACCAGCGCGTCGGGTGGCGGCCCCAACATCTCCACGATGCGGGCCAGTTGGTCGTATTCAGAGGCGCCGGGGAAGAGGGGGAGGCCGAGGGCCAGTTCGGCTGCCACACACCCCGCCGACCACATGTCGATCGGCGGCCCGTACGCACACCCCAGCAACACTTCGGGGGCGCGGTAGAATCGGGACTGTACGTACGTGTAGGCGGGGCGGGAGGCTAAGCAGGCGGACCCAAAGTCGATCAATTTTACGTCGCCCGCGTCGAGCGCGCGCAGCAACACGTTCTCGGGCTTCACGTCGCAGTGCACGACGCGCGCAGCGGAAAGCACCCTCAACGCGGCCACAATCTGGCCCGTCAACACGCGCAACAGGTTGGGGGAGAGCCCCCGGAACCGGTTGCGGCGCACGAGGTCGTACAGGTTAAGGGAGAGGAGCTCAAACGACATGCAGAGGTGGCCCGCATGCACCCACGCGTCCAACAACGTGACGATGGTGGCCGCCCCGGCTCGCCCGCCGCGCGCGTTGAGCAGGCGCAGGACGCCGACCTCGACGCGGGCTTGCTGGTAGAAGGCGGGGGCGGCTTTGACGACTTTGACGGCGACAACAGGAGGGGAGGGCGAGGAGGCGGGCGGTGCAGCAGCATCGCCCGGCGCGGGGGACACGCCGCCCCCGCCGGGGGGGTCGCGCACGTCGCAGCGCACGACTTGGCCAAAGGTGCCCTGTCCCAGCAAGTCTTCGATGATGTACCTGTTTTGGGGTGGTGGAGGGTGGGTGGAGGGTGGGTGGGTGGGTTGCGGAAACGAAAACCAGTCACCCAAACTCTCCGTCAACCACACCACAACACTCACTGTCGCCCCCGGTCATTGGTCAGCACGTCCCCCACCCGCATGATGAGGTCGGAGTGTTCATTGTCGCGCCCCCCGTTGGCGACGGGGTCGCCCGGGTGCGTGAGCAGGCGCCCTGTCGGTGCAGCGGGGGGGCGCCCGCTGGAGGAGGCGGCGGTGGCGCCGTCCGCGACACGACGCTCGCCACCCAGGGTGTGTGTTAGGAGGGAAGTGGGCTGTGTGGAGGGAGGGGGAGGAGGTGAGTGTGTCGCGCAAGAGCACCCATGCGTGCCAAATTCGGGGCGCGCCCCCACCGGCTGCATTCAGCCTTGGCCCGCATCGGCGTCACCGCCCAGTCGCAGGGTGGTGTGTCAGTTGCCGAGTGACGTGGCGCGCAGCGCGTGGCGGGGGTGGCGGGCGGGGGTGCTGTTCGCGGGTAGGGCGTGACGTCAGCGAAAAGCGGGCTGATGCCAGCGCCCACCACCAGCCAGCTCACCTTGCCACCCCCTGTCGGCCCGTCCATGTGTGGGCAATGTGTGGGCCGCGGGCTAGGGGCGTCAAACTCTGACAACGCGGGCGCGCCCACACACACACGCACCCTGGGAATGGCCACGAGGAAACAACGAGTGGCCTGCCGCAACACGTTTCGTCGCTTTTGTGCTTGCACCCATGGCCCCGCGGTCGGCCACCGACCGCGGCACCGACGCGCGCGCCGCTGGCGCGCTGCGTGGGCTGGCTGCCCGCTTTGAAGCGTCGGGCGCTGTGGCCCAGGTGCGTGGGAGGGGAGGAACCGACCAATGTGTGTTTTGTCGATAGAGACGACGTGTGTCCACACCGCTCCACCACCTCGTTCACCCACACACGTACACGCACACACACACAGGCCATCAAGTGTTATGACGCCGTCCTGGAGCTGGGCGTGGACGATCCTTGCACCACTGCCTTGACCCGGCTGGCCGCAGCGCGCGTGCTGATGGGCGGCACCGCCAACGCGGCGGACGCGAGGGCGCACCTAGAGCGAGCGGTGAGTGTGGAGGGAGGGAGAGGGAGGGATTGTGTGTGCGTGTGGAAAACCCTCACAAACTTCCCCCACCCACCCACCCCCAGCGCCTGGCCCTCGCCCCCGTCCCCGGCGCCCACGACCTCAAGTGCGCCGTCTTGGCCGACCTGTCCGACGTGCAGGCGGCCTGCGGTGACGCCCGAGGCGCGGCTGCGACGCGTGCTGATGGTGTCGCTGCCGCGCGCGCGCGGCAGCCGCCGGGCGCACCGGGGACGCCACGTCAGCAGCAGCCTGGGCCGCCCACTTTGTCACCAGTGCGGCGGCCGCCTGTCCCGACGGCGCCGCCGCGGCCGCCACGCTGGCCGGGGCGGAGGAAGCGTGTGCGGGCGCCGACGCGGTCACGACCGCAGCGCTCGCGCTCGCACGCGGCGCGGCGGCCGCCCGCTCGGGCGATGCGCCGGGCGGGGTGGCCCACGTGCAGGACGGCCTGCGCGCCCTGAAACGGGCGCGGCGAGAGGGTGGTGGTGGTGGTGGTGGCGCAGACCCAGTCGCTGCTACGGCCGCTGCTCTCGCTCACGCGCGCGCGCTCACGCTGCGTGTGCACCTGTCCCTTGCTGCCAGCTCCCCCGCCGACGACCTGGCACTCAGCACCAGTGCTGAAAACGTGGCGGCGGGGCTGGCAGCCGCTGCCGACGCTGTGCCACCATCCGCGCCCGGCGGCCGCGCCGCGCGCGCGCGGCGGCCGCCCTCGCCGCCGCCGCCGTGCTGCGCCCGGTGGCCAAGTTTGCGCCCGCCAATGTGCACCTCGCCCGAGGCCTGGAGGAGGTGGACGCCGGCCTGGCGGCGCTGGGGGTGGGGGCGGAGTCGCGCGAAGACGAGTTGCCGCTACACACGGCACAAGCGGCTGCCCCCCTCGTCCGCCTGCACGCCGCCCTGCTGGCCTCCCGGTCCCGCGCCTGGCTGGCCCAAACTGAGCTGGCTCGTGGGAGGCGGGACGCGGCCGCCGCGCTGGCGGTGGCGGCCGCGTGGCCGGTGGCGACCGCGCCGGTCGCACCAGTCCTTCGCGCGACGGCGTCTCATTACGCGCTGTTGACGCGTGAGCTCGGCCCCGCTCGGGCCGGCTTTGCGGCGTTGGCGACCGCGGGAGGGAACACCACAGGCCCCGCCCCCCCCGCCGCCGCCGCCGCGGCGGCGGGCGCTCTCTCTGCGCTCGCAGAATTAGCAGACCACGACAACGACGCCGGCGGCGGCCCCACCGCGCGCGCAGTGGCCGCCCTCAAAGCGGGCGGCGCCTACCCCACCGCCCCCACCGCCGTCCCACGCTACCACCGGACCCTGGCCCAGCTGGCGCTGGGGGCGACGCTCGCGCGGTCGGAGGACGGCCCCGGCGCGCGCCGCGCGCTCGCGTCGGCAGTGAAAGGCGCCCAACTCGCCGTCGTCGACTTTCAGCTGCTCACCCACGCCCTGGCCGCCATGGCCCCCGTCCAAGCAGACACCGGGGACGTGGACGGGGGGCGCCAGATGGTGGCGTCGGCAGTCACACTGGCGCGTGAGACTCGCGACGGTGTCGCCCTGCTTGCCGCCGCGTCTGTGTGGACCCCCACAGACGCGCAGGCGGAGGAGGCGGCCGCCTGGTGTGCGAAGAAGAGGAGGGAGGTGGAGGACGCGGTGGAGGAGGCGATGGCGGAGGGAGGGGAGCACGCGGGCGTGGTGGCGTACGCGGAGAGGGGGGCCTGAACGCGTCGGCGCGGGCGGTCAGAATGTAGGCTTGCACTTGGTTGAGATGCCGTGTGGGAGGGTGGGGAGAGAGAGGTGAAGTGAGAAAAACGACGCATCGCTTTGGAAAATACACTTCTGTCCCGATCCCGCTTTCAAGTCGGCGGTACCCCACGCCCCAAAATGCCGTCCTCCCTCGTCGCGGATGCAGCCGCCCTGGCAGACGCGCTTATCCCGTCCGCGGACGCGGCGGCCGCCTTTTTGACGCGCCACCCTCTGCCGTCCATCTTCGACGCGCTGTCCTCCGGGCCAGGCGCCCCGCCAGCCGACGTGGACGTCGTGGCTCGCGCCCTGACCATCGCGTTGAACACGCCAGCTGGCGCGGCAGCGTTGGTGGGAGCAACACCGTTCGCGGTGGCAGCTGCGGGGTCGCCGGCCCCCGCGCTGCGGGCGCTGGCAGCCGCCCAGCTGGGGCGGCTGCTGGCTGCTGGTGAGGGAGCTGCAGGGCACGTGGCAGTGGCGTTGGCGGGGCTGCTGGCGGATGGGGATGCAGGCGTCGCGTCGGCTGCCGAGACGGCTGCGACACGCGCGGCGCGCGCGTCTGTGACGGTGCCGTCCACCCTCCTCTCCCCAGGCGTGCTGGACGCCGTCCTGGCCTCGCCGGACGCCCGCATCCGGCTGCGCGGCCTGGCGGTGGCGGCAGCCGCCGTCACCCGGGTGGCGGGAGGGGGGGGGGGCGTCAGCTGCTGCCGCCGCGGCTGAACGTGTTCTGCGCCCGCTTGCATCAGAACTGGCGGCCGCCGCCGCCGACCCGCTGGCCGCGGCCGCCGCCCTGGCCACAGTGGCGGACACGGTGGCCGTCACGTCAGCTGGGGACGCGTCAGGCGGGCGGGTGGCGGCCCTGCTGGCGCGCGGCGTCGGGCGCGCACTCGCCTCACTGCTCGCGCCACCGACCGACACGACTCTCCGCGCCCAAGCCCTGCAGACGGCCGCCTCACTGGCCGCCGCCGCGGAAGCCTGCCCCGACAAAGATGACGCCACGCCCGCCCTGACGGCGGCCGTGGTGGATGGGGTGGACCGCGCACTCACAGGCAATGGCGGCGCGTTTGACGCGAACGCCGACGCAGAGGAGGAGGCCGCCATCCTCGCCATCGGTGCCCTGGCCTCCACGCCCGCCGGCGCTGACGCCATCGCTGTGCGGGTGCCCTCCGTGCTGACCGCGGTGGCGACCGCCGCGTTGGGTGGGCGCGCGCGGGCGGGCGCGCGGGTGGCCGCGCTGCACGCGGTGGCCGCGGTCGCGGGTGCCGAGCGCGCGCGTGCGCGAGGCGACCGCACGTCCGCCTGGCTGTCCCCCGATGGTGAAGCCGCCCTGGCGAGGGCCGTGCACTCGGGCGCGGCCGCGTCGGTTGCTGGGCGGTCGCCGTCTGCGGCGTTGGACGCGGTGGCTGCATCCCCCGACGCAGAAACTCGATTCGCCGCCTACCGCTGCCTCATCGGCCTGGCCCTGCGCGACTGGGGCGCGGCAGACGTGGCACTCCACGCCCCCCTGCTGGCCAGAGTGACCGACACCCGGGCGACGGCGGCAACCGCGGCCGCCGAGTGGCGGCACGCGGCCGCATTGGCGCTCAGTGCGACAGCGACCGACGTCGCTGCCGGCAGGGGCGGGAGTGGATTGGGAGAGGTCCAGCAGGCTGCGTTAGCAGCGGCAGCACCGCGACTAGAGGCTGCTGTGCGGTCGGGGCCGCACGGGCTGGGGGGGAGTGTCGGGCAGAGCGTGGCGACGCTCGGGGCGGGTGGATGAACGAGAGAGGAGAGAGGGAGAAAGAGAGAGGGAAAAAGGAACGAAAACTCATAACAACGCAAAACGACAGTCTTTCTGTGTTGCGGGTGACGAGGACGCGGCAGAGGCGCCGCGTGTCGCGCCCCTCGCGACTTGGCTCTCACACGCCTGCACACACACATGCTGGCGCCCACCAGAGACAGCGCGCCCCCCGCGCCACGGCGCGGGGGCGTTGCGGCCCACATTCGGGCCGCGCGCGCGGCGCTGGACGCCGCCCTGGCGGCGGCGGAGGTGCAGGACGCGGTGACAGAGCTTAAAAGTGACAGGTGGGTTGTGTGGCGTGAGAGAGGGAGGTGGGAGGGGGGGAGGAGCGGGCGGGGGGAAACGCGCCAAAGGTCAGCGTGCGAAGCGGGCGCGGCGCACCCATGGCAAACGCCGCGGCCCACGCACACACACACGCTTCTCTGCTGCCGTGCTGACATAAACACCTCCACGCACACACAGCACACACAACGCTGCCGCCGCCATCGCCGCTCTCACCGCAAAACGCGATGCGTTGCGGTCCGCCCTTGCGGACGCACGCAGCCAGCTGGACGCGGCCGCGGCCGCCGCCGCCGACGTGACAGCCGCACGTGAAGTAGCGGCCGCTGCCGAGGCGCGGGCGGTGGCGGCCGAGGCACGGCTGGCGGCGGCTGGTGTGGTACTGCCGCTGCCCGCGCCACCACCCCTCGCGTCGCTGGACGGCGGAGACGCGGTGCGCGTGGCGTCGCCTCCACTGAGGCGAGTGCATGCCGTCGAAACCGGGACCGAGGCCGAGGCGGAGCGGCCACCCCCCGCCGCGGCGGCTCCCCAACCCACTACCCGCCCCAAACGCCCACGCACGGGGGGCACCGCCGCCCGGTCGGACGACTCCACCCGGGCCGCCGTGCGGGCGGCCCGCGCCGAGTCGGCGGGAGCGTCGAACGAGGTGTCGCCCCAGGGCGGCGACGCCGCGCCGCCGCGCGGAGTCGCACGCCCGCGCGGCGCGTCTGCGCCGCCGCCGGACAACCCCGCCTCCCCCGCCGCTCGCCCGCAGTCGGGGGGAGGGTCGTACGACGGGTCGCCCGGGTCGGGTGGCGACCTGACGCCCCAGTCCAAGGCGGGCGGCGGCAGTGGGGAAGACCGGGGCGCCGTCGTCGAAGCGCCACCGCCTCCGCGCGGAGCGTTGCACGAGCCCGAGCCGTCGCCCTCGCCCCGCGCGCCGGCGGCCGGTGGAGGGCGGGGTGCTGGGCGACCGGTTGATCCGGCGCCACCGCGGCCGCCACCGCGCCAGGCGCTGCCAGCGCGGCCGCCGCCGCCGCGTGCCGCCGCCTCTCGCCCACTCGCCCCGCTTCTCGGCCCCTGCCCCCGCGCCGTGGACGCGGACCCGCCGTTCACGTGGCGGGTGGCGCGTCCGCCCCCTCCCCGTGGGGTGCGCGGCAGCGAGAACGCGCCCCCTCCGCCACCCGCCGCTGCACCCGACCGGTCGCGCTCGCCGCCCCCGCGCGCCGCGCCGCCGCGACCCCCGGCCGCCTCCCCACCCTGGCGCCCCGTGCTGCGAGGCCCGTCCCCGTGCGGCATCGATGAAGCAATGGCCGTGCTGGACGTCCCCATCCTGGGGGCGACCCGCCCCGACGCGCCGCGCGAGCGCGCGACGCGGCCGGCCGTCGTCGATCGCGCGCCGGTGCGGGCGCCGGTGCCCCCACCACCCGGAACCCACCGCTACATCGAACCCATCCGCCGCAAAGATGACCGCGAAGCGTTGGCGGGCGTCCCGTGCGCTGACTGTGCTGATTTTTACACAGCAGCCGCGGCCTGGCGCGCGGCCAACGGCGCGACCCACGCGCCGCCCCCGGGGCGCCGTCCTGCATGCGGCCACACTGTGGCGGCGCCCCCGCCCCCCACCGCCGCCCAGCTGGCCCAGGTGGCGTCGCGGCACCGGTATCGGTGGGTGCCGCCCGCCACGCCACCCGGGTTTTGGAGGTTTGGGTTTGGCGACTCAATGGACTCGAGGGCGGTGGCGGATCGTGACGGCGATGGCGAGGGGCCGACGCCGTCGTCCAGGGGAGGGTAGAAGGAAGGATGCTGGTTGTGTGGCGTCGCATAGAAAGCAGAGCGTTTTTTTTCACGGAGTGGAACCAATCGAAAGGGAGCGTTACCACCACTCGTCAGCCTTTCTCACCTATTTCCTCCGGCGCCTCTCCCCCTCCTTCTCAGACCCTGGTGGCGACGTCTGGTGTGGCGTGCGTTACCTCTCATCGCACGCACGCTCAGGCACCTCCCACACACATGCGGCCGACCGTCGATCGGACCGCTCTCGCGCCGCGCGCCGCGCGCGCGACCGCCGGCCCCCGCCGCCGCCCGCCAACGCCGCAGGCACCAGCATTGCGGCCTGACGTTGTGTGCGTGCTGCGGGGGAGGCCAACCGCCGACGCACGGCGGCGGCCGCACGCGACGCGCACACGCTCGGCCGCGCCCCCCCCTCCTTCCGTCGTCCTCACGCGCGAGGCCGGCAAAAACGGCAAACTCGCCGCCGCCCTCGCCCAGCGCGGCGTCCCCACTCTCGAGCTGCCCATGGTGCGCACCGAGCCGGGGGAGGAGAGGGCGGCGCTGCCGCGCGCCCTGGCCCTCACAGATTGGGAGTGGGTCGTCGTCACGTCCCCTGAAGCCGCGTCCGTGTTTGTCGACGGCTGGGCGGTCGCCGGCAAACCCCCCACCCGCGTCGCCGTCGTGGGGGCCGGCACCGGGCGCGCCCTGCTGGAGAAGCGGGGGTTGAGAGTGGAGTTTACGCCGACGCTTGCTAACGCGGTGTCCCTCGGAGCTGAACTCCCCCTCCTGCCGGGAGGCACCCGCCGCGTCCTCTACCCCGCCTCCGCCAAGGCCGCGTCCACGCTGGCCGACGCTCTGACGGCGCGCGGCTTTGAAGTGACACGGTTAAACACCTACACCACGCTCGCCATCCCGCCCGCTGACCACCCGCCCGCCGCCCTGGCTGCCGCGTCCGCCGCCCCCGTCGTCGCGCTGGCGTCGCCGTCAGCCGCCAAAGCGTGGGCGGGGGCGGTGGGGAGCGGCGCCGTGGGGAGGGCGGCGGCTGCATGCATCGGCTCCACAACGGCCGACGCGGCGCGCGCGCTCGGGTTTAGGTCGGTGCACGCGCCCGACGCGCCCGGGCTGGCGGGCTTTGTGGAGGCTGTGGTGGAAGCGTTGGATGGGGCGGGCGTTGCGGTTTGAGCAGAGAGTGGTTGTTTTTCTTTTCCGTCTGTATTTTTTCTGCAGTTTTTTCATTCGCAAATCAAAATTCAGCTGCCACTCATCTCTCTCGCGCTATCACGACACACAATACATTCTCACGGCGCCAATGCTTCGTCCCCGCCAAAGCTGCGCGCGCGGCCGGACGACCCCGGCCGCGCCGCCGCCACCACGCGCAGCGGGGGGACGACATCCGCCTTGTCCCCAGCCGCCGCCGCCGCTGCCGGTGGCGGCGACGCTGCCGGTGCACACGGCGCCGCCCCAACATACCCCGCCGGCCGGGCGGCGGGCGGCCAAGCGGGGCGGGGGGACGGAGCCTCACTGCTGCCGCCGGAGCGGCGGCCGCGCGGCGACACGCCCGGCGTGCGGTCGCCCTCGGACTCTGCGTCGCCCGACGCGAGCGCGTCCCCGCTGAGCCTCGCCTCCCACCCATGGTTGCGGAACCTGGGGCGCCGGTGGGGTGGCTCCCCCACTCTGGGGGATGGGGTGGCCATGGGCTGGGGGGGCGGGTGGGAGGTGGTCGCGTCGGCGTCGGCGGTGGCGACAGCCAGCCCCGCCAAGCAGGCCACCGACCCCCACGCCGCACTCGCCGCCCGCGTCAACGACCTCGCCCGCGTGGCCAGGCCGACGGCTGCGGCGCCGACGGCGGTGGCAGCCGCGGCGGGGGCGCCCGACAGGGCGGCGGCGGCGGGGGCGGTGGCGGCCGTGACCAAATCACTGGCCGAAGGGACGTGCCGTATCGACCCCCTGTCCAGTCCGTCGCCACCCAACACAAAGTCCAGCACAAGCAGATATTTAGACCGGAACACGTCCCTGTGGGTGCCGCCGCAGTCGGAGTAGCAGTGGCCGACAGCGGCGGCGGCGGCGGCGAGGAGGGCGACGTCGGGGCGGAGGAAGGGGGTGAGAGCGGAGTGGGGGCGGCGTGGGGCGGGGCAGGAGTCCGCAGGGGACGCAGCAGCGACCGCTGCCACCGCCCCCACTCCATCCCACCATTCAGGCACGCACAGCGCAAAGCTCTCCACCGCGCGGGACAGGCAGTAGAGGGCAAGCTCCATGCGACGCGACTTCTTTTCGACGAGCGTGGCGAGGCCGCCGACCCACGCGGTGGCTGGGATGCCCACGGGCGACACCCGCCCCAGCGTGCGGAAGCCAACACAGGCACCCCGCCAGCAGAGGGTGCAGTAGAGGGCGAGGAAGGCGGAGGAGCGGAGGACGCCTTTGGTGGTTTTTGCCCACAGTGCGGCAGCAGCCGGCGAACCGTCGAACAGGGCGCGTCCATGGACCAGGAACGCGGGAAACAAATACACGGGGGCGTAGACAGGGATGGACCGCAACAAGGCGGCAGGGAAAAAAGACACAGCCGCACCGTCGCACGTGGCACCGGGATGGGCCCAATCGCACGGCGCGCTTCCATCACCCGCCGCAGCCGCAAGCGCTGTGCCCACCAAAGCAGCAGGGGGGCGTGTGTCGCCACGTTCTCGCGCCGCCAGCTCCCGGGCAGCCGCATAGAAGGCAGGGTCCCGCCCCCCATGCTTGTCCAGGAACCGCACAAAGGCGGGGGGCAGGGTGTGGGGTTTCACGATCCAGGAGTAGGTGATCTGGGCGCAGGCGAGACACATAAGTGCAGTGTCTCCGTGCGCAGCGCGCGTGGGGGCCAGCACAGCCCGTACAGCGGGTGGAGAGCTCGGCTTGTTGCCCACGCGCACCAACAGCGTGGCCCCCCGCACCAGCAGGTACAGCGCGAGCGAGGTGTGGCGGGTGCGCGGGCCGAGGAGGAGGAGGGAGGGCGCGGCCGCCGCGCCCGCCGCGGCCGCGCGCCACGGCGCGGTGCGCGCCTTGCCGTAGCGAGCGGCCAACGCTTCATCCACCCCCACAAAGGTGCCGCCAAACACGGCCAAAAAGGCAGCATACCTGGCGGTGTCTGCGGCGGCGGCTGCCAGGCCAGGCGCGCCCGCGGCCGCGCGACGTTTGCGGCGCGCGGGGGCGACCGCGGCAAGGGCCAGTGAGACTGCGTGCAGGCCGCCCCGCAGGGCGGCCCCCACCAGGGCGCCCCGGGCGGCGGCGTTGCCCAGGCGGGCGGCGACGCGGGCTTCCGACTTGGTGGGTGGGCGGTCGAGCCAGGGCAGGCCGGGAGGGGGTGTGTGGCGGGGGGAGGGGTAGCCACTCAAGATAGGATGCAGCGGAGGTCGCCGAGCCGCCCCCGCGCGCGGCGAGGGGGGCGCCCCCTCGTCGCACTGCGGCCGCGAGTGCAGGGTGGGCAGGTTCATTGTGAGAGGCGCGCGGGGGAGGGAGAGTCGGCTGCGCACCCCGATTGGAGGGCACGCGCCGCGGTGGGCGCCAATTTTTTGGTGTGGTGACGCAGACGCGTTTTTTTCCCTCTTCTTTTTACACCGCCTCTCCCACCTCTCCCTTCTTCTCAACCATCACGCAGCCGCCACCCCCGCCGCCTCTCCCCCCCCAAACGCAGCCGGCAGGGGCGGCACATACCGCCGCTCCGCCTCCCACGCCAGCTGGCACAGCATGGTGAGGTGGGACCGCGCGTCGCGCTCATCCGCGGCCGCGCGCGCGAAGCGCACGCGCACGGTGCGGGGTTCGGCTTCTCCGAGAGCCGCGACGCGAGCGTAGGCACCCGTGGCATCCACCCACAACAGTTCGGCGATGGTGATGGCGTCGGCGGAGACGCCGGCGGCGGCGGCGGCGAGGCGGGCAACCTCATCCCCCCGGTCGGCGTTGAATTCAGCCACCAACCCTGGCGCCGCCAGCCGCAGTTCGTCGGGGGTGGCAGCCCTGTAATCACCCCCCCCAATGACGGCGGCGGCGCCGACGTGGGGGCCGAGCCCCGCGACAAAGAAGCAGGAGTCGACGGAGAGGCGGAGGTAGGTGTCGTCGTGGGCGGGGGCATCCACCCCGCCCAGGCCCGCGCCGTGGAGAGCAGCATGACGGGCAGCAGCTTCGGCTGCGATCTCATCATCCACAGGGGACACGGACCCAACCAGGGTCGCGCGCGCGAGGAGGCGGGCGGGGGTGTCTGCTGGTTGGACGAAGAGCGAACAACGGGGTGTCACGGCCAGGTTGGCGGTGTGCACCGCGGTGGAGCGGAGGCGGAGGAGGGGCTGGCCGTCGGCGTCCAGGACGTAGGAGGCGTAGGTGCCTGAGTGTGGGCGTGGGGGGGAAGAGAGGGGGGAGGATAGGGTGAGAGACGAAAAGACGAGAGCCGCGCACGAAAAGAGAGGGTCGGGCCGTCGCTTTCGCGCGAAACAAAAATTGGCGCCGTTCTTCCCCTCGCTCCCTACACAGTGGCACGGCAGCACACAACGCCACCAGCTGACAGCCCGCCCTTGAATGTGGCACAGGGCGGCAGCGGCACGCGGGGAGGCCGCACAAAAACAACGTGCCCGACCCGTTTTTTTTTGGCTTGCGCTTGCGTTGGCCCCCCGCATCTCTACCCTCCACTCACTCTCTCCCTCTCCCTACTCACCCAGCGGCACGCCATCAGCCCCCACCGTGCACAGCGTGCCGTGGGCCGTGATGTCGACGATGGTGCGGGCAGTGTCGGCGGGGGAGGGGACGTCCAGGCCTTCACTGAACGTGGCGGAGGCGCGGGGGGTGGGAGGGGACCGCCGACGCAAGGGCCGGGCGGCCGGAGGGCGTGCGCCCAGGGTGGCGGCACGCATCGGAGTGTTTTGGAGGGGTGGAATGCGCGGGCCTGAGAGAAGCGGAAACAAGAAACCAAATCCGGAGTGGGGCTTGTTTGTGTCTTTGACGCAAAAAAAAAGCGGCACGCACACACAACCATGAGCATCACCGACCTGGAAACAGCGCTCACGTCCCGCTTGGCGGCGACTGGAGACTTGGCGGCGCTGCGGGGCCGCGTGAGGGCCGCCGCCGCGGCCGAGCTGTTGCGAGCGTCTGCGGCTGCGGCTGCGCCGCCGCCACCGCCACCCCCCGCCCGAGGTCAAAGTGGTGCTGGATCTCGTCCTTGACTTTGTGCGGTTCCATGGTTGGCATCACGCGGCCGCAGTGCTGGAGGCAGAGGCTGGGGAGCTGCCACGCGCCCCTCCCCGCGCCGCACTCGCTGCGGCTGCCGGCTTGAGGACACCACCAGCAGACGGCCTGCCGCTGCTGTATGCGTTGTTACCAGACAATGAGAGGTGATGGTGTGTGGATGATGGAAACGGGGGCATGCGTTTTTGTAACGTTTTGGGGGTTAAAACAAAACACACGGAAGACAGACAGACACTCTCCCTTCACTCCTCATTCGCCACGCACACATGCTCCTGCACAGCCACCACGTCACCAGGCTCACTGGCACCCCCACAATCCCTCTCGCACGTCGCCACGGCGATCGTGGTCCACTCCCATCCGGCGGGGCACCCGGGCGCGCCCTTGCCACCGCCCGCCCACTCTGCTGCTTCGTCCAACAAAGCGGCCAGGGGGGACACCAGGGCCATCTCCCAGCGTCGAGAGGCGGCGCAAGCGGTGCAGGGGGGCGGAGGCGGCGGCGCGGGGGGGCGACTGGTGGCGCCGCGGCCTGGCGCGAGGGGCCACAGCGGCGGCGCACCCAGCGAATAGCGCGCCAGCTGGCCCGGCTCCCGCGCCACGCGGGCCGCGAAGGCGAGGTAGGACGTGGACGCTCCGGGCGCGGCGTCGGGTTCGTAGGCTTCGCCACTCCAGGAGGCGGTGGCGGTGGTGGTGGGAGCAGGGGGCGCGCCACTGCCGCCGCCGCCGCCACAGGCGTCGTCGTCCGGCACCGCCTCTGCGTCGTCCCCGCCGGCCGCGCGGTAGGCGGCCAGCAGGGCGGCCACGTGAGCATCGTCCGGGCCGCGGGAGGGCGGCAGCGGCGCGCGCGGTGAGGGTTCGGCCTTCCACCCCACGTAAAACTCAACCAGCCTCGGCGGCGCCCACTCGGCCGGCGTCCAGCAGGGTGGTGGGGGTGGTCGCTGTGCGGGTTCGCCGGCTGTCGCGTGGTCGCGTGGTCGTGCCGCGGGCGGCGGCGGCGCGGCCGCGAGCGCGGCGGCCGCGCGCTCTAGTTCGGCTGACACGTCAGCCAGGCTCAAGGAGGAGGAGGAGGGGGCAGCGCCGCCAAAGGCGCCACCGCCTGCGCCCAGGCCCCAGTCATCGTCAGCGGGGGGTGGCGGGGGCGGCGGCGGCGGCGGCCGAGCAGCGGCGGGGGACTCCACCACTGCCACAGCCACTGCCTCCCCCTGCACCCGCACCGCCGCCCACGCGGCGTCGGCGCGGCCGCACTCGTCTCCCGCACACCCAAACACCAGCAGCACGCGGGCGGGGTGGCGGGGCAGGGGGGCGTGGGCCTGTGGGGTGTGTTGAGGGGAGACGGCTGGTCAGCTGGGGGCGCCGAGCAAAATTGCGCCCCCAATTCCTGCACAAACAAACCCTCTCACCTGCAGCACCAGCGCCATGTCGGCCCCGCACACGCCGCACGCGGGGCGGGCCCACCCGGCGGGCGCCCCACACCCCGGCAGCACGGGGGCGCCCCCGACCCTCGAGTCGGACGCTACGGGCGGCGCGTGCGAGGCGTCCACCATGTCGCCAACCACGCCCAGGTGGACGGGGTCGGGCGGCGGCGCGGTCATTCTTTGAGGGAGCGCGCGCCTGGCGGGGAGAGGCGCGGAAATGCAGGCCCGACAGTGCTAGTAAAAAACACACTCTTTCGTCTTTTACCGCGCGTCGCGCGGCGGGCACTCCCATCCCAGCTGCCTGGTGCACACACAGCTGTCCATCACTGTTGCTGCGGGGGCGGCGAGGAACAGGGGGCGACTTTACACGCTTTCAATGCCCCCTCCCCCACTTCTGCGCGTCGTCAACCTGGGCGCCCGCCTGGTGCCGTACGGGCTGGCGTCCCAGCTGCAGGACGCGCTGGCGGCCGCGAGGCGAGCGGGGCAGGGCGTGGACACGGTGCTGGTGCTGCAGGTGAGAGAAGTGTGTGGGGGGGGGGGGAGGGAAAAAAACGGTGTGTTTCGATGAAAACAAAACCTGACCTCTGCCACACACACACTCTACAGCACGAGCCCGTCGTCACGCTGGGCAAGCGCGGCACCCGGGACGACGTGCGCTCGCTGGACGTGCCGGTCGTGTTATCACCGCGCGGAGGGCAGGCCACTTTCCACGGCCCCGGCCAGTCCATTCTCTACCCCATACTCTCCCTGCGGTCCTGGCGCCTGGGGGCACGTGCTTATGTAGAAGCATTAGAAGATGCTGCCGTGGCGGTCGCCGCCGCGCGCGGTGTGCCCGCGGTCGCGGGGCGGTCGTCCCTCCGCACCGGGGTGTGGGTGGGGGACCGCAAGCTGGCCGCCGTCGGCGTCCGCGTGTCGGGCGGCGTCACCAGCTACGGCCTGGCGTTCAATGTGACGACCGACGTGGTCGCGTTTGCGGCGGCTGTGGTGCCGTGTGGCGACGCGGACGCGGCGCCGACGTCTCTGGCGGCAGAAGTCTCACAGAAGGCAGGAGAAACCCCCTTCTCTCTCCCACTGGACGCTGTCACCATCGGCACCGAGCTGGCGGCTGAGCTGACGGCGCGGCTGGGGGGAAGGGTGGTGGAGGTGGGGGTGGAGGAGGGGGTGGCAGGGGTGCCGGCGAGTGTGCGCGCGGCGCTGGCGCCGTGGGGTTGAAGAGGACAGGGGGCAGGTTTTTTAGTATCCACTTTCCAGCTAGTTTTTTCTGTCACACTGTTGCAACACACCGCCTGCGATGCACCATGCCCTGCAAAACAAATTGATTAAAACGATTAAAACTTTTTCACTTATCCGCCACCACCACCGACGCGGTCACCACATCCAGCACCCTCCCCTCCCCCTCATCCACCAGCCCCAGGGGCGGCACTCGATGCACGCCCGGCGCCAGCGCGATCAGGGTGACGTCTGTGGACGCAGAGGCGCCGGGGGCGAGGGCGGGGGCGACGCGCGCGCCGCGGGGGCCGACCACGACGACGCTCCCCCCGTCCGCGGGGGGCGGTGCATCCAGGCGCAGCGGGCCGAAGGGGCCACCGACAGCATCCTCCACGACTGTGGTGGTGATGGTCACAGTAAAAGGCGCCCCCAGGGGCGCGGGGCGGGGGGCGGACGACAGCGACGCGCGCGCGCGCAGCGGCGCGCTCGCGTCGGCGCCGGGCGGGGGCGGGGGTGCGGCCACTGCCTGCGTCTGCAGGCGCCCCCCCCCGCCAAAGGGGGTGGCCCACCGCAGGTCCAGCCTGCCCAGGTCGGGGGGTAAGGTTGTGTCCAGCGCCGCGACGACGCGAAACAGGAACGACGCCGCGCCGCCGGGCGGCAGCGGCGGCGCGGGAGGGCCACCGCTCTCCCCGCCCCCGACCCGTGTCACGCTCACGCCCGTGCTGCTGGCTTCGAATGTCGCTGCCGTCAACGCCAGGGGGGATGCCTTGCGCATGGACTCCACTGTGGCTTCAACCAACGCTGCCCGCCCGCGCGGCGCCGTCGGATCCCCCCTCACCTTTGTCCTCACCGCCAGCGGGGCGGCCGCCGCAAACGCAAAGTGGGAGGACAGATGCTTGCGCTCCCCACTGGCGACGTCGGTGTAGGCGGCGGTGAGGGCGAGGGCGTGGCGGCCGACACACCGCACGTCACACCGCACCGCGGCGCTCGCCCTGCTTCCCGGCGCCACCGCATCCACGTGCCCATCCGCCAACACTTCGCGCCGACCGTCTGGCGTGGCCAGCTCGGCGCGGTAGGACGCGTCGGCGACGCCGGCGCCGGCGGGGGACGCGGCGAGCGCGAGCGCAGTGGAGAAAGGCTCCCCCAGCCACACCGACCCAAAGGCGGGGGGCGGGGCCACCGCCCCCGGGGCTGCCTCGAACGCGGCCAGCGGGTCGGTGAGAGCGCCGTGGGGGGGGAGGGCAGAGGGAGGGGCGGACGCGCCACCGTCGCCAGACGCGTCGGGGGAGAAGGCATAAGCGTCAAAGCGGAGGGGGGGGTCGAGGTCCAGGCCAGGGCGAGACAGCCTGACCAGGTGGAAAGAGAGGGTATGTGGAGACGCCATGGTGTGCCTTTCTCGGCGGCGGCGGCGGGCGGCACCGCGTTTTTTTCGCCCGCGATTGCTCGAGTGTGATGCAGGCGCACCACGTTTTTTTTTGTCTCTTTTCGCACGTGTGTGGCGCAGCTGCGTCCCCCCCGAAAACACCGCAATACAGCCATGGACACGGGTCGCATCCAGGTGCGTCTGTGCGTGGCGCGTGGCGGGGAGGGAGCGCTCAGGGGCGCTGCTCAGAAAATGCGCGGCGCGGTGTGAATGCCCCCCTCGCCCCTGCCGCGTGCGCACTCGCCTCCTCCCCGCTCTCCCTCCCGCGCGTCCAGCTTGCACTGACACACCTGCCGGTGTCAGTGACGGAGAGAGACACCACTCACCCCCCACACCACCCCACACTACAGAAAGAGCTGCGCGAAATCGAGCGCGACAAAGCGTCCGGGGTGACGGTGTCGCTCAAGGGGGCCAGCCTGCAGCGGTTGACCGGGTATTTGGAGGGTGAGTGAGAGAGGGAGGTGGGGCAGGGAAGGTAGGGTGGGAGGCTCGGTCTTGAAAACGGAAGAAAAACTCACACTCGCTCTCGCTCCACACACACACACAGGCCCCAAAGACACGCCGTACGAGGGCGGCTACTTTGTGGTGGACATCGAGCTGGGTGAGTTGGGTGTGGGTGTTGCACGTGGTTTTGTGTGACCACACCCTTGTCTCTCTCCTCACCAGCCCCCCCCCACCCTTCCCCCCTTCTCACAGACGACCAATACCCTTTCGTCCCCCCCAAGATGAAGTTCGCCACCAAGGTGTGGCACCCCAACATCTCGTCCGCCTCGGGCGCCATCTGCCTGGACATCCTGAAGGACGCGTGGTCCCCCGCCCTCACCCTCAAAACCGCTCTCTTATCTCTGCAAGCCCTGCTCGCGTCCCCCGAACCCGGCGACCCGCAGGACGCCGTGGTGGCGCGCCAGTACCTGTCCGACAACGCTGCCTGGGCAGCCACCGCCAAAGCTTGGACCGCGACGCACGCGACGCGGGAGGCGGCGGCCGGGGGGCGTGGATCGCCGGCCCACTCGAAGCTGATTGACATGGGGTTCGAGGAGGGGGCTGCGGCGGCAGCGCTGGCGGCGGCGGGGGGAGATGAGGCGGCCGCGCTCGAGAGGCTGTTGGGGGGGTGAACACACATTTTTTCCTTTTTCGTTCTTTCCGCACTGCAAACCAACACACACAGCCAGCTCGGAGCAGCTTTTTTTCATGAGAAATCGAGGAGAGGTGCTCACTTCTTTTACACCATCCAACGAACAACACAAAAACACACACACATACAAAAACGAAAAACAAAAGCGATCTTTTTTTTGGACGTCGAGGAGCGGTCGCCTGCACTCCCAAACACAATCAACCACACGCCAGCCGCCCCGCACAAACGGCGAACAGGGGCACGCCATGCGCGCGGGGTCCGGCGTGGGGAAGGATGGGGAGTGTTGGTTTGGGAGGGAGGGGGGAAGGGGACGCCGCAAGGGGGGAGGGGGGGTAAATGACGAAACACAAAAAGAGGCTATAAACAATGTGGGGTGGGGTGGGAGGTCGGTCTTGGGGGCTATGTACATGACGGTGCGTGTGTGCCGGCGGGACCAAATACGGGGGTAAGGCAAGTGATGTGGGGCGAAGAAAACAAAACACAAAAAACAGAAACCGGCAACGGCAATCCACACACTTCAAGGCGCCCCCCTCAAGTCACGGGCCAGCGCCCGCAGCAACGCGGTGCCATCCAGCACCGCGTCCGCCTGGGCGCGCAGCTCCTGGGCCAGGCGGCCGACGGCAGCAGCGACGGGGGGAGGGCACGCCGCAACAAGCGCAGGCGCGGCCAGCCGGTCCGCGATGGACAGCAGGGCCGCCGTGGACGCGACGTGGCGCTGGGTTTGGGCGTCGATGACGGCGGCCGCGCCGGCGAGGGTGGTGACGGGAGGGGGGCGGCGTGCAGGAAGCGCGGCAGCGCGGGCGGGGGTGGTGGTTGTGGCGCCAGCGCCACCACCCCGCGCCGCCGTCAGCACGGCTGCCGAAGACAGCAGCCGCATGCCGCGCGGGCGGGGGGGGGATCCCGGGGCCGGGCGCTTGCGCTTGGGGGAGCCGCGGCTGGGGGAGGGCGGGGGGGGCGCGGCGGCAGCTGGCGGCGGCGGCGCTGCCACGGCCGCCGCGTCCACCGGTGCCGCCACAGCCGCCACATCCCACGCCCGCGTCCACGCGCCCGCGCCGTCGGGGGGGGAGGCATCCCCCGCCGACTCGCCCGACCGCACGGGGCGCGGCGGCGGCGCGGCGGCGCCCGCGGGCGGCGTCTGCAGCGCCGACGGTGGGGACGCGGCGCCAGGCGGGGTCGTCACAGCCAGGGCGGCGGGTGGGGGGGCGCTGTCGATGGCGGCGGTGGTGGGTTTAGCGCCCGCTGAGGCAGTGTCATCACTCGACGCGGGGCGAGCGGTGGCTGCGGCTGCCGCCACCGCCGCCGCCGCCGCCGCCCGCGCAGCAGCAGACGCGGCCGCCGCTGCCGCCACCCTCTCTCGCGCGGCGGCGGCGGCGGCAGCGCGCGGCGCGACGCGGACACGCAGGCGCGTGCGCCCAGTGACGCCACCACCCTCGCCGTCCGCCAGTTCGAACGACACCCTGTCCCCGGGTGCCACGCCGTGGGCCAGCGCAAACGCGCGCCACCCCTGCAGCGTGAACTCAAACTTGGCCTGAAGAAGGGGGGGGGGATGGGGAGTGTGAGCAAACGGTGCGAGCGAAGACCCCTCTCTCCCACACACACAAGAGCCCACACTGTGTGTGTGACCACCGCTGCCGGCGCAGCGTGCGTGTGGGCGCGGCAGGTGGGCCCCAACGCGCGCGCAACAGAAGAACGCGACAGAAGAACGCACCTTGTTGCGGCGGGGCAGGATGGCGGCTTCAAACGCGGTCGTCGCGTCATCACCCACTAGCAGCAGGTCACCGCCGCCGCTGGCGCCGCCACTGCCACCATGCAGCAGGTGGGCGAGGCGGGTCTCCACGAATTCGGAGGGCAGGGTCAGCTTGAAGGAGGGGGCGACCGAGGTGGCGGGCACTTGCTGTGTGGGAGGGAACGTGGTGCGAGGGAAACGAGGGTGAGCCGACCACGGCGCTCGGGGGAAAGGGCGGACACGGGCGCTGCCCTGCCCCTGCCCTCTGCAGGTGCTGCCCCCCGACCAAACGCGACTGTGCAGTGTCGAATGCATTCCATACGGGTGGCGCACCCTCCAGACTTGCTGCCGGGGGCCGTCAGCGCGCGGAGGCGTTTGGCCCGGTCGCGCCCGCATGCGGCATGTGGAGACCCCCCTTCCCCCACCTCCCACGCCCGCCCCCGCCCCCGCCAACGCACGCGCACACACCACAAACACACACTCACTTTACTGAAGCCTCGCTCCCCTACTTCGACGTGGCCGCGGTCATGTTTGCGAGTGACGGTGACGACGGGCGCGTCCGGCGGCGACACCGACGGTCCAGCCAGCGGCACGGCCGCCAAGCCGGCCGCGTCAGACATGCTCGGCTGCCTCGACACCCGTGCAAAACAAGGCTTGGCTTAGTGTGGTGGCTAGCGTGTGGGCGCAGGTGGCGACAAGCCCTGTGGGGAGGCGCGCGGGGCGCGGGAAAAGCCGCGCAGAGAGGTGTGGCGCAAAACCGACTCCTCTCTCCGACCCTCCGAGCCGCGGTCAGACGTTGAAGGGATGTTTTTTTCATTCACGCTCTTTCCAATGCCGTGAACCACACACACACACGCCCTCGCGCACCACCACCATGGATCCAGCGCCCGCTGCGGCCGCTGCCCGCGCGTCCCTGGCTGACGACCTGAAAGCCAAGCAGACCAAGCGGCGCAAGGTGGGTGTGATGGGGGAAGGCAACGCCTGCCCTACCCCCCCCCCCCCCCTCCGCCGCCTCGGCTGGAGCCCGGGGGGCTTGGGGGCGAGTCAGAGCATCAGCCTGCACCACCTGTGCACGGGACGAGGGGGAGGAGCCCTCGTTTTTTCGGTCGTTCAACACCCCCCCCCCCCGCCCCCCCGCCCCCACCCCGCCCCCACCCTCCACACCAGGAGGCCATCAAGCACCTCGTCGACGCCTTCGCCGAGCGCGCCTTCCTGACCGACCTGGATGCCGCCACCCTGCGCGCGGGTGGCGCCACCACCACCGGCGGCACGTGGCCCAGCCTGGCACGCGCGCTCATTTTCGCCCTCCACGCCGACATCGTCGACGCCGCCCGCCGGGGCGCCCGGTCCGGCCCCACCGCGGCCGTCGCACGTGCCCTGCGCACGTTTGTGGAGGCGGCGGACGCGCCCGACCGGTGGCCCGGCACGGGCGGCGCGCTGGGGGCGGGGGGGGGGGGGGGGCCGCGATCACCGCCGCGCGGGACGTGCTCCTCGCCCACCCCGACCGCTCCTCCCCCGCCGCCTCGGAGGCGGTCGCCGCGCTGCGGGGCACGCTGCTGCCCCGCCCCGAGTACTGCGCGGGGGCGGGGGGGGCGGTGTTTGGCGACCTGGTTGTGTGGGCGTCGGACGCCTCCGCCCTGGCCGCGCGCGGCGCAGACGGCGCCACCGCCGCCTCCACCCTGGCCGCCATCCTGCGGGCCACCCCCGCCGATGTGGGCGACCGCGCGAGGCGGGCGGCGGCCAAGGGGCTGACGCGCGTGCTCGACCGCGCGGCAGACGACGGCGGCGACGCGCGCGCGGCCGCGCCACTGCTCACCGCCGCTGCGTCCCTCCTCGCCCGGTGCGGCCCCGACCTGGCGCCCTGGGAACTGGACGCCCTGCATGGAGCCGCGTCCCGGGGCGCCCTGCGGCGCGCGTGGGCCGCGGCGCCGCGCGACGCGCGCGCGCGCGCGACGCTGCTATTGGCTACTGCTCCGCCCTCGTAGCCGCGGGCGGCGTGGCGGGGGACGCAGACCGAGCGGCCGCCCTGCGGAGTGGCGTACGGTCTGCTATTGCGGCGGGCGACACCCCCCCCTGGTGGCCGCGCGGCGCGGCGACGGGCGCGGCCGGCGGCGCGCGTGTGGATCGAGCCGCAACACCTCTACTCCGCCTCGCAGCCGACTGCGAGCTGGAGTGTGGCATCACGATGCTGGCCACCGACGCCGCTACCAGCGACGACGGTGCCCCTCCCGCCACCAAGCGCGCGCGCCGCGCGCCGCGCCCCGACTCGGCCCCCCTCGCTGCCCTGGTCGAATCCGACCCCGCCCGCTGGGCGCCCGTCGCGGCAGCAGCGCTGCGACTGCGCGGCCCCGCCCGTGCCCGGGCTGCGGTTGACGTACTGGCCGCCACGGTGGCGGCGGCAGGCGCGCGCGCGCGCCGCCGGGCGCAGGCGCCACTGCACTCCCTCCCGCCGACGCAGCCGCGGCGGCCGCCCTGCTGCACCTGGCTGCCGACCTGGCGGCCGCCTGGCCCACCGCGTCACGCAGGGTGGCGCCCGCTGTTGGTGACGACGACGATGACGACGACTCAGACAGCGCGAGCGAGGGCGACTCGTCGGATGATGATGAGCTGTGGCCTGCAGCAGCGCGGCCTCCCCTTGCCCCCCTGCCCCCGCGCGCCGCGGTGGGTCGTTCCTGGGCCGCGCTGACAGACTGGGCTGCCTCCTGGGCGGTGGCAGCAGCGGCGCCCCCGGCTGTGCGGGGGGTGGCGACTGCGGCACTGGCGGCCGCCGCGCGCGCGCGCGCGTCGCGCGCGCGCCTGCGACTGTGGCACCGCTTTTACTCTCCGCCCCGCTGCCGTCGCCGCCCTCCCTGCTGCTGTTGGCCAGTGCGCCTACGAGTGATCTCGGTGTGCCGCCCACCACCGCCGCGCGGCGCCCCCTGCTAGCGCGCGCGCTGGGCGCGCCCGCGGTCGGCGCCGCGCCGTCGCTCGCAGCGGCGGCCGCGCTCGCACTGCTGGGGCGGGCGCCACCGCCTGCAGCTGGCGTGAGCGTCGATGCTGACGCTGCACTGGACTGGTTGGCGGGTGCTGATGGCGACGACGGAGACGATGGCGACGGGCTGCCCATGCACCCAGAAGCGGCACTCGACAAGGCCGCGCGCCGCGCGCGCGCGCCGCGGCGCGCCCATCCTCCCCCCACCCCACTGCCACCATCTGTGGAAGCCGCCCTGACTGCCATCGCGGCGGACTCCATCGTCTCTCTGCTGCAAAACGCGTGCGAGGCAGCCGACGCGGCCGACGCGGCCGCAGACGAAGCAGCCGCCGCGAGTGGCGACGGGTCGGCGCCGCCCGGCCTCGTCACCCAGAGAGCGGTGTCGCCCGCCACCGTGGAAGCGGCCGCGGATGCTGCCCTGGTGGCGGCCGTGCACACGGCCGCCCTGCTGTGCCGCGCGCTGGGCGGTGGGGAGGGCGGCGCAGAGGGCGCGCCCGCCTTCTCAAGCGGCGGCGCTGCCGAGACCGCTCTCGCCACCGCCCTCGGCCGCGTCGGCGTCGCCGTCACTCGTGCCACCGCGCGTGCGGGCGCGTCTCCGGCGTCCATGGCTGCAGCAGGGGGCGGTGCCCCTTCCGCTCCACCGCTGTGGCCTGCTCTCACAGCAGCACTGGCCGCGCTTGCCGGCACGCCTCTCGTGGCACCCGCCCCGCCCGGCCCGCTGGCGCTCCGCCTGGCTCCCTCCCTGCGCCCCTGCCTGCGCGAGCTGACCCGGCTGGCGGACGATGCAGACGCCGCCGCCGCCCAGGCGGCCGCCGCCGATGGCGCGCGCGCGCGTGCCGACGCGCTGTTTGACGATGAGCTGGATGCTGACGTGGCGGTGGGAGACGGCGCCACCGGCATGGTTCAAACGGTGGCGTCGCGCTCCGCCCCCGCCCTGGCGGCCGCGGTGCGGCGGGCGGCGGCGGCGGGGCTGGCCGCCGCCGCCCGCGTCGCGCCGCGCGGCGCGGGGGCCGGCCTGGCACAAGTCTGGGCGGCCGCCACGGGCGCCGACCCGCCGTCCTCGCCCGACCTGCTGGCGTGCATCGCTGACGCGTTGACAGTGGCTGCCGCGGCGGGCAGCCCGGACGCGGCCGCCACGGCGCCGCTGGCTGCTGTGCGTCAGGTGGAAGGCCGGCGCGGCCCACCCCCGCGCGCTGTGCGCGCCGCAGCGCGCGTTGTGGTCGCCGCCGCCCGCCGGGCTGCAGCCCTGCCGCGCGACACGCCCGACAACGCGGAAAGCGTGCGCGCACTGGCGCCCGCGGTGGACGCTCTGCTGTGTTCAGTGGGAGAGGGCAACGCACCCAGCGACCGCGTCGATGCTGACACCCACCCGTCCTCCGACTGGCGCGACCGCGCCGCCGTCGCCAACGCTGCAGCTGCCGCCCTGGCGGCGGGGGGTGGCCGCCTCTGGCCGGAGGGGGCCTCCATGGCGGCGCTGGATGCGGTCACGGCTGCAGTCGGTGACGCGACCGCGCGCGGCCGCGCAGCAGCCGCACACGCGGGGGCCACCCTGCTGTCCGTCTACCACCACGCCGCCGCTGTGTGGACCGAGCTGGAGACGCACGCCTTTGGTGGCGACGACGACGGCGACGACAACCACGCTGTCGTCGACAGCGGGCGCGCCGCCGCGCGCGCCACCCTGCTCGCCGCCGCCGCCCACGCCGCCGGCAGCGACGCGGTGGAGCGGCGGTGCACTGTGCTGGCCCTGGCCACCGCGGCCCGGTGTGGCGGCCCCGCCCCCCGCGCCGCGCGCGCGGCTGCTGCTGCCTTGCGCGCGATCGCGGCGAGCGCAGGCTACCGCTCACGCTGTGCCTACGTACGCGCCCGCCTCCCCCCCCCTCGCCGTCGACTGGGTGGGGGGCGGCGACTCCCGGGACGCGCGCCCGGTGGCCGCCCTGGCGGCGGCCGCGCCCGCGGTGGGGGGCAGGTATGGTGGCGGCGACCGCGGCGGCGGCAGCGCGCTCCTCGCCGCCGCTGCCCCCCACCTCGTCCCCGCTTTGATCATCACCCGCCAACCCGGTGAGCTGGACGGTCTGGCAGCCGCACTGGCCATCCCGCCCGCCGACCTGGTCACCGGCGCCCTGCCCCACATCGTGGCCGCGGTCGCACCGGCCACGCTCGCGTTTGGCGTCGGCGGCGACGACGCCCCCGTCGCCGCCTTCCTCAACGGCGGCCCCGTGGCGGCCGCCATCCGCGACGATGCCACTCGCGACGCCGCCTTTGTGGATGGCATCTCCCGGGCCGCGGTGGCCGTGCTGCTGCGCGCGGATGGGCGGTTGGCGGGCGATGTGTCACCGCCCGCGACCACTGCAGCTCTCGACCGCGGGCCCGAGCTGCCCCCCTCCGTGGCGGCGGCAGCAGCCATCGCCCTGCTGGACGGCGGCAACGCGACAGACGAGCTGGATGGACCCACCCCCTTGCGCGCGGTGGCGGCCGCGGCGGCCGCCGTGCGCCGCGCGGCGGCCGACACGCACCGCGTCGCCGCGCTCGGCGCGGTCGCCGCCACCCTGGCCTCGTTGGCCGGCCACCCCCTGGGCGCCGCCCACGTGCGCGCCATCGGGGGCGTGGCGCTGACCGCCGCCGCGCGGGCGCGCGGGGATGCTGCCCTGAGCGCCGCCGCGGCGCTGCTCGAAGACACGGTCACAGCAGCGCTGGCGGCAGACGGGGGGGCGGCCGCGTTATCCGAGTGCGGCCCCGCCCTGATGACGGCTGCTGGGGACGCGTTCCGGGCGGGCGGCGCCGGCTCCAGCCCTGGCGCTGCCGCCCTGGGCGCCGCAGTGGCAGCACTCGGGTCCGCGCTGCCGCGCGCCGCTCTGCGCAAGTGCGACGCGCTGCCCCCCGCCCCCGCCGCCGCGGCCGCGGCGGCCGCCATCGCTGCCGCGCGAGCCGCAGATAGACCCGCCCTGGTGGACGAGCTGGTGCGCCTGGCGGCTCGGGCGGCCACGATGCCGCGCGCAGCGGCAGCCGCGGCGGCCGACGCGCTGCGCTCTGCGCTGCGGTCCGACGCAACGGCTTTAACCGACGGCGATGCCGCCGCCCGCGCGCGTGCAGCAGCGTGGCGCCTGGCTGTAGTCGCGGGGCGGGCGGGCGCGTTGGCCCAGCTGGCGGCGGACGTGTTGGCGCACGTGGGCAGCGGTGCGCCACCGACGACGACGACGCCCGCCGACGACGGCGCGCCGCCGCCGCCCACGCTGGCCGACGTCACCGCCTGGGTGCCGGGCTCGCTGTCCCTGTTGACTGAGGCGGCTGTGTCCCCCCGCCCCCGCGTCGTGGACGCCGCCCAGGACGCGCTGGAGGCGGTGACCGGCCTGCCGGCGGGCGCCGCCGCGCTCGCGAGCGCGCCACCCGCGCTCGCCGCGCGTGTGGCTCCGTTTGCGGCCTCCGCCCGCGCCCCAAGGCGGCGCCCGCCAGACAGGGTGCCCCTGCCTGCCGACCCTGTGGCCCTGTGGTCGCCCGACGGCGTGACCGCGGGCACGTGGATGCGGCGCGTCGCGGCCGCGACCACCGCCGCGGCGCGTGCGCCAGAGCTGCGCGCCGTGGTCAGCCTGGCCACGTGCGACCGGGTGGTGGCCGAGTATGTGCTGCCCCACGCGCTGGCGGATGCCGCCCTAGCGGACGGCGGGGGCGACGCCAGCGCGCACGCAGCCCACACGGCGGGCGTGCGGGCCGCGCTGACGGCGCGCGCCGCGCCGCCCGCCGTGCTGCGAGCGGTGCTGGCCTGCCTGGACCACTTGCGCCGCCTGCGTGAAGTTGCATTCATGGTGGCGTCCCCGCTGCAGGCGGCAGCCGCGGAAGACGGGGGCGGCAGGCGCGGCAAACGCGCGCCGCCGCCACCGCCACCGCCCGACGCGCGTGGGTGGGCGTCCCCCTTCTGGTTGTCCGTCCCCCCCGCCGACGTCGCGCATGCCGCCCTGAGGTGCAGCGCCCCCATGTCATCCCTCCTCTACGCGGAGGCGGCCATCGCGCCGCGCGACGTGGGCGGCGGCGCGCCCCGCGCCGGTGCGGCGCCGCTGCTGCTGGCCGCCGCGCGCGCGGCGCGCGATGACGACGCCCTGCACTGGGCCGCCCAGGAGGCGGGCGCGGATCTGGGCGCCACGCTGGCCCTGCTGGAAGCCGATGGTGCGTGGGCGGACGCGGCCGCCCTGCGCGACGGCGCGGTGGAAGCCGCGTCTGCAGGCGCGGCCGACGCGGCCGCGCTGCCCGCCGCGCTGCTGCGCCTGGGCTGCCCCGTCGCCGCCGCCGCCACGGCGGACGCGTTGACGACGTCGTCCGCCACCGCGGACGCCCTGGCGGACGCGCGCGCGGAGGCGGCGTGGCGGATGGGGGTGTGGCAGGTGGGCGTGGGCGACGCCGGCGCGGGCGCACCCGCCTCAGCTGGCGCCGCCGCCGACGGCCTGCCCACCACCCGCACGTTCCACCAATCAGTGTGCGCGTGCCTGGCCGCCCTGGCGGCCGGCACGCCGGACGCGGGCGCGGGCGCCCTGGACGCCGCGCGCGCAGATGTGATTCGATCGGCGGCCGCCGCGGCGGAGGCCGCCACCGACGCCTCCGCGGGGGCCGCGCCCGCCGTCATCCAGCTGACGCTGTTGGCCACCCTGGATGGTGGCTGGGCTCTGCGGGCGGGAGGGGAGGCAGCTGCGGCGGCGGCAGTCGCTGCCGCCACGCGCGAGTGTGCGGCCGCCGCGGCGGGCGGCTTTCCCGCCCTCGAGCCCCTGCTCGCCGCCCGCGCCGCCGTCGCGGCCGCTGTGGGCGATGTCGGCGCCCGCCGGGACGCCCTGCTGGCCCTCGCTGTGGCCGCACGGGAGGCGGGGGCAACCCCCGTCGCACGCCGCGCGCTGGCCGCACTGCGCGTGCCGCGCTCCGCACTCACCGACCGCACAGGAGCACCAGTGCCAGCCTGGCTGGCGGACGCCGCCTCCCCCGCCGCCCCGTGGCGGGTGGAGGAGGCCGAATCGCTGTGGGCGGCAGGGCGGGGTGCCGCCGCGCTGGCGACCGCGCACGGTTTTTTGGCCGCTGCCGACGCATCCACCCCGCCCCCCCCCAACGCCACGCCCGAGTGGCGAGCCGGCATGCTGACCCGGGTCGGCGCCTGGCTGGCCGCCTCCGAAGCGGAGGGCCCCGACGCCGCCCGCGCCGCGCTCGAGGCTGCTGTCGACGCCGCGCGCGCGCGCGCGACGCGGGCGCGGCCGCCGCGTGCGCTGCCCACTTTGCCCTCGCCGCCTATGCCGACGCCCGCCACCGGGCCGCCGCGGAGCGGCAAGCCTCCCCCGAGTGGGCCCTGGCGGCTGCCGTGCTGGCCAACAAGCGGGCTGACCTGGCGGCGCAGCGTGCTGCGCTGGAAGACCGCGTGCGGCGCGGCGCGGCCACCCTCGACGCCCGCGGCCGCGCGATCGACACCGAATCGCGACGCCTGGCGGGCGCGGTGGCGTTACTGACCAGGCAGGTAGCCATTGATGAAACGGCGGCGGCTGATGTCGCGTCCGCGGCGGCCGCGGCGCGCGTGCTCGCGCTGCGTCATTACGGTGCGGCCCTCTCCGCCGGCTCCTCCCACGACCTGGTCGCCGTCCACCGCCTGTTGGCCCTGTTTCTGGCGGCTCCAGGGGATGCTGATGTCGTGGAGGCGGCGGCTCCCGCGTTGGGACGTGGCAGCGTGGCGCGGTCGTCGCCCCACCCGCCGCTCGCCCCCCCCGCCCCCTCCCACAAGCTCCTCCCCCTCGCCCACCAGTGCGCGTCCCGCCTGTCCGCCCGCGGCCCCGGCCACCCCACCGTCGATTCAGGCTTCCAAGCCGTGCTGGGTGACCTGCTGATCCGTCTCGCGGTCGACCACCCACACCACACGCTGTGGCAGCTGCACGCGCTGCGGTGTGGTGCGCGCGGGCGCGACGGGCGCGACCCCGGGGGGCGGCGCGCGGCCGCCGTGGCGGCGGCGGGGGGCATGCCGCCGGGCGCGGTGGACAGGGACAAGGTGGAGGCGGCTAAAGGGGTGCTGGACGCGGTGGCTAGCGTGTCACCGGAGAGGCAAGAGAGAGGAGGGAGGGTGGGGGAGACGACGCAGGCGTGTCTCTTTTCGTTCACTCAACACACACTCCCACCCCACACCCCACAGCGCCGCCCTCGTCTCCCAAACCGCCGCCCTAGCCGAAGTCTATATCGCCCTCGCCCGCGAGCCCCCCCCCCCCCGACGGCGTGGCGTCGGCGCCCTTTCCGCCCGCGCTCTCGGCCGCGGCGTCACCCACCGTCATCACCCTGCTCCCCGTCGTCTCCCGCCCCCTGCCCCCCCGCCCCGACGCCGACTACGGGGACGTGCCCCGGTTTGCCGGGTTTGGGCCGGCCGTGGCCATGGTGGGAGGCATCAACCGCCCCAAGAGGATAGTGGCCCTCGACACACACGGCGGCGCGCACGCCGAGCTCGTCAAAGCGGGGCACGACGACCTGCGCCAGGATGCGGTGATGCAGCAATTCTTTGAGCTGGTCAACGCCCTGCTGGCGGCGGACCGGGGGGCGGCGAGCGGGGGGCTGGCGATGCGCACGTACAAGGCGGTCCCGTTTTCTCCCGCGGCCGGCGTCCTGCAATGGGTCGCGGGAACCCTCCCCCTGTCCACGTGGCTCGTGGGCGCGGACCGGCGGTCGGGGGCGCACGCCCGGCGGTCGCCTGCCGGATCATTGACCCACGCTGCCGCGTTCGATGTGATGCAGCGCGCGCCCGCGGGTGGGTTACGAGCTGCGTACGACTCCGTCTGCGCCTCCCTCCCCCCCGTCCTGCGCCACTTTTTCACGGAGACGTTTCCGTCACCCCCCGCATGGCACGCAGCGCGTGCTAGCTATGTGAAATCGACGGCTGTCGCGTCGATGGCTGGCTATGTGATTGGCCTCGGCGACCGCCACTCCCACAACATCCTGCTCGACGCGACCACCGCGGCCGTCGTCCACATCGACCTGGGGGTGGCGTTTGAACAGGGAGCTGTGCTGCCCACGCCCGAAGTCGTCCCCTTCCGCCTCACGCGGGACATAGTGGACGGCATGGGAGCGTCCGGCGTCGACGGCGCGATGAGGCGGTCGGCGGAGACCGCGCTGCGCGTGCTGCGGGAAGGGCGGGACCCGGTGGCCACCGTGGTGGAGGTGCTGGTGCACGACCCGCTGTACCGGTGGAAGACGGCGGCCGCGCCGCCCCCGGGGGGGGGGGGGGCGCGGCCGCGGCCGCGCCAGTGGCGACGGGGGCGGTGACGACGCGGCCGCCGCGGCCGCCGCGGCCGCCGTCGCCGCCTCCAACCCCGACGCAGAGCGCGCCCTGCTGCGCGTGCGGGCCAAGCTGACGGGGCTGGACGGCGGCGACGGCGCCCCCCGCGGCGTGGAGGCGCAGGTGAGGGCGCTGCTGCGGGATGCGGCGGACCCCGACAACCTGTGCCGCATGTATGTGGGGTGGGCGGCGTGGCTGTAGACAGAGAAGAGAGAGTGAGTGTGTGTCTGTGTGCTGTGTTTGCTTTCAGAGTGTGTTTTTCTTTTCTGAATGTTTTTTTCAGAGACCTGCCTACAAAACGGACCCCCTTTCAAAACAAAAACACTCTCTATGTGTCTGCCTCTGCTGCCGCCAGCCGCCCCTCCAGCTCAGCCATCGCCACCTGTGCCCCCGCCACGCGCCCTCGCGCTCCCTCCACCACACTCCGCACCTCACTCACGCGCTCGCCCATCGCGGCCGCCGCCGCAGCCCCCTCCCGCGCTGCCGCCAGCTTGTCACTCAGCCGGGCGGCCGCCGCGTCTGCCGCATCCAGCCGCGCCGCCACCAGCCCCTGGCGCTGGGCGGCCGCCACCGCGCGCGGCGCGGCCCAGGCGCGCAGGCGCGTGGTCGCGGTGGCGGCTGCCGCCGCGCCCGCGCCACCGGGCGCACCGTCCCGGCCCACGTTGGCGGCCAGCAGGGCGTCCCAGTCGGGGTCGGCGGAGGAGGCGTCGGGGTGGAGGAGGGGGGCGCCCTGAGTGTGTGGAGGAGGGTGGGGAGGAAACTGTCAAGCCTCGATTTCCCTCTCTTTCCGCCAGCACACACACTCCTTCCACTCTTTCTGTCTCTCACACTCACCGGGTCCAGCTCCGCCAGCGCGGCCAGCAGCGGGTCGCGCAGCGCGACCGCGTCGCCCTGGCCGGGGGAGGAAGGGCGGGACGCGGTGCGAATGGTCAGAATGGTGCCCGGGTCATCGTCTGGGGGTGCTGTGGTGCCAAAAGGCTGTGGGAGGAAGGTAGGGAGAAGAGTGTGGGGGGGGGGGGCAATGGGTCGCTGAGCGTCGTTTCGATCTGGCGCGCCCGCCCGCACTCACTCGACTCTCGGCGGCGCCCATGGGAAGAGCTGGGTGCGTGCGCAGTGGCGTGCGACACACGCCACACCCGCTGCTGGCGCGTGCTTGTGCGCCGGGGCGTGTGAAAAAACGAAACACAGAGTGCCAGAACGCACAGACGAGGGTTCACTACTCTCTTTTTTTCTCTCTCTAGGGTCTCGCATTGCGGCGAGCCAGAAGCTCACATGGACGACGACGGGTGGTCGCCTGAAGCAGCGACGATCACGGGCCGCGGCCGCGGCCGGGGCCGCGACAAGCGGCGCACGCCCGCCCCCGCGTCGCCCGTGGTCGCGTCGCCCGCGGTCGCCGTGCCCGCGCAGCGCCCGACCCCCTTTGCCCCTGGAGGCACACCCCCACCCGCGCCCCCACGCGCCGCGACGTGGGCCCCCGCCCCCGTCTGGTCGAGGTCCAATGAAGTGCTGCCGTCTGGCGGGGGCGTGTCAATTTCGCGAGCGTCGGTGGATGCACGCCGCGCCGCTGCGTTCGACGCCGCGGCCGACGCGGCGACGCTGGCGACCCCGCTCCTGCCTCCCTCCCGCGACGTTGAGGCCGCGGAGCCCCCGCCACGCGCTGCGCCCACCACGACGAATCTGTCCACGCGGGCCCCGGCAGCCGCGTCGTTGGTGCTCAACGTGGTGTTGCTCGCTGCCAAACTGGTTGCTTTCTATCTGTCCGGTTCGAAAGCCGTCCTTGCATCAACAGTCGACTCCGTCGTCGACATCGCCAGCCAAGCCGTCCTGGCGGCCGCTGAATCGAGAGCAACCACGCGCGACCCCCGGTTCCCGGTGGGGCGGGCGCGCTACACGGCGGTCGGGGTGGCGACGGCTGCCGGCATCATGGTCGCTTCGACCCTCGCCGTCGTGTGGCAAGCGGGCGCCGACCTGGTCGCCGGCTTCATCCTTCACGATCCACCCGTGCTGACGCTGGATGCGACACTCTACATCATTCTGGCGGCCGCCATCGGCGTCAAAGCGGGCTTGTGGGCGTGGTGCGGCTCCGCCGCGCGCGCGGCCCCCCCCCGGCGCCGCCGACACGCTCCACGCCCTGGCGGAAGACCACCGCACCGACGTGTTTGCCAATGCGGCCGCCTTGGGGGCGGGTGCTGCCGCCCGCTACCACTGGGCAGCTGATCCAGTCGTTGCGCTCGTCCTCTCCGCCTGGATTCTGTCCGTCTGGACGCGCGTCTTTCGGCGCCAAGTCGACAAAATCGTGGGGCGCGCCCCCCACCCCGACATCATGACGGCGCTCGAACGCGTGTGCGCAGAGCATGCGCCCGCGTTGTTGGAGGTGGATGTCGTCCGAGCGTGGCACTGGGGGGAGCGCGTGCACGTGGAGGTGGAGGTCGTCGTCCCCGCGGACATGCTGACCCGCCAATCGCACGACCTGGGCCTCGCCCTGCAGCACAAGCTGGAGGCGGTGCCCGAGGTGGAGAGGGCGACCGTGCACATTGACTATGAACGGCGGCTGGAGCCCGAGCACGCGGTCGACCGCGCGTTGAGTGGGTTGGAGCCCCTCGACGCGGCGTCCCCCAACGTGCCGGGCGTGGGGGGGAGGCGGAGTCTGGGGTAGAGAGCGGCGACCGCGCCGACCCGCCGCGCCCCGGCCGCGTAGAGAGGCAGAGGGAGGGTTGAGAGCGGATAGAGAGCGAGTGAAACACCAAAAACCATCGACGCTGCGTCCCCACAAAAACCGGAAGCCGTTTCCTGCGCCGTCGCGCGCGCTAGCCTGCCCGTCACCGGCACTCACACACTCCCTTCTCTTCACACACACACGCACACGCGCACCATGCGCGCCGCCGCGCTGGCCGCCGCGCTGGCGCTCGCGCTGTGCGCGCCGCGCGCCGCAGCCTACTACCTCCCTGGCGCCTACCCGCGCGAGTTCAGGCGGGGGGATGTTGTGCAAGGTGCGCGGTGTGTGTGTGTGTGAAAAGGACAGGGGGTGAGAGAGAGGGGGCAAGGAGACCAACCCATTCGCGCGCAGTCGCCAACCCCTACCTCCCCCCCCCGACCCGCACCTTCCCTCTCACAGTCGAAGTCAACTCGCTGACGTCTGACGAAACCGAGCTCCCCTACGACTACTACTCCCTCCCCTTTTGCACGCCGGCGGAGGGCGTGCGCGCCGCGCCGCGCGCGCTCAACCCGGGGACGCTGTTCTCGGGCGCCCGCTTCCACAACTCGCCCTACAATTTCACGGTGTTGAGTGAAGCGAGGACGGTGTCTGCCTGCCCCACGACGGGCGGGTTTGCGCCGCCGCTGAGTGATGAAGCGGCCGCGACGCTCGCGGCGCGCATCGGGGCCAAATACCGGGTCCGCCTCATCCTGGACTCCCTGCCAGTCACCACGCACGATGTGGAGGCGGCGGCCGGGCGGGAGGGTGGTGCTGGCGGCAGTGGGGCGGTGCTGCCGGGGCATGAGCTGGGGTCGGTGGACGCCGCCACGGGCGCGCACGCCATCAACAACCACCTCATGTTCAAGGTCCTGCTGCACCGCACCCCGCCCCGAGGCCCAGCCGCCCTGCTGGCGGTGGGCGGGGCGGCGCTGGGGGCGGGTGGCGGGAGTGGCGCGGCACACCCCGGCGACCGCGACGCCAGCGCCGACGCCTTCACCATCGTCGGCTTTGAGGTGCTGGCCTGCTCCATTGCGCGCTCCCCGGGCGACCCTCTCACCGACACCCCGTGCGCCGACTCGGCGGGCGGGGTGGCGCCGCCACCCGCGCTGGTGGCGCCGGGCGCTCGCATCCCGTACACGTATGACGTGTTTTGGGAGGAGTCGACCATCCCCTGGGCCGCCCGGTGGAACGCCTATCTGCGGGGGGCGGGGGCGGGCGCGTCCTCCGTGCACTGGCTGTCGCTGGCCAACTCGGCGGCAGTCGCGATCGCGACGGCTGTGGTTGTCGGCGCTGTCCTGGCCCGCACTGTGCGCCGAGACCTGGCCCGCTATGATGCCGTTCTGGGCTCCCTGGAAGACGGCGGGGACATTAAAGATGGCGCCGACGAGGGCGGCTGGAAGATGGTGGCGGGCGACGTGTTCCGCGCGCCGCCGCGCGCGCCCGCCCTGGCCGCGCGCGCGGGCGCGGGCGTGCACGTTCTCTCCGCCGCCGCCGCCACCCTCGCCGCCGCAGCCGCCGGCGTCCTCTCCCCCGCCTCCCGCGGCGCCCTGTTGACAGGTCTCTTCGCCTCCTACCTGGCCCTGGCGGGAGTGGGCGGCTACGCGGCCGTGCGCGTGTGGGCGGGGGCAACGCGCTCCCCCGCCGGGTGGCCGCGCGTCGCGGCGCGTGCTGCCGCCCACTACGCTGCCCCCGCCCTCGCCACCCTGGCCTGCCTCAACCTGCTGCTCGCCCACACCGGGTCGTCTGGGGCTGTGCCTGCATCTGCGTTTGCATCTGCTGTCGCTCTGTGGGCGTTGGTGTCCTTCCCGCTCGCTCTCGCCGGCGGCGCGGCCGCCGCGCGCGCGCCGCTCGCCGACCCCCCCACCCGCACCAACCAGATCCCGCGCCACATCCCGCCCCCCCACTGGGCTGCCTCCCCGCCCGCCCTGCTGGCTGCTGCCGGCCTGCTCCCCTTTGGCACGCTGGCCTTTGAACTGCACGTCGCCATGAGCGCGCTGTGGTCGGGGCACTACTACTCGGCCTTTGGCTTCGCCGCCGCCGTGGCCACCCTCGCCGCCCTGTTAACCGCCCAAGTCGCGGTCGTGACCACCTACGTCCAACTGTGCGCGGAAGACTATCGGTGGTGGTGGGCCAGCTTTGCGCGCGGCGGCGCGGTCGCATTTTATGTGGCTGCTTACCTGGTCCTCTACCTGTTCACCTCCCTGCATGCGTTGGCGGACACGGTGTCCGTCGTCCTCTACCTGGCGTACGCGGGGCTGGCGGCGGCCGCGTTGAGGCTGGCGTGTGGTACGGTCGGCTTCTTTGCCAGCCGTGCGTTTGTGAGCTCCATTTTTGCGGCGGTCAAAGCAGACTGATGTGTGCTGGTGTTTAGAATGGGAGAGTGAGAGGCCAGTGTTTCTGTTTGTGTGCGGCGTTTCTTTGTGTGATTTTTTTCAGTTGCTGTTTGTCTCCAAAAAACAAAACACAAAACAAGACACCTCTACCCCCACCTCTCTCTCTACTGCTCCTCCTTCTCCCTCTCCTTTTCTCTGGCCTGCATGCGCTCATCAAACGCTTGCAGCAGAGCGGCATCCAGCTGCTGGCCGTCGTCGTCGTCGCCATCCTCTTTGCGCCGGAGGCGGCGCGGCGCGGGCTGGCGTCCATCCAAAGGCAGCGCCCGCCGCCCGTCATCACTCATGGCCCCACTCTCACTGTCCGACGTGTACCCTCTGTCGCCGCCATCGTCCAGCCCCGCCCGCACCGCCGCCCCCAGCGCGGCTGCCGCGTCGGCGTCCGCGTCGGCGGCGTCTGCGGCGCCGCGCGCGGCAGCCCCCAAAGCGCCTGCCGCCGACCCATCGCCGGGAAGGGTCAGGCGCACGAATTCGACGGCGGCGGAGCGCTCGAGTTGGACGTGCAAGGCGCAGGCGGCGACGGCGGCAAGGGCGGAGGAGTCCAGGGAGAAGCCGTGGCGCGCGGCAGCGGCGGCGTAAAGAGCGGCAAACGCCATGTACACGGGAGCACGCGTGGGGTCATCGATGGCGCCAAAGATCCAGGCCTGAGGGTGTGGAGGGGAAGGGTGGCGTGTTTGGTCGGTTGTTGCTTGCTCGGGTGTCCTTCTGCCACCTCTCTCCCCCACACCACCCCCACACTCTCTCCCTCACCGTCCAGTTCAGCAGCGGCACACACGCCACCACCGACATGACGCCCCACTTGACGTCGGCCTCCTCCTCGTCCGCGTCCGCGTCGGCGGCGTCACCGCGCGCGCGCGCGCCGCGTCGGCCGCTTTGCGCGCGGCCGCCACCCGGCGCGCCGACGCGCCCGTAACCAGGGGGGCGGCTGAGAGAGCTAATCCGGCGACCACGCCGGCCGCCAGCAGGCCGTCGACCAGGGAGAGGGCCGGGTCGGAGAGGAAGGCGGATGGGGGGGGTGGAGCGCGGCAGCGGGGGGTGGGAGCGCGGCTCGGGGGCTTCGTGGGGCGCAGCCTGGTGGCCGTGGTGGGGCGCAGGGTGCGTGTTGGGGACCGCATTGCGACGAGTCGGCGTGTCGAAAGCAAGAACAAGGTGTGAAATTTCACACCTTGTTCGCGCCGAGACAGCGCCAACCCATCAGTTCCGACGAAAAAAACGAAACATCGAAACGCAAAACGCGCCCCCCCCCACACACACAGACACACACACACACACACGCAACCTCCCTCTCATGACGGACGCACCATCCTGCGCACCCCCCATCGCCCTGCCCGTGGTGGGCGGGCCCGCGTGCGGCGCGGGCGGCCCCCCCGAGTGGGCGCTGGTCGAACTGCAAGGGTCGGTGGAGCCGCCGGCGGGCACCGAGCCGGGGGCCGACTTCACGGCGGGCAAGTTGGAGCTGTTGGTAAGCTTGTGGAGGGGGTGCTGAGTGCAGAGAAGAGGAGGAGAGGGCGCGCGGGGCGCAAAAGCAAACAATGCGCGCGCAGCTGTCGGGCGCTCACACACACACTCTCCCCTCCCTCCACACTCAGCCGTCCGGCGCGGTGCAGCTGACCATCGGCATGCACGCCCTCACCGGGTCCACCAACAAGCTGGACAAACCGTTGGCCGTGCTGGAGAAAGTGGGCGGGGGCGCGCCGCCGTCGACGACAGCGCCCGCCGACGAAAACGCACCCCCCGCCGACGCCGCTGCGGCACCCACCGTCCACTACCGCGTCGTGGGCGTGGTGCGGCGAAAGTGTCTGTTCAAAGCGAGGCCCCAGACGCTGATCGGGCGGGCGCAAGGATGAATGGTGTGGTGTGTTTTGTGTGTTTTGATTTTGCTTTCACCCTTCCTGTCGCGCCCACCTTTGCAACCAGCTTTTTTCCGCTTTTTCATTCACGCCACACCCTCTTTCCTCCCCCACGCCCGCCCCTTGCCACCCGACGCCTCCACCCGGCCACCCCCCGGCAGCGCCCGCAGCGCGCGCGCCTGCGCGCGCGCGGCCGCCGCCACATACCCCTCCAGCGACAGCGACGCCGGCACAGCCGCCAGGGCGGTGTCGAGGTCGGTGGAGGTGCCCGCCGATGGCGGCGCCAAGTCGGCCAGAGCTGCAGTCATCGCGGCGCCGCGCCCGGCGCGCAGGTGGGCCGAGGCCGCCGCGGCATCCCCTGCCACCCGCCACGTCACCGGGTCGGCCGCCGCCGCAAACGCCGCCACATCCACCAGGGCGCGCGGCTCGGACGCGGCGGACGGCCCCCGCGCGCGGGCGGCGGCGGAGAGGAGCTCCCTCCACGTCACCCACCCGTCGCCATCGTCGTCCACCTCCCACACCGCGTCCCCGCACCAGGCCGGGGGGGTCGTCCACCCGGCAGCCGCCGCGAAAGCGGCCAGGGAGGCGGGAGTGATGGCGGCGACCGGCAGGGTGCCGCGGCGCGCGGCAGAGGTGGGCGCCGCGCTGCGCGCAGGGGCGGGGGACCCGGCGGGCGCGGCCAGCAGGTCAAAGGCGCGGCGCAGGTGCGTGGTTTCATCGCGGTGAGCGTAGGAGGACTTGTGTGGGGGGGTAGGGAAGAGAGAGGGTGGTTGGAAACTGGAGGAGCGACCCCCCCGCCTTTGTTTTTTCGACCTTCTCCCTCCCTCTCACCAGAGACGCCGCGTCCACCTGGGGCAGGGGCGCGTCCGGGGGCAGGTCGCCAGCGTTGTCGGGGTCGAGGGAGGGGGGCATGGTGGAGTGTGGGGGGGGGGGGGGAGAGAGGCGGTTGACTTGCGTGGGAAACGAAGAGTGGAGCGACACCGACCAAAAAACACACGCTCGCGAGTTTTTCATTCGCACCCCGAAAACACAAAACTCTCTCTGCCACGCACGTGGGCGTGGCGCCACTCTGCTCGCAGCACTCGTGCCACCCCCTCGCCCGTGCGTGCGCACGTGGTGCCGCCGTGCAACAGAAAAGGGAAAAAAAAAACACGCCCCGCTCCCTCCATGCCGACCGACCCTTCATTCGAGACGGGCCTCGTCAAGGTGCGTGGTTGTTGCGTTTCCCTCTCCCACCCCTGAGACGTGGACGGGTGGGCTCCGCTCTCGTGACGACGGTGACAGTGCGAGAGGGCGAGGGTTTTTAAGCGCGCAGGGAGGCGCGGGGGGCTCCCGAGGCGTCCCCCCCTCTTTCCCCACACACCCGCCACCCCCATCCCCACCCACAGGTCCCCTTTGAAACCCTGCGCCGCACGACGCGCGACCGCAAGTATGCCGTCGACGACGTCGCGTCCATCACCTCTACCCTGGCGGCCGCCGCGGCCGCCGACCCTCCGCTCGCGCCGTCCACCGCGGCCGCCGCTCTCGACACCGCGGCAGCTCGCCTCGCCTCCGTCAAGCGCAAGCTGGACAGCGTGGCGGCAGCTGAACACGATGCCGCCACCACGCTGCGCGCCCGCCTGGCCCACGTGGTGGGGGGGGGGGGGGGCGACGCCCGCCAGAGGGCGTGCCGTGGAGTGGATGGCCGCGCGGGTCGACCGAATCGTCGCAGACGACCTCGCTCGCCGCGGCCGCCCCCTGGCCGCCGCCGCCCTCGTCTCAGAAGCAGGCTTGGACGACCTGGTCGACGTCCCCGCCCTGGCGGAGGGCGCCGCCGCGGCGGCCGCCCTGGAGAGGGGGGACGCAGACCCCGCGCTCGCGTGGTGTGCGCGCCACGCCTCACGCCTCACCAAACTCAGGTCCCCGCTCCCCTTTCGCCTGCGCCTGCAACAAGTCGTCGAACTGGCCCGGTCGGGGGACGCGGGCGCCGCCCTGGCCCACGCGCGGGCGCACGTGACCCCCCTGGCGGCGCCCTGGTTGGGCGAGCTGCAGCGCGTGGTGGCGCTGGTCGCGTTTGGCGCGGCGAGCGGCAAGGCCGCCAACCCCACCCCCCTCCCCCCCGCCGTCGCCGCTCGCTACGCCGACCTGCTGGCCCCGGCCCGCTGGTCCGATCTGGCGGCCCTGACGTCTGCTGAAGTCGCCCGCGTGCATGCCATGCCGCGCGCGTCCCAGCTGTGGACACAGCTCGAGGCGGGGCTTCTGGCCCTAAAACCACCGGCAGGCGCAGGCGCAGACACCACCACCACCGCCCCTCCACCCCCTTCCTCTGCAGACCCGCTCGCCGCCCCCCCCCTGGCCGCCCTCGCCGCCCCCCTGCCCGCGGCGAGGCGGCTGCACTCGCAGCTGGTGTGCGGGCTCACCGGGAGAGCGATCGATGACGCCAACCCGCCCTCCGTGCTGCCTTCAGGCGCCGTGTACTCTGACGCCGGCATGCGAGCCCTGGCTGTCGATGGCGTCGTGGTGGACCCGGAGACGGGGGAGCGGGTGCCGCTGGAGGCGCTCAGGAGGGCGTTTGTGTCTTAGTTGATTTGATTTTGCGTTTTTTGTTTTTACACTCTCTGTTTGATCATGCTTTTGTCCTCTTTCACTTCTTAGCGTCGCCGCCAGCTGTGGAGGCGGCTTTGCGCGCCATCTTCTCTTGGAGCGCTTTGGCGTCGCTGTGCGGGAGTCGGGGGGTGGGTTCGGTCGGTCGGGTTTGCGGCTCGCGGTCCCCTCTTCCGGGCTGCTCTCTTCTCGCTCGCGCCCCCAATCGGCACCGTCCACGCAGGCTCGCCTCCCCAGGCATTCACCACCCCAGAGCCCGGCATCAGGCAAGCTACACCCGTGGCCCACGGCGTCCGAGGCAGCGAGCGGGCGGGGGAGGAGCGGCACGCCTCTGCACAACCGGTCCAACACGGGTGCCCCCCCCCCCCCCGCACGTGTCGTTTCGTGTGGCGGTCACGCTCACCCCGCACTCCCACAAACAGAGCAGGTGCACACAGAGCGCAGGCGCAGAGACTGACTGCGCAGACGCCCAACACTCCGCCTCCACACCACGCGCCCCCAATCACCACACGCACCGCTCCTTGCGCTGCGCCGCGGTCAGGCCGTCCTTGTCCTTGGCCGGCTTGCCCGTCTTGGACGCCCGCGCGGCCGCGCGGGCACGATCAACATCGCGCTGGTTGCCGCGAGACATGGGCAGGGACGAGACGGCGGGCAGGATCTGGGGGGGAGGGGTGAACAATGGGTTGTGAGCAAACAAAAAGCAAAACAAAACACGGCCGTAAAAAAAAGGACTCTCTCTTCTCCACCCACTCACCTTCAACACCGAAATGAACGACGCGTCCAGCGTGGCCACATCGTACGTCGTCCCCACGCCCACGGCCGCCAGACTCGCGGGGGTGGCGTGCCGCATGTTGGTGCGTTCCAGGATGGTGACGCGAGGACCGGCAAGGGGGCGGACGAACCCGAGATCAAGGCCGAAGACGTCGCCAAGGTCGTGATTGCGCCGACTCGCGCCGGGTATGCGTGGGCGGTGTCTGACGATGCGGGGGCGTGGGCGCAGCTGGCCATGGTCAAGGCTGATGTGACGACCTTCCTGGTGGAGGCCAACGCGCGCGCGCCGGCTGCCTGATTTTTGGTTTTTGGAGGAACGAGAGCGAGGTGTCTGCCTGTATTCGTCTGTTTTCTATTGCTTTATTCTCCGTTCCATTCTCTGGGGGGGGGGGGGGGGTCGGCGTCGCGCTCGACAGCGAGTTTGGCGGAGGAGCCAGCCAGCTCCCGGTCGAGGGTCTCTTGTTGCTTGCCGCCCGAGCAGTAGTGCGACTGGTTCTGGCGGGAGGACGACATGAAGAAGGTGGGGATTTGTGTGTGTGTGTTGGGTGGGTGGGTGGGAGCGGGAAGGCTGCCAGAAGGGAGAAGAGAAAGCAAAAAAATGTCTGGACACAGACAGAAAAAAAAAAAAAAAAAACGTATCGTTTCTTCTCGCGCATCCGGCGCTGAGACCCACCGCGAAAAATAAAACCTCCGCAGCCATGGCGGCCGCAGAGGCACCCGCGCCCCCACCGGACTCGGCGGCCGCGGCCGAGGCCAAGAAGAGAGCCAACGAAGACTTTGTGGGTGCGTTGTGTGCGGGGGCGGAGCGTTTGGGGGGCTGCACAGAAAACGGTGCCCCTTTTTGTGCTGCGACCCGGGGCACCCCAGGCGCAGGGACGGTCTTGTGCGTCGCGCGGGGCCAATGCGGGGGAGGGAGGGAGAGAGGGGCGGGGGAAAGAAAGCCGCGCGGAACGCGCTCGATCGACCGACGCCAACGCACCCTCCCCACACCCCCAGCCAAACGCTACGCCAAAGCCGTCGCCGGCTACACCGCCGCCCTGGCCCTGGACCCGGCCTCCGCCATTCTCTATGCCAACCGGTCGGCCGCCCACGCGCGGCTGGAGAATTTCGGGTCGGCGCTCGCGGACGCGACGCGAGCGGTGGAGACCGACCCGACCTACGTCAAAGCCTACTACCGCCGCGCCGACGCGGCGGCGGGGCTGGGGCGGGTCAAGGACGCGCTGAAGGATTACAGGGCGGCGGCCAGAGTGGCCCCGCGCGACCCCGACCTGCGGCGCAAGCTGGCCGCCGCGGAGAAGGAGGTCACCCGCCTCCGCTTCGAGGCCGCCATCGCCGTCCCCGACGCGGATGCAGGGTGTGTCGCCGACCGGGTCGACCTGGACACCATGCCGGTGGAGGCGGATTATAATGGGCCGAGGATGGACCCTCACCCGAGTGTGGAGGGGCGCCACATTGTGACGCAAGAGTTTGTCGACGCCATGATTTCCGCCTTCAAAGCCCAACAAACCATCCACCGGCGCTACGCCTTTGAGATTGTGCTGGCGGCGGGCGACGTGCTGCGCTCCCTGCCGACTGTGGTGGACGTCGACGTGCCGGACGACACCCACATCACGGTGTGTGGCGACGTGCACGGTCAATTCTTTGACTTGCTCCACATCTTTGACGTCAACGGCCTGCCCTCCCCGGCCAACCCGTACGTCTTCAATGGCGACATGGTGGACCGCGGATCGTGCTCGGCTGAAGTCGTTTTAACGCTGTTTGCGTTGAAGGTGGTGCACCCTCATTCTCTCCACCTCGCGCGCGGCAACCACGAGTCTGCGTCCATGAACAAGATATACGGCTTTGACGGCGAGGTGCGGGCCAAATACACCGCGTTACTGGCCGACCTGTTCAGGGAAACGTTCTGTGCGCTGCCGTTGGCGCACGTGATCGGAAAAAAAGTGTTTGTCGTGCACGGCGGCCTGTTTGCGCGGGATGGTGTCACCCTGGACGACCTGCGCGCCGTGGACCGCTTCCGCGAGCCCCCGGAAGAAGGCCTCATGTGCGAAGCCCTGTGGTCCGACCCCCAGCCCGAGCCGGGGCGGGCGCCGAGCAAGCGGGGAGTCGGGTGCCAGTTTGGTCCCGACGTGACCGCCGACTTTTTGAAGGCAAACGGTCTCTCCCTCGTCGTCCGCTCCCACGAAGTCAAGGAGGACGGCTACTCCATCGACCACCCGGACGGCTGCGTGACCGTGTTTTCGGCGCCGAATTACTGTGGGGCAGGGAACGCTGCCGCCTTCGTCCGCTTCACCGCGCCGTCCTTCACGCCGCGCTTCACCCGCATCGCGGAGTCGCACCCCAACCCGGTGCGCCCCATGGCCTACTCCAGCATGTTCATGGGCGGGTTGATGGGTTTTTGAGGGAGGGTGAAAGAGGGGGGGGGTACAGCGTGTTCTTTTTTTTGCTTCTGTTTCTGCATGCCCCCGCCCCTGCAAACAAAAACAGGCCCAGCTTTTTCGTCCCAAAAACCCTCACACTATTTCACAATCAACCGGGCCGCGGTCGCCGCCATGGCGTCATCGATTTCTTTGACGGCCGCGGCAGCCACCGCGTCCACCTCGCGCTCCCCACGCCGCGCCGCGTCCAGCCCCAGCTCAGACCTCCGCGCGGCAGCCTCCAGGGCGGCAATCGACCCCCGCCTCGCCACGCGCACCGCCACGCGGTGGGGTTCGGCCACCTTGTTCAGGCGGGCGCGCAGGGTGGACGCGTCGGCGGAGAAGGCTTTGCGCGTTTCGCGCGCGAGGGCTGCGGTCGCAGCGGCAACTGCAGCGCTCGACGCGTCCGACAACGCTGTCAACACGGCGCCATCGATGAAGGCGGCGTAGTGGGCGTCCGTGGTGGAGTCGGCGTCGGAGGCGGCCAGGGTGGCGACGAGGTCGACCGCGGCGGAGAGGGCGGGGGACGTGCCGTCGTGCGGCGCTTTTTTGCTGCTGACTGCGTTTTTGGGGCTGGGCGGGTTGGAGCGCGCGGGGCGCCCTGCCGCCAGGTTTCCATCAGGGGCCGACTTCTGGCGGTCTTGCGAGCGGACAGGGCCACTGCCTCGGCCCACTACCCCGCCCGTGGGGCGGCGGTGGGCTGCAGAGGCAAGGCGTGCGAGGGAATGCATTGATGCGAAGTTGTGTCGCCATCCCTCACTTTCAAGTCTTGACTCTCTCTTTCCGTTTGCAGACAGACACGCACAGTGCACACTAAAGCACACCCTCTCCCAAAAGCGCACTCTCTCTACAGACTCGGACACGGTTGGTCCAAAAACGTGCGCAACCTGCGCGCGGCAGCCGCGCCCCCCATGACCTCCACCAACCGCGCCGTCTCCATCGCCGCCACCCCCGCCAACGACCCCGCCGCCGCGGCCAGCGCCCGCCAGTTGGCGTCGGTGACGCCCGGCAGGCGGCGCAACAGGTCCACCGCGGCCGTGTTTTCGCGGGAGCGGGGCGCAGCGTCGGCGCCGGTGTGTGCACCCAAGGCGGCCGCGGTCGCCGCGTCGGGTTCATCCCGGCACCCCTCCTTGAGCGCCCGAAACAGGCGGGCCGCATCGTGCGACGAGCGTGCCCACAGCAGGCGCAGGCGGGGGGCGTGGGTGATTAGCAATGCCAACCGCGCGGGCAGCGTGTGGGCGGCAGCATCCGGCGGCGACGCAGGATCCGGCGGCGGCGCCAACGAAAACGGTTTGTCGCCATCAAACTCGATCAACAGGCACGCAGTCGGGTAGTGCTTCACCATGGCCCCCGCCTGAGTCAGCAGGCGGCCAGAGGCGAGGGAGGCCCGCAGGTCGGGAATGGCTTTGCGCTCGATCACAGTGGAAGGGGTTAAAACATAGTCCCCCACCTCCAGCGTGGTGGGGGCCAGCGCCAACCCCGCCCCATGCAGCACGGCGGGCAGGGTGGACATGAACTCGCGGACGTCGACCACGATGGTGGAGGGGAGGGCGCCGGGTCGGCGGGTCAGAGCGCGCGCGGCGGCGGTGCCGCCGCCCCCCACGCGCACGACGTCACGCCCCCTCGACGACGTGCCCAGCGCCGCCTCCGCGTCCGCCGCCGCGTCCGCGATGGAGGGGCCCAGGGCAGTGGCGGCAGACGCTTCCGCGGCGGCGTCAGGGAGGGCCATGTGTGCCTTTGCGTCGATCAGGGAGCGGAGAGCAGACCGCTCGCGCGTCAGAGCCGTCGCAGCCGCATCCCCCTCCAGACTGTCTTCATAGCGCAGGTGGTATATGCGCAGAGGGGGGGGGGGGGGCGTTGGAGGCAGCTGCTGTGCCGGCTGACGCGGCCGCATAGCATTCCACAGCACGCAGCGTCGGCAGGTGGGGCGACACAAACACAACAAAGGCCGGCCGCTCCCGCCACAGGGCGGCCTCTGCGTCGCCGCCGGTGGTGGTGGTGAAGCACACGCCCTGGAGCAGGGGGTGGGGGGGGGGGGGAAGGCGGGCGGGAAGGGGGAGGAGAGGGCGGCGCAGCGCCAGTGCCGCGGCCGCGCCCGCGCCCGCCACCCCCCCTCCCACCCCCGCGAGCCGACCGCAGCAACGCTAACTCTTCAGCGGGCGTGCCTTTCAGTCGGGCGGCGCGTGCCGCGGCCAGCCGTTCGGCGGGGGTGGGCGCCGCGCGCCTGCCCCACCCGCGCCCGCGCCAGCGCCCCGCCGCGCGCGCGGCCGCGGCCGCCGCCGCGCGCGCCGACCCGCCCCCCGCCAGCCGGGCGGCCAGGTACTCGTCGTACAGGGACGTCATGACGGGGGCCACGCCGCCTGCTGCGGCAGCGGAGGCGAGGGCGGCAGAGGTGCGGGGGTCGCGGGAGACGACGACGACTCGCGCTTCTGCAGCGGCGGAAGACACGGGTGTCGGCGTCACCAGCAACGCTTCCCGGGCGGTCTGAATCTCGGCCAGCACGTCAAGCACGACGCCCCACTTGGGTAGTTCTTCCAAGACGGGGACGACGGTGGCGGCGGTGGAGTTGGAGGGCGCGGCGGCGTCGCTGCTGCCGCCGCCTCTCCCCTCTCCGCGCGCTCGTTTGGGACGCGTCAACACGTACACCCGCCGCTTGGCCGCCGCAAACACGGTATGGGCTGCATCTGCCAGCAGCCATCCGCCCCCCAGCCCCGCGTCCGCGGCGCGCAGGGCGTCCAGGCGGCGGAGGAAGGAGACCGCGTCGAGAGTCAAAAGTTCGTCGGCCAGCGACCTCAACGTGCGTAAATCTGCGGCCGCCTGCTTGACGCGGGAGGGGACAGAGTGCCAGACTGCATCCAACTGGCGCAGGATGCCGGCGTCAAAGGAGGGGTGGACGCCGGCTGCCAGGGAGAGGCCTGTCGCGTCGAGGCGCGTGCAGCGCCGCAGCTCGCGCAGGCAGGCTTCCATCAGGTCGGCGATGGCTTCGTAGATTGTGGCCATGTCGGAAGTCATGCGGACCGCGAGTTCGATGACCTCGGTGGCGGTCTTCGCGGCGGAGAGGGCGTCCTTGACTCGAGCCTCAAACCGCGGCCACAAGCGCAGCCGCCTCACCCCCAGCGCCCGCAGCACGCGTTCCGGCCTGGCAAATCCCGCGGCGAAAGGGGCGGGCGCGTCTGAGAGGGCGCGTATCCAGGCGGCGGGGTTGGTGGCGCGCGCCAGGCGGGCAGCGAACGCTTCCCCACAGTCGGGGGACGCGCAGCGGTGGGCGGCAAGGACCAGGACACCCCCCACGTCTGCGCCCGAGACAACGCCGTTCAACAGGTCGACCACCAGGATGCGGGTGGTGACAAAGGCGACGGCAGCGGCGGCGTAGAGGGCGGCGCGCTGGGGGGCAGGGGTGTCTGCGGTGACTATGGCAGCACGCGGTGGCCAGACAGAAAGAGAGGTGGAGGCTGCACCGCCTCCCTCCTCCTCACTCAACACATCCTCCAGCAACTGATCGCGCAACCACTCGGGCGCGCCCATGACGAGGGCCGCGCCGCGCGCGCCGGGCGTCGCCGCGCGCGCCGCGTGCACGCGCAGCAGCGCGCCCGCCACCGCGCGCACGCCCAGGCCGGCCGCCATGACGGTGACGCCGTCATCATCCAGCAGTTCTTCGACCATGGTGCGTTGGAAGGGGAGGAGGGTGGGGGTGGAGGAGGTCGAGAGCTGATGGGGATTTTGGGGGAGTGAGAGAGAGGGCGGGGTGGGGCGGAGGTGCTTCCCACACACACGCTCTGACACTCACCTGGCGGCCCTCCACTGCGGCCGCCATGGTGTGGGAGCGAGTGGCGACCGCAGGAGAGGACGAAAATGGAAATGAATGTGTAAAAGCAAGCCGACACGCAAATCGGTCACTCCTCCCAAACAAAACAAAGCTCTCCCTCCCGAATGCCGAGCCGCCGCCACCTGACCCGCCTGGCGCGAGCCGTTGTCGCGGCTCGATGGTCTGCGGACGGCGTGATGGAGGTCGGGGCGCTGGCCACGGCGCAGCCGCTGGCAACCCCGCTGGCTAGTGTGCGCTGTCGCTTGGCGGCGCCGCCTCCTAGCCGCGGCTTTGCGGCAGGACAGGGGCAGAGTGATGGTGGAGGCAGGCGACACGAGGAGGGGGAAGCATCCAAGGGTCATGAAGCGGTGTCGCCCCCGCCACCCTCCTCCTCCTCCCCACCCCCACAACGCCACTGGCTGCAACGCGTCCTCCCCACCTCCGCCTGGCCCTTCGCCGAGCTCGCCCGCCTGGACAAACCAGCGGGCACCGCCATGCTGCTGTGGCCGTGCTGGTGGTCCATCGCGCTGGCCGCGCCCGCTGACTCCCTGCCAGACCCCCACCTCCTAGCCCTCTTCGCCACCGGCTCCATCCTGCTGCGAGGCGCGGGCTGCACCATCAACGACTGGTGGGACAGGGATGTAGATCGACTGGTGGAGAGGACGGCGGGGCGGCCGCTCGCGCGCGGCGCGGTGAGTCCGACTGCTGCGGCAGCCTTTGCCGCCGCCCAGCTGCTGGCAGGCCTGGGCGTCCTCCTCCAGTTGAACCCTTACTCCATAGTGTTGGGGGCGGCATCGCTGCCGCTGGTGGCGGGGTACCCGCTGGCCAAGAGGGTTACGGACTGGGTGAGTGTGCGGGAATTTTTTTGGTAATGTACGAGCAAGGAGTGAAGAATGATCGTTTCTCCCCAAAAACTGGCGTTAAAAACAATCCCTCATCCCTCCCCTTCCCTGCCCCTTCCACCCTCTCCCAGCCACAAACCATCCTCGGCCTCACCTTCAACTGGGGCGCCCTGCTCGGCTGGGCCGCGGCCACCGGCTCCCTTGACACCTATGCCCCCCCCCTCCTCCTCTACGCCTCCGGCATCGCCTGGACCCTCGCCTACGATACCGTATATGCGTTCCAGGATGCGGCTCACGATGAGGCGGCGGGCGTGCGATCGTCTGCGCGTGCGCTGGCGGCGGCGGGTGCGGAAAAAAGAGGCGTTGCCGCGTTTTGGGGCGCGTCGCTGTCGTTGCTCGCGTGTGCTGGCGCCGCGGCCGACCTGACCCCCGCCTTTTATGGTGGACTGGGTGTGGCAGCGTGCCATGCCGCCTGGCAGGTGGCGTCGTGGCGGGTGGGGGATGCGGCCGACTGTGGGCGCAAGTTTAGGGCCAACGCTTACTACGGGTGGCTCGTGTTTGGGGCCATTGTGGCGGGCAAGGTGGTGGGCGCGGGTTAGGAGAGGGCTAGTAGACACAGCGTTTGTTTGTACAGTGCAGTTTCATTCTGGTTCTGGTTTCTACGTTCATTTTCAGTCACTCAGCACGCCGCACCCCGCCACCACCACCCGCGCGCGCGGCGTGCCATCCTTCGACCCAGCCTCCACTTCAATGCGGTCCAGCACGTTATCGTCATCCTGCACCACGCGCCCAATGATCACGTGCTTGCCGTCTAGGGCGCGCACGGCGGGCGAGTCGGCGGCTCGCCCCAGCACAATGTAAAACTGGCACGCGCTGCCGTGCTTCCGCTGTTAGCGTAGCTGACCGTGCCACGGTCGTGTTTTAGTTTGAGGGCGTTAGGCTCGTCTTTGAATTTAGCGCCGTAGATGGAGGCGGCGCCCGACCCGGCGCGGCGGGGGTCGCCGTCCCCGCGGCCGAACACCACGTCCCCTCCCTGGCACACAAAGCCGGTGACGATGCGGTGGAAGGTGACGCCTGCGTAGTGCAGGAGTGGGCCGGTGGCAGGGGGTGTGGTGGGTCCGGTGCAGAGGGCCTGGAAGTTGGCGACTGCTCGTGGCGCTGCGTCCGCCTCTAGCTCGATGATCAACCTCCCCGCGCGCATGGAGGGGGGTGGCGTGGTGGAAGGTGGCCCCTGGGCCGCCCAGGCCGGGTCGGCGGAGTAGGCGTCGAGGACCAAGGCGGCGGTGTCGGGGTCCAAGTCCTCGAGCCGCGCGTCGGCGGGCAGGCCGACGCGCGCGGCGCCGCCGGCCGCGAGGAAGGAGATTGTGCGGTCATAAGCTGCGGTTGCCGCTGCGTGGGTTACGGGGTCGCCCACATCGATATCTAGGTAGGCGCGCCGCATTTGGCGGGTGAACAAAAAAATTGGGGGTGAAGCCGTCGGAGACACGTAGCTGCGTGCGTGGCTTTTGGAGTGGTTAAAGCGCGTCACGCAAAGTCTAACCACACCCCCTAACCACTTTTCCCACCTTTTCCGCCCCCGCCGGCTCCCTCTCACAGCCTCCTCGTAATCACCATCATGCGTGGTACCGTCCTTTTTTGCGTTGATCGCCGTCGCCCTTGCGGCCGCTCCTGCGCCGGCCCCTAGCCGCGCTGAGCGCGCCGGCGCTGCCAAGGCGCCGGCGCCCGCCGTCGCGCCCCTGCCCAACACGTCAACCAAGGTGCGTTTGGATCACCCCCAGTTTGATTGTGAAAATGGCTGGAGCCCGCTTGAGTGGAGTACTGGGCAGCCTGCGTTCTGGTGAGGGCGTCCCGCCACCGAATTCACCCACGACGGTGCGGGTGAAAAGCCCACGCGCCGCCGGCTGCGGCGGCGGCGTGTAACTCCCTGCGGTTGGTGCTGCGCCGCCCTCCTTTGCCTTTGTTGAGGCTAGTTGTTGGCACCAGTGCGCTCTCTGTGCCTGTGTGCGGGAGAAGCGCCTGCCAGAGGAGGTGGGGCAGGCCAAAGAATGGGAGCAAAAAGCAGGCCAAGGCACGCAATGCCGCCGCACTGCGAAGCCACGGGGCGCCGCCCTAAAAAACCCGCTGACCTCCCCTTCCTTCCCCTCCACACCCACCAAACAGAAATGTGCCAACGTCACGGAGCCCGAGATCGCGGGCCTGTTTGACTCTTGAAACGCGGCCCTGCAGACTGGCAACGCGGAGAAAGTGAATGAGCTGTACGCGCCCGATGCGATCCTCCTGCCCACGCTCAGCAACAAGCCCAGGCTGGACTCTGCCGGCCGCATCGACTACTTCGAGCACTTCCTGGAGAAGAAGCCGGTGGGGACGATCCTGACGCGCACCGTGCGAGTTACGTGCGATGAAGCGACGGATGTCGGAACATACGAATTTTCGCTCACCGACCCGAAAACGGGCAAAGTCACCCCGACGCCCGCCCGCTACACCTTCACGTACGCGCCCGTGGGCCCGGACCACGAGTGGAAGATCACGTCGCACCACTCGTCGGCGGTGAGTGGTTGGTTTGAGAGAGGAAGAGATCGACGTTTTTTTCATGCACCCCAAACTGACACCCCGCCCTCCCCTCCTCCACACACAGATGCCCGAGAAGCCCGAACCCGCGTCCGCCTAAGCGGCACACGGCCCCACTTCTCCACCGTTTTGATTCTTCCTCCTCTCGCGACCCCCCCTTTTTTCTTTCTCCCAACAAGCAGCTGGCGACACGCGCCCGAGCACCGCGCTTCCCGTCCCCGGCTTGTTCGACTCCCCCACTAAACATGCGCGGTGTCTCGAAACCAGGGATGGAGCCGTGAGTCGGAGACTGCGCGCCTTTTTTGAAAAAAGCTTTCGACCCCCCCCCGCGATCGACGAGTGTAAATCGCATCCGTTTTCTCTCTTTTGGGACACATCCGTCGAAGCATGGACAAGAATGGACCATCGTTTGGCATTGCAGTCACACAAACGGGTGAGCGCCCCCTCCGTTTCACAAAGAAAGAGAGAAAAAATAATTTTATCTAATGGTTGGAAAACACACACAACACCTCTCACCATCACGCCTCCACCAGCGTCGACGCGCGCGCCGTGATGTGGAGGCCACCAGCCCGCTTGACGGGGGACAAAGGCGGCGACAGCAGGGTGGGGCGGCCCCCGCGCGTGGGTGGGGATGGGGGCGCGGCCAGCGCGCGAGCGGCTGCCGCGCGCTGTTCGACAGCAGCCGCCGCCATCGCCGACACGTAGCGCGCCGCGGCGGCCGGGTTGGCCGCGAAGCGGGCAGCGCGGTTTGCGAGTTCGGCGCGCAGGGCGGCCTCCTCCAGAGCGGCGTCCACCGCCGCCCGGCGCGCGGCGGCGGCCGCCGCGCCGCGTTCGGAAACCAAACGCTCCGTCGTGTCGGCTTTCGCGTCCACCCACGCCTGCTTGGCCCGCCTCCAGGCTTCATCTTTCTGGTCCTGCGTCCTCACGCACTCGCGGACGTGGCGCCCCCGCGTCACGGAGGCACAGACCGCGGCAAAGCGGGCGTCCGCGGCGGCCGCAAGTGCGCGCGAGGAGCGCGCGTCGGCGGCCGCGGTGGCAGCCCGCACAGCGGCAACGCGAGCCGCGGCAATTCTCGACGCTTTGGTGGCGGCCGCATCACGGGCAGGTTTTTTGGAGGCCAGCGTGGTGGATAAGGCTTTGGCGGCGGCGGCTTTGCGTGCCGCGGCGGCAGCAGCAGCACCATCAGTGGCTGCCACTTTGGCGTCGGCCTCCGCCAACCGCGCGGCCGCGATCGCGTCCTCTTTTTCCAGCACTTGCTCCCACTGTTCAGCCCTCGCCTCCGCCACCTCGCGCCGGCCGTCGGCCAGCACGGCGGCGGCGGCCGCGGCGGCAGCCTCTTGAGCGATTCTGCGGGAGCGCGTCGCGGCGGCCGCCACGTCGCGCGCGGCCAGGTGGGCGATGGCGCGGCGGACGACGAAAAGGCGGCGCGGGTGGGTGTTATGCAGGGTGGTGGCGGCGGCGGCGTAGGGTTGGAGGCCGCTGGAGGGGTGGGTTGTGAGGGTGAGAGTTGTCTAGTGTGTAAGAGCGCGGGCACCCCGCCTGCTGCCGACCGTTCACACACACCATCCACCCTACTTGGCGTAGTCAATGAGTAGTAAGGACTATGTAACGACCATCCAGCCACAAAACGCTCGCCAATCACCACTGGCGGCGGGCGGGGCGGCCTGCCATCTAACAGCATGCGGGCGACGCGTGCGGTGTGCGACCCACACACTCACCGCCGGGTCAAGTCGGGGGACGGCATGGAGACAGCGTGTGGCGTCGTGTGCAGAGTCTCGGGAGGAGGGGGGGGCAACTGGCGCACTGAGCTGGGCAGACTGAGCGCAGGCGACACACCGAGCTTTCGAAGGGGAGAGTGGGCGAGCGAGCGCGATGGGACGCCCCCATTCCTTTTTCTCCTTTTCTCTTCCTTCCCTCTTTGTTGGCCCACGCGCCCGCACGCCGCGAAAAATGGCTCTCCGGTACCTCTCCGGCAAGACAGCGTTAGTCACGGGCTCGGCCCAAGGCATCGGCCTCGGCATCCTGCGCGCACTGGCGGGCGCGGGCGCGGGTGAGAGAAAGAGAGGGGCAGTGACGCAGCAAGAACCCTCCTCCCCCACCTCCACACCCAACACCACACCCACCTCCATTCCCCACCCCCTCCAGACGTCGTCCTGCACGGCCTGGCCGACCCCAAGTCCCTGCGCACCCTGGCCGACACCGTGGAAAAAGAGTATGGCGTCAACGTGTCGGTCTCAACCGCGGACGTGACCGACCCATCAGCCGTGAAAGCCATGGTCGCCGCCGTCAATGCCGACCACGGCTCCCTCGATATCCTGTGCAACAATGCCGGCATCCAGCACGTGTCCCCGGTGGTTGATTTTCCCGTCGACAAGTGGCGAGCGGTGATCGACGTGTGCCTCAACGCCCCTTTTTACTGCACCCAGGCCGCGGTGCCGGGCATGCTGGACAAGGGCTGGGGGCGCGTCATCAACACGGGGTCAATGCATGCCCTGGTGGCGTCCCCCTTCAAGTCGGCGTACAACGCGGCCAAGCACGGAGTCGCAGGTTTTACAAAAACCACCGCCCTGGAGCTTGCGCGCACGCCGGTTACGGTCAACGCGGTGTGCCCAGGTGTGTGTGAGAGAGTGTGGGCGTGTGTTGCTGTTGTGTGGAGAAAAGGAAAAGGGAGGAGCAAAAAACAAGCGTGAGTCTCAACCCAACCCACACACCTCCCTCCCTCTCCCCCCACACACCAGGCTACGTCCTCACCGACCTCATCCGCAACCAGATCGCCGACACCGCCCGCGCGCGCGGCATTCCGGAGGACAGGGTGGTGGAGGACGTCCTGTTGGCGGACCAACCCACAAAACGGTTTGTCACCGTTGACGAAGTGGGCGCCCTGGTCGCCTTTCTCTGCACCGATGGCGCGCGGTCGATCACGGGGGCGTGCTTGAGCGTGGATGGCGGGTGGACGGCGCGTTGAGGGAAGGAGTCAGTGTTTTTTTTGTTCGATCTCATTTCATTTTTGTTGGTTCTACAATTTACAGGTCTCCCTCTGTGCCCTCCCAACCTCTCTCAACACCATCACTCATTCGCCCCCATGGCCACCGCCATGCGGGCCAGCGCGAGCGCCAGCTCGGACACTTGGCGCGTGCGCGGGGCGAGGGCGCCGCCCTCCGCGCTGGCAAGGTCTGATTCAAAGGCATCCAGCGAGGCCAGGGCGGCGGCCGCGGCATCCGACAGGGGGGCGGCCTCCCCGCTGTCGGCGGGCGGGGGGCGGCGGGGGCGGCGGACGCGGGTGGGGGCGGGAGTGTCGACGGAGGCAGCGCCCGCGAGTGGGGTGGCGGCAGCAGCAACTGTCGCGGCCGCCGCGCGCCGCCGCGCCCGCCGGGCGGCGGCGGCAGCGTCCAGCTCAGCCGCCAAAGCCGCGTGCCGGGCCAGCGCGTCCTCGATGTAGGTGCGGGCGGAGGCGACGGAGCAGGTGCAGGCGCGCACAGCTTCCAAGCGCGACGACGCGAGAAAGAGCGCGCGCGCGGCGTCGTCCAGGTTTTCTGATCGATCAGTCTCGGCGACACGGGAGGCAGCATCCAACGACTCCGTCACCAGGGCGTCCACATCGTCCAGCAGGGCGTCCCGCCGCACGCAGGGCGCGAGCTGGCAGCGCGATGGCGGCGGCAGCGCCTCGGCGGCCGCGGCCGCGACGCGCGCGGACCGGGTGGCGCGCGGGGACGCGGTGGGGATGTCTTGTGACGCTGTGAGGGAGGACGCGGAGGAGGAAGCGAGCGAGGGCGGGCGCGCGAGGGAGGGCGCGCGCGAGGTGGCGGGAGGGGCGGGCGCGTCCTCCTCCTCCGCCGCCGCCGCCACCGCCGCAAATGGCGACGGCCTCGGCGTGCCCCTCCCCCTCGGCGTTTGAGGAGATGGCGCCGCCGACAGCGGACGCGTGCGCACGCGCAGCCCCTGGCCGGGAGCGAGCGAGCGCGGCGTCGCGGGGGGCCGGCTGGTCACGCTGCCGTCGTCAGCCTCGCCCGAGGCGGCAGTCTCCACTTCCAAGGGAGGCGGCGCCCGCGGCAGCACGGGGCGCCGGATGACGGCCTGGCCGGGGGGCAGGGACGCAGGGGGGGCGCCGTCGGAATCGCTCTCGAGGTCGGCGGGCGTCGCCGCGAGCGCCGCCCCCGACTCCGCGCGCCGCACCACGCCCTGTCCCCTCGCCAGCGCGCGCGGCGTGGCGGGGGGGAGAGGGGGTGGGTCGGCAGCGGCGGCGGGCGTGGGCGCGGCCGCGCGCGCCTCGTGCAGCACCGTGACCAGCCGCGCCAACAGCGCACGGTCGGTCGCGCCGCCCGCCGCCTCCCCACCCTCCTCCTCGCCACCGACGTCGCGGGGGGTGAGTAGGCTGGGCGCCTCCACCAGGCCGCCTACGAGCGTGGACAGGACGTCTAGAACGTCGCCCCCTGATTGAGCCAGCAGCGCGCGCGCCGCGCCGCGCAACGCGCGCGCCGCGCCCGACCCCAGGTCCCGGTCGTCCCGGCGCCGGCACACGGGGCAGCGGCGGGAGTGGCGGCGCCAGCGCAGGATGCAGGTGGAGCAGTAGGCGTGGCCTGGGGGGGGGGGGGGGGAGTGGGTGGCAGGCGTGGTGAGCGAGCGAGGCAGCGCCACCGACGACGCGCCCTCCATGCCCTCCCTCCCGCCCCCAGGCGTGCCCTCCAAACCCTCCCCCCCCCCCCCCCCTCTCCACACTCACCGCACAACAGCGTCAGTGTGCCTCCATTGAAGCCCAGCGACTCGGTGCAGATGACGCAACCGTCGTCTGCGGGCGGCGCGTCGCAAGCTGGCACCCCGACGGAGGGGGGGGTGGGGCCACCGGAGCCGCTGGACGACGCAATTGACGCTCTCTCCAGGCTAGTTGGCTTGGAGTGCGAGGTTTCAGGCGGTGCCACCGGGGACGCCGGCTGGGCGGCGGGGGGGGGCGGGGCAGACATAAATTGGTGGGTGTCCGCGGGTGTGCGTTGTCAAGCCCCGAATAGGGGGGGGCCCACACCCGCCGCAAGGCTTGGGGGAGGGACTGGAACCGTAGAAGTGTGCCAGTAGAGTGGTGTGGGGGAATGGAGCGCGGCGCCTCCACCCCAACACACCGCAAAGCAGAGAGAAGTGAGCAACGCCTGTTTTCGCTCTCGACACTTTCCTCTCGACCCAATTTCGATGAAGCTCCACCGCCCCGCCCTCCGCCCGCCAGCGACCGCCCGGGCACCAGCACGCCGCCAGCACACTCTCCCCGTCCACGCCTCCCCAATCGGCCTGGCCAACGACGCCGAGCGGGAGGCCCTGGCCGCCTTCCGCGGCGACGATGCGACCGCTGGGGCGCTGCTGGTGTCGGCAGCCAAAGACAAGGCATGTGTTTGTGTGACGTGTGAGTAGGGAGGATTGTTTTTGATGCAGCCAAGAACGTAATCAAACTATTTCAAATATTTTAACCCACACTCAGTCGGTCGACCCAGACACCGTCCTCTCCGCCCTGGCCCACAAAGCGGCCCGCGCCCCCTCCGCCTCGGACACCATCACAGCGGCTGATGTAGTGGCGTCCTGGGATCTAGTGTATGCGGCTCCTTCTGCATTAAAAGCATGGCGCTACATCCCGGTCCCGGAGACGTTCGCTGTGCAGGGCACGTCCCCCGGCTCCTCCTGCGCCCTGAAATCCATTGTTTTCGGTGTGTTCTACTTCGCGTTTGAAGGCGCGGTGAGTGGGTGGAACGAGGGCGCGGGCGCGCTGTCGTTTCGGTTCACACAAGTCAAAATCTCGTTTGGGTCGCCAGACGCGCAGCCCTTCTTCACCAAAGAGCTGTCCCGCAAGGCCGATAAAGTGTACACATTTTTTGGGCATGACAAGGGGAATGGCGTGCTGTGCGCGCGGTCCAGCAGTGGCATGGTCACGCTGCTTTCGAAAGGTGTGTGATGATGGTGGTTGGCCTCACGTGGTTTTGTTTTTGCTTTGTTTCTTTGTTGAAGCCCCAGGGGCCAGTGGCTCACGTTGGATCGGGCGGACAGAGGGGGGTGAGAGGCGAGAAAGATGATGTTTTCGGGGGAGGGTCGCAGCGCAGGGGTGCCGACGCTTGTCACAACCCTTTCACGGTTTCCTCTCTCTCTCCCTTCGCGGTCGCTCCCTCGTCTCCGCCTTCCCCCCACCCCCACCCCCCCTCACGCACACACCATGCAGACCCGCACGGTCGCCGCCTCCCGCCCCTCCCTGGCGGCGCCCCGCCGCGCGGCCGCGCGCCGCGCCGCGGCCGCCCCCCGCGCGCAGTCGTCCTCCTCCCTGCCGTCCGCGGGCGACATGGGGTTCAAACAGATGCGCAAGGGTGTCAAGGCAAGTCGGGTCGGGGGGTGCATTGGGGCAGAGGAGGGTGGAGAGGGACGGGCGCCGCCCCCGCGACGCCGCCCCGCGAAAAAAACGCGACCCCGATAAAAAAAACAACTCTATCCTGGGGCGCGTGGCCCTCGCCTTCGCTCTGTGGCCGTGTCCACCTCTCTCTGTCGACGCGGACGTGTCGCACGCACGCGTCTGAGGCGGAAGGGGGGGCACCGAGGCGTAGGGGAGGCCGGGAGGGGGGCGGGGAAGCGCAGAAACGCGCGGCGCGAGCTGCTGGCAATTGGGAGGCGTTGGAGGGGGGGGGTGGGCCGAACCCTCCCTGCCCCGCGATCCGGGCGGCAGCCGCCACCGCGCGCGTGCACGTGGCTGGCCAGCAGCGTTGGGCCTGGGGTGGGGGTGGGGGTTGGGGCGTGCGAGCGACCGAGAGAGGCGGGGCCGCGTCGCAGGCGCGACGCGCCCCCCGAAACGCGCCGCGCTCACGCTATCCTCTCCCCTCCTCGGTCCCCCCTCCCACAGGAAGCCGCTGCCGAGACCATCCTCACGCCCCGCTTCTACACCACCGACTTTGACGAGATGGAGGACCTGTTCTCGCTGGAGAAGAACCCTAACCTGAAGGTGTGTGTGGGAGAGAGGGAGGGCGAGCAGCAAGAGAAGAGCCGACGCGAAAAAAAAAAATCCCCCACTCACCCTCCCCCACATCCCCCCCCCCCCACCCCACCTTCCACAGATGGACGAGATCGTGGCCTCCCTCAACGAGTTCAAGACGGACTACAACCAGACCCACTTTGTGCGCAACGACACGTTCAAGGCGGCCGCCGACAAGATCCAGGGCCCCGCCCGCAAAATCTTCATCGAGTTCCTGGAGCGTTCCTGCACGGCCGAGTTTTCCGGCTTCCTGCTGTACAAAGAGCTGGGCCGCCGCCTGAAGAAGTCCAACCCGGCCGTCGCCGAGATCTTCACCCTCCTGTCCCGTGACGAAGCGCGCCACGCGGGTTTCCTCAACAAGGCCATGGCCGACTTTGGCCTCGCCCTCGACCTCGGCTTCCTCACCAAGAACCGGGCGTACACGTTCTTCAAGCCTAAATACATCATCTACGCGACGTACCTGTCTGAAAAGATTGGGTACTGGCGCTACATCTCCATCTACCGCCACCTGCAGCGCTCCCCCGACAACCAGCTGTACCCATTGTTCGAGTACTTTGAGAACTGGTGCCAAGACGAAAACCGGCACGGCGACTTCTTTGCGGCCGTGCTGAAAATGCACCCGTCCCTGATGGAGGGCCTCCAGGGCCGCCTCTGGTCGCGCTTCTTCTGCCTCTCCGTCTACGTCACCATGTACCTCAACGACCACTCGCGCTCCGCCTTCTACGAGCTACTGGGCCTGAACACGACCCAGTTCAACCGGCACGTCATCATCGAGACCAACAAGACGACGGAGCGCATTTTCCCGGAAGTCCCCGACACCGACGACCCCGCCTTCTGGCCCCGCATGGACAGGCTGGTGCATCTCAACACTGAGCTGGCGGCCGTGTCCAAGGAGGGCGGTGCCCTGGCTGGCGTCAAAAAGGTGCCCATCATCGCTGGGTTTGCGGCCAACCTGCTGGGCCTGTGGTTTGGCGCGATGCGGCGGTCGGGGTCGGCCGACCTGGACCCGACTGTTGCCCCCGTGTACTGAAGAGAAGGAGGATGTGTGGACACGTGTGTTTGATGAGGGCCAAGTGACGGTGGGAGGACGGCGAAACTCGCGAAAAGCGTCGAGCGAGGGGCGGTGTTTTTTGGGGAGCGTTTTTTTATTTTCGTTTTTAGCGAGCGAGTGTGGTGATCCACAAACCCAAACACAAAAAACACAGGGCGGTCTCACGGCACTCCGCACGCGGCCCAAAGGAAAGATACGGGGGTGGGCAGAGCTCTGGGGGCGATACAGCGCCGGAACAAAATCAGTTTTTTGCGTCCCTTCTCTTCTCTCACTTCCGGTTCGCAAAAACCGGGTGTCGGCGCCCTCCCCTTCCCTCCCCGCGCCCCACTCGCCTCACATTCTCACGCTCACCCACCTCGCGCGCGCGGCCGCACCCGTGTGGGACCGCGCCCCCGAGAGTCCTGCACACACAGACGCGCAACCCCCAAAACACGCCAGCGCTCCACCCTGAACAATGACCGGCCGCGCCTCGTGTGGGCCGTCCTCCCGCCCCGGATTTCCCAAGGGCCTGCAGGTGGGTTTATCTCGCGCGCGTGTGGGGGGCCGCATTGGGGGTGGGCGCGAGCCGCGCCGCCGCGCGGCGCACGAGAGGGGTGGCGCTCCTGGACGCTTTTCGACGCGGTGTTTTTCCGCCTCCTCTCCCCCCTCTCCCCTCAGGTGCTGCTCGTCACCGCGGACGCGGGCGACCTGGTGCCACGGTTGTCCAGCTTTGGTTATGAAGGTGTGAGAGAGAGTGGGGGGGCTGTGTAGGGCGCGCGGCGGATTGCAGAGCAGGCCCGCGGGCCCGCCGAACGTTCTTCCCTCACTCGCGCTCCCCCATTCCCCTCTCTCCAGTCACGCTGGCGGCGACGTGCGACCTGGCTCTCGACGCTGTGACGTCGGGCCACGCGTTCGACGTGGTGGTGGTGCAGGTGAGAGAGAGAGGCGAGAGAGAGAGAAGGAAGCGACGCGACGCCGCCCCTCTGCGCGCATCCGCGCGTCGGTTCCCCCGTCCGCCAGCGCCACGAGCCCCCCCAACGCGCCGCTGTCCGCCCCCCCTTCACCTGCTGGCGCACGCAGCACATGCTCCCGGCATCGCTCGTGAGCGGAGGCCGGGTGTGGGTCGCGCAGACGCAGGACAACACGCGCGGAATGCAGGCAGCGTCGGGGGTACAACGGCCGCGCCGGTCTGCTCACCCCCTCGCTCTCCTTTCCTCCAACAGTCGACCCTCCTCGCCACCCGCACCGACACCGCCGCCACCTCCCTGCGCGCCGCCACCGCCGCCCTGCCCCTCGTCCTGCTGGGCCCGCCCCCCTCGGCCGGCGTGGCGGCGGCGGACACGGCCACCTGGCTGGGGCTCGACGTTGGCGCGGCCGACGTGCTCCCCTCCCCCCCCTCCGACGCCCGCCTGCGCACCCTGTGGCAGCACGCGGTGCGCAAGTACATGGGACCGCGGCGTGCGTCCACGTCGAGCCTGTCGGCGGCGAGAGGGTGTTGTGGCAGCGGAGAGTGCACAACGATTTCCACCTCGTCCGCATCCCTCACCGGCGGCGACGACGGTGGCTGCGTGAGCATCGGCGGCGCCGTCACTCGGCGTTCCGTGGACTCAGCGCTGCGCCCCACGCCCGCGCCCCCGTTGCGTCTGTCACGGCGCGGCGCGCCCGCGCGCGCGGCGGCCGGCCGCGCCGCAGCCGCGTGGCGCGGCCAGGACCGCGACACGGCCCCGCCGCGGTCTGTGCCGCCGCGGGACGACATGGTGACGCCGCCACCGACGGTGGGGGGCGGCCCCCCGCCATGCGTGTGGGGGACCCCTGTGCTACCGCCCGCACCGGCCGCGCCGTCCGCTGCGGCTGCGGCCGCGTTCGCCGCCCTTGCCTGCAGCGATGCCTGCGACGCCGACGACGCCCTGCTGCTGCCGCCTCTGTGTCCGTCCCTGCCCCCGCTGGCCGCGCCTCGCAGGCCCGCGCCCGGCGCGTCCACCCCCGCCGGCGCGCACACGGCTGGCGGCTCCCCCTCCCCCTCGCGCGGATCGGACGCCACCGCGGCGGGCGTGCCCCTCACCGACCTGGCGGACGCGCTGGATGATGTCTCCCTGGCGGAGGGCCTGCCCGCCCTGCTGCCGGAGGACGCGGTGGGGGGGGGTGGGCGACGGCTCGGACGGGGGCGAGACGTTTGCGCCGCTGCCGCCGCGGTCCGCGGACGCGCCCCCGATCGGCCTGTCCCTCAAAAAGTCGCCCTCACTGCTGGCGTTGATCAACGACAGGCTGGCCGCCGTGTGCGACACGGACGCGGCGATGGGGTTGCCGGTGTGACGGAGGGAGAAATGAAGAACAAAAAAAACTTTTTTGCTTTTCCTACACATGAATCCCCACGCCACCATTGTTCTTACGTTTTGCTTAACTACGGCTGCTGGATGTGGAGGCGCGTTTTCTTAGCTGCCATCCACGTGCCCAAGCGCCTTCTTTGGACGCCTTTTTGACACCCACCCCTTTTTTCGTAGCGTTTTGCGCCGCCGTTTTGCTGCTCACACTCGCCCTGGCCCCCCCCCTTTTTCCATCTCTTTGCCACTTTTTGTTTGAGAGCCCTAGCTTTCCTTTTTTTGACGCGGTGCCGCCTCCCCGACCCCCGTTCCCCCCTCCCCCTTTTTTGCTCTCGACCCCCCCCCCCCACGATTGCCCCCCTTCCCTCCCCATAGACTGGAAACTCGGGACTGGGACACGGTGGTGTGGCTATTAACCAGCTGCCCGAACGCACACGCGCGGCGAGGATGGGCGGGAGCCGATTTTTTGGGCGCTCTCCCTTTTGTTCGCCGCCGCCTTTTTCTGATGTTTTGCGCGCTGCCGCCCACCATCCCTCCCCCCCCCTTTTTCCCGCTTTTTTTGCCACGCGAACCCACACCGCACTCCCCTTTTTTCATCTTGCTCGCACCCCCCCCCCCTCCATCCACTTTCCCCCCTTTTTTTTCCCACTCAAACCATTTCCCGCCCCCCCCCCCCACAACACGCGCCGCGCTCGCGCTCCGCGTGGTGTAAACCCACAGCCTCCCTCCAAACATGGAAACACGGATCAAACTGGCAAGGCGTGGTGGCGTGTTTCACAGCATGGCCTGGCTGTCTGGTGCAGCGGGGTGGCAGGAAAGGGACAGGAGGAGAAACCAAAACCGTCAAGCGCCCGCCTCCCAGCTCACTCTCTCACCCTCCTTTCTCGCGCCCCGTTCGCCCGCCCCGCCTCTCCCTGCCCCCAATGCAGCGCACCTACACCACCGGGCGCCTCCTGCGCGCGCCCCCCTGCCCGCCCGCGCCGCGCGCCCCACGCCGCGCGCCCGCGCCGCCGCGCGCGGCCGGCCCGATTTCGTCCGTCTCGCTCGGCCCGCCCGCGGGCGGCGGCCCCTCGACGACGGGCCCCGCCACGCCGTCTTCCTCCACGCGCAAGACGGAGGTGCTGTCTCTGGACGCGGTGGACTTGACGTCGGAGGTGGGTAGGGAGGAGAGATGGAGGAGGGAAACGCGTCGGGTGGCGGTCGCGGGTCGGCTGTCCACGGCTGCAGTCCCCTGCGGTTGGCGACCCTTGCCAGCCGCATGGCGGGCAGTACACAAGCGCTGACGCTCTGCTCGCGGGTTGGAGCAGGCGCAATGCATCTGGCTGGGGAGAAAGCACGGCGCCGACACAAACACAAAAAAACGGGCCGCGACGGCGCGCCACCCTCTCCCCATTTTTTCGTCGTCCGACCCTATCCACCCAAAACTCTTCCCACTCCCACAGGCCGGCATCGACTGGACCCCCCTCCGCGACGCCCTCGCCTCCGGCGACTTGCGCGCCGCGGACGACGTTCACAGGGCCAAACTGATCGAACTCGCGGGACCGGGTGCCGTCGCGCGCGGGTGGGTGTACTTTTCCGAAGTCAAATCGATGCCGGCCACCGACCTGCGCGTCATGGACGCCCTCTGGCGCGCCGCCTCCAACGCCAAGTTTGGGTTCACGGCCCAGCGCGCCATCTACCGGGCCCAGGGCAAGCGGTGGGACCGGTTCTTCAAGGCCATCGACTGGACGGTGGGTGAAGACGCAAACTACCGCAAGTGGCCGGGCGAGTTTCAATACTCCACCGACGCGGTCGCCGGCCACCTGCCCCTCACCAACGCGCTGCGTGGGACGCAGTTGTTTGAGGCCATTCTGGAGCACCCCGCGTGGGAGGTGGCGCCCCAAGGGGTGGCGGCGGGGGGGGGAGGGCAAGAGCGGGCCGGCGTGGTTGACGTGAAAAAGGGTTTCCCCGCCGATTCTTTCCCATTTTTTCATTCTTACCTTGTGGTGCGGGGCGTGCGTGTGTGTGTGTGTTTTCTTCCTTTGATTGGGGGCGGGCGCGTGTGTGTAGTGAAAGAGACGGGGGCACAACGACCGAAAAACAAAGTGAGCGGAGCAGCGAGCCCACACTCTTGCTGCATTGGCGCACCCCCCAGCGTGTGGGCTCCTCGCCCTCTGCCCCCTCCCCCCTCTCGTCACGCGACCCGCGCGCCCCCCTCGCGCCATGTCGCTGGACGACAGGCCCCGGTCCGCGGGGCGGCCGGCAGCGCCGCGCCCGCACGCGGCGCGCGGCGCCGCGTTGGCCGCGGCGCAGGCGGCGGGCGTGGCGTTGTTTGCGGCGTGGCTGCTGACGAGTGAGTGTTGTGTGGAGAGAGGGGTGTGCTGGAGCACCAGCGTCGCAAGGCAGCCGGAGGCAGGCGTCGGGAGGGGAGGGGGAGGGGAGGCCAAGGGATTGCGCGGCGCGTGCTTCTGCGCTCCGCCCCTCGCCTCCCCCCGCCTTCCTCGCCTCCTTGCCTCGGAGCCCGCAGCGTGACACGACACGGGCTCTGTCGGGCGGGCACGGTCGGCAAAACGAGGCGTGGCCGCCGGATGAGGGGGAGGGGCGCCCAGCCAATGGCGCGCGCGCACCCACCACCACTCCCCAACCCACCCCCCAGAAACCTCGCCCCGCCTGCTCGCCAACCTGCCCTTCGCCCTGGCCGCCGTCCTGGCGGCACGCTGGCTGGCCTCCTCCTCCGCCTCAGCCGCCGCGTCACGCGCCTCCCGCGCCGCCGCGCGCCGCCCCCCGCTCGCCACGCCCGCGGCCCACGCTCCTCCTCCCACCTCCACCCACCCGCTCGCCACCCCTGCCGGCCTCGCCGCCGCCGACGCCAAGTGGAGGGCAGCTGTTGCGTCTCCTCTCGTCGAGGCGGCCTGGGACGCGTTTGGGGGGGCGATCGTGCAAGAATTCGTGTATGATTCGTGGTGGTCGGCCCTCACCCCGGACGCCGACTTTCCCCGCATCGTGCGCACCTCCCTGAACGCCCTCTTCGGTGAAGCCGCGTCCGCGGCTCGTCGCATCGATGTGCGGCGCCTGCTGCTGGGGGATGGGGCGGAGTTGGTGATGGAAGCGTTGACCCTGTTCCGCGATGCGCGAGACGCGGCCGTCTCCACCCTCCCTGGCGGCGCCGCCGAGTGGGCTACCCTGTCTGATGAAGCCAGGGAAGCCATGCTGGTGGCTGAATACGCGGCGGGCGGCAACCTGCACCCAGCGTTGGCGCCCGCGGGTCCGCGCACAGGGCACTACGCGGTGCTGCGCCGCGTCGCTGAAGGCGTCGCCGCCGCCGCCCTCGACCGCCCCGACTTCAACCACCCCATGCTGCGCTCCCTGGTGCGCGAGCTGTTGGCCTCCGCCGTGCTGAGGCCGGCCGTGGGCGCGTTTGCGCCGCACAGCGCGGCGCGGTTGGTGCTGGCGGCACTCGCTCGCAGTGGCGCGGCGGGCATCGATGCCGCGTCCTTGCCGCCTGGCGTCCTACCCACCGAGCCCGCCCACTCGTGGGACTTTGACCAGCGTGCTCGTGCATCGGCGGCGGCGGAGGAGGGAGGCGTGGCTGCGCGTGCGGCTGCTGCGGCTGTTGCCGCGGCTGCTGCCGCCACAGCTGGCCACGCCCCCCTGCCGCGCACCACGTCCGACGCGACCGCGTTGTTGAAGGCGCGCCGGCCAAACGGAGGCGCAGGAGGTGGCGCCCACAACTCCATGCCGCCGTCGCCTGACGGCCGCGCGAGGCCGCTGCCGCCGTCAGCGGTCGCCGCACGCGCGGGCGGTGGTCCGCGCGCCGGCGCGCCGTCGCATAGACGCTCCGTCTCCGCGGGCGGCGCCCTGCTGGGCGGCGCCAGCGACGCCCTGGCTGCTGCTGCTGCTGCTGCTGCTGCTGCCGCCGTGTCGCCACCGTGGCCGGCGCCACCGCCGCCGGCGCCAGCCTACGACTCTGATGGCGCTGCGTCTGGCTCCCGCCGCTCCGTGTCAACAGCTGCGTCGCGCGGACCCTCCGCGCGCGCGGGCCGCGACCGCGCAGGCTCGCGCGCTCCACCACCCCGCCCTCCCTCCCCTCCACCCCTGGGTGAAGGCCACCTGCTCCCAACTGGGGGCATTCCCCCCTCCGGCCCGGGCGGCGAATCCTACTTTGGCTTCCTGGGCCGCCCCCGCGCCCGCGTCGTGGGCGCAGACCTGGACACCGCCGGCGTCAAAGACGTCGTCCTGTTCCACGTGCGCGTGGCCGACGGCCGGGGCGAGTGGGCGGTCACGCGGCGGCACCGCCACTTTGAGGCGCTGCACAGGGCGCTGCGCGACGCGCCCGGCTACCGCCTGCGCCTGCCCTCCCGCCGCGCGTACGGCCCCCCCCAGACGCCAGACGCGGTGGAGGAGAGGAGGAGGTCGCTGGATGCGTACCTGTGGCGGCTGCTGGCGGATCCTGGGCTGGCGGCGCGCAAAGAGGTGTGGGACTTTCTCTCCGCCTGGGGCGCGCCGCCCCCCCTGGCCCCCGGCTTCCTCAAGTCTGCCGCCGCCTCGTTGCGTGGTGCATCGTCTTCTGCCGCCCGGGCGGCCGTGGGAGGCGTCGTGGCGGCTGCAGGCGCGGTGGGTGGAGGTGCTGCCGCCGCCGCGACCGCAACCGCACGCTCCGTTGGGCGCGTCGGCGACGGCGTGCGCCGTCGCACCCCCTCCCGGCCGCGCCCTCCCCCTCTCGACGTGGGCGGCGGTGGTGGCGGCGGGGGCGGCGCATCGCGCGAAGGGTCGCCCCCGCCCCGCCCGCGTGCATCCACCCCCGGCGCGCGCGGCGGCGGGTCGGCTGTCGCCGCTCTGTTCCGCGGCGGCGGGTCGCCGTCGCCCGCGCCGCGCGGCGCGTCCGCCCGCCCCACACCCCGCGACTCGCAGGCCACCACGCCCAACGCGTCCCCCGCGTCGTCGTCTGCGTCGGGGGAGGGTGGGTCGCGCCCGCCATCGCCCGGGCCGCCTTCGCCGCCACCGCCCCGCGCGCGCGTCGCCGCCGCCGCCGGGGGCGCGCGCGCCGTCGGGCACGCCGGCTCCGACGCCGCCCCGGCCGCCGCGACCGGCGCCCGTGGTGGTGCCGGGGGACGAGAGTGAGGATGGACCGCCCGCCGCTGGGCCCCCCAAATCGAGGCTGGCGGCGGCGGCGGACCGCCACCCGCCCCGCCCGACCGGCCTCTCCCCCCGCGCCTCCACCGGCGCCCACTCCTTTGGCCGGTCCGCCTCCTCCCCCGCCCTGGCTGACGAGGGCGTGCGCATGGGGGTGGGCGGCAGTGGGGACGGGCGGCGCCCCTCCTCAGCGGGAGGGGGGACACCCCCAAACGCTGGCGACGACGCCACCACCCCGCCCGCCACCCTGCCCGCCGTCGATGGCGGCCACCTGGCCGCCGCCCCCGCCCCCCAGCACGCGCCTCCCTCGTCCGCCGTGGAACGCGTCACCGTGACGCGGGCCATGCCGCCCCGGTCGCCAGGTGGTGGAGGCGACCGCGACCGCGCGGCGCCGCCTTCCCTCGCGTCCGCCCCCCCCCGTCCCCACCGCCGCCCCCACCCCCACCACCGATGAAGACTGGGAAGAAGTCGCAGGCGCCTCCGCCCCCCTCTACGAACTCGTCGGCGTCGTGTTCGAGCTGCACACGCGGGGCTTCTTTCGGAGGCAGGTGTTTGGCGTCGCGCGCCAAGCGCTCGCGCTTGTCGCGGGGGGCGCTGTCGACGACTGGCTGCTGCGCCGCCTGCGCACCCTCTCCTCCCCCACCACCGTGGCGGGCCTGCTGCTGCGGCTGCAGGGCAGCCTGTGGCCGGGGGGCGTGTGGTACAGTCGGGCGGCGGCAGTCGCAGCGACGCGCGAGCGCGAGGCAGCGGGGTCGCCCCCACCCCCGCTCGGCCCCGACGGCCGCCCCCCCTTGGCGCCCACTGACGGCGGACGCCTTCATGACGCCTCCCGAGGCGGCGTTGGTGCATGCGGCTGAAGTGAGGGCAGCGTTGAGGGCGGCACTGCTCGATGGGCCGCTGCCCGCGCTCGCGCGCATCGTGGGGCGCGACGCGTACCGCGCGGGCGTGTCCGACGTGCTCGATGCGCTCGCCTCCCCCTCCACCATGCTGGGGCTGGGGCACGCCGCCATGAAAGCCCTCATCGTCACGCTGTGGCCGCGGCTGAAGCCGCTGTACGCGGACGTGGAGGCGGCGGGGAGGGAGTGAGGTGGATGGGGTGGGTTTGGGCCGTGGTCGACGTTTTGTCCTAGTTTGTTTCATTTTGCGCCGCGCACACACACAGCACTGTTAGCACACCGTTTCTTTCTCAGACGCACACCATAATTTCTCTCCGCGCGGGATCAGCCCCCCTGTCTCGTGTTCTTACACACTCCCACGGAAACCGAACCACGCCCAGCGCGAATCAAAAAACAAAAAGGGGTTTGTTTTTTTTTCTCTCTTGATTGATTTTGTTTGTGGATCTCAAAAAGCGACGCCCTGCAGAGTGAGTGAGTGGTGGTGGTGTGGCGCAAGGGGAGGGAGAGAGAGAGCGGACGGGGGAGGCTGGGGCAGCGCCCCCACCCCGAGCCCCAAACACTCACACCATCACCCAACCTCAACACGCACACACACACACACCACCCAACTCTTTCTTCACTTGCGGGTGACGGGGTCGAAGCCGGACACGGCGGTGACGGCGACAATGATGGCGCCGACGACCACGCCGCCCGCGATGACCGAGTTGAGCAGGTTCTTCAGCGAGGGGGTCACTTCCGCGTGCGCGGCCAGGGGGGAGGCCAGGGCGGCGGCGACGGCGGTGGTGACGGCGGCGGGCACCTGGATGGTGGGGGTCGGCTTGGCCCTGGGGGAGGGGGGGGTGGGTGGGTGGAGGGTGAGCGTTCGCCGTCTCGTCGTTTAGTCTCGTTTGCGCGCGCCGCCTCCCTCCCTCCCTCCTCTCTCTCCCTCCCTGTGCCTCGGCGCGCCCCAGATCGAGGGCGCGCGCACCAGCCTCGCCCCCGATCGCGCGTGACATGCGCGGCCCTGGCGCCAGCACAGGTGCAGGCGCCCCAGGCAGCACACGCGGCGGGCGAGAGGAGTTGAGCGGCGAAGCGCGGTGCTGCGCGCCCGTGCGAGGCGCGACGCCTCCTCCCCACCACTCCACGCCACACAACCAGCACTTACTGGGCCTTGGCCGCGACGGTGCGGCGGGCGGCGGTCTGACGAGCAGAGACTGGGGGTGGGGTGAGGGAGGGGGGAAGGGAGAGGATTGAGGGTGAGGTTTGGTGTGCTGCCCCTGGCATTGCTCCCTGGACACCGCCGCGCCTCGGTCGCCCCGGCGTGGGCAGCCAGGCGTGGTGCCCAGGCGCTCCCGCACAGCGGGAGACGGGGCGGAGGGCGAGCGGTGGCGGTGTGGCAGCCCGTTTGGGATGGGAGGGAGAAGGCAGGGGCGTGTTTTTCGCGACAAACGCCCCCCCACACACGCTCTTCCGCCCCAATCACGCACCCGGAGCCGGGCGGGAGGCGGCGCGCAGAGTGAAGGACATGGTGGGAGAGTGGGGAGGGGGGAGGCAAAAAGCTAAAAACGCGGCGGAAGAGAGGTGAAAACGGAGTGTGAGCGAAGAGAGAGCGGCGCCCGCGGTTTCTTCGTTGGCTCTCGCTCGCTCACTCACTCTCTCTCCTCCCCCCCCGTGACGTTTTTTTGGTTGGGACTGGGGTGTGCGTTTTCAGTCACAGTGTTTTTGTTTTCTCATGCGGTTGAGAGGCGGGAAAGAAAGAGGGCGCGGGGGGGCGCGGTGACTCCCCCCCCCCCCCCCCCCGCACAACCTCCCCTTGGCCCCGCCTTTCCTCTTTCTCCTACTCTCTCCCTCTCCTTCACAGCTCATCCTTGGCCGCCTTCTTGTCATCGTCCTCCTCCGTCGGCTCCGGCAGCTCCGGGTCCTCCAGTTTGGCCAGGTCGGCCCCCGGCGCGTGGACGGCACCCAACAGCGCGTGCGTGCGCGACGCAAACGCTTTGGCGTCATCCAGCGCAAACCCAGACTCCAGCAACGCCAGGTCGTAGATGGTGCGGGCCAGGTCGGACGCCGCCGGGTCGGCCGGGTTGGACGCGTGCTTGGTGAGGAGGGTGCGCACGAGCGCGTGGCGCGGGTTGACTTCGAGCGTCTTGGCCCCCCGCATGTAGGCCGCCTTGGCCCCATCCCCCGCCAACGCTTGCGCCTTCATGATCCTCTCCATGTTGGCGGACCACCCGTACTGGGAGGTGACGACGACGGCGGGCGACGTGGTGAGGCGGGGGGAGATTTTGACGGAGGTCACAGCGCCGGGCGCCAGCGCGTCCTTCCACCACGCCGCCACCGGTTTGAACGCTTTGCGCAACGCTTTGGCTTTGGCCTTGGCGGCGGCACCGTCGTCAGCGTCAGCGCCTCCGATCTTGAGGCCTTCTTTGGCGGCGTTGGCAAAGGGCGTGTCCTCAAACTCGGTGAGCTGCTGCATCACATACTCGTCGACTGCGTCGTCCATGTAGATCACCTCCAGCCCCGCCTCCAGCAGGCGTTCCGCAAAGGGGGAGGCCGCCAGGTCGGCCGCCGACTCGCCGGCGAGGTAGTAGATGGCTTTTTGACCGGGCTTCATGCGCGAGATGTACGCATCGAGCGACGTCACATTCCCAGCCGGCGTCGCCGACGACGCAAACCGCAGCAGCCTCGCCAGCCTCGCCCGGTTGGGAGCGTCCTCCAGCACGCCCAGCTTGAGGGCGCGGCCGTAGTGGGTCCAAAAAGTGGTGTAAGAGGCGGCGTCATCGGAGGACGCTTTCTTGCGGCCGAAGAACCCGCCCTTCTTCTTGCCACCGCCCTCGCCCTCTGCATCCGCCAGCTGCTTGATGGCGTCCAACGCTTTGCGCACCACCTTCTTGCGAATGGTTTTCAGGGCGGGCGACGCTTGCAGCGTCTCGCGCGACACAGACAGCGGCAGCGTGTCCGAGTCGACGACGCCGCGCAGGAACGACAGGTAACGGGGGACCAGGTCTTTGAGGTCGTCCGACACAAACACGCGGCGGACGTAGAGCTTGAGGGAGGGTTCGCCCGAGTAGTAGCTGCAAGAGGATGGGGAGGGGGAGAGGGGGGTGGGTGGGTTGGAAAAGGAAACAAGAAAATCGACGACCCTCCTTCCCACACCCCCCTCCCCCACCCCCAACCCTCCACTCACTTCTCGTAAAACCCGGGCGGCGCCGCTCCCGGCACGTACAACAACGCCTTGAACTCGACATCGCCCTCCGCCTTGAAGTGGGCGCGGGCGAGGGGGGTGTCGACCGTTTTCGCGATCGCGTGGTAGAATGCGACATGATCCGCGTCCGACACGTCGGACGCGGGGCGCAGCCACACGGGAGTGACGTCGTTGAGGCGTTCCCACGCCCACTTGGTCTCGGTGACAGTTTTTGTCGTGGGCGTGGTGGTGGTGGAGGCGTCGTCGGGAGCGTCGAACACGGCGTCGCCGTCGCCACCACCCGCCGTGCCTTCCTCCTCCACCTCTTTCGCCTCCTCCGTGGACGAGTACAGGTAGATGGGGTGCCCCACAAACTCGGAGTACTTGGCGACGAGCGCTTTGAGGCGGGCGGGGTCGGCGTACTCGGGCTTGTCTTCGCGGAGGTGGATGCGGATCGCCGTGCCGCGCCCCAGCCGGTCCCCATCTGCATCCTCCGCCACCGTGAACGCGCCGTCCGCCGCGGACTCCCACACCCACTGGGTGGGGTCGTCATTGTGCTTGGACACGACCTGGACGCGGTCAGCGACGAGGTAGACAGAGTAGAAGCCGACGCCAAACTGGCCAATCATGGCCATCGAGTCGCCCCCCGCCCTTGGACAGCGTGTCCAAAAACGCGCTCGTCCCCGACTTGGCGATGGTGCCCAGGTTGGACACCAGGTCGGCCCGCGTCATGCCGACGCCGGTGTCCCGGATCTCCAGGACGCGGGCGTCGGGGTTGACACGGATGCGGATCTCCAAGTCCGGGCCTGCCGCCAACGCTTTGGTGTCGGTCAGCGACAGGAACCGAATCTTGTCCAGGGCGTCGGACGCGTTGGAGATGAGCTCGCGCAGGAAGATGTCGGCGTTGGAGTAGAGGGAGTGGACCTGAGGAGGGTGTGGGGCGGGGTGGGTGGTGGCGCTGCCCTCTGAACTCGGCTTCTCCCTCTCTCCCTGTCCTCCCTCCCACACACAACACCAACTCACAATGATGTCCATCAGCCGCCCCACTTCCGCCTGGAACTCGAAGCGTTGGGCGCCGGGGGCGGTGGACACGCTGAAGGAGGGGGGTGGAGGGGGAAGGGGATGAGCGTCGTGTGTGTGTGCCAGCTGGGCAGCGCTTCCCCCCATGCCTGCATGGTGTACTTGCCACCAGCAGAGTGCAGGTGTTGGTGGGGTGTGGGGGCGCCACCAGCGGCTGCGCCGACCGCGCGACCGGGCGGACGACAAGTGCGCAAAATGGCGGGATTGAAAAAAAAAAAACGATCGGGCAGCGCCGTGGAATCAAAAAAGGCGCCTTCCCTCTCTCCTCCCTCTCCCCACCAATCAACTCACTCGATGTTGGATGCAGGCGACTTGGCGGCCGCGGCGGCGCCGACGGTGGCGGCTGCGTGGGTGAAAAAGGGGGGAAAGTGCGTGTGAGTGTTTTGGTTAAAGCATGGGGCACGATCAGACTCGGCTCTCTGACGTCCCGCCATCGATGCATCGCGCGCACAGTGCAGCAGCGACAGCGTGGGGGGCGTGGTGGAGAGCGGGGAGGCGGTGGTGATACCCCCCTCCCCCCCCCCCCTGCCAGCGCGGCGGGAAATCGCGGCGGGTCGCCCCCCCGCCTCTTCCCTCCCCACACACTCACCCGACCCGGCCGCCACCGCCAGCACCACCAGCGCCGCCAGCACGGCTGGGCGAGCCATTTTGTGTTTGGACGGGAGGCTGCGTGTGCGCGTGTGAGTTGTGTGCGACAGAGGCGAGTCTTCGCGCAGAAAACAGGAGAGTGAGAGGTGGTTTCCGGAGCCCTTACACTCGCGTTTTTTTTTTTGGTCGGTCGGTGTCCGTGTTGACCGACAGTTTTCTTTTCCCTCAACCACAAAACACACCTCTCGCCATGGCGTCTCGCGCTGCGCGCGCCGCGCTGCTGTGTCTGGGTGAGTGATGGGAGGGGGAGGAGGCAATGGGCTCGGCGCGCGTTTTCGTGCGAGAGGGGGGAAGCGGGAGCGCACCTGCGCCGCGCTGGCACGCACGCACCCGCGACCGCGGCCTCCCCTGCTCCCCCCGCCCCCGGCAGCCGGCAACCCTTATTGGGGTGGTTGGCCACGCGGGAGAAGGGGGGCGGGAGGCGGCGCGCCAAGCGGCGCGAGAGCGCGTGTCGCGGATGGGCGTGCCCGCTGCTTTGCCTCTTCACCGCGGCGCACACGCCTGCTCCCCCCTCCCGGGGCGCAGCCCTGGCCACAGCTTGCCACTCACGCTGCGCCGGCCGCGTGGCGCCAGGGCGCGGCGCGGCCGCCCGCGCGCGCGGTCGCGAGATCGACGCCCGATTCACCGCGTGCCCGCCCATTGGTTTCGCTTCCCGCCTCTGCGTTTTTTGTCCGACGCGCGCTCACACCGCACACCTCTCCTCCCTCCCTCCCTCCAGCCATCTCGGCCTGCGCCTTCTCCCTGGCCTCCGCCGCCGAGAAAGCCAAGAAGGACGACCCCAAGAAGGAGGACGCCAAGAAGGAGGAGAAGTTGGGCACCGTGATTGGCATTGTGAGTGTGGAGGCAGAGGGGTGGGGGGGGGCACACAGTGACGGACACCCTGCGCGCCTGCGTGTGTGGGCTGCCGCGATCGGGTGGGGGGGGAGGACGGGGCGGCGTGGTGAGGGAGGGAGACCCGCACACACACAAAACCACGCACCCCGTTCCTCCCCTCCCACCACTCTCCAGGACCTGGGCACCACCTACTCCTGCGTCGGCGTCTACAAGGGCGGCCGCGTCGAGATCGTGGCCAACGACCAGGGCAACCGCATCACTCCCTCCTACGTGGCGTTCACGGATGGGGAGCGTCTGATTGGTGACGCCGCCAAAAACCAGGCCACGACGAACCCCGAGCGCACCGTTTACGACGTCAAGCGCCTCATCGGCCGCAAGTTTGCGGAGAAGGAGGTGCAGCGCGACCTCAAGCTGGTGTCGTACAAGGTGGTGGAGAAGGACAAGAAGCCGTATGTGCAGGTAAGTTGGAGAGGAGAGGGAGGAAGGGAGGGTGGTTGCGTTTTTTTTGTTTTTCTTGGCGCGCGTTTTTTGCGACCCACACTCACACCACCCACCCCGCCCACCCCACCCCACCCCACCCACTACAGGTCAAGGTCGGCAAAGACCTGAAAACCTTCTCCCCCGAGGAAGTGTCCGCCATGATCCTCACAAAAATGAAGGAGACGGCGGAAGCCTACCTCGGCAAACCCGTCAAACACGCGGTCGTCACCGTGCCCGCCTACTTCAACGACGCTCAACGCCAGGCCACCAAGGATGCCGGCACCATCGCAGGGCTCAACGTGGTGCGCATCATCAATGAGCCGACGGCGGCGGCCATTGCTTATGGTCTCGACAAAAAGGGGGGTGAACACAACATCCTCGTCTTCGACCTGGGGGGCGGCACCTTCGACGTGTCCGTGCTGACCATCGACAACGGCGTGTTCGAGGTGGTGGCCACGAGCGGCGACACCCACCTGGGTGGCGAAGACTTTGACCACCGCGTGATGGACTACTTCATCAAACTGATCAAGAAAAAGTACAAGGCCGACATCTCGGGCGACGCCCGCGCCCTGCAGAAGCTGAGGCGGGAGGCGGAGCGCGCCAAGCGGGCGCTGTCGTCCGCCCACCAGACGCGGGTGGAGGTGGAGGCGATCGCCGAGGGGGTGGACCTGTCCGAACCATTGACCCGCGCCCGCTTTGAGGAGCTGAACGCCGACCTGTTCCGCAAGACGCTGGGCCCCGTCAAGAAGGCGCTGGACGATGCCGGCATGAAGAAGGACCAGATCAAGGAGATTGTGTTGGTGGGTGGGTCGACCCGCATCCCCAAGGTGCAGTCCCTCATCAAAGACTTTTTCAACGGCAAGGAACCCAACAAGGGCGTCAACCCGGACGAAGCCGTCGCCTACGGCGCCGCCGTGCAGGGCGGCATCCTGTCCGGGGAGGGCGGGGACGACGTCAAGGACATCCTGCTGCTGGACGTGTGCCCCCTGTCGCTCGGCATCGAGACGGTCGGCGGCGTCATGACCAAGCTCATCCCGCGCAACACCGTCATCCCCACCAAAAAGTCGCAGACCTTCACCACGTACCAGGACAACCAGCCCACGGTGTCCATCCAAGTCTACGAAGGCGAGCGCGCCATGACCAAGGACAACCACAACCTGGGCAAGTTTGACCTGACCGGCATCCCGCCCGCGCCGCGCGGCACGCCCCAGATCGAGGTCACGTTTGAGATCGACGCCAACGGCATCTGAATGTGGGCGCCGAGGACAAGGGCACCGGCAAGCGGGAGAAGATCACCATCACCAACGACAAGGGGCGCCTGTCGCAGGACGAGATCGAGCGCATGGTGTCGGAAGCCGAAGAGTTTGCGGAGTCGGACAAGGCCGTCAAGGCCAAGATCGACGCGCGCAACAAGTTTGAGGGGTTTGCCTACAACGTCAAGTCCCAGCTGGACGACAAGCTGGGCAAGAAGCTGGAGAAGAAGGACAAGGACAAGGCGGCGGCCGCGGTCAAGGACGCGCTGGAGTGGTTGGAGGAGAACGCCGACGCGGACGCGGACGAGCTCGAGGAGAAGCTCAAGTCCCTCGAGGATGTGGTGCAGCCCATCATTGCGTACGTGTACAAGGGGGGCGCCCCCGACGAGGAGGACCTGGACTCGCACGACGAGCTGTGAGTGGGGAGGTGTGAGAGGTGGGAGGAGAGCGCGAGAGAGAGCGAGGGAGGGGGGGGAGTGTGTGGTTGGTGGTGGTGGTGGTGGGGGGAGCGGAGAGCGAGCGAGCGGGCGTTTGTGTCGTCCCTCCCGCCCCTCCTCCTGCCGCGCCCCCGCTCCCGCCCGCCCCCCCCCCCCCCCCCCCCCCTTATCAAATCGCACACAGTCACATTCCCAACGCAGGACAAATCATGGGGGGAGAGAGCCTTGTTTCTTTAAACAACGATACAGTTTCAATCGAAAAAAAAAACAGGGCGGATCGCGCGTCCTTTTTTTTTGCTTCTCTCTCTCTTCTCTTCTACCCGCCTCGCCGCGGCAGCGACCGCGGCAGCGCGGCATCCGCCGCCACATGGGCCGCGACCTTGGCCGCCGACTTGACGGCAACGTCGACGACGGTGAGGCGGTAAGCAACAGCGTTGCGTCGCCGCAGCACCGCTGCAACACCGCCGTCGACACTCGCCTGCAGCCTGGCTCCACGTCTGTGCCCACACCCGCCACCAGAGTCACCATCACCGACACGTCGCGCGCCGTGGTGGCGGTCAGGTAGGCGCGCAGGCAGCGCGCGGCGGCAGCGCGCGAGGCGCTGCCGCTGCTGCGTGCCACCGCGGCCGCGGCGGCGGCTGCATCGTGCGAGTAACGACACGTCGGCGCTTCTTGGGCGGTGAGCAGGGAGCCCAACAGCGACTCCGACGTCATGATGGCGGCCAGCGCGGCCGCCACGGCGCGGCGGCCGCCGAGTGGGGCAAACGCCGCCGCGGGCGGCGGCGACGCACACCGCTCGCCCCCCACAAACAACGTCGCGTTGGTGGCCAGATGGGCGCCCACCGCACGCTGCACACGGCGTGCGTCCCCGGAAAACAGGTCCCGCGGATCTGGAGGCAGCGGCCCCTTTCCACCCGCGCGCCGCGCTTGGCGCTGCAGCAGCGCTCGCGAGCGCCGCCCGCCCGCGTGCGGCCAGCCGCACTTGGGTTTCAGCTCGATGGTGAGGCGTGGTGCGTCCGGTGGCGTGCCGCGGATGGGCGCCGTCGCGTTGGGCAGCAGGGCGGCGGTGGTGGCCAGGCGGGAGCCGGCGGTGGACGAGAGCGCGACCGCGAATCGCGGAGGCAGGGCGGTCGGCAACGACGGCGGCACGTACTGGCGGCCGATGGCGGGGGCAAAGACGGTGGCC